>CP097505.1:36080077-37400077 GCA_023547065.1 Musa troglodytarum | reverse complement strand
CAAAGTGCCACCACTTCGCAGTAAATTTGGACAAAGTCAATGCTGTTCCTTCTTCCTTAGTTTTTTTTTTAAAAATTTTAATACAACGTACATAGTACTCATAATTCAAATATAAGATATATTATTTATACATTAATATATTAATCATATTAATTTGCTATGAAGGAAAATGATCGGTGGCCAAGAACTACCACACTCTTCATTCAATAAACTCTAATACTCAAAATCTAATTGACGACAAATATGAGAAAGCTGTTAAGACCCTTTAGGGTTTTAATGTAGAAAGAGAAAGAAACGGAAGAAAAGGGAAGGAAAATGGTTTGATCACTTCAAGGGGATCGACCTTCTTGATCGCTTCGAGGGGATCGATCTCCTAGATTTAGCCAAAAGATTAAATAATTCTCATTATCCGAAAGAAATAGTTACATCCCTATTTATAGAGCCCACCAGGACTCAGACACTTAATAATTAAATATTAAATAAATATATTATTCAAGCTTAGAAAATAAAAGATTCGTAACAGTTCCGCCCTCGTCAAATCAGTCTTGTCCTCAAGGCTGAGCGGCATCAAATTCGGTATAAGGTATCTGCAGCGCATCACAACTCACTGATCAAGTAAGTATGATCTCTACTTTTTGATGGTGTGAGTAATAGGTCGGACATTAGTTGGTGCTTTCCTGGGTATTATCTACAATTACAAAGGCATATTTGCTTCCTCCTAGGCTTGTTGTGTCAATTGGTCCAAATAAATCCATATGGATCAATTGTAATGGTCTAGAGGTACTTATTTAATTCTTTGGCTTGAAGCTAGCTTTAATTTATTTTTCTAGTTGACAATCATCATGTACTTTATCTTTAATGAACTTAACATTGAGAATGCCTCTTACAAGTGCTTTGGATGTAATTTGATTGATTAGCTTCATGCTAGCATGACCTAATCTTCTATGCCAAAGTCAAGCATCATCATTCAATGCTGAAAAATACATTTCACTACTAAGATCATTAATGTTGATGGTGTAGATATTATTTTATTTTAGTACAATCATAGATGTATTGTTGTATGGTTTTTCAATAATGCAAGCATTAGATTCAAATTTCACAACATATCCGTTATCACATAATTGACTAACACTCAAAAGATTATGCTTTAAACCATCTACCAATAACACATTATCAATTAAAAAAGTTGATTTGTTACCTATGGTTCCCTTGCCAATAATTTTACCCTTGTTGTTATCTCCGAAGGTGACATACCCTTCTTCTTTGATAGTGAGCATAGAGAATTGAGATGGATCTCCGGTCATATGCCTTGAGCATCCACTATTAAGATACCATCTCTTGCTCCTAGCTTGTGATGGTGAATGGTTCTACAAAAGATGATGGTTTTTAGGTATCCATTTGATTTTGGGTGCCTCAAATATTGATTTACTAACTTTATTATTTAGCATAGAATTATTTATGATTCTTTTAGGAACTCATATCAATTTATGTGGACTAATTTTCCTAAATGGACATTTGTAAACAATATGTCTGGATTTACAACAAAAATTATATTTTAAATGAGGTGATATATGTAATGTGGGTCCTTTAATGAAAGTAGTAGGATTTCGGTGAGATCCACTCACAAATCCAATTCCACTTCTATTTCTGATATGACCCTTGTTTACAAGGATCATGTTCAAGCCCTTGCTATCGACCTTAAACTTGTTTAAAATCTCTTTAAGTAGTAAGTTCTCATTTTTGATTGCTTCTAAGTATTCACACTTAGAGCATGGGGGTAAAGAAGGAGTTTGGAGACTATCAAACTTATCTTGTAATAAAGCATGCTCTTTCTTCAATAAATTGAACTTCTTACTAATAGTTCTACATTCATCAAATAATTCATGAAAAGTGATAGAAAGTTCATCGAAAGATAACTCTTCATTAAATAACTCACTAACCTCTTCTCCTAAGGCTATTAGCACAAAGTTGGCCTCCTTTTGTTGCTTGCTTCTTCATCCTCGGAGTCACTTGAATTATCCCATGTAGCCTTCAATGCCTTCTTCTTCTTGAGTTGCTTCTTCTTGGCTTAGGGGCATTCATTTTTGAAGTGCCCCGGCTTTTTACATTCGTAACATATGACTTTGTCCTTTTTTGGTTCAAGTTTATTTTTGGATTCATTTTTAAATTTACCTTTTTTAATAAAATTTTTAAAATTTCTAGTTAAGAGTGCAATGTCTTCATCAAAGTCCTCATCACTTGATGTTCCTTTCAAGTGGTCTTCTTGTATTCTTAATGCTATATCCTTCCTATTCTTTAGAAGGGGGTTCTCTAGCTCATCATGAGTATGACATGTCATTTCATAGATCATTAAAGATCTTATGAGTTCATCGATAGGAAAAGTTTTAAGGTCCTTGGCCTCTTGAATGACCGTAACCTTTGGATCCCAACTCTTTGGAAGGGATCTTAAAATTTTTATTACTAGTTCAAAATTAGAAAAATCTTTACCAAGTGCATTGAGTCCATTGATTACACTCGTGAAGCGGGTGTACATGTCTCCGATGGACTCACTTGGTTTCATTCGAAAAAGCCCGTAAGAATGCACAAGAATATTGATTTTGGACTCTTTCACTCGGCTAGTGCCTTCATGAGTGATCGCAAGAGTGTGCCAAGTATCAAAAGCCGATTCACAAATCATAATACGATTAAACTTATTTTTATCAAGTACACAAAATAAGGCATTCATAGCCTTTGCATTTAAAGCAAAAATCTTCTTCTTCGATTCATTCCATTCACTCATCAGAAGAGAAGATTTTTAAAATCCATTTTCGACGATATTCCAAAGCTCAAAATCTATGGAAATAAGAAAGATCCTTATACGAGTCTTCTAATATATATAATCTGACCCATTAAACATAGGCGGACGTGTAATAGAGTGACCCTTTTGCATAAGCCATCTCTTTGGGGTTTTAAACCAAATATGAGTGTGAACCTTGCTCTGATACTAATTGTAAGATTGGAGTGGCACTAAGAAGGGGGGGGGGGGGTGAATTAGTGCAGCTGATTAAAACTAGTAAGTTTAAAATCGATTTCGTAAATAGCTAGTTCGTATAGAGATTTTGATTCAACGAAAAATGACTTAGTTAAAGTAGCTCGAGTAAAGGAGATAAAGACTGAACGATTTGCAACTAAGTAAAGAACTGATTCAAAAATTTAAACACACACATTTAAGGAACACCGTGATGTATAGTGGTTTGGTCAAATGACCTACATCCACTTTCGAAGCCTTCTTAGATGAGGCTCCCAACTTCCACTAGCAAGTCACTTTGAAGAGGAAGGACCAAATACCCCTCTTACAACCTTCTTACAAGTGGTTCACACTTTTACAGATTTTTGCAAAGAGAGGGAGGTGAACACTTAAGCTATCGAAAACAAAGCTTTGCTATGGCTTTTGCTTAATTTCTAACTCTCAAAAGGTTGTCCTCTCAGCTGAGAAAAGAGGGGTATTTATAGACCCCAAGAGGATTCAAATTTGGGCTCCAAATTTGAATTACTTTTGGGTTTTCCACTACTGGCGGTGCCACCACCTATCAGTGGTGGTGCCACCGCCATTGACCGCTTGTCAGTTGTTAGACTGACAGAGTACTAGGCAGTGCCACTGCCTAGGCTTGCTGCCCAGCGGCGGTACCACCACCTGGGCTCTCGGGCTCTGGGCGGTGCCACCGTCCGGGCTTTTCAGCAAAGCTGAATAGGCCATATTTTCGACCCAAATCAGCCTAATAAGGGCTCAATTGGCCCCTACTAGGTTAAAAAAGAATTATTTCCTAAACTTTACCTTAATTACGTGCTAACTATGAATTGAAACATAATTCTAAGTGATTTAAACTGATATTCTTCAAGTCTTCTCTTTCGGTGAGCTTTCTAGTGAATTTCCGCTGGACTTCTGACACTCCTTCAGATTTTTTCCGGTAGACTCCCAGTAGGCTCTCGGATTCTGTGGTGAGTTCAACAAGTCTTTGGCAAGCTTGCGAACCTTCTCGGTGATCTCCGTGAACCTCCGACGATCTTTTCGGCGAACTTCTGAAACCTTCGGCAAGTCCTTGATTTTATCTTAGTTGGTTCTGACAATACTTCCGACGATCCTTCGGACTTCCGGTGAACTCTCGAACTCCCAACGAGCTTGACCTCGGTAAATCGCTTTATGTTTTCATCTTATCGCAGTTAATCCTACACACTTATCTTGATAATATGGATTAGAATAAATAATTCACCAATTGAGTTCATCATCAAAATCTGAGATTCAACAACCTTCCCCTTTTTGATGATGATAATCAATTGATAATGGAGTTAATCTTAACTCCCCCTATCTATATGCCATATTATAAGAAGGTAAAAACACTTGAATTCAATCTTCTTGAATTCATCCCAAACCCGATAAGTTTCATTCATTAAACTTATCGTCATGCTTAACAAGCATGATTTTTTATTCATAAATATGAAACTTCGTATTTTTTACAATGTCATGGCATGATATGCATTTTCTAGTCGAATGATAGACATTCATCATTTCAACAAGAGAAACTAATCACAAATTGAATTACCACAAGGATAAAATGATATCAATAAAATGCACAAGATCAAGGCATGATATTAAATGAAATATTAGCTTATTATATCAATAAAAAGAACTCAATTTTTAAACATGATATGATATCGATCTCAAAACATTTGAATTCAATCTTCTTAATACTATGTAAGACATTTTATCAAGTTATTTTCATATGTTATCAATTTACACATTCTTCTCCCCCTTTGTCATCAACAAAAAAGAGGTGAAGTAGCCACCACAAGGTATCATTCCATAAAAAAAAAGAGTGGTCAATTATCAAGCATATGATAAATGAGTTGAACATAATGTAAAATATGTCATCCTTGATGGATAAATTCAAAAAATGTTTGGATCATTTTTATTCATGTTCATGAGATCCAAAAAAAAAATATTAGAGTTTCAAAATGCTCATGAAGAATTCATACATAAAAAATTTAAGACTCAATTTTTGATTGAGAATTCAAGCATAGAATTGTAAAAGGATAGATCATTAAAGTCATTCATAAAAAATTTCATATTTTAAGGTAAACTCTATGAGAATGAGATGTCAAAATTCATAAAACTTCAACGAATGAAATATATCAATATCAAAAAATTTGAAGATAAAAATTCAACGTGGCATTCTTGTAGTGATTCATGAGGAGGAAGTCATAAAACCTTAAATCATACCGATTAGCACAAGAATAAAAATAAAAAATGAACATTTAAGAACTTAATTTTGCACAATTCATGATATTAATTTATGCATATGTTAAGCTTCATATAAAATGCATGAAATATCTTTAGTCATACTTAAAGGAGGGTATATAATCAATTTTTACTACATCATTAGTATCCACTATTTAAAGAAAGAGGAAACAACATCATGATAGCTTTCATCAAGATTATGATCGAAAGATAAAAATGTGAGCACCATGATATAAAGATGTCATCAAAATACGAAAATATAATATCAATGTGAAACTATCGAAACTAAAAATTTAATCATTTAATCAAAAGTCATGACACAACTCAAAAATTTATCAATTGAAGAGGAGAATCAAAATAGGAAGATAAAAATGAGAGCTTTCATCAAAATGCCAAGATGATATTGTAAAGATGTCATTAAAAAATGAAGAGATAATATTAAGATGATACAATCAAAATCGAAGTTGAAAAATTTCGGAAAAGAAACATACAACATCATGTATTAGAATAATTTAGCATGCCTAATTCTCTTCTAATGAAGTCAAATTATTCTTCATTTAGGGGTTTTATGAAGATGTCCGCTAATTAGTATTTTGTATTAATAAATTCTAGAATGACATTATTATTATTGACATGATCTCGTATAAAGTGATGCCTAATATCAATATGCTTAGTTCTAGAGTATTGAATTGGATTTTTGGTTAGACAAATAGCGCTTGTATTATCATATTTTATGGGAATGTTCTTTAAATAAATTCCATAGTCTTCTAATGTATTTTTCATCCAAACATCTTGTGCACAACATGTATTTGCAGCAATGTATTTGGCTTCCACCGTAGATAGTGCAACCAAATTTTGTTTCTTGGAAGTCCAAGAAATAAGTGCATGCCCTAAAAATTGGCATGTTCTGGATGTGCTCTTTCTATCTATTCTACATCCACCAAAATCCACATCCGCATAGGCTTTTAAATCAAAGTTATCGGATTTTTGATACCATAATCCTAGATTAGGAGTTCCTTTAAGATACCTAAGGATTCTTTTAACAATTTTGAGGTGAGATAACTTAGGATTAGCTTGAAATCTTATACACAGACCTACATTAAACATGATATCTGGTCTTGTTGCGGTGAGGTAAAGTAAGCTACTTATCATTCCCCTATATGTTTTTTGATCAAAATTTTCTCCACTTTCATCCAAGTCTAACTTGGTGGAAGTACTCATTGGAGTGTTGATGGCTTTTGAACCATCCATGTTAAATCATTTTAATAATTCTAATATATACTTTGTTTGATTAAGAAATATACCATCACTAAGTTGTTTAACTTGTAATCCTAAAAAGAAGGTTAATTCTTTCATTAGGCTCATTTCAAATTCATGACTCATACACTTGGCAAATGATTCGCATAGTGATTCATCTGAAAAACCAAAAATAATGTCATCAACATAAATTTGAACAATAAGAAAATTGTTTTCAAAATGTTTGATAAATAATGTAGTATCAACTTTGTCTTCAGTAAAATTATTTGAAATTAAGAAAGAACTAATCATCTCAATCCAAACCCTAGGGGCTTGTTTTAATCCATAGAGAGCCTTAGTTAGTTTAAACACATGATTGGGAAGAAGAAAGTTTTCAAATCTGGATGGTTGTTCAACAGACACTTCTTCAGAAATAAAGCCATTTAAGAAAGTACTTTTGATATCCATTTGAAAAAGCTTAAAATTGTTACTACTAGCATAGGCAAGGAGCATCCTAATAGCTTCTAATCTTATCACAGGAGCGAAGGTCTCTTCGTAATCAATACCTTCTTCTTGGTTGAAACCTTTGGCTACTAGTCTAGCCATGTTTCTAACCACGATACCGCATTCATCTTGCTTGTCTAAAGACCTATTTAGTACCAATAACTAAATGGTCACTAAGTCTAGGAACAAGCTTCCATACCTCATTCCTCTCAAATTGATTCAATTCTTCTTGTATTGCGATAACTCAAGAATCACCTTTCAAGGCATCATCAATGCACTTAGGTTCAATTTGAGAAAGAAAAGTGGCATGAGCACAAAAATTTTTAAAAGAAGAACAAGTTTGAACCCCTTTCGATGTGTCTCTTATAATTAACTCTTTCGGATGAGCATCTACATACTTTCATTCCTTAGGTAAGGAAATTTGGGAAGAAGATGCATCCAAGTTGCTATTTTGAGGAGAGGGTTCATTTAAATTCAAACCATCAAAACTAAAATCATCATCAAAATCTTTTTTCTTAAATTCAGAAATTTCATTAAAAACTATATGAATAGACTCTTCTATAACTAACGTTCTTTTGTTAAAAATACGAAAAGCTTTAGAAACGGAAGAGTAACCAAGAAAGATGCCTTCATCGGATTTAGAATTGAATTTTCCTAAAGTATCCTTTTCATTTAAAATAAAGTATTTGCAACCAAAAACTTTAAAGTAAGAAACATTATGTTTTTTGTTATTCCATAATTCATAAGGAGTCTTGGATAGAGATGGTCTTATTAGAACCCTATTTATGATATAGCAAGCAGTATTAATGGCTTTGGCCTAAAAGTATTTGGGTAAACTATGTTCATTTAACAAGGTTCCTGTCATTTCTTGTAAATTTCTATTCTTTCTTTCTACTACATTTTGTTGAGGATTCCTTGGAGTAGAGAAGATGTGGTTGTACCCATTTGATTCATAAAAATTTTGGAAGTCATGGTTTAGAATTCACCACCGTGATCACTCCGAATGGATGAAATCATGAAACCATTTTCATTTTGAGTAAGTTTACAAAATTTAGAGAAACATTTAAAACAATCACTTTTGTGACCCAAGAAATAGGTTCAAATGTATCTACTAGAATTATCTACAATTGCAAAGGCATATTTGCTTCCTCCTAGGCTTGTTGTGTCAATTGGTCCAAATAAATCCATATGGATCAATTGTAATGGTCTAGAGGTACTTATTTAATTCTTTGGCTTGAAGCTAGCTTTAATTTATTTTTCTAGTTGACAAGCATCATGTACTTTATCTTTAATGAACTAAACATTGAAAATGCCTCTTACAAGTGCTTTGGATGTAATTTGATTGATTAGCTTCATGCTAGCATGACCTAATCTCCTATGCCAAAGTCAAGCGTCATCATTCAATGCTGAAAAATACATTTCACTACTAAGATCATTAATGTTGATGGTGTAGATATTATTTTGTTTTAGTACAATCATAGATGTATTGTTGTATGGTTTTTCAATAATGTAAGCATTAGATTCAAATTTCACAACATATCCGTTATCACATAATTGACTAACACTCAAAAGATTATGCTTTAAACCATCTACCAATAACACATTATCAATTAAAAAAGTTGATTTGTTACCTATGGTTCCCTTGCCAATAATTTTACCCTTGTTGTTATCTCTGAAGGTGACATACCCTTCTTCTTTGCTAGTGAGCATAGAGAATTGAGATGGATCTCCGGTCATATGCCTTGAGCATCCACTATTAAGATACCATCTCTTGCTCCTAGCTTGTGATGGTGAATGGTTCTACAAAAGATGATGGTTTTTAGGTATCCATTTGATTTTGGGTGCCTCAAATATTGATTTACTAACTTTGTTATTTAGCATAGAATTATTTATGATTCTTTTAGGAACTCATATCAATTTATGTGGACTAATTTTCCTAAATGGACATTTGTAAACAATATGTCTGGATTTACAACAAAAATTATATTTTAAATGAGGTGATACATGTAATGTGGGTCCTTTAATGAAAGTAGTAGGATTTCGGTGAGATCCACTCACAAATCCAATTCCACTTTTATTTCTGATATGACCCTTGTTTACAAGGATCATGTTCAAGCCCTTGCTACCGACCTTAAACTTGTTTAAAGTCTCTTTAAGTAGTAAGTTCTCATTTTTGATTGCTTCTAAGTATTCACACTTAGAGCATGGGGGTAAAGAAGGAGTTTGGAGATTATCAAACTTATCTTGTAATAAAGCATGCTCTTTCTTCAATAAATTGAACTTCTTACTAATAGTTCTACATTCATCAAATAATTCATGAAAAGTGATAGAAAGTTCATCGAAAGATAACTCTTCATTAAATAACTCACTAACCTCTTCTCCTAAGGCTATTAGCACAAAGTTGGCCTCCTTTTGTTGCTTGCTTCTTCATCCTCGGAGTCACTTGAATTATCCCATGTAGCCTTCAATGCCTTCTTCTTCTTGAGTTGCTTCTTCTTGGCTTAGGGGCATTCATTTTTGAAGTGCCCCGGCTTCTTACATTCGTAACATATGACTTGGTCCTTTTTTGGTTCAAGTTTATTTTTGGATTCATTTTTAAATTTACCTTTTTTAATAAATTTTTTAAAATTTCTAGTTAAGAGTGTAATGTCTTCATCAAAGTCCTCATCACTTGATGTTCCTTTCAAGTGGTCTTCTTGTATTCTTAATGCTATATCCTTCCTATTCTTTAGAAGGGGGTTCACTAGCTCATCATGAGTATGGCATGTCATTTCATAGGTCATTAAAGATCTTATGAGTTCTTTGATAGGAAAAGTTTTAAGGTCCTTGGCCTCTTGAATGACCGTAACCTTTGGATCCCAACTCTTTGGAAGGGATCTTAAAATTTTTATTACTAGTTCAAAATTAGAAAAATCTTTACCAAGTGCCTTGAGTCCATTGATTACACTCGTGAAGCGGGTGTACATGTCTCCAATGGACTCACTTGGTTTCATTCGAAAAAGCCCGTAAGAATGCACAAGAATATTGATTTTGGACTCTTTCACTCGGCTAGTGCCTTCATGAGTGATCTCAAGAGTGTGCCAAGTATCAAAAGCCGATTCACAAATCGTAACACGATTAAACTTATTTTTATCAAGTACACAAAATAAGGCATTCATAGCCTTTGCATTTAAAGCAAAAATCTTCTTCTTCGATTCATTCCATTCACTCATCAGAAGAGAAGATTTTTAAAATCCATTTTCGACGATATTCCAAAGCTCAAAATCTATGGAAATAAGAAAGATCCTTATACGAGTCTTCTAATATATATAATCGACCCATTAAACATAGGCGGACGTGTAATAGAGTGACCCTTTTGCATAAGCCATCTCTTTGGGGTTTTAAACCAAATATGAGTGTGAACCTTGCTCTGATACTAATTGTAAGATTGGAGTGGCACTAAGAAGGGGGGGGGGTGAATTAGTGCAGCTGATTAAAACTAGTAAGTTTAAAATCGATTTCGTAAATAGCTAGTTCGTATGGAGATTTTGATTCAACGAAAAATGACTTAGTTAAAGTAGCTCGAGTAAAGGAGATAAAGACCGAACGATTTGCAACTAAGTAAAGAAATGATTCAAAAATTTAAACACACACATTCAAGGAACACCGTGATGTATAGTGGTTCGGTCAAATGACCTACATCCACTTTCGAAGCCTTCTTCAATGAGGCTCCCAACTTCCACTAGCAAGTCACTTTGAAAGGGAAGGACCAAATACCCCTCTTACAACCTTCTTACAAGTGGTTCATACTCTTATAGATTTTTGCAAAGAGAGGGAGGTGAACACTTAAGCTATCGAAAATAAAGCTTTGTTATGGCTTTTACTCAATTTCTAACTCTTAAAAGGTTACCCTCTCAACTGAGAAAAGAGGAGTATTTATAGACCCTAAGAGGATTTAAATTTGGGCTCCAAATTTGAATTACTTTTGGGTTTCCCGGTGCTGGCAGTGCTACTGCCTGTTAGTGGTGATGCCACCGCTTATCAGTTATCAAACTAACAGAGTATTAGGCGGTGCCACCACTTGGGCTTGTTGCCCAGCAGCGGTACCACCGCCCAGCCCGATGGTGCCACCGCCTGGGCTCTCGGGCTCTGGGCGGTGCCACCGCCCCAGCCTAGGCAGTGCCACCACCCAGATCTCGGGTCCCGGGCGGTGGCGCCTTTCAGCAAAGCTGAATAGGCCATATTTTTGGCCCAAATCAGCCCAATAAGGGTCCGGTTGGCCCCTACTAGGTTCAAAAAGGATTATTTCCTAATCCTTACCCTAATTACATGCTAACTAAGAATTGAAACATAATTCTAAGTGATTTAAACCAACATTCTTCAAGTCTTCTCTTTCGGCGAGATTTCCGATGAATTTTCGGTGGACTTCCGACACTCCTTTGGATTTCTTCCGGCGGACTCCCAATAGACTCTCGGATTCTGTGGTGAGTTCAACGAGTCTTTGGCAAGCTTCCGAACCTTCTCGGTGATCTCCACGAACCTTCGATGATCTTTTTGGTAAACTTCCAAAACCTTCGATAAGTCCCTGATTCTATCTCGGTTGGTTCTGGCAATACTTTCGATAATCCTTCGGACATCCGGTGAACTCTCGAACTCCCAGTGAGCTTGACCTCGGTAAATCGCTTTATGTTTTCATCCTATCGTAGTTAATCCTACACACTTATCTTGAAAATATGGATTAGAATAAATAATTCACCAATTGACTTCATCATCAAAATTCGAAATTCAACAGAAACCAGTGTGTGTCTTTCGAAGAACCTTCTCCATCCGATGGCTAGTGACAGTGGTGATCTTACTTTCACGTTGGCCCTTTAGAATCACCTGCTTTCCATTAATAAAAACTTCATTATTAGTTTAGAAAAGTTTTAGGAAACATCACCCAAGGTTGATAGCCATTCGATTCTTAGCACCGCTTCATAGTCTTCTAAGGGAAGTAAAAAGAAATCTATGAGCAACTCTTTGACCTTACATAGTGAGCTTTATCTTTGAGCACTTGCTATCACAAGTTAGAATCCATCCATCAGCAACCTCTACTTCAAATTTATCACAACCGTCGATGTGATAGGATAATCGGGTAGTGATCTTTTTGTCTATAAAATTGTTAGTGCTACCCGTGTCAATTAAGACAGTGATAGGCTGATGTTTCAAAATTCCTGCAACTTGCATTGTTTGTGGGTTAGAGTAGTCAGCCAATGCATGCACTGTGTATGTGATATCTTCATCAGTTTCTATACTTCCCTGGTTAGAATCTAACTCTTCTACTTCTAATTCCTCCTCAATTGGCTCAATCATTAGGAGTTTTCCTTATCTACAATGGTGCTCCTTACTCCATCTTTCATCACAATGTGAACACAACCATTTTGCTGATCTTTCCTTGAGCTTTTCTCAAGTGTTAAGGTTATGGCTGGGAATAGATAGGGCTAGTGGCACACTGGTCATTTGTTTGTTAGCACTTCTGTTTTGATGATATTCCATATTGATTTTTTCCTCCTATATGCGTGCAAATGAAATTGCAGCTATCATAGTGTGGGGTTGTCGGGCCTTAACTTCATATCTGATGTTCAGAATAAGCCCTTCAATAAAGGTACCCACCAGTTATCGTTCAGACCAATCTCTAGTTTGATTCGATAATCGCTCAAATCTGCCCTGATATTCCAATACTATAGAAGTCTATTAAATTTTTGCAAGCTATCCATCTATATTCTCGTACTCAAATGGTCCAAATCGAACAAGAAGCCCTCTCTTAAATTGCTCCCATGAGGGAACTCCATGGCAAGTTTCATACCAGTCATACCACTGAATTGCATTACCGTCTAATTGGATGGAAGCTATTTCCACCTTGGATTCTTCTGGGGTTTTGTGGAAATGAAAAAATTTCTCTGCCCTCGAAATCCAACTAGTCGGGTCTCCATCTTCCTATCGTGGAAAGTCCACCTTAATGCGTGGGTAGCCAGAGTCAAATTCTCGGGGCCCCTTTCCCGTATCTCCAGATTTGTTCATCGTAGAGCTTGAACTTCCATCTTATTATAATTTACTAAAATCCTCCAGTAGACTTCTTTTAAATTCATTAAGTGTCTCCTGTAGTCAGTTCTCAATTCTGATTTCTAGTGCTTCCATTTGAGCCTTTACTGAGTCATTACTAGCCATTGCATAAGATTAAAGATCTATAATTCCCCATTCATGCTTCTGATGTCTAGTTAAGGGCATCAACAATGGAGACATGAACTATGCAAGTGCAGCGTAAGGCTCACTGTGGTTGCTGTGAGGAGAAAAAGTTCTATCGCTCCATGCTGCATGCGATATTGCTATAGGGCTGTGATGCAAAGAGGTGACTGTCAAGCAGTTGGGGTTGAGACTACAATGGTGCGGTTGGAAAAAAATTGGAAGGCAGCGTTTGTGGGGAGAAGGCTACAGTGTCATGGGCGACTGCAATAGGCGTGGCGGTTGTAGAGTTGGTGGAGGCAGTGAGGAAGAAGAGCACCGAGGCTAGGAAAGAGTGCCGGAGGCTGGATGGCGGTGGTTGCGACCAGGAAGAAGGGGCTACTGGTCGGAGAGCAGCGGTGGAGGCACGTGGCTTCGAAACAGTGATGGTTGTTGCCAAGATCAATGGCTACGACGGCGATGGTCGCGGAAGGGCAGAGTAGGGGCAGCGGGGGAGTGCATGGGCTGAGAAGCAGTGGTGGTCCAGATGTGAGGCCATCAGTTGCAACAGCGACGGTGGGGAGAGAGGCAGATATCATTGGCCGCAGAGGTGTGGTGGTTGTCGGTCAGAGATCAGGGGCGGCGAGGTGCGTGGTTGCCGGTGAGGTGAGTGCAAGGGACGTGGCCGCACGTGGCTGCGTTCTTCTATGTTCGCCCCTTTCTTTCTCTCTCTTTTTTTTTGATTGGGGCTGCGGCAAGGTTGATGCGAAGTTACAACAAAAACGTCGAGGATCGCTGCTCTGATACCAAATGTTAAGACCCTTTAGGGTTTTAACATAGAAAGAGGAATAAGCAAAAGAAAAGAAAAGGAAAATGGTTTGATCACTTCGAGAGGATCGACCTACTTGATCGCTTCGAGGAGATCGGCCTCCTAGGTTTAGCCAAAAGACTGAATAATTCTCATTACCTAAAAGAAACAGTTACATTCCTATTTATAGAACCCATTAGAACTCGGACACTTAATAATTAAATATTAAATAAATATATTATTAAAACTTAAGAAATAAAAGGTTTGTTACAAAAGTATGAGCTGGAGTAAGGTGCATGCTTCCCTAGTAAATTACTGCACTTGTTCTTGTTTCATGAATAAAGCATTAAGCTACTATCATCAACACAGCGTTCCTGTTCATAGCCGTCTTCAAGTAATTGCAACTCTCGTCATAAAACTCATATGGATAAGCACACCTTTGAAGTACAAGCTTCATACCTCAAATGATATGTGGATTTTGTGCAAGTCGAATTAATTTGAAATTAGATGAAGTTGATCTCACTAACAACTCTCATGATCCACATAAGGTCATGGCAAGTGCAAAGCAGCTGACCTTGCCATGTGTATCTCACAAGGTATACCTCATGTGCTAAATAAAAAGAAAGGTATGCATCTCTCTATCAGCTCCATTTTGAAAACCAATCTTAATTAATCTACACGTCTCAGATGGATCTAACGGATACCATTATTAAAAAAAAAGTGATAATTTAACATGGCATACACTAGGCATATGTATGCTGATTAATTATTCAGCAAGATAAAAAATAAAAAAAATATTATTTATAGAATAAAAATAAGATGATTAAAATGATAAGAATGTCAGTGTTGTATAATTATCAAGTAACGGGGGGGGGGGGGGGGGGGGGGGGGGGGGGGTCCTAATATTTAGTTTCATTGATAAGGACATTCATGTAAATCCTATCTAGCCGACCCCTATTAAAGAGGTGAAGAGGCCGGCTAGGTTAGGATTAGATTACTTCTTAGAGAAGAAGTTCTATTAGAAGTTGGAGGGGTGTGGGGGGGGGGGGGGGGTGTGTGTTAGTACTCTAGCTAAGAGAGTCATAATCTGTTGGGACTCTAATTAGGAGAGTCCTAATTTAGTCTCATTGATAAAGGCATTCATGTAAATCTTATCTAGCCGACCCCTATTAAAGAGGTGAAGAGGCTGGCTAGGTTAGGATTAGATTACTTCTTAGAGAAGAAGTTCTATTAGAAGTAAGAGTCCTATTAGAGAAAGAGTCCTATTAGAATTAGGAGTCATACTAGAGAAGGAGTCCTAATTAGAAGTGGAAATCTTGAGTAGGAGTCCTATTATGAGTTAGGGTTTAGAAGGCCTATAAATAACTATGTATTCACTCTCTTTTCATCATGAATAGATCATCTTTTTAGCAGCCTTTGAGCAGCAACTTGGAGGAAGGAACCCCTATAGAGTTCCAAGGAGACCAATCCCTTAAAGAGATCAACCCCAAGCTTAGAATCCATAAGGGTTCTAACACTTAGTATTAGAGTAGCGTTCTTGGCATCTCACTGCCCTTCCATAGCCATCCACTAGCCCTCCACAACTGCCCAAAGCAATTCCCACAATTGCTTAGAAGATCATCGTCGAATTCTGCCATCATCTCTACCACCATAGATCATCCTTTGATCTCCCCTTGAATTACAATAGGTTCTAGTTTTCTACCTTACTGCTACTGCAATTTAGTTATCCTTACTTAAAAAATTTAAAAAATTCATTCCTATATTGCTGCATAAACTTTTCATTGTAAAGTTTTTATCTCTACAACGAAAGGTGTACTACAGAATTCCAATCGCATAGCACTATCTGTTTGATCTTGCTACTATGTTTTTTCTATTCAAATCACTACGAAATTTTTATGATGGTTTTGGCACTTCTAACAGTGGTTTTCCCTTTGGTTTTTAAAAAATTCTCAATATAAACCACTTATCTTTTACGTCCAAGCTGCTGTACTTTAGATATAAAAATCTACTACAGTACCTCTCTGTGATCCTCAATTTTGTCAAACCTCTTATTGTCATTTTTTTCTATGAAATTTTTAATAGTATTACTCTCCCTTACCAATAGATTCCCTTTAAGTTTTACTTGAATCTCTATTGAAAATTTCTAGAAAAAATTACATCTTTACTGCTAGAATTTTTTCGGTGAAAAATCTGGTGCTACACCTTTGTCCTTTTTTCTTCTTTGTAACCTACCAAACCCTAGCCACCTTGTTGCCACCAACCATAACATCTTTAGGGCATCTCTCTAGCCTTAAGACGTAGTTATCATAGCCTATTTTCATAATCCTAACAGCGTCAAAAATTATAGCCCAAAATAGTAAACCATTACAGCCGAACCCTTCTATCACCAATCTATTGTCTGAACCTTCCACCACTCCATGCCATTAACCCATCAACAAAAAAAAGATAAGGACATCTCTGATCTTCAGGCATATGCTATGGATACTCAAGATCCAATTAATGCCAAATTTGAAGTATAGGAATCTCGAATTGAATCACGGCTTGAATCGTGTTTGGAGGACAAATTATGCACTTTGTTTGTAGAATTTAGAATTGGACAACCACCAAGTCCAACCAAATCTCAGTAAGGAGAGAGTTTAGAGAGGCCTCCAGAGAAGGAGAGACAACTCTCAGACATGCTTTAGCCACGCATGAGGGTGGACTTCCCACGATGGGAATAAGGAGACCCGGGGGGGGGGGGGAGGGATTTCGTGCACCCAACGTTACTTTCGCTACTACTGAACGTCGGATAATGCTATGGTGAAAATTGCTATCATCCACCTTGAAGCAGATGCTATTCAATGATATAATTGGCTGGAATATAATCATGGGGCTCCGACATGGAATTAATTTAAGAACACACTGCTGAACCATTTCAGACCTACGAAGTATGAAAATATCGATGGCCAACTCGCAAAGATTTGACAAACCTTTATGATTCAAGAGTACCAAACTAGGTTTGAGAAGCTATCCTACCTTACTCATGATTAGACTAATTGTCAACTATTAGGAATATTCATCGAATGACTCAAGCTAGAGATAAAAGGGAAGGTTAAGGTGCGGTAGTCCTGTACCGTGATGGCTGTAATTTCTTTTGCCCGAATATAAGAAGAATAACTCAACCAAGATGCTCAGAGTATGAGAACCTCTCCTAGGCCTGCAAAATATAAACCTCTTTCTACTCCTAGCCATCCTTCACTGCTAAAAAAATTGACAAGAGAAGAACTACGTGATTGATCAGCAAAGGGTCTTTGTTGGCATTGCGATGAGTCGTGGAACCGCGATCATCACTGCAAAAGGGCCCACATCCTACTGATTGAACCTTTTAAAGACATGGACGAGAAAGAGGTCTAGGAACATGAGGAAGAGATCATGGATGAAGAATAGTAATCGATTGATATTATGATGCATGCCCTTGCCGGTTACGCGAACCCGCAAACAATGAAAGTGGGAGGACTTCTAAAGCAACGACCGATCACCGTTCTTATTGACACCATGAGCACTAATAATTTTAACAACAAGGTTGCTGTCCAGATGGCCTTACTTATCAAGAATTACAGCAGGTTTGATGTTAAGGTTGCCGATGGATGAATTTTGAAGTGTGATCGTCGGTGCCCATGAGTGAAACTATCGCTATAGGACCAAAAGATAATTATAGATTTCTTCCTCCTCCCTCTTGATGATTATGAGGCCGTGCTTGACATCAAATAGTTGATAACATTAGGTGATATTTCCTAGAATTTTTTGAAATTAATTATGAAATTTTACAGTAAGGGGAGACAAGTGATTATGAAATTAATTATGAAATTTTACTACGTGAGAAACGTGGGGGCAACGTAATGACAATTTGTACACAACGAATGGATAAAATTTTACACAAAGCATACAACGGCTTTTTGGTATAACTTGAGCAGCAATCTAAGAGAGAGCCAACCGAATTTGAAGATCCAAACCTACTTCCCGTACTTGCTGAATTTTTAGATATATTTGATGAACCGCGTAGCCTACCTCCTACCTGTCGACATGATTATCGTATATCGATTCTTCCGGGAAAACTTCCAGCAAATACTTGACTGTTAGAACTCTAGCTATGAGAGTCCTAATTTAGTTTCATTGATAAGGGCATTCATGAAAATCCTATCTAGCTGACCCCTATTATAGAGGTGAAGAGGTCGGCTAGGTTAGGGTTAGGTTGCTTCTTAGAAAAGGAGTCCTATTAGAAATAGGAGTTCTATTAGAGAAAGAGTCCTATTAGAAGTAGGAGTCCTATTAGAGAGAGACTCCTATTAGAGAAAGAGTTCTATTAGAAGTAGGAGTCATATTAGGGAAAGAGTCCTATTAGAATTAGGAGTCATACTAGAGAAGGAGTCCTAATTAGAAGTAGGAGTTGGTTAGAAGTAGGAGTCTTAAGTAAGAGCCATATTTGGAGTTGGGGTTTAGAAGCCCTATAAATAGTTATATATTCACCCTCTTTTCATCATGAATAGATCAATCTTTTAGAAGCCTTTGAGCAGTAACTTGGAGGAAGAAACCCCTATAGAGTTCCAAGGAGGCCGATCCCTTGTAGAGATCAACCCGAAGCTTAGAATCCACAAGGGTTCTAACACTTGGTATCAGAGTAGCGTTCTTGGCATCTCGCTATCCTGCCACAGCCATCCCCCAGCCCTCCACAACCATCCAAAGCAATTCCCACAATTGCTTAGAAAATCATCGCCGAATTCTGCCGTCATCTCTACCACCATAGATCATCCTTTGATCTTCCCGTGAATTGCAACAGGTTATGGTTATCTAGCTTACTGCTACTGCAATTTAGTTATCCTTATTCAAAAAATCCAAAAAATTCATTCCTATATTGCTGCATAAATTTTTCGTCATAAAATTTTCATCTCTACAACGAAAGTTGCACTATAGAATTTCAACCGCATAGCATTGTCACTATCATTTTGATCTTACTACTGCATTTTTTCTATCCAAATCTCTATGAAATTTTTACACGGCTTTGACACTTCCTAACAGTGGTTTTCTCTTTGGTTTTGTTGAAAAATTCTCAATATAAATCACTTATCTTTTATGTACAAGCTGTTGTACTTTAGACATAAAAATCTTCTATAGTACCTCTCCATGATCCTCAATTTTGCCAAACCTCTTGCTGCCATTTTTTTCTATGAAATTTTTAATAGTATTACCTCTCCCTTATTAGTAGATTCCCTTTGAGTTTTACTTGAATCTCTTTTAAAAATTTCTAGAAAAAATTACATCTTTATTGTTGGAATTTTTTCGGTGAAAAATCTGGTGTTGCACCTTTGTCCTTTTTTCTTTTCCGTGACCTACCAAACCCTAGCCATCTTATTGCCACAAACTAAGACATCTTTAGGACATCAGTATAGCCTTAAGATGCAGCCATCATAACCTAGTTTTATAACCCTAACAGCATCAAAAACTGCAACCTAAGATAGTAAACCATTACAGCCGAACCCTTCTATCACCGATCTATTGTCCGAACCTTCCACCACCCCATGCCATTAACCCATCAACAAAAAAAAGACAAGGGCATCTCTGATCTATAGGCATATGCTATGGCTTCTCAAGATCCAATTGATGCCAAATTTGAAGCATGAGAATCTCGGATTGAATCACAGCTTGAATTGCACTTAGAAGACAAATTGTGACTTTATTTACAGAATTCAAAATTGGACAACCACTGAGTCCAATCAAATTGCAGCAAGGAGAGAATTTAGAAAGGACCCTAGAGAAGGAGGGACAGCCCTTAGACATGCTTCAACCATGCATGAGGGTGGACTTCCCACGATGGGAAGAAGGAGACCCGGCGGTGTGGATTTCATGCGTCGAATATTACTTTCGCTACTACCAAACGTCAGATAATGCTATGGTGGAGATTGCTATCATCCACCATGAAGGAGATGCTATTCAATAGTACAATTGGCTGGAATATAATCATAAGGCTCTAACGTGGAATCAATTTAAGAATGCACTACTGAACCATTTCAGACCTACGGAGTATGAAAATATCGATGGCCAACTCGCAAAAATTTGACAAACCTCTATGATTCAAGAGCATCAAACTAGGTTTAATAAGCTATCCTACCTTGCTCATGATTGGATTGACCATCAGTTGTTAGGAACATTCATCGAAGGACTCAAGCCAGAGATAAAAGGGGAAGTTAAGGCGCGATAGCCCCGTACCGTGATGGTTGTGATTTTGTTTGCCCGAATACAAGAAGAACGACTCAGCCAAGATACTCAGAGGATGAGAACCACCCCTAGAACCTCAGCATATAAACCCCCTTCTGCTCTCAGTCGTCCTTCGCTGCCAAAAAAATTGACAAAAGAAGAACTACGGGACCGATCAATAAAGGGTCTTTGTTGGCATTGCGATAAGCCGTGGAACCGCGATCATCGCTGCAAAAGGGGCTGCCTCCTATTGATTGAACCTCTTGAAGATATAGAGGAGGAGGTCTAGGAGCATGAGAAAGAGATCATAGATAAAGAACAACAGCCAATTGATATTACGATGCATGCCCTTGCCGGTTACGTGAACTCGCAAACAATGAAAGTGGGAGGATTTCTGAAGCAACAACCGATCACCATTCTTATTGACACCGGGAGCACTAATAATTTTATGAACAGCAAGGTTGCTGTCTGGATGGCTTTACCTATTGAGAATTGCAGCAGGTTCGATGTTAAGGTCGTAGATGGACGAATTTTGAAGTATGATCGTAGGTGCCCACGGGTGAAACTGTTACTGTAGGACCAAGAGATAATTGTAGATTTTTTCCTCCTCCCTCTCGATGATTATGAGGCCATTCTTGACATCGAATGGTTGACAACATTAGGTGATGTTTCTTGAAATTTTTTGAAATTAATTATGAAATTTTACAGTTAGGGGAAACAAATGATACTGTGAGGGAAATGTGGGAGCGACGTAATGACGATTTGCAAACAACGAATGGAGAAAGTTTTGCATAAAGCATGCAACGGCTTTTTAGTACAACTTGAGCAGTAATCTAAGGGAGAGCCAACCAAATTTGAAGATCCAAACCTACTTCTCTTGCTTGCTGAATTTTTAGATATATTTGATGTACCATGCAGCCTACCTCCTAACCGCCGGCATGATCATCGTATACTGATTCTTTCAGGCAAACCTCCAATAAATACTCGACCATATTGGTATCCATATCTCCAAAAAGATGAAATAGAAAGGATTGTAAAAGAGATGCTTGAAACAGGAGTTATTCAGCCAAGTTGTAACCCCTACTCTTTACCGGTGCTCCTTGTATGAAAGAAAGACGGAACATGGCAAATGTGCATTGATTACCGAGCTCTCAATGGCATAACCGTCAAGGACAAGTACCCTATTCCAGTAGTAGATGAATTGCTTGATGAATTAAAGGGAGCATGAGTCTTCACAAAGCTGGACCTTCGATCTGGGTATCATCAAATACGAGTGTACGAAGAAGACATACCGAAAACTACCTTTCGAAAACACAACAGTCGCTATGAATTTCTGGTAATGCCCTTCGGTCTCACCAATGCTCCCTCCACCTTCTAGAGTCTTATGAATGATATTTTTCGGAGTTATCTTTGAAAGTTTGTACTAGTTTTCTTCGACAATATCTTTATTTACAGCCCTTCTCTGGAAAGTCATATTCAGCACTTACGACTTGTTTTGATAATTTTGCGAGAACATGTTCTTTTTGTCAAAAAAACGAAGTACAGTTTGCTTCAACAAAAGGTGGAATATCTTGGGCATATCATATTAGAGGAAGGAGTGGCAGTGGACCCCTCCAAAATTGAAGCAATGCAGAATTGGCCGACCCCGAGGAACATAAAATCACTACGCAACTTTCTCGATTTAACAGGTTACTACCGTAAGTTCATGAAAAACTATAGAAAGATCAGTGCACCCCTTACTTCCTTGTTGAAAAAAAATGCTTTCTAGTGGTTTGTTACGGACTTAGCTGGTTTTGCCTAAGCCGTGCGGCACCATTGCGTGTCACCATAAAGGTCAGCCTCCCCGAAATCTCCTACGATCTCTTAGGACTTGCAAAAGAGAAGATGGGACAACAAAAGTACTTCACACGGGATCCACAAGCACCCTTTTAGCAAATACTTTATAGCCAAAGCAAATTCCAACCATGGACATCACAAGCTCAGAATGGTTGTACAACAAAGGTATAAGATTGGTCCACTATAGATCGAATTCTAGTACAAGTATTCACTCGATGCAAACTTTATGTATAAGTCTACAATGGCTGCCAAACTCACTCAAATAGGGCATTAGCCTTTGGCAAGCCCTTTACAAGCTTTACAAGCTATAACAAACCAAAAGGGACACGAACACACATAAGCATTACACCGAATAAGCAGTTTATAATTTATCCGTGACATTCTCCCCCACTTACTCTTTCGACATCCTCGTCGAAGCCTTTGCTGACACTGCAACTTCTTTTCTTTGCTGGATCTTTGATCTTCTGCTCCTGCTGCGATGCGCCCCTTAGCTCCTGATTGTTCTCCGCTTGTTGTTGTTGAGTCATCGAACTTTAATCCGCCATGCTGCTTCAACTCACCAATGACTCTGACTCTGGTGTCGGGTTGGCAGAGTTGTGCTAATCCTTGTTGGTTCTTGTGAATTCATCTGATGAAGGGAAAAGACTATCTTTGATATGTGCTAGTCTTCAAATTCTTCTTGTCTCTTGAACTGAATAGATGCTTATTGGAACTTTAACAAGCATTGCCTTGTAACCTTTGAAGTTTTCAAGTCCTTCCTCCGCACAATTTGTCCATCGAATCTTCTTCCACTTAGTTGTCTTGCCCAAGTAGGTTCACATCACTTTCGCTTTTGATTGACATTCAATTGGGAAATGAAGCAGACAATCTACTCTCAGTAGCACTGATCACCATTGGTGAGGACTTGACAACTGTTGACTTCCATTAGTCTCTTCGAAGGGTCTTAAAATTTGGGCAGAGCTCCTCTGTTGGATAACCAAGAGAGTTGGGGTACTCAATTTCGCCCATTCTCTTGAGAGTTGAGAAGGCAATGGTTACTTGACTTCGCCCGCCTCCTCGAGGTTGTACTTCGTGCGTTGAGCTGGTTACTAGACTTCGCTTACTCTTAGCTCACACTTTCGAAGCACTTGAAGTGTTTGCAATCCATGTGCTGAGTCAGCTACTATGATTCGCCTTCTCATTGCTGTTGAACTTCTGGAATGCAAGAAATTATCACTCCAACTTGGAGTAAGTCTCTGATAGATTTGGTCACCTTTGGGATTGTACCGCCTTCTCCATCATTTCTGTCGCCAACTCCTTTAAGTAGCAAAGGTACAGCACTATATACTGCCTACTCCGATCCTTGGTCATATATTCTTGCATCGACCCGAAGTCCTTCACTTACGGCTATCTTGATGAAAAGTTTATTGACACCGGTCTTACGAAGTTCTCTGGCCTCTGCCCTTTAGCCTTGTCTTGGTACATGGAGTTTGCCAATGCATTCTCCTCCTCCACAGCCCATATCACGACCAAGCGCTCTCCCTCTATGAGAGCAAGGGATCGATGACTCCCCGGAAGTCCCGCCTCTGTGGTACTATGGCACTGTATTGCCTATGGCACTACTATCTGTTGTCTCGCATCTGCGTCCCTTCTTCATGATCGGTAGATCCGCCTCTGCGGTACTATGGCACTCCTCCGAGTCCACCTTCAATCTAACCGATGATTGATCTTGGGTAGCTGAGTCCCTCTGGACTTGTCATTCCTTTCTCGCCCTATTTCGACCACTTGCTTCGACACCTTTGTGTTCTTTGAGCAGTTCCACTTGGTCGCTGGAAAGACAGACTATAACTCCTATGTATGGCCACCGCCTTTCATGTTATAGGGCTTGCACCGCTTCTGTTCTCCTTAGCTTCATTGGTCGCAACGTTCACTTACTCGGCCTTGTCCTCTGACTTGCTAGGCTCCCTTAAGCGAATGTGAGCTCTGAAGCAGTCCAACTCTTCAGCCACTCCGATCATACCTCTGCATGATCTGGTCCCCCCCCGTGGGACTCACTAGTACTTGCATCTGAACTTCTTCCTCGATAGTGCACAGCCCCCATAAGCTGATATCCAAGGCTTCCATTTAATGCAACATTCGATGCACGCATGGAAGACCCGCCCCTACGGTACCATGACATTCACTACTTGAATCCATAGCTCTTCTTGCCGTCGTGTTGTTCATCGAAGTAGAGCTCCCAATCGCGCTCCCGATCATACCTCTGCATGATCTAGTCCCCCCATAGGACTCACTGTGGGTGTTGACTTGCCACGAACCATTCCACCATAATCCGCTGCATTATGTCACCGCCTGGTGACATCTCCTTGCATTATGATCCCTGTGGTATGAACTTGAACTGCGATATCTCCATGTGTGAACTCCGCTAACACATCGCAGGGCCTCTGCCACCTTCGATTCTGTTCGCTCCTTTGGCAATCGACCTTCGTCCACCCACTCTCGGGTCACACTCGGATGAAGCATAGCTCTAGGGTAGTCCATTGCCTAGCAGCTCCTCTGAAGTACCTTGACTTCGCTAAAATTGGTGCAGCATTGTCTGGATCCTGGGACTCTGCCCCTACCAACACAATCTCCACTGCACATCGCTTTCCTTATGGCAACTCGAATAGCAACACTGTGGCATATTCTTCAAGAGTAACTACCTCTGCATTCTCTTGCCCCGTGCCAAGGCCTTTTTTGACACCAACTTTGCCTTTGCAAACAGTGTCGCCTTAGTCCCTCCACTAAATGCTTCATCGAGATAAGGTGCATATGCCTCAAAGCTCCCTTCATCTCTGGCACCATGCAAGATGAGTCTGCTCTATATGAATATGAAACCCATGGAATGACATGATCCTATTCCTGCCTCTGCAAGAGTCCATGTCCTTGACCTTTGTATAAAAAAGCTCCAAGCTTCCACTCCATATTCCATCTTCTAAGCCAACTCCTTTCATGCAGCTTGGGTACCTCACCAAGTTACCCCCAAGTTACTCTGCTTCTCGATTGGCATTGTGTTAATGGTGGCCCTCACGCCCACCATTGCACGGGTCAGCCCTTTGTTGAGTCTGATCTCACTATCAGCTCCAAGTGTACCTTCACTTTGTGTTGCCTAGGGTTGCTCCCCCACTTAATCTCGCTATGCGTCTACCAACGCATCACCACTTGCGAGATCATACGATAACTCCTTGCCGCTCACTCAATCCACCGAGCTTTGTCTTGAGGTACTCCTCAATCGGTACAGTTCATTGCATGTGATTCTCCCTCTGGAGAACCGAGATTTATCCCTCCAGGATATCTGCCCCGTTGGAGCAACTTCTCTCTTTGCATCCTTCCCTTTGGAAGTTTTGGAGACCACCATCCCCTTGGACTACTCCACCTTGCTGAACAAACTATGCATAATTCTGCCTTCGCAAACGCACTTGCTAGATTATGACACTTCGCTAATACAGCTCGCACTGCACCCCTCTTGGTCTAGCAACATGCTGAACCTACTGTACACTTCAGCCTCTTACGAAAGTATCCTGCACATGCCGAAGAGAAAGTTTCAATGCTCTATGGTGCCGACCTTCGGCCGCCTTGGGATGGCCATGGACATTCTATCGTCCGCATGCAAGCCCTTGCATGAGTATCAAATTCCTTGAGTTTGCAACTCCCCTTACCTTTGTGAGCTTTGCACAACTCTTTCGATCATTGAACAACCCACTCCGCCTTGCACAGTCTCATCCTTTGCCAAGCACTCCGCTTGCCTTGAGCACCGTCAAGTTTGGGTGCTAACGTCGAGCCACTACTCGAACTCAGCCATCTCGACCTTTGTGCGCTACGTAATTCTTCTTAGCTTGTTGTCCTCATGGTGCCTCTTGCGTGAAGGGTTGGCCATTCTTCTAAATGCCATTCTTGGATGCCTGCTCCTCTGAGTGACTCCTTCCCCTACAACTCTAGGTCCGTTTCCCAAATGGTCGTGTATGTTGGCTGCCCTCAACGCAGCCCCGCTAGGTCCCCCACGTTTACATGCTAAGTGTTTCTAAGTGGGCTTGTCCCACTCTGATACCATCTGTCACAGACTTAGCTAGTTTTGCCTAAGCCATGTAGCATCATTGCGTATCACTGCAAAGTTCAGCCTCCCTGAAATCTCCTACAATCCCTTACGACTTGCAAAAGAGAAGACGGGACAACGAAAGCGCTTCACACGGGATCCACAAGCCACCCTTTCAACAAACACTTTATAGCGAAAGCAAATTCCAACTATGGACATCACAAGCTCAGAATGGTTGCACAACAAAGGTATAAGATTGGTCCATTACAGACTGAATTCTAGTACAAGTATTCACTCGATGCAAACTTTATGTACAAACCTACAATAGCTGCCAAACTCACTCAAATAGGGCATTAGCCTTTGGCAAGCCCTTTACAAGCTTTACAAGCTATAACAAACCAAAAGGGACATGGACACACATAAGCATTACACCGAACAAGCCGTTTATAATTTATCCGTGATAGGTCGGACAAAGCCACCACCACCTTCGACGAACTTAAAGTCGTAATGATAACAATACCAGTACTAGCATTACTCGACTTCGGCAAAACTTTTATTATTGAAGCCGATGCCTTCGGAGTAGGAATTGGTGCTGTACTAATACAAGATGGCCGCCCCCTTGCTTATACTAGTAAGGCGTTATCTCCTTCCCATCTCAAGATGACTATTTACGACAAGGAGATGCTCACGATTATGTATGCGGTGTCCAAATGGAGACCGTACTTGATCGGGCGACGCTTTCAAATCAAGACCGACCATAAAAGCCTAAAATATTTCTTGGAGCAGAAGATATCTTCCCCTGAGCAGCAAAAATAGGTAACAAAGCTTCTTGGATATGATTATGAAATAACTTACAAAAAGGGGAAAGATAATGTTGTTGCAGATACGCTTTCGTGGCTACCCGAGCAAGCTAAATTTTTAACTGTTTCACTTCTGACCAGCGACTTCCTTAAGGATATTAGGAGAGAATGGCAAGATAATCTAGAAACGAGTAAAATCATAAAAAAATTGGAGGAAGCACCAAGCTCCATGGCTCATTACAGTTGGGACTCAAAGGACTTGCGATATAAAGGATGCATTGTGCTTGTGCCAAATTCTACTTGCATAAAGACTATCCTTCAATAGATGCATTCCACACCTACGGCCGGCCACTCCGGGTTCCTTAGAACCTATAAAAGAATTAAACAAAATTTTTATTGGATAGGGATGAAAAATATTATTGCTGAATTTGTAGCACAATGTGATGTATGTCAATGACACAAAGGTGAGACAATGGCAAGTCCCGGAAAGTTACAACCTCTACCTATCCTAGAATCAATATGGACTGATATATCAATGGATTTGATCGAAGGGCTTCTCTCATCACAAGGAAAATGTATAATTTTTGTCATGGTTGATCGCCTTACAAAGTATGCTCACTTTTGTGCCATCCGTAATCCCTACACTGCTTCTAGTATTGCTCGAATCTTTATGGAGAATATTATAAAATTACATGAGATGCCGAGATCTATTGTAAGTGATCATGATAGGGTCTTCACGAGCAAATTTTGGACAGAGTTATTCCAGATGTAGGGCACTAAATTAAAGATGAGTACGGCATATCACTCACAAATCGACGGCCAAACTGAAGTGGTGAATAGGTGTTTGGTGACATACCTTAGATACTTCACTAGTGACCGACCAAAAGTATGGACAAAGTGGCTTCCCTGGGCCGAGTGGTGGTATAATACAACTTATCATTCCTCCACAAAATGTACTCCCTATGAGGCCATGTATAGCCGACCCCCCCTGTAATTCCAAAATATGTGTTGGGCACCTCTAAAGTAGAACAAGTAGACAGGGAATTACAAGACAGAGACAAAATACTAAAGTTGCTAAAAGATAATCTCACTGTAGCACAAACAAGGATGAAACAATAATATGATCAACACAAAGGCGAAAGAGAATTTTCAGTAGGAGATTGGGTCTTCCTACGGCTCCAGCCATACAAGCAAACATCAATCCAAACCAGAGCATCTATGAAGCTTTCATCTTGGTTCTATAGACTCTACTAGATTTTGGAGCTCAACGGAGCAGTAGCATACATATTAGACTTATTTGCCAGCTCTCGAATCCATCCAGTCTTTCATGTATCATGTTTGAAGCTCAAGTTGGGACAACATGAGACAACCCAAAGCCATCTACCAAATATAACTATCCAAGGAGAGCTCCATACCCAACCAAATGCCATTATTGATCGACGGATCGTGACTTGATGACGACTACCTGCTACTGAAGTGTTAATACAGTGGGCAAACCTACCAGCAGAAGATGCCACTTGGGAGAACTATGACGACTTGAAGATCAAATTTCCAGAATTCATGGAATGTCAGTCTTGAGGATAAGGCTGATTTGAAGAGGGCGGGTCTGTTAGGACTCTAGCTATGAGAGTCCTAATTTAGTTTTATTGATAAGGGCATTCATGTAAATCCTATCTAGCCGACCCCTATTAAAGAGGTGAACAGGTCGGTTAGGTTAGGGTTAGGTTGCTTCTTAGAAAAGGAGTCCTATTAGAAATAGGAGTCATATTAGAGAAAGAGTCCTATTAGAAGTAGGAGTCCTATTAGAAAGAGACTCCTATTAGAGAAAGAGTCCTATTAGAAGTAGGAGTCCTATTAGAATTAGGAGTCCTACTAGAGAAGGAGTCCTAATTAGAAGTAGGAGTTGGTTAGAAGTAGGAGTCTTGAGTAAGATTCCTATTAGGAGTTGGGGTTTAGAAGCCCTATAAATAGCCATTTATTCACCCTCTTTTCATCATGAATAGATCAATCTTTTAGCAGCCATTGAGTAGCAACTTGGAGGAAGGAACCCTTATAGAGTTCTAAGGAGGCCGATCCTCTATAGAGATCAACCCAAAGCTTAGAATCCACAAGGGTTCTAACATCGGCCATATTAGGATCCACATCTCCAGAAGAATGAAATAGAAAAGATTATAAAAGAGATACTTGAAATTGGAGTTATTCAGCCAAGTTGCAGCCCCTACTCTTCACTAGTGCTCCTCGTATGAAAGAAGGATGGAACATGGTGAATGTGCATTGATTACCAAGCTCTCAACGGCATGACCGTCAAGAATATGTACCTTATTATAGTAGTAGATAAATTGCTTGATGAATTAAAGGGAACACGAGTCTTCACATAGCTGGATCTTTGATCTGGGTATCATTAAATATGAATGTGCGAAGAAGACATATCGAAAATTACCTTTCGAACACACAACAGTCATTACGAATTTCTAGTAATTCCCTTTGGTCTCACTAATGCTCCCTCCACCTTCCAGAGCCTTATGAATGATATTTTTCGGAGTTAACTTCGTAAGTTTGTGCTGATTTTCTTTGACGACATCTTTATTTACAACCCTTCTCTAAAAAGTCATTTTCAGCACTTACGACTTGTTTTGATGATTTTGCGAGAACATGTTCTTTTTGTCAAAAAATTGAAGTGCAGCTTTCTTTAACAGAAGGTGGAATATCTTGGGCATATCATATCAGAGGAAGGTGTGGCAATGGATCCCCCCAAAATTGAAGCAATGCAGAACTGGCCGACCCTGAGGAATATAAAATTGCTACGTGGCCTTCTCGGTTTAATAGACTACTACTGCAGGTTTGTGAGAAACTATGGAAAGGTCAGTACACCCCTTACTTTTTTGCTAAAAAAAGATGCTTTCCAATGGTCGGACAAAGCCACCACCACCTTCAACGAACTTAAAGCCACAATGACGACAACGCCCGTACTAGCGTTACCCGACTTCGGAAAGACTTTTATTATTGAAGCCGATGCCTCCGGAGTTGAAATTAGTACTATACTAATGCAAGATGGCTGCCCCCTCACTTATACCAGTAAAGCATTATCTCTTTCCCATCTCAAGATAACTATTTACGACAAGGAGATGCTTGCGATTATACATGCGGTGGCTAAATGGAGATGGTATTTGATTAGGCGATGCTTTCAAATCAAGATTGACCATAAAAGCTTAAAATATTTCTTGGAGTAAAAGATATCTTCCCTTGAGCAGCAAAAATGGGTAACAATGCTTCTTGGATATGATTATAAAAAGGAGAAAGAGAATGTTATTGCAGATGCGCTTTCGCAGCTATCCGAGCAAACTGAATTTTTGGTCATTTCACTTTCGACCAATGACTTCCTTAAGGATAATAGGGGGGAATGGTAAGATGATCTGGAGACCAAAGCATCTACGAACCTTTCACCTCGGTTCTATGGACCCTACCAAATTTTTGGAGTGCATCGGAGCAGTAGCATATAGATTGGACTTACCCGTTAGCTCTCGAATCCATCCAATCTTCAATGTGTCATGTTTGAAGCCCAAGTTGGGACAAAATAACACAGCCCAAAGCCATCTACTAAATATGACTACCCAAGGAGAGCTCCAGGCCCAACCGAGTGCCATTATTGATCGACGGATCGTGACTCGACGATGACGAACCACTGCTAAGGTGCTAATACAGTGGGCGAACTTACCAGCAAAAGATGCCACTTGGGAGAACTATAATGACTTGAAGATCAAATTTTCAAAATTCATGGAACGTCAGCCTCAAGGACAAGGCTGATTTGATGAGGACAGGTCTGTTAGGACTCTAGCTAGGAGAGTCCTAATCTATTGGGACTCTAGCTAGGAGAGTCCTAATTTAGTTTCATCGATAAAGGTATTCATGTAAATCCTATCTAGCCAACCCCTATTAAAGAGATGAAGAGGCCGGTTGGGTTAGGATTAGGTTACTTCTTAGAGGAGTCCTATTAGAAGTAAGAGTCCTATTAGAGAAATAGTCATACTAGAGAAGGAGTCCTAATTAGAAGTAGGAGTTGGTTAGAAGTAGGAGTCTTGAGTAGGAGTCTTATTAGGAGTTGGGATTTAGAATCCCTATACATAGCCATGTATTCACTCTCTTTTCATCATGAATAGATCATCTTTTTAACAACCTTTGAGCAGTAACTTGAAGGAAGGAACTCCTATAGAGTTCCAAGGTGGTCGATCCCCTAAAGAGATCAACCCCAAGCTTAAGGGTTTTAACCAGGGGGGGAGGGTGCGAGCGAGGGGCGAGTGGGGCTGGGGGTTAGTGGGGTGGGGGTGGTTGGAATTAGTGCGTACGTAAAATGTCGACGATTCAAAAATCTCGATTCGATAAAACCCTTATCGGAAAGATGTTTAAACTTAAATATGTTTATGAGTGATAAGGAAGTAAAGCAATTGCAAAGTATGTAAATAGTAGAGAAAAGTAGGCAAACCGATTTATAATAGTTCGATCGTTGTGACCTGTATCCACTTTTGATTCCTCTTCCATCGAGGTCATCAGCCTCCACTATTGATCTTCCTTCGATAGGTGAAGATTAACTACCCCTTTATAGCTTTGTTCTCCTTTTTATAGGTTTAGGAGGCAACCCTTACAGATCTCACAGCCCTCCCTTAAACTAAATTCACACTTAGGGATAGAGAGGAGAATTTTAATAGAATTATAATAGAGTTTTACATAATTTTTGTTCAAGTTTTTTCTTTGTTCTAAACTTGGATGAGAGGGATATTTATATACCCTAAATGACTTCAAAAATGGAGCAAAAAAGTATCTCATCCCAGGTTCTCGGGGTATTGGGTGGTACCATCACCAATATTGGGCAGTACTACTACCATTACTCTTTGACACTAGGCGATACCACCGCCCAGTCAGGCGGCATTATCGTTTGATAGAATTTCAGATACTCAACTCTGGCGGTATCACCACCTACCTGGGCGGTACCACCATTTGACAGCATTAACTGTCGATAGTACCATCACCCAATCTAGGTAGTACCACCGCCCAGATCTCCTTGGAGATTGAGCTTGGGTGGTTCCATCGCCTAGTCCTAGTAGTGCCACCACTTGACATGGCTCCAGGTCTCTGTTTGGGCTATTAGTCTAGCCCAAACAGCTTTGATTCGGGCCCAAATTTTCTCTAACTAAGTTAGTGGGATTACCTCTCAATCCTAACTCAATCTAAGTCATAACTATAACAATTAAGATATTAACTAAGAAATCTTAGTTGTCCGGCATCTCAGTTGTTCTTCTGGTGAAATCCCGACAAACTTCCAATGATCTTCCGACAGGCTTTTAGAGAACTCTTGGCAAACTTTCGATGAACTCTCGACAAGCTTTTGATGAACTCTCGGTGAACTCCTGATGAACTCTTGGTAAGCTTTCGATGAACTCTCGACGAGCTTCCAACAGACTCTTGGCGAGCTTCTGATGGACTCTAAGTGAACTTCTAATGCATCGTCCGAACCTTCGACATATCACCTAATCTTTGACTCCGGCCTAACATCTGATTTTTTTGCTTTATGCCTTTTTCATGATCATAGTTAATCTTGCATCACTTTTCTCAATACATGGATTAGTCAATAATTTATCAATTGATTTTATCATCAAAATATGAGATTCAATAATCTTTCACTTTTTGATGATGATAACTAATTGATGACGGAGTTAACCTTAACTCTCCCTATATATATGCCATATTGAGATAAGTCAAACCTGAATTCAATAGGAGTCTGAACCTTTGAATTCAAGTGAAACAATTTCAATCATAGTGATCAAATGCAATATATCAAAATTTCATACATTATGCATCATCAAAGTTTCAAGTCATCAAAGTATAACATGCACAATTTCATGTATAAAAATAATCAACTAGGGCATAACCTATATGATACTAAAGCATTTATCACTTCATGCATGATACTAAAATTTCATGCATCATCATAGTTTCAAGTCATCAAAGTATAACATAAACAATTTCATGTTAAAAAAAATCAACTAAGGCAGAACCTACATGATACTAAAGCATTTATCACTTCATGCAGGATACCAAAATTATTATTATTTTGAGCATGATGCCAAACATTCATTTCTCCCCCTGTGTTATCAACAAAAAGGAGATATGCAAGTACTTTGATACTATGATACCAAACATTTGACAAGTATTTGAACCATGCAAGAAAGTTTTACATGACTTTATGCAAGCTAGCAAACATGAAGTTAAGCAAAATTTTTATAAGATAGCAACTTTTGCTTTAGATGTGCAAGCTAGCACGTCTCTTGCTAGCACTTCTCTTTTGCTTTTAAATAGGCAAGCTAGCACTTATCTTTAGATGTGCAAGCACTTTTGATTCTTCATGAGACATACAAGCTAGTTAGTATTTGATAATAGCAAGTTTCTTTCTCCCCTTTGGCATAAAAATAAGAAGAAGAAGAAGAGAAGAATTTATTCATCACAAGAAAAATCAAGTCATAAGTACCAAAAGTCTATGAAACAAGCTTCTACTTTCATAAAGAGAAAGGATTCATCACATAAAAGATCAAGATGTACATACTAAAAATTCATAAATTAAATCTCTACTCTTGTAAATAGGAAGAAGATGGATTCATAGGAAATGATATACCAAAAGTCCATAAAAATATCTTCTTTTATAGGAGAAGATCATCAAATGAAAGATCAAGTGTTCCAAAAGTTCAAAAACTCCTTTTGTATATAGAGATAGCAAGGACTCATAGGGCAAGATCATCAAAAGATAAGAAATCCATGAATACTACCGTGTCACAAAAATTTATGCATAAAAATTGCAAGAAGAAGATAGGAAATGATCTTGGTAAAAAAAAAACTCAATTTCAAAAAATCAAGAAATCCAAAAAATGTATAAAAGAAATTCATGCATTTGGAAGATTCAACATGCTTAATTCTCTTCTTATAAAATCAAATTATTCTTTATTTAAAGGTTTTATAAAAATATTAGCTAATTGATGTTTTGTATCAATGAATTTTGAAGATATATCATGATTATTAACATGATCTCTAATAAAATAATACCTAATATCAATATGTTTAGTTCTAGAATGCTGAATGAGATTTTTTGTTAAACATATTATACTAGTATTATCATATTTTGTAGGGATATTTTTCAAGTGAATTTCATAATCTTCTAATGTGTTTTTCATCCATATAACTTGTGCACAACATGCACCAGCTACTATATACTTGGCTTCGGCTATAGATAGTGCAACTGAATTTTATTTCTTAGAAAACCAAGAGACAAGTGCATGATCTAAGAGTTGATATATTCTAGATATGCTTTTTCTATCTATTCTACATTCAGCAAAATCAATATCAACTTAAGCAACTAATTCAAAGTTCTTGGATTTTGTATACCATAATCCTAAATTAGAGGTTCCTTTCAGATATTTAAAGATTCTTTTAACAGCTTTAAAGTGAGATAACTTGAGATTAGATTAAAATATAGTGCAAAGTCCAACACTAAACATAATGTCCGGTCTAGTTGCGATGAGGTATAGTAAACTACCTATCATACCCCTATAGGTTTTTTGATCAAAATTTTCTCCATTGTCGTTCATATCTAACTTTATGGAAGTACTCATGAGTGTATTAATAGCCTTTGAACTATCCATGTTGAATTGTTTTAACAAATCTAATGCATATTTAGTTTGACTAAGAAAGATTCCATCACTTAGTTGCTTAATTTGTAAACCTAAGAAGAAAAGTTAATTCACCCACTAAGATCATTTTGGATTCTTGGCTCATACTTTTGATAAAGGATTCACATAAAGACTCATTCGTAGAACAAAAAACAATGTAATTAATATAAATTTGAACAATAAAAAAATTATTTTTAAATTTTTTTATAAATAATATAGTATCGACATTGCCTTTTGAAAAATCATTTTGAATAAGGAAAGAACTGAGCCTCTCATACCAAGCCCTTGGGGCTTGTTTTAATCTATAAAGAGCTTTAGATAAATTAAACACATGATTAGGAAAAAGAGCATTCTCAAATCTGGGTGGTTGTTCAATATAAACTTCTTCGGAAATAAAGCCATTTAGAAAAGTATTTTTAATATCCATTTAAAATAACTTAAAATTGTTATAATCAACATAGGCAAAGAGTATCCTTATAGCTTATAATCTTGCCATAGGAGCGAAGGTTTCTTCATAATCGATACTTTTTTCTTAGTTGAAACCTTTGACCACTAATCTAGCCTTGTTTCTAACCACGATTCCAATTTTATCTTGCTTGTTTCTAAAGACCCATTTAGTACCAATTACTAAATGGCCACTAAGTCAAGGAACAAGCTTCCATACCCCATTTCTTTCAAATTGATTTAACTCCTCTTGTACTACGATAACCTATGAATCATTTTTTAGAGTTTCGTTAATGTATTTTGGTTTAATTTGAGACAAAAAGACAACATTAGCATAAAAATTCTTAAATGAAGAGCGAGTTTGAACACCTTTTGATGTATTTTCCATTATTAGCTCCTTAGGATGAGTATCTACATACTTCCATTCCTTAGGGAAGGAGTCTTTGGTAGAAGATGCATCTAAGTTGCCAGGGGAAGGAGTGTTTTCATTCAAATTTAAAGCATCAAAATGAAAATCATCTTTAAGATTGTTTTTCTTAAATTCAAGAAACTCATTAAAGACAACATGAATAGATTCTTCTATAACTATGATTCTTTTATTAAAGACACAAAAAGCTTTAGAAATAGAGGAATAACCAAGAAATATGTCTTTATCGAATTTTGTATCAAATTTTTTTAAGGTATCTTTTCATTTAAAATAAAATATTTACAATCAAAAACTTTAAAATATGAAATATTGGGTCTTTTATTATTCCATAATTCATAAAGAGTTTTGAAAAGTAATGACCTTACGAGTACCCTATTCATGACAAAGCATGTCGTGTTAATGGCTTCGACCCAAAAATATTTGGGTAGGCTATGTTCGTTTAACATGGTTCTTACCATATCTTTGTTGAGTCTCGAATTTTGATGATGAAACTAATTGATAGTGTTTTATTATCTAATTACATTATGAGTCATGCAGGTCTACTATCAATCAATATTAGATAGTTGACATAGGATGAATCGACGTTATGTTGGAGAAAATCACGTCATGATATTGGACATTGAGCTAGAGGTCCAGTTAACAATTGACAGAAGGCTTTGGACATCGAGCATCGGGCCAAGAAGAGTAGTGTTGTGCCTAGGAGATTGGGGTTGCGGAAGTCAACTGCCGATTGGGTAACAGGCCACAAGAGAGGATGATGCGCCGAAGAAACAGACGAAGCGCCGACCATTGACATACCGAGCAACAAGAAGTTAATTCGTTGTAACTATCTAGATCTAAGTAGGGTTAAGACTTAATTAGTGTGTAGGATTAACTATGATAATGATAAAGATATAAAGCAAAATAAAATGCTAGAGTCAAGGACAATGGAATCGTTGGAAGTTCGAGAGTTCGACGGAAGTTCGAAGATTCGTTGGAGTACTACCGGAGCTCACCGAGAAAGATCGGAGCTTGCCGAAGAAGCTCGTTGGAACTTGCTAAGATCATCGTGAAGTCCAAGAGCTTGCTGGGAGTCTGTAGAATAGTGTCTCGGGTTCTTCAGAAGACCGCGAGAAGTTCGTCGAAAGCTCGCCAGAAGAAGTCTTGAATTGTCGGACATTATTTAGCATAGGAAATGTTTTTAATTTTGTAGTTATCATGTAATTAGGGTTAGGATTAGGTGTTAATCCTATAACTTTGGTAGGGGCCAACTAGGCCCAGTAATGGACTGATTTGGGCTAGGTTTAAGGCCCAACCAGAAGTGTTGGACCTTGTCTGGTGGTGGCATCGCCAGACTAGGGTGGTGGCACCACCGCAGGTCTAGCTCACTAGGTTGTACTGGGCGGTGGTACCGCCTAGTACATTGACTATGGCAGTGGGTCAAGCGGTAGTACCACCAGACTGGGCGGTGGTACCGCTTGTTGAATCACAAATTTTGATGATGTAGTCAATTGATGGGTTATTTGATCTAATCTATATTATTGAGATAAGTATGCAGGATTAACTATGATAGCTTGAAGACATAAAACAAATTATCGGAGTCAAGTTGGTGGGAGTTCGAGAGTCCATTGGAAGTCCGAAGGATCATCGGAAGTACTATCGGAACCAATCGAGAAAGAATCAGGGACTTGCCGAAGGTTTTGAAAGTTCACCGGAAAGATCATCGGAGGTTTGAGGAGCTCACCGAGAAGGTTCAGAAGCTTGCCAAAGACTCGTCAAACTCGGCATAGAGTTTGGGAGCCTGTTGGGAGTCCATCAGAAGAAATCCAAGGGAGTGTCGGAAGTCTGCTGGAAGTTCGTCGGAAAGCTCACCGGAAGAAGACTTGACATTGTCGGTTTAAAATTGCTTAGAATTATATTTTAATTTCTTAATTAGCACATAATTAGGTAAGGATTAGGTAATAATCTTGTTTAACCCTAGTAGGGGTCAACTGGGTCTTATTTGGACTGATTTGGGCCGAAGTTAGAGCCCATTCAGCCTTACTGGAACAGTTTGGCGGTGGCATCACCCGACCCAAGCGGTGGCACCACCCTGGGAACAACTTCCCAAGTGTTCTGGGTGGTGGTACCACCCTAGGTCAACGGTGGTACCACCGACTTTAATGCTTGGTAGGTAATGGTACCGCTAGACCACAGAGCCTGAGGACTCTGTTAGGCAGTGGTACCGTCGATGCCAGGCGATGGTACCGTTGGTGCCAGGTGGTGGTACCGCCGGTGCCAAGCGATGGTACCGCCAATACCCGAGAAACCCAGGATAAGACTCTTTTTGGCTCTATTTTTGAAAGCCAATTGAGTCTATAAATATCCCTCTTTTCTCAACTGTGAGAGCACCTTTTGAGAAGTTGAAAACTAAGTCAAAGCTATAGCAAAGTCTTGTTTCAATAGCTTAAGTGTTCACCTTCCACTTTTTTTGTGAAAAATCTGTAAGAGAGTGAACCACTTGTAAAAGTTTGTAAGAGGGGTATTTGGTCCTTCCCCTTCAAGAGATTTGATAGTAGAAGTTAGGAGCCTCATCGGAGGAGGCTTTAGAAGTGGATGTAGGTCTTTCAATCGAACCACTATACATCGTTGCGTACTTTGGTTGTGAGTTTTTAAATATTCTACATCTTATCTTTAATTAGCTGCAAATCACTCAGTTTTCTTCTCCCTACTCTCAATTGCATTCACTCGAACTATTCTCGCTAAATCCTTTTTTTGTTGGATCAAAATTTCCATACGAATCAACTATCTCCGAAATCGGTTTCAAGTTTACGAGATTTAATCCGCTGCACTAATTCACCCCCTCTCTTAGTGCCGCTCAGATCCTAACAATTGGTATCAGAGCAAGGTCACTCTCATCTGATTTAAAACCCAAGAAAGATGGCTGATTCTGGCATGCAAGAGGGTCATTTAATTACACGTTCACCCATGTTCAATGGGTCAGATTACACGTATTAGAAGACTCGTATGAGGACCTTCTTATTTCCATGGACTTTAAACTTTGGAATATCGTTGAAAATGGATTTCAAAAATCTTCTCTTCCGATGAGCGAATGGAATGAATCAGAGAAGAAGGTTTTTGCTTTAAATGCAAAGGCTATGAATGCCTTATTTTGTGCACTTGATAAAAATGAGTTTAATCGCGTTTTGATTTATGAATCAGCTTTTGATATTTGACGTACTCTTGAGATCACTCATGAAGGCACTAGCAGAGTGAAAGAGTCCAAAATTAACATTTTTGTGCATTCTTATGAACTTTTTTGAATGAAACCAACTAAGTCCATCGGAGACATATACTCCCGCTTCACGGATGTCATCACTGGACTCAAAGCACTTGGTAAAGGTTTTTCTAATTTTGAACTTGTAACTAAAATTTTAAGATCCATTCCAAAGAGTTGGGATCCAAAAGTTACGACCATTCAAGAGGCCAAGGACCTTAAAACTTTTCCTCTCGAAGAACTCATTGGGTCTCTAATGACCTATGAAATGATATGCCATGCTCATAAAGAGCTCGAGAACCCCCTTCCAAAGAATAGGAAGGATATGATATTAAGAACACAAGAAGACCACTTGAAAGGAACATTAAGTGATGAGGACAGTGACGATGACATTGCACTCTTGACTCAAAAATTTAAAAAATTCATAAGAATGAATAAATTTAAAAATGATACTAAAAACAAACTTGTACAAAAAAAGAACCAAGTCATATGTTACGAATGCAAGAAGCTAGGGCACTTCAAAAATGAATGCTCCCAAGCCAAGAAGAAGCAACCGAAGAAGAAGAAAGCTCTAAAGGCGACGTGGAATGACTCAAGTGGCTTCGAAGACGAAGAAGCAAGCAACAAAGAGGAGGCCAACTTCATGCTAATCACTTTAGGAGATGAGGTATGTGAGTTTATTAATGAAGATTTATCTTTCGATGAACTTTCAATAGCTTTTCAAGAATTATTTGATGAGTGTAGAACTATTAGTAAGAAGTTCAATTTATTAAAGAAGGAGCATGCTTTATTACTAGATAAACTTGATAGTCTTCAAACTCCCTCTTCACCTCCATTCTCTAAGTGTGAACACTTAGAAACAATAAAAAATAAGAACTTGCTACTTAAAGAGACCCTAAATAAGTTTAAGGTTGTTAGCAAGGGCTTGGACATGATCCTTGCAAATAAGGGTCACGTCGCAAATTGAAGTGGAATTGGATTTATGAGTGGATCTCACCAAAATCCTACCACCTTCATTAAAAGACCCACATTATATGTATCACCTCATTTGAAATATAATTTTTGTTATAAATTTGGATATGTTGTTTACAAATGTCTGTTTAAGAAAATTAGTCCACATAAATTGATATAGGTCCTAAAGGAACTATGAATAATTCAATGCTAAATAACAAAGTTAGTAGATCAATTTTTAAGGCACCCAAAATCAAATGGGTACCTAAAAACCATCCTTTTTTTGTAGACACACTCACCATCACAAGCTAGGAGCAAGAAATGGTATATTGATAGTGGATGCTCAAGGCACATGATCGGAGATCCATCTCAATTCTCTATACTCACTAGCAATGAAGAAGGGTATGTCACATTCAGAGACAACAACAAGAGCAAAATCATTGGTAATGGAACCATAGGTAACAAATCAAGTTTTTTAATTAATAATGTGTTACTAGTTGATGGATTAAAACATAATCTTTTGAGCATTAGTTAATTATGTGATAAAGATTACATCGTTAGATTTGAATCTAATGCTTACATCATTGAAAAACCAAACAACAACATATCCATGATTATGTTAAAACAAAATAATGTCTACACCATTAACATTGATAAACTTAGTAATAAAATATATTTTTCCATTTTAAATGATGATGCTTGGCTTTGGCATAGGAGATTAGGCCATACAAGTATGAAACTAATATCTAAAATTTCATCTAAAGAACTAGTATGAGGAATTCATAATATAAAGTTTGTCAAGGATAAAGTGTGTGATGCTTGTCAACTAGGAAAACAAATAAAAAGTAGTTTTAAATAAAAAAAAATCAAATTAGCACCTCTAGACCATTGCAATTGATCCATATGGACTTATTTGGACCAATTGACACAACGAGCCTAGGAGGTAGCAAATATGCCTTTGCAATTATAGATGACTATAGTAGATACACTTGGACCTATTTCTTGGCTCACAAAAGTGATTATTTTAAATATTTCTCTAAATTTTGTAAACTTACTCAAAATGAAAAGGGTTTCATGATTTCATCAATTCGGAGTGATTATGGTGTTGAATTCCAAAATCATGACTTTCAAAATTTTTATAAATCTAATGGATATAACAACAACTTCTTTACTCGAAGGAATCCTCAACAAAATGGAGTAGTGGAAAGAAAAAAATAGAAATTTATAAGAAATAGAAATAACCATGTTAAATGAATATAGTTTACCCAAATACTTTTGGGCCGAAGCCGTTAATACGGCTTGCTATGTCATGAATTGAATTCTAGTAAGATCATCTCTATCCAAGACTCCATATGAATTGTAGAATAACAAGAAACCTAAGGTTTCTTACTTTAAAGTTTTCGGTTGCAAATGCTTTATCTTGAATAAAAAGGATGCCTTAGGAAAATTCGATGCCAAATCCGATGAAGGCATCTTTCTTAGTTACTCTTTCATTTCTAAAACTTTTCATGTTTTTAACAAAAGAACTTTAGTTATAGAAGAGACTATTCATGTAGTTTTTAATGAAGTTTCTGAATTTAAGAAAAATGATTTTGATGATGATCTTGGTTTTGATGGTTTAAATTTGAATGAACCCTTTCCTCAAAACGGTAACTTGGATGCATCTTCTTCCCAAATTTCCTTACCTAAGGAATGGAAGTATATAGATACCCATCCTAAGGAGCTAATTATAGGAGACACATCAAAAGGGGTTCAAACTTGTTTCTCTTTTAAAAATTTTTGTACCCATGCCGCTTTTCTTTCTCAAATTAAACCTAAGATGATTCTTGGGTTATCGCAATGCAAGAAGAATTGAATCAATTTGAGAGGAATAAGGTATGGAAACTTGTTCTTAGACCTAGTGACCATTTAGTTATTAGTACTAAATGGGTCTTTAGAAACAATAAGATAAATGTGGTATCGTGGTTAGAAACAAGGCTAGATTATTGGCTAAAGGTTTTAACTAAGAAGAAGGTATCGATTACAAAGAAATCTTCACTCCTATGATAAGATTAGAAGCCATTAGGATACTCCTTGCCTATGCTAGTAATAATAACTTTAAACTTTTTCAAATGGATGTCAAAAGTACTTTCTTAAATGGCTTTATTTTCGAAGAAGTGTATGTCGAACAACTACCCGGATTTGAAAACTCTCTTCTTCCTAATCATGTATTTAAATTAACTAAGGCTTTCTATGGGTTAAAACAAGCCCCTAGAGCTTGGTATGAGAGGCTTAGTTCCTTTCTTATTTCAAATAATTTTACTAAAGGCAAGGTCGATATTACATTATTTATTAAATATTTTAAAAATAATATTCTTATTATTCAAATTTATGTTGCTGATATTATATTTGGTTCTACAAATAAATCGTTTTGTGAATTATTTTCCAAGTGTATGAGCTAAGAATTGGAAATGAGTCTAATGGGTGAATTAACCTTCTTTTTAAGATTACAGATTAAACAACTTAGTGATGGTATATTTCTTAGTCAAACCAAATATACTTTAGAATTGTTAAAACGATTTAATATGGATGGTTCAAAAGCCATCAACACTCCTATGAGTACCTCCACTAAGTTAGACATGGACGAAAGTGGAGAAAGTTTTGATCAAAAAATATATAGGGGAATGATAGGAAGTTTACTTTACCTCTCCGCAACTAGACCCAATATTATGTTTAGTGTAGGACTTTGCACTAGATTTCAAGCTAATCCTAAGTTGTCTCATCTTAAAGCCGTTAAAAGAATCCTTAGATATCTTAAAGTAACTCCTAATATAGGATTATGGTATCCAAAATCTGATAACTTTGATTTAATAGCTTATGCGGATGCCGATTTTGGTAGATGTAGAATAGATAGAAAAAGTACATCCAGAACATGTTAATTTTTAGGACATGCACTTGTTTCTTGGTCTTCCAAGAAATAAAACTCGGTTGCACTATCTATGGCCGAAGCCGAATACATAGCCGCTAGTGCATATTGTGCACAAGTTATTTGGATAAAAAATACATTAGAAGATTATGGAATTCATTTAAAGAATATTCTCATAAAATATGATAACACAAGTACTATTTGTTTAACCAAAAATCTCATTCAACACTCTAGAACTAAGCACATTGACATTAGGCATCATTTTATATGTGATCATATCAATAATAATGATGTCACTCTAGAATTTATTGATACAAAACATCAATTAGCGGATATCTTCACAAAACCCCTAAATGAAGAACAATTTGACTTCACTAGAAGAGAGTTAGGCATGCTAAATTGTTCTAATACATGATGTTATATGTTTCTTTTCCAAAATTCTCAACTTCGGCTTTCATTGTCTCATCTTGATATTATCTTCTTGTTTTCGGATGACATCTTTACAATATCATCTTTTGAGCGAAGTTCTCATTTTTGTTCTTCGATCATAATATTTTGATTCTCCTATTCGATTGATGAATTTTTGAGTTATGTCATACCTTTTGATGAAATGGTAAAATCGGTTTTGATAAATCTGAACCTTGATATTATTTTGGATGATATATTTACACTCTCATTTTTATCCTTCGATTGTAATATTTTAATGAAGCTATCATTTTCGATCATAATATTTTTAAAGCCTTCATGATGTTGTAAAAGTTTAGGATGATTTAGTATCATGATGTTGCTTTCCTCCTTTGAATGATGGATCTTAATGATGTAGTAAAATTAATTTTATGTTCCCTCCACCACCTTTAAGAATGACTAAAGATATTTAATGTCATGGATTTTGCTTTAACAAAAAATCAAGCTCTTAAATGTTCATTTCAGATTTTTACAATTCGAAGCTTTAAAACTTAATGTCTTCCCCCTCATGAATCATTATAAGAATGCCATGTTGAATCTCTCTATGAAATTTTTGATGTTGATTTGTAAATGCCATGTTGAAGCTTTATGGATTTTGACATTTCCTTCTCATGGATTTTACCTTAAAATTAATATGAAATATTTGATGAATGACTTTAATGATCTATCCTTCCACTTTATAATGTTATTCTTGGATTTTCAAAATTGCATCTTAAGCCTTTCATCCTCTTTCATGTATGAATCCTTCATAGATTGATAAATGATGATTGATTATTTTTTTGGATTTCATAAATGAATTAAAATGATGGTCAAAACATTTTTCATGACATATTTTATTTTCCAAGTCTCATGTATCAAATGTGTTTGATATTCTTGATAAATGACCACTCTTACATTTTTTTGTGATATGATACCTTATGATGACTACTTCACCTCCTTTTTGTTGATGACAAAGGGGGAAAAGAATGTGCAAATAAATTGATGATAAGTGCAAATGACTTGATAAAATGTCTTGCATTCATCGTATTAAGAAGAATATGACAAATAAATTAACAAATGACTTATATATTGAGTATTGTAATATGATGGAATAAAAATGTCTTATATGTTTTATATTACAATTTAATTACTTTTGCTATGCTTTATAATTGAAAATTGGTTGATATCTTTAAAAGTATCGCAATAAAATTTATATCGTATCGTAATGTATCACATGTATCACAAATTCTTCTTTAAAAAATTGCTATCATATCATGTTTAATAATTAGTATCTTTCATTGATATGATAAGTTGTCATTTAATGATATATCGCTTAATGATATCTTGCCTTGCATTTATGGTTTTTATATCGATATCATTTGATACATATTGTATTTCAAACTATAATTGGTATCTCTTATTAAAATGATGATTGTCTATCATTCGATTTGAAAATAGGTGTTATGGCATTGTGAAAAATATGAAGTTTCGTATTTATGGATGAAAGAATATGCTTGTTAAGAATGATGGTAAGTTCAATAGATGAAACTTACTAGTTTCGGTTTGAATTCAAAGAGATTGAATTCAAGCATTTTTTTTCTCATAATATGGCATATAGATAGGGGGAGTTAAGATTAACTCCGTCATCAATTGATTATCATCATAAAAAAAGGGGAGATTGTTGAATCTCGGATTTTGATGATGTAGTCAATTGATGGGTTATTTGATCTAATCCATATTATTGAGATAAGTGTGCAGGATTAACTACGATAGCTTGAAGACATAAAGCAAATTACTGGAGTCAAGTTGTTAGGAGTTTGAGAGTCCACCGGAAGTCCGAAGGATCATTGGAAGTACTGTCGGAACCAACCGAGAAAGAATCGGGGACTTGCCGAAGGTTTTGGAAGTTCACTGGAAAGTTCGTTGGAGGTTCACGAAGCTCACCAAGAAGGTTTAGAAGCTTGCCAAAGACTCATCGAACTCGGCATAGAGTTCAGGATGCTATTGGGAGTCCGTTGGAAGAAATCCGAGGGAGTGTCGGAAGTCCGCCGGAAGTTCGTCGGAAAGCTCACTAGAAGAAGACTTGATGTTGCCGGTTTAAAATTACTTAGAATTATATTTCAATTTCATAGTTAGCATGTAATTAGGGTAAGGATTAGGTAATAATCCTGTTTAACCCTGGTAAGGCCAACTAGGCCTTATTTGGGCTGATTTGGGCCAAAGTTAGGGCCCATTCAGTCTTACTGGAATAATCTGGCGATGGCACCACTAGACCCAAGCGGTGGCACCGCCCTTGGAACAACTTCCCAAGTGTTCTAGGTGGTGGTACTGCCCTAGGTCAATGGTGGTACCACCGAGTTTAATGCTTGGCAAGTGATGGTACCGCCTAGCAGACGATGGTACCGCCTGGCAGGCGGTGGTACCATCAGACCACAGCCTAAGGACTCTATCAGGCATTGGTACCGTCGGTGCCAGGCGGTGGTATCAGTAGTACCCGGTAAACCTAGGATGGGACTCTTTTTGGCTTCATTTTTGAAAGCCAATTGAGTCTATAAATACCCCTTTTTTCTCAACCGAGAGAGCACCTTTTGAGAAGTTGAAAACTAAGTCAACGTTATAGCAAAGTCTTGTTTCAATAACTTAAGTGTTCACCTCCCTCTTTCTTTGTGAAAAATCTATAAGAGAGTGAACCACTTGTAAAAGTTTGTAAGAGGGGTATTTTGGTCCTTCCCCTTCAAGAGATTTGACAGTGGAAGTTGGGAGCCTCATCGGAGGAGGCTTTGTAATTCGATGTAGGTCTTTCGACTGAACCACTATACATCGTTGCATACTTTGGTTATGAGTTTTTAAATATTCTGCATCTTATCTTTACTTAGCTATAAATCGCTTAGTTTTCTTCTCCCTACTCTTAATTGCATTCACTCGAACTATTCTAGCTAAATCCTTTTTTCATCGGATCAAAATTTCCATATGAATCAACTATCTTTGAAATCGATTTCAAGTTTACAAGATTTAATCTGCTACACTAATTCACCCCCCCTCTTAGTGCCACTCAAATCCTAACACTGCCTAGTACATGAACAGTGTCAGGGTCAAATGGTGGTGGTACTGCCAGTGTTAGGCGGTGGTACTGCCAGTGTTAGGTGGTGGTACTGCTAGTACCTTGGAAATATAGGGTAATTAAAATTTGGGCTCCAAATTTGAATCATCTTAGGGTCTATAAATACCCTAGATGTTCTTGCTTGGGAAAGCAAGAATTGTGCAAGAAACTAAAGGAAAACTCTGTTAATCTTAGTTGAAATCCCTCCAAAAGTTTGAAAGTTGTCTTTAAGAGAGGTGTTGAGGGAAGTTTTGTAAACATAGTTTGTAAAAGGGAGTTTGTCTTCACCCGTTAGAAGGAAGGCAACTAGTGGAAAGCCAGTAGCCTCAAACAAAAGAGGAATCAGAAGTGGACATAGGTCGGATGATGAAACCATTATAAAAATAATTTACATTTACGCATTATCTATTATATTTCTATAAACCGTCTTTTCTTCGCTACTCAACTTACTCATCACTACCTTCTTCCTCTCTAAACACTCTCTAATTTAAGCACTTTCAGATACACTTCAATTGAAACCGAGTTTTAGTTGAAATGAAGTTTTCAACACATGAAGTTTCCGAAATAGTTTTTTAAAATGTCAAAATTTATCGTTCTTAGCCGCTACACTAATTCACCCTCCCTCTTAGTGTTGCTCTAGATCGTAACAATCAGTATCAAAGCCTCGTTATTTCTCTTTTGGATTCACACCCACGAGAAATGGCTCTTTACAACTTTCAAGAGAGTTTTTCGATTGTTCGTCCTCCATTGTTTAACGGATTGGAAAACTCGAATGAGAGTTTTCTTGATTTTGTTAGATTTAAATTTATGAAATATTATTGAAAATGGCTTTCAACCTTCCTCTAAACCGATGAACGAATGGTTGGATTTAGAGAGAAAATCTTTTTCGTTAAATGCAAAGGCTATGAATGCCTTCTTTTGTGCCTTAGACAAAAATGAGTTTAATTGGATTTTAACTTATGAAATGGCCTTTGATATTTGGCGAACACTTGAAATCATGCATGAGGGAACTAGTAGAGTCAAAGACTCGAAAGTAAACCTCTTATTGCATGATTTTGAGCTTTTTCGAATGGCACCAAGTGAGACTATCGGTGACAAATTCTCTCATTTCTCGGATGTCATCAATAGTCTAAGAGCACTAGATAAATCTTTTTCAGATTTTGAACTCATAAACAAGATTTTAAGATCCCTTTAAAAAAGGTGGGATCCTAAAGTAATTGCGATACAAGAATCAAAAGATTTAAATAATTTACCTATTGAAGAACTTATCGGCTCATTGATAACATATGAAATGAGCTTTTTGGAACTAGATGAACATATGAACCACCTTCCAAAGAACAGGAAGGTAATTGGACTTCGGACTATAGAATGTCACTTGAGTGATGACTCAAGTGATGAGGACAATGAAGAGGACATTGAACACATAACAATAAATTTTAAAAAATTTATTAAATAAAAATTGAAAACATAAATGAACTTGAATGGAGAAAGAGGTTAAAGAAGAAGAAGAAGGCTCGCAAAGAAGAATTAAGTAAAGAAGAGATGAATTGGGCTTTGATGGTCTTCAACAACAAGGTAAGAAACTTATCTGAAATCCTTTTACCTTATTTTGAAATTACATGATGCTTTTCATGAGTGCTTAATTTAGATAATAGGAAATAAAAAAATTGTTTTAAAAAATTATCATGCTTCTCTTTTTAAGCATTTTTGAAAAAAATTAAAAAATTGATCATGAAAATTATATTGTTAAAGTTTCATGCATGTTATGATTCAAAATTTTGAATGATGTATGCAACATTATGGATAATAATTACATGATGTGTGATAATGCAATTCGATGCATATGATTTCCATATCAGTTTTCGGTTTCAATCTTGATGTATGGTTTTGACATAATAAATCAATTAGCATGATTATGTTTGTACACCTAATAGGATTAATCCATGATTGTGTATTTTGGTTTTCATGCTTAATGATATTATGCATGAGGATTTGAAGAAATATTGATTTGAAACTCTATGTTTTTGGTTAATGTGTTTTTGGTATAATCATTTTCATGATGAATTAAGATGACGTAATGCATGTACACCTAAAATGATAAATTCCATGTATGCTTTCCGTATCGTTTTTGATTTTAAACATGATACATATCTATGTATGAATTTTTTGAAAGTCTTTTGATGACAGATGTGTGTATCATGCTTATAATTTGAAAACTTCCATCTTGGATTAATGGGTCTTAATCGTTTTTGTGATGAAATTTTTAGATGATGCATGTCTACATGAAATCAATTGCAAAACTAAAAGACCCAACCCACATTTGCTATCAAACAAAATTTCGAATGAAAGAAACATGGCTTTGATAATGATTTTGAATTTATATGATGCTTGGCTTTTGTGTGAAAATGTGAACATGCTTATATGAAACAAACAACTTAAAATGAAACACGTAAAAAGGAAAGTGTATCTTCATGATGAATCCATAAATCTTGATGATTTTCGTATCACTTTTCAGCCTTAAACTTGATATACATCTTTCATACATAAAGGACTTGAGCATGCTTACATATGTAATCAATCTATGTTGCTCTTAATAAATTTTCCAAATGAAAGTTCTTAATGTTGATTTTGGACTTATACGATAATGCATATTATGATTTATTTTACAAAGTTTGCCTTTCACTCTTGAATGTGATACTCATTTTTATTAAAGGCAAAGATATGCTTATATGAAATTAATCATAAAAAAGGGAAATGCATAATTCTTGAAATTTTACATCTCTTAAAGTTTTTTGATTTTTCCATAAAAGACAAGTGATAAATTCATATCCTATGAATTACTTGAATTATGAATGATATTTTGATGATGTGTTAGGTTTTTATGACGAAACCTATGTTTCAATTTTTTGACTTTATGCTTGGCTCTTGTATAAAAATTTTGAACATTTCTATGTGAGACCAAATTGCATGAATTGAAACACATAAAAAGAGGAATGTTTTTGTGAAAAGTCTCTATCGATAAAGTTTTGGAAAAATTATCAAATTGAATAAGATAAAATGATGAATATCTTGATATTAAAAGGATGTTATCATGCTTGATAATTTGTTGATACTTGTTTTTTATTAAGGGCAAAGGCATGCTTATAAGATGAAACACATAAAAAGAGATTGTATTTACTATATTATCGAGATTAATGAATTCATGTGAATCTCTTGAATATTGAAAATGATTTTGATGATTCGAACTTGAATGAGCTTTATCATAGTCATGATCTTGATTTTTCGGAACTATATATTTGAATTTTTATGAATTCATGATAACTTAAAATGCCTTTTGGAATTCATGACATGATATGATTGGATCGTTGATTTACTCCTTTTTATCATCATGCCTTGAAAATAAATGTTTTTGAATCATGGTTGATGACCTCTATATTTTGAAATTATGCATGATGAGCAATGATGGTTTGAATAAATGAATCGATGTTCTTTATTTGATATCTTGATATTTAATACTTGAAATATCTTTTTAAATATGATCTTGATGAAAACTCTAATGCATGAATTAATAATTTTTGATTCCTTACTCAAATTTCTGTTTCATGATTTTGATTTCTCAGAACTATATTTTTGAAATTTTTTCTATGAAATCATGATCGTGATGAAAATTCCTACGATAAATCAAGATCTTGTTTTTAATCTCCTAAGACTTCCTCTTGTTATTTCCAAAAAAAAAGGGAGACTTGTCAAAATGATTCATGAACCTTTGGATTTATGACTTTTGGATTCATGACTTGATGTCGATGATTGAAACATTATATGCTTAAATTGATTCTTTTAATGTTTCAATACTTCCTTGAATGCCTCATGCGATGATTGAAAAATTGATGTATATTTTTATTGATACAAATTTATAATTGACATGAAAAGTGGATGTAATTGAAATTTTTAGCCATCGAGTCATCCATTTCATTTTGACAATAACTAAGGGGGAGCTAGCTTGTTGGCTTGAATGTTGAATTCATATTATTAAATTTTGATAATTAAAACATTTATGTCAATATTTATTTTTGATATCTCATTTGTCATTTTGATGAAAAAGAAAATAAATTACAACATTGCATCCTCCCTTCTTTTTAAGAATGATAAAGGGGGAGAAAAATTGCTAGCTTGAAGTAAAATTGCTATCTTGGTATATCACGGAGAAAACTTGCTAGCTTGTGTATCACAAGAAAAAGTGACAAAAGTAGCTAGCTAAAACTTGCAAAGAATTACAATCTTGCAATCTAAAGAGAAGCAAAGAATTGCTATCTCAAAAGAAGTAAAAAGGCAAAACTTAGAAAATTTGGAATCTTACACTTGTCATGCTTCTATGCTTATATGTTGTAATGAAAATTTAGCATGCGTGTTTAAAGTGATTATACAAAATTATTAGCTCATTGCAAACAAGAAGTTGATAGCTTGTAATGTTGATAGCATGCCATGATTGAATGTCGAATGTTAATGAAAATCTGGCTAGGATGATTGTAAAACTTGCATATCTTTTAAACTAGCTATGATGTTACTTCTCCTTTTTATTAATAACAAAGGGAGAGAAGTAGATTGATGAGTTCATGCAATGTAATGTTGATTGAATATTTTATATATTTGCATGATGTTTTTCATAACATGTGATGAATGTTACTTAGATTTGGCATAATCCAAGTATTCTATCAATATGACATATTAATAGAGGGAGTTTGTTTAAACTCCGAGGAGTTAAGGTTAACTTCGTCATTAATTAGTTGTCATAAAAAAGGGAGAGACTATTGAGTCTTGGATTTTGATGATGAAACTAATTGATAGTGTTTTATTATCTAATTGTATTTTGAGTCACGCAGGTCTATCATCGATTAGAATTAAATAGTTGACATAGGATGAATCGACATTATGCTGGAGGAAATCACATCAGGATATTGGACGTTGAGCCGGAGGTCTGGTCGACAATCGGTAGAAGGCTTCGGACATCGGGTATCGGGCCAAGAAGAGTGGTGCTGTGCTAAGGAGATCAAGGTTGCGGAGGTCAACCGCCGATTGGGTAATAGGCCATAAAAGAGGACGATGCGTCGAAGAACCGGACGAAGCGCCGACCAAAGACGCGCTGGGCAACAGGAAGTTGATTCATTATAACTGTCTAGATCTAAGTAGGGTTAAGACTTAATTAGTATACAGGATTAACTACGATAATGATGAAGACATAAAGTAAAACAAAGTGCCAAAGTCAAGTATGATGGAATCGTTGGGAGTTCGAGAGTTTGACGGAAGTCCGAAGATTCATCGAAGTGCTACTGGAGCTCACCAAGAAAGATCAGAGCTTGCCGACAAAGCTCATCGGAACTTGCCAAGATCATCGTAAAGTCTAGGAGCTTGCCGGGAGTCCGCAAAATGGTGTCCGAGGGTTCGTCAGAAGACCGCTGGAAGTTCACCGTAAGCTTGTCGGAAGAAGTCTTGACTTATCGAACATTATTTAGCTTAAAAAATATCTTTAATTTCATAGTTAACATGTAATTAGGGATAGAATTAGGTGTTAATCCTATAACCCTGGTAGGGGCCAACTAGGCCCAGTAATGGACTGGTTTGGGCCAAGTTTAAGGCCCAACCAGAAGTGCTAGACCTTGTCTCGCGGTGGCACTACTTGATTGGGGTGGTGGCACCACCCTAGGTCCAGCTCCCTAAGTTGTACTAGGTGGTGGTACTGCCTAGTACACTGATTGTGGTAGTGTGTCAAGTGGTAGTACTGTTAGAAAATCCACAGGGGGCGATATCTCGTGCATAGCGGAAGAACAAAAAAATAAAAAACCTTGGATTTCCATGAAAGGTTCTGTCATCATGCGAAGATCGGTGCGTCAAAAACAAATCCGCGAAAATTGCATGTGTAAAAGAAAGTACCTAGGGAGATCATATATCCCTGAATCCCTATAGATCTATAGGAGAGGATGAAGAAGATCAAGTGTCCTCCTCTCTAGCAGTATCCACACGGTAGGGACTACAACAATGCTCCTCTCTTGAGAGAGGAGAATAGAAGGTAGCCACCAAAAAGAACCTCCAACCTATGGAGCTTTGGTATTCTCCTATTTATAGAGGCTCCATATAAACCCTAATGGATCTTGCCCTATTGGATATTGGATCTCCATCCAATTACCCAAGCCTCTTGGATTAGTGGGTCTCTACCCAATAATCTCTTATTAGCAATTATTGGATCTCATCTGAGGATCCAATAATTCAGGGGCTTAATGGATATCTAATAAGATAGGGGCTCCGGTAGATATCTCATATCCGAATCTCTTCTCATCGCAACACCTATTATTGTGTGTGACCCTCTAGGCCCAATATAAAGCTAGCCGTGAGTGATACTTATCAGAACTCTTTCTGACTCAGTGAATTATTATCTCTATAATAATTCACTCGACTCATCGACTGCGGACGTACTAGGCCACTACGCCGCAGTCCCCAAACGATATAGGGGAATCCAATCTTTTGGACCTATTTGTCCTTAGTTATCATGTATCTAGAGTCCCTCATTCATCTAATATCCCAGAGACCCTATACCGGGCATGGTGCTATCAGGCCCATATGGTTTCTTCTTAAATCTTGCTCAGTTGGATTCTCCCGGAGAACTCTTTCTCTCTTAATCCGAATAACCTTGGCCAAGGATTTGTTCGAGCAAGAATATATGGGATATTCCTCTCATGAAACCGAGAGCGGATGATCCTCTGTTGACACTCAATAGCCCTCGTAAGGTTGGTTACCACTTCCAATAACTGGTTGTACTAGATCTATAACTTCTAAACCTATAAGTCCAGTATCAAAGAGTGGAGTACTCATATAGGACATCCTTGGTGTCTCAAGTCTAAGGACCAGATACACTATTGGGACTACAGAATCGTTGTCTGATGTGAGGTATCAATAACCATCCAACATTCCGTAAGCGGATTAATTAGTGAACTCATTCCCCAATGAGCACCTGCACTGTACCCGTAGTGTCCCCGCATGAGTAGCTATGAGACTAGCCACCTCCATCATATGGATGGGTATACAGCACACTAGTCTATCCGGTTATCTCGATGTCCTTCTCGAGTAACCTATGACTGAGATTATTTAGGGTCAGTGTTTAAAGGTGAATCGGTCTCATTATCGTGATCTCATCATGATCCGATTCCCATTGCACAGATCCATGGATATCACAATATATGCAACACGCAAGATAAAGTAATAAAATACCTATTAATAAGGAAAAAGAAAGAGTACATATCAAGTCACAAGTGCCATCACTCATGTGATTAGCTTGCAGGGCACATATAACTAGCAAGTATCGCTAGACTTGGTGGTGGTACCGTCTAGTACACTAACAATGTCAGGATCAAACTAATGGTGGTACTGCTAGTGTCAAGCGGTGGTACCGCCAATGTCAAGTGGTGGTACCACTAGTACCCTGGAAATCCGGGGTAATTCAATTTTGGGCTCTAAATTTGAATCCTCTTGGGGTCTATAAATTCCCTAAATGTTCTTACTTGGAAAAGCAAGAATTGTGCAAGAAACTAAGGGAAAACTCTATTAATCTTAGTTAAAATCTCTCCTTTAAAAGTTTGAAAGTTGTCTTTAAGAGAGGTGTTGAGAGAAGCTTTGTAAACAAAGTTTGTAAAAGGGAGTTTGTCTTCGCCCGTTGGAAGAAAGGCAACTAGTGGAAAGCTGTTGGCCTCAAGCGAAGAGGAATCAGGAGTGGACATAGGTCGGATGACCGAACCACTATAAAAATGGTTTGCGTTTACGTATTGTCTTTTTTATTTTTGCAAACCATCTTTTCTTCGCTGCTCAACTTACTCATCACTGCCCTTCTTCCTCTTTAAACACTCCCTAGTTTAAGCACTTTCTGATACGCTTCAATTGAAACTGAGTTTTAGTTGAAACGAAGTTTTTGAAGTTTTCGAAATAATTTTTTAAAATACCAAAATTTATCATTCTTAACTACTGCTCTAATTCATCCCTCCCCTCTTAGTGCCGCTCTAGATCTCAACACTCTTGTAAGCTCCTATTTTTTTTTTCAACTACTTTATTTTGTTGTAGATATCTTGGAGTAGAGAAGTTGTGGTTGTACCCATTTGACTCACAAAAATTTTGAAAATCATGGTTTTGATACTTACCCCCATGATCACTATGAATAGATAAAATCATAAAGTATTTTTTATTTTGAATAAGTTTACAAAATTTTAAAAAATATTTAAAATAATCAATTTTGTGTACCAAGAAGTATGTCCAAGTGTATCTACTATAATCATCAACAATTACAAATGTGTATTTACTACCTCCTATGTTAGGATCTAGAATAGTACTTGTTGAATCTCGGATTTTGATGATGAAACTAATTGAGTGTGTTTTGTTGTTTAACTGCGTGTTGAGTTACGCAGGTCTACTATCGATCAGGATTAGATAGTTGACGCTGGAGGAATTGATGTTGCGCCGGAGGTGATCACGTCAGGATATTGGATGTCGAGCCGGAGGTTCGGTCTACTATCAGTAGGAGGCTTCGGACATCGGGCATTGGGCCAAGAAGTGTGGAGTTGCACCATGGATATTGGGGTTGTGGAGGTCAACCATCGATTAGGCAACAAGCTGCAAGAGAGGGCGATGTGCCGAAGGATCGGACGAAGCGCCGACCAATGACATGCCGGGCAACTGAATGTCAATTCGTGTTGTAGTAATTGTCTAGATCGAAGTAGGGTGTTTGGTGTTTGTTTGTGCAGGAGTAACTATGATAAGGATGAAGACGTAAAGTGAAACAAAGGGCCGAAGTCAGGTGCGATGGATCATTGGGAGTTTGAGTGTTCGATGGAAGTCCGAAGATTCGTTGGGAGTGCTGTTGGAACTGGCCGAGAACGAGTAGGGAGCTTGTCGAAGAGTTTTCGGAAGTTCGTCGGAAGTTCGTGGAGCTTGCCAAGAAAGATCAGAGCTTGCCAAAGAAGCTCGGGGGAACTCGCCAAAATCATCATGGAGTCCGAGATCTTGCCGAGAGTCTACAGGATGGTTTCTGAGGGATCGTCGGAAGACCGCCAGAAGTTCGTCGGAAGCTCACCGGAAGAAGACTTGAATTATGGACTTTGTAATAGCTTAGGAATGTCTTTAATTTCATAGTTAGCATATTAATTTGGGTTAGGATTAGGTGTTAATCCTTTAACCCAAGTATGGGCCCATTGGGCCTTGTTTGGGATTGGTTTGGGTCGAGTTTTTGGCCCAAACCAGAAGTTGATATGTGCTGGGTGGTGGCACCACCCAGTAGCCAATGTGCTGGGCGGTAGCACCGCTCAACAGCCAGCAGGCCAGGCGGTAGCACCGCCTGGCTGTTGTGTCTGGCTTGGGCGGTAGTATCGCCCCTACTGTGTCAATCTGCCAGACTGACAAGCGATAGCACCGCCTCTGACAGGTGGTAGCACCGCCCCAGCATCGGGAACTCTAATTTGATTTCAAATTTAGAGCCTAAATTTGAATCCATTTTGGATCTATAAATACCCCCCTTTTCTCAGCTAAGAGTAAACCCTTTAGAGTTAGATTTTGAGCAAAAGTCTTGGGAAAGTCTTCAATTGCTTTAGTGGTCACCTCCTTCTCTTTGTGAAAACTTGTAAGAGTGTGAACCTCTTATAAAAGGGTTGTAAGAGGGGTATTTGGTCCTTCCCCTATAAAAGGATTTGCTAGTGGAAGTTGGGAGCCTCATCGGAGAAGGCTTCGGAAGTGGATGTAGGTCACTTTGACCGAACCACTATACATCGCTGCGTCTTGATTGTGTGAGTGTTTAAGTTTCTATTTTATCTCTTTACTTTGCTGCAAGCCTTTACTTTTCTTGTTCTACTTCCTTTTCATCTTCTTACGTATACTTTAAAGTTAGAACGCAATCAAATCGGTTTCAAACGAAACGTTGCTTTCATCGTATGAAGTTTTCGAAGCTTGTTTTAAATCGTAAAAAAGTTATCGTTTTATCCACTACACTAATTCACCCCCCCTCTTAGTGCCGCTCGATCCCTAACAATTGGTATCAGAGCCACGTTCTTTCTCTTTCGGATTTACACCCGTGAGAAATGGCTCTAAATGGTTTTCAAGAGAGCTTTTCGGTTTTTTGTCCACCGTTCTTTAACGGATCGGACTACACTTATTGGAAAACTCGAATGAGAGTTTTCATTCTTTTAATGGACTTAGATTTATGAAACATTATTCAAAATGGTTTTCAACTTCCCTCTAAACTGACGAACGAATGGTCGGACTTAGAGAATCTTTTTCCTTGAATGCAAAGGCTATGAATGCCTTATTTTGCACCTTAGATAAGAACGAATTTAATCGGATTTCTATGTGTGAAACGGGTTTTGACATTTGGCGAACTCTTGAAATCACGCATGAGGGAACTAGTAGAGTTAAAGACTCGAAAGTGAACCTCTTATTGCATGATTTTGAGCTTTTCCGAATGACACCAAGCGAAACTATTGACGATATGTTCACCCAGTTCATGGATGTCGTCAATAGCTTAAAAAATCTTGGTAAATGTTTTTCTAACTTTGAACTCACTAACAAGATTTTAAGATCCCTCCCAAAGAGTTGGGATCCAAAAATTATGGTTATTCAAGAGTCTAAAAACTTGAATGATTATTCACTTGAAGAACTAATCGGGTCATTAATAACCTATGAAATGACACTCTTGGAACATGATGAACATTTGAACCACCTTCTAAAGAACAAGAAGGTTTTTGAACTTTGAACAAGAGAATGCCACTTGAGTGATGACACAAGTGATGAGGACAATGAAGAGGACTTTGAACCTTTAATTGATTTTAATAAGTTCATTAAACAAAAATTTAAAATCAACAATGAACTTGAATGGAGGAAGAGACCAATGAAGAAGAAGAAGGCTCACCGAGAAGAATCAAGGAAAGAAGAAGCAAACTACGCATTAATGGGCTTCGTCAATGAGGTAAGTAACTTAACTCCCTTGAGTTGTTATGAAATTACATGATGTTTTTCTTGAGTGATTAACTTAGTTAGTAGGAAATAAAGTTTTATTTTATGCTTTTTCTTTCTAGGATTTTTGAAAAGTAAATTTTTTGATGAATGATGTATGATGATTTGTGATAATGATTGTACACCTATTATGATTAATCCATGCATGTATATTTTAATGTTTTTATTGCTTTTTATGATGTTTGACGATTTTATATCATGCATGAGCTTTTGAAGTAATAAAGTGTCATATTGTGATGATGAAACTTATTTTTCGAATTTATAAATTGATGCATGATTTTGACAAAAATTTGAACATGGCCTTTTAACATAAAAATTGAAAGTGTGTTATCATTTTTATGTATTTGGTCTTGACGGGTTTATGACTAAGCTTGTGTTTTATTTTGATACATGTTTTCATAAAAATTTTGAATATGCTCACATCAAATTGCTTAAAATGAAAATGTATTTTTTTTTTCATTCTATTGAGATGAATGAATTCATGTTATGAGTCTTGTGAATCTTATGAAAATAAACATGATAAATATTTTAAAAAATATGCCTCATGTTTTCGGTATTAATGATTTCTCTTAAAACTTGCTCTTTGGACCTATATGAAAAATATGAGTATACTCATATGAACGTCAAATCACTTGAAATGGAATACATAAAAAAAAAGAGAAATTGCACTATCATGATGCTTTACGTGTAATACTTTTGATCTTAATGGGCTAAATGACAACTTATATTTCAAAGTAATACAATGATGACTTTCATATAAATAATTGGACATACCTTATGTAATCATCATTGATAATGATAGTTGGTTGTCATGCTTAATGATTTTATGATATCATGAGTATTTTAAGGCATTATATCTTGATGACAAACTCATGTTTTGGTCTTAAATTTGATACTCATTTTAGAAACATGAGCACACTTGTATGAAACAAACAACTTAAAAGAAGATATTTTTCCTGTCTTATCGAGATTAATGATTTCATGATATTTTGTGAATCTCGAAATTGACTCTGATGATTCGATTATGAGTTCCAAGTTAATAATTTGATTTGAATGAGCTTAAACTACATTGTGATCTTGATAACTTGAGTCTTTCAAGATCTCTCACTTTATACCATGATTCTCCCATGTTGTTCAAAAAAAAAATCCAAATGAATCATAAATTATTTTCTCTTAACTTATTGATACTCAACTTGAGAAAATATATTTTGAAGATTGAAACATTGCATGCACAATTTGATTTTTCTCTTATGTTTCAATACACATGACTTGATGATTGAAATATTAATGCAAACACTTAAAATATCACTTGTCATGATTTGAATATTGATTTAAAAGAAAATTTTCTTGACTTGAGATATTTTTGGGAATCAAAATATTCTCCTCTATGATTGCTTCTTTTTATCATTTACTAAAGAGGAAAACAATTTAAGTTTATGTCATTTGTGAATCTCATAAACTATGTTAATGTTTTTGATGATTCGAACTTGAATGAGCTTTATCATAATCCAAGTCTTGATATTTTGATATTTGATACTTGGAATTCTTATGCATGAATCAAGTTACTCTTTGTGTTATATCTTTTTAAATAAATCATGAGCCTTGATGTCATATATTTCATGATATAGAAATGACAAGATTTCTTTGCCTTGTGTGGTAAATTGAACATTTGACATAAATGAAATTTGCTTTATGATGAATCATGAATGATGTCTTTTAGTATTAATCCTTATTGATATTTCATATTGATATCTTTCATGAATTTTTTGCATCTATGTTTTGTATGCATCATAAAAAATTGAAATATTGATTGATGCAAAATTATTTCATTGAAATATTATTCATCCCTTCTTTTCGATAGTGACAAAGGGGGAGTTAGCTTGCTAACTTCTGTATCACAAGTGAAAGTGACAAACATAGCTGGCTAGAACTTGCAAAAGGCAAAACTTGCACTTCTCAAAATGAGAAGAAAGAAATTACAAAGTTGCATTATTTTTTAACTCATGAGCTTGCATGTTTAAAATGTTATAAATTTTTACAAAAATTACTAGCTCATTGCAAACAAAAAGTTGATGGTTTGCAAAAGGGAAACTTAGTTGCAAAAGAGAAAAATTGAAAGGGAGCTAGTTTGCGTATCGCAAAGTATGCTAGCTTATCATTATTGCTTGCTTTCTTGTCATAAATTTTCCTCATACCATGATTTGTTTATGACTCCCTTGAATTCATAACTTGATATATTAAAAATTCATGATGGAAATTTGTTATTTTGTCATGATGGAAACATTCATGTAAAGGGAAAAGAATTGTATTCTTCCCTTCTTTTTGACAAAATCAAAGTAGGAGAAGATTTATTGCTAGCTTGCATGATTAATTTGCTAGCTCATTCAAGAGGAAGAAAATTGCTAGCTTGTGCATCAAAGAGAAAATCTTGCTAGCTTGAACATTGAGAAGCAAAAAGTTGCTATCTCAAGAGAGGCAAAAATCTTGCTCAATTTTACTTCTTCAAAATTGCTTACATTTTTGTTACAAATTATTGTTGAATCTCATGCAAGATTATTTGAAGCATTTGATCCTCCCTTTCTTTTTCATGCTAACAAAGGGGGAGAAAGTTTTTAGCTCAAACATTGTAAAAATTTGCCATCTTGATTCCTATTTTGCAACTTCATGAGAAGATAAGAATTGTTATATCAAAGGATGCAAATATTGCTATCGTGAGAAACAAGGTGCAAACTTGCACATCTCAAGAAGCAAGTGAAAATTACCATCATTGCCCATCCTTGAAACTTGCTATGATTGAATGGTATTATTTGATGTTGTATTGTAAAAATGTTGTATGATGTGATAAATAGCTAGTGTGTTATAAGAAATTTGCATATCTTTTAAACTAGCTATGTTGCTACTTCTCCTTTTTGTTGATGACATAGGGGGAGAAGTAGATTGATGACTTCATGCAATGTAATGATGCTTGAATATTTTATATATTTGCATGATGGATTTACATTTCGCACTACATGAATGATACATGTTACTTGGATTTGGGATAATCCAAGGGTTTTATCAATGACATATTGATAGGGGGAGTTTGTGTTAAATTCCGGGGAGTTATGGTTAACTCCGTCAGTCATCAATTAGTTGTCATTATCAAAAAGGGGGAGATTGTTGAATCTCGGATTTTGATGATGAAACTAATTGAGTGTGTTTTGTTGTTTAATTGCATATTGAATTACGCAGGTCTACTATCGATCAGGATTAGACAGTTGACGCTGGAGGAATTGACGTTGCGCCGGAGGTGATCACGTCAGGATATTGGATGTCGAGCCAGAGGTTCGATCGACTATTGGCAGGAGGCTTCGGATGTTGGGCATCGGGCCAAGAAGTGCGGAGCTACGCCATAGATATCGGGGTTACGGAGGTCAACCGTCGATTGGGCAACAAGCCGCAAGAGAGGGCGATGTGCCGAAGGATCGGATGAAGCGCCGACCAATGACGTGCCGGGCAACTGAATGTCAATTCATGTTGTAGTAACTATCTAGATCGAAGTAGGGTGTTTGGTGTTTGTTTGTGCAGGAGTAACTATGATAAGAATGAAGACGTAAAGTGAAACAAAGGGCCAAAATCAAGTGCGATGGATCATTGGGAGTTCGAGTGTTCGATGGAAGTCCGAAGATTCGTTGGGAGTGCTGCCGGAACTGGCCGAGAACGAGTAGGGAGCTTGCCGAAGGGTTTTCGGAAGTTCATCGAAAGTTCGTGGAGCTTGCCAAGAAAGATCGGAGATTACTAAAAAAGCTCGGGGGAACTCACCAAAATCATCGTGGAGTCCGAGAACTTGCTGGGAGTCCGCAGGATGATTTCCGAGGGATCGTCGGAAGACCGTCGAAAGCTCGCCGAAAGAAGACTTGACTTGCGGACTTTGTAATAGCTTAGGAATGTCTTTAATTTCATAGTTAGCACATTAATTTGGGTTAGGATTAGGTGTTAATCTTTTAACCCAAGTATGGGCCCATTGGGCCTTATTTGGGACCGATTTGAGCCGAGTTTTCGACCCAAACCAGAAGTTGATATGTGCTGGGCGGTGGCACCGCCCAGCAAAGAGCGGTAGCACCGCTGGTAGCACTGCCCCTCGTGAATCTGGGTGGGCGGTAGTACCACCCCTCGTGTCGATCTGCTAGGCCCGACAAGCGTGAGCACCACCCGACCGAGAACTCTAATTTGATTTCAAATTTGGGGCCTAAATTTGAATCCATTTTGGATCTATAAATACTCCCCTTTTCTCAGCTGAGTAAACCCTTTAGAGTTAGATTTTGAGCAAAAGTCTTGGGAAAGTCTTCAATTGCTTAAGTGTTCACCTCCTTCTCTTTGTGAAAACTTGTAAGAGTGTGAACCTCTTGTAAAAGGGTTGTAAGAGGGGTATTTAGTCCTTCCCCTACAAAAGGATTTGCTAGTGGAAGTTGGGAGCCTCATCGGAGAAGACTTCGAAAGTGGATATAGGTCACTTTGACCGAACCACTATACATCGCTGCATCTTGATTGTGTGAGTGTTTAAGTTTCTGTTTTATCTCTTTACTTTGCTGCAAGCCTTTACTTTGCTTGCTCTACTTCCTTTTCATCTTCTTACGTATGCTTTAAAGTTAGAACGCAATCAAATCGGTTTCAAATGAAATGTTGCTTTCATTGTACGAAGTTTCCGAAGCTTGTTTTAAATCGTGAAAAAGTTATCGTTTTATCCGCTGCACTAATTCACCCCCCCCCCCCCCCTCTTAGTGCCGCTCGATCCCTAACAGTACTAAGGGGGGGGGGGGGAGGGTGTGAATTAGTGCTACAAAAAAATCATAAATTCAAATCAATTCCAAAAAGAGTTATGCATTGAGAAGTTTTGATCCGACGAAAATGAATTCGGCAAAGTGAATGTTTCGATTGAATACAAAAGAGAGTTAAGAGAAGGAGATTGAGAGATCATAGCCAAGTAAAAATTAAAATATAGTAATTTAAAAACTCACACCAAGAGAAGTACATATCGATTTATAGTGGTTCGGTCAAATGACCTACATCCACTTCCGAAACCTCCTTTGATGAGGTTTCCGGGTTTCACTATTAATTCTTCTTGAAGGAGAAGGACCAAGTACCCCTCTTACAGACTTTTACAGGTGGTTCACTCTCTCTTACAACACTTTTACAAATGAGACTTTGGGATGTGAACACTCAAACTTTTGAAAGTAATTTTATAGAGTTTTGACTCAATTCTTATCACTTCTCAATATGCTTGGCCAACTGAGAAGTAAGAGGTATTTATAGGCTCAATTGGCTTCAGATTTGGAGACAAAAAGAGTCACATCCTGGATTTTTGGGTATTGGCGGTATCATCGCCAGTTGACCCTACTTTGTTGGTGTACTAGGTGGTACCACCCCCAATCTAACAGTACTATCACCTGATAGAGTCCTCGGGCTCTATAAAGGGTCAGTACCACTGCTTGTCAGGCGGTACCACTGTTGATAGGTAATAACTATCAATGGTATCACCGTTGACCTGGGGCGGTACCACCACCTAGACCACATGGGAGCCTATTCTTGGGGCAGTGCTGTTAAGGATCGAGCGGCACTAAGAGGGGGGGGGGGTGAATTAGTGTAGTAGTTGAACAATGATAAATTTTGATGATTTAAACAAGATTTCAGAAACTTCGTACGTTGAAAACTTCATTTCGACTAAAACCCAGTTTCAATTGACGCGTATCGGAAAGTGCTTAAAGTAGGGAGTGTTTAGATAGAAAGAAAGACAGTGATGAGTAAGTTGAGCAGTGAAGAAAAGATGGTTTGCAGAAAGGTAAATGTAAGAATATAAATGTAAACCATTTTTATAATGGTTCGGTCATCCGACCTACGTCCACTCCCGATTCCTCTTCACTTGAGGCCACCAGCTTTCCACTAGCTATCTTCCTTCTAATGGGCGAAGACAAAACTCCCTTTTACAAACTTTGTTTACAAAGCTTCCCTTAACACCTCTCTCAAGAACACTTTTAAACTTTCGGAGGAGGGATTTCTACTTTAAATGACAGAGTTTTTCCTTAGTTTTCTTGCACACTTCTTGCTTTCCAAGCAAGAACATTTGGGGTATTTATAGACCCCAAGAGGATTCAAATTTCTAGCCTAAATTTGAATCACCATGGTTTCTGGCGGTACCATCGCTTGACACTGGTGGTACCACCACCAATCTGACACTGACACTATCAGTGTACTGGGCGGTGCCACCGCCCGAGGCAATGATGCCATCGCCCAGAACACCTAGGATTTCAGTCCCTGGGTGGTGCCACCGCTTGGGTTTGGCCGTGCCATCACTAGCACTATTCTAGCACTATTCTAACAAGACTAAATGGGCCCTAACTTCGGCCCAAATCAGCCCAAATAAGGCCCAGTTGGCCTCATACTTGGGTTATAGGATTAACACATAATCCTAACCCAAATTAACATGCTAACTATAAATTTTAAAGATATTCCTAAGCTATTATAAAGTCTGGAGAGTCAAGACTTCTTCCGGTGAACTTTCGGCGGTCTTCCGATGAACTCTCGGACACCATTCTGTGGACACTCGGTAAGCTCCTGGACTTCTCGATGGAGTCGTTGGTGAGTTCCAACGAGCTTCTTCAGCAAGCTCCGATCTTTCTCGGTAAGCTCTGCAAACATTCGACGAACCTTTTGGCGAACTTCCGAAAACCTTTCGGCAAGCTCCCTACTCATTCTCAGCCAGTTCCGGCAACACTTCAACGAATCTTTAGACTTCCGTCGAACTCTCAAACTCTTAATGATTCCATCATACTTGACTCTGGCACTTTGCTTTGCTTTATGTTTTTATCGTTATCATAGTTAATCCTACACACACAAGACAAAACTCTACTTCGATCTTGACAATTACAATGCGAATTGACATTCTGTTGCTCGACACGTCATTGGTCTATCGGCACTTCATCCGATTCTTCGGCGCACTGTCCTCTCTTGCGGTCTGTTGCTCAATCGGTGATTGACCTCTGCAACCCCAATATCCTTGGCACAATTCCACTCTTCTTGGCCTAATGCCCGACGTCCGAAACCTTCTACCGATTGTCAACCATACCTCCGACACAACATCGAATATCTTGACGTGTTCCTCCGGCACAACGTCAATTCCTCCTGTGTCAACTATCTAATCGTAATTGAGTAGACCTACGTAACTCAAAATGCAGATAAACCACAAAACATAATCAATTAGTTTCACCATCAAAATCTGGGATTCAACAATCTATCCCTTTTTGATGATGACAACTAATTGATAACTAACGGAGTTAACCTTAACTCCCAGAGTTGAACCAAACTCTCCCTATCAATATGTCATTAATAGAACACTTGGATTATCCCAAATCCAAGCAACATGTATCATTTATGTCAACAAAAAAGTAACATGCAAATATATAAAATATTCAATTAATATTACATTGCATGAACTCATCAATCTACTTCTCCCCCTTTGTCATCAAAAAGAAGAAATTACATTTAGCTAGTTTTCAAGGATATGCAAATTTTACAATCATACTAGTTATCAATCTGGATATTCAACATACATCACATTCAATCATAACAAGTTTCTAAATTCTTTCTAAAGATAAGCAAGATAGCAATTTTTCATCATTTGCTTCTTGTGCAAGTTTGTACTTTGCTTTTGTAGCATGCTAGCAACTTTTGAAATGTTCATGATAGAATGTTTCTTCATTTCAATGATCGAGTTAGCAAATTTTTCATTGAAGTCACAAGCTAGTAATAAATCTTCTCCCCCTTTGTTTTTGTCAAAAAGAAGGGAAGAGTGCAATTCTTTTCCCTTTACATGAATTTTGAAATTATGACAATCAATAAAGATAAAAGAGAAGACTTATATCCATAAATTCATCATAATGCAAATTTCTTTTACATCAAGGCAAAGAAAAAATCATGTCAAAAATTCCAAAAAGTTTTTCAAGCCAACAAGATCACATTTGAAGGATAAAATATATCACAATCGTAAATGTCGATAAGTGATTCATTTGAGTGCAAAACACCTTGATTCATGCATAGGAATTCCAAGTATCAAATATCAAGATATCAAGACTTAGATTGTGATAAAGCTCATTCAAGTTCGAATCATCGAAATCATTAACATAGTTTATGAGATTCACAAATGACAAACTTGAATTATTCTCCGCTTTGGTAAATGATAAAAAGAAGCAATAATAGCGAAAAATATTTTGATTCGCAAAAATATCTCAAGTCAAAAATTTAAAGTTATGATTTCAAGTGATCAAGAGAGGAGTCATAAAATCATTCAAACTCATTTTGTCAACTCGAAACTCCTAATCAAATCAAAAACATTTTCGAGATTCATAACATGAATGAAGTGATTATCAACTTTTTAGAGATTGCAAAATGATAAATAGAATTTTGATAAACACTTATTATCAAATCATTAATTTCATAATTCATTTAGAAGGTTCTCCTCTATGGTAAATAAAAAGGAAATATAGGAGAACAAAATGAATTAAGGAAGATAGAACATGATTGAAGCATGATTCAATTTTTTAAAAATGTATCTTATGTCATAAATACGAATCAAGCATTTGTCGAATCCGGAATCATCCTCAATATCACATTCAATAAATTTATACATGATAAGTATGGATTCATGAATTTCCTATAGAAAAATTTATAAGATTTAGATAGAGAAGTGTATTTCATTTTTATATGCGATTTGTTTCTTATAACCATACTTTTACCCTTAATAAAAACAAATGTCAACATTCAAGACGAAAAGGCAAATTTTCATTAAGTCGAATCACATTAAGCATGTGGTATTTTTCAAAAGATTCGATTTAAGAGTTTCATATGGATTCATCAAAACTGAAAACTTTTAGAGATAGAAAAATTTTCGAGAATCATGCATTTTCTTTTTATGATTTACTTCAAATAAGCATGCCTTTTCTTTTAATGTCAAATTGAGACAATCATGAAAGTTCAAGACATAAAGGCAAAAACCATCATCGAGATTCTTAAAGTCAAAAAATATAACACGTCATATAAACAATTCATCATAAAATGATTGAGACCAAAAATACATTGGTTCAAAATGAAGGAGTCACTCATCATACACAATGTGTTTTATTTAAATTTGTTTGTTTTATATGAGTGTGCTCATGATTTAAAATATGAGTATCATGTTTAAAACCAACACATGAGTTTCGTCATATGATATCATAAGGTCATTAAGCATGATAATAAACTTTTAATATTTTCATTATTATCAATGATGATTTCATAGGGTATGTTCAATGAAAGCCATCATCGTATAACTTTGAAATACAAGTTATCATTAAAGCCATCAAGATCAAATGCATCAAAATCTTTCATTCGAAAATTTTATTAAGAGCAATGGAGATGGTTTACATGTAAGCATGCTCTTGTCTTTTTCTACTAGATTCATGTATCATTGTATAGATCCAAAAAGTAAGTTTCAAGAGAAATTATTTAAACCAAACGCATGATACACTCATTTATTTTCAAAATATTCATCATGATTATTTTCATGAGATTCACAAGATTGGTAAAGTGAATTTATTAACCTCAATCGGATAGAAAATGAATTTTAATTTCATGCAATTATTTTCATGTGAGCATATTTAAATCTTTTTATGAAAAACATGTATCAACAAGACATAAGTTTAGTCATAAACTCATCAAGACCAAACATATCAAAAATAAAACATCATGATAACACATTTGTAATTTTTATATGTTTTATTTTATGTGGTTGATCTCATATAAGCATGTTCACATTTTCAAACAAAAGCCAAGCATCATATAAATTTGAAATTATCATCAAAATCTTTCATTACAAAAATTTGTTAGGAGTAAAGTAAATTGATTAGATGTAAGCATGCTCAATTCTTTTGTATAAACGATATGTATCAAGTTTAAAATCAAAAAACAGATTTTGTAAAATAAATCAATAAGATACACATGATTTTATATTTTCATTATGTTATTATGAAAAGCGATACGGAATTCATCAAGATAAATATTCATTGGATTTAATCTTGTTAGATGTACAAGTATGAGATGCAATTATCATGATAATTCATTTTGTGTTAAAAACCATACATTGAATTGTTATTTCAAAATCATCCATGAGATTGATCTTGTAATAGCACAAGTTAAGCAATCATCATTCATTTTTTTTATACTTCTCAAAAAATACTAGAAGGAAAAGCATGATATAATTTTTTAAAAAATAATTATTTATTTCCTACTAACTAAGTTAAGCACTCATGGAAAAGTCATGTAATTTCAAAACAACGTAAGAACATTTTAGGTGTGTTGCTTACCTCATGGTTGAGACCCGTCAAAGCCCAATTCGTCATTTCACCTTTGGAAGTTCTTAATTCGTTCTTGGGTGCCTTCCTCTTCTTTGGCCTCATCTTTCATTCAAGTTCATTTTTTATTTTTTATTTTTATTTAATAAATTTATTAAAATTCATTAAAAGTTCAATGTCCTCTTCATTGTCCTCATCACTTGAGTCGTCACTCAAGTGGCATTTTATAGTCCGAAGTTTCAAATCCTTCATATTCTTTGGAAAGTGGTTCATGTATTCATCGAGTTCAAAATATACCAAGAATGTCATTTCATAGGTCATTAATGACCCAATTAATTCTTCCAATGAAAAGCATTTAAATTTTTAGTCTCTTGTATTACGGTTACTTTTGGATCCCACTTTTTTGGAAGAGATCTTAAGATCTTGTTACTGAGTTCAAAATTCGAAAAACATTTACCAAGACTTTTCAAGCTATTGACAACATCCATGAAACGGGTGTACATATCGCTGATAGACTCACTTGGTGTCATTTGGAAGAGCTCAAAATCATGCAATAAGAGGTTTACTTTCGAGTCTTTGACTCTACTGGTTCTCTCGTGCATGATTTCAAGTGTCCGCCAAATATCAAATACCGTTTCGCAAGAAGAAATCTGATTGAACTCTTTTTTATCTAAAGCGCAAAATAAGGCATTCATAGCCTTTGCATTTAAAGAAAAATATTTCTTCTCCAAATCCGACCATTCGTTCATCAGTTTAGAGGGAAGTTGAAAATCATTTTCAATGATATTCCACAAATTCAAATATAGAGAAATCAAGAAAACTCTCATTCGAGTTTTCCAATATGTGTAGTTCGATCCGTTAAAGAACGATAGATGAAAAATTGAAAAGCCCTCTTGAAAGCCATTAAGAGCCATTTCTCATGGGTGTGGATCCGAATGAGAAATAATGAGACTCTAATACCAATTGTTAGGGATCGAGCGACAGTAAGAGGGGGGGGGGGTGAATTAGTGTAGCAATTGAACAATGATAAATTTCAACGATTTAAACAAGATTTTAGAAACTTCGTATGTTGAAAAATTCGTACGTTGAAAACTTCATTTCGACTAAAACCCGATTTCAATTGATGTATATCGAAAAGTACTTAAAGTAGAGAGTGTTTAGATAGGAAGAAGGACAGTGATGAGTAAGTTGAGCAGTGTAGAAAAGATAGTTTGCAGAAAAGTAAATGTAAGAACATAAACACAAATCATTTTTATAGTGGTTCGGTTATCTGACCTGCGTCCACTCTTGATTCCTCTTCACTTGAGGCCACCGGCTTTCCACTAGCTATCTTCCTTCTAATTGGTGAAGACGAAACTCCCTTTTACAAACTCTATTTACAAAGTTTCCCTCAACACCTATCTTAAGAACACTTCTAAACTTTCAGAAGAGGGATTTCTACTTTAAATGACAGAGTTTTCCCTTAGTTTTCTTGCACACTTCTTGCTTTCTAAGCAAGAACATTTTGGGTATTTATAGACCCTAAGAGGATTCAAATTTGGAGTTCAAATTTGAATCACCTCGGTTTCTGGTGGTACCACCGCTTGATACTAGCGGTACCACCGTCAGTCTTAAAATGACACTATTAGTGTACTGGGCGGTGCCACCGCCCGAGGCAGCGGTGCCACCGCCCAGAACACTTGGGATTTTAGTCCTTGGGTGGTGCCACCACCTGGGTGTGACGGTGCCACCACCAGCACTATTCCAACACTATTCTAACACTATTCTAACACTATTCCAACAAGACTAAATGTGCCATAACTTTGGCCCAAATCAGCCTAAATAAGGCCCAGTTGGCCCGCTACTTGGGTTATAGGATTAACACCTAATCCTAACTTAAATTAACATACTAACTATGAATTTTAAAGACATTCCTAAGCTATTATAAAGTTCGGAGAGTCAAGACGTCTTCCGGCAAGCTTCCGGCGAACTTCTGGCAGTCTTCCGACGAACCCTCGGACACCATTCTATGGACACCTAGCAACCTCCTGGACTTCTCAATGGAGTCGTTGGCGACTTCCGATGAGCTTCTTCATCAAGCTCTGATCTTTCTTGATAAGCTCTGTGAACTTTCGACGAACCTTTTGGCGAACTTCCAAAAATCTTTCGACAAGCTCCCTACTTGTTCTCGGCCAGTTCCGGCAGCACTCCGATGAATCTTCGGACTTCCGTCAAACTCTCAAACTCTCAATGATTCCATTATATTTGACTCTGACACTTTGTTTTGCTTTATGTCTTTATCATTATCGTAGTTAATCCTGCACACACAAGGCAAAACTTTACTTCGATCTAGACAATTACAATGCGAATTGACATTCTGTTGCTCGGCACATCATTGGCCTATCGGCGCTTCGTCCGATTCTTTGACACACCATCCTCTCTTGCGGTCCATTGCCCAATCAGCGGTTGACCTCCGTAACCTTGATATCCTTGGCGTAACTCTACTCTTCTTAGCCTAATGCCCGACATCCGAAGCCTTCTGCCGATTATCAACCAGACCTCCAGCACAACATCCAATATCTTGACATGTTCCTCTGGCGCAACGTCAATTCCTCTTGCATTAACTCAAAACATAATTAGACCACAAAACACAATCAATTAGTTTCATCATCAAAATCCGAGATTCAACAGGTGTCACCGCCCCAGCTTGACGGTGCCACCACCAGACAGTTCAAAGCAATCTGGATGGGCCTTGAATCCAGTCCAAACTAGTCCAATTAAGGCCTAGTTGGCCCTTACTAGGGTTAATTAGGATTACCACCTAATCTTAACCCTAATTATGTGCTAACTATAAAATTGAAAATATATTTCTAAGTAAAATATAATCCAATAACATCGAGTCTTGTTCCGGGGAGCTTCTGGTGAACTTCCAGTGGACTTCCGTCAAACCCTCGGACAATCTTTCGACGGACTCCTGGTAGGCTCCTGGACTTTACAGTGAGTTTCGATGAGTCTTTTCAAGCAAGCTTTCAAACTTTCTCGGTGAGCACCGTGAACCTCCGACGAACCTTCTGGTGAACTTCCAATACCTTCGGCAAATCCCCGATTCATTCTCGGCCAGTTCCGGCAGCACTTTCGACGGACTCTCAGACTCCCAACGTACTTGACTCTAGCAATTTGCTTTATCTCTTTATTGCTATCGAAGTTAATCCTTTACACTTATCTCAATAATATGGATTAGATCAAAAAACTATTAATTGACTTCATCATCAAAATCCGAGATTCAATAATCTCTCCCTTTTTGATGATGATAATCAATTGATGATGGAGTTAACTTTAACTCTCCCTATCTATATGTCATATTTTGAGAAAGAAAGCACTTGAATTCAAACCCCTTGAATGCAAGTCAAAACCGATAAGTTGCATTCATTGAACTTATCGTCATGCTCAATAAGCATGATCTTTCATCCATAAATATGAAATTTCATATTTTTTATAATCCAAAAATAATGTCATGGCATGACACCCATTTTCAAGTTCAATGTCAAATGATGATGGACAATCATCATTTCGACACATGATACCAACTATAATTTTGAAATGTAGAAAGGATCAAATGATATCAAAATAAAATTTATAAATCTAAAGCATGATATCATTGTATGATACATCATTCAAACGAAATGATAACTTATCATATCAATGAAAGATACCAAATTTAAACATGATATGATAATGATCTTACAAAAATTAACATTTTAAGCATGCATGAGTCATTTGCGATGCATGCGATACATTCCAATACAATTACGATATGCTACATATAATTGTGATACATTGCGATGCTTCTAAAGATAGCAAGCAATTTACGATACAAAGCATGGCAATTGTGATATATTACAATACGATACATACAAGACATTTATCATTCCAGCAAGTCATCAATTCAACTTGCCACATTTTTCTCTCCCTTTGTTATCAGCAAAAAGGAAATGGGCTTTGATGCCAAATATTATGATTAGAGTTTTTGTGAAAAATGGCAAAAAGGAGAAGGATAAATCCATCAAGGAAATGGGCATTCTATTAAAAAATTCATGCCATAAAATCATAAAGTAGAAGGGATAGAGCATTGAAGCAAAACATTCATCAAGAGATCTATTTTCTATCAAGAGCTCATGCCAAAAATTCATTCAAGAAAAATTCGTGAGGAAGAAATGAGAGATCATTCAAAGTCAAAACTTATGATAGAAGTCATGATGATGTTTGCACACTATAAAAATTCATACATAAAAAATTCTTATCATAGAGATAATTCAGCACAATAATTCGTTAAATATAAAAATGAATTAAAGTCATTAAAAATACATTCAAGAATCATTTCAACCAAATAAAATTCGTGAGGTAGAGAGATCATTTAAGCGCAAGATACTAAAAAACTCGTGGTATGATTCTAGCAATAATAGCTTTTGTTTGAATTTAAGAGTCATAAGAAGTTAATAAATGCTTCTCACCAAAAATTTATACAAGAGTTAAGAATTCGTCAAATTCGCATGAATGAAGTCCGAAGAGAGTATTCAAGCAATAAAAAATTTGAGAGCTTCTCCTTTTCATGCAAAGTTCATGACATAAATATAAGAAAAGGAAAATAGTTCTGAGTGTCATGAAGACAAAATTATCAAACTTCAAATTTCATGATATGAAAGTGTGAAAAATAAATCATGAAATCCATTCATTCATGCCAACAGAAGTAGAGGGAGGATAAAATCGATAGAATCAATTTGACCAAGATATTACATAGGCATGTTATCAATTCAAAACTTCATCAACCGAGAGTCATGCATATGATGCTAAAAATCTTCAATAGATGAAACAAGAGAATCAATCCAAGATAAAATGAAAGCTCCGTCTTTGGAAATACGAAATCGAAATGATGTCATAAGATAGTATGAAATCTGAAAAGATGATATGAAGTCCATGAAAACTGAAAAGATAAAAAATATTTTCGAAAGCAACATACAACAACCTTATGCATTAGGACAATTTAGCTTGCCTAATTCTCCTTTAATGAAGTCAAATTGTTCTTCATTTTAAGGTTTTATGAAGATGTCCGCAAATTAGTGTTTTGTATCAATATATTCTAGAGTAACATCATTATTATTGACATGATCTCATATAAAGTGATGTCTAATGTCAATATGTTTAGTTCTAGAGTGTTGAATTAGATTTTTGGTTAAACAAATAGCACTTATATTATCACATTTTATGAGAATATTCTTTAAATGAATTCCGTAGTCTTCTAATGTATTTTTCATCCAAACAACTTATGCACAACATCCACTGGTGGCTATGTATTCGGCTTCGGCCATAGATAGTGCAACCGAGTATTGTTTCTTGGAAGTCCAAGATGTTACGATCGGAGAGGCACTAAGAGGGGGGGGGGTGAATTAGTGCAGCGGATTAAAATTCATAAGTTTGAAATCGATTTCGTAAATAGCTAGTTTGTGTAAAAATTTTGATTCGATGAAAGATGACTTAGTTGAAGTTGCTTGAGTAAAGGAGAGGAAAAACTGAATGATTTACAGCTAAGTAAAGAAACGATTCAGAAATTTAAATACTCACACATTTAAGAACGCAACAATGTATAGTGGTTCGGTCAAGTGACCTACATCTTCTTCCGAAGCCTTCTTTAATGAGGCTCCCAACATCCACTAGCAAATTCTTTTGAAGGGGAAGGACCAAATACCCCTCTTACAACCCTTTTATAAGAAGTTCACACTCTTATAGATTTTTCAAAGAGAAAGAGGGAGGTGAACACTAGCTATTGAAAATAAGACTTTGCCAAAGCTTTTGCTCAATTTCTAACTCTCAAAAGGGTGCACTTTCTGCTTAGAAAGGAGGGGTATTTATAGACCCCAAGAGGATTCAAATTTGAGCTCCAAATTTAAATTCTGTTTGGGTTTCCTGATGCTGGCTGTTCAATCACTGCTGGTAGTTCTACACTTTGTCACAATAGTCGATCGATGATACAAGGCGGTTCAAGCCGCCTAATGCAGCGTTCAATCGCCCATGCATTCGTGGGTGGTTCAATCGCTAGCCGGGCGTTCAACCGCCAGCTCTCTCTGGCGGTGGCACCGCCCAGGTCATTTCAACACACTGGTTTAGGTCGAAAACCGGTCCAAACCGGTCCAAATGAAATCCGAATTAGCCCAAATATGGTTTATAGGATTAACACCTAATCCTAAACCAAATTACATGCTAACTACAAATTTTAAAGATATTTTCTATGCTATTATAAAGTCCACAAGATTTCTTTTGGTGAGCTTCTAGCGAACTTCGGGTGGTCTTCCGACGAACCCTCGGAAATCATTCTACGGACTCCCGGCAAGCTCTCAGGCTTCACGATGATCTTAGCGAGTTCTAACGAGCTTCATTGGCAAGCTTCAATCTTTCTTAGTAAGCTCTGTGAACTTATGATGAACCTTCCGGTGAACTTTCGAAAACCCTTCGGCAAGCTCGCTACTCCTTCTCGACCGGTTCCGGCAACACTCCCAATGAATCTTTGGACTTTCGTCGAACTCTCGAACTCCCAACGATCCATCACACTTGTCTTTCGGCACTTTGATTTGCTTTATATCTTTATCATCATCATAGTTAATCCTGCATATATAAAAACAAAAACTCTACTTCGATCTAGACAATTATTACAATGCGAATTGACATTCAGTTGCCCGGCACGTCATTGGTTGGCGCTTCGTTCGATTCTTCAGTACATCATCCTCTCTTACGGCTTGTTGCTCAATCGGTGGTTGACCTCCGCAACCCCGATATCCATGGCGTAACTCCGCTCTTCTTGGCCCGATGCCCGACATCCAAAGCCTTCTGCCGATTGTCAACCGAACCTCCAGCTCGACATCCAATATCCTGATGTGATCACCCGGCGCAATGTCAATTCCTCTAGCGTCAACTGTCTAATCCTGATCGATAGTAGACCTGCGTAACTCAACATGCAGTTAGATCATAAAACATAATCAATTAGTTTCATCATCAAAATCTGAGATTCAATAATCTCCCCCTTTTTGATGATGACAACTAATTGATGACTAACGGAGTTGACCATAACTCCCCGGAGTTTAACCAAACTACCCCTATCAATATGCCATTGATAGAACACTTAGATTATCCCAAATCCAAGCAACATTCATCACAATAATATGAGAATAATCAAACCATCATACAAATATATAAAATATTCAATTCAATGCATGAAGTCATCAATCTACTTCTCCCCCTATGTCATCAACAAAAAGGAGAAGTTGCATCATAGCAAGTTTAAAAGATATGCAAGTTTTACAACATACTAGCTATCAATCAAGATATTCAACATACATCACTTTAAAACATTTAATCATAGCAAGTTTTTAAAGATGTCCAAGCATAGCAATTCAACACTTGCTTCTTGTGCAAATTTGCACTTTGCTTTTCTTGAATTTGTAAGATAGCAATCGCTGCTCCCTCTTTGTCATTGACAAATAGAAGTGGAGTACAAATAGTCTTTTACATCAATGCTTTGATCATGACAAAATAACAAATTTGTAACATGAATTTTTAACATATTAGGCCATGAATTCAAGGGAGTCAAAAACTATGATATGAGGAAAAAAGATGATAAGCAAGCAATCAATAATGATAAGCAAGCTAACATACTTTGCGATATGCAAGCTAGCTTCCTTTTAATTCTTAAGTTTCGCCTTTGCAAGCTATCAACTTTTTATAATGAGCTAGTAATTTTTGTAAAATTTACAATATTTTAACCATGCAAGCTCATGAGTTAAAAAAAATATAACTTTGCAATTTCTTTCTTCTCATTTTGAGAAGTGGAAGTTTTGCCTTTTTGTAATTTCTAGCTTGCTATGTTTGCCACTTTTTCTTGTGATATCCAAGCTAGCAATTAACTTTCTCTTGAATGAGCAAGCAAATTTTTCATTTAAGGTGTAAGCTAGCAATATCCTTCTCCCGCTTTATCAATGTCCAAAAAGAAAGGGAGGATTAATACTTCAAATAATCTTGCATGAGATTCAACAATAATTTGTAATAAAGATGCAAGTAATTTTGTTGAAAAAGTGAAGTTAAGCAAGATTTTTGCCTCTCATGAGATAGCAACATTTGCTTCTCAATGTTTAAGCTAGCAAAATTTTCTCTTTTGATGCACAAGCTAGCAATTTAACTCTCCCTTTGTCATTATCGAAAAGAAGGGAGAAACCAATGATCAATTATAAATTTGCATCAATATATCAATTATCACATGATGCATATAAGACAACAATGCAAAGAAATCATGTCATGAAGGATATCAATATGTAAATTCAACAAGGATCAAAACCAAAAGATATCATTCATAATTCATAACTTTCCTTTTAATAAGATCTAGATAAATGTATTAATTTTCAATTCAAGATAAATGTCATACAACCAAGAATCATAATATATAAAAGCATATCAATATCAAGGATCAAGTCATGATTATAAGTGCTAACATATTTTCTTTTCATTTATTTTTAAGCCATGATAAAAGAATAAATCAATGATTCAAACATTAAGCACATTTCTTGTTCATCAAATTTTTAATCATCACATAAGGCATTCAAGGAAGTATTCAAACAATAAAAAAAAATCAATTTTAGCATATAATGTTTCAATCTTCAATCTTGAGTCATGAATCCAAAAGTCATAAATCAAAAGGTTCATGAATCATTTTGACAAGTCTCCTTTTTAGGAAATAATAAGTGAATGTCTTAGGAGATCAAACACAAGATCTTGATTCATACATAAGAATTTTTATCAAGATCACATTTCATAAGAATCAAGACATGAATTCATAAAAATTCAAGTATTGAATTCCAAGAAATCAAAAGACAAGTTACATTTCATTTAAAGAATTTTCTTTTGATAAAACGGAAGGAGCATGGTAAATGATCTTGATTTATAGATAACTTCAAGTTATAATTGTCAAGATCATGATTTCAATAAAATTTCTTTATAGCAAAATGAAATCTTTTAGAATTTGATTCAAGCATTAAATACGTCTTAACAAGTCATAATTTCAAAAGATTAAGAATCATTAAAAGAAAAATCATTCAAGTTCAATTCATCAACTCAAGACTCCTAATCAAATTATCATTTTTGAGATTCATAACATGAATAAAGTCATGATCATATCATCAAAATCTCATTCATAATTCAAGTGATTTACAAAATATCATAAATGAATTTATCACTTGTCTTTTATTTGAAAAATCCAAAACTTAGAGAAAGAGAAATGTTCAAGAAATATACATTTCTCTTTTAGTGATTTGCATTGATTTCGTATGAACATGCCTTTATCCCTTTTTTATTTCAAATAGAAACAAGCATGAATGTTTAAGACAAAAAGGCTAAATCTTGTGTTATGCATTCCAAAAGATATCTCAAGTTATCAACATCACAGTATAAAAGATATTACAAAAAGATATATCGATAAATGATTCATTCATGATTCATTTGGTAGGTTCTCCTCTTTAGTAAATAAAAAGAAAATATAGGAGAACAAAATGAATAATATGATTGAAGCATGATTCATATTTAAAATATATCTTATATTGTAAATACGAATCAAGCAATTTTTAAATCTAAAATCATCCTAAAAAATCACATTCAATAAATTCATACATGACAAGCATGGATTCATGAATTTCCTATAGAAAAAATGATAAGATTTTGATAGAGAATTACATTTCATTTTTATATGTGATTTACTTCTTATAACCATACTTTTGCCCTTAATAAAAATAAATGTCAACATTCAAGACGAAAAGACAAATTGTCATTAAGTCGAATCACACTAAGCATGTGGCATTTTCCAAAAGATTTGATTCAAAAGATTCACATAGATTCATCAAAACCGAAAGATAAACTTTATCATAAAAATTGTCAAGACAAAAATATAACACATTATTTCAAGACATGAGATTTAATTTAACATGATAATGTGTTTCATTTTCAGTTGTTTGTTGTAAGTGTACCCATGTTTTAAAAGATGAGTATCAAATTTTAAAACCAGAACATGTGTTTGTCATTAAGATATAACAACTTCAAATTTTCATGATATTATAAAATCATTAAGCATGACAACAAATTTTTAATATTTTCATTTCATAATTATCAATGATGATTTCATAAGGTATGTTCAAATATTCATATGGAAGCCATCATTGTATAAATTCAAAATACATGTTTGTCATTAAACCCATTAAGATCAAAAGCATTACACATAAAGCATCATGATAGTGCATTTTCTCATCTTTATGAGTTTCAATTTAAGTGATTTGACCTTTCATAAGAATGTTCAAATTTTTCATATGAAAATATCATGCATCATATTTAAAAATGAAAACATCATCAAATTTTTGCAAAAATCATGCATCATTTTATAAATCTGAAAAAATAATTTTCATCATGAACACCATCAAGTCCAAAAATACATTATTCTAAAATGTAGGATTTTAATATTCATCATTTCAATTCCTCATTAAGCATGATACAAAAGTTGAAAGATTAAGCATCATGTTTAAATCTAAAAACAATATAAAACATCAAGATACATACACAATCATAATCATGCTAATTAATTTTTGTGTTAAACCATGCATCAAAATACGATATGGAAATCATAAACTAAGCAATCATCATTCATAATTTTTACTTTTCAAAAAATACTAGAAGGAAAAGCATAGTATATTTTTTTAAAAATATTTTTTAATTTCCAAAAACACAAGAAAAGCATGAAAAAAAATTCCTACTAACTAAGTTAAGCAATCATGGAAAGCATCATGTAATTTCAAAGTAAGGTAAAAGCATTTCGGGTGAGTTTCTTACCTCATTGTCAAAAACCGTCAAATCCCATTTCGTCTCTTTTTTACTTGATTCTTCTTTGCAAGCCTTCTTCTTCTTTGATCTCATTCTCGGTTCAAGTTCATTGTTGATTTTAGATTTTTGTTTAATGAACTTATTAAGATTTAGTGTTCGAAGTTCAAAGTTCTTATTGTCCTCATCACTTGATTCATCACTCAAGTGACATTCTCTTATTTGAAGTTCCAAATCCTTCCTATTCTTTGGAAGGTGATTCATGTGTTCATCATGTTCAACATGTTCCAAGAAACTCATTTCATATGTTATTAAGGATCCAATGAGTTCTTCAATAGAATAATCATTTAAATCTTTAGTTTCTTGTATCACCATTATTTTAGGATCCCACCTTTTTGGAAGGGATCTTAAGATCTTGTTAGTGAGTTCAAAGTTTGAAAAACATTTACCAAGACTTTTCAAGCTATTGACGGCATTCGTGAAGCGAGTGTACATATCGCCGATAGTTTCGCTTGGTGTCATTCGGAAGAGCTCAAAATCATGCAATAAGAGGTTTACTTTCAAGTCTTTAACTCTACTAGTTCCCTCGTGCATGATTTCAAGAGTTTGCTAAATGTCTAAAGCCGTTTCGCATGTAAAAATCCGATTGAACTCATTTTTGTCAAAAGCACAAAATAAGGCATTCATAGAAATGTCTTTTCTCCAAATCTGACCATTCGTTCATCGATTTAGAGGAAAGTTCAAATCCATTTTCAATGAAGTTCTATAAATCCATATCTATAGAAAGCAAGAAAACTCTTATTCGAGTTTTCCAATATGTGTAATCTGATCCGTTAAAGAACGATGGACGAAAAACCAAAAAGCCCTCTTGAAAGCCATAAAGAGCCATTTCTTACTTGTGTAAATCCGAATGAGAAATAAAGTGGCTCTGATACCAATTGTTAGGATCAGAGAGGCACTAAGAGGGGGGGGGGGAGGGTGAATTAGTGTAGTGGATTAAAATTCATAAGTTTGAAACCGATTTCGTAAATAGCTAGTTTGTGTGAAAATTTTAATTTGACGAAAGATGACTTAGTTGAAGTTGCTTGCGTAAAGGAGAGGGAAAAACTGAATGATTTACAGCTAAGTAAAGAAATGATTCAGAAATTTAAACACTCACACATTCAAGAACATGACAATGTATAGTGGTTCGGTCAAGTGACCTACATTCACTTCCGAAGCCTTCTCCGATGAGGCTTCCAACTTCCACTAGCAAATCCTTTTGAAGGGAAAGGACCAAATACTCCTCTTACAACCCTTTTACAAGAACTTCACACTCTTATAGATTTTTCAAAGAGAAAGAGGGAGGTGAACACTAGCTATTGAAAACAAGACTTTACCAAAGCTTTTGCTCAATTTCTAACTCTCAAAAGGGTACACTTTCTACTAAGAAAGGAGGGGTATTTATAGACCCCAAGAGGATTCAAATTTGAGCTCCAAATTTGAATTCTGTTTGGGTTTCCTGATGCTGGCGGTTCAACCGCCTACCAGTGGTAGTTCAACCGCCTGTTAGTAGTCAGACTGACAATATATAGGGTGGTTCAACCGCCCAAGGCAGCGGTTAAACCGCCCATGCATTATGGTGCTGGGCGGTTAAACCGCCCTTGGCTGGGCGGTTCAACCGCCCAGCTCTCGGCCTCTAGGTGGTGGCATAATCTAGCCTGGGTGGTGCCACCGCCCAGGTCATTTCAGCACACTGGTTTGGGCCGAAAACTTGGCCCAAACCGATCCAAATGAAATCCGAATTAGCCCAAATTTGGTTTATAGCATTAACACCTAATCCTAAACCAAATTATGTGCTAACTACAAATTTTAAAGACATTTTCTAAACTATTACAAAGTCCACAAGACTTCTTTTGGCGAGCTTCCAGCGAACTTCCGGTGGTCTTCCGATGAACCCTCGAAAACCATTCTGCGGACTTCCAGCAAGCTCCCGGACTTCACAATGATCTTGGAGAGTTCCAATGAGCTTCATTGGCAAGCTCTGATCTTTCTTGGCAAGCTCCGTGAACTTTCGATGAACCTTCCGGTGAACTTCTGAAAACCCTTCGGCAAGCTCCCTACTCGTTCTCAATCGGTTTCGGCAACACTCCCAACAAATCTTCGTACTTCCGTCGAACTCTCAAACTCCCAATGATCCATCACACTTGTGTTCCAGCACTTTGATTTGCTTTATGTTTTCATCGTCATCGTAGTTAATCCTGCACATATAAAAACAAAAACTCTACTTCGATCTAGACAATTATTACAATGTGAATTGACATTTAGTTGCCCGACACGTCATTGGTTGACACTTCGTCCAATTCTTCGACACATCGTCCTCTCTTACGGCTTGTTGCCCAATCGGCGGTTGACCTTTGCAACCCCGATATCCATGGCGCAACTTCGCTCTTCTTGGCCCGATGCCCGACGTTCGAAGCCTTCTGCCGATAGTCAACCAAACCTCCGGCTCGACATCCAATATCTTGACATGATCACCAGGCGTAACGTCAATTCCTCCAGCGTCAACTGTCTAATCCTGATCGATAGTGGACCTACGTAACTCAACATGTAGTTAGATCATAAAACACAATCAATTAGTTTCATCATCAAAATATGAGATTCAACACAAGAAACAAGTGCGTGTCCTAAAAATTGGCATATTTTGGATGTGCTTTTTTTATCTATTCTACATTCGCCAAAATTCACATCCGCACAGGCAATTAAATCAAAGTCATTGGATTTTGGATACCATAATCCTAAGTTAGGAATTCCTTTAAGATATCTAAGGATTCTTTTAACGACTTTAAGATGAGATAACTTAGGATTAGCTTAAAATCTAGCGCAAAGTCTTATACTAAACATGATATCTGGTCTAGTTGCGATGAGGTAAAGTAAACTTCATATCATTCCCCTATATGTTTTTTGATCAAAACTTTCTCCACTTTCGTCCATATCTAACTTAGTGGAGGTACTCAAAGGAATGTTGATGGCTTTTGAACCATCTATATTAAACCATTTTAACAATTTTAAAACATATTTGGTTTAACTATGAAATATACCATCACTAAGTTGTTTAATTTGTAATCCTAAAAAGAAAGTTAGTTCACCCATTAGACTCATTTCAAACTCATGACTCATACACTTAGCAAATGATTCACATAACGATTCATTTATAGAACCAAAGATAATATCATCAACATAAATTTAAACAATAAAAAAATTATTTTTAAAATATTTAAAAAATAATGTAGTATCGACCTTGCCTTTAGTGAAATTTTTTAAAATAAAAAAAGAGCTAAGTCTCTCGTACCAAGCCCTTGCGGCTTGTTTTAACCCATAAAGAGCTTTAGTCAATTTAAATACATAATTAGGAAAAAAAGAGTTTTCAAATCCAGGTGGTTATTCAACATACACTTCTTCAGAAATAAAACCATTTAAGAAAGTGCTTTTAACATCCATTTGAAACAACTTAAAATTATTACTACTAGTATAGGCAAGGAGCATCCTTATGGGTTCTAATCTTGCTACAGGAGTGAAGGTTTCTTTATAATCGATACTTTCTTTTTAGTTGAAACCCTTGGCCATTAATCTAACCTTGTTTCTAACCACGATACCAAATTCATCTTGCTTATTTCTAAAGACCCATTTAGTACCAATAACTAAATGGTCATTAGGTCTAGGAACAGGCTTCCACACCTCATTCCTCTCAAATTGATTCAATTTATCTTACATTGCGATAACCCAAGAATCATCTTTCAAGGCTTCATTAATGCACTTAGGTTCAATTTGAGAAAGAAAAGTAGTGTTAGCACAAAAATTCTTAAAAAAAGAATGAGTTTAAACTTCTTTTGATGTATCTCCTATAATTAGCTCCTTTAGATGGGCATCTACATACTTCCATTCCTTAGGTAAGAAAATTTAAGAAGAAGATACATCCATGTTGCTATTCGGAGGAGAGGTTTTATTCAAATTTAAACCGTTAAAATCAAGATCATTATCAAAATAGTTTTTCTTAAATTCGAAAACTTCATTAAAAATAAAATGAATAGATTCTTCTATAACTAAGGTTCTTTTATTAAAAATACAAAAAGTTTTAAAAATGAAAGAGTAACCAAGAAAGATGCCTTCATCGGATTTTGCATCAAACTTTCCTAAGGTATCCTTTTCATTCAAGATAAAACATTTGCAATTGAAAACTTTAAAATAAGAAACATTTAATTTTTTATTATTCCATAATTCATAAGGAGTTTTGGAGAGAGATGGACTTATTAGAACCCTATTCATGACATAGCAAGCCGTATTAATGGCTTCAGCCCAAATGTATTTGGGTAAACTATATTCATTCAACATGGTTCTTGCCATTTCTTGTAAATTCCTATTCTTTCTTTTTATTATTCCATTTTATTGAGGATTCCTTGGAGTTAAGAAATTATGGTTATATCCATTAGATTCATAAAAATTTTGGAAGTCACGGTTTTGAAATTCACCACCATAATCACTCCGAATCGATGAAATCATAAAACCCTTTTCATTTTGAACAAGTTTATAAAATTTTAAAAAATATTTAAAGTAATCACTTTTGTGAGCCAAGAAATAGGTTCAAGTGTATCTACTATAGTCTTTTATGATTACAAAGGCATATTTGCTATCTCTTAGGCTCGTAGTGTCAATTGGTCCAAATAAATTTATATGGATCAATTGCAATAGTCTAGAGGTGCTTATTTGATTTTTTGGTTTGAAACTATTTTTTATTTGTTTTCTTAGTTAACAAACATTAAACACTTTGTCTTTAATGAACTTAACATTGGGAATGCCTCTTATAAGTTCTTTAGATGTGATTTGAGATATTAGTTTCATACTAGCATGACCTAATCTCCTATGCCAAAGCCAAGCATCATCATTCAAAGCTAAAAAGTATATTTCATTGCTAAGATCATCAATGTTTATAGTGTAGACATTAGTTTGTTTTAGTGCAATCATAGATGTATTGTTGTGAGATTTTTCAATAATGCAAGCATTAGATTCAAATTTTACGATATATCTTTTATCACATAATTGACAAGTGCTCAAAAGATTATGCTTTAAGCCATCTATTAATAATACATCATCAATTAAAAAGCTTAATTTGTTCCTATGATTCCCTTGTCAATGATTTTACCTTTGTTGTCTCCGAATGTATCATACCCTTCGTCTTGGCTAGTAAGCTTAGAGAATTGAGATAGATCTCCAGTCAAGTGCCTTGAGCATCCACTATCAAGGTACCATCTTTTGCTCCTAGCTTGTGTAGGTGAATGTGTCTACAAAAGAGGATAGTTTTTAGGTACCTATTTGAACTTAGGTGCCTCAAAAATTGATCTACTAATCTTATCATTGTTCATTGAGTTCCTTATAGTTTCTTTAGGAATCCATATCAAGTTATGTGGGCTAAGTTTGTTAAACGGATATTTGTAAATAATATGTCTGGGTTTGCAACAAAAGTTGCACTTTGAGTGAGATGATACATGTAGTGCAGGTCCTTTAATGAAAGTGGTTAGATTTCAGTAAGAATAACTCACGAATCCGATTCCACTTCTCTTTCCAATATGACTATTATTTGCAAGGATCATGTCAAAGCCCTTACTACCGACCTTAAATTTATCTAAGGTCTCTTTGAGTAGCAAGTTCTCCTTCTTAGTTATCTCTAAGTATTTACACTTAGAGCATGGAGGTAAAGAGGGAGTATCAAGTTTAAGACTATTAAGTTTATCAACTAAGAGAGTATGCTCCTTTTTTAGTAAATTAAACTTTTTACTAATAATTCTACGGTCATCAAATAATTCATGAAAGCCATTTGAAAGCTCATCAAAAGTTAAATTATCATTAACTAAATCACATATCTCTTCTCCGAAAGCCATTAAAGCAAAGTTAGCCACCTCCTTGTTGCTTGCTTCTTCATCTTCGGAGCCACTTGAGCCATCAGATTGTCTTTAGAGCCTTCTTCTTCTTAGGTTGCTTCTACTTGACTTGGGGGCATTCACTTTTGAAATGCCCCGGCTTCTTGCATTCATAACATATCACTTGTTCCTTTTTAGGTTCAAGTTTATTTTAGTGTTATTTTTAAATTTATTCCTTCTTATATATTTTTTGAATTTCCGAGTCAAGAGTGTAAGTTTGTCATTAATGTCCTCATCACTTGAAGATTCTTTCAAGTGGTCTTCTTATGTTCCCAATGCCATATCTTTCCTATTCTTTGGAAGGGAGTTCTCGAGCTTATCATGAGTATGGCATGTCATCTTGTAGGTCATTAATGACCTAATTAGTTCTTTGAGAAGAAAGTTCTTTAGGTCCTTGGCCTCTTGAATGATCATAAACTTTGGATCTCAACTCTTTGGAAAGGACCTTGAAATTTTAGTTACAAGTTCAAAATTAGAAAAACCTTTTCCAAGTGCTTTTAGTCTATTAACGACATCCGTAAAATGGGTGTACATGTCTCCGATGGACTCACTTGGTTTTATCCAAAATAATTCATAAAAATATACCAAAAGGTTGATTTTGTACTCTTTCACTCGGCTAGTGCCTTCATGAGTGATTTCAAGAGTATGCCAAATATCAAAAGCTGATTCGCAAATTGAAATACGACTAAATTCATTTTTATCAAGAGCACAAAACAAGGCATTCATAGCCTTGGCATTAAGAGTGAAACCTTCTTCTCTGATTCATTCCATTCGTTCATCGGAAGAGAAGATTTTTAAAAGCCATTTTCAATAATATTCTAAAGCTCAAAATCCATATAAATAAGAAAAATTCTCATGTGAGTCTTCTAATAAGTATAATCTGACCCATTAAACATAAGCGAACGTGTGATTGAATAACTCTCTTACATGTTGGAAAATACCATCTCTCTTGGGTTTTAAATCGAATGAGAGTGATCTTACTCTGATACCAACTGTTAGGATCTAGAGTAGCACTAAGAACGGGGTGGGGGGGGGGTGTGTGAATTAGTGCAGTAGAAAAAAATCATAAATTCAAATCAATTCTAAAAAGAGTTGTGCGTTGAGATGTTTTGGTCTGATGAAAATGAATTCGGCAAAGTGAATGTTTCAATTGAATATGAAAGAGAGCTGAGAGAAGGAGATTGAGAGATTGCAGCCAAATAAAAATTAAAATGCAATAATTTAAAATCTCACACCAAAAGAAGTACGTAGCGATTTATAGTGGTTCAGTCAAGTGATCTATGTCCACTTCTGAAACCTCCTCCGATGAGGTTTCCGGCTTCCACTATCAATTTTTCTTGAAGGGGAAGGACCAAGCATCCTTCTTACAGACTTTTACAAGTGGTTCACACTCTCTTACAGTACTTTTACAAATGAGACTTTGGGAGATGAACACTTATACTTTTGAAAGTAATTTTGCTAGATTTTTTATTCAATTCTTATCACTTCTCAATGTGCTTAGTCAGCTGAGAAATAAATGGTATTTATAGGCTCAATTGGCTTTAGATTTGGAGCTAAAAAGAGTCACATCCTAGATTTTCGAGTACTAGCAGTACCATCGCTTGGCACTAGCGGTACCACCGCCAATTGACCCTACTTTATCAGTGTATTGGATGGTACCACTGCCCAATCTGGTGGTACTACTGCTTGATAGAGTCCTCGGGCTTTGTGGAGGGTCGGTACCACCGCTTGTCAGGTGATTCCACCGCTGACTAGTAATAACTATTAATGGTACTACTGCCCAGACCACTTGGGAACCTATTCCTAGGGTGGTGCCATCGCCCAAGTTTGGTGGTGCCACCGCCCCAGTTTGGTGGTGCCACCGCCAGACAGGTTCAAAGAAATCTGGATGGGCCTTGAATCCAGCCCAAACCAGTCCAATTAAGACCCAATTGACTCTTACTAGGGTTAATTAGGATTATCACTTAATCCTAACCCTAATTATATACTAACTATGAAATTAAAAATATATTTCTAAGCAAAATGTAATCTGGCAATGTCGAGTCTTCTTTCGGCGAGCTTCCGGTGAACTTTCGATGGTCTTCCGATGAACCCTCGGATAATCTTCTAGCAGACTCCCAGTAGGCCCCCAGACTTTACAATGAGTTCCGACGAGTCTTTTTAGGCAAGCTTCCAAACTTTCTCTGTGAGCTTCATGAACCTTTAACAAACTCCTGAAACCTTCGGCAAGTCCCCGATCATTCTCAGCTAGTTCTGACAACACTTTCGACGAACCTTCGGACTTTCGACGGACTCTCGGACTCCCAACGTACTTGACTCCAACAATTTGCTTTATGTCTTCATTGCTATCGAAGTTAATCCTGCACACTTATCTCAATAATATGGATTAGATCAAATAATCTATCAATTGACTTCATCATCAAAATCTGAGATTCAACATCCTAGACTTATCATATCAATTGGTCCAAATAAATCCATATGGATCAATTGTAGTGGTCTAAAGGTGCTTAATTGATTCTTTGATTTAAAACTATTTTTTATTTATTTTCCTAGTTGGAATGCATCATAAACTATCTTTGACGAACTTGACATTAGGCATTCCTCTTACAAGTTCTCTTGTTGAAATTTTAGAGATTAGTTTCATGCTAGCATAACCTAATCTTCTATGTCAAAGTCATGCATCATCGTTTAAAGCCGAAAAACATATTTCATTACAAAAATCATCAATATATATAACATACACATTATTATTTTTTAAGGCAATCATAGATCTATTTTTATGTGGTATTTTAATTATGTAAGTATTAGATTCAAATTTGATGATATATTCTTTATCACATAATTGACTAATGCTTAATAGATTATATTTTAACCCATCTACTAATAGCATATCTTCAATCAAAAGGTTTGACTTATTACTTATGGTTCCTTTGCTAATAATTTTCCCTTTGTTATTGTCTCAAAAGATGACGTACCCTTCGTCTTGGCTAGTGAGCTTAGAGAAGTGTGTTGGATCTCCAATCATGTGCATTGAGCATCTACTATCAGGGTACCATTTCTTTCTCCTAGCCTTTGATTGTAAACATATCTACAAGATAGGAGATTTTCTTTTATTGAATCTTAGATTTTGATGATGAAACCAATTAATAGTATTATGATTTAATCTGTGTTTTGAGTGACGTAGGTAGCTTCAATTAGGAATAGACAATTGAAGCAGGAAGAATCGGACGTTGGGCCAGAGGAGAACATATCAGAAGATTGAACGTCGAGCCGAAGGTTCGATCGACATATTAGCAGAAGGCTTCAGATGATGGATTCAAGCATCGAGCCAAGAAGAGCGAAATTACGCCAAGGAGATCGGAGTTGTGGACGATAATTGTCAATTGGGTAATAGGCTGCAAGAGAGGATGATGCATCGAAGAATCGGATGAAGCGCTGATGGACCAATGATATGCCGGACAATAATTGATTCAAAGCTTTGTAATAATTGTCTAGATCGAAGAAAGTTTAAGGTATAATTGAGTTAGAATTAGGCCAACTCAATTAGGGGCTAACTGGACCTGAATCAGGGTTATGTTGGGCCAGATGAAAGGCCCAGACAATGACCTAGAGCCACGTCAAGCGGTGGCACCACCAGGGTTGGCGATGGAACCACCTGAAGGCTTGGTCGCCCAGGTTGAGTTTGGGTGGTGGTACCACATAGTGCACTACCAGCTTAGTGTTAGGCGATAGTACCGTCAGATTGAGTGGTGGTACCACCCAACGTCAGAAAGCTTGACCAGTGCTACCGCTAGTACTTGAAAGACTCGGGATGAGACTAGTTTTGGCTCCAAGTTTGAATTCATTTGGAGCCTATAATTACCTCTCTCATCTTTGGTTAGAATACACAAGTATAGAGAACTAATAGTAGAAAAATGCTACTGTAATCTTTTAAGAATTTCCCTCCTCTAGCCTCAAGTTATTTTCAATTTAAGAGATGAGTGAGTGCTTGTAAAGGTTATTCTCCTAAACTTGTAAAAAGGAGAAAAGGGTTGTAAGGATAGTTAGTCTTCACCCATTTGAAAGAAGACTACTAGTGAAAGCTGGTGGCTTCGATGAAGGAGGAATTGAGAGTGGACGTAGGTCGGATGATCGAACCACTATAAATCGGTGTGCTCTCTTTCTGTGATCTCTTCCTTACTGCTTACTCTTACTGTAAAATCATAATACTTACTCACTGCACTCTCAAGTTTAAAGCATTATCAAAACGTGTTTTGATCAAACAAATCTTTTATCCGACAAAGTTTTCCAAAATCATAAATAGAATCATTTTTACCACCGTACTAATTCACCCCCCCCCCTTAGTACCAATTGCGATCCTAATAGTTAGTATCAGAGCTATAGTATTTCTCATTTGGATTAACACCTAAGAGAAATGACTCTTCTTGGCTTTCAAGAGGGTCATTCTATTGTTCATCCTCTCATGTTTAATGGGATAGACTACATATATTGAAAAGCTTGAATGAGAGTTTTCTTACTTTCCTTAGATTTAAATTTATGGAATATCATTAAAAATAATTTTCAAACACCCTCTAAACCTATGAATGAATGGAATAATTTTAAGAAAAAATCATTTTTGTTAAATGCAAAGGCTATGAATGCCATGTTTTGTACTTTGGACAAAAATGAATTTAATCAGATTTCAATTTGCGAAACTACATATGATATTTGACACACACTTGAAATCACACACGAATGTACTAGTAGAATTCAAGATTCAAAAATTAATCTTTTGATGTATGTTTTTAAATGATTTCGAATGAAACCAAGTAAAACTATTGGTGACATGAACACCCGTTTCACGGATGTCATCAATAATTTAAAAAATCTTAGTAAAGGTTTTTCTAATTTTAAATTTATTAACAAGATTTTAAGATCCCTTCCAAAAAGTTAGGATCCGAAAGTAATGGCTATACAAGAGTCAAAAAACTTAAACTGTTATTCTCTCGAAGAACTTATTGGGTCCTTAATGACCTATGAGATGATTCATTTGGAACATGACGAACATAAAAACCACCTTCCAAAGAATAGGAAGGATTTGGTACTTCGAATTATAGATAACCACTTGAGTGATAACTCAAGTGATGATGATGATGACCTTGAACTTATCACTATAAAATTTAGAAAACTTATAAAATATAAAATTAAGAATAAAAATGAACTTAAAAAGAAGAATATGCCAAAGAAGAAAAAAAAACTCAAGGACAAATCGAGTACATCCAAAGATGAAGACGCGAACTACGCCTTGATGGCTCACAATGATAAGGTATGTGACTCACTCGAAATGTTTTTACCTTATTATGAAATTACTTGATCTTTTCGAGAGTTGCTTGATTTAGTTTGTGAGAAATAAAAAGGTACAAAAATATATCATGATTTTCATGATTTTATTAGATAAAAATATATATATATAATAATAATTATCATAATAATTGTATGTTTTATGATAATGCTTGCACATCAAATATGATTAACTCTATATATGTTTTAAGAAGCAATCATGTATCTTGATGATTTTATTGCTTTTGGTTTTAAACATGATGCTTGGCTTTCATATGAAAAACTTAAGTATGCCTATATGAAATCGAAGTGCATGAATTGAAACATATAAAAAAGAAAAATGTATTATCATGATAAATCAAATCTTTTGTTAGAAGATGAATTATGTTTGATGTGTTATATTTTTGGCCTTGATGATCTTTATGACAAAATTTGTTTTTTGGTCTTAAATGTTGATGCTTGTTTTTATTTAGCATTAAAGGCAATGACATGCTTGTAAGAAGTAAATCACATAAATTGAAACATATAAAAAGGAAATATATTTTCTATCTTATCAAGAGTAATGAATCCATTTATGTTATTTTATGAATCTCAAGAATATCTAGAAAGTGATTTCGATGATTTGAATTGAATGAGTTGAAAATAATGATGAATGTTTTGAAAATAAATATTTGTATCATTTTAAAACTAGGCATAATGAGTTGATGTAATGATGGTTTGAATGCATGAATCGACAACCTTTTTTTATTCCTTTATTTGATACTTGAAAATTTTTTTTCTCTTGATCTTGATGACTCGATATTTGATGACTTAATATTTCTTATGCATAAATTGAGATCTTTTAAGTTTCTTTTTGCTAAAGAGAATATTTATGAATCATAATCTTGATTTTTCGATACTTAATACTTATGATTTTTTTAAAAATTAAGATCTTTGATCTCCTAAGATTTCTTTTTGTTGTTTACTAAAAGAGGATATTTAACAAAAATGAATGATGTCTTTTAGTATTCACGAATTGTTCTTTGTTGACTTTTCATATTAATATCTTTCATGACATGATTCCTTTGTATGTATGGTTTACATACCTTATATGATTGAATCATTGATTTATCTTTGTTGTTAATTTTTGTCATGACTTGAAAATTGATGTAAAGGAAATATTTTTTTTACCATTATATTCTTCCCTTCCTTTTGACAATGACAAAGGGGGAGAAGATCTTGTGCATCACAAAGAAAACAAATTTGCTAGCTTGCACTTCTCAAAAGAGAAGAAAGGAACTCGCTATCTTGAGCATCACAAAAAAAAAAAAAAAATTGCTAACTTGCAAAGGCAAAACTTGCTTACACTTCTCAAAAGAGAAGAAACAAAAGTTGCTAGCTTGGAATATCGCAAAGATGCAAAGAATTGCTATCTCAAGAAGCAAAAGTGAAAACTTAAAAATTTTACAATCTTGCACATCCTTAAAACAAATGATGATTTGGTGATCATGCATGTTGTAAAGTGATAAAAAAAAAAAAATTTGCTAGCTTGTATATTGTAAAACTTGCATATCTTAAAAACTTGCTAGATGCACTTCTCCTTTTTGTTGATGACAAAAGGGGAGAAGTATGATGACGATGTTCAATTTTCATGCATGTTGTGATGCACTTTAATTACGATTTGAAATTTTGAATGATGTATGTAATGATATGCATATGATGAATGACATATTGCATGATTGTTTGAAATTCAAAGGTTTATCAATATGGCATATTGATAGGGGGAGTTAAGGTTAACTCCGTCATCAATTGGTTATCATCATAAAAAGGAAGAGATCGTTGAATCTCAGATTTTGATAATGAAACCAATTAATAGTGTTATGATTTAATCTCCGTTTTGAGTGACGCAGGTAGCTTTGATCAGGAATAGATAATTGAAGTAGGAAGAATCAGATGTTAGGTAGGAGGAGAACATGTCAGAAGATTGGACGTCGAGCTGAAGGTTTGGTCGACGTATCGGTAGAAAGCTTCGGACGATGGATTCGAGCATCAGGCCAAGAAGAGCAGAATTGTGCTAAGGAGATCGGAGTTATGGAGGATAACTATCGATTGGGCAATAGGCTGCAAGAGAGGATGATATACCGAAGAATCGGATAAAGTGCCAATGGACTAATGACATGTCAAACAACAATTGATTTAAAGCTTTATAATAGTTGTCTAGATCGAAGTAGGTTTAAGGTGTACTTGAGTTGAAATTGGGTCAACTTAATTAGGGGACAACTGGGCCCGAATCAGGGCTATGTTGGGTTGGATGAAAGGCCCAAATAATGACTTGGAGCCACGTCAAGCGATGGCACCACGAGGGTTGGCGGTGGAATTGCTTGAAAGCTCTGCTAGTTATAGGTGCCCTACAAGCCAATCACGTGAGTGATGGCACCTGTAACACGCTACGTCAATCTCTTTGCTTCTGATTACTGGTAGTTTCTCATATTATCTAGATGTATATTGTGATATCCTTGGATCTGTGCAATGGGAATCAGATCATGATGAGATCACGATGATGAGACCGATTCACCTTTAAACATAGACCCTAAATAATCCTGATTATAGGTTACTCAAGAGGGACATTGAGATAACCGAATAGACTAGTATAACATCCCGCATTTTTGAAATTTATGTAAGGAGTTATTTTGAATCATTTATAAGGACTTATTTGTAAAAGTCAAGGACTTGTTTGTCAAATTTGAGGACCTACTTGAAAATATAGAAATTTCAGGGACTAAATTGTTAAGTTGGAAAAAAAGTAAATATATAAATATCAGCCTCATCCTACAGCCCCTCCCATGCATCTCTATTTCCCACGTGGTGCATTGGGAAACAAAGGAGAGGTAGGTGTCATGCGTAGGAGAAGAAGATGAGAAGAAAAGAAGAAGAAGAGAAGGGAAAGAGAAGAAGAAGAAGAAGAAGAAGAAGAAGAAGAGGGAGAAGAGAGGAAGGAGGTGGCTGCAGCTAGGGCTTCGCACCTCTGTTTTCTGTAGGAGGAAACAGAGAAGAAGTGGTGTGGTGTGTCGGGGAGGAGAAGGGAAGAAAAGAAGAAGAGAAGGAGAGGGAGAAGAAAAAGAGGGAAGAGGGCTGCAGCAGTGGTCGTGGCTGTGGTTGCGATTGTGGCAGCTGCAGTTGGGAAAGAAGAAGAAAAAGGGAAGAAGAGGAGTAGAAGAAGAGGGAAAAGAGAAGGAAGGGAAGAGGAACGAGGGCTATGGCTGTGGCTATGGATGTGTCAGTGACCGCAACTGTGGCTGGGAAAGAAGCAGAGGAAAGAAGGAAGGCTGTGGCTGTTGTGTGGCAGCTGTGGCTGGAAAGAAAAAGAAGAGGAAGGAAGAAAAAGAAGAGGAAGGAAGAAGAGGAGAGGAAGAAGAGAGGGGCTTGTGGCTGTGGCTGCGGCTATGGCCATGGCTGCGATTGTGACTGTGACTGCAACTGCGACTGCGGCAGCTATGGTTGGGAAAAAGAAAAGAAAAGTAGGTGATTATGACCTCCTATGTTCTGCACGAGTTGTAGCTATGGAGAAAGAAAAAAGATAGATGCAGAAAATGACACACGGAGAGGAGATGGAGGAAAGGTAGAAGGATTTGGGTTTATAATTTCGTGGGATCGAAATCTTCGAAAGGCAAGTGTTCCACTCCTTTCTACTGCAATTCCCCATCTTTGCTTTTGCCTTGGATATGAGAAATTTGAATCATTCTAGCCTTAAAATCTGATATCTCTATTGTTTGAAATGTAAATGTTTGAATCTGGAAAATTATTAAGATTCTGACCCTTCTACTTTGTTTTGGCCATAAATCCCTGTACAGAATTTCAATTTAGGTAAAACTTATTTGGTTTGAATATAGACTTGAGACCTTTCTTTTGATAGCTTACTTGTATGATTTGGAGTAAATTTGCCTATCCAAACATCAAATTGAATCAGCTCTATGAAATCTGTAAAACAGAGATAATAAGCTCTGACCTTTTGATATTAAACTGCCTATAACTCTCTACTGGAAACTCTGATTTATATGAAACTTGCTTTGTTGCAAACTAGACTTATTGATATTTCTTTTGATACCTAGATTGAAAGGCTTGGAGTCAAAATGGCTACCCATAATTCTATTGAATTCGATCCTATTGTTTCTGAAAATAAAGATTTTGTTTCTTGACTTTTGGTTACCAAATCACTTGTAACTCTTTGACTGAGACTCCTATTTGTATGAAACTTATTTTATCTAAAAGTAGATCGATTTAGACTTCCAATGATACCTTTCTTGAGTAATTTGGAGTATAACTGATTATCCAAATAATCCATGCAATGTACCTTTCAAATTCTACCAGAATCAAGTTCTTTTGTTGATGTTGTCTATTCATGTTTCATCCTATTGGAAATTGATTTAGCTAAATTCTTCTTTAGTTGAGCTTTATATTAGTCCTTTGCAATTCTTGTATTATTCATCTTGAAATTGTTTACATACCTGAAATCTATTATGTAATGTTCATGTTTGCATTATCTTGTTTCGTAAAGGCACACATATATTTTCGTTATTCCGCATGTGCTTTCGATAAGTGCCAATGTTATTGTTCATACTACCCTTTTGTACTCTGGTGCCTTATGGGATGATTTGGACCTTTGCTAAAAATGGTAAAGGGAATGTGATGAGAGCCCTACGATTGCTCTGCTGGCCTCATTGACTTCACTCAGACGTGGGTGGATGGAGCTCCCAAACGTGAGAGACTTATGTTTGGTGGTCATCCAGAAATGGATGAACCATATTATGAATGTGATCCCACAACGCCCTTTGTATTTTTGATATGATATCCAAAGCCTTGCTTATGTGTTTGTATGTGCGCTTTGGATGAGAATGAAATGAATGAACGTCAGATATGACATTTGAGCTTCTGTTTCTGATTTGTTCTTCTGATATGCTTTGGGATATCTCATATGTCATTATTGTCCTTTGAAATATATTCTGAAACTATTTCATATGCTATTTGATATGTTTAGAAATATTTCATTTATCATTGATATGCTTCAAAACATTTCGTATGTTATTGATATGCTTCGAAATATCCTATGCGCCATTGATATGCCCCAAACTGTTTCATTTGCTCTTGGTATGCTCCGAAACCATTTCATACATCTTTGCTATATTCCAAAACGTTTCCCTTGCTCTTGATATGCTCCGAAACCATTTTATACGTCTTTGCTATATTTCAAAACATTTCCTTTGCTCTTGATATGCTTCGAAACATTTCTTATGTCTTTGCTATGTTCTGAAATGCTTCATTTGCACTTGATATGCTCCGAAACATTCCCTATGACATCGATATGCTCTGAAATATACTAAGTGCCATTGATATACTCTGTAATGTCCTATATGTCATTTGATATACTTCGAATTGCTTCTTCTACCATTGATATATTCCGAAATGTTTCTTTTGCCATTGATATGTTCCAAAATGCTTCTTTGCCCTTGACATGTTCCGAAATGGTTCGTGTCAATTGATATGCTTCGAAATACTTTTTACATCATCTGATAAGTTCTAATTCCTCTTTACTGCCTTTGTTATGAACCAAATATGTTTGAATAAAATGACATGTGATTCTATAACTAATGAGCTTATATCCATGAATTCTTGTATCTCTATCTTGCATTTAGATACTAAGTCTGTTTGAAGCTATTCTCCTCTTGTTCTGGATTTGCTTACCACTTACTGAGCTTTGTAGCTCACTCTGTTGTTATATAACCCTCTTTCAGGTTAGCTGGTCACACGCTAAAATGTTGGAATTGAGCTAAGGCAGTGAAAAGTTATTTAGATTATGGCACGTCTTTATGGGTTGTTTTGTTATTGTTGTATAAGTATGTTTTGTATGTAATGAAATGTTGTCGATGAATCTGAATTGATGTATCATGCAAAAGCTTTAAAAGACCTCGCACGATTGAAATTTTGGAATGTTGAGTTTAGTTTACGATGACATGAATTTATGATAAATGGTTGGAATTCTAATTTGTATAATTCTTACGCTTGTGGAATTATAAGTGAGGTTGATATTTTGTTAAGTTGGCTTGGGTTCTTATAAAGGTTCGTGTGATGTGATATATGATTATAACTACACAGGTTTTATGGATATGATTGATATTTGAATGATCTTATGTATCCTTAAATGTTAGTATGGATCCTGGATTGCATTGTTGGTACAAAATTTAATGTTATAGATTTTAAGACAGGGTCACACCTCCTGAACAAAATTAAAAAAAAATTCAAGGGGCGTGATAACTAGTGTGCTGTATACTTGTCTATATGATGGAGGTGGCTAGTCTCATAGCTACTCGTGTGGGGACACTTAGGATACAGTGCAGGTGCTCATTGGAGAATGAGTTCACCGATTGATCCGCTTACAAAATACTGGATGGTTATTGATACCTGACGTTAGACAATGATTCCGTAGTCCTAGTAGTGTATTTGGTCCTTAGACTTGAGACACCAAAGATGCCTTGTATAAGTACTCCATTCTTTGATGCCGGACATATAGGTTTGGAAAGTTTTAGATTTGGTATAGTCAGTTCTCGGGAATAATAGCCAATCTTACGAAGGCAATTGAGTATCAATAGAGGATCATCCACTCTCGATATCATGAGAGAAATATCCCATGTGTTCTTGCTTAAGCAAATCCCTGGCTAGGGTCATTCAAATTAAGAGAGAGAGTTCTCCGGGAGAATCCGATTAGAGTAAGACTCGAGTGAAAACCGTATAGGCCTGATAGCACCATGCCTAATATATGATATCTAAGATATTAGATGGATGAGGAACAATAGGTACACGATAACTGAGGATAGATAGGTCCAAAGGATTGGATTCCCATATATCGTCTAGGGTCTACAGTGTAGTGGTCTAGTACATTTGCAGTCGATGAGTTGAGTGAATTAATTATGGAGATAATAATTTGCTGAGTCAAAAGAAGTTCTGATAGGTATGACTTATGGCTAGCTTGATATTAGGCCTAGAGGGTCACACACATATAGTTGGTATTGCGAAAATTAGAGGTTCGATTATGAGATATCCACTGGAGCCCCTATCTTATTGGATATCCAATAAGCCCCTGAATTATTTAGATCCTATTGATGAGATCCAATAAGAGCTAGATTATTGGGTAGAGCCCATTAATCTAAGAGGCTTAGATAATTGGATGGAGATTCAATACCCAATAGGGTAGGATCCATTAGGATTTACAAGAGGCCTCTATAAATAGGAGGGAAGCAAAGGTCCATAGGCTAGAGCTTCCTAGTAGTCACCTCCTATTCTCCTCTTCCCAAAGAGGATCATCTTCTCAGTCCTTATTATTGGGAAATCCAAGGGGCGACATCTCATGTGGAGCAGAAGAACAGAAAAATAAAAATCTTGGATTTTCACGAAAGGTTCCGTCGTCGTACGAAGATCAATGCTGTTGAATCTCGGATTTTGATGATAAAACTAATTGATTATGGTTTATTATTTAACTACGTTTTGAGTTACACAGGTCTACTATCGATCAGGATTAGACAGTTGACGCTGGAGGAATTGACGTTACGCTGGAAGTGATCACGTTAGGATATTGGATGTTGAGTCGAAGGTTCGGTCGATAATCGACAGAAGGCTTCGTACGTCGGGCATTGGGCCAAGAAGAGCATGTTGTTCCAAGGATATCAGGGTTGTAGAGGTCAACCGCTGATTGGGTAACGGATCGCAAGAGAAGATGATATGCCGAAGGATCAGACGAAGCGTCGACCAATGACGTGCCGGGCAATTGAATGTCAATTCATGTTGTAATAACTGTCTAGATCGAAGTAGAGTTTTTGTTTGTGTGTGTGCAGGATTAACTATGATGACGATAAAGATGTAAACTGAAATAAAGTACCGGAAGACAAGTGGGATGGATTGTTGGGAGTTCGACGAAAGTCCAAAGATTCATTGGGAGTATTGCCAGAACCGGCCGAGAACGAGTAGGGAGCTTGCCGAAGGGTTTTCATAAGTTCGTTGGAAGGTTCATCGAAAGTTCGCAGAGTTTGCCAAGAAAGGTCGGAGCTTGCCAAAGAAGCTCGGTGGAACTCGCCAAGATCATCATGACATTCGGGAGCTTGCCGAGAGTCCGCAGAATATTTTCCAAGGGTTTGTTGGAAGACCACCGGAAGTTTGCCGAAAGCTCACCGAAAGAAGTATTATCTTATGGACTTTGTAATAGCTTAAAAAATATCTTTAAAATTTATAGTTAGCACATAATTTGGTTTAAGATTAGGTGTTAATCCTATAAACCAAATTTGGACCGATTCGAACTTCATTTGGACCACTTTAATAAACCAATATGTTAAATGACTGGCTGCGATTAATCACTACTTAAGCCGAGCTGCGGTGGCACCGCTGCCAGGGCTTTGAGTGACCGCCAGCACTATGGCACCCACATGCTGGCAACTTACCTCTACATCACTAACACTAGGAAATTCAAAATGGTTCAAATTTTGGCTCCAAGTTTAAGCTCTAAATTTGAATCACTTTGAGGCCTATAAATACCCCACTCATTCAGAGTTTAAAGGGGGTCTAGAACTGAAAAAAAGAAAGGGGAAACTCTCTTAAAAGTGTGTCAAATCTTCCCTCTAAGTCTTAAGAGTGTTCTAGTCCAAGAGAGGGGTAAGAGTACTTGTAAGGGTTATCTCCTAAGCCCGTTAAAAGGAGAGGTGCTGTGAGGGAGTTCATCCTCGCCCGTTGAAAGGAGGATAGCTAGTGGAAAGCCAGTGGCCTCAAGCAAGAGGAATCGGGAGTGGACGTAGATCGGATGACCGAACTATTATAAAAATCTAGTTTGCATTTATGTTCTTGCTATTTACTTTGCTGCAAACCCTTTCCACTTGATTTGATGCTCTACTTCTCATCTCTGAAACATCTTTAAGTCAGAGCTTTCTTATATGATTCCACCGATACGACTTTCATAATATGAAACGGAGTTTTCACCGTATGAAGTTTTCGAAACATATTCAAATCATTGAAAATTTATCGTTCCTTACCACTGCACTAATTTAGCCCCCCCCCCCTCTTAGTGTCGCTCGATCCCTAACAATTGGTATTAGAGCCACGTTATTTCTTATTTAGATTTACATCCGTAAGAAATGGCTCTTCATGGCTTTTAAGAGGGCTTTTCAGTTTTTTTTCGTCCACCATTCTTTTACAGTTAGGACTACATATATTGGAAAACTCGAATGAGAATTTTTTTGATTTCTCTTGATTTAAACTTATGGAACATCATTGAAAATGGATTTCAACTTTCCTCTAAACCGATGAACGAATGGTCGAATTTGGAGAAAAGATCATTTTCTTTGAATGTAATGGCTATGAATGCCTTATATTGTTCCTTAGATAAAACTGTATTTAATCGGATTTCTATGTATGAAATGGCTTTTGACATTTGGCGAACTCTTGAAATCACACATGAAGGAACGAATAGAGTCAAAGACTCGAAAGTTAATATTTTGATGCATGATTTTGAGGTTTTTCGAATGGCACTAAGTGAGACTATCGATGACATGTTCTCCCGCTTCACGGATATCGTCAATAGCTTGAAAAGTCTTGGTAAATATTTTTTGAATTTTGAATTTGTAAACAAGATCTTAAGATCCCTTCCAAAAAGGTAGGATCCTAAAATAACTGCTATACAAGAACCTAAAAATTTAAATGACTTAGCTCTTGAAGAACTCATTAGGTCTTTAATGACCTATGAAATGGCTTTCTTGAAACACAATGAACATGATAAATATTTGAACCACCTTCTAAAGAACAAGAAGGTTTTGGAACTCCAAACTTTGAAATGCCACTTGAATGATGACTCAAGTGTTGAGGACACTATTGAGAATTTGAACTTCCAACAGTAAATCTTAATAAGTTTATGAAAGAAAAATAAAAAATTAACAATGAACTTGAACGGAGGAAGAGGCCAAAGATGAAGAAGAAGCGCCAAGAAGAATCAAATGACGAAACGGCGAATTGGGCTTTAACGGGCTTCGACTATAAGGTAAATAACTTAACTCCCTTGAATTATTTTGAAATTACATGATGCTTTCCATGAATGCTTAACTTAGTTAGTAGGATTTTTTTTTCATACTTTTCTTATGTTTTTGGAAATTAAAAAAAAATGTTTTAAAAAATTATATCATGCTTTTCTTTCTAGTACTTTTGAAAAGTAAAATTTTTGAATGGTGTATGCAACATTATGAATGATGATTGTATGATTTGTGATAATGTTTGTACACCTAGTAGGATCAACTCATGCATGTGGATCTTGATGGTTTACATTTTCTCTAAACATGATGCTTGATGATTTTATATCATGCATGACTTTTTGAAGTGATGTTGATTTGAAAGCTTCTATCTTGGATTAATGGGTCTTAACCCTTTTTATGATGAAATTTTTATTGATACATGTCCTCATGAAATCAATTATAAAGACCCAACCCACAAATTTTCAAAATGAAAGAAATGTGGTTTTGATGTTGCCTTGTGTTATATTTGGACTTAATGGTTTTCATGACGAAAATTATTTTTTAGATTTTTAAAATGATGTATAATTTTAGAAAAAGTTTGAGCATTGATCTTCTTGTTATAACAAATGAAAGAAAGAATTAAAATGACTTTGATGATGTATCATGAAAACATGCTTAATGATTGTATCATACTTGATGACTTGAAATCTCATATTTTAAAATAATATATTCATAATGAATCCATGAATCTTGATGATTTTCATATCACTTTTTGGCTTTAAATTTGATACATATCTTTCATGCAAAAAGTTTTTGGGCATGCTTATGTGAAATCTTGCTTGATAATGAAAATGCTTCATACGTATGATCATGATAAATTCATGAATCTTGATGATTTTACATTACTTTTGATTTCAAACAAGATGCATCATTTTTGACACAAAAAAAATTAACAGCATGTTTCAAGATAATGCTTGCACACCAAATATGATTAAAAGATAGAAGCAAGCATATTGATGATTTCGTTTTTACATGAAAATTTAAACATGCTTATATAAGATCAACCACATAAAATAAAACACAAAAGTTAAAAATATTTTAATCACAATATTTTATTTTTGATGTTTTTGGTCTTAACAAGTTTATGACTAAACTTATATCTTGTTGAAACATGTTTTCATAAAAAGATTTGAATATGCTCACATCAAAACAATTGCATGAAATGAAATTTCATTTTCTATCCTATTGAGGTTAATAAATTCACTGTACCAATCTTGTGAATCTCATGAAAATAATCATGATGAAAATTTTAAAAATAAATGTGTATCATGCGTTTGGTTTAAACAATTTCTCTTAAAACTTACTTTTGGGATCTATACAATGATACATGAATCTAGTAGAAAATGACAAGAGCATGCTTACATATAAACCATCTCCGTTGCTCTTAATAAAATTTTTGCATGAAATATTCTTGATGCATTTGATCTTGATGGCCTTAATGACAACTTGTATTTCAAAGTTATATGATGATGGTTTTCATGAAAATATTAGAACATACTTTATGAAATCATCATTGATAATGATAAAATGAAAATATTAAAAGGTTGTTATCATGCTTAATGACTTTATGATATCATATCTTGATAACAAAACTCATGTGTTGGTTTTAAACATAATACTCATCCTTTAAAACATGAGCTCATTTATATAAAACAAACAACTTAAAACAAAACACATTATCATGTTGAATCGATTTTTAGTTGGAAGATGCCTTATGTGTAATGTGCTATATTTTTGGCTCTTAATAATCTTTATGATGAAATTTGCCTTTTCATCTTGAATGTTGACATTTTGCTTTAAGATAAAGACATGATTATAAGAAGCAAATCACATGAATAGAAATTTATAAAAAAAACAAAATGCAATCCTCTATTTTATTGATTTTTCAATAAATCTATGCTTGTCATTGAATATAATTTTGAGGGTGATTTCGGATTTGACAAATGTTTGATTCATATTTATGACATGAGATACATTTTAAATATGAATCATGTTCAATGCTTCAATAATGCTCTATCTCCCCTAATTCATGTTGTTCTCCCATATTTCCGTTTTATTTACCATAGAGGAGAACCTTCTAAATGAATTATGAAATTGATGATTTGATAATAAGTGTTTATCAAAAATCTATTTATCATTTTGCAATCTCTAAAAAGTTGATAATCACTCATTCATGTTGTGAATCTCAAAAATGTTTTTGATTTGATGAGGAGTTTCAAGTTGACAAAATGAGTTTGAATAATTTTATGACTCCTCTCTTGATCACTTGAAATCATGACTTTGAATTCTTGTCTTGAGATATTTTTGCGAATCAAAATATTTTCCTCTATGATTACTTCTTTTTATCATTTGCCAAAAAGAAGAATAATTCAAGTTTATATCATTTATGAATCTCATAAACTATGTTAATGATTTTGATGATTTGAACTTGAATGAGCTTTATCACATTCAAAGTCTTGATATCTTGATATTTGATACTTGGAATTCTTATGCATGAATCAAGTTGCTCTTTGTGCTATATCTTTTCAAATGAATCATGAGCCTTGATGTCATGTATTTCATGATATAGAAATGACAAGATTTCTTTGCCTTGCATGCCTTGTGTGATGATTGAAAATTAAATTTGCCTTATGTTGAATCATTGAATCATGACTTGATATATAAGAATGCTATTTTTTATGTATCATGATTTTTGATTGTATACCCTTTATTATGAATTGAAAATTGAAAATGAAGAAAATATTTATGAATCATGATTTTGATTTCTCAGAATTATATGGCTCGTATAATAATTAAAATTTTTAGCCATTGAGTCCTAATTTCTTTTCGACATTGACAAAGGGAGAGCTAGCTTATTAAATTCATATTCATGACTTGATGATTGAAAAATTCATGTAGAATTTTGATATGTATCACTTGTCATGATTTGAATATTGAAGTAAAAGAAATTGTGTTCTTCTTGATATCTTTTATGATGAATCACGAATCATGACTTGATCCATTAGATTGATGTAAACTTTTTTATGCAAAATTATGTGAAATGTTTATATCATCATATTTGATCCTCCCTTTATTTTTGACATTGATAAAGGGGGAGAAAGTTTATTGCAAGCTTGCACCTTAAATGAAAAATTTGCTAGCTCATTCAAGTGGAAGAAAATTGCTAGCTTTGCATATCACAAAAAAATCAAAGAACAAACTTGCTATCTTGCTAGCCTACAAAAGAGGAAAAGAACTTGAATATCAAAAATTGCTACCTTGCAATTTCAAGAAAAATAAATTGTAAATTTGCACAAAAAGCAAGTGTTGAATTGCTATGCTTGGACATCTTTAAAAACCTTACTATGATTGAATGTCTTAAAGTGATATATGTTGTATGATGTGATTGATAGCTAGTATGATTGTAATATTTGTATATCCTTGAAAACTAGCTATGATGTTACTTCTTCTTTTTGTTGATGACATAGGGGGAGAAGTAGATTGATGACTTCATGCATTGAATTGAATATTTTATATATTTGTATGATGGTTTTGTTGTTTTTTCTTAACATTGTGATGAATGTTGCTTGGATTTAGGATAATGCAAGGTTTCTATCAATGGCATATTGATAGAGGGAGTTTGGTTAAACTTCGGGGAGTTATGGTTAACTCCGTTAGTCATCAATTAGTTGTCATCATCAAAAAGGGGGAGATTGTTGAATCTCAGATTTTGATGATGAAACTAATTGATTATGGTTTATTATTTAACTGTGTTTTGAGTTACGCAGGTCTACTATCGATCAGGATTAGACAGTTGACGCTGGAGGAATTGACATTGCGCCGGAAGTGATCATGTCAGGATATTGGATGTCGAGCCGAAGGTTCGGTCGACAATCGATATAAGGCTTCATACGTCAGGCATCGGGCCAAGAAGAGCGTGTTACGCCAAGGATATCGGGGTTACAGAGGTCAACCGCTGATTGGGCAATGGATCGCAAGAGAAGACGATGTGCCGAAGGATCGGACGAAGCACTGACCAATGACGTGCTGGGCAACTGAATGTCAATTCGTGTTGTAATAACTGTCTAGATCGAAGTAAAGTTTTTGTTTGTGTGTGTGCAGGATTAACTATGATGATGATGAAGACGTAAAGCGAAACAAAGTGCCAGAAGACAAGTGGGATGGATCGTTGGGAGTTCGAGAGTTCGACGGAAGTTCGAAGATTCGTTGGGAGTATTGTCGGAACCGACCGAGAACGAGTAGGAAACTTGCCGAAGGGTTTTCAGAAGTTCATCGAAAGGTTCGTCGGAAGTTCGTAGAGCTTGCCAAGAAAGATCAGAGCATGCCAAAGAAGCTCGGTGGAACTCGCTAAGATCATCATGAAGTCCGGGAGCTTGCCGGGAGTCCGCAGAATGGTTTCTAAGTGTTCATCGGAAGATCGCTAGAAGTTTGCCGAAAGCTCAACGAAAGAAGTCTTGTCTTATGGACTTTGAATAGCTTAAAAAATATCTTTAAAATTCATAGTTAGCACATAATTTGGTTTAGGATTAGGTGTTAATCCTATAAACCAAATTTGGGCTAATTCGGACTTCATTTGGACCGGTTTCGGTCGAGTTTTCGATCGAAACCAGTGTGCTGAAATGACCTGAGCGGTAGTACCACCCAGGCTAGGCGGTGACACCGCTTGGCTAGGGTGGTAGCACCGCCCAGCACCCATGGGCACCAGCGGTGGCATCGATGGATGGGTAGTGGCACCGCCCAGTACTGCCAGCACCGGAAAATTCAAAATGGTTCAAATTTTAACTCCAAGTTTGGGCTCTAAATTTGAATCACTTTGAGGACTATAAATACCCCACTCATTCAAAGTTTAAAGAGTGTCTAGAACTGAAAAAAAAGAAAGGGGAAACTCTCTCGAAAGTGTATCAAATCTTCCCTCTAAGTCTTAAGAATGTTCTAGTCCAAGAGAGGGGTAAGAGTGCTTGTAAGGGTTATCTCCTAAGCCCGTCAAAAGGAGAGGTGCTATGAGGGAGTTCATCCTCACCCGTTGAAAGGAGGATAGCTAGTGGAAAGCCGGTGGCCTCAAGCAAGAGGAATCGGGAGTGGATGTAGGTTGGATGACCGAACCATTATAAAAATCTGGTTTGCATTTACGTTCTTGCTATTTACTTTGCTGCAAACCCTTTCCACTTAATTTGATGCTCTACTTTGCTAGTTATAGGTGCTCTATAAGCCAATCATATGAGTGATAGCACCTGTAACACGCTGCGTCAATCTCTTTGCTTATGATTATTGGCATTATCTCACATTATCTAGATGTATATTGTGATGTCCTTAGATCTGTGCAATAGGAATTAGATCATAATGAGATTACGATAATGAGACCGATTCACTTTTAAACACAGACCCTAAATTATCATGGTCATAGGTTACTCGAGAAGGACATCGAGATAACCGGATAGACAGGTGTGCTGTATACCCGTTCATATGATGGAGGTAGCTGGTCTCATAGCTACTCGTGTGGGGACACTAAGGGTATAGTGCAGGTGCTCATTGGAGAATGAGTTCACTGATTGATCTACCTACGGAATGTTGGATGGTTATTGATACCTCATGTCAGACAGTGATTCCGTAGTCCCAGTAGTGTATCTGGTCCTTAGACTTGAGACACCAAGGATGTCCTGTATGAGTACTCCACTCTTTGATACCAGACTTATAGATTTGGAAAGTTTCATATCTAGTACAGCCGGTCATTGGGAGTGGTAGCCAATCTTACGAGGGCTATTGAGTGTCAATAGAGGATCATCCGCTCTCGGTATCATGAGAGGAATATCCCATGTGTTCTTGCTTGAACAAATCCTTGGCCAAGGTTATTCGGATTGAGAGAGAAAGAGTTCTTCGGAAGAATCCGACAAGAGCAAGACTCGAGGAGAGACCGTATGGGCCTGACAGCACCATGCCCGGTATAGGGTCTCTGGGATATTAGATGGATGAGAGATTATAGATACATGGTAACTAAGGACAAATAGGTCCAAAGGATTGGATTCCCATGTATCGTTTGGGGGCCGTGGTGTAATGGTCTGGTACGTCCACAGTCGATGAGTTGGGTGAATTATTATAAAGATAATAATTCACTAAGTCAGAAGGAGTTCTGACAAGTATGACTCACGGCTAGCTCGATATTGGGCCTAGAGGGTCACATACATATGGTAGGTGTTGCGACGAGTAGAAGTTCGGATATGAGATATCCGTTGAACCCCCTATCTTATTGGATATCCATTAAGCTCCTGAATTATTGGATCCTGAGATGAGATCCAATAATTGCTAATAAGAGATTATTGGGTAGAAACCCACTAATCCAAGAGGCTTGGGTAATTGGATGAAGATCTAATACCTAATAGGGCAAAAGATCCATTAGGGTTTTTTAGGGGGCCTCTATAAATAGGAGGGAACCAAAGTTCTATAGGCTGAGGGTTTTTGGTAGCCACCTCCTATTCGCCTCTCCCTAGAGAGAGAGGTGCATCGTCGTAATCTCTACTGTGTGGATACCGCTAGAGAGGAGGACGCTTGACCTCCTTCATCCTCTTCCATAGATCTGTAGGAATTCAGGGATATACGATCTCCTTAGGTATCTTTCTTTAACACATGTAGTTTTTGTGGATTTGTTTTGATGCACCGATCTTCACACGACGACAGAAACTTTCTACAGAAAATCTGGGGTTTTGTTTTCTGTTCTTCCGCTGCGCATGTGATGTCACTCCCCCTTGTGGATTTCCTAACAGTGGTATCAGAGCCAGGTTGTTCGTGCGAAGATCAGATCTTAAACTACGTATGTTATGTTTTTGATCTGCTTCTGACACCAAAATCATTGGCACGAAGAGCGAGAAAGGGCAGCAACTATTGCTGCCTGCTCGTGCAGCAATAGCAAGGTTGCTTGCAGCCTTGCTACTTGCACAGGTAGCAGTCGGCGGGCTGCGAGCCAGCCCGCAGGGGCGCCGACGGGCTGCCAGCAGGGCAGCGCCTGCGCGCCGTGACGCGGGCAACGGCACAAGGGGCGATGCACCAGGTGCCGCAGCGCCGCACCCACAAGGCGTGCCGCCGCGCCACCGCAGCAGCGCCACCTGCGGGCGATCGGCCCGCAGGTGTGGGCGCATCCACAAGGGGCACCGTCGCCAGCAGACAAACAGCCTGCGGGCGCAGCTCCCGCGAGTAGGGGCGGCGCGCACGACCGTAGTGGCCGCCACCGGTAGGGTGGCGGCGGCCGCAACTCGACAGAAGGGAAAGGTATTAGGGTTTTGGGAAAAAGATAATTTTGCCCTTCAGAATTTCAGAAATTTCATATTCTATCCCTTTTGATAGAATTACCAAAATACCCTTTTGACCAAATTACCAAAATACCCTTAGGAATTTAAAAATTCCCTTTATGTCCTGGATTTCAGAAAATTAAATATTTTAATTAAATAGTTTAATTAACTATTATTTTTTATCTAGTAGTCCTATAAAATAATATATACATATGATGTATGATGTGGATAGATGATCATGGACTTGTGATGTCATGTGTGTACATGTGATTATTATTATTGGGGTCTGTGAGCCTCTATTTTTCTCGTTTATTGTTGGGCCTGCGTGTCTGTAATTATGTTATAATTTTCAGAGGAGGCGCAGCAGTAGCGTGACTCACGAGGTCGAAACAGACGATCCGACGCATAAAGATGTGTTGAGATGCCGACGGATCCGACGAAGCGAGATGGACGATCACAGGGCATAGAGATGCACCAAAGTACACATAGATCTTGATGTGAGTGATTAGGCCCACTGGCTCGGGCCTGATCACATTAGGATATGGTCTATGATCATCTGGTGTGATTGCTCATGTGATGTGTGATTAGTTATACACCTACTAGATACGTATATATATATTTGTATGTGATGTAGATATATATATTAAATACGTATGTGTATGACACATTATGTTAGGAGACCAAACCAAAATCCCCTATATTAATAATATTAAGTAGGTAAACGTGAGGCAATAAGATTAACCCATGTGGCCTTCCATCGTTATAGCTAAGAGCCGATTCCCGGTATAGGTTGAGTTGGTGGAGTCCCTCGAGACTCACCTATATCGCATCTCACCATCTTATCTATGATATAGAGATATCAGAGGTGACCTGAGGACATGGTATGCTTGGTCGAGTCCCTCGAGAGTATATCACCTAATCAGACTTATCTGGTAACGATGTTAATGACTTAACCGAACATCATGGTTGGTCGAGTCCCTCGAGGCCATGGTGGTTCGAAAGCTGAACAGGACGGGAATCACAATGAGTTGTGATTGGCAAGAGTTGTCTACCTTTACGGGCTTAACGTGATTGGTTGAGTCCCTCGAGGTTACATTAAGAGGCCGATTAGATCCTGATCCCCATTAGAGATCCGCCGGGGGTCTCCGATTCACATACTGGAGGGTGTTGTGTGTCTCGTGAAAAATTAGTGGGAATACATTAAGATAGAAGTCCTTATCTTAATTATTTAATTTTTGTAAAATTTGCATGTTATTTATTTTTGCTACATCTTTTATTTCAGAAAAATATCGCTTTTAAATCCTTTACGTAGCATACTTGATGCCAACCGCCTCACTAGTCCAAATTATATGGATTGGCTTCGCAATCTGAGAATCATTCTCATGGCGGAGAAAATCACGTATGTCCTTGATACAGTGATCCCTATGCCCGATGAAGGGGCAAGCAAGGATGAGATCGCTCGTTATGTGAAGTACTTAGATGATTCCACTCTTGCTCAGTGTTATATGTTAGCCTCTATGACTACTGAGTTACAAAGACAGTATGAAAATATGGATGCTAATTCCATACTCCTACATCTCCACAAACTATTTGAGGAATAGGGAAGAACTCAGCGATATGAGATATCAAAGAGTCTTTTCCATGCTAGGATGACTGAGGGGACATCAGTTCAGAACCATGTCCTTAAGATGATTGAGTGGATCGAAAAACTCACAGGTCTAGGAATGGTACTAGAGGATAACCTGTGTGTGGATCTTGTACTTCAGTCCCTACCAGATTCCTTTTCTCAGTTCATAATGAATTTTAATATGAACAAACTTGAGGTGACCCTTCCAGAGCTCCTCAATATGTTGAGAGAAGTAGAGAGCACCTTCAAGAAAGAGAAGTCGGTTCTCTACACTGGTGAGACCAGAAAGAAAATGAAGATTGAGAAGCCCCTTAAGAAGGGCAAGGGCAAGGGCCAAATGGGTAAGACAAAGGTTGTTAAGATAGACCCAACAAAGGACAAAGGCTAGTGCTTCCACTACGGCAAAGATGGGCACTGGAAGAGGAACTGTAAAGAGTACCTTGCAGAAAGGGTGAAATAGAAGCTTGGAGAAGCTTCAAGTACATTCATGATCAGTCTCTATTTGTCAGAATCTTATGATAACACAAGGGTATTAGATACCTGGAGTGCTTATCATATCTGCAATTCGTTGCAGGTTTTGATAGGACCTAGGAGATTGAACAAAGGCGAGATAGACCTTAAGATGTGCAATAGAGCAAAGGTTGTTATAGTGGCTATTGGCAAGGTTACCTTACATTTGCCTGGTGGAGCTATTATTGTATTAGATGCATGTATTATGTTCCTTCTATTATCAAAAATATTATTTTTATTTCATGTTTGATAATTATTGAATATAAATTAGTTTTTGAGAACAATGGTTGTTCAATAATATTAGATGATGAGATCATCACGAAAGGAACATTGTAAATGGTTTATTTATGCTTGATACAACTCCACATATCATGAGTGTATGAGTCTAAGAGGAAATTAGTGGAGAACCAGATAAGAAAGAGTATTAAAACCCTTCGATAAGATCGAGGAGGTGAGTACTTGAGTATAGAGTTCACCCAGTTCCTCAAAGACTATGGGATATTATCCCAATGGACACCTCCTTATACACCATAGCTTAATGGTGTATCAGAAAGGAGGAATCGCACACTGTTAGACATGGTGCGTTCCATGATGTGTTTCGCTGACCTACCCATCTCATTCTGGGGATATGCCCTAGAGACTGTAGCTTACCTTCTGAACAGAATTCCAACTAAATCAGTGATGTCTACTCTATATGAGATATGGAATGGGAAGAAGCCCGATCTTAAAGTTGTTAAGATTTGGGGCTGCCCTGCCCACGTTAAGAGACACAACCTTGACAAGTTGGAATCTAGGACGGAACGGTGCAAGTTCGTGGGATACCCCAAAGAAACTTATGGGTATTATTTTTATCACCCTGAGGACCGAAAGGTTTTTGTAGCCAAGAGAGCTGTGTTCCTTGAGAAGGAACACATTCATGGTGGAGATAGTGGGAGCATGATAGAGTTGAGCAAGGTTGGAGAACCTAGCTCAAGCACCATTCCAGAATCTGTTCAGATACCTAACACACAAGTTCCAACGTTACGTAGGTCAGATAGAGTATCCTATCCTCCTGAGAGATATGTGGGACATATCAGAAGAGAGGATGTTGAGGATATTGATCCTCAGACCTATGAGGAGGCTATTATGAGCATAGACTTCGGGAAATGGCAAAAAGCCATGGATTTAGAAATGGATTCCATATACTCCAATAAGGTTTGGAACCTAGTTAATGCACCTGAGGGTATTGTACCCATTGATTGCAAGTGGATCTTCAAAAAGAAGATTGGAGTAGATGGAAAGGTAGAGACCTATAAAGCAAAGCTAGTAGCTAAGGGGTATCATCAAAGGCAAGGTGTTGACTATGACGAAACTTTCTCACCTGTAGCCATGCTAAAATCCATTCGAATTCTATTGGCTATTATAGCACACTATAATTATGAGATCTAGTAGATGGATGTCAAAATCGTATTCCTCAATGGTAACCTCGATGAGGAGGTGTATATGATACAGTCTGAGGGATTCGTGTCCAAGGATAACCCAAATAAGGTGTGCAAGTTGTTTAGGTTCATTTATGGATTAAAGCAAGCTTCCCGAAGTTGGAACATAAGATTTGATGAGGCGATCAGATCTTATGACTTCGTTAAGAATGAAGATGAATCTTGTGTGTACAGGAAATTAAGTGGGAGCACTATCACCTTTTTGGTATTATATGTGAATGACATCCTGATCATTGGGAATGATGTAGGAATGCTCTCTACAGTAAAGACTTGGTTATCTAGGCACTTCTCCATGAAGGACTAAGAGGAAACATCCTGCATATTGGGAATACGGATCTATAGAGATATATCCAAGAGGATGCTTGGCTTGTCCCAATCTAGGTATATAGACACCATTGTCAAAAGGTTTGGCATGGAAAATTCCAAGAGAGGTCTCATACCAATGAGACATAGAATATCACTTTCTAGGAGTATATCCCCAAAGACTCCTGAAGAAAGGGTACACATGGATATGATACCATATGCATCAGCGATAGGATCTATCATGTATGCTATGCTATGTACCAGGCCCGATATAGCACATGCTCTGAGTGTCATGAGCAGATATCAGGCAAATCCAAACTTGGAGCATTGGAAAGTAGTAAAATGTATCCTTAAGTACTTGAGAAGCACTAAGGATCTTTTACTGGTATATGGAGATAGTAGCCTCAAGGTTGAGGGCTACTTGGACTTGAGCTTCCAATCTGATGTCGATGATAGCAAGCCTAATTCAGGGTATGTGTTCACCCTGAATGGAGGAGCAGTATGCTAGAAGAGTTCCAAGCAAGACACTACTACTGACTCAACCAAAGAGGCGGAATACATTGCTGTGATAGAGGCAGCAATGGAGGGAGTCTGGATGAAGAGGTTCATCATAGACCTAGGAGTCATATCAAGCAGTGAGGATATGATTCCTTTATATTGCGACAAATACGGGACGATTACTCAAATAAGGGAACTCAGGTCTCATCATAAGTGTTCTGAGGAGGTTCCAACTTATTAGAGAGATTGTGGCCCGAAGAGATGTAGTAATGGAAAGAGTTCCATCCGAATATAACATTGCAGATCCACTGACAAAGCCATTGACTTAGATTATCTTTGAGCATCATAGAGGTCTGATGGGGATCAGACATGTTGATTGACTTTAGATCAAGTGGGAGATTGCTAGTTATAGGTGCCCTACAAGCCAATCACATGAGTGATAGCACCTGTAACACGCTGCGTCAATCTCTTTGCTTATGATTATTGGTATTATCTCACATTATCTAGATGTATATTGTGATGTCCTTGGATCTGTGCAATGGGAATTGGATCGTGATGAGATTACGATAATGAGACCGATTCACCTTTAAACACAGACCCTAAATTATCCTGGTCATAGGTTACTCGAGAAGGACATCGAGATAACTACATAGACTGGTGTGTTGTATACTCATTCATATGATGGAGGTAGCTGGTCTCATAGCTACTCGTGTGGTGACACTAAGGGTACAGTGCAGGTGCTCATTGGAGAATGAGTTCACTGATTGATCTGCCTACGGAATGTTGGATGGTTATTGATACCTCATGTCAGACAGTGATTCCGTAGTCCCAGTAGTGTATCTAGTCCTTAGACTTGAGACACCAAGGATGTCCTGTATGAGTACTCCACTCTTTGATACCGGACTTATAGGTTTGGAAAGTTTCATATCTAGTACAGCCGGTCATTGGGAGTGGTAGCCAATCTTACGAGGGCTATTGAGTGTCAATAGAGGATCATCCGCTCTCGGTATCATGAGAGGAATATCTCATGTGTTCTTGCTCGAACAAATCCTTAGCCAAGGTTATTCAGATTGAGAGAGAAAGAGTTCTTCGGGAGAATCCGACAAGAGCAAGACTCGAGGAGAGACCATATGGGCTTGACAGCACCATGCCCGGTATAGGGTCTCTAGGATATTAGTTGGATGAGAGATTATAGATACATGGTAACTGAGGACAAATAGGTCTAAAGGATTGAATTCCCCTGTATCATTTGGGGGCCGCGGCATAGTGGCCTGGTACGTCGGTATGACTCACGGCCAGCTCGATATTGGGCCTAGAGGGTCACACAGATATGGCAGGTGTCGTGATGAGTAGAAGTTCGGATATGAGATATCCGCTGAACCCCCTATCTATTGGATATCCATTAAGCCCCTGAATTATTGGATCCTGAGATGAGATCCAATAATTGCTAATAAGAGATTATTGGGTAGAAACCCACTAATCCAAGAGGCTTGGGTAATTGGATGAAGATCCAATACCCAATAGGGCAAAAGATCAATTAGGGTTTTTCAAGGGGCCTCTATATATAGGAGGGAACCAGAGTTCTATAGGCTGAGGGTTTTTGGTAGCCACCTCCTATTCCCCTCTCCCCAGAGAGAGAGGTGTATCGTCGCAATCCCTGCTATGTGGATACCGCTAGAGAGGAGGACGCTTGACCTCCTTCATCCTCTCCCATAGATCTGTAGGAATTTAGGGATATACAATCTCCCTAGGTATCTTTCTTTAACACATGCAGTTTTCGTGGATTTGTTTTGATGCACCGATCTTCGCACGATGATGGAAACTTTCTACGGGAAATCTAGGGTTTTGTTTTCTATTCTTCCGCTGTGCATGTGATGTCACTCCCCCTGACGGATTTCTCAACATACTTCTCATCTCTATAAACATCTTTAAGTTAGAGCTTTTCTTATATGATTCCACCAATACGACTTTCATAATACGAAATAAAGTTTCCACCGTACGAAGTTTCTGAAACTTATTCAAATCACTGAAAATTTATCGTTCCTTACCACTACACTAATTCACCCCCCCCCCCCTCTTAGTGCCGCTCGATCCCTAACAAATGTGTTAAAAACAAATCCACAAATCCGAAATTTGTGTGTGTAAAAGAAATGATAGTACATTAGGAGATCATGTATCCCTAAGATTCTTGCAAATCCATGGGGGAGGATGAAGGAGGTCAAGCATCCTCATCTCTAGCGGTATCCACATGACAAGGACTGCATCCTTCTCTCTACTGCAGCAATGTACTCCGCCTCTCTATAGTCGAGTCAGCAATAGTATCTTGCTTAGAACTCTTCCAGCATACTGCTCCTCTATTTAGGGTGAACATATACCCTGACTTAGACTTGCCATCATCGATATCAGACTTGAAGCTCGAGTCCGTGTAGTCCTCAATCCTTAGGCTACTGCCTCCATATATTAGTAAAAGATCCTTAGTCCTTCTCAAGTACTTAAGGATACATTTTACTACTTTTCAGTGCTCCAAGCTTGGATCTGCTTGATACTTGCTCATGACATTCAGAGCATGCGCATATCAGGCCTGATACATAGCATAACATACATGATAGATCCTATCACTGAGGCATATGGTATCCTATCCATGTGTGCCCTTTCTTCAAAAGTCTTTGGGGACATACTCTTGGAAAGTGATATTTTATGTCGCATTGGTATGAGACCTCTCTTGAAATTTTTCATATCAAACATTTTGACAATGGTGTCTATGTACCTGAATTGGGACAAGCCAAGCATCCTTTTGGATCTATCTCTATAGATCCGAATCCCCAATATGTATGATGCTTCTCCTAAGTCCTTCATGGAGAAGTGTTTAGATGACCAAGCCTTTACCGTGGAGAGCATTCTGACATCATTCTCAATTATTAGGATGTCATCCATATACAACACCAAAAAGGTGATAGTGCTCCCACTTATCTTCTTGTACACACAAGGCTCATCTTTACTCTTAACGAAGTTATAAGATTTTATCACCTCATCAAATCTTATGTTCCAACTTTGGGAAGCTTACTTTAGTCCGTAGATGGACCGAAGCAACATGTACACCTTATTTGGACTGTCATTTGATACAAATCCCTCAGGCTGTATCATATATGTTAGGATCTAGAGCGGCACTAAGAGAGGGGGGGGTTGAGGGTTGAATTAGTGCAGTGGTTAAAAACGTTGATTTGTGCGATTTCAAAAAAAATTGTTCAATAAGAATTACATTTCGATGAAAACCAACTTCGATTGCATTTTAACTTAAAGAGATTCGTAAGCGAAAGAGAAGAATTTGAGTGATTGCAATAAGGTAAAAGATTTACAGAAATATAAATTGCAAGAAAAGAAATGCAAACCGATTTTATAGTGGTTCGGTCCTCCGACCTACGTCCACTCCCGATTCCTCCTTCGTTGAGGTTATCGGCTTTCACTAATGATCTTCTTTCAATAGGTGAAGATCAACCACCCTTTTACAACTCTTTCTCTTTTTCAAAGGTTTAGGAGATAACCTCTATAAGTCTCACACCTCTTAGACAACCTTCTAAACTTTTCAAGAGGAGGGAGAGAATACTCAAGACATTTTCAAGATTATAACTTGATTCACCAAATTTTTAGCTTACTTTTTCTTATGTAATCCTTACAGGGATGAGTGGGGTATTTATATGCCCCAAATGGCTCTAAAAACAAACCCAAAATTCAAATTTCTGGATCTTTCGGGTACAAGCGGTGCAACCATCTGTAGAACCTCGAAAATAAAGGTTTTGGTGGTGCTACCATCAGCCTAGAGTGGTACCACCACTGCAACTTTACTGCTAGGTGGTACCACCACCCAGACTAGGCGGTACCATAGCCTACAGCCTGAAAAAGTATGTTTTTTTACTTTTCTAGCTTATAGGCGGTTCTACCGCCAGTTTGGTGGTGCCATCGCCTATAGCAACATTTGGGCCACTGAATGGGCTTTTCAATGAGCCCAAATCAGTCCCAATTTAGGCCCAATCAGCTCATAATTGAGTTGGTATAATTTTACCCAAAACTAACTCAATTTTGACATAACCTTCGACCATTAAGACATAAAAAACTACAAGATATGAATCTAAGTTATTCGGCATATCATTGGTTCTCCTAGTGAACTTCCAGCAACCTTCCAGTGAACTTCCAGTGCATCGTCTGAACCTTTGGTGAAGTGCCCGATCCACTAGCATGTTGACTCCCGCAACATCCATTCTCAGCACATTGTTCGATTCTTCCGACCTGATGCTCGAACTTTGACTCCGACCCATCACTTGATCTTTTTGCTTTAATTGTTTTGCCTCTTTTGATCAAGGTTGGTCCTGCATCACTTATCTCAAATCATAGATTAGATAACAAACTTATCAATTGATTTCATCATCAAAATCCGAGATTCAACAATCTCCCCCTTTTTGATGATGACAACCAATTGATGGAGTTAAACTCAACTCCCCCTATCTATATGCCATATCGAAATAAGATAAACTTGAATTCAAAAGAAATAATAACCTTTGAATTCAAGTAAAATAATTTTGATCATATATAACATATTGTTTCAAGATTTCATACATTGTGCATCATAATTTCAAATCATCGAAGTACAATATGTACAATCACAACAAATCAACAACACTTTAGGTATAACATACATAATACCAAAAGATTAAGATTTTCAATCATTAATTGTTACTTACTTCTCCCCCTTTGTCACCAACAAAAAGGAGGTGAATTAAAAAAAATGATCATCATAAGGTATCATGATGCATATCATTTATCAAACATATCAAAAACATATGATACATGAGGCTAATATTTATTTAGAAATCGAGTTAAACATAATGCAAAATATGTCATCTGAGACGGATAAATCCAAAAAATGATTTAATTATTTTTATTTATGTCTATGAAATCTGAAAAATGATCTAAGTTCTGAAGGATTCATACATGAAAGAGGTTCAAGATACAATTTTGAAAGTTCATACATAAAATTGTAAATTGGAAATATAGATCATTGAAGCCATTCATCAAATATTTAGCCATTCATCAAATATACTAATAAGAGCTCATGTAAAAAAAAAAATCCGTGAGAGAAAGATCATGATAAAGTTCATGAAAAAGTTCGACTTGGCATTTATGAAGTTTAGCACATCAACATTAAAAGTTTTATAGAGAGAGATTCAACTTAGCATTCTCATGAGGTGGAGAAAAAATAATCAAGTCATAAAAGATCAAGAGTTAAGAATAAAGTCCAAAGAGAGTATAATAAACTCTTGAGAGCTTAATCATTAAGGAAAAATTTTATGACATTAAGCTTCAAATGATACGAAAATCATGAAATTCATTTAATCATTCCAATAGAGGTAGAAGGAGTATAAAACTAATTTTAATACTTCATCAAAAGGCATGATCTTCATCAATTGAAGGAGGAGAATCAAAATATTACAATCGAAGGATAAAAATGAGAGTTTCATTCAAAATATTATATCGAAAAGATGTCATCCAAAATCCGAAAATAATATCAAGTTGAGATTATATAAACCGAGGTTGATAAATTTCAGAAAAGAAACATACAACATCTTCATGCATTAGGACAATTTAGCATGCTTAATTCTCTTCTAATAAAGTCAAATTGTTCTTCATTTAGGGGTTTTGTGAAGATGTCTGCTAATTGATGTTTTATATCAATAAATTCTAGAATGACATCATTATTATTGACATGATCTCATATGAAGTGATGTTTAATGTCAATATGCTTATTTCTAGAGTGTTGAATAGGATTTTTGGTTAGACAAATAGCACTAGTGTTATCACATTTTATGGGAATGTTCCTTAAATAAATTTCATAATCTTCTAATATATTTTTCATCCAAATAATTTGTGCACAACATGCACTAGCGGCTATGTATTTGGCTTCAGCCATAGATAGTGCAACCAAGTTTTGTTTCTTAGAAGACCAAGAAACAAGTGCATGTCCTAAAAATTGACTTGTTCCGGATGTGCTTTTTCTATCTATTCTACATCCGCCAAAATCGGCATCTGCATAAGCTATTAAATCAAAGTTATCAGATTTTGGATACCATAATCTTAGATTAGGAGTTCCTTTAAGATATTTAAGGATTCTTTTAACGGCTTTAAGATGAGACAACTTAGGATTAGCTTGAAATCTAGTACAAAGTCCTACACTAAATATGATATTGGGTCTAGTTGCGGTGAGGTAAAGTAAACTACCTATCATTCCCCTATATATTTTTTGATCAAAACTTTCTCCTCTTTTGTCCATATCTAACTTAGTGGAGGTACTCATAGGAGTGTTGATGGCTTTTGAACCATCCATATTAAACCATTTTAACAATTTTAAAGCATATTTGGTTTGACTAAGAAATATACCATCACTAAGTTATTTAATTTGTAATCCTAAAAAGAAGGTTAGTTTACCCATTAGACTCATTTCAAACTCTTGGCTCATACACTTAGAAAATGATTCAGATAACGATTCATTTGTAGAATCAAAGATAATATCATCAACATAAATCTAAATAATAAGAAAATAATTTTAAAAATGTTTAATAAACCGAACTTACCTTTAATGAAATTATTTGAAATAAGAAAAGAACTAAGCCTCTCATACCAAGCCCTTGGAGCTTGATTTAACCCATAGAGAGCCTTAGTCAATTTAAACACATGATTAGAAAAAAAAGAGTTTTCAAAATCAGGTGGTTGTTCAACAAATACTTCTTTGGAAATAAAACCATTTAAGAAAACACTTTTGACATCCATTTGAAAGAATTTAAAATTATTACTACTAGCATAAGGAAGGAGCATCCTAATGGCTTCTAATATTGCCACAGGAGCGAAAGTCTCTTCGTAATCGATACTTTCTTCTTGGTGAAACATTTGGCCACTAATCTAGCCTTGTTTCTAACCACGATACCAAATTCATCTTACTTATTTCTAAATACCCATTTAGTACCTATAACTAAATGGTCACTTGGTCTAGGAACAAGCTTCCACATCTCATTCATCTCAAATTGGTTCAATTCCTCTTGCACTGTGATAATCCAAGAATCATTCTTCAAGGCTTCATCAATGCACTTAGGTTCAATTTGAGAAAGGAAGACGACATTAGCACAAAAATTTTTAAAAGAGGAATGAGTTTGAACCCCTTTTGATGTGTCTTCTATAATTAGCTCCTTTAGATGGGCATCTACATACTTCCATTCCTTAAGCAAGGAAATTTGGGAAAAAGATGAATCCAAGTTACTATTTTGAGGAGAGAGTTCATTCAAATTCAAACCATCAAAACTAAGATCATTATCAAAATCATTTTTCTTAAATTTAGAAACTTCATTAAAAACTACATGAATAGACTCTTCTATAACCAAGGTTCTTTTATTAAAAACATGAAAGGCTTTAGAAATGGAAGAGTAACCCACAAAGATGCCTTCATCGGATTTAGCATCGAATTTTCCCAAGACATCATTTTCATTCAAGATAAAGCATTTGCAATGAAAACTTTAAAATAAAAAATATTTAGTTTTTTATTATTCCACAATTCATAAGGGGTTTTGGATAGATATGGTCTTACTAGAACCCTATTCATGACATAGCAAGCCATATTAATAGCTTCGGCCCAAAAGTATTTGGGTAAGCTATATTCATTTAACATGGTTCTTGCCATTTCTTGTAAATTTCTATTCTTTCTTTCTAACACTCCATTTTGTTGAGGATTCCTCAGAGTAGAGAAGTTATGGTTATAACCATTAGATTCACAAAAATTTTAGAAGTCATGGTTTTGGAATTCAGCACCATGATCACTCTGAATCGATGAAATTATGAAACCCTTTTCGTTTTGAACAAGTTTACAAAATTTAGAAAATATTTAAAACAATCACTTTTGTGAGCCAAGAAATAGGTCCAAGTGTATCTACTATAGTCATCTACAATGACAAACGCATATTTGCTACCTCCTAAACTTGTGTCAATTGGTCAAAATAAATTCATATGGATTAATTGTAATGGTCTAGAGGTGCTTATTTGATTCTTTGGTTTGAAGCTAGTTTTTATTTGTTTTCCTAGTTGACAAGCATCATATACTTTGTCTTTAATGAACTTAACATTGAGAATGCCTCTAACAAGTACTTTGGATGTGATTTGAGAGATTAGTTTCATGCTAGCATGACCTAATTTCCTATGCCAAAGCCAAGCATCATCATTCAAAATCGAAAAATATATTTCATTACTAAGATCATCAATATTTATGGTGTAGATATTATTTTATTTTAGTGCAATCATAGATGTGTTGTTGTATGGTTTTTCAATGATGTAAGCATTAGATTCAAATTTCACAATATATCCCTTATCACATAATTGACTAATGTTCAAAAGATTATGCTTTAAACCATCTACCAATAACACATTATCAATTAAAAAACTTGATTTGTTACCTATAGTTCCCTTGCCAATGATTTTACTCTTGTTGTTGTCTCCGAAGGTGACATACCCTTCGTCTTGGCTAGTGAGCTTAGAGATTGAGATGGATCTCTGGTCATGTGCCTTGAGCATCCACTATCAAGGTACCATCTCTTGCTCTTAGCTTGTATGGATAAATATATCTATAAAAGAGGATGATTTTTAGATACCCATTTGAACTTGGGTGCCTAAAAAATTGATCGACTAAATGTGTCATTGTTCATTGAGTTTCTTATTGTTCTTTTAGGAACCCATATTAGCCTTTATGGGCTAAGTTTCTTATACGAACATTTGTAGGCAACATGTCCGGATTTGTAACAAAAATTATATTTCAAATGAGAAGATACATGTAGTGTGGGTCCTTTAATGAAAGTGGTTAGAGTATAGTGAGATCCACTCATAAATCCAATACCACTTCTATTTTCGACGTGACCCTTGTTTGCAAGAATCATGTCCAAGCCCTTGCTACTAACCTTAAACTTGTTTAGGATCTCCTTGAGTAGCATGTTCTCATTTTTGATTGCTTCTAAGTGTTCACACTTAGAGTATGGGGGTAAAGAGGGAGTTTGAAGACTATCAAGCTTATCTTGTAATAAAGCATGCTCCTTCTTTAATAAATTAAACTTCTTACTAATACTTCTACACTCATCAAATAATTCATGGAAATCAATTGAAAGTTCATCAAAAGATAAATCTTCATTAAATAACTCACGTACCTCTTCTCCTAAAGCCATTAATGTGAAGTTGGCCTCCTCTTTGTTGCTTGCTTCTTCATCTTCGGAGCCGCTTGAGTCATCCCACATCACCTTTAGAGCTTTCTTCCTCTTTGGTAGCTTCTTCCTGGCTTGGGGGCATTCACTTTTGAAGTGCCCCAGCTTCTTACATTTGTAACATATGACTTGGTCCTTTTTTTGTTCAAGTTTATTTTTAGTGTCATTTTTAAATTTATTTCTTCTTAAAAATTTTTTAAATTTTTGAGTTAAGAGTGCAAGTTCATCATCAACATCCTCATCACTTGAAACTTCCTTCAAGTGGTTTTCTTGTGTTCTCAATGTCATATCCTTCCTGTTCTTTGGAAGGGGGTTCTCTAGCTTATCATAAGCATGACATATCATTTCATAGGTCATCAAAGACCCAATGAGTTCTTCAAGTGAAAATTTTTAAGGTTCTTGGCCTCTTGAATGGTCGTAACTTTTGAATCCCAACTCTTTGGAACGGATCTTAAAATTTTAGTAATAAGTACGAAATTAGAAAAACTTTTACCAAGTGCTTTGAGTCCATTGACGACATCTGTGAAATAGGTGTACATGTCTCCGATGGACTCACTTGGTTTCATTCGAAAAAGTCCATAAGTATGTAGAGAAGGTTGATTTTGGACTCTTTCACTCGGCTAGTGCCTTCATGAGTGATTTCAAGAGTGTGCCAATGTCAAAAGCTGATTCACAAATCGAAATATGATTAAACTCATTTTTATCAAGTGCATAAAACAAGGCATTCATAGCCTTTGCATCTAGAGCGAAAACCTTCTTCTCTGATTCATTCCATTCGTTTATCGGAAGAGAAGATTTTTTAAATCCATTTTCAACGATATTCCAAAGTTCAAAATCTATAGAAATAAAAAAAATCCTTCATGCGAGTCTTCTAATAAGTGTAATCCGACCCATTAAATATAGACGGACATGTAATAGAATTACCCTCTTGCATGTCGGTATAAGCCATCTCTCTTGGGTTTTAAACCAAATGAGAGTGAGCAAGCTCTGATACCAATTGTTAGGATCTAGAGTGGCACTAAGAGTGGGAGGGTGTGAATTAATGCAGCGGTTAAAAATGTTGTTTTGTGTGATTTTGGAAAACATTGTTCAAGAAGAATTATGTATTGATGAAAGCCAACTTCGATTGTGTTTTAATATAAAGAGATTCGTAAGCGAAAGAGAAGGATTTGAGTGATTGCAATAAGGTAAAAGATTTGTAGAAATGTAAATTGCAAGAAAAGAAACACAAACCAATTTTATAGTGGTTCGGTCCTTCGACCTACGTCCACTCCCGATTCTTCCTTCGTTGAGGTCACCGGCTTTCACTAATGATCTTCTTTCAATGGGTGAAGATTAAACACCCTTTAACAACTCTTTCTCCTTTTCAAAGGTTTAGGAGATAACCTCTACAAGTCTCACACCTCCCTTAGACAACCTTCTAAACTTTTCAAGAGGAGGGAGAGAACACTTAAGACTTTTTCAAGATTACAACTTGATTCACCAGAGTTTTAGCTTACTTTTTCTAATGTAATCTTTGCAGGGATGAGTGGGGTATTTATAGGTCCCAAATTACTCCAAAAACAAAGCCAAAATTCAAATTTCTGGATCTTCCGAGTACGGGCGGTACTACCGCCTGCATCGGGCGGTGCAACCGTTTGTAGAACCTCAAAAACAGAGGTTCTGGTGGTGCTACCGCTAGCCTGGAGTGGTACCACCACTACAACTTTACTACTGGGTGATACCACCACCCAGACTGGGTGATACCACCGCCTGCAACTTGGAAAAGTGTCCTTTTTCCCTTTTCCAGCTCATAGGCGATTCTACCACCAGTTTTGCGATGCCACCACCTATAGCAACATTTAGGCCATTGAATGAGCCTCTCAATGAGCCCAAATCAATCCCAATTTAGGCCCAATTGGCCCTTAATTGAGTTAGTATGATTTCACCAAAACCAACTCAATTTTGACCTAACCTTCGACCATTAAGACATAAATAACTACAAGCTACGAATCTAAGTTATCCAGCATATCATTGGTTCTCCCGATGAACTTTCGGCGACCTTTCGGTGATCTTCCAGTGAACTTCTGGTGCTTCGTCTGAACCTAAAGTGCCCAATCCATCGGCATGTTGACTCACGCAACATCCGTTCTTAGCGCATTGTCCGATTTTTTCGACCCAATGCCCGAACTTTGACTCCAGCCTATCACTTGATTCTTCTTGCTTTAATTATTTTACCTCTTTTGATCAAGGTTAGTCCTACATCACTTATCTCAAAGCATAGATTAGATAACAAACTTATCAATTGATTTCATCATCAAAATCCGAGATTCAACAATATACACCTCCTCCTTGAGGTTGCCATTGAGGAACACAATTTTCATGTCCATCTGTTAGATCTCATATTCAAGGTGTGCTACAATAGCCAATAGAATTTGGATGGATTTTAGCATGGCTATGGTTGAGAAGGTTTCATCGTAGTCAACACCTTAGCTTTGATGATACTCCTTATCCACTAGCCTTGCTTTGCAAGTCTCTACCTTTCCATCTACTCCGATCTTCTTCTTGAAGATCCACTTGCAGCTAATGGGTATGATACCCTTGGGTACAACAACTAGATTTCAAACCTTGTTGGAGTACATGGAATCCATTTCTGAATTCATGGCTTCTTGTCATTTCCCGAAGTCTATGCTCATAATAGCCTCCTCGTAGGTTTGAGGATCAATATCCTCAATATCCTCTCTTCTAATATGTCCTACATATCTCTCAGGAGGATGGGATACTCTATCAGGCCTACGTAAAGTTGGAACTTATGTGCTAGGTACCTAAATAGATTCTGGCTATGGAATGGTGCTTGAGCTACTCCAACCTCGCTCAACTCTATCATGCTCCCACTGTCTCCACCAAGAATATGTTCCTTCTCAAAGAACACTACTCTCTTAGCTATAAAGATGGGGTGATACAAATAATACCCATAAGTTTTCTTGAGGTAGCCCATGAACTTGCACCATTCCATCCTGGATTCCAACTTATCGGATATATGTCTCTTAACGTGGGTAGGGCAGCCCCAAATCTTAACAACCTTAAGATTGAACTTCCCTTTTCATATCTCATATGGTGTAGATACTACCGACTTAGTTGGAACTCTGTTCAGAAGGTAAGCTGCGGACTCTAGGGCATATCCCCAGAATGAGATGGGTAGGTCGACGAAACTCATCATGAACTGCACCATGTTGAAGAACTGGACGAAGCACCGACCAATGATGTGCCTGGCAATAGGATGTTGATTCATGTTGTAATTGTCTAGATCGAAGTAGGGTTAAGACTTAATTAGTGTGCAGAATTAACTACGATAGTGATGAAGGTATAAAATGAAATGAAGTGCCAGAGTCAAGTGCAATCGAATTATTGGGAGTTTGAGAGTTCAACAAAAGTTCAAAGATTCATCGGAGTGCTGCCGGAATTGGCCAAGAATGAGTCGGGAGCCTTGCCGAAGGGTTTGTTGGAAGATCACCGGAAAGATTCATCGAAAGTTTGCGGAGCTCACCGAGAAAGATCAGAGCTTGCTAAAGAAGCTCATCGAAACTCACCAAGATCGTCGTGAAGTCCAGGAGCTTGCCGGGAGTCCATAGGAAGGTGTTCAAGGGTTCATCAAAAGACCACCAAAAGTTCACCGGAAGTTCATCGAAAGAAGACTTGACTTGTTGGATTTTGTTTTGTTTAGGAAATATCTTTAATTTCATAGTTAGCACGTAATTAAGGTTAAAAATAGGAGGTAATTTCTTTAACCCTGTTAGGGGCCAATAAGGGCCTGAATCAGGGTTGTGTTGGGCTGGATGAAAGACCCAAATAGTGCCCAAGTGCCACCCACGTCAAGCAGTGGCATCGCTATCTGGGCGGTGGAACTGCCTAAAGGCTTAGTCTTCAAAACTAAGTCTAGGCGGTGATACTGCCCACTGATTGTGTGTCTGGGTGGTGGTATCGCCAGACTAGGCGGTGGTATCGCCCAGTACACCGATAGAACGAGAGTTCACCAGCGATGATACTGCCAGTGATAGGTGGTTGTACTACCAGTACCTGGAAAACCCGAGATGGGAAGGTTTTTGGCTCTAAGTTTGAATCAGATTGGAGCCTATAAATGCCCCTCTTATCCATGGGTTGAAAATACAAGCACACAAACTTTGAAAGCAAGAAAACACTATAGAATTCTCTTTAGAAATCCCTCCTCTAGCTCTCATTTGTATTCCACCTAAAGAGATGAGTGAAGTATTTGTAAGGGTTATCTCCTGAGTCTATCAAAAGGAGAAGGTGCTATAAGAGAGTCAGTCCTCGCCCGTTAGAAGGAGGACAACTAGTGGAAAGTCGGTGGCCTCAAAAGAAGAGGAATCAAGAGTGGATGTAAGTTGGATGACCGAACTACTATAAAAATCAGTTGAGGTTTTTGTTCTTGCATTTACCTTTCTGCAAACTTTACTTGTTCACTACCTTTCATCTTCTCTAAACATTCTCAAGTTTAAGTTAGAGCTTTTCTGACATAGTTTTCATCGAAACATCTTTCTGTCATACGAAGTCTTTAAAATCATTTGAATCGCAAAATTTATCATAAAGTTACTGCTGCACTAATTCACCACCCCCCCTCTTAGTGCCGAATTGATCCTAATAAATGTTATCAGAGCCATGTTATTTCTCTTTTAGATTTACACCCATGAGAAATGATGCTTTATGGCTTTTAAGAGGGTTTTTGATCCTTCTTTAACGGGTCGGACTACACTTATTGGAAAACTTGAATTAGAGTTTTCTTCCTTTCTTTGGATTTGGACTTATGGAATATTGTTGAAAACCATTTTCAAACTCCCTTTAAATCGATAAACAAATGATCAGATTTAGAGAAAAAAATCTTTTTTCATTAAATGCAAAGGCTATGAATGTCTTATTTTGCTCTTTCGATAAAACCAAATTTAACCATATTTCTACTTGCGAAACGGCTTTCAATATTTGGCACACTTTTAAAATTACACACGAAGGCACTAATTGTTAGGGATCGAGCGGCACTAAGAGGGGGGGGGGTAGATTAGTGCAGCGGATAAAGACGATAAATTTTTGGCGATTTAAACCAACTTCGGAAACTTCATACGATGAAAGTAACATTTCATTTGAAACTGATTTGATTGCGTTTTAATTTTAAAGCATACGTAAGAATATAAAGAGGAAGTTGAGTAAGTAAGGCAGCAAATGAAAGTGGTTTGTAGCAAAGTAAGTTGTAAGAAAGTAAATGCAAACTGATTTATAGTGGTTCGATCATGCGACCTACATCCACTCCCGATTCCTCTTCACTTGAGGCCACTGGCTTCTCCACTAGCTATCCTCCTTCCAACGGGCAAGGATGAACTCCCTTACAGCACCGCTCCTTTTGACGGCTTAGGAGGAAACACTTATTATCAAATCATCAATTTCGTAATTCATTTAGAAGATTCTCCTCTATGGTAAATAAAAGGAAATATAGGAGAACAAAATGAATTAAGGGATAAAGAACATGATTGAAGCATGATTCAATTTTAAAAACGTGTCTTATGACATAAATACAAATCAAGCATTAGTCAAAACTAGAATCATCCTCAAAATCTCATTCAATAAATTCATACATGATAAGCATGGATTCATGAATTTCTTATAGAAAAATTGATAAGATTGATATAAAGGATTGTATTTTGTTTTTATATGTGATTTGCTTCTTATAACCATGCATTTGCCCTTAATAAAAGTAAATGTCAACATTCAAGACGAAAAGACAAATTGTCATTAAGTCGAATCACATTAAGCATGTGGTACTTTCCAAAAAGATTCGATTCAAGAGATCCACATGGATTCATCAAGACCAAAAACTTTAGAGATAGAAAAATTTTCAAGAATCATGCATTTTCTTTTTATAATTTACTTCAAATAAACATGCCTTTATCTTTTAATGTCAAATAAAATAGAAATATCAACATTCAACATCGAAAGACAAACTTCATTATAAAAATTGTCAAGACAACAATATAACACATTATGAGTATATTCATGTTTTTCATATAGGTCCAAAGAGCATATTTCAAGAGAAATCATTAAGACCGAAAACATGAGGCACATTTTTTAAAATATTCATCATGTTTTTATTTTTATGAGATTCACAAGACTCATAACATGAATTCATTCATCTCAATAGAATGAGAAAGAAAAAAAAAATTTTCATTTTAAGCAATTTGATGTGAGCATATTCAAAATTTTTATGAAAACATGTATCAAAATAAAACACAAGCTTAGTCATAAAATCGTCAAGACCAAATATGTAAAAATGATAGCACACTTTCAATTTTTATGTTAAAAGACCATGTTCAAATTTTTGCCAAAATCATGCATCTATTTATAAATTCGAAAAATATGTTTCATCATCATAATATAACATTTTATTACTTCAAAAGCTCATGCATGATATAAAATCATCAAGCATTATATTTGGAGACAATGTAAACCATCAAGATACATATGCATGGATTAATCCTAAGCATTATCACAAATCTTACATCATTCATATGTTTACTTTTCAAAAAGAAAAGCATAGTATAATTTCGAAATTTTTTTTAATTTCTAAAAACACAAGAAAAGCATAAAAAAAATCCTACAAACTAAGTTAAGCATTCATGGAAATCATCAAGTAATTTCAAAATAATTCAAGAAAGTTAAGTAACTTACCTCATTGTCGAAGCCCATTAAAGCATAGTTTGCTTCTTCTTTTCTTGATTCTTCTTTCCAAGCCTTCTTCCTCCGTTCAAGTTCATTTGTGTTTTTTAATTTTTATTTAATGAACTTGTTAACATTCATTGTTATGTGTTCAATGTCCTCATTGTCCTCATCACTTGAGTCATCACTCAAGTGGCATCCATTTGTCCGATATTCAAAAACCTTCTTGTTCTTTAGAAGGTGATCCAAATGTTCATCATGTTCATGATGTTCTAAACGTTCCAAGAAACTCATTTCATAGGTCTTTAAAGACCCAATAAGTTCATTAATAGGATAGTTATTTAGATCTTTTGTTTCTTGTATTACGGTTATTATCGGATCCCATCTTTTGGAAGAGATCTTAAAGTCTTGTTTACGAGTTCAAAGTCCGAAAAACATTTACTAAGAGCTTTTAGACTATTGATGACATCCAAAACGGAGAACATGTCATCGATAGTCTCACTTGGTGCCATTCGAAAATCTCAAAATCGTGCATCAAAATATTAACTTTCGAAGTCTTTGACTCTACTGCTCCTTCGTGCGTGATTTCAAGAGTTCGCCAAATGTCAAAAGCCGCTTCGCATGTAGAAATCCGGTTGAACTCATTTTTGTCTAAAGCGCAAAATAAGGCATTCATAGCCTTTGCTTAAAGAAAATAACCTTTTCTCCAAATCCACCATTCGTTCGTCGGTTTAGAGGAATGTTGAAAGTCATTTTCAATGACGTTCCACAAATCCAAGTTCATTGAAAGCATGAAAACTCTCATTCGAGTTTTCCAATATGTGTAGTCCGAACCGTTAAAAAACGGTGGACGAAAAACCGAAAAGCCCTCTTGAAAACTATTTAGAGTCATTTCTCACGGGTGTAAATCCGAAAGAGAAAGAACGTGGCTCTAATACCAATTGTTAGGGATCGAGCGGCACTAAGAGGGGGGGGTGAATTAGTGCAGCGGATTAAAAGCGTACTCTTGAAATCGATTTTGCAAAAACATACGTTCGTAGGAAGATCTCGATTTGGCGAAAGAGAACTTGAAAGTAATTGCTTGCGTAAAGGAAATAACTATGAACTAAATAACTTGCAGCAAAGTAAAGAAATGCTTCAAGAATGTAAACACTCACACATTCATGGACACAAAGATGTATAGTGGTTCGGTCAAATGACCTACATCCACTCTTGAAGCCTTTACAATGAGGCTCCGCTCTTCCACTAGCAATTCCTTTGAAGGGGAAGGATCAAACACCCCTTTTACAACCCTTTACAAGATGTTCACACTTGTACAAGATCTCTCAAGAAAAGGAAGAAGGTGAACACTAGCAAAACAAGACTTTTCAAAACTCTTCACAAGCTCAAGACTTAGAACTTTTGCTCAAAAAGAGTTCCCTTTCAGCTGGGAAAGGGAGGGGTATTTATAGATTCAAAGTGGATTCAAAATTGGGCTCCAAATTTCAAATGAATTTGGAGTTCGTGCACCGCCACGCACGTTGTTGTGTTGGCGTGCGCGTGTGTATTGGTGCCCCAAGGCGGCGGTTACCGCTGGCACTGCACAGATGAGCCGGGCGGTGCTACGCTCTGTGCAAAGCGGTTCCACCGCTCGCTACAGGCTCACATAGCTGCATTCCTAGCTACAAAGAGCATGCTACACGAGAGCATGCACGTAGCTGGTTCGGTTTGGGCCAAAATTTTGGCCCAAACTCATCCTAATCAAGGCCCAATGGGCCCCCACCCCACTTTGGGTTATCTAATCCTAACCCAAAATACGTGCTAACTATGAATTTTAAAGACATTTCCTAAGCTATTACAAAGTCCGCAAGTCAAGTCTTCTTCCGTCGAGCTTCCGGCGAACCTCCGGCGGTCTTCCGACGATCCCTCGGAAACCATCCTGCGGACTCCCGGCAAGCTCTCGGACTCCACGATGATTTTGGTGAGTTCCCCCGAGCTTTTCCGTCAAACTCTCGAACTCCCAACGATCCATCGGACTTGACTTCGGCCCTTGATTTCGCTTTACGTCTTCATCCCTTTCGTAGTTACTTCTGCACAAACAAACTCGATATCCATGGCGCAACTCCGCACTTCTTGGCCCGATGCCCGACGTACGAAGCCTCCTGCCGATAGTCGACCGAACCTCTGGCTCGACACCCAATATCCTGATCGATAGTAGACCTGCGTAACTCAACACGCAGTTAGACAACAAATCACACTCAATTAGTTTCATCATCCAAATCCGAGATTCAACAGCTTGATCTTTCCAAATGTTTTCCAATAAACAAGTTAAAGCTTCTTTCATCCTCTTAGCTTTAGCTCTTGTCATTGGTCCTCCATAAATAGTTAAAGGGTCTTTAATAGAATTATGATCAACTTGCTTGTTCATATCATTCCCCCTTTTTTGGAAAGGATTCGTCCTCGAATCATAGCATCCATCACCTACATCAAACAAAGATAGATCAGAAACATTGAATGTTGCATTAATTTTGCCATACTCACCTGGTAGTTCCAACTTATATGCATTGTCATTGATTTTTTGAAGGATTTGAAATGGACCATCTCCTCTTGGCATTAGTTTAGACTTCCTATGACTAGGAAATCTTTCCTTCCTTAAGTGTACCCAAACCCAGTCACCAGGTTTGAACACTACTTGTTTTCGGCCTTTGTTGTGTTGTTTCTCATATTGTAGAGTTTTCTTTTCAATTTGTGTTCAGACTTTTTCATGCAATGCTTTGACAAAATTAGCTTTTTGCTTACCATCCAAATTGGCCTTTTCTAATGGTAAAGGTAGCAAATCCATAGGAGTTAATGGATTGAACCCATACACAACTTCAAATGGGGAATGGTTTGTTGTAGCATGCACACTTCTATTATAAGCAAACTCCACATGTGGCAAACACTCCTCCCAATTTTTAAAATTTTTTTGAATTATGGCCCTCAAAAGTGTTGATAAAGTTCGATTTACCACCTCTGTTTGTCCATTTGTTTGTGGATGACAAGTGGTTGAATACAACAATCTTGTACCCAACTTACTCCAAAGTGTTTTCCAAAAGTGGCTAAGAAACTTCACATCTCTATCACTCACAATTGTCCTTGGGATGTCATGTAACCTCACAATTTCTTTAAAAAATAGTCCCGCAACATGTGTTGCATCATCTATTTTATGGCAAGGAATGAAATGTGTCATTTTGCTAAACCTATCAACAACAACAAAAATAGAATCTCTCCCTCCTTTTGACCTAGGTAATCCTAAGACAAAGTCCATGGATATATTAACCCAAGATTCACTAGCTATAGGAAAGGGTGTATATAACCCATGAGGCATTACTTTAGATTTAGCTTGTTTACAAGTGATGCATTTCTCACACAATCTTTCAATATCCCTTTTCATGTGTGGCCAAAAGAAATGATCACTTAACACATCTAAAGTTTTTCTAACTCCAAAATATCCCATTAAACCTCTACTATGTGCTTCTCTCACAAGTAATTCTCTCATTGAACATTGAGGAACACATAGCTTGTTTTCTTTGAAAAGAAAACCATCATGCCTAAAGAATTTATCAAAACCCCCTTTTTCACATGCCTCATAAACATTAGCAAAATCATGGTCAGAATTGTATAAATCTTTAATGTATTCAAAACCCAATAATTTTGCATCAAGTTTAGAAATTAGAGCATACCTTCTAGAAAGAGCATCGGTGACCACATTTTCTTTACCTTGTTTGTACTTTATGATGTATGGAAAGGATTCAATAAACTCCACCCATTTTGTATGCCTACGACTTACCTTTTGGATTTCCTTGATCTCTTCGGGGTTGCATCTATATGTTGGCCTATTTGGTATACTTGCACCTGGAATGAAATCAATTTGATGCTCAATTCCTCTAATTGATGGTAAACCATTGGGAACTTCTTCGGGAAAGATATCCTCATTTTCCTACAAAAGATCAACAATAACACTAGGCAAACTTTTGTCAATTTTGTTAGAAGAAATCAAAATGTCCTTGTACATAAGTACAAGTAAGGGCTGCCTCATGGTTAAAGCCTTTTTTACATCACTCATTTTGGCATAAACACTCATTTTTCTTTCACTCAAGCCTTCCTTGTTTTCTCTCCCCTTGTGTTTCCCAATACTCTTATTTTTATCACTCATCTCATCTTTTTCTTTTTTCTCTCTTTCTTGCTCCCTCCCAAAAGTTTTGGTTAATGAAGACTCAAGCTCCTCATATTGTTGTTTTATGCACATCTGGTCTTCAAGAATTGTCTTCGGAGGCAACGATCCAAGCTGATATTTCTGTCCATCCATAATCAAGGAATAACGGTTCTTGAACCCATCATGTGTTACCCTACGATCATATTGCCATGGTCTCCCCAACAACATGTGATCAGCATACATAGGTACCACATCACACCAAACTTCATCCTTATATCTACCAATTGAAAAATGAACTAACACTTGCATTTACCTTTACTACACCACTATCATTCAACCATTGCAACTTGTAAGGTTTTGGATGTTTGATAGCAGGCAATTTCAGTTTCTCCACGAGCAAGGTACTTGCCACATTGGTACAACTTCCGCTATCAACAATCACATTGCACAACTTGTTAGCAATCAAACAATGAGTATGAAACAGATTTTCACGTTGTTCACCATGTTCATCATTTTTACTTTGCAAACTAAGTGTGCGTTGAATAACCAAAATTTCACCTTTACAATACTCTACATCACTAGTATCCTCTGGAATGTCATCATCATCCTCTCTTTCACTTTCAGATTCTATAATCTCATCCCTTATGATCATAACTCTTTTATTAGGAAATTCACGTGCTACATGCCCATGCCCAAGGCACTTAAAACACTTAATGCCTCTACTTTGATTAGGTTGATTCTCAACTTTACCCTTGCTGCCTAATTCATTTTTGCCTTTAATTCCATCAATTTTAGGCTTAACAATGGGTATATCATCCTTTTTACTCCAATTTGGTTTCCAAGAAGAAGAAAAACCCGAATAAGGTTTTGAATCATACCTTATGCCTTTTCTTTTGAGTTGTCTCTCAATCTTCATGGCCATATTCACCATATCCTCAATCTCCACATAATGCTGCAATTCCACAAGATCAGCAATGTTCTTGTTTAATCCACTCAGGAATCGAGCCATTGTAGTCTCACGGTCTTCCTCCATATTAGCCCTTATCATGGCTATCTCCATCTCCTTGTGATATTCATCAATGCTCATGGAACCTTGTGTCAAAGTTTGCAGTCGTTGATGCAAATCCCGATAGTAATGACTTGGGACGAATCTCCTCCTCAAGATTTGTTTCATCTCTATCCAAGTCTCTACGGGCCTTTCACCATTTCTACGCCTGTCTTTACATAATTGATCCCACCAAATTATAGCATAATCATAAAATTCAACAGCGACTAATTTTACCTTTTTCTCTTCGGAGTAGTTGTGACATTCAAAGATTAGCTCCACTTTTCGTTCCCACTCCAAATAGGTATCTCGATTATTCTTTCCTTGAAAAGAAGGAATTTTCATTTTGATGCTGCCTATGTTTCTGTCCACACCATCAAAAAGGCCTCTCCTAGGTTGGCCCGTAGGATTAACATCTTGACCAATTAAAGTGACTTGGTCATCGCCGAGGTCATCTCTCATTATATTCATCATGGACGAATCTTTGGTTGTCTCCTACGCCGTGGTTCACCTTCCAATCTATTAATTACATCATCATGCCTTTCTAGATGATCTCTTACATCTCCTATCACTTTGAACATACGTTCAAATTGTTGTTGCATTGCTTGAAGCAAAAGATCATTTGATGAAGAACTCGATTCCTTTTCTTTAGACATATTTGCAACCTGAAAAACAAAGTTAGAATAGCCTCACCAACACTCTCTCACGTGTTTCACTGAAGATTTGGTTCACTCCACTCGTATTTTCACACAATGTTTGGCTTTTTTTTCTCGATATTGATCTCACCACTCTTGCCTTTTACCTCTTGTTTTGTTCTTTGAGTTCTTAGATTAACTAAGAAACTTAAACAAACAATTCAGATTATGGCAATTCAAGGGTATTGAAATTGGACATAAAAGTAAAAAATATATATATAAGCCAAGTTTAAAGGTGTGTGTAATACACTTCAATAATAAGCAAATATTAGAATTCAAGTATCAAATGAATAAAGAAAATTTTCTGGAATGAAAAAAAATTCAAACCAGAAACAAGAATTCAAAATTATGAAGATAGAATTTTGTAATTTTCAAGAAGTCCCTGAAATCACAAATTTTTTTTATAATTTCGATCTCTTTCTATCTTTTTTTTTGACCTTTGATCTTCTCCCTTTTCTTTTTCTTTGATCTTGATTTCCTCTCCTTTTTTTTACTTTTGATTTTCTCTCTCTTATTTTTTTTAACTTTCTGTTCTCTTTCTTTTTTTTTGACGATAAAGTGAGGGGAAAACACAAACAAACAGTAATTGCACAAGAAACACAACAATAAGGAGGAAGGAAGAATAGCAATTATGAATATCGTGATAAAAGAAGAATAAGAGAACAGGAAAAAGTGAAAAGATAATGGATAAGTAAACCTCAAACTTGAGCCGTGCTCTGATACCAAATGATGGAAATCATCAATTTAGCAACCATACACCCCGATAGCTAAAGAGCTATGATACATATGGAATGCAAATTGACACCCTCCAACGAATTGAAAACAAGGCGGATCGTTCAAGAATGAAGTAAGGAAAACTATTCTAATCACTTATCAATAGAAAATTGATGAAATAACTAAAATAGCACTTTGAATTCCCTTAAGACGCCACAAACTAATAAGTCTGATAAGTCAAAGGAAAAACAAAGATTTGGTTTGAATGCCACAAGCAGAAAAGCCTGATAAGTTCTAAAGTTCATGCAAGAACTTAAAAACAAAACACTCACCGGTGTTGAAGAAATGTTATACTTCCCAAATTGTCTGTCTTACACTGGGAGTCAGCCTCATTTATATAGTATGAGGCTTAGTATAAAGGGAATGAATGCATTAAATAACATTCATATTCCAAATTCATGATTTTCGGTAAACATGGCTGAATGGACTTTTATTCTTTAAGATAAGGTTTTCAAATTTGTCCTTCCCTCTTCATGATCATGTTGACCATTTTAGGCTCTTCTTCTATCCATAGAATCTTGATTGAGTCTTGACTAGCTTGATCTTTCCAAATGTTTTTCAATAAACAAGTTAAAGCTTCTTTCATCCTCTTAGCTTTAGCTCTTGTCATTGGTCCTCCATGAATAGTTAAAGGGTCTTTAATAGAATTATGATCAACTTGCTTGTTCATATCAATGGGGGTAGAGAAGGGTTTTGAAGACTATTGAACTTACTTTGTAATAAAGCATGCTCTTTCTTAAGCAAATTGAACTTCTTACTAATAGTTCTACATTCATCAAATAACTCATGAAAAGCCATAGAAAGTTCATCGAAAGATAATTCTTCACTAAGTAACTCACTAACCTCTTCTCCAAATGCCATTAGTGCGAAGTTTGCCTCCTCTTTGTTGCTAGCTTCTTCAACCTCGGAGTCACTTGAATCATCCCACGTGGCCTTCAAGGCTTTTTTCTTCTTGAATTGCTTCTTCTTGGCTTGAGGGCATTCATTCTTGAAGTGTCCCGGCTTCTTGCATTCGTAGCAAATGACTTGGTCCTTTTTGTGTTCAAATTTGCTTTTGTGTCATTTTAAATTTGTTCTTTCTTATAAATTTCTTAAACTTTCGAGTTAGAAGTGCAATGTCATTGTCACTGTCCTCATCACTTGATGTTCCTTTCAAGTGGTCTTCTTGTGTTCTAAGTGTCATATCCTTCCTGTTCTTTGGAAGGGGGTTCTCAAGCTCTTCATGAGCATGGCACGTCATCTCGTAAGTCATTAGAGATCCAATAAGTTCTTCAAGCAAAAATACTTTAAGATCCTTGGCCTCTTGAATGGCCGTGACCTTTGGATCCCAACACTTTGGAAGGGATCTTAAAATTTTAGTTACCAATTCAAAATTAAAAAAACCTTTACCAAGAGCTTTAAGTCCATTGATGACATCCGTAAAGCGGGTGTACATGTCTCCAATGGACTCATTTGGTTTCATCCAAAAAAGTTCATAAGAATGCACAAGAATGTTGATTTTGGACTCTTTCACTCGGCTAGTGCCTTCATGAGTGATTTCAAGAGTGCGCCAAATATCAAATGCCGATTCACAAATAGAAACCTGATTAAACTCATTCTTATCAAGCGCACAAAATAAGGCATTCATAGCCTTTGCATTGAGAGCAAAAATCTTCCTCTCCGACTCATTCCATTCACTCATCGGAAGAGAAGATTTTGCAAAGCCATTTTCAACAATGTTTCAAAGTTCGAAGTCCATGGAAATGAGAAAATTCCTCATACGAGTCTTCCAATACGTATAATCCACCCATTAAACATAGGCACAGTAATGGAGAGACCCTCTTGCATACCGGAGTAGGCCATCTCTCTTGGGTTTTAAACCAATATGAGAGCAAACCTTGCTCTGATACCAATTGTTAGGGATCGAGTGGCACTAAGAGGGGGGGTGAATTAGTGCAGCGGATAAAACGATGGATTTTTCAGTGATTTAAAACAAGCTTCGGAAACTTCGTACGATGAAAACAATGTTTCGTTTGAAACCGATTTTTGCGTTCTAACTTTAAAGCATGCATACAAAGATAAAAAGGAAGTGGAGCAAGTAAAGTAAAGGCTTGTAGCAAAGTAAAACAGAAATTTAACCACTCACACAATCAAGACGCAGCAATATATAGTGGTTCGGTCAAAGTGACCTACATCCACTTCCGAAGCCTTCTCCGTTGAGGCTCCCTTCTTCCACTATCAAATCCTTTGAAGGGGAAGGATCAAATACCCCTTTTACAGCCCTTTACAAGATGTTCACACTTGTACAAGATTTCTCAAGAAAAGAAGAAGGTGAACACTTAGCAAGAACAAGACCTTTCAACACTCTACAAAAGCTCAAGACTTAAGGATTTTTGTTCAAAAGGGTGCCCTTTCAGCTGAGAAAGGGGGGGCGGGGGTATTTATAGATCCAAAGTGGATTCAAAATTGGGCTCCAAATTTGAAATCAATTTAGAGTTGGGGTGTGGGCGGTACACTGCTGTCCCTGCGGCCTGTGATCGACGATGTGGGCGGCGCTTCGCTAGCCAGCGGTTCCATCGTCGTTTATGTACGAGCGGTGCTACCGCTTCCAAACAAAGCGGTTCCACTGCCTGCCTATGTACAGGGGCGGTGCTACGCTCCACCAGCGGTGCCACCGCTTCAGCCGGCGGTTCAACGCTGCCCCATTCGGACAAAGCCGAATGGGCTCTGTTTAAGTCCCAACTTGGCTCAGTAGAGGCCCGGTTGGCCCCCACTGAACTTAAGTAGGATTTTTTCTTAAATCCTTGCTCTACTCATGTGCAAACTACGAACCTAAAACATAACTCAACATGATTTGATCCGACACTCTTCAAGTCAACTTCCGACAAGCTTTACGGCGAGATTCCGGCAGCCTTCCGATGCTTCCCTCAGATTGCTTCCAGTGGGCTCCCAGCATACTCCGGATTGTATTGCGAGCTCAACGAGTCTTCGGCTTGCTTCCGAATCTTCCCGGTGAGTTCCGAAAACTTCGGCAAGTCCCTGATTCGATCTTGGATGGTTCCGGCAACACTTCCGAAAATCTCTCGGACTTCCGATGAACTCTTGAACCCCCGATGGACTTGTCCTCGGTAAATCACTTTATGTTTTCTTCCCATCGTAGTTATTCCTGCACACTTATCTCGACAAAGTAGATTAGAACAAATATTTCACCAATTGACTTCATCATCAAAATCCGAGATTCAACAGGCGCTGGCATTGATCGTGATGGTCGAAAGCTACGACCCTACTTCCAGGCCCACACAATAAAGGTCATATCCGACTAGCTTCTTCGCCAAATCCTCTCCAAGTTTGACGTTTCGGGTCGGATGCTCAAATGGTCAATCGAGCTCGGAGAGTTCGACATCTAATATGCCCCTCGAACGATGGTGAAGGCCCAAGTATTGGCTGATTTCATTTCTGAGCTAACCCCCACGAGTAATCCAACTATACAGTGTTGGGAAATCCTTCTGGGGAGCGACATCTCATGCGCAGCAAAAGAACAAAAACAAAACACCCCAGATTTCCCGTAGAAAGGTCCCGTCATCGTGCGAAGATCAATGCATCAAAACAAATCTGCGAAAACTACATATGTAAAAGAAAGTACCCAGGGAGATCGTATATCCTTGAATCCCTGTAAATCTGTAGGAGAGGATGAAGAAGGTCAAGCGTCCTCCTCTTTAGTAGTATCCACACAGTAGGGACTGATACTCCTCTCTTAGGAGAGGAGAATAGAAGGTGGCTACCAAAAGAAACCCTTAGCCTATAGAACTTTGGTTCCCTCCTATTTATAGAGGCCTCTTGTAAACCCTAATGGATCTTAACCTGTTGGGTATTGGATCTCCATCCAATTACCCAAGCCTCTTGGATTAGTGGGTCTCTACCCAATAATCTCTTATTAGCAATTATTAGATCTCATCTAAGGATTCAATTATTCAGGGGCTTAATGGATATCCAATAAGTTAGGGGCTACAGCAGATATCTCATATCTGAACCTCTACTCATCGCAATACCTACCATATGTGTGTGACCCTCTATGCCCAATATCGAGCTAGCCATGAGTCATACTTCTCAGAACTCATTCTGACTTAGTGAATTATTATCTCTATAATAATTCATCCAACTCATCGACTACGGACGTACTAGGCCACTATGCCGTAGCCCCCAAACGATACATGGGAATCCAATCCTTTGGATCTATATGTCATTAGTTACCATGTATCTATAGTTCCTCATCCATCTAATATCCCAGAGACCCTATATCGGGTATGGTGCTATTAGGCCCATACGGTCTCTCCTCGAGTCTTGCTCTTGTCAGATTCTCCCGGAGAACTCTTTCTTTCTCAATCCGAATAATCTTGGCCAAGAATTTATTTAAGTAAGAATATATGGGATATTTCTCTCATGATACCGAGAGCGGATGATCTTCTATTGACACTTAATAGCCCTCGTAAGGTTGGCTACCACTCTCAATAATTAGTTGTTCTAGATTTGAAACTTTCCAAACCTATAAGTCCAGTATCAAAGAGTGGAGTACTGATACAGGACATCCTTGGTGTCTCAAGTCTAAGGACTAGATACACTACTGGGACTACAGAATCGCTATCTGACGTAAGGTATCAATAACCATCCAACATTCCATTGGCGAATCAATCAGTGAACTCATTCCCCAATGAGCACCTGCACTGTACCCTTAGTGTCCCCACACGAGTAGCTATGAGACCAACTACTTCCATCATATGGACGGGTATACAGCACACCAATCTATCCGGTTATCTCGATGTCCCTCTCGAGTAATCTATGACCAGGATAATTTAGGGTCTGTGTTTCAAGGTAAATCAGTCTCATTATCATGATCTCATCACAATCCAATTCTCATTGCACAGATCTAAGGACATCATAATATATGCAACACGCAAGATAAAGTGATAAAACATCTAATAATATGTAAAGAGAAAAAGTGTATATCAAGTCACAAGTGCCATCACTCATGTGATTGGCTTGTAGGGCACATATGACTAGCAATCTCCCACTTGACCTAAAGCCAATCACCAACATATCTGATCCACATCAGATCTCTATGACGCTCAAAGACAATCTGAGTCAATGGCTTTGTTAGTGGATCTATAATATTATCTTCGGATGAAACTCTTTCCATTACTATATCTTTTCTGGCGGCAATCTCTCTTGTCAAGTGGAACCTCCTCAGAACATGCTTTGACTTCTGATGAGACCTAGGTTCCTTCGTTTAAGCAATTGTCTCGTTGTTGTCACAATATCAGGAAATTGGCTCCTCGCTCCTCGGGACGACTCCTAGATCTATGATGAACTTCTTCATCTAGACTCTCTCCTTTGCTGCCTCTACCATAGCAATGTATTCTGCCTCTGTGGTCAAGTTAGTAGTAGTATCTTGCTTGGAACTCTTCCAGCAAACTGCTCATCCATTTAGGGTGAACACATACCCTGAATTAGACTTGCTATTATCGACATCGAACTGGAAGCTCGAGTCCGTGTTGCCCTCAACCCTAAGGCTACTACCTCCATATATCAGTAAAAGATTCTTAGTCCTTCTCAAGTACTTAAGGATACATTTTACTACTTTCTAGTGCTCCAAGCCTGGATCTGCCTGATATCTGCTCATTACACTCAGAGCATGCACTATATTAGGCCTAGTACATAACATAGCATATATGATAGATCCTATCGCTGAGGCATATGGTATCATATCCATGTGTGCCCTTTCTTCAAGAGTCTTTAGGGACATACTTCAAGAAAGTGATATTCCATGTCTCATTGGTATGAGACCTCTCTTGGAATTTTTCATGCCAAACCTTTTGACAATGGTGTCTATGTATTTGGATTGGGACAAGCCAAGCATCCACTTGGATCTATCTCTATAGATCCGTATCCCCAATATGCAGGATGCTTCCCCTAAGTCCTTCATGGAGAAGTGCCTAGATAACCAAGTCTTTACTGTGTAGAGCATTCCTACATCATTCCCAATGATCATGATGTCATCCACATATAATACCGAAAAGGCAATAATGCTCCCACTTACTTTCCTATATACATAAGACTTATCTTCGTTCTTAACGAAGTCATAAGATCTGATCACCTCATCAAATCTTATGTTCCAACTTTGAAAAACTTATTTTAGTCCATAAATGGAACTAAGCAACCTGCACACCTTATTTGGGTTATCCCTGGACACGAATCCCTCATGCTATATCATATACACCTCCTCCTTGAGGTTGCCATTGAGGAATGCGATTTTGATGTCCATTTGCCAGATCTCATAATCATAGTGTGCTGCAATAACCAATAGAATTCGAATGGATTTTAGCATGGCTACAGGTGAGAAAGTTTTGTCATAGTCAATACCTTGCCTCTGACGATACCCCTTAGCCACTAGCCTTGCTTTATAGGTCTCTACCTTTCCATCTACTATAATCTTCTTTTTAAAGATCCACTTGCAGCCAATGGGTACAATAAATACCCTCGGGTGCATCAACTAGGTTCCAAACCTTGTTAGAATACATAGAATCCATTTCTGAATTCATGGCTTCTTACCATTTTCCAGAGTCTATGCTCATAATAGCCTCCTTGTATGTTTAAGGATCAATATCCTCAACATCTTCTCCTTTGATATATCTCACATATCTCTCAAGAGAATAAGATACTCTACCGGACCTACGTAAAGTTAGAACTTGTGTGCTAGGTACTTGAACAGACTATGGCTGTGGAATGGTGCTTGAGCTAGGTTCTCCAACCTCGTTCAACTCTATCACGCTCCCACTGTCTCCACCAAGAATGTGTTCCTTCTCAAGGAACACTACTCTCTTGGCTATAAAGACCTTTTGGCCTTCAGGGTGATAGAAATAATACCCATAAGTTTCCTTAGGGTATCTCACGAACTTGCACCGCTCCATCCTGGATTCCAACTTGTCGGGGTTGTGTCTCTTGACATGGGCAGGGCAGCCCCAAATCTTGACAATCTTAAGATTGGGCTTCTTCTCATTCCATATCTCATATGGAGTAAACATCACTGACTTAGTTGGAATTCTATTCAGAAGGTAAGCTGCGGTCTCTAGGGCATATCCCCAGAATGAGATGGGTAGGTTGGTGAAACACATCATGGAAACACACCACGTCTAATAGTGTGTGATTCCTCCTTTCTGATACATCATTAAGCTGTGGTGTTTAAGGAGGTGTCCATTGGGATAAAATCTCATGGTCTTTGAGGAACTGGGTGAACTCTATACTCAAGTACTCACCTCCTCGATCTGATCAAAGGGTTTTAATACTCTTTTCTGTTTAGTTTTTCACTTCATTTTTATATTCCTTGAATTTCTCAAAAGCCTCAGACTTGTACTTCATCAAGTACACATGTCCGTATCTTGAGAAAGCATCAGTGAAAGTAATGAAGTAGGAGCAACCACCTATGGCATGAATTGACATGGGATCGCATACATCATTATGTATGAGTTCTAGTAACTCAGTGGCTCTCTCTCTAGTTTCACTAAATGGAGAGTTGGTCATCTTTCCCTGAAGGCAAGATTCACATGTCGCATATGACTCATAATTAAATGGATCTAGATATCCATTCTTCAGTAACTTTTGAATCCTTCCCTCGTGGATATGACCTAGCCTACAATGCCACAGATATGCATTATTCATCTCTTCTCGTTTCCTCTTAGACTCACTTACACTCATGATATGTGGAGTTGTATCTAGCATAAAAAATCATTATGCAATGTTCCTCTCATGATGATCTCATCATCTAATATTATTGAACAACCATTGTTCTCAAAAACTAATTTATATCCACTAACTATCAAACATGAAATGGAAATCATATTTTTGATAACAGAAGGAATATAATAGCATGCATCTAATGCAATAATAGCTCCACCAGGCAGATGTAAGTTGACCTTACCAATAGCCACTATAGCAACCTTTGCTCCATTGCCCATCTTAAGGTCCATCTTGCCTTTGTTCAATCTCCTAGGTCTTGCCAAAACCTGCAACGAATTACAGATATGATAAGCACTCCCGGTATCTAATACCCATATGTTATCATAAGATTCTGACAAATGAAAACTGATCATGAATATACCTGAAGCTTGTCTAAGCTTCTGTTTCGCCCTCTCTGCAAGGTACTCTTTGCAGTTCCTCTTCCAATGCCCATCTTTGCTGTAGTAGAAGCACTGGCCTTTGTCCTTTGTTGGGTCTTTCTTAGCAACCTTTGCCTTAACTCAGTAGCTCTCTCTCCAGTTTCACTAAATGGAGAGTTGGTCATCTTTCCCCGAAGGCAAGGTTCACATGTTGCATATGACTCATAGTCAAATAGATCTAGATATCCATCTTTTAGCAACTTTTGAATCCTTCCCTCGTGGATGTGACCTAGCCTACAATGCCAAAGATATGCATTGTTCACCTCTTCTCGTTTCCTCTTAGACTCACTTACACTCATGATATATGGAGTTGTATCTAGCATAAATAAACAAACTATTATGCAATGTTCCTCTCATGATGATCTGATCATCTAATATTATTGAACAACCATTGTTCTCAAAAACTAATTTATATCCACTAATTGTCAAACATTAAATGGAAATAATATTTTTGATAATAGAAGGAACATAATAGCATGCATCTAATACAATAATAGCTCCATCAGGCAGATGTAGTGTGATCTTGCCAACAGCCACTACAGCAACCTTTGCTCCATTGCCCATCTTAAGGTCCATCTCGTCTCTATTTAATCTCCTAGGTTCTGCTAGAACCTGCAACGAATTATAAATATGATAAGCACTCCCAGTATCCAATACCCATGTGTTATTAAAAGATTCTGACAAATGGAGACTGATCATGAATGTACCTGAAGCTTCTGCAAGCTTCTATTTCACCCTCTCTGTAAGGTACTCTTTGCAGTTCCTCTTCCAGTGCCTATCTTTGCCGTAGTGGAAGCACTGGTCTTTATCCTTTGTTGGGTCTTTCTTGGCAACCTTTGCCTTACCCATTTTGTCCTTGTCGTTGCCCTTCTTAAGGGTCTTCTCAGCCTTCCTTTTCTTTATGGTCTCACTAGTATAGAGAACCAGCTTCTCTTTCTTGATGGTGCTCTCTGCTTCTCTTAACATGTTGAGGAGCTCTAGGAGGGTCAACTAAAATTTGTTCATATTAAAATTCATTATGAACTGAGAAAAGGAATCTGGTAGAGACTGAAGCACAAAATCCACACATAGGTTATCCTCTAGGACCATTCCTAGATCTATGAGTTTCTTGATCCACTCAATCATCTTAAGGATATAGTTCTGAACCAGTGTCCCCTCAGTCATCCTGGCATAGAAAAGACTCTTTGATATCTCATATCGCTGAGTTCTTCCATGTTCCTCAAACAGTTTGTGGAGATGCAGGAGTATGGAATTAGCATCCATATTTTCATGCTGTCTCTATATTTCAGTAGTCAAAGAGGCCAACATATAACACCGAGCAAGAGCGAAATCATCTATATACTTCACATAATGAGTGATCTCATCCTCGCTTGCCTTTTCGTCGGGTGTAGGAATCATTGTATTAAGGACATATATGATTTTCTTTGCCGTGAGAATAATTCTCAGATTGCGAAGCCAATCCGTATAATTTGGACCAGTGAGGCGGTTGGCATCAAGTATGTCACGTAAAGGATTTGAAAGCGACATTTTTTCTGAAATTAAAGATGTAGCAGAAATAAATAATATGCAGACTTTGCAAAAATTAAACAGTTAAGATAAGGACTTCTATCTTAATATATTCCCACTAATTTTTCGCAAGACACACAACACCCTCCGGTATATGAATCAGAGACCCTCGGTGGATCTCTAGTGGGGATCAGGATTCAATCAGTGTCTTAACGTAACCTCAAGGGACTTGACCAATCACGTTAAGCCCGTAAAGGTAGGCAATTCTTGTCAATCACAACTCCTTGTGATTCCCGTCCTGTTCGGCCTTCGAACCACCATGGCCTCGAGGGACTCGACCAAACATAATATTCGGATAAGTCATCACCATCGTTACAAGATGAGTCTAATTCGGTGATATACTCTCGAGGGACTCAACCAAGCATATCATGTCCTCAAGTCACCAGTGACATCTCTATATTATAAATAAGATAGCGAAACGCGATATAGGTGAGTCTCGAGGGACTCGACCAACTCAACTTACACCGAAAATCGGTTCATACCTACAACGATGGAAGGCCACATGGGTCAATCTAATTGCCTCACATTTACCAACTTAATATTATTAATAGAGAGGATTTTTGATTTGGTCTTCTAACATAATGTGTCACACACATATATATTTAATATATATATCTACATTGCATGCAAATATATATATATAGTATGTGTATAACCAATCATACATCACATGAGCAATCACACCAGATGATCATGGACTATATCCTAATATGATCAGGCTTGAGCCAATGGGCCCAATCACTCACATTAAGATCTATGTGTGCTTAGGCGCATCTTCATGCCCTGTGATCGTCCTTCTTGCTTCGTTGATTCCGTCGGTATCTCAATGCATCTTTATGCGTCAGATCATTCGTCTCGACCTCATGGGTCCTGCTATCGCTACGCCTCCTCATGTAATTACAAAATAATTATAGACATGCAGGCCTGATAATAAACAAGAAAAATATAGGCTCGTAGGCCCCAATAATAATAATCACATATACACACATCACATCACAGGTCCATGATCATCTGTCCACATCATACATCACATGTATATGTTATTTTATAGGACTACTAGATAAAAATAATAGTTAATTAAACTATTTAATTAACATATATATTTTTATGAAATCAGGGACATAGAGGAAATTTTTTGAATTCCCAAGGGTATTTTGGTCATTCGGCTATAGGGGATAAGACTAGAATTTCATAAATTCTCAGGGGCAAAACTATCTTTTGCCCAAAACCCTAACCCCTCTCATTGCTTTGCTATGATGTGGCCATCGCCACCTTGCAGGCAGCGGCCACTACGTGGCCGACTAATTGACCTCGGGAGTAAACCAACCCGACGATGAAGAAGAAGAAGAAGACATCCCAACCTTGAGGCTAGGCACTAGGAGAGATGGACTGAGGCAACAAAAGACAATTGAATGAGAACACAATGACCCACCCACACACAGGAAGAGACTTATAAGGAAACCCACTGTCACCAAGGTGACATTTGGGCTTCCCGAGGCACGAATTGATGGCAACGTCTACCAGAGTGACACCTCGACGAACGCAAAACCCTGGTAGCGATTAATGGCAATGCCTACCAAGGGACTAGTGTCCTTGCCAAGGGACTAGTGTCCCTGCCAAGGGACACCACGACGGACGCATCGCCCTGGCAGGAATTGACGGTGACAATCGCCAAGGGTCACCTCGACGGTCGCATCACCCTAGCAGGAATTGATGGTGACAATTGCCAAGGGTCACCTCGATGGACGCATCCCCTTAGTAGAGATTCTTGCCTGACACTTCGCGACCATGATTCCTCGTTAGGCGTACAAGCCACTAGTTTCCTGCCAATAAGACAGCAGACGCTCCTCCCCACAGAAGCACGTGACGTCAACCCTCCGCCTTGCACATGCCACTAGTAAGTCCCTTCAAGGTCCATAACAAGGAGCGTCTCATGCCCGAGTTCACTAGCTCGAGCACCAGTCCTTTTGTGCTCAAGTTCACCAGCTCGGGCACTAGTCCTTTTGTATCCGAGTTCACCAGCTCGGGCACCAGTCCATCCGTGCCCGAGTTCGCCAGCTTGGGCACCAATCCTTTTGTGCCCGAGTTCACCAGCTCGGGCCCCAGTCTTTTTATGCCCGAGTTCACCAGCTTGGACACCAGTCTATCCGTGCCCGAGTTCGCCAGCTCGGGCACTGGTTCTTTTGTGCCTGAGTTCACTAGCTCTGGCACTAATCCATTTGTGCCCGAGTTCATCAGCTCAAATACCAATCTATCCATGCCCGAGTTCGTTAGCTCGGGCACCAGTTCTTTTGTGCCCGAGTTCGCCAGCTCGGGCGCCAATCCTTTAGTGCTCGAGTTCACTAGCTCGGGCACCAATCCTTTAGTGCTAGAGTTCACCAGCTCGGGCACCAGTCCTTTTGTGCCTGAGTTCACCAGCTCAGGCACTAGTCCTTTTGTGCCCGAGTTCATTAGCTCCGGTACCAATCCATTTGTGCCCGAGTTCACTAGTTCAGGCACCAGTCCTTTTATGCTCAAGTTCACTAGCTCGGACACCAGTCCATCCATGCTTGAGTTTGCCAGCTTGGGCACTAGTCCTTTTGTGCTCGAGTTTACCAGCTCAGGCACTAGTCCATTTGTGTCTGAGTTCACCAGCTCGGACTCCAGTCCTTTTGTGCTCGAGTTCACTAGCTCGGGTACCAATCCTTTTGTGCCCGAGTTCACCAGCTCAGGCACTAGTCCTTTTATGCCCTAGTTCACCAGCTCGAGCACTAGTCCTGTTGTGCTCGAGTTCACCAGCTCGGGCACCAGTCCTTTAGTGTCCGAGTTCACCAGCTCGGGTACTAGTCCATGTATGCCCAAGTTCACCAACTCAGGCACCAATCCTTTAGTGCCTGAGTTCACCAGCTCGAGCACCAGTGCTTTGTGCCCGAGTTCACAAACCCGAGCACCAGTCTATTTGTACCCGAGTTCACCAGCTTGGGCACCAATCATTTTGTGCCCGAGTCCACTAGCTCAGATACCAATCCATTCGTGCTCGAGTTCGCCAGCTCAGGCACCAGTCCTTTTATGCTCGAGTTCACCAGCTCGGGCACCAGTCCATTTGTGCCCGAGTTCACCAGCTCGGACACTAGTCCATTCGTGCTCGACTTTGCCAGCTCGGGCACCAGTCCTTTTGTGCCCGAGTTCATCAGCTCGGGCCCTAGTCCATTTGTGCCCGAGTTCACCAGCATAGACACCAACCAAACGGCCCCCCACAGAAGCAACGATGCTGCGAGGTAACTCATCATTTCCCACATAACAAACGACACGGTAGAAAGGACATGCCCCGAGCCCCTCTATGAGGACCTCGAAACATGCCTCATTTGGGGGGGAAGAGAAGTATAGGGGATATCCTGGCATCATCCATGTGGCAATAGTCAGCGGACACATTAGCATGAAGGGATGCCCCACGTCCGACCTGCCACCTCGGGTCAGACGTGACAATGCTTCCACACTGCCTAGAGCCGCATAGGACAGCCCATCCTCGAAAGCTCGGGGCGGCACTGTACGGAGCGGCCTGTCCCTAGGAGTCCGGAATGGCACCATACGGAGTCCCGACCTGACGGCACCGCATGACGTCGTCCTGTACGACACCGCCCTGTGTAGGCCAATGATCATCTGGACCGAGTTACGCAAAGCCAACCCTAGACACACCTATAGAAAGCCTCCCGCTTGGTCCCAGGGGAAGGAGAAAAAAGAAAGAGGATGTCAATATCCACTAATTTGATCATCGGAGGGGTCAAGTCGGAATCAAACCCGACTCAGGCCGTTTTGCATGAACCAAGCCCACCTTGCCTCGGGAGCTCACCTCGACCGCGAACCAGGTCGAATGCTCCGAGATTTCGATAACTGAATCAAGCCAACTTGGCACGTCATCCAATGGACATTTCAATTCTTTAACACATGTGTATTCTTTTCTTTAAGGACTTTTACAGCAAATTAAATGTGTTTTTCTTTTTATAAACAAACATATATGAATGAATTAGCTTATCCCTTCAACGCTGTAATGATCAAAACATTCCCTGTGCAACGTCCACTTTCTTGCTCGAACCAACATTCTGTTTGATGAGACCGACGACAGCACTCGTCAGACAAGAAGGTGGATTCACCAAACCAGAACTGAAGCCTGATGCTTTCCAACAATAAGCCGTTGCATTGCCGCCGGATTCCAGTGACATGTTAATGTCTTGTAGATATATTTTCTCACATGGAGAACTGTCGCTGCAGGAAAATTTTATTGCATCCTTTGTTGTCGATGTTCCTTTAATTTCAATGAAAGAAATCTGATGCACCTTCACAGCAGACGTCTGCATTCATCGAACATCAATCTTCATCACTAGTTTCTTTGAATCATAATATGCAAAAAAATTTAAACTCAGATTCCCATACCTGATTTTGGCACTGACGTGAAGAATCGCAGTAGTACTGATCAATTATTATTGGGTTTGAAACATTGCTCATCCAGATACCACGGAAAACTATTTTGCGGGCATAACCACTACCACCCTATCAGTAACGAAATACATGTTTGAATGCTGAATACTTATTTGCATATAAGTCAGAAGGACCAGGAGGCTACCTGCCATGTCTTGATCCTTAAACCATTTTCGGTGTTTGAAATCAAGCTATTCTCCACTTTTACATCATGTACTTGGGAATATGAATTTGATTTGCCAAGACTTCCGATACTGATGGCAAGTAGCAAGTAACAATGAAATGTTTGACACTGAAATATGGCAAGCTACTTTTTCTGATCTTACCTAATACCATGACCAGGCCCACAGATGATATTTATCACTCGGACATTGGAAGAATTGCCGACGATGGAGATGCAGTCATCCCCTGAAATGAAATATAAATGGGCCTCTCAGTGCTGCGTTTGCCAGCGGGTGGTCAATGAGATGATGTTTAAAAGAAAATAAACAAAATAATACTACAGACAATAATTGTTGGTTGAAAATATAACATACCTCATTATTGGAAAAGAATATTAAGATCAAAGGTTCATTGAGGCCGTGAATTCGCCATTGAGCATTAAATGTTCTGTTTACACTGACTCCTAGTAGTTGATAATTTGTCTATCGATCAGTACTTATTTATGATTTTTCAACTTATGATTTTTCTTCTTTACACCTAATGCATGGTAATGGCTTGTGAATTAGCAAAACGCACCTCAGGATCAACTCAAAACTGCACCAATGGATGAATCAGAGCACGAAAGCTACGCTATTCAAGACAGTATAGGACAGCCCAATGCACACAACTCAAGACAGATGTGCAGTTCAAAGATCTGGATGGAATATCATGCTAATTATTCATAACAGAACAATAATATGTCCGATCAATTTAAACCCAGAATAAAAAATAGAATATATGTTATTGAAAATGTTTGGTCTTTTGATGTACCATCTGAAAGGCGAGAATCTCAAAGATGAACAGAGAAGGAAAAGCTGGAAGTTCAGCTACTAGTCCAACTGGATAAGCAGATATATATGATCATGACCAGAAGAAGGTAACACTGCAAATAGACAGTGGCACGAACCTGTCCTTATAGTGCTGTCCTCAACCAAGGTGGCAGCGGAGCCACTTATATGGATTCCATCAGTGTTAGGACTCTCAGCAGGTGCAGTCACCTTCAACCTAGATGCACGAACATGAGAACATGAGGTGAATGCAATATGCATCTGTTGACCATTCAAGACAGTCAAATCACGGATGGCAACGCGCTTGCTCCGATGAAAAGTAATTGCCTGCATCATCATAAATGTGATTGCTCTTTTCTAGCGAAAGGGTAAGCGAATTAGCACAAGGGATGCTACCAACTTTGCAAATCCAATGGAATCGAAGAGGAACTAACCGTTGGGGCGTGTCGGCAAGGCTGCATATATAATATGAAACAGATTTAGGTTCTCTTGTCTAATTAACAAATGCATCAACCAAGCTAACTATATTATGAGCGAGAAAGGAATGTATATGTTACATATGTGGTGTTCCTTTTGCAAGATCGTGACCACCAGTTCTGTCCCTTGGCGTCAACAGTTCCACCACCGCGTACTACTATTTGTTTAATCCCATGGAAGTAAATCCACTTACGAGGATCAAGCCCATCCCAAATGTCAGGATCCGAAGGAGCAATTATAGTTCCTGAGATCTACTTACATGAAGGCACCAAATTAGTCAAGTCATTCAACCCGGAAAAAAAAAACAAACAAATGCAGAAACAAAAGAAAGAAAAGAAAACCCTATGGCAGTACCACTTTCCAAACCCAGAGACCTACCGACACTGTAATCTTTGAGTTACAAGGGCCAGCAAAGTTAATTGGCTTGATCAAATAAACTCTTCTTGCAGGAAACTTAATTTCTACGTGCAGTGGCGAAGAACAAGCATAGTCCCATGCATACTTGAAGGCCTAATATTCAACAAAAAGTCTAATTAATCAAAGCTATTTGAATATATTTGGAATCTCAAATAAAGATGATATGAGACCAAAACCTTATTGAAGAAATTTTTTTTGAGAATATACGAGCTTTGCAGAACTGATTCAGTTTTAGTTTCATCAAACAACTGAAATGCATATAGAGGAGCTCCCATATCCTCTTTCATCTTAAAGAAGACAAAATATCAAACATGTCTTATTAATTGTCTTAGTGTGCGCATTGTCAGAATAAGATGTTCAAATTGATGTAGGGACTCCCTCTGTTTTTCGTATTGTGTTTAGCCAGATTCAACGCAATGGTTTTTCCTGTTATCGCGTGTAGCCTACCCTTTTTTTTCCACCATTCACGCAGTGGGCATCATCTTGGCTTACCATCCAATTATGGCATTAGTTAATTTCTTGCGTATTGCTGCTGCCTGAATCAATCGTCGGTTCCTTATTTGACTGTCGACGAATGAACGAACGAATGGAAGTCCTTTTCAGTAGAACTCGTAGAATTTGGCATTTTCCTTTTCACTCCTCCGAACTACCAAAGCTACCTATATATTGATCTATAAGAAAACAATAGCTGGAGAATCGGCGGAAAAGAAAACAATCGATCAATAATTTCTGTGAAATCTAGCGATTGTCTAGCTAGGTTGAGTTTCAGATTAAACGCATCATTCTAGGTTTTAGATAAGAATATACATACCAGGGTATCGTCGTCGAATCCATTGCCTTTGGCTCCGAATTCATTCACAGAGATGACAACCTTTGTCTTGTGGTATGCCGAGCGGGGAAGTTGTATGAGCGAGGACGACTCCGGAAGTCCTTTTGCGCGACCGATCATGATTGGGTACAATAAGAGGAGGATTGCGGCAATAATAGATCGAGAGGTGGCGTCTTTGCTAGATGATCTGTTCCGAACAAAACTATCATATTGATCATCCACCATCGCCACCACCACCACAACTTCAGGTCGGGATGGGATTTCTGCGGTTGTGAGGGGTAGCGGGCCAAGGGAGGAAAGAACATCCGTTGTCTGTAAATAAGCTCAGGCAGGTACTCCATCGGGCGGAAGAGACCGGTCAATATGGGTAGCTACGTCGACGAAGTTGCGCAGATGGGGAGGGAATGGGATCCGTACTCGGTGCTTGGATCGACGGACGGATGATAGACGAGGAGCATCGGCTGCAAGTGCGCCGCCGCGTGGAAAACGATTGATCCGCCGCTTGATTCGGCCCATCACGGTGAAGCTTAATTAAGTTGAGGATGACCGGTCTCTGCTCCTCCTCTCGTCTTCTTCCCCACGAATTGAATGAGGTGCAGGATCGGCATACGAGGTTGGTGCATCTGCAACGTTGTTGGGGGATAACTCTTTTGTTACACGTGGCAGCACTCGATTCGAAACTATTCTTCCTATCTTCTACGTCGAGTAATCTCTTTATTTTTTATTTCAAGTAAAAAAAAGGTCTTAATAAGAAAGAGCAAAATCAAACACTTGCACAAGCGTTGTCTCATTTCTAGAGAGCATTTCAAAATTTCAAAAACTAATGTCACCGGGATAAGAAATATTGCTGCCAGAACAAGTCCACAAGAAAGATTTATAAGTATTTTAAGATTCATATAGATGGTATCATAAGCACAAGGAATGCTATTACGAGAATAAATCCAGAATATAATTATGAAAATATGGACTTGATTATTTTATAAATATATATTTTTAAAGTTTTTTGAAGGAATAAAATATAAAAAATAATTTGATGTTCTGAGTTTCTCCTTATGATGTCTAAAAGGGTGTAAGAAAAAAAATATATAAATTCTTCAGATTTATATGAGGATTTATGCTTAAGTGAAATAATTTAAAAATCTTATAATTAAATTTTTTTTAAAATATTTTTATATTTAACATAATTTTTATGTTAGATCCAAAAAAGTCATCTTACATAACCGTTATGTGAGCCATCTAAACTAACTTATGCTTTTGGGAAAGCTATGTCAATTCTCGATCGACAACATCAAGATAATAATAAATAATTTTATCTATAATTTCTCATTCTTAGTCGTAGTTTTCGTGCATTCATATTGATGTCCTCTAACAATTAACATGTTGTCAATTGTTGAAATTAAATTAATATATTTTTGCCTTGTTGATATCATGCAAGATGAAGCATGGTTAGAGCACAACAAAGGCAAACAAAATAGATGATAGATTATGGTCCATGCGTTTGAATGATTTCTTCATTTTTATATTAAGAGAACCATTCACTTAATATAATTTTTATATTCACTCCAAGAGAACCATTCACTTTATAAAAGATAAAAAAAACTTTCTGTTGAAATCTGGTTTAGATTAAATCAATTAATGTTTGTGAATAAAGTTATAATTTTTTTTATTTACTGAACCAGAAGTGTTGTAACAAAAATATTGTAACAAAATAATCTCTTATTCTTTTGTTATTGTCGTTCATTCACTATAAATGACCATAAATATTATAAGGGTTTCCATAACATTTAGACCTAAATTTAATATAAAATAAAAAATAAAATTTTTATAATGATTTATCATAAAATATATAAGACCTCCATAATTTTCATCCATTATCATTCAAATTCTCATATAAATTGTTTTATAATAATATCTCGAAACATATAGTAAAATTGATAGCTAAGGTCTCGAGAGTTTTGTAATATCTCGAAACATATAATAACCTTCGAAACATATAAATTGATTTGGACTACAGCATTTTGATTCAGTGATAAAATTATTTAAGTTAGTTCCAAACGTTGCAACTGGGAATGTCCATATTTTATTATCATTTTTTTCAATAAAGAAAAATTAATTACTATATTTTTTTAAAAAATATATATCAAATTTAAAATTATGTTAAAAATGATTTGTCATCATTAATTTTAAAATATATAAAAAAATCATAATTTTTGTATAAAATCACTTAAAAATTCTCAAATAGAATATTTCATGAAAACTGATACGTATAATAAAATTAATGTCTATAAAAATTTAAATTAATTATTAACAGAAAATATTAAAATTTATCAAAAATATTATAACCAATCTGTATAATCATTTTCATTTAATAAATTTGTTTGATCTAATTGAGTTTCGACATTCTATTGTTGGTAAGAATATTTTTTATCGTTTAAAAAAGGATTCTTTTTGAGTATTTCAAAAATGATGTACCCGTGAGTAATTAAAATTAAAAAAATAATTTTCTTACAAAATATTCACATTTTGAGTATTTTTCAATCGGTATCCTTTCATTTTGTTTTATACCAAATAGTACCTCTAATTTAAAAAATATTTAAGTTATCCTTCAAAATTTTTTATCTTATATAGTATTTCAGTCTATTACAATATTTTGACCATTACAATAAAAATTATTATAAAGTCTATTTTAAAATATTATAAATAATTTAAATAGGCTCCTAACCTCATTCAAACTAATTATAAATCTAAAAATATGATATTACTGATCAATGAGCAATAACAATTAAAGAGGTACGATGTCAATTATAGTTATTTTTAAATATTTATAATATTTTAGTGTATTAAATAAAATATTATAAAATATTATAAACGAGTCAAATAAAATTATTACAATATTTTTAGTATATTAATAAAATATTATAAATAATAGTAAAAAATATTATAAACGAGTCAGATGAAAATATTATATTAGTGAAAAACTGATTAAAAAAGATAAAAAAAACTTTTGAGTGATATTTTAGATATTTTTTAAATTAAAAATATTTTTTGGAAAAAAGAGGCAAAAGAGAAGAGAAAAATTCCTAAAATATAAGTATTTTATAGGAAAATTGTCTAAACTTAAAAATGCTGATCAAAATATAGATAAATAAAGAGTTAATTGTATATTCAAATCAGGGGTACTTTGGTGAAATGAAATCTGATCACAATTCGTCCAGATCTGACAGCCAACCTCCTCACCTGTTGTGGTTTCGCCGAAGCATGGCTTCCTCTTCGTCGTCGCCGTCGTCGAAGGGATGGACGAGCGCCAAAGTCTCTCGCATCGCCTCTCGCGTGTACTTCGTCCTCATCATCTTTCAAATCCCTCTTTTCAGGTAATCTGATCTTCCTTCCCCTTTCAAGAAACAAAGAAAGAAACTCTTACATTTAAGATCCAAATCGCCGCTCGAGTTTTGCTCTGATTGCATATCAGCACCACCGCCCCGCTGCCATCACCATCATCATCCGCTCCGATCGTGAGCTTTATCGTATCGTAGATCATTCTTTTTTGTGTTATTTATTCCTAATATTACTTCTCCCTTTGTTACGATAAGAGCCCATAGCGTGCTCCCATCTCCCGTCGTTTCTGGTCATTTACATCCAGCGATTTCAGAAACAGGTTGGTCACTTGATCTACTGCTGGAACACATCTTAGTGTCCGTCACCTCCCAACAACAATTCCTCCTGCTCATGCTATTCGTATTTGGTACGGCCGACTCTTTCCAATCACCAAGAATGCCAGACCAACTTGATGAGCTAGATATTATCAATTTTGTCACCTGAAACCACATAATTCTATCTGCGGTTCAAACAGAATACTGTTTGACCTCTGAAACAGAATGATAGGAGTTGTATTTTGAGGAGTCAAGAGATGCAGGTAGCCTAGTGTTGTTACTTTTTCTTAACCTATTCTGATGCTACTTAACTTTGATCACAACAATTCAGCACATGGACTATGCTTTCAGGGACTCTAATAGCAATTTTTAAGGATATGCATACTCTCTGCTCAATTACTCATTTGCTGTAGTATGAGAAATAGAGCCTGCCGTGTTAATTTATATGGAGACATAAGCATGGTTGATGAACACGGAACATCTTCCTTCTGTACATTTTGAGTAGTACAAAGGATTTCTCAAGCATACTCAGAAAATAAGATTTGGTGTCCCTTGAACAAGTCTATAGTGGTCCTACTTGACGCCATCCATGTTTGGCCACCTAAAATGGTTCTCAATGGCAAGTCTTATAATGGAAAAGCTGCATAATTTAGTCACTCTTGATTAATTGTTAAAATGTTTCATCTCACTTTGCCTTCTGGAACATCCTTGCATTCTTGACTAACCAAGGTAAATTAATGAAGTCTTGACCAGGCATATTAGCTTGTGTGTGCTGCTTGTTTTCATACTAATAATTGAGATAAAAAATGACAAAAAAAGAGTAATTCAGTTACTTAATATGAATCTACAATGATGCTCCTCTAGGCCTAAATTTATTCATGGAATATAGAACTCAGATGCCATAAAAAAAAAGAAGAGAGAACGACGCATGGCTAGTTTGAAAAATTATTGAGGGTCATAATTTGAATAAAGTATCTGAACAAAATTCTGATGCTGACTGAGATCTAATTTGGCTCAACTGTTTAATAATAGTTGTTCTCTTCTTACACTAGTAGTTATCTATTTTACTCCTCTTATCTCCCTCATTTTACTTAGAAACCTATTCTAAGAACTGTAAAGTTGTGACGTATGCAAATAAATTTTGCTCCTGGTGCGAAATTGTGCCATGTGTTTGATTTTGTTGTGGAGAGCCATTCAGAGACTAGGTACATGAGAAAGTTCGAACTTTATTGCATATCATATCTTTTTAATCATAGATCTGAGTAGGATTCTGATGCTGATATTTAGATTTGACTGAACTGACTGAGAAAAGATTATTGTCTTCTTGCACCACTGGTTGTTCTCTACCTGTTATATCCTTCTGTTTGCATAATAAAATAATGCATAGAAGTGTAATGTCCATGTATGCAAATGAATTCTTGGCCTACTGTGAATTTTGCCCTGTGTATTGATTAACTCAAGCTTGTACTAAATGAATCCTGCAGCAGTTTCCAGGAAATGTGCTATAACTAAAATTCATCTCTTCAATGTGTTCAATCTTTTGAGATCAGGTGACCTAAAAGTTTCTTGTTCATTCTTGAAATTTTGTGCCTTTGTTTGTGTCATCTTTTACATCACATCCTGTCATATACGTGATTTAGGAATTTGATAAATACTTAAAGTGCTTATGTGATAGTACCTGCTTTTCTTTTAACATTTATGCAAATAAAATTCGTTAGTAGATTTTTAAAGCATTTTTCCTGTTTTATTTAAGTTGATTACTCTATTACATTTTTTTTAATGTTTGAAAAATACAAAATGAGCTTTTCTTTATTTCTTTTTGCTGTCTGAGGAACTAAGCCTATATCTAATACTCACAATTTCTTTTTGGTATTATTGACTTAACAAGTCACGTATCTCGTGCTATGGCTGCTTACCTCAGCGAGTGATAATAACCAAGCAAAAAAAAAAAAAAATACAATTTTATTCTTGAGAGCCATCGAGAGATTAGGTATATGATCGTTGACATGAACTTTGGGCAATAGGCAGTTATGTTAGACCAAATAAGAAAATAAGGTACATTCCAAATGTTGACAACACAAGCATATATTACTAATGTTCCTGCTAAGTGCACTTTACATGGATGAAAAAAGAGTAGTGTTAATTCATATTATGGTTGTCCAATGTAAAGGAATATTCAGATCCAATCGAGTCTTGTTTTCATATTTAGTCCATGAGGATTCGATGTCAATGCCAAGTCAAGTCATGCAAAACTATGTTGGAGGCGTACCCGAAAAAAACCCCTTGAAAGTGTAACTTCGCATGGTGGTTTAGAGGATTCAGTTAAATGGCGAAGCAACATAGTGCAATTTGTTTTATGAGAGAGAGATCAAGGTGTGCCTTGGGGTCCTTATATAGGGTGGTAAGCTACTGTTGAACTTCGGATTGTAGTTAATGTTGCAGATGGGTTACACACACTATCCGACTATCGATGAGATGAGGTCATGAGATTGTGCATCAAATCTAGGGATCAAAGTAACGACTACATCGAGTAGGCCTCCATTAGTGCCACACAATTCATCTCATGGGTTTAGGTATCTTATGACACATCAACCAAAAGAGTTGAGGTGTGAGTGATCATGAAATGTTGACCAAATAGTGGTGATGTATCGGTCAGGTGGTGATGATGTGCTGGCTAAGAGATGATGATATGATGTTAATGAGGTGTGTCCACATGTTATCATCCCTATATCATAGCAAATTTCAGTTTACTCATCTTTGATGCTGTTGTTAATTGAACATTAATTTGTTAACAAGACCCAAATGGTGATTAACTATGCAAGAAACTTTTATGTCAAGTTGTAAGAATAAATTGGTTTGATTAACTATGCAAGAAACTTTTATGTCAAGTTGTAAGAATAAATTGGTAGCTTTAAATATACAAGAAACTTTTATGTCAAGTTGTAAGAATAAATTGGTAGCTTTAAATATACAAGAAACAATAAAAAAAGAATACTCGCAAGGAAGATGAGCCAAGCAGCCCAAATCTATCTTTAACTTGGGCATTTCCTTCTAGTGCTAGTTACTAGATGAAAAGGAATATCATCCGTCAGCATGATTTTAGTTGTTTTTTTTCTTTTGAACAAAGATTTTAAAATATTTTGCTCTAACTATAGTGAGATTTATCTGTTTATTATTTCGCACTTATAGGATCCCATGCAGATCGGGGATGTGTACGACACCAATACAAGTGACATCTTCACAATTGATTGCAAATGAAATATTCCCTCCCTCTGTTGTGAAGGCTCTCCTGTACCCTGGAGCTGTTGTGCAGGGTCTCGTTACGAGCATGGCCTTGCCAAGCTGGAGCGGTTTGCTCGACATGTATAACCTGACAGATGCAAAAAATGCATCGCCAAATGTGGATCTCCAGCGCCTAGAGGTTCATCAGAGAAATGCAATTGATTCATTCTTGAATTTAACCTAAGCAAATAGCTGATTTGGGTTGGTGTGTATCCAGGTTCTTGCAGGTAGCTACTTCTCCGTAGCAGGGGCACTCGTTGGTCTGATAAATCCCGGCAGGATGACCTTATTCGGTACACTTCTCATTGTTTGGGGCCTTGTGAAAGAAGGTGTGCTTGGAAAAGCAGCAAATGCAGATCTCTATGTCTACCCAACGATTCTGGTAGCACTAGTGTGTGCTTTCTCATCCATAAAGTACAATGTGAACAAGGCGGTGATGAGAGGTCAGGCTGCATCCATTGCTAGACCGTTGAAGAGTTCTGCCAAGTCGAAGCTGAAATAGTTGGGTTGGTTATTTGCTTCGGTTCTTCCACTTGAGTTTGACTTTGAATATTCAAATCTCAGGCGCTGACTTTTGGCATCTATGTATCCGTATGACAGACATGAACAAATTTCAGCTTAATTTACATTATTGTTATTTTGCAAAAATGATTAAAGCATACTACGTAATCTAAAATTTACTATTTATCCTAATTTATATGTTGAAATGAGTGGCTCATATTATGATCCTTAGTTGATATGTTGAAACCAGCCCTCTTAATTGTTTATCTATTTTTATTGAAACAGACAATCACAGGGACACTATTTTGAAATTGTTAAAAACAGGTTCAAATTTGCCTTTCGTTATTTATCCTTTAAAAAATTAACTGAACCTCTAGAGTGCCTATTTTCCTAATAACATCTCTCAACTCTATATTTCCCAAAAATGTACCTTGACTTTATAAAAAGATCAAAATACTCAAATAGTATCGTCATAAAAATCATGTTTGGGCTAAATCGATAAAACATTTTGAAAAAGGAACTGCAGTGAGTTTTTATTTTACAATCTTTTTGAATAGTTTAATAATTCAAGAACATAATCCTTTGAAAAACGAATAATATTTGTCTTTATTATCATATAATCAAACATAACAAATTATTACATTTTTTAAAAAAATTAGACCTAAACCTAAGATATTACTACAAATTAAATCTTCTATCCTAATTTATTTTGAAATATACCAAGAACATCCGCGTGTTATGTATAGTACCATTAGTAGTGTTTTATAGATAATATTATTCAAAAACATGAACTCCTAAAAGCAAATCTATCAAATGACAACTATCGTAGACAAATACTTTTTATTTTCTTAGGTTTGGATACTGTAGTTTTCTTAGAGATATTATCTTAATCCGCTTATAACGTTGATTAATATCATCATTTTATTAAAAATATCTTTTTATTTATTGTTAATCCCCTTTTTATTAATATAATATTTTACATTTAACTTAATCTTTATGTATTATTCTATACGTAATCATTTATTTTAAAACTTATTTTTGTAGTAAATCCATTTAGGCGACATTGATATAAGGCTGCATTAATTAGAGCATAAAAGCTAAGAGGTAATATGCATGGGACTCACGTAATAGCTTGAGTTAAACATGTTTTTATCACCTCTGATGCAATAAGCCATTACACCTCAAACATACTATTTGTTCTCTGGTATGTCTTTAGTCATCCGTTAGGCCATCAGATATCAAACTTGATTTTGTTATTATCAAGAAAGAAAATGATACTAACTAAATTAATAATATGGTACTATACCTTTTTTACTGTCATCATTCATATACATTATTGGTTATCTATAATACCTTTTGACATCCCATAGCCTTCCAATGTATTAGAGTCGTTCTGGAAGGGCTCGTATTGAAGTCAAATTCATTTGTCTGACAGTTTTAAGAGAAAAAGAGACTAATTTCATTCTTAGGGCATATATTAAAAATATTTGGATAAAAATATCATGGCACATACACGATGCAAACTAGAAAAACTAGTTTCATTCTTACGGATAATAATGGTTCTGAATTGCTTATGGTTTGCATTATAACATGACGAGTTGTGGAAGGCAGGTAGGGTAATATAGAGATTGATGATGAATTTGCCAATACACCACATCTTGGGTACTCAGCAAGGTCCTCCCAATCACGTGCCATGATGTATGCCAACTGCTCAAAGAGCTCACTATCGTGGTAGCTCTTAAGACCGACGAGTAAGGCTCAAAGATGGGTGAAAACAACATTGAAGCAAATACCTAAAATTGCAAGAATAGACCAAAAACATATAAAATCGCATCTAGGGACAGAAAACATATTCCTACGAACGTCTGATAATGTAGCTCACCAACGTCCAAATGCAACACAGAGAGTTTGCACCGGATAGCGAGGCAGCCGTTTTTTCTTGCTTCAAACACAAATGACCCCTAAATAGACAAATTATATGGTCTTGATTAAAGTGATGAAGCCCAAGGGCACTACAATTATACAACAAAAACACAAAATATCGAGAAGGATGATGTCACATTTCACAAGCTGCTTTCTTCCAATGCTATTCATGTCTAAAACATCAAATGTAAATAGCTAAAAAACTTATGGCTGGTCACTCAAAAGTAATTCTATCATCAACAACAGGAGCCATCAAACACTACAATACTTGTGTCCATTATCAAAACAAAATGATACTAATAAATATGAACATTTACATAATTACCTCTTGATATCAGTGTATTTGTTAGATGATCATTTACCATAATTTACCCTCAACTTAATCGGTAACGTTCGATTATGTAAAAGCCAAATTAGTAATAGTCAATCAGTAAGAAACCAGTCCATCAAAGCAAGAAAAAGAATGATCCAGAAATAAAAAATCGCGAATGAAACTAGTAAGTGGCAGTCATCAGACTACTAAAGAAACGATAGCACAGAATAAAAAAGTCGGTCCCTTAGATGCTCTTCAGCATTGTATCTGCGATCATGTCCGCAGAATCACTACAGGTCTGTAGGATCATCACAGTTGTATTAACTGCCAAACGAGCAGACATTAGATATCTGATATTAAATAATAATTCGGATCAAAATAAAGGGAAAACAAACAGCTCGCGGAGCGTAAACGACGACAGATTGTTAGACTCAGAGCGTGTCAATCGATCTCCCCAATCCCGAAGATAGGCTGAAACAATCCACAGGAATGGAATACAAAAGGACAGATCGAATGAAAGATTTTAATGTCGCTTCAAGGGAACGAGCCAAAGAGCAAAGAGGAGAAAGCTCATCGACCAGATTAAGAAGCATAGCCAGGAAAACGAAAAGATAAGATCTCATTAAAAGATATTAAAAATGGGTATCAGATGAACAAATATTCGAACTAAAAACTTCCATTAGCTCAGAAAAAAATCATCAAATATAAAAGGCAAAGATCATAAAGAAGCGTCAGGGAGTTGCAGATGATGAACTTGTTAGCAAGGCTTTCGACGACCAACTCGCCGACGTCGTAACTGGTGACTCCTCGAATGATCTCTTACACGACGACGTAGCCATAAAAGAAACCCCAGTTCTCCTTCTCTCCATCTGCAGATTTTGAAGGCAGATTGGAGAGGGAGACACAAGGAATCTTACAGAGAGGATTTACCAGAGAAGGCCCAGTAGAAGAGACGGCGGCAATATGGGCATCGGCGAACGGGCAACGCAGATGAAACCGATACCCAGTCCCACGTATTTATAGGCAGGAAGACGACCTCCGAGTCACATCGACGGCTGAGATATTTCATTGTTCACCTTCGACGGTGAGGATGAATACCAGCGAAAACCCTAATGATCAGTTGAGTGCGGCTCGCAGGGTCGGGTTGCGTTGGTCCGTGAGGATGTTGTGGGCTTCGTCGGGGGCGGCTATCCGTGAGCGACCACCGTTCGAGGCCACAAATTTCTAGTGCAGTGAGAACAACTATAAAAGTGTCGATGTCGATTAATGGGCCGCGGGGATGAAAAATTAACAAGCACCGACATCATATCCTATAAGAGATTAACTACTCTACCCGCCTGCTGAAATCAGTTTTGACAACATCGCCATGTCAACAAGATTTGCAGATATAATACATTAGAAATTAAGACTTGATGTCAGAAATTTAGTTGTGAATTTGGAATTACTCAAGACTCGACGTACTTGATAGGGGATACATTGCTATTGAACGTATCATATGTTGCGCAAAAAGGAGAGAGAAAATATTTATTTATATTTATGATAATAAAAATAATTATAATTTTTTTTATTATTGATGATTATAAGGATAATTATAAACTTTCTTCTCATCGTTTATGATAAAAAAAATAATCATATGTTTTCTTCGTACCCTTAAAAACTAGGTATAAAAACTCGTTTCTAAAAAAAAAAGAGGATTTTCCTTATACTATTAAGAATTAATATCAGAAATTTAGTTATGATCTAGGAGTTATTCAAGACTCTACAAAGTATCTTAATAATGGATACATTATCATTCGACATGTCATTATCATGTGGCGCACCTAAAGAAGGGAGAGAAAACAATGTTCATTCCCCTCATCAATGACAAAAAAAAATAATCATAAGTTTCCTTATCACCATTTATAATGAAAAAAATAATTATATGTTTTCTTCCTATCATTTATGATAAAAAAAGTTAATCTCAAGCTTCCATCACATTCTTTAAAGCTAGGTATAAAAACTCACCTCTAAGAGAAAAAGAGAGGAACTATTAACGTCTACGCTCATATAATTCAAGTTATTAACTTGAGCATCAAAGAGACTAAATTGAAAAATCTCTTTCAACATTGGTCTTCATATAGGTAGCTTTTAGGGGGTTCGATATTCTCACCTCAAAGACACCTCAGACAGTCCTATATATTTGGGTTCGAACAATATCGGGCTGATTAAGATGTTAATGATATTTTTTTCTTAATATTTTGGCACGAGAAGGATAGCTCAATATCATAAGAACGTTTATCTATCAACCCTCTTAACGAATGCCAAGCGATGAGGGTCTGCTCTCAACCCACAATACTTTCATTCGGGGGACAGTAGCTACCCCTTCTACGCATAGACAAATCTATCTCGACGTAATTGTCGATGCAACACTAGCGTCCATTCAATGACCCAAGGATGACCTCGAGTCATTTGCTTATCCCCATATAAGCATTCTTAAACCTCACATAGCAAGTGCAAATGCTATTGTGTATGATGCAAGTTGTCATTTCACTCTTGTCTCAACTAACCCAATAAGCAACCCATCACCTCAATCACAGCCAATAACTCAATCAATACTAATACTAGCGCTCATCGGGGTTCCATCACCCAACGTAATGTCAATATCTCAAGAGCGCCCAAGGCCTATCGAGCTACCAGTCGAGCAAGCATCTTATTCCCTAATTACAAATTTATTGGACCACCATACCACCACCTTGTTCCACTCGAATCCCAAACCAATCATCAGATTTAACAAATGATTTCTTGAGAATCCAACTATAACAAATGAACCAACATTTGAAATAAATGCGATAAGAATTTCATCAATCTAGAGAAGAACAGTCAACCAACTGCATTTTAGGTCAGTCACCATTCACCAACTACGTCCAAGAGGAATCGATCCCAACTAACTTTCGTCTCCCATCATTAGAAGCCTTCGACGATAATGCCAATCTGCTAGAGTACATTGTTGCTTTTCATGCTTAGATATTATTATATGGCACTTGAGATGCCCAAATGTGTCGCACCTTTCCAACTATGTTAAGAGGCTCAGTACATGAATAGTACATTTATCTGAAGTCATTCTATATTAATTCTTTCGTTTAACTCGTTAAGGAAGTTTCGCTTCACTACTTGAAGAATATATGTTCAAAGTCATCGGTGATTACTTTCGAACGTAGGCAAGGGGAGGAAAAAGATGTTCTTAAACTTTGTTGCTCAATTTACTAACTAGATTTGAGGGGACCAAGGTGTAAACCCATCACTTATTATACAAACCTTCATGATGAGACTTAAACCCTCTCATATTTTATGATCATTGGTACAAATGTCACATGCAATGATACCTGAAATACTCTAGTAGGCCAATCAATATATAATGATAAAGATAATGGTCTTAAGTAAATACAAAGAGACACACAAAAGGTCGAGATAGGATCAGCTACAATCCTCACCAATCTAAAGGTTACCACGACAATGATGAAGTGATAGACCCAAATTTCTTCACTCGAGTTTGAGTCAATACCACTAAATATGACCATGATCGAAGTCTTTTTATAAATAAGAGAGAATATGTTGAATCTCAAATTTTGATGATGAAACTAATTGAGTATGTTTTGGTTATCTAACTACGCTTTGAGTCACGTAGGTTTACTCTTGATCAGGATTAGACAAATTAAAGAAAGATGAATTAACGTTGCACTAGAGGAGAACACGTCAAGATATTGGACGTCGAGCCAGAGGTCCGGTCGACAATCAATAGAAGGCTTTGGATAAAGATATTAAGTATTGGGCCAAGAAGAGTGAAGCTGCACTAAGGAAAATCGGGTTACGGAGGTCAACCACCGATTGGGCAATATGCCATAAGAGAAGACGATGTGACAAGAACCGGACGAAGCGTCGACTAATGACGTGCCGGGCAATAAGATATTAATTCGCTTTATAATTGTCTAGATCGAAGTAGGGTTAAGGCTTAATTAGTGTGCATGATTAACTACGATAGCGATGAAGACATAAAGCGAAATGAAGTGCCAGAGTTAAGTATGATTGAATCGTTGGGAATTCGAGAGTTAGTTGGAAGCAGAGTGCTACCAGAATTAGCCGAGAATGAGTTAGGAACTTGATGAAGGGTTTATCAAAAGTTTGCCGGAAAGACTCGTCGGAGGTTTGCAGAGCTCATTAAGAAAGATCGAAGCTTGCTAAAGAAGACTCATCAGAACTTGCCAAGATCATCGTAAAGTCCAGGAGCCTGCTGGGAGTCCACCGGAAGATGTCTAAGAGTTCGTCGGAAGTCCGTTGGAAGTTCGCCAGAAGTCTGCCAAAAGTTCACCAGAAGAAGCCTTGACATGTCGGATTTAGATTTACTTAGAAAATATCTTTAATTTCATAGTTAGCATGTAATTAGGGCTAAGATTGGGAGATAATCCCTTTAACCTAGATAGGGGCCAATTGGGCTCAAATCAGGGCTGTGTTGGGTCGGATTGTCATGCCCGGCCCGTAGGCTCTAAGGCCTAAAAAGGCTTTAGGAGGTTAGGTGAGGTGCATTAATCCGACATCGGAAAGGATGAGGGGAGGTCTTGGGCTTATAAGCGGGGGCGGCAACACATCTAGCAAATCGATTTTTTGGGTGTGGGTTAAGGCCTTATGTGAGTATAGTATCAGAGCCACCCCTGACCTTTACCGATTCACACCAAGTGTCCCGGGTCAACACTTTGGGGGTAGGTAGGGTGGTCAATTCATGACGAGGACATCACGTGATTGAGTGGGGGAGAATGTCATGCCCAGCCCGCAGGCTCCAAGGCCTAAAAAGGCCTTAGGAGGTTAGGTGGGGTGTATTAATCCCACATCGAAAAAGATGGGGGGATGTCTTGGGCTAATAAGTGGGGGTGACAACACATCTGACAAATTGGTTTTTCAGGTGTGGGTTAAGGCCTTATGCGAGTATTGATAAGAATGAATGAAATAAAAATATGATATGAAAAATAATGGATGTATGATGAAGTGAAAATTGAATGAAAATGAAGAATTGAAGAGATGAAAGATATATGATTGATATATGAATAATGTGAAGATGATAAGTTTATGAATATTGATAATGAAAGATAAAGATAATGTAAATGATGAATGTGTGATGAAAAAATAAAAAATGATGATGAATGAAAGTGAAGTGGAATGACATGAGAAAAAGATATATAAAGATTAAATATAAATGAGAAGATTATTTTAATGAGTAGATAGAATTGAAAATAATAGAAAAAAAAATGTTATGTGTATAAATTATGATAATGAATGTGAATGATGATGAAATAAGATGAAGATGTGTATAAATGAAATGTGTAAGTTATGTTGATGATAAATGATAAAAGAAGATATGAATGTTGTGATTGATGTATGTAAAGTGAAAATAAATATAATTGTATAATAGATGAATGAAAAATGATAATTATTAATAATGTGATGGAAGATAATATGATATATGAAATGAAGGAAAGGAGTGTTGATATATATAATGAAAAGAGTGATGTGATAAATTAAGTAAAGAGATGATAAATGAAGAAAATGAATAATAATAAAAAAAATAAATTGTGAATGTATAATAAAATGGATGATATGTGTATAAAATTTGATGAATGTGAATGTGATAAATTTGAATATGATATATGAAGATATAATAAGATATAAATGATAATGAGGAGTGAATAAGAGTTTGGTATCAGACCATGATTTGAAGATTTCTAAGAATTTTGATATGCTAGATGCGTAATAAATTTTGAGGTTTAGTGATTTCTATTTAGAGACTAATCAAAAGTTTTCTTTTGCTGTTTTTAGGAAGCAAGGATGACAAGGTCATCTGGTTCTCCTGTTGCATCTACTTTTGATCAATTGAGTAGAATTATGAAAACTCTGGAGGCTATGACACAAGTGATGCAACAATAAGTCTGACAAGGAAGAAATGATGAAGCAGGGATTTCAAACCAGACTGGGTTGGGAATCGAACAATTTAAGAAGCTTAGTCCTCCTAGTTTTAGTGGTGAGCCTGATCCAATGGTAGCAAAACAATGGATGATGTGGATAGAAAAAATATTTGACGTTTTAAGTTGCCCTAATGATAAAAAGGTTTCTAGTGCTTCCTTTATGCTAGAAGGTGAGGAGGCTGAGCACTAGTGGCGAACCATGAAGAGGATTTCTGAAGCTCGACATAAGCTAATCACTTGGAATGTATTTACAGAAAAGTTCAATGAAAAATATCTTCCAGATTGTATTAGAGAGCAGAAAGAATTGGAGTTCCTGAATCTCATCCAGGGAAATTTGACAGTAGCCAAATATGAGTCTAAATTCACTAAGCTCTCTAGATTTGCTACGCATATGATTGACGATGAATCTAGAAAAGCAAGAAGGTTTGAAAGGGGACTAAGGCTAGCAATAAGAAGCTAGATAACAGCTTTATAACTCTAGGTATACACTAACGTAGTAGAAAGAGCTTTTATACTTGAAAAAGACTTGGAGGAGATCCAAGAAATCAGGGACAAGAACAGCAAGGATAAGTTTATTGGTAGAAGTAAGAGAGGAAATGAAGCAGAAAGAAGTAACAAGAGGGTAAAGGTACCTAGATTTGAGAAAGGAAATCTATCACAAAGGACTCTATCGTGTGTAAAATGTGGATGTAATCATGAAACAGGTGAGTGTTTTCGGGTGACTGGAGCCTATTTTGCTTATGGAAAGTTGGATCATAAAGTAAGAGACTGCCCACTAAACAAGAAGAAAGAGCCACAGCCCCCTAAGCCAACAGCCCATGCTAGAGTATATGTTATCACAGAACAAGATTCCAGAGCCTCTAAATCAGTAGTTGATGTTAGGGATAGAGCGACACTAAGAGGGGAGGGGGGGGGGTGAATTAGTGCAGCGGTAAAGAATGATAGATTTTTCAGCGATTTGAACAAGTTCGGAAACTTTGTACGAATGAATGCAGCATTTCGTTTGAACCCGGAAAGATTGCCTTTTAACTTTAAAGCATATGTAAGAAGATGAAGAGGAAGTTGAGTAAGTAAGGCAGCAAATGAAGATGGTTTGCAGTAAAGTAAATAGCAAGAACATAAATGCAAACCAGATTTTTATAGTGGTTCGGTCATCCGACCTACGTCCACTCCCGATTCCTCTTGCTTGAGGCCACTGGCTTTTCACTAGCTATCCTCCTTCCAACGGGTGAGGATGAACTCCCTCATAACACCTCTCCTTTTGACGGGCTTTGGAGATAACCCTTACAAGGCCTTTCACCCCTCTCTTGGACTAGAACACTCCTAAAACTTAGAGGGAAGATTTGACAAACTTTCAATAGAGTTTTCCCCTTTTTTTTCTTAGTTCTAGACACCCCCTAAACTCTGAATGAGTGGGGTATTTATAAGCCTCAAAGTGATTTAAATTTGGAGCCCAAACTTTGAGCCAAAATTTGAACCATTTTGAATTTCTCGGTGGTGGCAGTACTGGGCGGTGCCACCGCCCAAGGCAACGGTACTACCACCGCTGCACACAGGCACTGGGTGGTACTACCACCCAGTGTTCAGCCTCTAGGCGGTGCTACCACCCAGGCTGAGCGGTACTACCGCCCAGGTCATTTTCAACATAGTTGTTTTGGCCGAAAACTCGATCGAAACAGGTCAAAATGAAGTCCGAATTAGCCCAAATTTGGTTTATAGGATTAACACCTAATTCTAAACCAAATTATATACTAACTATGAATTTTAAAGATATTTTTTAAGCTATTTCAAAGTCCACAAGACAAGACTTCTTTCGGCGAGCTTTCGATGAACTTCCGACGGTCTTCCGACGAACCCTCGGAAACCATTTTGTGGACTCCCAGCAAGCTCCCAAACTTCACGATGATCTTGGCAAGTTCCAATGAGCTTCATTGGCAAGCTCCGATCTTTCTTAGCAAGCTCCACAAACTTTCGATAAACCTTTCGGCAAACTTCTGAAAACCCTTCGGCAAGCTCCCTACTCGTTCTCGGCCGGTTCCGACAACACTCCCAACAAATCTTCGGACTTCCGTCGAACTCTTGAACTCCCAACCATCCATGACACTTGTCTTCTGGCACTTTGTTTCACTTTACGTCTTTATCTTCATTGTAGTTAATCCTGCACACAAACAAACAAACACTCTACTTCGATCTAGACAGTTATTATAACGCGAATTGACTTTCAGTTGCCCGGCACGTCATTGGTCGGCGCTTTGTCCGATCCTTCGGCACATCGTCCTCTCTTGCGGTCCGTTGCTCAATCGACGGATGACCTTCGCAACCCCGATATCCTAGGCACAACATGCATCTTGGCCCGATGCCCGACGTACGAAGCCTTCAACCGATTGTCGACTGAACCTCCGGGTCGACATCCAATATCCTGACGTGATCACTTTCGGCACAACGTCAATTCCTCTAGCATCAACTGTCTAATTCTGATCGATAGTAGACCGACGTAACTCAAAATGCAGTTAGACCATAAATCACGATCAATTAGTTTCATTATCAAAATCTGAGATTCAACAATCTCCCCCTTTTTGATGATGACAACTAATTGATGACTAACGGAGTTAACCATAACTCCCCGGAGTTTGACCAAACTCCCCCTATCAATATGCCATTGATAGAAACCTTGGATTATCCTAAATCCAAGCAATATTCATCACAATGTTATGAGAATACATTTAAACCATCATGCAAATATATAAAATATTCAATACAATGCATGAAGTCATCAATCTACTTCTCCCCCTATGTCATCAACAAAAAGGAGAAGTTGCATCATAGTTAATTTTCAAGGATATGCAAATATTACAATCATACTAGCGATCAATCACATTATAACTCAAGCATAGCTTTGCAATACAATATCCAATCATACCATTCAATCATGGCAAGTTTTTAAGAATGGGCAATGATGGCAAATTTTTTTTTTCACTTACGTCTTGAGATGTGCAAGTTGCACTTTCTTTGCTTCCTTTGCATGTTCTAGCTAGCAAAATTTTTCTTTACGATACATAAGCTAGCAATAAATCTTCTCCCCCTTTGTTTTGTCAAAAAGTGGAGTACAAATAGTCAATGCTTTGATCATGATAAAATAACAAATTTACAACATGAATTTTTAGCATATTAAGTCATGAATTCAAGGGAGTTAAAAATCATGATATGAGAGAAAAAGATGATAAGCAAGCTAACATAATTTGCTACCTTTGCATGCTATCAACATTTTGTTTGCAATGAGCTAGCAATTATATATAATCACTTTAAACATATATGCTAACTTTTCATTAAAACATACAAACATAAAGGCATGACAAGTGTAACATTTCAAATTTTTGAAGTTTTGCATTTTGATTCTTTTGAGATAGTACTTTTCTTCCTCTTGAATGAGCTAGCAATTTTTTATTTGGGTGTGCAACCTAGCAATAAATCTTCTTCTCTTTATTAATGTCAAAAAGAAAGAGGATCAAATATGATGATATAAACTTTTCACATAAGTTTGCATATATATAAAAAAGTTTAAACTTATTTAGGATTTCACATCATTTTAAAATGAAGGATTTTAAATTGTAAGGTGATATAATTGTTTCTACCGAAATCAATTTTCAAGAGACTTAATAGAAGTTATGGTACATAATGTATAACACTCAAGGATCTTTTATTACTTGAGCTAGTGAGCTTGATTACGATCAAGAATTATATTATTACCCGCTTCTAGCTTGTGTGGGTGAATGTGTCTACAAAAAAGGATAGTTTTTATATATCCATTTGAACTTGGGTGCCTCGAATATTGACCTACTAAACTTGTCATTAGTCATTGAGTTCCTAATCGTTCCTTTAGGAACTCATATCAACCTATGTGGGCTAAGTTTCTTATATAGATATTTGTAAGCAACATATCTAGATTTGCAACAAAAGTTACATTTCAAATGAGATGATACATGTAGTGTTGGTCCTTTAATGAAGGTGGTTTGAGTTCGGTGAGATCCACTCATGAATCCAATTCCACTTCTTTTTCCGACGTAACCCTTATTTTCAAGGATCATGTCTAAGCCCTTGCTACCAACCTTAAACTTATTTAGGGTCTCTTTAAGTAGCAAGTTTTCATTTTTAATTACCTCTAAGTATTCACACTTAGAGCATGGGGGTAAAGAGGGAGTTTGAAGACTATCAAGCTTATTTGTAATAAAGCATGCTCATTCTTTAATAAATTGAACTTCTTACTAATACTTCTATACTCATTAAACAATTCATGGAAAGCATTCAAAAGTTTATTAAAAGATAAATCTTCATTAAATAACTCACTTACCTCATCTACTAAAGCCATTAGAGCGAAGTTGGCTTCCTCTTTGTTGCTTGCTTCTTTATCCTCGGAGTTACTTGAGTCGTCCCACGTCGCCTTTAGAGCTTTCTTCTTCTTTGGTAGCTTCTTCTTGGCTTGGGGGCATTCACTTTTGAAGTGCCTCGGCTTCTTGCATTCGTAACATATGACTTGGTCCTTTTTGGTTCAGGTTTATTTTTAGTATCGTTTTTAAATTTATTCTTTCTTACAAATTTTTTGAATTTTCGTGTTAAGAGTGTAAGTTCATCATCAAGGTCCTCATCACTTGAAACTTCCTTCAAGTGGTCTTCTTGTGTTCTCAATGCCATATCTTTCCTGTTCTTTGGAAGGGGGTTCTCTAGCTCATCATGAGCATGACATGTCATTTCATAGGTCATCAAAGACCTAATGAGTTCTTCATGAGAAAATATTTTAAGGTCCTTGGCCTCTTGAATGGCTGTGACTTTTGGATCCCAACTCTTTGGAAGAGATCTTAAAATTTTAGTTACAAGTTCGAAATTAGAAAAACCTTTACCAAGTGCTTTGAGTCCATTGACGACATTTGTGAAACGGGTGTACATGTCTCCGATGGACTCACTTGGTTTCATTCAAAAAAGTTTATAAGAATGCACCAAGAGATTTATTTTGGACTCTTTCACTCGGCTAGTGCCTTTATGAGTGATTTTAAGAGTACGCTAAATATCAAAAGTCGATTCACAAATTAAAACTCGATTAAACTCATTTTTATCAAGTGCACAAAACAAGGCATTCATAACTTTTGTATTTAAAGCAAAAACCTTCTTCTCCGATTCATTCCATTCGCTCATCGAAAGAGAAGATTTTTGAAATCTATTTTTGACGATATTCCAAAACTCAAAATCCATGAAAATCAAAAAAATCTTCATACGAGTCTTTCAATAGGTGTAATCCGACCCATTAAACATAGGCGGACGTGTATTGGAATGACCCTCTTGCATATTGGAATAAGCTACCACTCTTGAGTTTTAAACTAAATAAGAGTGACCAAGCTCTGATACCAATTGTTAGAAATTAGGCGACACTAAGAGGGGGGGGGGGGGTTTGTGAATTAGTGTAGCGAATTAAAACTTGTAAACTTGTAATTGATTTTGGAGATAGTTGATTCGTAAGGAAATTTCGATTCGACGAAAGAAGTTTTAGCTAAAAATAGTTCGAGTGAATGTAAATGAGAGTAGGGAGAAGAAGACCGAATGATTTATAGCTAAGTAAAGGTAAGATGTAGAAATTTAAAAGCTCACACATTCAAAGTATGCAGCAATGTATAGTGGTTCGGTCAAATGACCTGCGTCCACTTCCAAAGCCTCCTTTGATAAGGCTCCCAACTTCCACTATCAAACTTCTTTGAAGGGGAAGGACTATTAGAACCCTTGCGGATTCTAAGCTTGGGGTTGATCTCTATAGGGGATCGGCCTCCTTGGAAACTTTATAGGGGTTCCTTCCTTCAAGTTGCTGCTCAAAGGTTGCTAAAAGATTGATTTATTTAGGATGAAAAGAGGGTGAATACATGGCTATTTATAGGGCTTCTAAACCCCAACTCCTAATAGGACTCTTACTCAAGACTCCTACTTCTAACCAACTCCTACTTCTAATTAGGACTCCTTCTCTAGTAGGACTCCTAATTCTAATAGGACTCTTTCCCTAATAGGACTTCTACTTCTAATAGGACTCTTTCTTTAATAGGACTCCTACTTCTAATATGAGTCTTTCTCTAATAGGACTCCTACTTCTAATAGGACTCTTTCTCTAATAGGACTCATACTTCTAATATGAGTTTTTCTCTAATAGAACTCCTACTTCTAATAGGACTTCTTCTCTAAGAAGCAACCTAACCATAACCTAGCCGGCCTCTTCACCTCTTTAATAGGGGTCGGCTAGATAGGATTTACATGAATGCCCTTATCAATGAAACTAGATTAGAACTCTCATAGCTAGAGTCCTAATAGACCTGCCCTCTTCAAATCAACCTTGTTCTCGAGCCTGACATTCCATGAATTCTGGGAATTTGATCTTCAAGTCGTTATAGTTCTCCCAAGTGGCATCTTTTGCTGGTAGGTTTGCCTATTGTATTACCACTTCAGTAGCAGGTCATCGTCATTGAGTCATGATCTGTCGATCAATAATAACACTTGGTTGGGTCTGGAGCTCTCCTTGGGTAGTCATATTTGATAGATGACTTTGGGCTATCTCATGTTATCCCAACTTGAGTTTCAAATACGATACATGGAAGACTGGATAGATTCGGGAGCTAGCAGGTAAGTCCAATCTGTATGCTATTGCTCCGATGTGCTCCAAAATCTGGTAGGGTCCATAGAATCGAGGTGAAAGCTTTCTAGATGCTCTAGTTTGGATTGATGTTTGCTTGTATGGCTGGAGCCGTAGGAAGACCCAATCTCCTATTGAAAATTCTCTTTCGCCTTAGTGTTGATCATATTACTGTTTTATCCCTATCCAATAAAAAATTTACTTAATTCTTTTATAGGTTCTGAGGAACTCGGAGTGCCCGGCCATAGGTGTGGAATGCATCTCTTGAAGGATGGTCTTTATGCAAGTAGAATTTGGCACAAGCACAATGCATCCCTTATATTGCAAGTCCTTTGAGTCCCAACTGTAATGAGCCACGGAGCTTGGTGCTTTCTCCAATTTTTTTATAATTTTACTTATTTCCAGATTATCTTGCCATTCCCTCCTAATATCCTCAAGGAAATCGCTGGTTGAAAGTGAAACAACCGAAAATTCAGCTTGCTCAGGTAGTCGCGAAAGCACATCTGCAACAACATTATCTTTCCCCTTTTTATAAGTTATTTCATAATCATATCCAAGAAGCTTTGTTAACCATTTTTACTACTCAGGGGAAGATATCTTCTGCTCTAAGAAATATTTTAGGCTTTTATGGTCGGTCTTGATTTGAAAGCGTCGTCCGATCAAGTACGGTCTCCATTTGGACATCGCATGCACAATCACGAGCATCTCCTTGTCGTAAATAGTCATCTTGAGATGGGAAGGAGATAACACCTTACTAGTATAAGTGAGGGGGTGGCCATCTTGCATTAGTACAGCACCAATTCCTACTCCGGAGGCATCGACTTCAATAATAAAAGTCTTGTCGAAGTCGGGTAATGCTAGTATTGGCATTGTTATCATTGCAACTTTAAGTTCGTCAAGGCGATGGTGGCTTTGTTCGACCACTGAAAAGCATCATTTTTTAGTAAGGAAGTAAGGGGTGCACTAATCTTTCCATAGTTTTTTATGAACTTACGATAGTAACCTATTAAACCGAGAAAGCTGCGTAGTGATTTTATGTTTCTCGGGGTCGGCCAGTTCTGCATTGCTTCAATTTTGGAGGAGTCCACTACCACCCCGTTCTCTAATATGATATGCCCAAGATATTCCACCTTTTGTTGAAGAAAGCTACACTTCATTTTTTTGACAAAAAGAATATGTTCTCGCAAAATTGTCAAAACAAGTCGTGCTGAATATGACTTTTAAGAGAAGGGCTGTAAATAAGGATATCGTCGAAGAAAACTAGCACAAACTTTTGAAGATAACTCTGGAAAATATCATTCATAAGGCTCTAGAAGGTGGAGGGAGCCTTGGTGAGACTAAAGGGCATTACCAGAAATTTGTAGTGACCGTTGTGCATTCGAAAGGCAGTTTTCGGTATGTCTTCTTCGCACACTCATATTTGATGATACCCGGATCGAAGGTCCAACTTTGTAAAGACTCATGCTCCCTTTAATTCATCAAGAAATTCATCTACTACTGGAATAGGGTACTTGTCCTTGACGGTTATGCTGTTGAGAGATTGGTAATCAACGCACATTCGTCATGTTCCATCTTTCTTTCGTATGAGGAGCACCGGTGAAGAGTAGGGGCTGCAACTTGGCTGAATAACTCCTGTTTCAAGCATCTATTTTACAATCCTTTCTATTTTATCTTTTTGGAGATGTGGATACCGATATGGTCGAGTATTTGCTGGAGGTTTGCCTAGAAGAATCAGTATACGATGATCATGCCGGCAGTTAGGAGGTAGGATGCGTGGTTCGTCAAATATATCTGAAAATTCAGTAAGCAAGGGAAGTAGGTTTGGATCTTCAAATTTGGTTGGCTCTCCCTTAGATTTCTACTTAAGTTGTACCAAAAAGCTACTGTATGCTTTGTGCAAAACTTTCTCCATTCGTTGTATGCAAATCGTTATTACGTCGCCCCCACATTTTCTGCATAGTATCACCTATTTCCCCTTATTATAAAATTTTATAATTAATTTCAAAAAATTTAAAAAAAAATCACATAATGTCATCAACCATTCGATGCCAAGCATGGCCTCATAATCATCGAGAGGGAGGAGGAAAAATTCTGTAATTATCTCTTGGTCCTGTAGCAATAGTTTCACCCGTGGGCACCTACGATCACACTTCAAAATTTATCCATCTGTGACCTTAACATCGAACCTGCTACAATTATCAATAGGTAAGGCCATCTGGATAGCAACCTTGCTGTTCATAAAATTATTAGTGCTCCCAGTATCAATAAGAACGGTGATCAGTTATTGCTTCAGAAATCCTCCCACTTTCATTGTTTGCAGGTTCGCGTAATCGGCAAGGGCATGTATCATAATATCAATTGGCTGCTATTATTCATCCATGACCTCTTCCTCATGCTCTTGGACCTCCTCCTCCATGTCTTCAAGAGGTTCAATCAGTAGGAGGCGGCCCCTTTTGCAGCGATGATCGCAGTTCCATAGCTCGTCGTAATGCCAACAAAGACCCTTTATTGATCGGTCACGTAGTTCTTCTTTTGTTAATTTTTTTGGCAGCGAAGGATGGCTGGGAGCAGAAGGGAGTTTATATGCTGAGGTTTTAGGAGTGGTTCTCATCCTCTGAGCATCTTGGCTGAGCTGTTCTTCTTGTATTCGTGCAAAAGAAATCGTAGCTATCACGGTACGGGGCTTTTGCGCCTTAACTTCCCCTTTTATCTCTGGCTTGAGTCCTTTGATGAATGTTCCTAATAATTAATGGTCAGTCTAATCATGAGCAAGGTAGGATAGCTTCTCAAACTTGGTTTGGTACTCTTGAATCGTAGAGGTTTGTCGAATCTTTGTGAGTTGGCCGTCGATATTTTCATACTCCGTAGGTCTGAAATGGTTCAACAGTGCATTCTTAAATTGATTCCATGTCGGAGCCCCATGATTATATTCCAGCCAATTGTACTGTTGAATAGCATCTCCTTCAAGGTGGATGACAACAATCTCTACCATAGCATTATTCGATGTTTGGTAGTAGCAAAAGTAACGTTCGGCGCGCGAAATCCACCCCGCCTGGTCTCCTTCTTCCCATCATGGGAAGTCCACCCTCATGCATGGCTGAAGCATGTCCGAGGGCTGTCCCTCCTCTGGGGTCCTTTCTGAATTCTCTCCTTGCTGCAATTTGGTTGGACTCGGTAGTTGTCCAATTCCGAATTCTGCAAACAAAGCGCGCAATTTGTCTTCCAAGCACGATTCAAGCCGTGATTCAATCCGAGATTCCCATGCTTCAAATTTGACATCAACTAGATCTTAAGAAGCCATAGCATATGCCTATAGATCAGAGATGCCCTTGTCTTTTTTTTGTTGATGGGTTAATGGCATGGGGTGGTGGAAGGTTTGGATAATAGATCGGTGATAGAAGGGTTCGACTGTAATGGTTTACTGTTTTGGGCTGTGGTTTTTGATGCTGTTGTTGAATTTTGGATTTTGATGATGAAACTAATTGATTATGATTTGTGGTCTAACTGCGTTTTGAGTTACGCAGGTCTACTATCGATCAAGATTAGATAGTTGATGTTGGAGGAATTGATGTTGCGCCGGGTGATCACGTCTGGATATTAGATGTCGAGCCAGAGGTTCGGTCGACAATCGGTGGAAGGCTTCGTACGTTGGGTATCAGGCCTAGAAGAGCATGTTGTGCCAAGGATATCGGGGTTATGAAGGTCAACCGCCAATTGGGCAACGGATCGCTAGAGAGGATGATGTGTCGAAGAATCGGACAGAGCGCCGATAAGCCAATGACGAACCGGGCAACTGAGTGTCAATTCGTGTTGTAATAATTGTCTAGATCGAAGTAGAGTTTAGTTTATATGTGCAGGATTAACTACGATGACGATGAAGATGTAATGCAAAACAAAGTGCCGGAAGACAAGTGGGATGGATCGTTGGGAGTTCGAGAGTTCGACGGAAGTCCGAAGATTCGTTGGGAGTATTACTGGAACTGGCCGAGAACGAGTAGGGAGCTTGCTGAAGGGTTTTCGAAAGTTCACCGGAAGGTTTGTCAGAAGTTCATAGAGCTTGCCAAGAAAGATCAGAGCTTGCCAATGAAGCTTGTTGGAACTCGCCAAGATCATCATGAAGTCCGGGAGCTTGCCGGGAGTCCGCAGAATGGTTTCCGAGGTTTCGTCGGAAGACCGTCGGAAGTTCACCGAAAGCTCACCGAAAGAAGTCTTATCTTGTAGACTTTGTAATAGCTTAAAAAATATCTTTAAAATTCATAGTTAGCATATAATTTGGTTTAGGATTAGGTGTTAATCCTATAAACCAAATTTGGGCCAATTCAGACTTTATTTGGACCGGTTTCGGTCGAGTTTTCAGTCGAAACCAGTATGCTGAAATGACCTGGGCGGTAGTACCGCCTAGGCTGGGCATTGGCACTACATAGAGGCCAAGAGCTGAGTGGTGGAACCACCCGGTCGGGCGGTAGCACCACTTTACTGTGAGCACCGTGTTGAGCTTTGTCGATCTTTGCGACGGGAAATTCAAAATGGTTCAAATTTTGGCTTCAAGTTTGGGCTCCAAATTTGAATCACTTTGAGGCCTATAAATACCCCACTCATTCAGAGTTTAAAGGGGGCCTAGAACTAAAAAAAAGAAGAGGGAAACTCTCTTGAAAGTGTGTCAAATCTTCCCTTTAAGTCTTAAGAGTGTTCTAGTCCAAGAGAGGGGTAAGAGTGCTCGTAAGGGTTATCTCCTAAGCTTGTCAAAAGGAGAGGTACTGTGAGGGAGTTCATCCTCACTCGTTGAAAGGAGGATAGCTAGTGGAAAGTCGGTGGCCTCAAGCAAGAGGAATGGGAGTGGACGTAGGTCGGATGACCGAACCACTATAAAAATATAGTTTGCATTTACGTTCTTGCTATTTACTTTACTACAAACCCTTTCCACTTAATTTGATGCTCTACTTCTCATCTCTGCAAACATATTTAAGTTAGAGCTTTTCTTATATGATTCCACTGATATGACTTTCATAATATGAAACGAAGTTTTCACCGTATGAAGTTTTCGAAACTTGTTCAAATCGCTAAAAATTTATCATTCCTTACCGTTGCACTAATTCACCCCCCCTCTCTTAGTGCCACTTGATCCCTAACAATTGGTATCAGAGCCACGTTATTTCTCATTCGGATTTACACCCGTAAGAAATGGCTCTTATGGCTTTCAAGAGGGCTTTTCGGTTTTCATCCACCGTTCTTTAATAGTTCGGACTACACATATTGGAAAACTTGAATGAGAGTTTTCTTGCTTTCTATAGATTTGGATTTATGGAATGTCGTTGAAAATGAATTTCAACTTTCCTCTAAACCGACGAATGAATGGTCGGATTTGGAGAAAAGATCATTTTCTTTGAATGCAAAGAAAATATTTTGATGCACGATTTTGAGGTTTTCCGAATGGCACCAAGTGAGACTATCGATGACATGTTCTCCCGCTTCACGGATGTCGTCAATAGCTTGAAAACTCTTAGTAAAAGTTTTTTGGATTTTGAACTCGTAAACAAGATCTTAAGATCCCTTCCAAAAAGGTGGGATCCTAAAGTAACCCCTATACAAGAAGCTAAAAATTTAAATGACTTGGCTCTTGAAGAACTCATTGGGTCTTTAATGACCTATGAAATGGCATTCTTGGAACACAATGAACATGATGAACATTTGAACCACCTTCTAAAGAACAAGAAGGTTTCGAAACTCTGAACTTTGAAATGCCACTTGAATGATGACTCAAGTGATGAGGACACTGTTGAGAACTTTGAACTTCCAACACTAAATCTTAATAAATTCATGAAACAAAAATAAAAAATTAACAATGAATTTAAACGGAGGAAGAGGCCAAAGATGAAGAAGAAGCGCAAAGAAGAATCAAATCACGAAATGGCGAATTGAGCTTTAACGGGCTTCGATTACAAGGTAAGTAACTTAACTCCCTTAAATTATTTTAAAATTACATGATGCTTTCCATGAATGCTTAACTTAGTTAGTAGGAATTTTTTTTCATGCTTTTCTTGTGTTTTTGGAAATTAAAAAAAATATTTTAAAAAATATATCATTCTTTTCTTTCTAGTACTTTTGAAAAGTAAAATTTTTGAATGGTGAATGCAACATTATGAATGATGATTATATGATTTATGATAATGTTTGTACACCTAATAGGATTAACCCATGCATGTGTATCTTGATGGTTTACATTGTCTCTAAACATGATGCCTGATGATTTTATATCATGCATGAGTTTTTGAAGTGATGTTGATTTGAAAACTTCTATCTTGGATTAATGGGTCTTAACCCTTTTTATGATGAAATTTTTAGTTGATGTATGTCTTCATGAAATCAATTGCAAAACTAAAAGACGTAACCCACAAATTTTCAAAATGAAAGAAATGTGGTTTTGATATTGCCTTGTGTTATATTTGGACTTAATGGTTTTCATGACAAAAATTATTTTTAAGATTTTTAAAATGATGTATGATTTTAGCAAAAGTTTGAGCATCGATCATCTTATTATAACTAATGTAAGAAAGAATTAAAATAATTTTGATGATATTTTCATTTTTGAATATGATGCATGACATTTTCATATGAAAAATTTGAACATTCTTATGAAAGATTAAGTCACTTAAATTGAAACTCATAAAGATGAGAAAATGCACTATCATGATATTTGATGCATTTGATCTTAATGGGTTTAATGACAAACTTGTATTTTGAATTTATACAATGATGGGTTCCATATAAATGTTTGAACATACATTATTAAATCATCATTGAAATGAAAATATTAAAAGTTTGTTATCATGCTTAATAACTTTGTGATATCATATCTTGATGATAAACTCATGTTTTGGCCTTAAATTTGATACTTATATTTTGAAACATGAGCACACTTGTTTGAAACAAAATGAAACACATTATCATGATAAATTGAATCTCATAATGTGTTATATTGTTATCTTGACAATTTTTATAATGAAGTTTGTCTTTCGATTTTGAATATTTTGATTTGGCATATAAAGGCAAAAGACATACTTATATGATGAAACATAAAGAAATTGTATTTACTATATTATTGAGATTAATGATTTTATGATATCTTATGAATCTCGTAAATTATGAAAGTGATTTTGATGATTTGTTTATGAGTTCGGAGTTGATGATTTGAACTAGAATGAGTCTTATCTGTATCATGATCTTGATAACTTGAGTTTTTCAAGACCTCTTACTTTATACTATGATTCTCCCATGTCATTGAAGAGAAATTCAAATGAATCATAAGTTAGTTTCTCTTGACTTATTGATACTCAACTCGAGAAAATGTGTTTTGAATGTTAGAAACATTACATGTGTAATTTGAAATTTTCTCTCATGTTTCAATACCACTTTGTATGCTTCATGACTTGATGATTAAAATATTGATGTAGACTTTTGTGTATCACTTATCATGATTAATGCAAATTGCTAGCATTTTGAATCTCGAAAATGATTATGATTTGATTATGGGTTTCAAGTTGTCAAATTATTTTGAATGAGATATTTTCAAGTGAATCATGAACTCGCTTTTAAATTCTTGACTTGAGATATTTTTTTGTGCAAATTGAAATACTTTCCTTTATGATTGCTTCCTTTTTCATTTACTAAAGAGGAAAACAATTCAAGTCTTAATATATTGATATTTGATACTTGAAATTTCTCATGAAATGTGATCTTAATGAGAATTCCTATGCATAAATCAAGTTGCCCTTTGTGCTATTAATTCTCAAATGAATCATGTTCTTCTTGAGCCTTGATATTATATCCTAGAAGTGACATAATTTCTTTGCCTTGTGTGGCAAATTGAATATTTGATATAAATTAATTTTCTTTATGATGAATTATGAATCATGACTTGATCTATGATTTTGATATATTTTTTATCATGATCCTTGATTGTATAATTCTTTTACACTATTAAAAGGATTTGTCAAATGAATCATGTCCTTCTTAAATATTTCTTGATATCATGACATGATTTCTTTATATAGCTTGAAATTTTTTAGCAATTGAGTCCTCCACTTCTATTTGACAATAATGACAAAGGGGGAGCTAGCTTGTTGAATTAATATTCATGACTTGAATGTTGATGATTGAAAATTTGATGAAAAATAAATGTGCTTAATGATTGAATCATTGATTTATTCTTTTATCATGGCTTAAAAATGAATGAAAAGAAAATATGTTAGCACTTGTAATCATGACTTGATCCATTATATTAATATATTTATATCATGATTTGAAGATTGATGTAAACTTTTTATATATATGCAAACTTATGTGAAAAGTTTATATCATCATATTTGATCCTCCCTTTCTTTTTGACATTGATAAAGGGAAGAAGATTTATTGCTAGGTTGCACACCCAAATAAAAAATTGCTAGCTCATTCAAGATTAAGAAAATTACTATCTCAAAAAAAGAAGCAAAAATGCAAAACTTTGAAAATTTGGAATGTTACACTTGCCATGCCTTTATGTTTGTATGTTTTAATGAAAAGTTAGCATATATGTTTAAAGTGATTATACTAATTGCTAGCTCATTGCAAACAAAAAGTTGATAGCTTGCAAAGGTGAAACTTAGTTACAAAAGAGAAGAATTGAAAGGAAGCTAACTTACGTATCGCAAAGTATGTTAGCTTGCTTATCATTACTGATTGCTTGCTTATCATCTTTTTCTCTCATATCATGATTTTTGACTCCCTTGAATTCATGACTTAATATGCTGAAAATTCATGTTGTAAATTTGTTATTTTATCATGATCAAAGCATTGACTATTTATACTCCACTTCTATTTGTCAATGACAAAGGGGGAGCAACGGTTGCTATCTTGCAAATTCAAGAAAAGCAAAGTACAAATTTGCACAAGAAGCAAGTGTTGTATTGCTATGCTTGGACATCTTTAAAAACTTGCTATGATTGAATGTCTTAAAGTAATGTTGTATGATGTGATTAATAGCTAGTGTATTGTAAAATTTGTATATCTTTTAAACTAGCTATAATGATTACTTCTCCTTTTTGTTAATGACATAGGGGGAGAAGTAGATTGATGACTTCATGCATTGAATTGAAGATTTTATATATTTGCATGATGGTTTTATGTATTCTCATATTCTGTGATAAATGTTGCTTGGATTTGGGATAATCTAAGTGTTTCTATCAATGGCATATTGATAGGGAGAGTTTAGTTAAACACCGGGGAGTTATAGTTAACTCCGTTAGTCATCAATTAGTTGTCATCATCAAAAAGGGGGAGATTGTTGAATCTCGGATTTTGATGATGAAACTAATTGATTGTGATTTGTGGTCTAACTGCATTTTGAGTTACGCAGGTCTACTATCGATCAGGATTAGACAGGTGATGCTGGAGGAATTGACGTTGCACCGGGTGATCATATCTGGATATTGGATGTCGAGTTGGAGGTTCGATTGACAATCGACGGAAGGCTTCATACGTCGGGCATCAGGCCTAGAAGAGCGTGTTGTGCTAAGGATATCAGGGTTACGGAGGTCAACCGCCAATTGAGCAACGGATCGCTAGAGAGGATGATGTGCCGAAGAATCGGACGAAGCATCGATAAGCCAATGACGTGCCAGGCAATTGAGTATCAATTCGTATTGTAATAATTGTCTAGATCGAAGTAGAGTTTGGTTTATGTGTGCAGGATTAACTATGATGACGATGAAGACGTAAAGCAAAACAAAGTGCCAGAAGACAAGTGAGATGGATCATTGGGAGTTCAAGAGTTCAATGGAAGTCCAAAGATTCATTGGGAGTATTGCCGGAACCGACCGAGAACGAGTAGGGAGCTTGCCGAAGGGTTTTCGAAAGTTTACCGGAAGGTTTGTCAGAAGTTCACGAAGCTTACCAAGAAAGATCGGAGCTTGCCAATGAAGCTCGTTGGAACTTGCCAAGATCATCGTGAAGTCCAGGAGCTTGCCGGGAGTCTGCAGAATGGTTTCCAAGGGTTCGTTAGAAGATCGCCGGAAGTTCGCCGAAAGCTCTCCGAAAGAAGTCTTTTCTTGTGGACTTTGTAATAGCTTAAAAAATATCTTTAAAATTAATAGTTAGCACATAATTTGGTTTAGGATTAGGTGTTAATCCTTAAACCAAATTTGGGCCAATTCGGACTTCATTTGGACCAGTTTCGATCGAGTTTTCGGTTGAAACCAGTGTGCTGAAATGACTTGGGTGGTAGTACCACCCAGGCTGGGCGGTGGCATTGCCCAGAGGCCGAGAGCTAGATGGTGGAACCACCCAGGTTGGTGATAGCACCGCCCAGCACCCGCGGGCACCAGCGGTGGCATCGCTGGATGGGCGGTGGCACCGCCCAGTATTGCCAGCACCGGGAAATTCAAAATGGTTCAAATTTTGGCTCCAAGTTTGGGCTCCAAATTTGAATCACTTTGAGGCCTATAAATACCCCACTCATTTAGAGTTTAAAGGGGGTCTAGAACTGAAAAAAAGAAGGGGGAAACTCTCTTGAAAGTGTGTCAAATCTTCCCTCTAAGTCTTAAGAGTGTTCTAGTCCAAGAGAGGGGTAAGAGTGCTTGTAAGGGTTATCTCCTAAGCCTGTCAAAAGGAGTGGTGCTGTGAGGGAGTTTCATCCTCGCTCGTTGAAAGGAGGATAGCTAGTGGAAAGCCGGTGGCCTCAAGCAAGAGGAATCGGGAGTGGACGTAGGTTGGATGACCGAACCACTATAAAAATCTGGTTTGCATTTACGTTCTTGCTATTTACTTTGCTGCAAACCCTTTCCGCTTAATTTGATGCTCTACTTCTCATCTCTGCAAACATCTTTAAGTTAGAGCTTTTCTTATATGATTCCACCGATATGACTTTTATAATATGAAACAATGTTTTCACCGTACGAAGTTTCCGAAACTTGCTCAAATCGCTGAAAATTTATCGTTCCTTACCGCTGCACTAATTCACCCGCCCCCCCCTCTTAGTGCCGCTCGATCCCTAACAGCTGTTAGAGTTATGAAACTAGGTATGATGGTTGAATCTTAAGGCTAGATGGATGCCCTAAAGATATCTTGGTTGGTGGCAGCAAGGTGGCTAAGGTTTGGTAGGTTACGGAGGAGAAAAAGGACAAAGGTGTAGCACTAGAATTTTTACTAAATAAATTTCAACAGTAAAGATGTAATTTTTTTCAAAAATTTTCAACAAAGATTCAAGCAAAACTTAAAGGGAATCTACTGGTAAGGGAGAGGTAATGCTGTTAAAAATTTTGTAGAAAGAAATGATAGCAAGAGGTTCGGCAAAATTGAGGATTACGGAGAGGTACTATAGTAGATTTTTACGTCTAAAGTGCAGCAATTTAGATGTAAAAGATAAGTGGTTTATATTGAGAATTTTTTGACAAAACCAAAGGAAAAACCACTGTTAGGAAGTGTCAAAGTTGTCATAAAAATTTCATAGAGATTTGGATAGAAAAAACATAATAGCAAGATAAAAAAATAGTGCTATGCGGTTGAAATTCTACAGTGTAGCTTTCGTTGTAGAGATGAAAACTTTATGACGAAAAGTTTATGCAGCAATATAGGAATGAATTTTTTTGATTTTTTTGAATAAGGATAACTAAATTGCAGTAGTAGTAAGGTAGATAATCAGAACCTATTGCAATTCACGAGAAGATCAAAGGATGATCTGTGATGGTGGAGATGACGACGGAATTCGATGATGATCTTCTAAGCAATTATGGGAATTGCTTTGGGCAGTTGTGGAGGTATGGTGGATGGCTGTGGAAGGGCAGCGAGATGCCAAGAATGCTGCTCTAATACCAAGTGTTAGAACCCTTGCGGATTCTAAGCTTGGGGTTGATCTCTATAGGGGATCGGCCTCCTTGGAGCTCTATTGGGGTTTCTTCCTCCAAGTTGTTGTTCAAAGACTGCTAAAAGATTGATCTATTCATGATAAAAAGAGGGTGAATACATGGCTATTTATAGGGCTTCTAAACTCCAACTCCTAATAGGACTCTTACTCAAGGCTCCTATTTCTAACCAACTCCTACTTCTAATTAGGACTCCTTCTCTAGTAGGACTCCTAATTCTAATAGGAGTCTTTTCCTAATAGGACTCCTACTTCTAATAGGACTCTTTCTCTAATAGGATTTCTACTTCTAATAGGAGTCTTTCTCTAATAGGACTCCTACTTCTAATAGGACTCCTGCTTCTAATAGGAGTCTTTCTCTAATAGGACTCCTACTTCTAATAGGACTCCTTCTCTAAGAAGCAACCTAACCCTAACCTAGCCGGCCTCTTCACCTCTTTAATAGGGGTTGGCTAGATAGGATTTACATAAATGCCCTTATCAATGAAACTAGATTAGAACTCTCATAGCTAGAGTCCTAACAAGGACTAAACACCCCTCTTATAAACTTTTACAAGTGGTTCACTCTCTTACAGATTTTTGACATAGAAAAAGAGGGAGGTGAACACTTAAGCTATCGAAATAAGATTTTGCTATAGCTTTGACTCAATTTTCAATTGCTCTAAAAGGTGCTTTACCAGCAGAGGAAAGAGGGGTATTTATAGACTCAATTGACTTTCAAAAATGGAGCCAAAAAAAGTCACATCTTGGATTTTCGGGTATTGGCGGTACCACCGGTTGGTACTGGTAGTACCACCGCCTGTTCACCCTGCTCTGTTAGTGTACTGGGTGGTGTCACCGCTTGACAGAGTCCTCAGGCTCTGTGAACTAACGGTATCACCGCTGGCAGGTAATAACTACCAGCGGTACCACCGTTGACCTAGGGCGGTACCATCGCCCAGACCATCTGGGAAGTTGTTCCCAGGGCGGTGCCACCGCCCCAGTCTAGCGGTGCCACCTCTAGACCTGGTCCAGAACTTTTGAATGAGCCCTAAATCTAGACCAATTCAGTTTAGACAAGACTCAGTTGACCCCTACCAGGGTTAAACAAGATTATTACCTAATTCTCACCCTAATTACATACTAACTATGAAATTTAGACATAATTCTAAGCAAAGACTAAACCAGCAACTTCAAGTTTTCTTTCAGCGAGCCTCCGGCGAACTTCCGACTGACTTTTGACGCACCCTCAGATTTCTTCCGGTGGACTCCTAGTAGGCTCCCGGACTTGTGGCAAGTTCGATGAATCTTTGGTAGGCTTCCGAACCTTCTTGGTGAACTCTGCAAACCTCCGACGATCTTTCTGGTGAACTTTTGAAACCTTCGGCAAGTCTCCGATTCTTTCTCGATTGGTTCCGGCAGTACTTTCGATAATCTTTCAGACTTTCGGTGGACTCTCGAACTCCCAACAACTTGACTCTAGTAATTTGCTTTATATCTTCATGCTATCGTAGTTAATCTTACGCACTTCTCAATAATATGGATTATATCAAATAACTTATCAATTGACTTCATCATCAAAATTCGAGATTCAACAAAAACATGCTTGACTATTTTTTATATGATAAGCAACACATGAATTGTTGATTCTCGACTCAAAATTTTCTTTCCTTGATTTCTCAGATGTATGACTGAAAATAGTGTGATTCATGATCCCGATATTTTTAAATGTCATCTTTTGGTTGAATTATACGTCCTTCATCATTTCACAAATTGATCGATGTTAGTGTTCATAACTTTTGGAAATCACTATTTTTATATCATGCAAGTTTTCTTATCTTTACGTTATCATTCTCTCGAACCGCTTGATGAAAAAGTTTCCAAAGCTTCTTGATTACAACACTTTAATGTGATCAATCATTTTTTAAGTAAATGTACTTAATAAAAATTTACCTCATGATTAGTATGAGATCAAAAGTAATTCGAAGACATCATTTCATCTCAATCAAATATATAACGATCAAATTAGATATCTAAGATAGATGGTAATAAAGGGGACAAATTGATCAAAAATCAAGATGTTGCAACCCTCCTAAAATTGTCTAAGTCTGGATGTCAATGGTGGTACCGCCAGAACTAGTGGTAGCACCGCCAGAACTGGCAGTAGCATCACTTGGGCATTCTGTTCCCAAGCAGTGGCACTGCTCAGTTGGTGGTGGCACCACCCGAGAGCCCCCTTATATAAAGGGGCTTTAGGGCTGACAGTAGAACCGCCCCCAACTCTTGAAGCTGCTCCTAAAGACTCTTCCCCTCCTCTCAAAACTCCATCTTTCCTCTTAAAAAGACCAAGAGAGGCTTCCATCCTCTCAAATCTTGGATTAAGGTCTCTATTTCTCAAGAAACCTCTACTAAGGTAATCTTTGGCACTCCCTCTTTTTTTTCTTAATACATGGCTGCCTCTTTGTAATTCCCTTGTTCTATCATTATTTTTAGATAAATGACTCCTAGGAGATCATCTAGGGACAAAGGGAAGAGGAGGGAAGGAGATTCATATGACCCATTCTATTTTAGCTCTAGTAAAAATGCCCTTAGGTACCCTAGTTTTGAAATAAGAAATGTGCATACGGGTAAACATATTGATTTAAGTGTATTAGGAAACCTAAAGCCCATTAGGTGGTTTGTCGATTTAGATGTCTTGCCTATTTTATAAATCATAGAATCAATTTGTCCTAGATTAGTTCAATTGTTTTACACTAATCTAAGCATAGATGAAGATGATAACATGTAAACCTACCTTCTAGGAAACCAAATTCCAATTACGGATAGTATAATTTGTGACCTAATTAGAATCTCAAAAAAGAGAAGTGGTTGTTACTTTAGAAGACAATGGGATTTGGATGCAATCGGAGTAACCTACTCCAAGGCTTTAGGGACCATTTTTGAAAATCCTAACTTAGCCATAGTCTCTAAAAGCTATAAGCATTTATAACCATTTAGTTCTAAGATCCTCCATCATATTATCATTAGTATCCTAATCCCTAAATAGTATCACCACAATGAAATCAGTCAAATAGAGTTAGGTACTATATACTAGATAATGACCAGACAAGATAATTGTTACTGATACCTAATTAGGTAAAATATGATGGAAATAACATATAAAGATTTAATGTTACCATATGGGGGGTTAATCACTAGATTACTACATGCATATAATATTAGAATACCAGTTGACGATGAAGTAATAAAAGTCGATAGATATAACACCAGAAATAGAAACCTATTTAATAGACTAAGGTGCACATTTAGGAACAGAATATGGACTAGGCAGCCTAGAAGAACCAATCTAGCTCCTCCTCTAGTAGAAGAACCTGAAACACTAGTATTTAGGGGTAATGAATCTCCTCTTCCTAGTCTCTTTGGTGCAGCACCATCAGAACTAGCTTCTGCTCCATCTTCTGAAGATCCAATCATGACAGAGATAAATCAAATTAAATCATAGCAAGCTAAAATCCTAAATAAAGTATGTCAGATGAATCGAAAGTTAGATTACTTGTATAGGCACTTTGGTATTCCACCCGAGGAATAGTTGTAAAAACTCTATAATTGACTCATAAGTTGTAATAAAGCTTTTGCCTCTTGTTTTGTAAATCTCTATGTTATTTTTGGCACACTTTAAAATTCCATGTGTATTTGTCCTAATACATGAGGGTGTTGTTTGTTTTTTTTTCAAAATTTTTCAACTTTTGTTTTTATGAACTCATCTTGATATTATCTTTTTGGATTTCGGATGACATCTTTGCAATATCATATTTTGAATGGAGCTCTTGTTTTTTATCTTCCTTCGATTGTGTAATTGATACATCTCTTTCTTCGATTACATGATTCTTCGATTAATGAATTTTAAGTAATATCATGTCCTTTTAATGACTTGGTAAAATTGATTCTATCGATTTTATATTCCCTCTATCTCTATTGGGATGAATAAATGGTTCTCTTGATTTATTTTATCCACTCTTACGTATCATTTGGAGTTTGATGATTTTGTCTTCTTGACACATGCAACTATATATATATATATTTATATATTAATATCATGAACTTTGAAGAAGCTTTCAAGTCTGAATACTCTCTTCGGACTTCGTTCATATGAAATTGATGAACTCTTAAGCTTTAATGGCTTGATTGATTATTTTTAACTTGATAAATGATAACGTAAATTTAGCCTTCATGAATTCTTTCTTACGAGAATGCCAAATTAAATCATTTATGAAAGTTTTAATGATGATATGCTTCACTTCATAAATTTGTATTGGAAATACCAAGTTGAACCTTTATAGTATGAAATATTTGATGAATGTCTTGGCTTCAATAATCTATCTTTCCACTTTACGATTTTATGACTATAATTTTTAATCAAACTGCCTCTTGAACTTTTCATCTCGATTGTTCTCGAATGAACATTCAAAATTCTTATCATGAGTTTTATGAATTTTATGTTCAAATGATCCCTCTTCTACCTTATTGATTTCATTTGGAAGAAACAATTCTTGTAAGCTTGTTAATAACTTGAATGATTCACTTTTATGCTTCAAGAATTATTATGCAGAATTAGCTCTTAATTTTTTTATGTATGAATCTTTTATGAGCTTTTAGAAATTCTTATGAATTTTGGCCTCGATGATCTATCTTATGATTCTATAGATATGAATTTTAAATAAGAATGAACGAATCACTTTTCGGGTTTATTTGTCTCTTTTTGCCATTTTTCAAAACTCCAATTGTAATCAAGGCCCACTTACTTTTTGTTGATGACAAAGGGGGAGAAGAATGTTGATGACTTGATAAATACCTTGTATGTATCGTATTGAGAAAAATGTGGCAAGTTGAATTGATGACTTGATGAAATGCTTTGATGTATCGCAATGAATCACAAATGTATCGAAAATTGATTACCATGCTTTGTATCGAAAAATTGATTGCTATTTTTAGAAGCACAATGTAGCATATCACAATTGTATTGGAATGTATCATATGTATCACAAATGGCTCATACATGCTTAAAATGTAATTTTTTTTAAAGATCGTTATCATATCATGTTTAAATTTGGTATCTTTTATTGATATGATAAGTTATCATTTCATTTAATGATGCATCATAAAATGATATCATACCTTGCATTTATGATTTTATTTTGATATCATTTGATCCTTGCTACTTTTCAAAATTATAATTGATATCATTTGTCAAAATCACTTGACATTGAACTAGAAAATGGGTGTCATATCTTGACATCATTTTCGATTATGAAAAATATGAAGTTTCATATTTATGGATGAAAGATCATGATTGTTGAGCTTAACGATAAGTTCAACAGATGCAACTTATCGGTTTCGACTTTAATTCAAGGGGTTTGAATTCAAGTATTTCCTTTCTCAAAATATAGCATATAGAAAGGGGGAGTTAAGGTTAAGTCCGTCATCAATTGATTGTTATCATCAAAAAGGGAGAGATTGTTGAATCTCAGATTTTGATGATAAAGTCAATTGATAAGTTATTTGATCTAATCCATATTATTGAGATAAGTGTGTAGGATTAACTATAATAGCAATGAAGACATAAAGCAAATTGCCGGAGTCAAGTACGTTGGGAGTTCGAGAGTCGGTCAGAAGTCCAAAGTATCGTTGGAAGTGCTGTCAGAATTGGTCGAGAATGAATCCGGGACTTGCTGAAAGTTTCGGAAGTTTGCTGGAAAAATCATCGGAGGTATGTGGAGCTCACCGAGAAAGTTTAGAAGCTTGCCAAAAGATTCATCAAACTCGCCATAATGTCCGGGAGGCTACTGGGAGTCCGCTAGAAGATATTCGAGGGTGTCAGAAGTCCGCCAAAAGTTCGCTGAAAGCTAGCCAGAAGAAGACTTGATGTTGCCAGATTAGAATTTGCTTAGAATATATTTTCAATTTCATAGTTAGCATATAATCAGGGTTAGGATTATGTGATAATCCTAAATTAACCCTAGTAGGAGCCAATTGGGCCTTAATTGGACTAAATTGGGCTAGATTCATGGCCCATTCAGCAATGCTGGACCATGTCTGGCAGTGGCACTGGCAAACTAGGGTGGTGGCATCACTCCGAGAATAGGTTCTAGGTAGTCTAGGCGGTAGTACCGACCTAGGTCAGTGGTGGTCCGCTGACATTTATTACCTGTCAGCAGTGGTATCGCCCCTTCACAGAGTCTGAGGACTCTATTAGGTGGTGGTACCACCAGACTGGATGGTGGTACCACTCAGTACATTGATAAAGTAGGGTCAATTGACGGTGGTACTGCCAGTATTTGGAAATTCGGGATATGACTCTTTTTGGCTCTAAACCTGAAGCCAATAGAGTATATAAATACCCCTTACTTCTCAACTAGCCAAGCACATTGAGAAGTGTAAAAAACTGAGTCAAAGCTTTAGCAAAATTACATTCGATAGCTTGAGCATTCACCTCCTAAGTTTTACTTTGTCAAAGTTCTGTAAGACTATGAACCACCTATAAAAGTTTGTAAGAGGGGTGCTTAGTCCTTCCCCTTCAAGAAGAATTAATAGTGGAAGTTAGGAATATCATCGGAGGAGGTTTCGGAAGTGGACGTAGGTCATTTGACTGAACCACTATAGAGTGTGAGTTTTAACTTGCTGCATTTTAAACTTTACTTAGCTGCAATCTCTCAATCTCCCCTTCTCTATTTTCTATCGCATTCACTCAAATCACTTTGCTGAAATCTTTTTCGTCAGACCAAAATTTCTCTATGGACAACTCTTTCCAAAATCATTTTCAAAATTATGATTTTTATCTACTGTACTAATTCACCCCCCTTCTTAGTGCTGCTCAGATCCTAATAGAGTAAAGAAGGTCTTAATTGACACAGGTAGCTTTACTAACATCCTCTATTTTGAGGCTTTCCAAAAGTTTAAGATTGTTGATGATGAAACTAATTGATAGTGTTTTATTATCTAACTACATTTTAAGTGATGCAGGTCTACTATCGTTCAAGATTAGATAATTGACACAAGAGGAATCGATGCTACACTGGAAGAAATGAAGTCAGGATATTGGATATCGAGCCGAAGGTCCGATCGACAATCAGCAGAAGGCTTTAGACATCGAGCATCGGGCCAAGAAGTGTGGTATTACGCCAAGGAGATTGGGGTTGTAGAGGTTAACCACCGATTGGGCAACAGACCACAAGAGAGGACAGTGTGCTGAAGAACTGGACGAAGCACCGACCAATGACATGTCGGGCAACAAAAGGTTGATTCATGTAATAACTGTCTAGATCAAAGTAGGTTAAGGTTTACTTAGTATGCAGGATTAACTATGATATCGATGAAGATATAAAATAAAACAAAGTACCGGAGTAAAGGATGATTGTATCATTGGGAGTTCGAGAGTCTGTTGGAAGTCCAAAGATTCATCGGAGTGCTGCCAGAATTAGCCGAGAGTGAGTCGGGAGCTGGACGAAGGGTTCATTGGAAGTTTGCTAGAAAGACTCATCAGAGGTTCACGGAGCTCACCAAGAAAGTTCGGAGCTTGCCAAAGAAGACTCGTTGGAACTCGTCAAGATCGTTGTGAAGTCTAGGAGCTTGCCAGGAGTCTGTAAAATGGTGTCCGAGGGTTCGTCGGAAGACTGCCAGAAGTTCACCTGAAGTTTGTCAGAAAAAGTCTTAACTTGTCAGATTTTATTTCGCTTAGGAAATATCTTTAATTTCATAATTAGCACATAATTAAGATTAGATTTGGGAGGTAATTCCCTTAACCCTATTAGGGGTCAATTAGGCCTGGATTAGGACTGGTTTGGGTTGGATTCAAGGCTGAACCAGAAGTGCTGGACCTTATCTAGCGGTGCCATCGCCAGACTGGAGTGGTGGAACTACCTCAGTTTAGCTCCCCTGGTTGTATTGAGTGGCGGTATTGCCTAGTGATAGAGTACCTAGGTGGTGGCACTACTCAAATTGGGTGGTGGCACCGCCTAGTACACTGACAATGTCAGTGTGCCCAAGCGGTGGTACTGTCACATTGACGGTGGTATTGCTAGTGTCAGAGTTAGACTGGCAATGGTACCGCCAATACCCCAAAATTCGGGATGATTTAAATTTGGGCTCCAAATTTGAGTAGAAAATACCCCAGATGTTTTTACTTGGGATAGCAAGAATTGAGTAGAAAAAGGAGTCAAAATTCTATTGAAATCCTTTGTAAAATAAAGTGTCCCTCCTCATTGTGTAAGAAGTGAACTCTAAGGGAGAGTGAGGGAAATCTATAAGAGAGGGCAGTAAAAGGGAGCTTGTCTTTGCCCGTTGGAAGGAAGACAACTAGTAGAAAGCCGGTGGCCTCAAGTGAAGAGGAATCAGGAGTAGACGTAGGTTGTATGATCGAACCACTATAAAATTGGTTTGCATTTACTTTTTCACAATTTACATTTCAGCAAACCATCTTCACTTGTTGCTCCATTTTTTTATCTCTAAATGCTCGCAAGTTAAATACATTTCCCATATGCTTTAATCGAAAATCATTTTAATTGAAACATGACTCTTTTCATATAAAGTTTTCGAAATCGTCAAAATTTATCGTTCTTAACTGCTGAACTAATTCACCCCCCTCTTAGTGCTGCTCTAGATCCCAACAATTGGTATTAGAGCCACGTTGTTTCTCTTTTGGATTAACACTCATGGGAAATAGCTCTTCATGACTTTCAAGAGGGTTTTTCGATCATTCATCCTCTATTCTTTAACGGGTCAGGCTACACATATTGGAAAACTTGAATGAGAGTTTTCTTGATTTCTTTGGATTTAGACTTATGGAATATTATTGAAAATGGCTTTCAACTTTTCTCTAAACGGATGAACGAATAGTCAAATTTAGAGAGAAAATCTTTTTCTTTAAATACAAAGGCTATGAATGCCTTATTTTGTATCTTAGATAAAAGCAAATTCAATTAGATTTCTTCTTGCAAATGATATTTGGCACACTCTTGAAGTCACACATGAAGGAACAAGTAGAGTCAAAGACTCAAAAATTAATATTTTGATGCATGATTTTGAGCTTTTTCGAATGGAACCAAGCGAGACTATCAGTGACATGTATACTCGTTTCACGGATGTCATCAATAATCTAAGAGCCCTTTGTAAATCTTTTTCAGATTTTGATCTCATAGATAAGATTTTAAGATTCCTTCCAAAAAGATGGGATCCAAAAATAACAGTGATACAAGAATCTAAAGATTTAAATAATTTTTTATTGGAAGAACTTATTGGCTTATTGATAATATATGAAATGAGCTTCTTTGAACACTACGAACATATGAACCACCTTCCAAAGGACATGAAGGATATGGAACTTTGGACAAATGAATACCACTTGAGTGATGACTCAAGTGAGGAGGACATTGAACATATAACAATGACTTTTAACAAGTTCATTAAATAAAAATCTAAAACTAAAAATAAACTTGAATGAAAGAAGAGGCTACCAAAGAAGAAGAAGAAGGCACACCAAGAAGAATCAAGTAAAGAAGAGGTGAACTAGGCTTTAATGGTTTTCGACAACAATGTAAGAAACTCACCCGAAATGTTTGTATGTTATTATGAAATTACTTGATATCTTTTTCATGAATTGCTTAACTTAGTAGGAAATAAATAATTATTTTTCAAAAATTATATCATGCTTTTCTTTCTAGTATTTTTGAAAAGTAAAAATTAAAATGATACTTGCATGATTTGTGATAATGCTTAGGATTAATCCATGCATGTGTATCTTGATATTTTATATTGCTTTTCATTTCTAAACATGATGCTTGATGATTTTATATCATGCATGAGTTTTTGAAGTAATGTTGATTTGAAACTCTATGTTTTGGATGAACGTGTTTTTAGTTTAATTATTTTCATGACGAATTAAGATGACATTTTAAGATGACGTAATTCTATGTATACTTTTCATATTGGTTTTCGGTTTTAAACATGATACATATCTATGTATTGTTGAATCTCGGATTTTGATGATGAAGTCAATTGGTGAAATATTTGTTCTAATCTACTTTGTCGAGATAAGTGTGCAGGAATAACTACGATGGAAAGAAAACATAAAGTGATTTACCGAGGTCAAGTCCATTGGGGGTTCAAGAGTTCATCGGAAGTCCGAGAGATTTTCGGAAGTGTTGCCGGAACCATCCAAGATCGAATCAGGGACTTGCCGAAGTTTTCGAAAGTTCATCTCAAAGATCGTCGAAGGTTCGTGGAACTTACCCGGAAGATTCGGAAGCTAGCCGAAGACTCGTTGAGCTCGCCATACAATCCGGAGTATACTGGGAGTCCACTGGAAGCAATCCGAGGGACGCATCGGAAGCCTACCGGAATCTCGTCGTAAAGCTCGCCAGAAGTTGACTTGAAGAGTGTCGGATCAAATCACGTTGAGTTATGTTTTTAAGTTCGTAGTTTGCACATTAGTAGAGCAAGGATTTAGGAAAAGAAAATCCTGCTTAAATTCAGTGGGGGCCAACCAGGCCTCTACTGGGCCAAGTTGGGGCTTAAACAGGGCCCATTCGGCTTTGGCCGAATGGGGCAAGCGGTTGAACCGCCCAGCCTGGGGCGGTGGCATCGCTTGGCTGGAGCGGTAGCACCGCCCCAGATACCTGAGACAGGCGGTGGAACCGCACTGTGAGCGTAGCACCGCCACAGCCTGAACAGCGGTGGAACCGCCGCTAGGTAGTGGCCACGCCTCGCACATCGATCCATCGATCGGCACGGCACGAGTGGCACTTCACCCACACTGACGAACAAATTGATTTCAAATTTGGAGCCCAATTTTGAATCCACTTTGGATCTATAAATACCCCCCTTTTCTCAGTTGAAAGGGTACCCTTTTGAGAGTTAAAATCTTAGTCTTGAGCTTGTGAAGAGTCTTGAAAAGTCTTGTTCTTGCTAATTGTTCACCTTTTTCTTCTTCTTGAGAAATCTTGTACAAGTGTGAACTTCTTGTAAAGGGTTGTAAAAGGGGTATTTGGTCCTTCCCCTTCAAAGGATTTGCTAGTGGAAGAGCGGAGCCTCATCGTAAAGGCTTCAAGAGTGGATGTAGGTCATTTGACCGAACCACTATACATCATTGTGTCCATAAATGTGTGAGTGTTTACATTCTTGAATCATTTCATTACTTGGCTGCAAGTTGTTTAGTTCATAGTTATTTCCTTTATGTAAGCAATTTCTTTCAAGTTCTCTTTCGCCAAATCGAAATCTTCCTACGAACTTGTGTTTTTGCAAAATCAGTTTCAAAAGTACGATTTTAATCCGCTGCACTAATTCACCGCCTCTCTTAGTGCCTTTTAGATCCTTTCAATTGGTATCAGAGTAAGGTTTCCTCTCATATTGGTTTAAAACCCAAGAGAGATGGCCTACTCCGGTATGCAAGAGGGTCACTCCATTACTCGTCCGCCTATGTTTAATGGGTTGGATTATACGTATTAGAAGACTCGTATGAGGATTTTTCTCATTTCCATGGACTTCGAACTTTGGAACATTGTTGAAAATAGCTTTGCAAAATCTTCTCTTCCGATGAGTGAATGGAATGAGTTGGAGAGGAAGATTTTTGCTCTCAATGCAAAGGCTATGAATGCCTTATTTTGTGCACTTTATAAGAATGAGTTTAATCGGGTTTCTATTTGTGAATCGACATTTGATATTTGGCGCACTCTTGAAATCACTCATGAAGGCACTAGCCGAGTGAAAGAGTCCAAAAGCAACATTCTTGTGCATTCCTATGAACTTTTTCGGATGAAACCAAATGAGTCCATTGGAGACATGTACACCCGCTTTACGGATGTCATCAATGGACTTAAAGCTTTTGGTAAAGGTTTTTCTAATTTTAAATTGGTAACTAAAATTTTAAGATCCCTTCCAAAGAGTTGGGATCCAAAGGTCACGGTCATTCAAGAGGCCAAGGATCTTAAAGTATTTCCGCTTGAAGAACTTATTGGATCTCTAATGACCTACGAGATGACGTGCCATGCTCATGAAGAGCTTGAGAACCCCCTTCCAAAGAACAGGAAAGATATGACACTTAGAACACAAGAAGACCACTTGAAAGGAACATCAAGTGATGAGGACAGTGACAATGACATTGCACTTCTAACTCGAAAGTTTAAGAAATTTATAAGAAAGAACAAATTTAAAAATGACACAAAAGCAAATTTGAACAAAAAGGACCAAGTTATTTACTACGAATGCAAGAAGCCGGGACACTTCAAGAATGAATGCCCTCAAGCCAAGAAGAAGCAATTCAAGAAGAAAAAAGCCTTGAAGGCCACGTGGGATGATTCAAGTGACTCCGAGGTTGAAGAAGCTAGCAACAAAGAGGAGGCAAACTTTGCACTAATGGCATTAGGAGAAGAGGTTAGTGAGTTACTTAATGAAGAATTATCTTTCGATGAACTTTCTATGGCTTTTCATGAGTTATTTGATGAATGTAGAACTATTAGTAAGAAGTTCAATTTGCTTAAGAAAGAGCATGCTTTATTACAAAGTAAGTTCAATAGTCTTCAAAACCCTTTTCTACCCCCATGCTCTAAGTGTGAAGACTTAGATGCAACAAAGAGGGAGAGCAAGGGCTTGGACATGATTCTTGCTAACAAAGGTCATGTCGGAAATAGAAGTGGTATCGGATTTGTGAGAGATTCTCACCAAAATCCCACCACCTTCGTTAAAGGGCCTACATTGCATGTATCACCCCATTTGAAATGTAATTTTTGTGGCAAAACGGGACATGTTGCCTACAAATGTCCATTCAAGAAAATTAATCCACTAAAATTGATATGGGTTCCTAAAGGAACCATAAACAATTCAATGATAAATTACAAAGTAAGTAGATCAATTTGTAAGGCACCCAAAATCAAATGGGTACCTAAAAACCATCCTCTTTTGTAGACAAACTCACAAGCTAGGAGCAAGAAATGGTATCTTGATAGTGGATGCTCAAGGCACATGACCGGAGATCCATCTCATTTCTCTATGCTCACTTGCAAAGAAGAAGGATATGTCACCTTCGGAGACAACAACAAGGGTAAAATCATTGGCAAGGGAACCATACGTAACAAATCGAGTTTTTTAATTGATGATGTGTTACTAGTTGATGGTTTAAAACATAATCTTTTAAGTATTAGTCAATTATGTGATAAAGGTTATGTTGTTAGATTTGAATCTAATGTTTGCATTATTGAAAAACACAACAACAACATATCCATGATTGCTTTAAAATAAAACAATGTCTACACCATAAATATTGATAAATTAAGTAATGAAATGTGCTTTTCGGTCTTGAATGATGATGCTTGGCTTTGGCATAGGAGATTAGGCCATGCAAGCATGAAACTAATCTCTAAGATTTCATCTAGAGATTTAGTAAGAGGTATCCCAAACACGAAATTTGTTAAGGATAAGGTATGTGATGCATGTCAACTAGGAAAACAAATAAAGACTAGTTTCAAATCAAAAAATCAAATTAGCACCACTAGACCATTGCAATTGATCCATTTGGACTTATTTGGACCAATTGACATAACAAGCCTAGGAGATAGCAAATATACCTTTGTAATTGTGGATGACTATAGTAGATACACTTGGACCTATTTCTTGGCTCATAAAAGTGATTGTTTTAAATGTTTCTCTAAATTTTGTAAACTCACTCAAAATGAAAAAGGTTTTATGATTTCATCAATTCAAAGTGATCATGGAGGTGAATTTTAAAATCATGACTTCCAAAATTTTTGTGAAATAAATGGATACAATCATAACTTCTCTACTCTAAGAAATCCACAACAAAATGGAGTAGTGGAAAGGAAAAATAGAAGTTTGCAAGAAATGGCTAGAACCATGTTAAATGAATATAATTTACCAAAATATTTTTGGGCCGAAGCCGTGAATACGGCTTGCTATGTTATGAATAGAGTTCTAGTGAGACCATCTCTATCTAAAACTCCATATGAATTATGGAATGATAAAAAACCCAATGTTTCTTATTTTAAAGTTTTTGGTTGTAAATGTTTTATTTTAAATGAAAAGGATGCCTTAGGAAAATTCGATGCAAAATCCAATGAAAGCATATTTCTTGGTTATTCTTCGGTTTCTAAGGCTTTTCGTGTTTTCAACAAAAGAACCTTACTTATGGTTTTTAATGAAATTTCCGAATTTAAGAAGAAAGATTTTGATGATGATTTTGGTCTTGATAATTTGAATTTGAATGAACCCTCTCCTCAAAATGACAACTTGGATGCATCTTCTTCCTAAACTTCCTTACCCAAGGAATGGAAGTATGTAGATGCTCATCCCAAGGAGTTAATTATAGGAGATGCATCAAAAGGGGTTCAAACTCGCTCTTCTTTCAAAAATTTTTGTGCCCATGCCGCTTTTCTTTCTCAAGTTGAACCAAAATGCATTGTTGATGCCCTGAAAGATGATTCTTGGGTTATCGCAATGCAAGAAGAATTGAATCAATTTGAGAGGAATGAGGTATGGAAGCTTGTTCCTAGACCTAATGACCACTTAGTTATTGGTACTAAGTGGGTCTTTAGAAACAAGCAAGATGAATACGGTTTCATGGTTAGAAACAAGGCTAGACTAGTGGCCAAAGGTTTCAACCAAGAAGAAGGTATCGATTACGTAGAGACCTTCGCTCCGGTGGCAAGATTGGAAGCCATTAGGATGCTCCTTGCCTATGCTAGTAGTAAAGATTTCAAATTATTTCAAATGGATGTTAAAAGTGCATTCTTAAATGGTTTTATTTCCGAAGAAGTGTATGTCGAACAACCACCCGGATTTGAAAACTCTCTATTTCCTAACCACGTGTTTAAGCTAACTAAAGCTCTATATGGTCTAAAACAAGCCCCTAGGGCTTGGTATGAGAGGTTAGTTCTTTTTTAATTTCAAATGATTTCACTAAAGGCAAGGTTGATACTACATTGTTTATTAAACATTTTGAAAACAATTTTCTTATTGTTCAAATTTATGTTGATGATATTATTTTTGGGTCTTGTAATAAATCACTATGTGAATTATTTGCTAAGGATATGAGTGATGAATTTGAGATGAGCCTAATGGGAGAACTAAATTTCTTTTTAGGACTACAAATCAAGCAAATAAGTGATGGTATATTTCTAAATCAATCAAAATACACATTGGAATTGTTAAAACGATTTAACATAGATGGATCAAAAGATATTAGCACTCGTATGAGCACCTCCGCTAAATTAGATATGGATGAAAATGGAGAAAGTTTTGATCAAAAAACTTATAGGGGCATGATAGGTAGCCTGCTTTATCTCACTACAACCAGACCTGACATCATGTTCAGTGTAGGGCTATGTGTAAGATTCCAAGCTAATCTTAAGCTATCTCACTTGAAAGCTGTCAAGAGGATTCTTAGATATCTTAAAGGGACCCCTAATCTTGGATTATGGTATCCAAAATCTGATAATTTTGATTTGAAAGCTTATGCAGATGATCACGGATTTTGGTGGATGTAAAATAGATAGAAAAAGCACATAACATGCCAATTTCTAGGACATGCACTTGTTTCTTGGACTTCAAGAAACAAAATTCGATTGTACTATCTACTGTGAGCTGAATATATAGCTGCAAGTGCATGCTGTACAAAGTTATCTGGATGAAAAATACACTAGAAGACTATGGAATCTACTTAAAAAGCATTCCTATAAAATGTGATAACACGAGTGCTATTTGTCTAACTAAAAATCCGATTCAACACTCTCGAACTAAGCACATTGACATTAGACATCATTTTATACGTGATCATGTAAGTAGTAGAGATGTCACCCTTGAATTTGTTGATACAAATCATCAATTAGCGGACATTTTTACGAAACCTTTAAATGAGGAATAATTTGATTTTATTAGAAGGGAATTAGGCATGTTAAACTGTCCAAATAAGTAAGCTCTATTTGATGATATCTTTCCTTGAAATTATGGTTTTCATCGATTTGATTTTGATTTTTCTTCTTGGATTTATTTTCATCAAATTATTTTTGACTTCATCCCATCTCTAAGATCATTTTTTAAAAAAAATAAAAAAAAATTAATGAAATACGGATTTTTGTGCTACCGGTGGTTGCACCGCTAGATACGGCGGTGGCACCGCCTGGGTAGTCAGCCCCAGGCGGTGGAATCGCCTGCTGGGGCAGTAGTACCGCCCGAACACCCCTTTTATAAGGGGTAAGTTAGGGCTGGTGGTAGAACCGCCCCCCCTAACCTGAGAGACTCTTCCTCACCTCTCTACACTCCTCTAAACCCTCCCAAGCATCATTTCTTCCCTTTAGGAGCCTAAGAAGGAGATCTTACTTTGATTCAAGCTCCCTACATCTTAAAGGAACAATCTAAGGTAAAAACTGAATTATTTCTCTTTCCTTTTCTTGTCTAGTTTAATTCCTTTCTTCAATTGATTATTGATCAATCCTAAATAGAAATGGCTCCTAAAAGAATATCAAGAGACAAAGGAAAAAGGATGGAGGTAGATTCATTTGACCAATCCTTGTTTAAATCACAAGAAGCTTCCCTTAGATTTTTTGAACTTGGTTCTAGACCCATTCATAAAGGAAAATATGTTGATTTGAATCAATTAGGAAGCCTAGAACCTATCATGTGGTTTGCAGACTTAGAGGCCTTACCCATTTTGCAAATTGTTGAACCTGTTTATCCATGCTTAGTTAAATTATTCTATGCTAATTTAACTGTGAATGATGATGGCTTGTCAACTTATCTTCTAGGTAATGAGATCCAAATATGTGATAATACTATATGCTCATTAATTAGAATTGTTGAAAAAGAGCTAGGGTGTTATTTTAGAGGAAAATGGGATATGGACACAGTTGGTGCCACCCACTCTGAAGCTTTAGAAACTGTGTTTGCAAATCCAAATTTAGGTATAATCCCCAAGAGTTGTGAATATTTACTACCTTTTAACTCTAAAATTTTGCATCACATTCTAGTAAGCATTGTCATTCCTAAACAGTTTCATCATGATGAGATCAGTTTCACTAAGTTAGGTACCTTATATTGGATCATGACCAGACAACATTTTTGTTTTGGTTACCTAATCTGGCAGCACATGATAGAGGTCCTTTCTAAAGGATCAATGTTACCATATGAAGGTTTAATAACTAAACTATTGCATGCCCATAATATTTGCATTCCACCAAATGAAGAAGCAATACAAGTGGACAGATTTAATATCATTGACGTTAAACTACTTAGGCGACTTAGGTGTACATTCGAGCATGAAATAAGGGTTAGACAACCTAGGAGATGTGATATACCTCCCCCACCAGTAGACCATCCTGAAACACCAGTCCTTAGGGGAAATGAATCTCCTCCTCCTGATCCTTTTGTTGCAGCTACATCAGTGACATTTTCTGCTCCATCTTCTGACGATCCGATCATGAGAGAGTTAAATGAAGTAAAACTACAGCAAATTGAAATTTTGAAGGAAATGCAGAAGATGAACCAAAAGATCGATCACATGTTTAGGCATCTTGGCATTCCTCCTGAGGAGTAGCTTGCTGTATTTTCTTTTTGAACGATGTAAACTTGTGTTGTATGTTGACATATATATTGTATTATCTTCATTATATCTTGACATATATGTTGTATTATCTTCATTATATCTTGACATATATGTTGTATTATCTTCATTACATCTTCTTGGCCACTATGAAATGATTTTTGGCTTTTTGATTGATTTCCTTTTCCACATTTGTGATATTTTTCGGCCATCCTTTATTGTTACATATGAATCCCTCGTTTCCTTTTTGTTGATGACAAAGGGGGAGAAATAATATGTGTATTACCATATGTTGACAGTTATATGCATTTTCCATGCTTTACAAGTTATTGTAAGTTAAAATGCTTATTTAGGTTCTTGATATCATGTTTTTAATTATGTATACTTCATTGATATCTTTGATACCTATTTGACATCTTATTGTCCAACATCAACTTTGTCATCATTAAGTACATCATGAAGTTAAATTTATTGTGTTGAATTCAAGCAATTTTTTTATGGCATATAGATAGGGGGAGTTAAGAGTAACTCCATCACCAATTGATTGTCATCATCAAAAAGGGGGAGATTGTTGAATCTCGGATTTTGATGATAAAGTCAATTGGTGAAATATTTGTTCTAATCTACTTTGTCGAGATAAGTGTACAGGAATAACTACGATGGGAAGAAAACATAAAGTGATTTACCGAGGTCAAGTCCGTCGGGGGTTCAAGAGTTCATCGAAAGTCCGAGAGATTTTCGGAAGTGTTGCCGGAACCATCCAAGATCGAATCAGGGACTTGCCGAAGTTTTCGAAAGTTCATCTCAAAGATCGTCGAAGGTTCGCGGAACTTACCGGGAAGATTCGGAAGCTAGCCGAAGACTCGTTGAGCTCGCCATACAATCTGGAGTATGCTGGGAGTCCACTGGAAGCAATCCGAGGGAAGCATCGGAAGCCTGCCGGAATCTCACCGTAAAGCTCGCCGGAAGTTGACTTGAAGAGTGTCGGATCAAATCACGTTGAGTTATGTTTTTAAGTTCGTAGTTTGCACATGAGTAGAGCAAGGATTTAGGAAAAAATCCTACCTAAATTCAGTGGGGGCCAACCGGGCCTCTACTGGGCCAAGTTGGGGCTTAAACAGGGCCCATTCGGCTTTGGCTGAATGGGGCAGGCGGTTGAACCGCCCAGCCTGGGGCGGTGGCACCGCCTGGCTGGAGCGGTAGCACCGCCCCTATACACAGACAGGCGGTGGAACCGCCTGTCTGGAGCGGTAGCACCGCCCCTGTACACAGACAGGCGGTGGAACCGCCTGTCTGGAGCGGTAGCACCGCCCCTGTACACAGACAGGCGGTGGCACCGCCTTTGACCACTAGAACCTGGGAACTCCTAATTGATTTCAAATTTGGAGCCCAATTTTAAATCCACTTTGGATCTATAAATACCCCCCCTTTCTCAGCTGAAAGGGTACCCTTTTGAGAGTTAAAATCTTAGTCTTGAGCTTGTGAAGAGTCTTGAAAAGTCTTGTTCTTGCTAAGTGTTCACCTTCTTCTTCTTCTTGAGAAATCTTGTACAAGTGTGAACTTCTTGTAAAGGGTTGTAAAAGAGGTATTTGGTCCTTCCCCTTCAAAGGATTTGCTAGTGGAAGAGCGGAGCCTCATCGTAAAGGCTTCAAGAGTGGATGTAGGTCATTTGACCGAACCACTATACATCATTGTGTCCATAAATGTGTGAGTGTTTACATTCTTGAATCATTTCATTACTTGGCTGCAAGTTGTTTAGTTCATAGTTATTTCCTTTACATAAGCAATTACTTTCAAGTTCTCTTTCGCCAAATTGAAATCTTCCTACGAACTTGTGTTTTTGCAAAATCGGTTTCAAAAGTACGATTTTAATCCGCTGCACTAATTCACCCCCCCCCCTCTTAGTGCCTTTTAGATCCTTTCATGTATGAATTTTTTTGAAAGTCTTTTGATGATAGATGTGTGTATCATGCTTATAATTTGAAAACTTCTATCTTGGATTAATGGGTTTTAATTATTTTTATGATGAAATTTTTTGATGATGCATGTTTACATGAAATCAATTGCAAAACTAAAAGACCCAACCCACATTGCTATCAACAAAATTTTCAAATGAAAGAAATATGGCTTTGATAATAATTTTGAATTTATATGATGCTTGGCTTTTGTGTGAAAATGTAAACTTGCTTATACGAGATTAATCAACTTAAAGTGAAACACATAAAAATGAAAAATACACTATCATGATGTTTCATAGTGAATATGTTTGGTTTTGATGGTTTTGATGACAAAACTTGTATTTCAAATTTATACGATAATGGTTTTCATATATAAATTTTGATCATGATTGCATAAAATAAAACACATAAAAGGAGAATATATTATCATGATAAATTAACGATGACGTATAATTGACATGTTATATTGGCCTTAATATTTTTTTTATGATGAAATTTTTAGATGACATGTCATTTTTAATGAAACTTGTGTTTCAATTTTTGAACTTGATAGACATCTTTTAATTCAAAAAGGACTTGAATATGTTCACATGAAATCAATTGCATGAAATAAAAATGCATTCTCTATCTTTGAAGTTTTAGGGAATGTGTCGATTTGGATGAGTTTTATAAATCATGATTTTAATTTCTCGGAACTATATATTTGAGATTCTTTTTATGAAATCATGATCGTGATGATTTGAAAACTCCTACATATAAGTCAAGATTTTCTTCATGACAAATATATAATTTTTGTTTATTGACGAATTGATCCTTCATGACATGACTTCCTTGTAGTAATGATTGAAAATTAATTTACTTTATGATGAATCAATGAATTATGACTTGATCTATGAGAATAATATATTTTTTTTATGTATGATGATTCTTGGTTGTATACCCTTTATCATGAATTAAAAATTGATGCTAAAGAGAATATTTACAATTCATGATCTTGATCTCTCGGATTAATAACTTGAATTCTTTTTTAATCAAGATCCTTTTAAGAGAATTTTTATCTATATCGTGATCTTGATGTCTTATTCTTGAATGAAATTTGCTTGATGAATTCATGGATATAATAAGCCTTCTCTTTTTGCCATTTTCACAAAAACTCTATCATAACAATTGGTATCAATAGCCCATTTCCTTTTTGTCAATGACTAAGGGGGAGAGAAAATATGTTAGGCTGAATGATAAATTGTAATTCAAGACTTGATTGTTATGACTGAAATTTTTATATAAGTCATCTTTGATGCATCTTTTGTCATAACTTGAAAATGGATGTAAAGAAAATTTTTTGTATCATTGTATTCCTTCCTCCCTTCTTTTTGAACATAGGGGGAGAAAGATTGCTAGCTTAAGGCAAATGCTTGCTAGCTTGTGCATCACTTAAAGAGTACCTTAAGTGTTTGCTTGAATGATAAATTGATCTTCATAACTTGATTTTGATGATAGAATTCATAACTTGGTTTTCATAAATTGATTTTGAATCATGAATGTAAACTTTTGATACCCCATGAATATTTATCTTTGTTAATTATCATAATTTCAAAATTCCTGTAAAGGGAAAAGAATTGTACTCTTCCCTTCTTTTTGACAAATACAAAGGGGGAGAAAATTTATTGTTAGCTTGCGACTTCAATGAAAAATTTGCTAGCTCAATCATTGAAATGATGAAACTTCCTATCTTGAACATAAAAAATTGCTATAGTGTTGAATTGCAATGATTACACATTCTTAAAAACATGCTATGAATGAATGTTGTAAATCTAGCTTATATGTGCATATCTTTTAAAATAGCTAGAGTAACTTCTTTTTGTTGATGACAAAGGGGGAGAAGCAGATTGATGAATTTATGTAATGTATGATTGAATACTTTACATATTTGCATGATATTTTTGTTGACATGTTTTTGATGAAATGTTACTTGGATTTGGCATAATCCAAGGGTCCTATCAATATGGCATATTAATAGGGGTTGTTTGTTTAAACTTCGGGTAGTCAAGATTAACTCCGTTATCAATTAGTTATCGTCATCAAAAAGAGGGAGACTATTGAGTCTTAGATTTTAATGATGAAACTAATTAATAGTGTTTTATTATCTAACTGCATTTTGAGTCATGTAGGTCTACTATTGATCAGGATTACAGAATTGACATAGGAAGAATCAACGTTGTGCCGGAGAAAATTGCATCCAGATATTGGACGTCAAGCTAGAGGTTTGATCGAAAATTGGCAGAAGGCTTCGGACATCAGGCATCGGCCAAGGAGATCAGGGTTGCGGAAGTCAACCACCGATTGGGCAACAGGTTGCAAGAGAGGATGGTGTGCCAAAGAACTGGATGAAGCGTCGACCAATGATATGCCGGGCAACAGAAGGTTGATTCATATAATAAATATCAAGATTGAAGTAGGTTAAGGTTTTGTTAGTGTGCAAGATTAACTACGATATCGATGAAGACATAAAGCGAAACAAAGTGCCAGAGTCAAGTACGATCATATTGTTGGGAGTTTGAGAGTCCGTTGGAAGTCCGATGATTCATCGGAGTACTATCGGAATTGGCCGAGAGTGAGTCGGGAGCTTGATGAAGGGTTCATCGAAAGTTCGCCAGAAAGACTTATCGAAAGTTCGTGGAGCTTACCGAGAAAGATTGGAGCTTGCCAAAGAAGACTCATCAGAACTCGCCAAGATCGTCGTGAAGTCCAGGAGCTTGTCGGGAGTCCGTAGAATAGTGTCCGAGGGTTCATTGGATGACCGTTGAAAGTTCACCGGAAGTTCACCAGAAAAAGCCTTGACTTGCCGGATTGTATTTCACTTAGGAAATATCTTTAATTTCATAGTTAGCATATAATTAGTATTAGATTTGGGAGGTAATCCCATTAACCCTATTAAGGGAAATTGGGCTGGGATTAGGATTGGTTTGGGCTGGATTCAAGGCCCAATTAGAAGTGCTAGACTCTGTCTAGCGGTGCCACTGTGAGACTGGGGCGGTGGAACCGCTTGGGTTCAGCTCCTCAGGTTGTACTGGGCAGTAGTACCGCCCAATGATAGAGTACCTGGGTGATGACATCGCTTAGTACACTAACAATGTTAGTGTGCCCAAGTGGTGGTACCGCTAGACTGGTGGTAGTACCGCCAGTGTCAGAGTCAGACTAGTAGTGGTACCACTAGTATCCTGAAATCCTGGGTGATTCAAATTTGGGCCCCAAATTTGAATCCTCTTGGGGTCTATAAATATCATAGATGTTCTTGCTTAGGATAACAAGAATTGAGCAGAAAAAGAAGTCAAAATTTTATTGAAATCTCTTGTAAAACAAAGTGTCCCTCCTTGTGTGAGAAGTGAACTTTAAGGGAGAGTGAGGGAAATCTATAAGAGAGGGCTGTAAAAGGGAGCTTGTCTTCGCCCGTTGGAAGGAAGATAACTAGTGGAAAACTGGTGGCCTCAAGTGAAGAGGAATCAATAATGGACGTAGGTCGTATGATCGAATCACTATAAAATCAGTTTACATTTACTTTCTCATAATTTATATTTTAGCAAACCATCTTCACTTGCTGCTCCATTTCTTCATCTCTAAATACTCGCAAGTTAAATACGTTTCCCATATGCTTTAATCAAAAATCGTTTTAATTAAAACATGACTCTTTTCGTTTGAAGTTTTTGAAATTGTCATAATTTATCATTCTTAACCGCTGTACTAATTCACCCCCCTCTTAGTGCTGCTCTAGATCCCAACAAGGATCTTAACCAACGACCTCACCCATATTACCTCTTTATTGATGGGATTCATAGTGACTCAATCTCTTCTTTGGGACAATGAACCTACATATCATATTTGGGGATGAGCTGTACTCCAAAACGGTGATGACCAAGTTCATGGTAGTCGATATCCTCTCAGCATACAATGCAATCATAGTATGCCCCACGTTGAATAAGCTAAGGGCATGATATTGATCTATCACATGGTGATGATGTTCCCGATGAGGTACAGCATTAAAGAGTTGAGAAGAGACTCGAGAGACTCATATCAATGCTATTTTACAATAGTCTCCCTATCAAAGAAAGCACGATTCAAGGTATTTCCTATTGATCCTCAAAGTTTCACCAAATCTCTCCCACACCCGGAATCAGTAGAATCATTGGTCAAGGCTGTTAGGATCACAATCGGCACTAAGAGGAGGGGGGGGGATGAATTAGTATAGCGATAAAAATTACATTTTCATTCGATCAAAATACATTTCAGAAATGACATTTAACTTTAAAAATGTTCATAAAGAATATAATGAGGGTAGTGAGTAAGTAAAGCGGTTTGCAGTAAGAGTAAATAACAAGGAAAAGCAACAAACCAATTTTATAGTGGTTCGGTCATCTGATCTATTTCCACTCTCAATTCCTCCTTTGTTGAGACCACCAGCATCCACTAACGGTCTTCCTTCAATGGGTGAAGACTAACTACCTTTATAGCCCTCTTCTCCTTTTCACAAGTTTAGGAGACAACCTTTTACAAGCACTCACTCCTCTCTTAAACTAAAATCTAAACTAAAATAAGAGGAGGGGATCTCTCAAGTGATTGCAATAGTATTTTTCCACTATTATGTTCTCAGTGCTTGTGTGTGCTAACCAAGGATGAGAGAGGTATTGGTGGAAATCATCAATTTAGCAACCATACACCCCGATAGCTAAAAAGCTATGATACATATGGAATGCAAATTGACACCCTCCAACGAATTGAAAACAAGGCGGATCGTTCAAGAATGAAGTAAGGGAAACTATTCTAATTACTTATCAATAGAAAATTGATGAAATAACTAGAATAGACTTTGAATTCCCTTAAGACGCCACAAACTAACAAGTCTGATAAGTCAAAGGAAAAGCAAAGATTTGGTTCGAAGCATACAAGCGAGAAAAAGCTGATAAGTTCTAAAGTTCATGCAAGAACTTAAAACAAAACACTCCGGTGTTGAAGAATTGTTATCTTTCCAAATTGTCTCCCTTACATCGAGAGTCAACCTCATTTATATAGTATGAGGATAGTACAAGGGAATGAATGCATTAAATAACATTCATATTCCTAATTCATGAATTTTGGTAAACATGGCTGAATGGACTTTTATTCTTTAAGATGAGGTCTTCAAATTTGTCCTTCTCTCTTCATGATCATGTTGACCATTTTAGGCTCTTATTGCAACCATAGAATCTTGACTGAGTCTTGACTAGCTTGATCCTTCCAAATATTTTCCAATAAACAGGTTAAGGCTTCTTTCATCATCTTAGCTTTAGCTCTCGTCATTGGTCCTCCATGAATAGTTAAAGGGTCTTTAATCGAATTATGATCAACTTGCTGGTTTATATCATTCCCCCTTTCCTGGAAAGGATTCGTCCTCGAATCATAGCCTCCATCACCTTCTAGAAAGAACATCGGCGACCACATTTTCTTTACCTTGTTTGTACTTGATGATGTATGGAAAGGATTCAATAAACTCCACCCATTTTGCATGCCTTCGACTTAGCTTTCCTTGTCCTTTGAGATATTTCAAAGACTCATGATCGGTATGTATAATGAATTCTTTGTGCCAAAGATAGTGCTGCCATGTCTCTAACACTCTTACTGTGAGCATAAAATTCTTTATCATATGTCGAGTAGTTAAGACTTGCTCCATTTAGCTTCTCACTAAAGAATGCAATGGGTCGACCCTCTTGCATTAAGACTCCTCCAATACTTACTCCACTCGCATCACACTCAATCTCAAAAGTTTTAGCAAAGTTAGGTAAAGCAAGCAAAGGTGCTGAACTGAGTTTGTCTTTAAGCAAGTTAAAAGCATCATCTTGTTGTTTACCCCATCTGAATTTAATATTCTTTTTGATGCATTCAGTTAATGGTGCAGCAATGGTAGAAAAATCTTTAATAAATCTTCTATAAAAGCTAGCAAGACCATGAAAACTTCTAACATCACTAACACTAGTGGATTTTGGCCACTCTTTAATTACTTTTACTTTTTCTTGATCAACATGTATTCCTTTATCGTTTATAACATATCCAAGAAAAGTAATTTCATTAGTGCAAAAAGTGCATTTCTGTAGATTAGCATATAACTTTTGTTTTCTAAGCACATCAAAAATAGCTTTTAAATGTGTTACATGCTCATCTAAACTTTTGCTATACACAAGTATATCATCAAAATAAACCACTATAAACTTTCCAATATAAGCACGTAAAATATGGTTCATCAATCTCATAAAAGTGCTAGGTGCATTAGTTAAGCCAAAAGGCATCACTAACCATTCATATAAACCATGTTTAGTTTTAAAAGCAGTTTTCCATTCATCACCCTCATGCATTCTTATTTGATGATATCCAGATTTCAAATCAATTTTTGAAAATAGACAAGAACCATGCAATTCATCTAACATGTCATCTAGCCTAGGAATAGGATGTCGATACTTTACCGTGATTTTGTTGATCGCTCTGCAATCAATACACATTCTCCAAGATCCATCCTTTTTAGGCTCCAAAAGAATGGAACTGCATGGACTCATGCTTTCTCGCACATACCCCTTTTCCATAAGCTCACTGACTTGCTTTTGGATTTCCTTGGTCTCTTCTGGGTTGCATCTATATGCTGGCCTATTTGGTATGCTTGCACCTGGAATGAAATCAATTTGATGCTCAATTCCTCTAATTGGTGGCAAACCATTGGGAACTTCTTCGGGAAAGATATCCTCATTTTCCTGCAAAGATTAACAATAACACTAGGCAAACTTTTGTCAGTTTGTTAGAAGAAATCAATATGTCCTTGTACATAAGTACAAGTAAGGGCTGCCTCATGATTAAGGCCTTTTTTACATCACTCATTTTGGCATAAACACTCATTTTTCTTTCACTCAAGCCTTCCTTGTTTTCTCTCCCCTTGTGTTTTTCAATACTCTTATTTTTATCACTCATCTTATCTTTTTCTTTTTTCTCTCTTACTTGCTCCCTCCCAAATGTTTTGGTTAATGAAGACTCAAGCTCCTTATATTGTTGTTTTATGCGCATCTGGTCTTCAAGAATTGTCTTCGGAGGCAACGGTCCAAGTTGATATTTCTGTCTATCTATGATCAAGGAATAACGGTTCTTGAACCCATCATGTGTTACCCTACGATCATATTGCCATGGTCTCCCCAACAACATGTGACTAGCATACATAGGTACCACATCACACCAAACTTCATCCTCATATCTACCAATTGAAAAATGAATTAACACTTGCTGATTTACCTTTACTACACCACTATCATTCAACCATTGCAACTTGTACGGTTTTGGATGTTTGATAGTAGGCAATTTCAGTTTCTCCACGAGCAAGGTACTTGCCACATTGGTACAACTTCCACTATCAACAATCACATTGCACAACTTGTTAGCAATCAAACAATGAGTATGAAACAAATTTTCACGTTGTTCACCATGTTCATCATTTTTACTTTGTAAACTAAGTGTGCGTTGAATAACCAAAATTTCACCTTTAGCATACTCTACGTCACTAGTATCCTCCGAATGTCATCATCATCCTCTCTTTCACTTTCAGATTCTATATTCCCATCTCTTAGAATCATAACTCTCTTATTAGGACATTCACGTGCTATATGTCCATGCCCAAGGCATTTAAAACACTTAATACCTCTACTTTGATTAGGTTGATTCTCACCTTTACCCTTGCTGCCAAATTCATTTTTTCCTTTAATTCCATCAATTTTAGGCTTAACAATGGGTTTATCATCCTTTTTACTCCAATTCGGTTTCCAAGATGAAGAAGAACCCGAATAAGGTTTTGAATCATACCTTGTGCCTTTTCTTTTGAGTTGTCTCTCAATCTTCATGGCCATATTCACCATATCATCAATCTCCACATAATGCTGTAATTCCACAAGATCACCAATGTTCTTGTTTAATCCACTTAGGAATCGAGCCATTGTAGCCTCACGGTCTTCCTCCACATTAGCCTTTATCATGGCTATCTCCATCTCCTTGTGATATTCATCAACGCTCATGGAACCTTGTGTCAAAGTTTACAATCGTTGATGCAAATCCCGATAGTAATGACTTGGGACGAATCTCCTCCTCATGATTTGTTTCATCTCTATCCAAGTCTCTACGGGCCTTTCACCATTTCTACGCTTGTCTTTACATAATTGATCCCACCAAATTATAGCATAATCACAAAATTGAAAGTTGTGACATTCAAAGATTAGCTCCACTTTTCGTTCCCACTCCAAATAAGTATCTGGATTATTCTTTCCTTGAAAAGAAGGAATTTTCATTTTGATGCTGCCTATGTTTCTGTCCACACCATCAAAACGTCCTCTCCTAATTTGTCTCGTAGGATTAACATTTTGACCAATTAGAGTGACTTGGTCATCGTCGAGGTCATCTCTATCATTATATTCATCCCTACGCCGTGGTTCACCTTCCAATCTATTAATTGCATCATCATGCCTTTCTAGATGATCTCTTACATCTCCTATCACTTTGAACATACGTTCAAATTGTTGTTGCATTGCTTGAAGCAAAAGATCATTTGATGAAGAACTCGCTTCCTTTTCTTTAGACATATTTGCAACCTGAAAAACAAAATTAGAATAGCCTCACCAACACTCTCTCACGTGTTTCACTGAAGATTTGATTCACTCCACTCGTATTTTCACACAATGTTTGGCTTTTTTTTCTCGATATTGATCTCACTACTCTTGCCTTTTACCTCTTGTTTTGTTCTTTGAGTTCTTAGATTAACTAAGAAACTTAAACAAACAATTCAGATTGTGGCAATTCAAGGGTATTGAAATTGGATATAAAAGCAAAAATGTAAGCCAAGTGTAAAGGTGTGAGTAATACACTTCAATAATAAGCAAAGATTAGAATTCAAGTATCAAATGAATAAACAAAATTTTCTGGAATGAAAAAATTTCAGACTAGAAACAAGAATTTGGACCAAGTTCAAAATTATGAAGATAGAATTTTGTAATTTTCAAGAAGTCCCTGAATTCACAATTTTTTTAATTTCGATCTCTTTCTATCTTTCTTTTTTTTGACCTTTGATCTTCTTCTCCCTTTTCTTTTCTTTGATCTTGATTTCCTCTCCTTTTTTTTTTACTTTTGATTTTCCTCTCTTATTTTTTTTTTGACGATAAAGTGAGGGGAAAACACAAATAAATAGTAATTGCACAAGAAACACAGCAATAAGGAGGAAGGAAGAATAGCAATTATGAATATCGTGATAAAAGAAGAATAAGAGAACAGGGAAAAGTGAAAAGATAATAGATAAGCAAACCTCAAACTTGAGCCGTGCTCTGATACCAAATGATGGAAATCATCAATTTAGCAACCATACACCCCGATAGCTAAAGAGCTATGATACATATGGAATGCAAATTGACACCCTCCAACGAATTGAAAACAAAGCGGATCGTTCAAGAATGAAGTAAGGGAAACTATTCTAATTACTTATCAATAGAAAATTGATGAAATAACTAGAATAGACTTTGAATTCCCTTAAGACGCCACAAACTAACAAGTCTGATAAGTCAAAGGAAAAGCAAAGATTTGGTTTGAGCATACAAGCGAGAAAAAGCCTGATAAGTTCTAAAGTTCATGCAAGAACTTAAAACAAAACACTCACCTGTTGAAGAATTGTTATCTTTCCAAATTGTCTCCCTTACCGAGAGTCAACCTCATTTATATAGTATAAGGATAGTACAAAGGGAATGAATGCATTAAATAACATTCATATTCCTAATTCATGAATTTTGGTAAACATGGCTGAATGGACTTTTATTCTTTAAGATGAGGTCTTCAAATTTGTCCTTCTCTCTTCATGATCATGTTGACCATTTTAGGCTCTTCTTGCAACCATAGAATCTTGACTGAGTCTTGACTAGCTTGATCCTTCCAAATGTTTTCCAATAAACAGGTTAAGGCTTCTTTCATCATCTTAGCTTTAGCTCTCGTCATTGGTCCTCCATGAATAGTTAAAGGGTCTTTAATCGAATTATGATCAACTTGCTGGTTTATATCAGGTATTTATAGGCTTCAAATGGATTCAAACTTTGAGCCAAAACCAATCTCATCCTGAGTCTTCCGTGTACAAGTGGTACCACCACCAATGTTGGGTGGTACTACCACCCAATCTGCCCTAATACTTGGCGATACTACCGCCTGACATAATCTCAGAGACTATATCTTGGAGACTGAGCCACTAGTAGTTCCACCACCTGTTCTGGTGGTGCCACTGCTAGACACACCTGTTGGGTCACTATTTGGGTCTTTCACTTAGCCCAACATAGCCTAAACTTGGGCCCAATTAGCCCCTAATTAAGTTATCCCAATTCCAACCCAATTACACCTAAAACTACTTTGATTTAGATATTATTATAAATCTTTAAATCAATTATTGTCTAGCATGTCATTGATCCATCGGCGCTTTGTCTAATTCTTCGGTGCATTGTTCTCTCTTGTAGCCTATTGCCCAATCGGTTAGTTGACCTCCGCAACTTTGATTTTCATAACACAATTTCTGCTCTTCTTGGTCCGATGCCCGAACCCATAGTACAAAGCCTTCTGTCGATACGTTGATCGATCCTTCAACTCGACATCTAATTATCTGACATATTCCACTCCAACCCAATGTCCGATTCCTCCTACTTTAATTGTCTCTTCCTGATCGATGCTAGTCTTACGTTACTCAAAATGCAGATTAGATCATAAACACTATCAATTAGTTTCATCATCAAAATTTGAGATAAAATAATTTTCTTCTTTTTGATGATGACAACCAATTGATGACAGAGTTTAAATAAACTCCCCCTATCAATATTGCCATATTGATAGATCCTTTAAATTCAAAAAATCATAAGAATTTCATACATAATCATAATTTCAATACATCAAAGTTCATGCATGATCATCATCATACTTCTCCCCTTTTGTTATCAACAAAAAGGAGAAGTGTATCTAGCAAGTTTTTAAGATATATAAGTTTTACAACATACAAGCTAGCAAATTTTTTATCACTTTACAACATGCATGATCACCAAATCATCATTAGTTTTAAGGATGTGCAAGATTGCATATTTTGCAAGTTTATACTTTTGCTTCTTGAGATAGCAACTCTTTGCTTCTTTTTGTGATATTCTAAGCTAGCAACTTTTGTTTCTTCTTTTTTGAGAAGTGTAAGCAAGTTTTGCCTTTGTAAGCTAGCAAATTTTTGATGATGTTCAAGATAGCAAGTTCTTTCTTCTCTTTTGAGAAGTGCAAACTAGCAAATTTTTGCTTCCTTGAAATGTGAAAGCTAGTAAACTTTGTGATACATAAGTAAGCAATTTTTGCTTCCTTTTGTAAAGTGCAAGTTAGCAAATCCTTTTCCCCCTTTGTCATTGTCAAAAAGTAGGGAAGAGTATGATTTTTCTTTTACATCAATATTCTAATCATGACAAAGATAAATAAGTCAATCATATCATGAGGTATATAAACCATAAATACAAAAGAATCATATCATGAAGAATCAATAAAGGTCAATTCATGAATATCAAATGATCATGAATGATGTTGATAAATTTCTTCTTTTGTAAAAGGCAAGAAGAACGACACAATCTTGATTTAAAAAGAAAACTCATGTCATATAAATCGAATAATCAAGATAATGATCTAAAAAATATATAATAAGAATTTATGCATTTGTGAGATTTAACATGCCTAAGTTTAACATTCAAGCTAGCACTTAAGGTTCTCTTTAAGATGCTAGTAAATAGCAAAAGGAAATCTCAAGTTCATGATTTATGAAAAGTCAAGTTATGATTCCGAGAAAAATCATGTCTCATTTTGAGACATCTCATTCAAATTCAATTCGATAACTCTAAACTTATCATCAAAATCACTTTCACAGATCCATAAAAAATATAAATAGATTTTGGACAAAAACTTATTATCAATTCATCAAATCACTTTCATAATTCAAGAGGTTCACAAAAGATAATATATATGGATTCATTAATCTTTTATTGAAAAATCAAAAGGCTTTAGAGATAGAGAAAAATGTATTTTCTTTTTAGTCTCGATTTATGTGATTGATTTCATACATGTATGCCTTTGTCTTTCATGCCAAATCAAAGCATGCATCAATGTTTAAGACTGAAAAATAAATTTTATCATAAAGATCATCAAGACAAAAAAAAATACATTAAACATAAGATTTCAAGTCATCATTACTTCAAATCCTCATACATAATATCGAGCATGATACCATAAATTGTAACATTTTCATTACATCATCAAAATTATCAAGCATGATTCCATAAAGCATCTTCAAAATCATTTTAATTCCAATGATCTTTCTTTTATTGTTGTTAGTTGTAACATGACATTTTTCTTTTTAAATGAATCTAGCTTAGTGTGAGAAGTTAACATGCAATTGTCATTCATAATATTTTTTTTATGTCAAAACCATGAATCATGTTTGAAATCGAAAAGCGATATAGAAATCATTAAAATAAACATACATGGAATTATATTCTGTGTACAATCATTATCATCAAACATGTAATTGTTATGATAAAATATAATAATAATTTTTTTTATAAAAAATTTAAATTCATCAAATCATGAAAAGCACTAAGTAATCTCATGGTAAGATAAAATAGAATTGATTAAGTTACTTATCTTACTGTCGAAAGCCATCAAAGTGTAGTTTGTGTCTTCATCTTTGAATGTACTCGATTTGTCCTTGAGTTCTTTCTTTTTCTTCGGTAGCTTCTTTTTTTTTAAGTTCATTTTTCTTTTTAGTTTCTTATTTTATTAATTTTTTAAATTTTAATATAAGAAGTTCTATGTCATCATTACTTGAGCTTTCGCTCGAGTAATCTTCTTCCGTTTTAAGTGCAATTACCTTCCTATTCTTTAGAAAGTGGTTCTCATGTTCATCATGTTAAACACAAGTCATTTCATAGGTCATTAAAAACCCAATAAGTTCTTCGAGAGAATAACAGTTCAAATCCTTTGATTCTTGTATAACCGTTACTTTCGGATCCCAACTTTTTAGAAGAGATCTTAAAATCTTATTAATAAGTTTAAAATTAGAAAAATCTTTACCAAGACTTTTTAAACTATTGACGACATCCGAAAAATGGGTATACATGCCACCAATAGTTTCACTTGGTTCTATTCAAAATAATTCAAAATCATGCATCAAAAGATTAATTTTTGAATCTTTAACTTTACTAGTGCTTTCATATGTGATTTCAAATGTGTGCCAAATGACATGCATAGTTTTGCAAATCAGATTATTTTTGTCCAAGGCACAAAACAAAATATTCATTGCTTTGGCATTCAAAGAAAATAATTTTTTTCTCAAAATCATTCCATTCATCCATAGGTTTAGAAGGTTGTTAAAAATCATATTCGATAATATTCCACAAATCAAAATTCAAAGAAAGCAAGAAAACTCTTATTTGAGTTTTTCAATATGTGTAGTTCGTCCCATTGAACATGGGAGGATGAATGATAGAGTGACCCTCTTGAAAGTCGAAAAGAGCTATTTTCCTTGGGTATTAAATCAAATTAGAAATAACGTGGCTCTGATACTAACTATTAGGATTGCAGTCAGCACTAAGAGAGGGGGGGGGGGGTGAATTAGTGCAGCAATAAAATCATTCGTTTGAAAACTTTCGTTTTGATTAAAACTTTTGTCCAATGAAAATTGATATTGAGTGTGCTTTAACTTGAAATGAGTGCAAGATCGAGTGAGCAATAAACTTAGTAAGCAGTAAAGGTAAAGTAGTAAAGAAGAGATCACACCAAAGTTTATAGTGGTTAGATCGTTCAACCTACGTCCACTCCCGATTCCTCCTTCGTCGAGGCCACCAGCATCTACTAACGATCTTCCTTCAATGGACAAAGACTAACTACCCTTTCAATCCTCTTCTCCTTTTCGTAGGTTTAGGAGATAATCTTTTGTTGAATCTTGGATTTTGACAATGAAGTCAATTGATAGGTTATTTGATTTAATCCATACTATTGAGATAAGTGTGCAGGATTGACTGTGATAGCAATGAAGACATAAAGTAAATTACTGGAGTCAAGTATATTAGGAGTTCAAGAGTTCATTGAAAGTACAAAAGATCGTCGGAAGTGCTACCGAAACTGGCCGAGAATGAATCAGGGATTTACCAAATATTTTAGAAGTTCATTGAAAGGTTCGTCGGAGGTTCGCGGAGTTCACCGAGAAAGTTTGGAAGGTGGCCAAAAGATTCATCGAACTCACCATAAAGTCAGGGAGGCTGTTGGAAGTCCGCCAGAAGATAGCCGAGGGTGTGTTGGACGTCCATTGGAAGTTCGCCGGAAAGCTCACTGGAAGAAGACTCGACGTTGTTGATTTTTAATTTACTTAGAATATATTTTTAATTTCATAGTTAATATGTAATTAGGGTTAGGATTAGGTGATAATCCTAATTAACCCTAGTAGGGGCTAACTGGGACTTAATTGAACTGAATTGTGTTAGATTCAGGCCCATTCACCAGTGCTAATCATGTCTGGCGGTGGCACCGCCCCGGGAATAGGTTCCTAGGTGGTCTGGGCGATGGTTCCACCCTACGTCAACGGTGGTACCGCTAATAGGTATTACCTGTCAGTGGTGGTTCCACCCCTCCATAGAGTCTGAGGACTCTGTCAGGTAGTAGTACCGCCAAACTAGGCGATGGTACCGCCTAGTACACTAACAGAGCAAGGTCAACTGGCGGTGGTACCGCCAGTACCTAAAAATCTAGGATATGACTCTTTTTGGCTCCAAACCTGAAGCCAATAGAGTATATAAATATCCCTAACTTCTCAATTGGCTAAGCACATTGAGAAGTGATAAAAAACTAAGTCAAAGCTATAGTAAAATTACATTCGATAAGCTTGAGTGTTCACCTCCCAAGTTTTACTTTATCAAAATTTTGTAAGAGTGTGAACCACTTGTACAAGTTTGTAAGAGGGGTGCTTGGTCCTTCTCCTTTAAGAAGAGTTTATAGTGGAAGTTGGGAACCTCATCGGAGGAAGTTTCGGAAGTGGACATAGGTCATTTGACTGAACCACTGTACATCGCTATGTACTTCTCTTGATGTGTGAGTTTTTAACTTAGTACATTTCAGTCTTTACTTAGCTGCGATCTCTTTGTCAGGATCTGAGTGACACTAAGAGGGGGTGGGATTGAATTAGTGTAGCGGATAAAGCCTGTAAATTTGAAATGATTTTGGAAAGAGTTATTCATACAGAAATTTTGGTCTGACGAATGAGATTTGAGCAAAGTGATTCGAGAGAAAGCAATTGAGAGTAGAGAGAAGAAGTTCAAAAGATTTACAACTAAGTAAAGAACAAGATGCAGCAATTAAAATTCACACATTCAGAGTAGTACGTAGCGATGTATAGTGGTTCGGTCAAATGACCTACGTTTACTTCTGAAACCTCCTCTGATGAGGTTCCCAACTTCTACTATTAAATCTTCTCAAAGGGGAAGGACTAAGCACCTCTCTTATAAACTTTTTATAAGTGGTTCACACTCTTATAGAATTTTGGCAAAGTAAAAATATGGGAGGTGAACACTTAAGCTATCGAACACGATTTTGCTATAGCTTAGACTCAATTTTTATCACTTCTCTATGTGCTTAGCCACCTGAGAAGAGAGGGGTATTTATAGACTTAATTGGCTTTAGAATTGGAGCCAAAAAGAGTCACATCCCAGATTTCTGGGTACTGGTGGTACCACCACTAGTTGACCCTGCTTTGTCAGTGTACTAAGCGATACTACCACCCAGTCTAGTAGTACTACTGCTTGATAGGGTCCTCGATATTTGTGGACTGGCGATACTATCGCCTGTTAGGTGGTACCATCACTGATAGGTAATAACTGTCAGCGGTACCACTACCCAAACTACTTGGGAATTAGTTCCCAAGGTGGTGCCACCACCCCACTCTAGCGATGCCACCACCAGATATGGTCCAACACTACTAAATGGGCATTGAATCCGACCCAATTTAGTTCAAATAAGACCCAGTTGGCGCTTACTAGGGTTAATCAGGATTATCACATAATCCTAATCCTAATTACATGCTAATTATAAAATTGAAAATAATTCTAAGTAAAAACCAAATCGACACATCAAATTTTCTTCCGACGAGCTTCCAACGAACTTCCAGCGGACATTTGACACACCCTTGGATTTCTTCCGATGGACTCCTAACAGGTCCTCGAACTTTATGGTGAGTTCCTTGAATCTTTGGCAAGCTTTCAAACATTCTCAATGAGCTCCATGAACCTCTGACAATCTTTCCGGCGAACTTCCGAAACCTTCGATAAGTCCCCGATTCATTCTCGGCTGGTTCCAACAATACTTCTGACGATCCTTCGGACTTCCGGTGGATACTCGAACTCCCAACATACTTGACTCCGACAATTCACTTTATATCTTCATTGCTATCATAGTTAATCCTGCACACTTATCTCAATAATATGGATTAGATAAAATAACCTATCAATTGACTTCATTATCAAAATCCGAGATTCAACAATCTCCCCCTTTTTTATGATGACAATCAATTGATGATGGAGTTAATCTTAACTCTCCCTATCTATATGCCATATTATGAGAAGGAAAATACTTGAATTCAATCTCCTTGAATTCAAGCCGAATTCGATAAGTTTCATCCGTTGAACTTATCATAATGCTTAACAAGCATGACCTTTCATTCATAAATATGAAACTTTATATTTTTCATATTTTGAAAATAATGTCAAGGTATGACACTCAATCTCAAGTTGAGTAATTTATCACTTGGACAAATGATACCAATTACAATTTGAAATATAACAAGGATCAAACAATATCAATATAAAAAGCACAAATGCAAGGCATGATATCATTTTTTTGATACATCATCAAATGAGATGATATCTTATCATATCAATGAAAGAAACTAAATTTTAAACATGATATGATTACAATCTTTCAAAAATTTACATGTTAAGCATGTATGAACCATTTGTGATATATGTGATACATTGCGATATGCTACAAATTTTATTGCGATGCTTTTAAAGATAGCAATCAATTTTTGATTACAAAGCATGACAAAAGCAATCATATTGTAATATAAGATATCAAGTCATGGATTTATTTGCCATATTCTTCTCGATGCATGCAAGGCATTAAGTCATCAATTTATTTTGCTATTTTCTTCTCCCCCTTTGTCATCAACAAAAAGGAGGTGAATTGTGAAAAAAAAATATAAAGGTAGTCATCATAAGATATCATGATGCTAGTCATTTATCAACCATATCAAAATTATAAAGATAGTCATCAAACATATATGATACATAAGAATGAGGCTTAAATTTGCTTAGAAAGCAAGTAGAATATCATGTAAAGTATGTCATCCAAGATGGATAAACCCGAAAAGTGATTTGATGATTCTTATTCATGTTTATGAAATCCGAAAAGTGATCTTTTATCATTTATCAAGTCATGAAAGATTCATACATGAAAGAGGTTCAAGATCCAATTTTAAAAATTCAAGCATAAAATTATAAAGTGGAAGGATAGATCATTGAAGCTATGTATCAAACATTTAGTCATTCGTCAAACGTATTAACAAAAGCTCATATCAAAAATTCGTGAGAGAGAGAGAGAGAGAGATCAAAAGTTCGTGAAAAAGTTCAACTTGACATTTATGAAGTGGAGCACATCAACATCAAATGTTTCATAGAAAAAGATTCAACTTGGTATTCTTATAAGAATCCATGAGGCAGAAGATAAACAATAAAAGCTCAAGACTTAGATATTAGTACAAGAGTTAACAATAAAGTCCGAAGAGAGTATAACAAACACTTAAGAGCTTAGTCTTTATGCAAAATTCTTGACATTAATCTATGCATATGTCAAGTTTCAAATGATATGAAAATCATAAAACCATTTAATCATCCCAATAGAGGTAGAGAGAATATAAAATCGATTTCACTACATCATCGAAGGGGATGATATTACTTAAGGTTCATCAACTGAAGAAGGAGGAAAATCAAAATATTATGATCGAAGGATAAAAATGAGAGCTCCATTCAAAATATGATATTATAAAGATGTCATCCAAAATCTGATACAATGAAAATCAAAGTTAAAAAATCTCGCAAAAGAACCACACTACATCTTCATGTATTAGGACAAACTCATAAAAGTGTTCCAAAATAGCATAGAGATTTACAAAACATGAGTCAAAAGTTCCATTATAGCTTATGAAGTTAACTATAAAGTTTTTACAACTATTCCTCAGGTGGAATACCAAAATGCTTATACAAGTGATCTAACTTCCGATTCATCTATCGTACTTCATTCAAAATTTCAGCTTGCTATGATTTGATTTGATTTATTTCTATCATGATCGGATCTTCAAAAGATAGAGTAGGAGCTAGTTCTGATGGTGCTGCAGTAAAAGGACTAGGAGGAGGAGAATCATTACCCCTAAAAATTGGTGTTTCAGGTTCTACTGGAGGGGGAGCTGGATCAATCCTTCTAGGCTGCCTAGTCCATATTCCATTCCTAAATATATACCTTAGTCTTTTAAGTAAATTTTTGTTTATGGTATTGTATCTATCCACTTTTATTACCTCTTCATCGGGTGGTATTCTAATATTATATGCATGTAGCATTTTAGTGATTAACCCCCATATGGTAACATTAAGTCTTTAGATACTATTTCCATCATATTTTATCAGATCAGGTATCCAAAACAATTTTTTTGCCCGATCATTATCTAGTACATGGTACCTAACTTCATTTGACTAATTTCATCGTGGTGATACTATTTAGGAATTATGATACTTATGATGATATGATGGAGAATTTTATAACTGAATAATAACAAATGCTCATAGCTTTTAGAGACTGTGGCTAGATTAGGATTTTCAAAAATGGTTCCTAAAGCCTCGGAGTAGGTTACTCCGATTGCATCCAAATCCCACTGTCCTCTAAAGTAACAACCCCTATCTTTTTTAGAGATTCCAATTAGGTCACATATTATGCTATCCATAATTGAAATTTGATTTCCTAAAAGATAGGTTGACATGTTATCATCATCATCTAAACTTAAATTAGCATAAAATAACCTAACTAATCTAGGATAAATTGGTTCGTTGATTTGTAAAATGGGCAAGATATCCAAATCGACAAACCACCTAATGGGCTTTAGGTATCCTAGTTCACTTAAATCAATATGTTTTCCCTTATGCACGGTTCTTGCTTCAAAGCTAGGGTACTTAAAGGCAATTTCATTAGAGCTAAAAAGAGATGGGTCAAATGAATCTCCTTCCCTCCTCTTCCCTTTGTCCCTAGATAATCTCCTAGGAGCCATTTATCTAAACATGATGATAGAACAAGAAAATTTTGAACAAACAACCATGTATTGAGAAATCAAAGAGGGAGTGTCAAATGTTACCTTAGATGAGATTTCTTGATAAATAGAGGTCTTGATCCAAGATGGAACCCTCTCTTGGTTTTCTTGAGAGAGAAGATGAAGTTTAGAGAGGAGGGAAAGTTTTTTTAGGAGCAACCTCAAGAGTTGGGGGCGATTCTACTGCCGGCCCTAAGTCCTCTTTAAGAAAAGGGGGCTCTTGGGCGGTGCCATCGCAATTGAGCGGTGCCACCGCTTGGGAACAGAATGCCCAAGTGGTGCTACTACTTGTCCTTACAGAGCCACCATTGGCACCCTAACTTAAACATTTTTAGGATGGCTACAATAACTTGTTTTTGATCAATTTGCTTTGTTTTTTTATTTATTTATCTTATAGATGTCTAATTCGATCATCATGTATTTGATTAAAATAGAATGATATCTTGTATCACTTCCAATCTTATGTTAATCATATGGTGACTCATCAAATCATTTATGCAATTGTTATAGTGTTGTAATCAAGAGATATCGAAAACTATCTCATCAAGTGGATCGAGAGAAAATGATGACTTAAACATAGGAAATCTCAACTGATAAATGAAATGTGATTTGTGAAGGCTACAAGGACTTGTGTATCAAAACCGACAATGATCAATTTATAAAATCATGAAGAAAATAGTGCTCAACCAAAAGATGTCTTCGTCATATTAAATATCCGAGATATAAAGGTCAAGGGAAGTAATTTTATGTCATGAATTATCAACTCATTAGATTACTCATCATATATAATTTTGAAATAAGTAAAAGATCATCAAAGATGATTCAAAGCATACATCATTAAAATTATATCTGAAGGATATTTTAAGGAGAATATATTGCACTCGAAACTATCGATATGCATCATCAAACGAGAGTGTGATACATGCATTAGGAGAATCGAGTCATCAAGTGCTTTTAAGCCATTTATACATAATAGGTCATGAATTTAATAAAGTTGTGATTCCAAGAATTTAAAATCATTTTGAGAAATCAATTCCAAATCCATCATTAAAATTACATACGAGATTCTTCAAATGAGTCAATTTGCAGATTTGAGTAGAGAATGCAACTATAGTGATTTTGACTTTTCCTAGTAATGTTCAAGGAAAATATATAAAAACCTAGTATCCATTAAAACCATATTGTTTCAAAACAAGGATTTCAAATTGTAAGGTGACACAAATATTTTTTTATCGAAATCATTTTTTGAAGAAACTTGATGCAAGTAAGTTCTAGCCTTAGTAATTATGGTGCATGATCAAACAATGTATAACACTCAAGGATATTTTTATTATTCGAGCTAGTGAGCTTGATAATGATCAAGAATTGTATTGTTACCCGCTCCTAGCTTGTGATGTTTAGGATGCCTACAATGAAGGATTTTTGGGTACCTATTTGATTTTGAGTGCCTAAAAAATTGATCTCCTCATTTTGTCATTTTGCATTGAATTATTTATGTATCCTTTAGGAACCCATATTAACCTATACAGGCTAAGTTTCTTATACAGACATTTGTAAGTAACATGTCCGGATTTGTAACAAAAGTTGTATTTCAATTGAGATGATATATACAGTGTGGGTCCTTTAATGAAGGTGGTTGGAGTTCGGTGAGATCCACTCACGAATCCAATTCCACTTCATTTTCTGACGTGACCCTTGTTTGCAAGGATCATGTCCAACCCCTTGCTACCAACCTTAAACTTATTTAGGGTCTCTTTAAGTAGCAAGTTTTCATTTTCTTATTGCCTCTAAGTGTTCACACTTAAAGCATGTGGGTAAAGAGGGGGTGTCAATTTTTAGACTATCAAGCTTATTGACTAAGAGAGAATGCTCCTTCTTTAATAAACTGACAACACTTCTGATGATCCTTCGGACTTTCGGTAAATACTCGAACTCCCAACATACTTGACTCCGGTAATTTGCTTTATGTCTTCATTGCTATTGTAGTTAATCCTACACACTTATCTCAATAATATGGATTAAATTAAATAACCTATCAATTGACTTCATCATTAAAATCTGAGATTCAACATTCTCGATCTCTTCCTCTCTACTTTCTATAGCATTCACTCAAATCACCATGCTGCAATCATTTTCGTCGGATCAAAATTTCTCGTCGAACAACTTTTTCCAAAGTCAATTTCAAAATTACAATTTTTATCCGTTGCACTAATTCATCTCCCCCTCTTAGTATCGTTCAGATCCTAACAATTGGTATCAGAGCTTAGTCACTCTCATTTGGTTTAAAACCCAAGAGAGATGACTTATTCTGGCATGCAAGAGGGTCATTCAATTACACGTCTGCCTATGTTCAATAGGTCAGATTACACCTATTGGAAGACTCGTATGAAGATTTTTCTTATTTTCATGGATTTCAAACTTTAGAATATTATTGAAAATGACTTTAAAAAATCTTCTCTTTCGATAAATAAATGGAATGAATAGGAGAAGGTTTTTGCTCTTAATACAAAGGCTATGAATGTCTTGTTTTATGCACTTGATAAAAATAAGTTTAATTATGTTTCGATTTGTGAATCAGCTCTTGATATTTAGCATACTCTTGAAATCACTCATGAAGGCACTAGTCAAGTAAAAGACTCCAAAATTAACCTCTTGGTGCACTCTTACGAATTATTTCGGATGAAACCAAGTGAGTCCATCGAAGATATGCACACCCATTTCATGGATGTCGTTAATGGACTCAAAGCACTTGGAAAAGGTTTTTCTAATTTTAAACTTATAACTAAAATTTTAAGATCCCTTCCAAAGAGTTTGGATCCAAAAATTATGATCATTCAATAGGCCAAGGACCTAAAAAATTTTTCACTCGAAGAACTCATTGGGTCATTGATTACCTACGAAATAACATGCCATACTCATGATGAGCTTGAGAACCCCCTTCCAAAGAATAGGAAGGATATGGCATTGAGAACACAAGAAGACCACTTGAAAGATTCTTCAAGTGATGAGGAACTTGATGATGAACTTGCACTCTTGACTCAAAAAATTAAAAAATTTATAAGAAGGAATAAATTTAAAAATGACACTAAAAATAAACTTGAACCTAAAAGAGAACAAGTAATATGTTACGAATGCAAGGAGCCGGGGCACTTCAAAAGCGAATACCTCCAAGTCAAGAAGAAGCAACCAAAGAGGAAGAAGGCTCTAAAGGTAACATGGGACGACTCAAGTGGCTCCGAAGATGAAGAAGCAAGCAACAAGGAGATGGCAAACTTCGTATTGATGGCTTTGGGAGAAGAGGTATGTGAGTTATTTAATGAAGATTTAACTTTCGATGAACTTTCAATTGCTTTTCATGAATTATTTGATGAGTGTCGAGCTATTAGTAAAAAGTTCAATTTATTAAAAAAGGAGCATACTATCTTACTTGATAAACTTAAAAGTCTTGAACTTAATACTCTCTCTTTACCTCCATGCTCTAAGTGTGAACACTTAGAGGCACTCAAAAAGAAGAACTTGCTACTTAGAGAGACCCTAAACAAGTTTAAGATCGATAGCAAGGGCTTGGACTTGATCCTTGCAAACAAGGGTCATGTCGAAAAAGAAGTGGAATTGAATTTGTGATTGGATCTTACCATACTCCAACCACCTTTATTAAAGGATCCACACTATATATATCATCTCATTTGAAATGCAACTTTTATTGTAAATCTGGACATATTGTTTACAAATGTCTGTATAAGAAACTTAGCCCACATAAGTTGATATGGATTCCTAAAGAAACTATAAGGCACTCAATGAACAATGACAAGATTAGTCGATCAGTTTTTGAAGTACCCAAAGTCAAATGAGTACCCAAAAATCTTCCTTTATATGCATCCTGAACATCGCAAGCTAGGAGCGGGTAACAATACAATTCCTGATGGTTATCAAGCTCACTAGCTCGGATAATAAAAATACCCTTGAGTGTTATACATTATTTGATTATGCACCATAATTACTAAGGATAAAGCATACTTGCATGATTTTGATAAGAACATTTGTAACATTTTACAATTCAAAATCCTATGTTTTGAAATGATGTGGTTTTAATGGATTTGATGAAACCTTATTTTGAAACTATATGATGATATTAGGTTTTTATATAAGAAATATATATCTTCCTTGAACATTCCTATGAAAAGTTAAATTCACCTTAATCGCATTCTCTATCTACTCAAGATCTACAAATTAATTTATTTTGTAAATCTCATATGTGATTTTAATGATGAATTCGGAGTTAATGAATTAAGCTAGAATGAGTTTTTCAAATGATTCATAACTTCTATTCATGACTTATTGTGCATTGATGGCTTAAATGCATTTGAGATGTGAATTATTTTTTTTTATGACACGATGCATAAATCATATTCTCACTTGATGATGCACACAAATAAGTTGCTTATCAATAATTATGATTGAAATATATTCTTTTTGAAATATCTTTTGAAGATGACTCTTAGTGATAGATGTTTTGAAAACATGCTTGATTATCTTTCATATGATAAGTGACACATGAATTGTTGATTCCCAACTCAAAATTTCCTTTCCTTGATTTCTCGGACGTATGACTGAAAATAGTGTGATTCATGATCTCGATATTTATAAATGACATCTTTTGGTTGAATTGTATGTCCTTCATCATTTCACAAATTGATCGATGTTAGTATTCATAACTTTCGAAAATCACTACTTTTATATCATCCAAGTTTTCTTATCTTTAAGATATCATTCTCTCGAACCGCTTGATGAGAAAATTTCTAAAGCCTCTTGATTTTAACACTTTAATGTGATGAATCATTATGTAAATGTGCTTAATAAAAATTTATCTCATGATTAGTATGAGATCGGAAGACATCATTTCATCTCAATTAAATACATAATGATCAAATTAGATATATGAGATAGATGTTAATAAAGGGGACAAATTGATCAAAAATCAAGATGTTGCAGCCCTCCTTAAAACTATTTAAGTCAAGGTGCCAACATTGGCACCACTAGGACTCGCGGTAGCACCGCTTTGGTATTCTGTTCTCAAGCGGTAGCATCGCTCAGTTGGCAATGGCACCGCTCGAGAGCCCCCTTATATAAAGGGGAGTTAGGGCCGACAGTAGAACCACCCTCAACTCTTGAAGCTGCTCCCAAATACTCTTCCTCTCCTCTCAAAACTCCATCTTTCCTCTCAAGAAGACCAACAGAGGCTTCTATCCTCTCAAATCCTTGATCAAGATCTCTACTAATGTGGCATATAAATGAGAGTTAAGGTTAACTCCATTATCAATTGATTGTCATCATAAAAAAGGAGGAGATTATTGAATCTCGAATTTTGATGATGAAGTCAATTGATAGGTTATTTGATCTAATCCATATTATTGAGATAAGTGTGCAAGATTGACTATGATAGCAATGAAGACATAAAGCAAATTACCGAAGTCAAGAATGTTAGGAATTGATAGGTTATTTGATCTAATCCATATTATTGAGATAAGTGTGCAGGATTGACTATGATAGCAATGAAGACATAAAGCAAATTACCGAAGTCAAGAACGTTGGGAGTTCGAGAGTCCATCGGTAGTCTGAAGGATCATTGGAAGTGCTGTCAAAACTGGTCGAGAATGAATCGGGGATTTGCCAAAGGTTTCGAAAGTCTTTAGAAGTTTCGTTGAAGGTTCGCAGAGTTCACCAAGAAAGTTCAGAAGGCAGCCAAAAGATTTGTCGAACTCACCATAAAGTCCAGGAGGCTATTGGAAGTCTGCTAGAAGATATCTGAGGGTGTGTCGAATGTCCATCAGAAGTTCACCGGAAGAAGACTCGACATTTTTGATTTTTAATTTGCTTAGAATATATTTTCAATTCCATAGTTAGTATGTAATTAGGGTTAGGATTAAGTGATAATCCTAATTAACCATAGTAGAGGCCAATTGGGCCTTAATTGAACTGAATTGGGCCGGATTCAGGGCCCATTCATTAGTGCTGACCATGTCTGGCGGTGGCACCACCTCGGGAACAGGTTCCCAAGTGGTTTGGGTGGTGGTATCACCCCAGGTCAACGAGGATACCGTTGATAGTTATTACTTGTCAGCGATGGTACCGCTTGACAAGTGGTGGTACCGCCCCTCCATAGAGTTCAATGACCTTGTTAGGCAGTAGTACCATCAAATTGGGCGATGGTACTACCCAGTACATTGACAAAGCAGGGTCAACTAGTGATGGTATTACCAGTGTCAAGTGGTGATATCGCCAATGCCCGAAAATTCGGGATGTGACTTTTTGTGGCTCCAAACCTGAAGCCAATAGAGTCTATAAATACCCCTAACTTCTTAGCTGGCAAAGCACATCGAGAAGTGATAAAAAACTGAGTCAAAGCTATAGCAAAATTACATTTGATAAGCTTGAGTGTTCACCTCCCAAGTTTTACTTTGTCAAAATTCTGTAAGAGTGTGAACCACTTATAAAAGTTTGTAAGAGGAGTGCTTGGTCCTTCCCCTTTAAGAAGAGTTGATAGTGAAAGTTGGGAACCTCATCGGAGGAGTTTTCAGAAGTAGACGTAGGTCATTTGACCAAACTACTATATATCGCTGCGTACTTCTCTTGATGTGTGAGTTTTTAACTTACTGCATTTCAATCTTTACTTAGCTACAATCTCTCGATCTCCTCCTCTCTACTTTCTATAGCATTCACTCGAATCACCTTGCTGAAATCATTTTCGTCGAATCAAAATTTCTCATTGAACAATTTTTTTCAAAGTCAATTTCAAAATTATGATTTTTATCCACTACATTAATTTACCCCCTCTCTTAGTGTCACTCAGATCCTAACATCGTTTAGAAGCACTCACTCCTCTCTTAAACTGAAATCTAAACTAAAATAAGAGGAGGGGATCTCTTAAGTGATTGCAACAGTATTTTCTCACTATTATATTCTCAGTGCTTGTGTGTGCTAACTAGGGATGAGAGGGATATTTATATGCTCTAAATAGATTCAAACTTAGAGTCAAAACCAGTCTTATCCTGGGTCTTCCAGGTACTAGCGGTACCACTACCAGTGTTAGGTGGTACCATTGCCCAATTTGCTATGACACTAGGTGGTACCACTGCCCAATCTAGTGGTACCACTGCCTGACATTGGGTAATACCACCGCCTGACATAGTCTCAAAGATTGTCTTAGAGATTAAGCCACCGGAAGTTCCATTGCCTATTCTAGCGGTGCCACTACCTAACACACTTGTTGGGTCACTATTTGGGCCTTTCACTTGGCCCAACATAGTCCAAACTTAGGCCCAATTGACCCCTAATTAAGTTATCCTAATTTCAACCTAATTACACCTAAAACTACTTTGATCTAGATAATTATTACAAAGATTTGAATCAATTATTGTCTAGTATATCATTGGTCTATCGGTGCTTCGTCCTCTCTTAAGGCTTATTATCCAATCAGTCAGTTGACCTCCGTATCTCTAATTTCCTTAGTATAATTTTCGCTCTTCTTGGATCGATGCCCGAACCCATGGCATGAAGCCTTCTGACGATATGTCGACTGATCCTTCGGCTCGACGTCCAATCATCTAACATGTTCCACTCTAGCCCAACATCCAATTCCTCCTATTTTAATTATCTCTTCCTGATCGAAGCTAGTCTTGCATCACTCGAAATATAGATTAGATCATAAACACTATCAATTGGTTTTATCATCAAAATTCAAGATTCAATAGAAGCACCTCTAGATAAAGCCCATCCTGATTAAGTTGTTAAGGTTGGGGTGACACTTCCCGAGGAGGAACGAGTACAACTTATTAATTTCCTTAAGGAGAACCTTGAGGTATTCGCATGGTCATCAAAAGATATTTTGAGAATCAACTCAAACGTAGTCCAACATAACCTAAATATTTCTCCCATGGCATGACTAGTAAAATAAAAGCCTTGCAAGTTTGCTCCTGATCGATAGTAGGTGATCAACTAGGAGGTAGACAAGCTACTCGTAGCAGGGTTTTTCACCGAGATACAATACCTCTAATGACTCACCAATATTTTACTCATTAAAAAATATAATAGAAGTTGGAAGATATGTGTTGATTATACCGACCTTAACAAAGCATGTTCGAATAACAACTATCCATTTCCTTGTATTGATCAATTGGTTGATGCTACCTCAGGTCATGTGCTCCTTGCCTTTATGAATGTATTCTTAGGATATAGCTAAATAAGGATGACACTAGAGCTATTGGTCTTAATCAAGACCTCTTTACTTGGGCATTGACTATCCTAAAAAGGATGACTAAGGCATTGTCATGGTTCATGTCAAGGTACTTCGTCTATTCTTTTTTGAAGATTATCTTAGGGTCATCCTTTGTTCATGAGAATTTTTCAATAATAGCTAGGGCATAAGCTTTACAACCCAAGGAGCTATCTTCTCTTGAGGCTAGTTCACTAATGATGATATCAATCTATCTTTCAAATAGTCTTTAGGGTCAAGGCGAAAGTTCACGGTGCATTTAGATAAACGCGTCACGGTGTTCCTGATGAATGAGTTCTTCAATTTATTCTTTTAAGTCACGATAGTCTTTTATGTTGTAGCCATAATCTCGATAGAAGTGATAATACTTGAATATATCTTCTCTAATGGAGTCTTTATCGGGTGAAGGTTTTTTAAAAGTCTCTTCTCTCTTATTTATAAAAAGACTTTGGTCTTGTTCATATTCAGTGGGGTTGACTCAGACCTTACGCGAGGCAATTCGGGTCTATCACTTCTTCGTTGCCACAATGACCTTAAGATCAACCTCGAGAAAGTTTGAACCAAACAGGAGATATGTGTTAAATCTTGGATTTTGATAATGAAGTCAATTGATAGGTTATTTGATCTAATCCATATTATTGAGATATGTGTGCAGGATTAACTATGATAGCAATAAAGACATAAAGCAAATTGCCATAGTCAAGTATGTTGGGAGTTCAAGAGTCCATTGGAAGTTCGAAGGATCATTGGAAGTGCTACCGGAACTAGTCGAGAATGAATCAGGGACTTGCCGAAGGTTTCAGAAGTTCATCGAAAAAATCATCGAAGGTTCGTAGAGCTCACCGAGAAAGTTCGGAAGCTTGCCAAAAGATTCGTCGAACTCGCCATAAAGTCCGGGAGGCCGTTGGGAGTCCGTCGGAAGATATCCGAGGGTGTGTCGAAAGTCCGTCGAAAGTTTACCGGAAGCTCGTCGGAAGAAAACTCGACATCACTGAATCATAATTTGCTTTGAAATATGTCTCAATTTTGTAGTTAGCATATAATTTGGGTTAGGATTATGTGATAATCCTAATTAACCTTAGTAGGGGCCAATTAGGTCTTAATTAGACTAAATTGGGCTAGATTCAAGGCCCATTCAATAGTGCTAGACCATGTCTGGTGGTGGCACTATCGCGGAAACTGGTTCCTAGGTGGTTTGGGCAGTGGTACCACCCCAAGTCAATGATAGTACCATTGATATTTATTATCTATTAGCGGTGGTACTACTTGACATGCGGTGGTACTGTTCCTCCACAGAGTTCGAAGAACTTGTCAAGCGATAGTATCGCTAGACTGGGTGGTGGTACCGCCCAATATACTTATAAAGCAGGGTCAACTGGCAGTGATACCGCTAGCACCCAAAAATCTAGGATGTGACTCTTTTTAGCTCCAATTCTGAAGCCAATTAAGTCTATAAATACCCCTTATTTCTTAGCTAGCTAAGCATAATTGAGAGGTGATAAAAACTAAGTCAAAGCTCTAGCAAAATTGCTTTCGATAGCTTGAGTGTTCATCTCCCAAGTCTCATTTATAAAAGTTTTGTAAGAGAGTGTGAACCACTTGTAAAAGTTTGTAAGAGGGGTGCTTGGTCTTTCCCCTTCAAGAAGAATTGATAGTGGAAGTCGAGAACCTCATCGTAGGAGATTTCAGAAGTGGATGTAGGTCATTTGACCAAACCACTATACTATTGAGTCTTGGATTTTGATGATGAATTTAATTGATTATGTTTAGTTGTTTAACTATATTTTGAGTGACACAAGTCTACTATCGATCAGGATTAAATAGTTAACACAGAATGAATTAGCGTTGTGCCGGAGGAAATCATGTAAGTATATTAAACATCATGTTGGGCAGAAGGCTTCGGACATCGGGCATCGGGCTAAGAAGTGTGGTGTTGCGCCAAGGAGATCGGGATTGCGGAGGTCAACTGTCGAAGGGGCAACAAGTTGCAAGAGAGGATGGTGCACCGAAGAACTAGACGAAGCATCGACCAATGACGTGCAAGGCAACAGGATGTTGATTTTGTAATTAACTAGATCGAAGTAGAGTTAAGGCTTATGTATGTAGGATTAACTACAATAACGATGAAGACATAAAGCAAAATAAAGTGCTGGAGTCAAGTGCGATGGAATTGCTGAGAGTTCGAAGTCCGACGATTCATAAGTCTTCTTTGGAACTAGCTGAGAATAAGTAGGGAGCTTGCCGAAGGGTTTTCGGAAGTTTGCAGAGCTTGCCGAGAAAGATCGAGCTTCCTGAATGAGCTCATCGAAACTCACCAAGATCAATCGAGAAGTCTAGGAGCTCGTAGAATGGTGTCCGAGGGTTCGTTGGAAGACCACTGGAAGTTCACCGGAAGCTCATCGGAGGAAGACTTGATGTGCCAAATTTTGTATTAGCTTAAGAAATATTTTTAATTTCATAGTTAGTACATAATTGGGGCTAGGATTAGGTGTTAATCCTATAACCCTAGTAGGGGGCCAACTGGGCCCGGTAATGGATTGGTTTGGGTCAAGTTTAAGGCCCAACCAGAAGTGCTAGACCTTGTTTAGTGGTGGCACTGCCCAAGTCCAGCTCCTTAGGTTGTACTAGGTGGTGGTACCGCCTGAGTGGCAGAACACCTAGGCGGTGGTACCGCCTAGATTGGGTGGTGGTACCACCCGGTACACGACCATGTCGGTGTCGGTGGTGGTACCACGGTGTGATAGTACCACTAGCGTGCAGGTCAAGCGGTGGTGGTGCGCTAGTGACAAGCGGTTGTATCGCCAATACCTAGTAAACCTGAGATGGGAAGGTTTTTGGATCCAAGTTTAAATCAGATTAGAGCCTATAAATACTCCTCCCATCCTTGGGTTGAACACACAAGCACATACACTTTGAAAGTAGAGAAACTCTATTTAAATATCTAGAAATCCCCTCCTCTAGTCCTTACTTGTTTTCAAGTTAAAAGAGAGAAGAGAGTGCTTGTAAGGTTTACCTCCTAAGCCTGTCAAAAGGAGAGAGTGCTGTAAGGGATTTGTCTTCGCTCGTTAGAGAAGACAACTAGTGGAAAGTCGATGGCCTCAAGTGAAGAGGAATCGGGAGTGGATGTAGGTCGTATGACCGAACCACTATAAATTTGGTTTGCATTTACTTTCTCACAATTTACATTTCAGTAAACCATCTTCACTTGCTGCTCCATTTCTTCATCTCTAAATCTTTGCAAGTTAAATACGTTTTTGATATGCTTTAATCGAAATCGATTTTCATCGAAATATAATTTTGTCATACAAACTTTTCAACATATGAATTTGTTTAAATCGTAAAAAATTTTCATTATTAACTGCTGCACTAATTCACCCTCCCTCTTAGTGCCGCTCTAGATCCCAACAATTGGTATCAGAGTCTTGTTATTTCTATTTCGGATTCACACCCGAGAGAAATAACTCTTCACAGCTTTCAAGATGGTTTTTCAATTGTTCATCCTCCGTTATTTAACGGATCGAACAACATATATTGGAAAACTCGAATGAGATTTTTCTTGATTTCTTTAGATTTAAATTTATGGAATATTATTGAAAACAGCTTTCAACTTCCCTCTAAATTGATGAACGAATGGTCAGATTTAGAGAGAAAATCTTTTTATTAAATGCAAAGGCTATGAATGCCTTATTTTGCACTCTAGATAAAACTGAGTTTAATCAGATTTCTATGTGTGAAATGATTTTTAATATTTGACACACACTTGAAGTCACACATGAAGGAACGAGTAGAGTCAAAGACTCGAAAGTTAACATTTTGATGCACGATTTTGAGCTTTTTCAAATGAAACCAAGTGAGACTATCAGTGACATATATACCCATTTCACGGATATTGTCAATAGTTTAAAAAATCTTGGTAAATCTTTTTTGAGTTTTGATTGATTTAACAAGATTTTAAGATCCCTTCCAAAGAGTTGGAATCCATAAATAACTATTATTCAAGAGTCTAAAGACTTAAATATTTATTCACTTAAAGAACTAATTGAGTCTTTAATGACATATGAAATGACTATTGAACTTGATAAACATGAGAATCACCTTTCAAAGAATAGGAAGGATTTGACATTTCAAATAAGAGAATGCCACTTGAGTGATGACTTAAGTGATGAGGACAATGTTGAAAACTTTAAACTTTTAATAAATTTTAATAAGTTCATTAAATAAAAATCAAAAATAAAAAATGAGATTGAATGGAGGAAGAGGCCAAAGAAGAGAAAGGCACCCAAGGATGAATCAAGAACTTCCAAAGGTGAAATGACATATTACGGTTTGATGAGCTTCAACTATAAGGTAAGCAACTTAACCAAAACTTCCTTGAACTATTTTGGAATTACATGATGTCTTTTCATGAGTGCTTAATTTAGATAGTAGGAAATAAATAAATTATTTTAAAAAATTATATCATGCTTTTCTTCCTAGTATTTTTGAAAGGTAAAAATTAAAATGATACTTGCATGATTATTGATAATGTGTGTACACCTAATAGGATTAATCAATACATGTGTATCTTGATGTTTTATATTATTTTTCGTTCTAAACATGATGCTTGACGATTTCATATTATGCATGATGATTTAAAAATTGAAATCCTATGTTTTGGAATAATGTGTTGATGGCTTTGACAAAATGATGATGCATGTCTTTATGAAATGAATTGTAAAATTAAAAGACTTAACCCACATAACTTCCCGAATGAAAGAAAAGTGGTTTTGATAATGCTTTCGACTTTCAACATGATGCATGGCTTTTATATGAAAACTTGAACATGCTTATATAAGGTCAACCACATAAAATAAAATACATAAAAATTAAAAATGTGATACCATGATGTTTTATTTTTGATGTGTTTGGTCTTGACAATTTTATTTTGAAACTTATATCTCGTTTTTAAATGTTGATACATGTTTTCATAAAAGACTCAAACATGCTCATATGAAATCAATTGCATGAAATGAAAATGCATTTTCTATCCTATTGAGATTAATGAATTCATTTTACCAATCTTGTGAATCTCATGAAAATAAACATGATGAATATTTTGAAAATAAATGTGTGTATCATGCATTTGATCTTAATAATTTCTCTTGAAACATTCTTTTCGGATCTATACGATGATGCATGAATCTAGTAGAAAAAGACAAGAGCATGCTTATATGTAAACCATCTCCATTGCTCTTAATAAAATTTTCGAATGAAAGATTTTGATGCATTTGATCTTGATGACTTTAATGACAAAACTTGCATTTTGAATTTATATGATGATGGCTTTCATTGAACATACCTTATGAAATCATCATTGATAATGATGAAATAAAAATATTAAAAATTTATTATCATGCTTAATGTGTTTCAACTTAATGATTTTTAAGATGAAATTTGCCTTTCCATCTTAAATGTTGATACTTGTTTTATTAAAGGTAAAGGCATGCTTATAAAAAGCAAATCACATGAATAGAAATTTATAAAAATGAAATGCGATCCTCTATCTTATCAATTTTTCAATAAATCTATGCTTGTCATGTATGAATTTATTGAATGTGATTTTGAGGATGATTTTGAATTTAACAAATGCTTGATTCATCTTTACGACATGAGATACATTTTAAATATGAATCATGTTCAATACTTCAATCATCTTCTATCTCTCTTAATTTATTTTGTTCTCCTATAATTCCTTTTTATTTACTAAAGAGAACATTCCAAATGAATCATGAATTCAAATAAAATGATACAAATGAATCACTTATCGATATATCTTTTTGAAATATCTTTTTAATGTGATGTTGATAACTTGAGATGTCTTTTGGAATTCATGACATGAGATGATTGAATCTTTGACTTACTCCTTTTATCATGCATGAAAGTTATGGAATCATGCTTGATGATTTGTTTTATGAAATTTTGCCTTCACGTCTTGAACTTTCATGCTTATCTCTATTTGACATTAAAAGACAAAGGCATGCTTAAATGAAATTAATCATAAAAAAGGGAAATGCATGATTCTTGAAATTTTACTAACTCTATAAGTTTTTCGATTTTTTCATGAAAGACATGTAATAAATTCATTTATGATATTTTGTGAATCACTTGAATTATGAATGAGATTTTGATGATGTGTTAAAGAATCCATCATGAAATTGATGAGTTGATAATGAGTTTTTATCAAAAATCTATTTGTCATTTTGAATCTCTAAAAAGTTGATGATGTGATAATAACTTTATTCATGATATGAATCTCAAAAATGCATGTGATAATCACTTGATATTTGATACGGGAAATTTCTTATGAAATGTGATCTTATTGAGATTTCTTATGCATGAAACAAATTATTCTCCTTGCTATTTGCTACCAAATGAATCATGATTGATATCATTGCTATTATACCTCCTATGATTCATGTTGTAGAGAAAGAATTTATAAATCACGATGCATTGAGATTTCTTATTAAATAATCAAGTGCTCATATGATTCTTTGCTAAAGAAAATATTTGCGATTCATGACCTTGATAATTACAACCTGAATTTCTTTTAATCAAGATCCCTTTAAGAGAATTTTTAATCTTCATCGTGATCTTAATATCTTGATGATTGAAATCCTTCTTTATGAAATGCGATCTTGATATCTTTATGATGAATCATGATTAAAAGGATTTGTCAAATGAATTATGTTCTACTTGATTTTCTAGAGCTTTGATATCATATCTTTCATGATTTAGAAATGACATGAGTACCTTGGCTTGCATGCCTTATGTGATGATTAAAAATTAACTTGCTTTATGATGAATCATGAATCATGACTTGATATATGATATTCATATATTTTTAGCATGATCCTTGGTTGTATAATTCTTTTACTTTATTAAAAGGATTTGTCAAATGAATCATGTCCTTCTTCAATTTTCTTGATATCATGACACGATTTCTTTATATGGCTTGTATAATGATTGAAATTTTTAGCCATTGAGTCCTCAACTTCATTTTGACATAAACTAAGGGGGAGCTAGCTTGTTGAATTCATATTCATGACTTAAATTTTGATGATTGAAACATTTATGTCAATATTCATTTTTTGATATTTCATTTGTCATGATTTAAAAATTTGATGAAAAAGAAAAAGAATTACAACATTACATTTTACCTTTCTTTTGACAATGATAAGGGGGAGACAAAATTGCTACCTTGCGAATTCAAGAAAAACAAAATGCAAACTTGCACAAGAAACAAGTGTTGAATTGTCATGATTACACATCCTTAAAAACTTGCCATAATTGAATATTTTAAAGTGATGTATGTTGAACATCTAGATTGATAGCTAGTATAAATATAAAACTTGTATTTTCTTAACACTAGCTATGATGGAACTTCTCCTTTTTGTTGATGATATAGGAGGAAAAGTAGATTGATAACTTCTTGCATTGTAATGATAGTTTAAAATATTTACATGATGTTTGATGTTTTTCATAACATGTGATGAAAGTAAATTGGATTTGGCATAAACCATGTATTCTATCAATATGGCATATTGATAGGGGGAGTTTGGTTAAACTCCGAGAAGTTAAGGTTAACTCTATCAGTCATCAATTAGTTGTCATCATCAAATAGGGGGAGACTATTGAGTCTCAAATTTTGATGATGAAACTAATTGATTATGTTTAATTATTTAACTACGTTTTGAGTGACAGGTCTACTATCGATCGATTAGCCAATTGACACAGAATGAATCGCGTTGTATCGGAGGAAATCACGCCAAGATATTGACGTTGTGCTAGAGATCCGATCGACAATCGCGTAAGGCTTGGACATCGGGCATCAGGCTAAGAAGTGTGGTGTTGTGCCAAGGATATTGGGGTTGTGGAGGTGAATCGTTGATTAGGCAACAGGCCGCAAGAGAGGACGATGCATCGAAGAACCAGACGAAGTGCCAACCAATGACATGCCGGGTAATAGGAAGTTGGTTCGTTGTAACTATCTAGATCAAAGTAGAGTTAAGGTTTATTTGTGCAGGATTAACTACGATAACGATGAAGATATAAACGAAACAAAGTGCTGGAGTCAAGTGTGATGGAATTATCGGGAGTTCGAGAGTTCGACAGAAGTCCAAAGATTCATCGAGAGTACTATCAAAACTGGTTGAGAATAAGTAGAGAGCCTACCGAAGGGTTTTTGGAAGTTCATCGGAAGGTTCGTTGGAAGTTTCATGAGCTTGTCGAGAAAGATCGAGCTTCCTAAAGGAGCGTCAAACTCGCCAAGATCAATCGAGAAGTTCAGGAGCTTGTCGGGAGTCCGCAAAATGGTGTCCGAGGGTTCATTGGAAGATCACCGAAGTTCGCCTTAAGCTCACCGGAGGAAGACTTGATGTGCTAGAATTTGTATTAGCTTAAGAAATATTTTTAATTTCATAGTTAGCATATAATTAGGGTTAGAATTAGGTGTTAAACCTATAACCCTAGTAGGGGGTCAATTGGGCTCGGTAATGGATTAGTTTGTGCTGAGTTTAATGCCCAACTAGAAGTGCTGGACCTTGTTTGGCAGTGGCACCACCCAGGTCCAGCTCCCTAGGTTGTACTGGGTGGTGGTACCACCTAGTGGCAGAACACTTGGACAGTGGTACCACCCAGTACACTGACTATGTTAGTGTGTCAAGCGGTGGTACCACCAGACTGGCGGTAGTGCCGCTAGTGTTAGGGTCAAACAGGCGGTGGTATCGCCAATACCCAGTAAACCCAAGATGGGAAGGTTTTTTACTCCAAGTTTGAATCAGATTAGAGCCTATAAAAACCCCTCCCATCCCTAGGTTGAATAACACAAGCACATACACTTTGAAAGTAGAGAAACTCTGTTTAAATCTCTAGAAATCCCCTCCTCTAGTCCTTACTTGTTTTTAAGTTAAAAGAGAGGAGAGAGTGCTTGTAAGGGTTACCTCCTAAGCCCGTCAAAAGGAGAGAGCACTGTAAGGGACTTGTCTTTGCCCGTTGGAAGGAAGACAACTAGTGGAAAGCCGGTGGCCTCAAGTGAAGAGGAATCGGGAGTGGATGTAGGTCGTATGACCGAACCACTATAAATTTAGTTTGCATTTATGTTCTCACAATTTACATTTCAGCAAACCATCTTCACTTGCTACTCCATTTCTTCATCTCTAAATCCTTGCAAGTTAAATACGTTTTCGATACGCTTTAATCGAAATTGGTTTTCATCGAAATGTAATTTTGTCATATGAAGTTTTGAACGTACGAACTTGTTTAAATCACAGAAAGTTATCCGAGGGTTCATCTAAGTCCAAAGTTCGTTAGAAGAAGACTTGATATACCGGTTTAGGTTTTGCTTTGTGTATGTCTTTAATGTCATAGTTAGCATGTAATTAGAGTTAAAATTAAGTATTAATCCTTTAAACCTTGGTAGGGGCCAACTGGGCTCATAGATTAACTGGATTGGGCTAGATTCAAGGCCCATCCAGAAGTGCTGGACCTACCACCGCCAGACTAGGGCTGTGGCACCGTCCCGAGAATAGATTCCTAAGTGTTTTGGGCGATAGTACTGTTGGCAGTTATTATCTGCTAGGTGGTGGTACCGCCCTTCCATAGAGCCCGAGACTCTGTCAAGCGGTAGTACCGCTAGACTGGGTAGTGGTACCACCCAGTACATTGATAGAACCAGGGTCAACTAGCGGTGGTACCACCAATGCTAGGCGATGGTACCACCAACTCCCAGAAATCTGGGATATGACATCTTTTGGCTCCAATTCTGAAGCCAATTACACCTATAAATACCCCTTACTTCTCAACTGGCTAAGTATATTGAGAAGTGATAAGAACTGAGTCAAAACTCTAGTGAAATTACTTTTGAAAGCTCAAGTGTTTACCTCCTGAATTCACAAGTGTAAAAATTTTGTAAAAGAGTGTGAGCCACCTGTAAGTTCTATAAAAAGGGGTGTTTGATCCTTCCCCTTCAAGAAAGATTGATAGTGGAAGTCGAGAACCTCATCGGAGGAGGTTTCGAAAGTGGACGTAGGTCATTTTACTGAACCACTATAAATCGTTGTGTACGTCTCTTGATATGTAAGCTTTAAATTGTTGCATTTCAATTTTTTCTTGGCTGCAATCTTTCAATCTCCTTCTCTCAACTCTCTTTCATATTCACTCGAATATTTCTCTTTATCGAAATCACTTTCATCGGACAAAACTTCTCAATGTATAATGCTTTTTTCGAATCAGTTTAAATTGTTGATTTTTATCCACTGCACTAATTCACCCCCCCCCCCTCTTAGTGTCGCTCTAGATCCTAATAGTTGGTATCAGAGTGAGGTCACTCTCAGTTTGGTTTAAAACCTAAGAGAGATGGTATTTTTCAACATGCAAGAGAGTTATTCAATCACATGTCCGCTTATGTTTAATGGGTTGGATTATACCTATTGGAAGACTTGCATGAGAATTTTTCTTATTTCTATGGATTTTAAACTTTGGAACATTATTGAAAATGGCTTTTAAAAATTTTCTCTTTTGATAAACAAATGGAATGAATCAAAGAAGAAGATTTTCGCTCTTAATGCCAAGGTTATGAATGCCTTGTTTTATGCATTAGATAAAAATAAATTTAATCATGTTTCAATTTATGAATTAGCTTTTGATATTTGGCATACTCTTGAAATCACTCATGAAGGCACTAGCCAAGTGAAAGAGTCTAAAATCAACCTTTAAGTGTATTCTTATGAGTTATTTTAGATGAAACCAAGTGAGTCCATCGAAGACATATACACCCATTTTACAGATGCCATCAGTGGATTTAAAGCACTTGGGAAAAGTTTTTCTAATTTTGAACTTGTAACTAAAATCTTAAGATCCCTCCCAAAAAGTTGGGATCCTAAAGTTATGACCATTCAAGAGGCCAAAGACTTAAAGAACGTTCCTCTCGAAGAACTAATTGGGTCATTGATGACCCTACGAGATGACTTACAATGCTCATGATGAGCTTGAGAACTACCTTCCAGAGAATAGGAAGGATATAACTTTGAGAATACAAAAAGACCACTTGAAAGAAACTTCAAGTGATGAGGATTATGATGATGAAATTGTAATATTGACATGAAAATTTAAAAAATTTATAAGAAGAAATAAATTTAAAAATGACTCTAAAAATAAACTTGAACCTAAGAAGGAACAAGTAATTTGCTATGAATGCAAAAAGCCGGGGTATTTCAAAAATGAATGCCCCTAAGCAAAGAAGAAGCAACTGAAGAAGAAGAAGGCTCTAAAAGTAACATGGGGTAGCTCCAAAGACGAAGAAGCAACCAACAAGGAGGTCGCCAACTTCACCTTGATGGCTTTTAGAGAAGAGACACATTCACCCTCACAAGCTAGGACTAAGAGATGGTACCTTGATAGTGGATGCTCAAGGCACATGACTGGAGATCCATCTCAATTCTCTAAGCTCACTAGCCAAGATGAAGGGTATGTCATCTTCGGAGACAACAACAAGGGTAAAATCATTGGCAAAGGAACCATAGGTAACAAATTAAGATTTTTAATTGATGATGTGTTATTAGTAGATAGCTTAAAGCTTAATCTTTTGAGCATTAATCAATTATGTGATAAAGGATATCTCGTAAAATTTGAATCTAATGCTTGCATCATTAAAAAATTACACAACAACACATCTATGATTGCACTAAAATAAAATAATATCTACACTATAAACATTGATGATCTTAGCATTGAAATGTGCTTTTCGACCTTGAATGATGATACTTGGCTTTGGCATAGGAGATTAGGTCATGCTAGCATGAAACTAATCTCTCAAATCATATCTAAAGACCTTATAAGAGGCATTCCTAATATTAAGTTCATTAAAGACAAAGTGCATGATGCTTGTCAACTAAGAAAATAAATAAAAAGTAGTTTCAAACCAAATAATCAAATAAGTACCTCTAGACCATTGCAATTGATCCATATGGATTTATTTGAACTAATTTACACAATAAGCCTAGGAGATAGTATATATGCCTTTGTAATCATAGACGACTATCATAGATACACTTGGACATACTTCTTAGCTCACAAAAGTGATTGCTTTAAATGTTTTTCTAAATTTTGTAAACTTGTTTAAAACAAAAAAGGTTTTATGATTTCATAAATTCGAAGTGATCACGGTGGTGAATTTAAAAATCGTGATTTCTAAAATTTTTATGAATCTAATGGATATAACCATAATTTCTCTACTCTGAGGAATCCTTAACAAAATGGAGTAGTAGAAAGAAAGAATAGGAATTTATAAGAAATGACAAGAACCATGTTGAATGAACATAGTTTATCTAAATACTTTTGGGCCGAAGCCGTTAATATGACTTGCTATGCCATGAATAGGGTTCTAGTAAGATCATCTCTCTCCAAAACTCCTTATGAATTGTGGAATAACAAAAAACTAAACATTTCGTATTTTAAAGTTTTTGGTTGCAAATGCTTTATCTTGAATGAAAAAGATGCCTTAGGAAAGTTTGATGCAAAATCCGATGAATGCATTTTTTTTATTACTCTTCCATTTCTAAAGCTTTTTATGTTTTTAATAAAAGAACTTTGGTTATAGAAGAATCTATTCATGTTATCTTCAATAAAGTTTTTGAATTTAAGAAAAATGATTTTGATGATGATCTCGATTTTAATTATTTAAATTTAAACAAAACCCCTCTCTTCCAAATAACAACTTAGATGTATCTTCTTCTAAAATTTCCTTACATAAGGAATGGAAGTATATAGATGCACATCCAAAGAAGCTAATTATAGGAGACATGTCAAAAGGAGTTCAAACTCGTTCTTCTTTTAAGAAGTTTTGTGCCAACGTCACTTTTCTTTCTCAAATTAAATCTAAGTGCATTGATGAAGCCTTGAAAGATGATTTTTGAGTTATCACAATGCAAGAGGAATTGAACCAATTTGAGAGGAATAAGATGTGGAAAGTTATTCCTAGACCTAGTGACCATTTAGTTATTGGTACTAAATGGGTCTTTAGAAACAAGCAAGATAAATTTGATATTGTGGTTAGAAAGAAGGCTAGATTAGTGGCCAAAGGTTTCAACTAAGAAGAAGGTATCAATTATGAAAAAACCTTCACTCCTGTGGTAAGATAGCCATAAAGATTCTCTTTACCTATGCTAGTAGTAATAATTTTAAGTTGTTTCAAATGGATATCAAAAGCACTTTTTTAAATGGTTTCATTTCCGAAGAAGTGTATGTTGAACAATCACCTAGATTTGAAAACTCACTTTTTCCTAATCATGCGTTTAAATTGACTAAGGCTCTCTATGGGTTAAAACAAGCCCCAAGGGCTTGGTATGAGAGACTTAGCTCTTTTCTTATTTCAAATAATTTCACTAAAGGCAAGGTTGATGCTATATTATTTATTAAATAATTTAAAAATAATTTTCTCATTGTTCAAATTTATGTTGATGATATTATCATTGGTTCTACAAATGAATCTTTATGTGAATTATTTACCAAGTGTATGAGCCAAGAGTTTAAAATGAGTCAATGGGTGAACTAACATTCTTTTTAGAATTATAAATTAAACAACTCAGTGATGATATATTTCTTAGTCAAACCAAATATGCTTTAGAATTGTTAAAACAGTTTAATATAGATGGTTGAAAAGCCATCAACACTCCTATGAGTACCTCCACTAAATTAGACATAGACGAAAGTGGAGGAAGTTTTGATATGAAAACATATAGGGGAATGATAGGTAGTTTACTTTACCTCACCACAAGTAGCTCAGATATCATGTTTAATGTAGGACTTTATGCTAGATTTCAAGCTAATCCTAAGTTATCTCATTTTAAAGCTGTTAAAAGAATCCTTAGATATCTTAATGGAACTCCTAACCTAGGAATATGGTATCCAAAATCCGATAACTTTGATTTAATAGTTTATGCAGATGCGAATTTTGCCGGATGTAGAATAGATAGAAAAAATACAACTGGAACATATCAATTTTTAGGACATGCACTTGTTTCTTGGACTTCCAAGAAACAAAACTTGGTTGTACTATCTACGACCGAAGCCGAATACATAGCCACAAGTACATGTTATGCATAAGTTGTTTGGATGAAAAATACATTAGAAGACTATGTAATTCATTTAAAGAATATTCTCATAAAATGTGACAACACAAGTGCTATATGTTTAACTAAAAATCTCATTCAACACTATAGAACTAAACATATTGACATTAGGCATCATTTTATATAAGATTATGTAAATAATAATGATGTCATTCTAGAATTTATTAATACAAAACACCAATTAGCAGATATCTTCACAAAACCTTTAAATGAAGAATAATTTGACTTCATTAGAAGGGAATTAAGAATGCTAAATTGTCCCAATGCATGAGTTTGCCTTTTCGGAATTTTTCGCCTTTCATGAACTTATCTTAATCCCTCATCTATCTTGGTATTATCTTGTGCCATCTTTTCGATAGAGCATTCATTTTTTTCTTGGATTGATTCTCTTGCTTCATCGAATGATGATTTTTAGTATCATTTGATGATTCACATTTGATGATTTTTTATTTGATGCCCATTTAATGACTTAGTAAATTTTATTCTATCATTTTTATCCTCCCTCTACTTCCATTAGCATGAATGAATGATTTACTTTTCACACTTTTGTAACATGAAATTTAAAGCTTGATAAATTTTTGATAACCTAAACAAAACTACTTTCATGACACATGAAACTATTCTTTTATACATATCTTTATGTCATGAACTTTTATAAATTTTTCATGGCTTGATTGATTGTTTTTCACTTGATGAATTTTCCATGAAAATGCCAAGTTAGCTCTCATGAATTCTTCTTTATGTTGTGAGCCCTTTATGAATTTTTGGATACTCTTTTCATAAGTTTTTAAGTATACATCATAAGCTTTGTGCTGAAATGATCTCTCCTTTCTCATGAATTTTATTTGGTGAAAATGATTCTTGTATGATTTTTATTGACTTGAATGATTCATTTTCCCACTTCATGGATTATTTTTGCTGAATTAACTCTTAATGCTGAATTATATCTATGATCTGAATTTTTGATGAATTATAAGTCTTCTTGATGGAATTGTGAATTTATCCTTTTGACAGCTTCACAAAAATTCTATCACAACAATTGGTATCAATAGCCCATTTCCTTTTTGTTGGTGACAAAGGGAGAGAAAAATGTGGCAAATTGATGACTTGATGGCATGATTTGTATCGAAAAATGAAATGCTTTGTAAAATACCTTGAAAATTGATGACATGCTATGTATCATATTGCAATTGCCATGCCTTGTATCATAAAATGTTTGCCATCATTAAAGGCATCGCAATATATAGCAATTATATAAAATGTATCATAATTGTATGGAATGTATCGTATGCATCAGAAATGTTTCATGAATGCTTAAAATGAAAATATTTCTATGATCATTATCGTATCATGCTACTAAAATTTGATATCTTGCCTTGATATGATTAGCTCTCATTTGCTTATCATTGAATGATGTATCATCAATTGATATCATGCCTTAAATTCTTGTTACATTTCAAAATTATAGTTGGTATCATTTGTCAAAATAATGATTGTATATCATCATTCGACATTGAACTTGAAAATAGATGTCATGCCTTGACATCACTTTCAAATTGTGAAAAATACGAAGTTTCATATTTAGGGATGAAAAAACATGCTAGTTGAGCATGACAATAAGTTCGAACGTATGTAACTTATCGAGTTGGGCTTGAATTCAAGGGGTTTGAATTCAAGTGTTTCTTTTCTCAAAATATGGCATATAGATAGAGGGAGTTAAGGTTAACTCCATCATCAATTGATTGTCATCATAAAAACGAGGGGATTGTTGAATCTCGGATTTTGATAATGAAGTCAATTGAGAGGTTATTTGATCTAATCCATATTATTGAGAAAAGTATGTAGGATTAACTACGATAGTGATGAAGACAAAGCAAAATGATGTGTCAGAGTTGAGTGTGATCAAATCCTTGGATGTTCGAGAGTCCGTCGAAAGTCTGAAGATTCATTGGAAGTGCTGTTGGAACTAGCCGAGAATGAATCGGGGGCTTGCCGATGGCTTGTTGGAAGTTCGCTGGAAGGTTCGTCAAAAGTTCACAAAGTCCACCGAGAAAGATCAGAGCTTGCCGAAGAAGACTCATCGGAACTCACCAAGGTTGTCATAAAGTCCGGGAGCCTACTAGGAGTCCATCGGAAGTTGTCTGTGAGTTCGTCGGAAGTTCACTAGAAGTTCATCGAAAGAAGACTTTATATGCCGGTTTAGATTTTTGCTTTGTGTCTTTAATGTCATAGTTAGCATGTAATTAGGGTTAGAATTAGGTGTTAATCCTTCAAACCCTAGAAGGGGTCAATTGGCCCATAGATTTACTGGATTGGGTCGAATTTAAGGCACATCCATAAGTGCTGAACCTGTCTGGCAGTGGCACCGCTAGACTAGGGTGGTGGCACCGCCAAACTGGGGCGGTGGCACTGCCCCGGGAATAGATTCCTAGGTGCTTTGGGCGATGGTACCATAGCTCAATGGTGTATCAGAAGGAGGAATCACACACTATTAGATATGGTACGATCCATGATGAGTTTCGCTGACCTACCTATCTCATTTTGTAGATATGCCCTATAGATCACAATTTACCTTCTGAACAGAGTTCTATCTAGATCGGTACTATCTATACCATATGAGATATGGAGAGGGAAGAAGCCCGATCTTAAGGTTATTAAGATTTAGGACTTCCCTGTCCACATTAAAAGATACAACCCCAATAAGTTGGAATTCAGGACGGAACGGTACAAGTTCGTGGGATACTCTAAGGAAACTGATAGAATCCTAGAGGAATTCTATGTAGATTTGATCTTTAAGGGAGATCAACCCTTGGAACGCTATAGGGGTTTCACCCTCCAAATGGTCGGCCTGGTGGCTACAACTGTAGATGAATCTTCTTTTTCTTATTCCAAAGAGGTGGAGGCTACATGCTTATATAGGACTTTAACTCAACACCCCTAGTATAGCTAGAGTTCTCTATTGTTAGGACTCTTACTCAAGACTCATACTTTTAATAAACTCTCCTACTCAAGACTCCTACTTTTAATAAACTCTTAATGCTTCTCTAAAGAAGCAACCTCCCAATGAATCCTAATCCTAGCCACCCTCTTCACCTCTTTAATAAGGGTCGACTAGATAGGATTTACATGAATGTCCTTATCAATGAAACTTAATTAGAACTCTCTTAGCTAGAGTCCCAACAGGTTAGGACTCTCCTAGCTAGAGTCATAATAGACCTGCCCTCTTCAAATCAACCTTGTCCTTGAGGCTGATGCTCCATGAATTCTGAGAATTTGATCTTTAAGTTATCATAGTTCTCCCAAGTGGCATCTTCGAGTGATAGATTATTTCAATGCACTAGTACTTCAATAGAGGGATGTCGGCGATGCATCACGATTCTATGGTCGAGGATGGCCTGTGGTTGGGCTTGAATATCTCCATCATCAGTAGTGTTGGGCAGTTGAATCTGGGGTGACTCGTGTTTTCCTAACTTGGGCTTCAGGCATGACACATGGAAGACAGGGTGGATTTTAGCATCCTCAGGCAATTTAAGTCTGTACACCATGGCTCCAATTTTGACTCCAGATGCGTCGGCCTCAATGATGAAGAGTCGGCTGAAATCTGGTAGTGCTAGCACGGGCGTCGTCGTCATGGCTGCCTTAAGTTTATCGAAGGCAGCGGAGGCTTCATCTGACCATTGGAAGACATCTTTTTTTAGTAGAGAAGTGAGAGCTGAACTGATCTTCCCATAGTCCTTCATAAATTTTTGATAGTAGCCTGTTAGTCCAAGGAACCCATGTAGCAATTTCACATTTGTAGGTTTCGGCCAGCCCTGCATGGCTTCAATTTTTGTTGGGTCTACAACCACTCCTTCTGATATTAGGTGCCCAAGGTACTCTACTTTTTGCTGGATAAAGCTGCACTTTGATAGCTTAACAAAAAGAGTATTCTCCAAAGAATCGTCAGAAAAAATCGCAAGTGCTGAAAATGAGTATCAAGAGAAGGGCTGTAAATGAGAATATCATCAAAAAATACCAGCACAAATTTACGAAGAAAGCTCTGAAAAATATCATTCATGAGACTTTGGAAAGTTGAAGGAGCATTAGTGAGTCCAAAAGGCATTACCAAGAATTCATAATGGCTATTATATGTGTGAAAAGTAGTTTTTGGAATGTCATCTTCACATACCCGAATTTGGTGGTAACCGGATCGGAGGTCCAACTTCATAAAGACTCGAGCTCCTTTTAACTCATTCAGAAGTTCATCCACCATTGGTATTGGGTACTTATGCTTGATGGTGATGCCATTTAGAGCTCAATAGTCAATGCATATCCGCCAAGTTCCATCCTTCTAGCGTACAAGTAGCACCGCTGAGGCATAGGGGCTGTAGCTTGGCCGAATCACCCCTATTTCAAGTATCTCCTTTATAATCTTCTTAATTTCATCCTTCTAGAGGTAAGGATAGTGGTATGGCCAAGTGTTCGCTGGTGGTTTGCCCGAAAGAATTGAAATTCGGTGGTTATGTTGCCGAGTAGGAGGAAGACCACACGGTTTAGAAAAAACATTGTCAAATTCAGCAAGCAATTGGGTGAGATTTTAATCTTCAATTTCTATTTTCTTCCCCTCTGGTTGCTGTTGGAGATGCATCAAAAAGTCACCATTTATCTTGTGCAAAACTTTCTCCATTCGTTGGGTCGAAATGGTGGTTACGTTGCTTCCGCGCTTCTCGCGTAGGATGACCTGTTTGCCTTTGCAATAGAATTTTATAATTAAGTTAGAAAAGTTCCAAGAGACATCACCTAGCGACGTTAGCCATTCTATATCCAGCATGGCCTCATAATCATCAATTGGTAGGAGGAAGAAGTCGGCAACAATTTCTTGGTCTTGCAGTAAAAGTTTCACCTGCGGGCATCTTTAGTCGCACTTTAGGATTCGGTCGTCGCCGACCTTTACGTTGAACTTGCTGTAACCTTTGATGTGGAGCACCATCCGAGCAGCAACCTTACTATTTAAGAAGTTATTAGTGCTGCCCGTGTTGATGAGAACGGTGATCGGTTGTTGTTTGAGTAGGCCTCCAACTTTCATCGTTTGCGGATTTGAGTAGCTGGCTAGCGCATGTACCATAGAGTCGGTCAATTGTGGCTCTTCTTCCGTATCTTCTTTCTCATGTTCAAGACTATTTTCTAGTTATTCACTGACCTCTTCTTCCACTGGTTCGATCACAAGAATTTTTCCATTTTTACAACGATGCTCGTGGCTCCACGGCTCGTTGTAATGCTAACATAGCCCCTTTGTAGATCTCTCCCGAAGCTCTGCTTTTGTCAACTTTTTTAGTGCAGGAGCTTGATTGATAGTAGGGGGGGTTGAGGGCTTTAATATTGTTGGTCGGGGAGTGATCCTTGTCCTCCGAGCTTTGTGGTTCAATCGCTCCTCTTGAAGTTGTGCGAAAGAGATGGCTACCATAAGCGTGTACGGTTGTCGCACTTTAACTTCTCCCTGGATCTCTAGCTTCAAGCCCTCAATAAATATCCCCAATAGCTATTTCTTAGACCAATCATGAGTTTAATTAGATAACCTTTCAAATCTGGTTTAATAGTCCTGAATGGTGGAGGTTTGTCAGATCTTTGCTAGTTGTCCGTCGATGTTCTCGTAATCGATTGGCCCAAAGCAGATCAGCAGTCCTTCTTTGAATTGTCACCATGAGAGGACTCCATGAGTGTGTTCAAACCAATCAAACCACTATATGGCATTTCCTTAAAGATGTATAGTTGCAATTTCCACCATAGATGCATCCGCAGTCTTGTGGTATCGAAAGTATCGCTCCGTGTGTGAGATCCAACTAATCGGGTCTCCTTCTTTCCATCTAGGAAAGTCCAACCTCATGCATGGATAATAGGGATCGGTCATAGAACCTTCCCTCTCTTGGAAGTTATCTCTTCGGTCAGAGCTCTCTCTTATATGAGATTTCTTCGGGCTCGGTGATCGACCCAAACTGAGTTCAGCAAAGAGAGCCTGAATCTTATCCTCCATTTGCGTCTCGAAGGCTTCAAATTTAGCATTGATCACCTCCTCGGATGATATAGTATATGCCTCCAGATCTATAATATTAAGATCTCTCTTTTATTATTGGGTTAAAGGCATATATTGGTTGAAAGAAGTGGTGGCCGAAAGGGTTGGTGGATTGGTGGATGTAGGCTGCGGTTTACGCTTGTTTTATGGCTGTTTTGGGTATGGTTTGGGGGTGCGGTTTGATAGAGTTTTGGGCTGTGATAGTAGTGGATGAAGGTTAGGGAAGAGGGTTTTAGATCTGTGGTAGATGGCAGCAGAGATTTGACAGAATTCAGTGGAAGTTGCTGTCGAAATTCGCTATCTCATAAGAGCAGAATTATCATCGAAGAAACAGTAGTTTCTCGATGAAATTTCCAGCGAAAACCTAGAGATTTGAGGAGGGAATTTGATAGTAGAATCTCAATTTAGATAACAGCAAGGATGACAATTTGAATCAAGAAAATTTTGGCAGCAAATCGGTGGAAGTTGCTGCAGATATGTGCTGTCTCGTAAGAGCAGAATTATCGTCGAAGAAATAGCAGTTTCTCGATAAAAATTTCAGCAAAAATTCTGAGATTTGAGGAGAGAATTTGACAGCAAATTCTTGGTTTAGATAACAGCGATGATGACAAATTGGATCAAGAAAATTTTGGCAGCATAACAATAAAGAAATTGGTGCAAGTTGTGATAGCAGAATTCTCATCGAAAAATTTCAGCGGGTTGCGATGAAAACTTGCAGCAACACAAGAACGTTTCAGAGATGAATTCCATGATAGATTTATCATAGATGAAAGCCAAGATGATCTATGAAGTGTTCAAGAAATTTTGTTCAAAAAGGATAGCAAATAGATCAGTTTTAAAACAGTAATATACGACTGAAATTTTCTACAGCAATCTTTCGTTCGCAAAGATGATAACTTTTGCGACGAAAGGAATTTGCAGCAAAGGATAGATAGCAATACTTCTTTTTGGTACTTTGGATGGAGAATTGTAGCAGCAAAAAGTATCACTGATAGAAAAAAACTAGATCTTTGATGCAATTGGAGGTGGCGACAGTAGATTGATTTGATCTATGGCAGAAGATGACGATGGAGACGGCGACGTCAAGAGCAATTGTGGGAATTGCTTGGCTGATGGTGGGTGGCAGGGATGGCAGCAAAAGTAGTAAGATCACTGCTTTGATCCTAGATGATAGAACCCTAGAGGAATTCTATGTAGATTTGATCTTTGAGGGGGATCAACCCTTGGAACGCTATAGGGGTTCCACCCTCCAAGTTGTTGGTCTGGTGGCTGCAACTGTAGATGAATCTTCTTTTTCTGATTCCAAAGAGGTGGAGGCTACATGCTTATATAGGACTCCAACTCAAGACCCCTAGCATAGCTAGAGTTCTCTATTATTAGGACTCTTACTCAAGACTCCTACTTTTAATAAACTCTCTTACTCAAGACTCCTACTTTTAATAAACTCTTGATGCTTCTCTAAGAAGCAACCTCCCAACTAATCCTAAGCCTAGCCACTTTCTTCACCTCTTTAATAAGGGTCGACTAGATAAGATTTACATGAATGCCCTTATCAATGAAACTCAATTAGGACTCTCCTAGCTAGAGTCCCAACAGGTTAGGACTCTCCTAGCTAGAGTCCTAACACATAGGCAAGGAGCATCTTAATGGTTTCTAATCTTGCCACAGTTGCGAATCTCTCTTCATAATCGATACCTTCTTCTTGGTTGAAACCCTTGACCACTAATCTAGCCTTGTTTTTAACCACGATACCGAATTCATCTTTCTTGTTTCTAAATACCCATTTACTACCTATAACTAAATGGTCACTAGGACTAGGAACAAGCTTCCACACTTTACCTCTCAAATTGGTTCAATTCCTCTTGGCATAAAAAATTCTGAGGTGAAGCATCCTATATTCTGGGGATTCAAATCTATAGAGATAGATCCAAGGGGATACTTAGCTTATCCCAATCCAGGTACATAGACTACATTGTCAAAAGGTTTAGCATGAAAAATTCCAAGAGAGGTCTCATACCTATGAGATATGGAATATCACTTTCTAGGAGTATGTCCCCAAAAACTCCTGAAGAAAAGGCACACATGGATAGAATACCATATGCCTCAGCGATAGGGTCTATCATGTATGCTATGCTATGTACCAAGCTTGACGTAGCGCATGCTATGGGTGTCACGAGCAAGTATCAGGTAGATCCAGGCTTGAAGCACTGGAAAACAATAAAGTGTATCCTTAAGTACTTGAGAATGACTAAGGATCTTTTATTGGTATATAGATGCAATAGCCTTAGAGTTGAGGGCTACACGGACTCGAGCTTCCAGTCTGATGTTGATGATAGCAAGTCAAATTCAGAGTATATCTTCACCTTGAATGGAGTAGCAGTATGCTGGAAAAGTTCCAAGTAAGATAATTCTGCTTACTCAACCACAGAGGCGGAATACATTGCTGCGATAGAGGCAGCAAAGGAGGGAGTCTGGATGAAGAAGTTCATTACAGATCTAGGAATCGTGCCAAACAGCGAGGAGCCGATTGCCTTATATTGCAACAACAATGAGACAATTGCTCAAGCAAAGGAACCTAGGTCTCATTAGAAGTCTAAGCACATTTTGAGGAGGTTCCACTTGATCAAAGAGATCGTGGCCCGAGGAGATGTAGTAGTGGAAAGAGTTCCATCCAAAGATAATATTGCAGATCCACAGACAAAGCTATTGACTCAGATTATATTTGAGCGTCACAGAGGTCTGATGGGGATCAAACACATAGGTGATTGTCTTTAGGTCAAGTGGGAGATTAATGGTTATAGGTGCCCTACAAGCCAATGAGTGATGGCACCTGTGACATGTTATATTAATCTCTTCATATATTATTATTGGTATTTTCTCACATTATCTGGATAAATATTGTGATGTCCACGGATTTGTGCAATGAGAATTGGATCATAATGAGATCACAATAATGAGATCGAAATACTTTTAAACACATATCCTAAATCATCCTGGTCATAGGTTACTTGATAAGGACATCGAGATAACCAGATAGACTGGTGCGTTGTATATTCGTCTATATGATGGAGGCGACTAGTCTCATTGTCACTTGTGTGGGGACACTAGAGGTACAGTACAAGTGCTCGTTAGAGAATGAGTTCACTAATTAATCCGCTTACAGAATATTGTATGGTTAATGATACCTAATGTTAGACAGCGATTCCGTAGTCCTAGTAGTGTGTCTGGCCCTTAGACTTGAGGTGTCACGCCCCCCCCCCCCTGAATTTTTTTAAATCTCTATTCAGGAGGTGTGACTTTGTCTTAAAAATCCATAACATTAAAATTTTAAGAACAATTCAATCCAGGATCCATTCTAACAATTTGAGGATACTAAGAACCATTCAAATCAATATTTAAACCCTTAAATTCACAATTCGTAAACATGTACAGTTTCATAAATCATACACCACTTCATTCGTTGATTCATAAAATCCTAAACAAACTCAACAAAACAATATCCACATCATAAATCAACAAGTGTGAGAAATCCATACCATCTCAAAACCAACCTTTACCACTAGTTTATATCGTTATACAAATTAAACTTAACATTCCAAGTCTTAACAGAGAGGTTCTTTAACTTTTACAAAACACATAAGTTCAGATTTATCATAGACATTTCCTTAAGCATAAAATATTCTTGTACAACAAAACTTATCAACCATTAAAGCTCAAGCCAAAATCTTCTAGCATTCCCTTTCTCAACCCAGTTTAAACATTCTAGAGACTAATAAGCTAACCTGAAAAAAAAAGGTTATAGCAATCGGAATGAGCATAATAGAGCTCAGCAAGTGACTAACATATCCATGGCATATAAAATGTTTCGGAGCAAATCAAGAATAGATGAAACATTTCTGAATATATCAAATAGCATATGAAATGGTTTCAGAACATATTTCAAAGGATAACAATGGCATATGAGATATCTCAGAGCATATCAGAAGAATAAATCAGAAATAGAAGCTCAAATGTCATATCTGACGTGCATTCATTTCATTCTCATCCAAAGCGAACATATAAACACAAGCAATGCTTTGGATATCATATCAGAAACAAGAGGGTGCAGTGGGATCTCAAACAGAATCTCCCATATCTAGGAGCATCATATATCCACGTCTGGATGAAGCCAAAGGGGGCCAACAGGGCATCGTAGGCTCTAAGCATACACCCTTTACCATTTCTGGCAAAGGTCCAAATAATCCCTTTACCATTTCTGGCAAAAGTCCAAATAATCCCTTTACCATTTTTGGCAAAGGTCCAAATAATCCCATAAGACACCAGAATACAAAAGGGTAGTATGAACAATAACATTACCATATATCAGAAGCACATGCGGAACAACGAAAATATACATGTGCCTTTACGAAATAAGGTAGTGCCAACATGAACATTACATAATAGATTTCAAGTATACAAACAATTTCATGATGAACAATACAAGAATTTCAAAGGACCATTATAAAGCTCAATTGAAGAAGAATTTAGCAAAAGTTAGATTTCCAATAGGATGAAACTTGCAAAACTCAACTAAATTTTAGGTTTGATAGAAATTGAGTGGTACATTTCCTGAATTATTTGAGTGACCAGATATACTCCAATTCGCTCATAATCAGTGTCATTGACAAGCCGTATCAAACTATTTTCAGATGAACTCAGATTTGTAAATTTTTGAGTTCCTAACAGGAAGTTACAACAAATAGAGTAAAGAAAGGTCAGAATTGATCATCTCTGTTTTGCAGAATTGGTAGAATCAATTTAAACAGATGTTTCAGAGGACAAACGTACTTCAAAATTTCCAAATTAGGTGTCAAAAGAAAGATATATGAATCTAGTTTCTAAAGAATAAAATTTTGCATAATTCATAATTTTCATCAGAGAGTTATGAGCCATTTAGTAATAGAAGGTTAGGAGCTATAGTATCTGTTTCACCGAATATATAAGGTCTATTCATTCATATATTTGGATAGGTAAATTTACTCTAAATCTTTCAATTTTTATATCAAATGAAATTTCTATAAGTCTTCTTTTGTATGAAAAATGTTTTTCCTCAATCATAATTTGGTGCAAAAAGTTATGGTCACAAGAGTACTAAAAGGTCGAAAAATCTAAAAAATTCCAGATTCAACATCTGATGTATAAATAGCATATATATCTTACATGAAGCCACAATCTTCCAATTTTCTCAGAATCAAGATGAAAACAAGGATCAAAATTTATCTCTAGGATGAGGTTAGAATACTTGCCTTACAAAAGTTTGATTCCCAACTATGGAGAGTTGATGCAAAACCTTGAGCTAAGACAAAAGTTTATCTTCTCCTTCAATTCCTCCTCCTTTAATTTTACGTTGGCTGTAAAGTTTCCCTTCATTGTGCCTTTAATTACTTAAGTTTGGCATCATGCAAAGATTTGCAAGGTGGCAAGCATGCATGATGGAGGCTTAGGTGTCATTCTTAGAATAAACACAAGTGGCTCATTCTTAAGTTAACTAATGCCACATGTCCTCTTTTTTTATTTTATTTATTTATTTCTTTCTTTCTTAAACTGAATATAAATCTTTCATAAATCCTATCTAAGTATTAGTATTCACATTTTGGTCCCTAGCCTTAAACTTTCAATATAAAAATATTTAGTGCTAAAGAATTGTTAAACATTTCTCATATTTACAAATAGGTCCTTAGAATTTTACAAACAAGTCCTCATATTTTATAAATAGGATTTAAGATTTATTTAGGCTCATCTACAGAATTTAAGATAGGTAGTAATATTATAATTAAACTCTTATACAAAATTTAGAAACGAGAAAAAATACGAGGGATGTTACATGAGGCACCAAAGATGCCTTGTTTGAGTACTTCATTCTTTGATATCGGACTTACAGGTTTGGAGAACTCCAAATCTGGTATAGTTGGTTCTCAAGAATGGTAACCAACCTTATGAAGGTAATTATGTGTCAATAGAGAATCATCCACTCTCGATATCGTGAGATGAATATCCCACGTGTGCTCGCTCAAGCAAAATCCCTAGCCAGAGTCGTTCGAATTGAGAGAAAATGAGTTTTCTGAGAGAATCCGATTAGAGCAAGACTCGGATAGGATTCCGTATGGGCCTGACTCTACCTTGCCTAATATATAGTCTCTCGGATATTAGATGAATGAGGGACTATAGATACATGATAACTAAGGATAGATAGGTCTGATGGATTAGAACCCCCTATACCGTTTGGGGACTATGGCATAGTGGCCTAGTATGTCCATAGTCGATGAGTCAAGTGAATTATTATGGAGATAATAATTCACTATATCATAAGGTGTTCTGAGTCAACGGAGTTCTGACGGGAGTGACTCACGGCCAGGTCGGTATCAGGCCTAGAGGGTCACACACATAAGATAGATGTTGCAACGAGTAGAGGTGCGAATATGAGATATCTACGAAGCCCCTAGTTTGGATCCTATGGATGAGATCCAATTATATGATTGGATAAGATCTAATTGGATGAGATCAAATTGGATCCTATGGATAACATCTAATGAGATCTAACTAGATAGAGATTTAGTGTGAATAGGATCTGTTAAGGATAAGCTTCCTCCACCTCTATAAATAGGAGGAACCTCTTGGTTCATAGGCTAAGAGCACTTGGTAGTCATTCTCCTATTCTCCTCAGTCTCCTCTCCTCCTCCTTGGTGATAGGACCCTAGCAGGGTTGGATCCTACTCAACCAAGTAGTAGCTAATAAAAACCCTGTGAGATTATAATAAATCTCACCTAGCAACCTCTATCCTATAAAGAAGAGTGGCTAGGGTTTACATTTGGGCCTTTGGGCTTCTTAGCTGCCACCCCCCTTTATTGGGTTGGTCAGCTAAGGTTAAGGGTAAAATAGGTAATTCACTTAGGAAGCAGCCCCTAGGGCTAGGGTTTAGAGTTCTATATAAGCATGTAGCCTCCACCTCTTTTTAAAAAGAAAAGATCAATCTACTTTGCAGCCACAAGGCCGACTACTTGGAGGGTGGAACCCCTATAGCATTCTAAGGGTTGATCCCCCTTAAAGATCAGTCTACATAGAATTCCTCTAGGATTCTATCATCTGGTATCAGAGCAGCGATTTTGTTACTTTTGCTGCCATCCCTGCCACCCACTATCAACTAAGCAATTCCCACAATTACTCTTGACGTCACCGTCTCCACCGTCATCTTCTGTCATAGATCAAATCATTCTACTACCGCCACCTCCAATTGCATTAGAGATCTGGTATTCGCCTATCACCAATACCTTTTGCTGCTGTAATTTTCCATTCAAAATACCAAAAAGAAGTATTGCTATCTATCCTTTGCTGCGAATTCCTTTTGTCACAAAAGTTATCATCTTTACGAACGAAGGATTGTTGTAGAAAATTGTGCATTTCATAGATCATCTTGGCTTTCATCTGTGATTGATCTATTATGGAATTAATCTCTGAAACATTCTTGTGTTGCTGCAAATTTTTGTCGCAAACCATTGAAATTTTTCGACAAGAATTCTGCCATCGCAACTTGCACCAATTTCCTTGCTATGATGCTGCCGAAATTTTCTTGATCTAATTTGTTATCATCACTATTATCTAAACCAAGAATTTGCTATCAGATTCCCTCCTCAAATCTTAGGATTTTTGCTATAAATTTCATCTATAAACCACTATTTCTTCGATGATAATTCTGCTCTTATAAGATAGCACATATCTGCAGCAACTTCTATCGAATTTCTACCAAAATTTTCTTGATCCAATTTGTCATCATCACTGTTATCTAAACTGAGAATTTGATCTCAAATTCCCTCCTCATATCTCAGAATTTTTGCTGGAAATTTTATCATGAAATCGCTATTTCTTCGACGACAATTCTGCTCTTATGAGACAGCACATATCTGCAGCAATTTCTACCGAATTGCTAACAAAATTTTCTTGATCTAATTTGTCATCATTGCTGTTATCTAAACTGAGATTTTGCTGTCAAATTTCCTCCTCAAATCTCTAGGTTTTTGCTAAAAATTTCATTAAGAGACCGTTGTTTCTTCGACGACAATTTTGCTCTTACGAAACAGCACATATCTATAGCAACTTCTACCGATTTCTATCAAACTATTGCTGCCATCTACCACAGATCTAAAACCCTCTTCCCAACTTTCATCCACTATCATCACAGCCCTAAAACTCTATCAAACTACACCCCTAAACAGTACCCAAAACAGCCACAAAACAATCCTAAACCGCAGCCTACATCCTCCAATCCACCAACCCTTTCGGCCACCACTTCTCTTAACCAATACATGCCTTTAACCCAATAAAAAAATAGAGATCTTAATATTATAGATTTAGAGACATATACTATGGCATCTGAGGAGGCAATCAATGCTAAATTTGAAGCCTTCGAGACGCGAATAGAGGATAAGATTCAGACTCTCTTTGCCGAACTCAGTTTGGGCCAATCACCGAGCCCAAAGAAATCACATCAAGGAGAGAGCTCTAATAGAAGAGATGACTTCTAAGAGAGAGGAGGCTCTATGACCGATCCCTACTATCCACACATGAGGGTGGACTTCCTTAGATGAGAAGAAGGAGACCTGATTGGTTGGATCTCACGCGCGGAGCGATATTTTCGGTACTACAAAACTACGGACACATATATGCTGGAAATTGTAGCTATACATCTTGAAGGGGATGCCATATAGTAGTTTGATTAGTTTGAACACACTCATGGAGTCCTCTCATGACAACAATTCAAAGAATGACTGTTGATCCGCTTCGGACCAACCGATTATGAGAACATTGATGTACAACTAGCAAAGATTCGACAAATCTCCACCATTCAAGAGTATCAAACCAGGTTTGAAAGGTTATTTAATCAAACTTGTGATTGGTCTAAAAAATAGCTATTGGGGATGTTTATTGAGGGCTTGAAGCCGGAGATCCGGGGAGAAGTTAAAGCGTGACAACTGTACACGCTTATGACAGCCATCTCTTTCTCACGACTTCAGGAGGAGCGATTGAACCATGAAGCCTGAAGGACTAGGGTCACTCCCCGACCAGCAATATCAAAACCCTCAGCCTCCCCTACTATCAGCTAAGCTCCTGCACCACAAAAGTTGACGAGAGAAGAGCTTCGAGAGCAATCTGTGAAGGGGTTATGTTGACATTGCGACGAGCCGTAGAGCCCCGAGCATATCTGTAAAAAAGGGAGACTTCTTGTAATTGAACTAGTGAAAGAAGAGGTCATTGAATAGCTAGAAGAGAGCCTTAAACATAAGAAAGAAGATACAGAAGAAGAGCCATAACCAACCGACTTTATGGTACATGCGTTAGCCGGCTACTCAAATCTGCAAATGATGAAAGTTGGAGGCCTTCTTAAACAACAACTGATCACTGTTCTCAATGATATGGGTAGTACTAATAACTTCTTAAATAGTAAGGTTGTTGCTTGGATGGCACACCACATTGAAGGTTACAGCAAGTTCGACGTAAAGGTCACCGACGGCCGAATTCTAAAGTGCGACCAAAGATGCTCGTGGGTGAAAATATTACTACAAGACGAAGAAATTGTTGCCGACTTCTTCCTCCTACCAATTGATGATTATGAGGCCATGCTGGGCATAGAATGGCTAACGATGCTAGGTGATGTCTCTTGGAACTTTTCTAAATTAATTATAAAATTCTATTGCAAAGGTAAACAAGTCATCCTACGCGGGAAGCGTGGAAGAAACGTAATCACCGTTTCGACCCAACGAACAGAGAAAGTTTTATACAAAATAAATGGTTGCTTTTTGATGCATCTCCAATAATAACCAGAGGGGAAGAAAATAGAAATAGAAAATTAAAATCTTGCCTAATTGCTAGCTGAATTTTCAGTCATCTCTCTTTCTACCACCGGCTTCCTCAAGGACATTAGGGAGGAATGAAAGAAGGATCTAGAGACTAGCAATATCATTAAAAAATTGGAGGAGGATCCAAGTGTCACTATACTTGGAATTCGAAGGATCTACACTACAAAGGTCGTATTGTACTTATACCTGACTCCTCTTGCATCAAAGTCATTCTGCACGAAATGCACTCCACACCTTCAGTAAGGCACTCCGGATTTCTGAGAACCTATAAAAGAGTGAAGCAAAATTTTTATTGGAGAGGGATGAAAAAAATTATTTCTGAATATGTGGCACAATATGATGTATGTCAACAATAAAAGGATAAAACAATAGCGAGTCCAAGGAAACTACAACCAGTACCTATACCCAACTCAGTGTGGACTGACATCTCCATGGACTTCATCGAAGGGCTGACACCTTCCAAAGGTAAAAGCATAATCTTCATGGTGGTTGATCGACTTACGAAATATGCTCATTTTTGTGCTGTGAGAAATTCCTACACTATTGCTAGTATTACTCAAATTTTTTTAGAAAATATTATTAAACTGCATGGGATGCCAAGATCCATTATAAGTGATCGAGACAAGGTCTTCACTAGTAAATTTTGGACTGAGTTTTTTCTGTTGCAGGGCACCAAACTCAAGATGAGCACAGCATATCATCCACAAACTGACGGCCAAATAGAAGTGTTGAATAGGTGTTTAGAGATGTACCTTCGGTGTTTCACTAGTGACCGGCCAAAGGAGTGGACGAAATGGCTGTAAGGATCTAAAAGGCACTAAGAGGGGGGGGGGTGAATTAGTGCAGCGGATTAAAATCGTACTTTTGAAACCGATTTTGCAAAAACACAAGTTCATAGGAAGATTTCGATTTGGCGAAAGAGAACTTGAAAGTAATTGCTTACGTAAAGGAAATAATTATGAACTAAATAACTTGCAGCCAAGTAATGAAATGATTCAAGAATGTAAACACTCACACATTTATGAACACAATGATGTATAGTGGTTCGGTCAAATGACCTACATCCACTCTTGAAGCCTTTACGATGAGGCTCCGCTCTTCCACTAGCAAATCCTTTGAAGGGGAAGGACCAAATACCCCTTTTACAACCCTTTACAAGAAGTTCGCACTTTTACAAGATTTCTCAAGAAGAAGAAGAAGGTGAACACTTAGCAAGAACAAGACTTTTCAAGACTTTTCAAAAGCTCAAGACTAAGATTCTAACTCTCAAAAGGGTGACCTTTCAGTTGAGAAAGGGGGGGTATTTATAGATCCAAAGTGGATTCAAAATTGGGCTCTAAATTTGAAATCAAATTTGGAGTTCCCGGTTCTCGGTGTCAGAGGCGGTGCCGCCATCTGATCGACGTAGCGTGGCGTACCACCGCTGCGGCGGTGCTACCACTCGATGCAGGCGGGTGCCACCAGCGGTTCCACACCGCTCTGTATCTGAGGCGGTGCCACCGCTCCAGCCAGGCGGTGCCACCACCCCAGGATGGGCGGTTCAACCGCCTGGCCCATTTAGCCAAAGCCGAATGGGCCCTGTTTAAGCCCCAACTTAACCCAGTAGAGGCCCGGTTGGCCCTCACTGAATTTAGGCAGGATTTTCTTTTCCTAAATCCTTACTCTACTCATGTGCAAACTACGAACTTAAAAACATAACTCAACGTGATTTGATCCGACACTCTTTAAGTCAACTTCCGACGAGCTTTACGGCGAGATTCCGGCAAGCTTCCGATGCTTCCCTCGGATTGCCTCTAGTAGACTCCCAGTATACTCCGGATTGTATGGCGAGCTCAACGAGTCTTCGGCTAGCTTCCGAATCTTCCCGGTAAGTTCCACGAACCATCGACGATCTTTGAGATGAGCTTCCAAAAACTTCGGCAAGTCCCTGATTCGATCTTGGATGGTTCCGGCAACACTTCCGAAAATCTCTCGGACTTCCGATGAACTCTTGAACCCCTGACGGACTTGACCTCAGTAAATCACTTTATGTTTTCTTCCCATCATAGTTGTTCCTACACACTTATCTCGACAAAGTAGATTAGAACAAATATTTCACCAATTGACTTCATCATCAAAATCCAAGATTCAACAATCTTCCCCTTTTTGATGATGACAATCAATTGGTGATGGAGTTACTCTTAACTCCCCCTATCAATATGCCATAAAAAAAATTGCTTGAATTCAATTTTGAATTCAACACAATAAATTTAACTTCATGATGTACTTAATGATGACAAAATTGATGTTTGACATTAAGATGTCAAATAGGTATCAAAGATATCAATGAAGTATACATAATTAAAAACATGATATCAAGAACCTAAATAAGCATTTTAACTTGCAATAACTTGTAAAGCATGGAAAATGCATATAACTGTCAACATATGGCAATACATATATTATTTCTCCCCCTTTATCATCAACAAAAAGGAAACGAGGGATTCATATGTAACAATAAAGGATGGCGAAAAATATCACAAATGTGGAAAAGGAAATCAATCGAAAGCCAAAATCATTTCACAGTGGCCAAGAAGATGTAATGAAGATAATACAATATATATGTCTAACTGCATAGATGTAAAAGTTGCACACAAGTTTACAACGTTCAAAAAGAAAATATAAGCTACTCCTCATAAGGAATGCCAAGATGCCTATACATGTGATCTATCTTTTGGTTCATCTTCCGCATTTCCTTCAAAATTTTAATTTGCTATAATTTTACTTCATTTAACTATCTCATGATCGGATCGTCAGAAGATGGAGCGTAAATCGCGCGATGTAGCGCAACAAAAGGATCGGGAGGAGGAGATTCATTTCCCTAAGGACTGGTGTTTCAGGATGGTCTCGGTGGGGTGGTATATCACTTCTCCTAGGTTGTCTAACCCCTATTCCATGCTCGAATGTACACCTAAGTCGCCTAAGTAGTTTAACGTCAATGATATTAAATCTGTCCACTTGTATTGCTTCTTCATTTGGTGGAATGCAAATATTATGAGTATGCAATAGTTTAGTTATTAAACCTCCATATGGTAACATTGATCCTTTAGAAAGGACCTCTATCATGTCTGGATTAGGTATCCAAAACAAATATGTTGTCTGGTCATGATCCAATATAAGGTACCTAACTTTCGGTGGCCATCTCATCATGATAAACTGTTTAGGAATGACAATGCTTACAAGAATGTGATGTAAAATTTTAGAGTTAAAAGGTAGTAAATGTTCACAACTCTTGGGGATTATACCTAAATTTGGGTTTGCAAACACGGTTTCTAAAGCTTCAGAGTGGGTGGCACCAACTATGTCCATATCCCATTTTCCTCTAAAATAACACCATAACTCTTTCTCAACAATTCCAATTAATGAGCATATAGTATTATCACATATTTGGATCTCATTACCTCGAAGATAAGTTGACAAGCCATCATCATTCATAGTTAAATTAGCATAGAATAATTTAACTAAGCGTGGATAAACAGGTTCAACAATTTGCAAAATGGGTAAGGCCTCTAAGTCTGCAAACCACATGATAGGTTCTAGGCTTCCTAATTGATTCAAATCAACATATTTTCCTTTATGAATGGGTCTAGAACCAAGTTCAGAAAATCTAAGGGAAGCTTCTTGTGATCTAAACAAGGATTGGTCAAATGAATCTACCTCCATCCTTTTTCCTTTGTCTCTTGATGTTCTTTTAGGAGCCATTTCTATTTAGGATAGTTCAATAATCAATTGAAGAAAGAAATTAAACTAGACAAGAAAAGGAAGGAGAAATAATTCGATTTTTTACCTTAGATTGTTCCTTTGAGATGTAGGGAGCTTGAATCAAAGTAAGATCTCCTTCTTAGGCTTCTAGAGGGAAGAAATGATGCTTGGGAGGGTTTAGAGGAGTGTAGAGAGGTGAGGAAGAGACTCTCGGGTTAGAGGGGCGGTTCTACCGCCGGCCCTAACTCACCCCTTATAAAGGGGTGTTCGGGCGGTACTACTCGCCCGATTCCACACTGGGGGTTAGATTGCTACCACCTACCACAAAATTTCATTATTTTTTTTAAAAAAAAATTTGTTCTTAGAGATGGGATGAAGTCAAAAAGAATTTGATGAAAATAAATTCAAGAAGAAAAATCAAAATGTATGGAATCAAATCAATGAAAACCATAATTTCAAGGAAAGATATCATCAAATAGAGCTTACTTATTTGGACAGTTTAACATGCCTAATTCCCTTCCAATAAAATCAAATTATTCCTCATTTAAAGGTTTCATAAAAATGTCCGCTAATTGATGATTTGTATCAACAAATTCAAGGGTGACATCTCTACTACTTATATGATCACGTATAAAATGATGCCTAATGTCAATGTGCTTAGTTCGAGAGTGTTGAATCGGATTTTTAGTTAGACAAATAGCACTCGTGTTATCACATTTTATAGGAATGTTTTTTAAGTAAATTCCATAGTCTTCTAATGTATTTTTCATCCAGATAACCTATGCACAGCATGCACTTGCAGCTATATATTCAGCTTCTGCCGTAGATAGTGCAACCGAATTTTGTTTCTTGGAAGTCCAAGAAACAAGTGCATGTCCTAGAAATTGGCATGTTCCGGATGTACTTTTTCTATCTATTTTACATCCACCAAAATCTGCATCTGCATAAGCTTTCAAATCAAAGTTATCAGATTTTGGATACCATAATCCAAGATTAGGGGTCCCTTTAAGATATCTAAGAATCCTCTTAACAGCTTTCAAGTAAGATAGCTTAGGATTAGCTTGGAATCTTGCACATAGCCCTACACTGAACATGATGTCAGGTCTGGTTACAGTGAGATAAAGCAGGCTACCTATCATGCCCCTATAAGTTTTCTGATCAAAACTTTCTCCATTTTCATCCATATCTAATTTAGCGGAAGTGCTCATAGGAGTGCTAATATCTTTTGATCCATCCATGTTAAATCGTTTTAACAATTCCAATGTGTATTTTGATTGATTTAGAAATATACCATCACTTAGTTGCTTGATTTGTAGTCCTAAATAGAAATTTAGTTCTCCCATTAGGCTCATCTCAAATTCATCACTCATATCCTTAACAAATAATTCACATAGTGATTTATTACAAGACCCAAAAATAATATCATCAACATAAATTTGAACAATAAGAAAATTATTTTCAAAATGTTTAATAAACAATGTAGTATCAACCTTGCCTTTAGTGAAATCATTTGAAATTAAAAAAGAACTAAGCCTCTCATACCAAGCCCTAGGGGCTTGTTTTAGACCATATAGAGCCTTAGTTAGCTTAAACACGTGGTTAGGAAATAGAGAGTTTTCAAATCCAAGTGGTTGTTCGACATACACTTCTTCGGAAATAAAACCATTTAAGAATGCACTTTTGACATCCATTTGAAATAATTTGAAATCTTTACTACTAGCATAGGCAAGGAGCATCCTAATGGCTTCCAATCTTGCCACCGAGCGAAGGTCTCTTCAATCGATACCTTCTTCTTGGTTGAAACCTTTGGCCACTAGTCTAGCCTTGTTTCTAACCACGATACCGTATTCATCTTGCTTGTTTCTAAAGACCCACTTAGTACCAATAACTAAGTGGTCATTAGGTCTAGGAACAAGCTTCCATACCTCATTCCTCTCAAATTGATTCAATTCTTCTTGCATTGCGATAACCCAAGAATCATCTTTCAGGGCATCAACAATGCATTTTGGTTCAACTTGAGAAAGAAAAGCGGCATGGGCACAAAAATCTTTGAAAGAAGAGTGAGTTTGAACCCCTTTCGATGCATCTCCTATAATTAACTCCTTGGGATGAGCTTCTACATACTTCCATTCCTTAGGTAAGGAAGTTTGGGAAGAAGATGCATCCAAGTTGTCATTTTGAGGAGAGGGTTCATTCAAATTCAAATTATCAAGACCAAAATCATCATCAAAATCTTTCTTCTTAAATTCGGAAATTTCATTAAAAATCACATGAATAGATTCTTCTATAAGTAAGGTTCTTTTGTTGAAAACACGAAAAGCCTTAGAAACCAAAGAATAACCAAGAAATATGCCTTCATTGGATTTTGCATCGAATTTTCCTAAGGCATCCTTTTCATTTAAAATAAAGCATTTATAATCAAAAACTTTAAAATAAGAAATATTGGGTTTTTTATCATTCCATAATTCATATGGAGTTTTAGATAGGGATGGTCTCACTAGAACTCTATTCGTAACATAGCAAGTCGTATTCACGGCTTCGGCCCAAAAATATTTTGGTAAATTATATTCATTTAATATGGTTCTAGCCATTTCTTGTAAACTTCTATTTTTCTTTTCCACTACTCCATTTTGTTGTGGATTTCTTGGAGTAGAGATGTTATGATTGTATCTGTTTATTTCACAAAAATTTTGGAAGTCATGATTTTGAAATTCACATCCATGATCACTTCGAATTGATGAAATCATAAAACCTTTTTCATTTTGAGTGAGTTTACAAAATTTAGAGAAACATTTGAAACAATCACTTTTATGAGCCAAGAAATAGGTCCAAGTGTATCTACTATAGTCATCCACAATTACAAAGGCATATTTGGTACCTCCTAGGCTTGTTATGTCAATTAGTCCAAATAAGTCCAAATGGATCAATTGCAATGGTCTAGTGGTGCTAATTTGATTGTTTGATTTGAAACTAGTCTTTATTTGTTTTCCTAGTTGACATGCATCACATACCTTATCCTTAACAAATTTCACGTTTGGGATACCTCTTACTAAGTCTCTAGATGAAATCTTAGAGATTAGTTTCATGCTTGCATGTCCTAATCTCCTATGCCAAAGCCAAGCATCATCATTCAAAACCGAAAAGCATATTTCATTACTTAATTTATCAATATTTATGGTGTAGACATTGTTTTGTTTTAAAGCAATCATGGATATATTGTTGTTGGGTTTTTCAATAATGCAAACATTAGATTCAAATCTAACAACATAACCTTTATCACATAATTGACTAATACTTAAAAGATTATGTTTTAAACCATCAACTAGTAACACATCATCAATTAAAAAACTCGATTTGTTACCTATGGTTCCCTTGCCAATGATTTTACCCTTGTTGTTGTCTCCGAAGGTGACATATCTTTCTTCTTTGCTAGAGAGGATAGAGAAATGAGATGGATCTCCGGTCATGTGCCTTGAGCATCCACTATCAAGATACCATTTCTTGCTCCTAGCTTGTGAGTTTGTCTACAAAAGAGGATGGTTTTTAGGTACCCATTTGATTTTGGGTGCCTTACAAATTGATCTACTTACTTTGTAATTTATTATTGAATTGTTTATGGTTCCTTTAGGAACCCATATCAATTTTTGTGGATTAATTTTCTTGAATGGACATTTGTAAGCAACATGTCCTGTTTTGCCACAAAAATTAAATTTCAAATGGGGTGATACATGCAATGTAGGCCCTTTAACGAAGGTGGTGGGATTTTGGTGAGAACCTCTCACAAATCCGATTCCACCTCTATTTCCGACGTGACCTTTGTTAGCAAGAATCATGTCCAAGCCCTTGCTACCGACCTTAAACTTGTTTAGGGTCTCTTTGAGTAGCAAGTTCTCCCTCTTTGTTGCATCTAAGTCTTCACACTTAGAGCATGGGGGTAGAGAAGGGTTTTGAAGACTATTGAACTTACTTTGTAATAAAGCATGCTCTTTCTTAAGCAAATTGAACTTCTTACTAATAGTTCTACATTCATCAAATAACTCATGAAAAGCCATAGAAAGTTCATCGAAAGATAATTCTTCATTAAGTAACTCACTAACCTCTTCTCCTAATGCCATTAGTGCGAAGTTTGCCTCCTCTTTGTTGCTAGCTTCTTCAACCTTGGAGTCACTTGAATCATCCCACGTGGCCTTCAAGGCTTTTTTCTTCTTGAATTGCTTCTTCTTGGCTTGAGGGCATTCATTCTTGAAGTGTCCCGGCTTCTTGTATTCGTAGCAAATAACTTGGTCCTTTTTGTGTTCAAATTTACTTTTTGTGTCATTTTTAAATTTGTTCTTTCTTATAAATTTCTTAAACTTTCGAGTTAGAAGTGCAATGTCATTGTCACTGTCCTCATCACTTGATGTTCCTTTTAAGTGATCTTCTTGTGTTCTAAGTGCCATATCCTTCCTGTTCTTTGGAAGGGGGTTCTCAAGCTCTTCATGAGCATGGCACGTCATCTCATAGGTCATTAGAGATCCAATAAGTTCTTCAAGTGAAAATACTTTAAGATCCTTGGCCTCTTGAATGGCCGTAACTTTTGGATCCCAACTCTTTGGAAGGGATCTTAAAATTTTAGTTACCAATTCAAAATTAGAAAAACCTTTACCAAGAGCTTTAAGTCCATTGATGACATCCGTAAAGCGGGTGTACATGTCTCCAATGGACTCATTTGGTTTCATCCGAAAAAGTTCATAGGAATGCACAAGAATGTTGATTTTGGACTCTTTCACTCGGCTAGTGCCTTCATGAGTGATTTTAAGAATGCGCCAAATATCAAATGCCGATTCACAAATAGAAACCCGATTAAACTCATTCTTATCAAGCGCACAAAATAAGGCATTCATAGCCTTTGCATTGAGAGCAAAAATCTTCCTCTCCGACTCATTCCACTCACTCATCGGAAGAGAAGATTTTGCAAAGCCATTTTCAACAATGTTCCAAAGTTCAAAGTCCATGGAAATGAGAAAAATCCTCATACAAGTCTTCCAATATGTATAATTCGACCCATTAAACATAGGCGGACGAGTAATGGAGTGACCCTCTTGCATACCGGAGTAGGCCATCTCTCTTGGGTTTTAAACCAATATGAGAGCAAACCTTGCTCTGATACCAATTGTAAGGATCTAAAAGGCACTAAGAGGGGGGGGGTGAATTAGTGCAGCAGATTAAAATCGTACTTTTGAAACCGATTTTGCAAAAACACAAGTTCGTAGGAAGATTTCGATTTGGCGAAAGAGAACTTGAAAGTAATTGCTTACGTAAAGGAAATAATTATGAACTAAATAACTTGCAGCCAAGTAATGAAATGATTCAAGAATGTAAACACTCACACATTTATGAACACAATGATGTATAGTGGTTCGGTCAAATGACCTACATCCACTCTTGAAGCCTTTACGATGAGGCTCTGCTCTTCCACTAGCAAATCCTTTGAAGGGGAAGGACCAAATACCCCTTTTACAACCCTTTACAAGAAGTTCACACTTTTACAAGATTTCTCAAGAAGAAGAAGAAGGTGAACACTTAGCAAGAATAAGACTTTTCAAGACTTTTCAAAAGCTCAAGACTAAGATTCTAACTCTCAAAAGGGTGGCCTTTCAGCTGAGAAAGGGGGGGTATTTATAGATCCAAAGTGGATTCAAAATTGGGCTCTAAATTTGAAATCAAATTTGGAGTTCCCGGTTCTAGTTGTCAGAGGCGGTGCCACCGCCTGTCAGAGGCGGTGCCACCGCCTGTCAGAGGCGGTGCCACCACTTGTGTCAGTCTGTTGACTTCCGACGAGATTCCGACAGGCTTCCGATGCTTCCCTCGGATTGCTTCCAGTGGACTCCCAGCATACTCCGGATTGTATGGCGAGCTCAATGAGTCTTTGGCTAGCTTCCGAATCTTCCCGGTAAGTTCCGCGAACCTTCGACGATCTTTGAGATAAACTTCCGAAAACTTCGGCAAGTCCCTGATTCGATCTTGGATGGTTCCGGCAACACTTCCGAAAATCTCTCGGACTTCCGATGAACTCTTGAACCCCCGACGGACTTGACCTCGGTAAATCACTTTATGTTTTCTTCCCATCGTAGTTGTTCCTGCACACTTATCTCGACAAAGTAGATTAGAACAAATATTTCACCAATTGACTTCATCATCAAAATCCGAGATTCAACAATGGCTCCCATGGGCCGAATGGTGGTATAATACAACGTATCATTTCTCTACAAAATATACCCCATATGAAGCATTATATGGTTGGCCAACTCCTGTGATTCCAAAGTATGTAATTGGTTCGGCCAAGGTAGATCAGGTCGATCAAGATTTAATTGATAGGGATAAACTCCTACAACTGTTAAGGATAATCTCTCTACCGCTCAAGCCAGAATGAAGCAGCAAGCCGACACACGACGAAGCGAAAGAGAATTTTTAGTAGGAGATTGGGTTTATCTTTGCCTACAGCCATACAAGCAACTCTCTATCAACACACGAGCCTCCATGAAACTATCCCTACGTTTTTGTGGGCCCTATTAGATCACAGAGCATATTGGAGTCGTGGCATATAGACTTAAATTGCTTGAGGATGCCAAAATCTACCCTGTCTTCCATATGTCATGCCTAAAGCTCAAGTTGGGAAAATATAAGTCACCCCAGATTCAATTGCCCAACACCACTGATGATGCATGTGTGGGCGAGTGACTCCGAACAGAAAATTTCAAGACTGCGCAATTTCGAGAAAAGGGACGTAACTTCCTTGATGCAGATCGGATTGACCCGATTCCAAAAGCCACCGATCAAGGAAAAAAAAAGGACTGAGATAATTGCAGTTCACCACCAAGTCATAAAGGAAATTCCACCAGCCAAGGATAAAAAACTGTTTGATTCACCACCAACGATGTTGGATAAAGAATCGAGATAAAATTCAACTCACAAGAGGAATTTTCATTCATTCAACCAGTCCCTTACAAATGAGAATATGTCTCATTATATAGATATTAGACTCAAAAAACAACATGGGAACTACCCAAACAATAAAGACTAACAAGACTAACAAGACTAACAAGACTAGAAGATAAAATTCGTTCACTAACAATAACCAGCAAATATCTACTTCCAAAGAGCATTAAATCACTTTGGAACTTATCCTGAATAACTCCCCTTTGATATAGCATCAATCAGCAACGAATTTTGATATTGGTATCATCATTCCTTATCCCACCGAAGTTAGTTTTGGCATGAATAAGTACCGATAGTGTTTGTTTTGCCGAAGGAATCAGCTCAGGACTTAAGGATTGATTAGTAGTCTCGGATGCTCCCGCATCATTCTTCCCGGGTTGTTTGAGATTTGTCCTCAAATCTGACAAGTCATCATTGTCCAAGTAAGGAGAAAGATCACCTACATTAAAAGTTGCCGAAACTCCATATTCTCCAGGAAGATCAATTTTGTAAGCATTTTTGCTAATTCTCTCGAGAACTTCAAATGGACCGTAAGCTCTGGGCATAAGCTTATTCTTCTGCTGAGAAGGAAATCTTTCCTTCCTTAAATGTAACCACACAAGATCACCTGGTTGGAAATGAGTCTTCCTCCGATGTTTATTAGCTTTCTTCCTATAAGACTCGTTAGCCTTCTCAATCTTACTTCGAATCTGCTCATGGAGTTTTTTTATTGATTCAGCTCGCTCTTTGCCATCAAAGTTCACTTGTGAATTGGATGGAATAGGAATTAAATCAATCGGTGTGAGCGGATTGATTCCATACACAACTTCAAATGGTGATCGACCAGTAGTGTAACTTGGTGATCGGTTGTAAGCAAATTCAGCATGCGCAAGCTTCAAATCCCAATCTTTCAAAGATTTACTCACCATGCAACGAAGAAGAGTGGTAAGAGTACGATTGGTTACCTCCATTTGGCCATCGGTTTGAGGATGACAAGTAGTGCTGAATAAAAGTTTGGTACCAAGCATTCTCCATAGTGTCTTCCAGAAGTAGCTTAAGAACTTGGAATCACGATCCGACACAATGGTTTTCGGTACTCCATGGAGATGAGTAATCTCCTTGAAATATAAGTCAGCAACATGAGATGCATCATCGGTTTTGTGACATGGCACAAAATGAGCCATTTTAGAGAACCGATCGACAACCACCATGATGGTATCTTTTCCCCTTTGAGTTCTCGGTAGAGCCACAATGAAATCCATGCCAACATCTTCCCTGGGCTGCAATGGAACAGGAAGTGGAGTATACAACCCTTGATGGAATTGACTTTTTTCTCTTTGACAAGTTGCACACCTCAAGATAATAGCATGCACATCTCCATTCATCTTTGGCCAATAGAAATGTTCTTGAAGAACCTCAAGAGTTTTGTTAACTCCACTTGCATCACACTCAACTTCAAATACTTTATCAAAATCAGGAAGGGCAAGAATAGGGAACTCACAAAGTTTTTGCTTGATTACCTCAAAAGCATTTTGAGCAGCCTTTGTCCATTCAAAAACTCCCTTCTTCATGCATTCAGTTATGGGAGCCATGATGGTACTGAAATTTTTAACAAACCGTCGATAGAAAAAAATAAGTCCATGAAAACTTCTTACATCAGAAATGGACTTCGGAACCGGCCAAGTCTTCATAGCTTCCACCTTGGATTGATCTACGGAAATTCCATCTTTGGAAACTACAAAACCAAGAAACACAATGGTTGGAAAGAAGAACTCGCATTTCTCCATTTTGGCATAGAGTTTCTGTTCTCTCAAGACATTAAAGACCTATTTTAAATTAGAGATATGCTCCTCCTCGTTCCTGCTATAAACAAGAATATTGTCGAAATAAACAATGACAAATCGACCAATAAACGAACGAAGAACCTCGTTCATAAGTCTCATGAAGGTACTTGGAGCATTCGATAACCCGAATGGCATTACCAACCACTCATAAAGGCCTCCCTTGGTTTTGAAAGCCGTCTTCCATTCATCACCTTCTCGCATTTTGATTTGGTGATAACCACTCCGCAAATCTATCTTTGAGAAGACAGTAGAACCATACAATTCATCAAGCATATCATCAAGTCTAGGTATAAGGTACCTATACTTAATGGTGATGTTGTTGATGGCTCGGCTATCAATGCACATTCTGAATGAACCATCTTTCTTAGGCACGAGTAGAGCCAGAACAGAACATGGACTCATGCTTTCTCGAACATATCCTTTGTCGATAAGTTCATAGACTTGTCTTTGTAACTCCTTTATTTCCTCCGGATTGCATCGATAAGCTGGTTTGTTCGGTAGAGGAGCGCCGGGGATCAAATCAATTTGATGCTCAATATCTCTTATGGGAGGTAATCCAGGTGGCAAATCCTCCGGGAACACATCTGCAAAATCATTCCACAAGCGATGTATCTTTGGATGAATGGGTTGCTCTATCTTACTCTTTTTCTCTACCATAAGCAAAGCAAATACATTCTTTTGTTTGCTAATGGCTCTCTCAACCCGTGTTTCATTTAAGAACAAACTTTCCTTACAGTGTTTCCCTTCGAGTTGATTTCGATGTATCAATGAAGGATTCAAGGGTAAAAGGGTGATGCATTTTTGTTCTTTCCGAAAAGAGTATGTGTTCTTACGACCAACATGCACAGCATTCGTATCATATTGCCAAGGTCTTCCCAATAACAAGTGACATGCATCCATGGGAATCACATCACACAGAGCTTGATCTCGATAGTTCATCCCAATCGAAAATGATATAAGAGCTCGTTTGGTTACCTTAAGATCATTTCCTTGATTGAGCCATTGGAGCTTGTACGATTGAGGATGTTTCATTGTCGGAAGCTTCAATTTGTCAACAAGGTTTGTCGAAGCAACGTTGGTACAACTCCCACCATCGATAATCACTAAATATACCCTCCCGTTAATAGTGCAAAGGGTGTGAAAGATGTTCTCCCTTTGCTCATTATCAAGAGAAACTTCAGTATGCAGTGCTCTTCGTATGATCAACATTTCACCATCATCTGCTTTCTCCACAACTTCTTCTTCTTTTTCAGATTCAGAACCATTTTGGTATGGATTGCTTTCAACCTCTTGAAGTGCTGAATTGATCTCCTCAATTTCTTGAAGAGTCATAACTCGCCGATTCAGACAATTTGCTTGAAAATGCCCAAAACCATGGCACTTAAAGCATTTCCTTGTATCGCCTTCAAGTTTCTTCTGGAATTCTTTGGAAGGCTTTGCACTCTTCTCCTCTCCTTTGTATTTGGTTGACGTGCTCTCGATCTTGCTTGAGGAAGCATCCTTAAAATAGGATGTCACCTTGGTTGAGATTCTGGAGGAAAACCTCTTGCCTTTGATTGCTTCTCAACTTTTATGGCTAGCTTACAAATATCTTCAAAGGACCAATACAGTTGAAGTTCAACCACATCAGCAATTTCTCTATTCATGCCGCCAAGGAAACGAGCGACGGTTTGCTCTGGAACTTCTGGAACATCACATCTCATTTTGAGTTGTTCAAACTCACGGATGTATTCTTCAACACTCATCCCTTGTTGTCTTAGGGAATTCAGTTTTAGAAAAAGATCTTGCTTATAGTTATCGGGTAAGAACCTCTTCTTCATCAACTTCTTGAGTTTTTCCCAAGACTTGATTCAGCCTTTTCCTTCTCTTGCTCGTTGATGCTTTAGATTCTCCCACCATAGAGAAGCATACTTTGTCAACTTTATGGCAGCAACCTTGCACCTCTTCTTGTCTGAGTCAGTCGTGAAGCCAAAAATCCGTTCGATTGTGTGTAGCCAATCCACAAAGTCATCAGGATTGAGATTACCTTCAAATTCAGGAACGTCCACTTTGATGTCTCGATTATTTTTCTTATGCCACCCTCTTTATCTTCGGATATGAGAATCAAAATCACTAGAGTTGCCCCCAGTGGAATTGGAATCGCCACTATAACTTTGATGAAATTCCAAATTGTAACGCCGACGTCGATCATTCGGACGCCTCTCCGGTTGGCCTTGTCTCGCCGAATCCTCTAGAAGATTGAGGACTCGCTCCATTTGTTGCTGAAGGTCTTGGATAGCACGATCTCGCCTTTCATTGTGCGCTTGTTCCAAAGTCAAGCCTCTTGGAACCCGATCATCCATATTGAATAAGGATTGAAAAAATACAAAGGAATCACTCAACCAAGTTCAACCTTGAGCTCTGATACCAACTTGATGCGTGCGTGGGCGAGTGACTCCAAACAGAAAATTTCAGGACTGCGCGATTTCGGGAAAAGGGACGTAACTTCCTTGATGCAGATCGGATTGACTCGATTCCAAAAGCCACCGATCAAGGAAACAAAAAGGACCGAGATAATTGCAGTTCACCACCAAGGCTTAAAGGAAATTCCACCGGCCAAGGATAAAGAACTGTTTGATTCACCACTAACGATGTTGGATAAAGAATCGAGATAAAATTCAACTCACAAGAGGAATTTTCATTCATTCAACCAGTCCCTTACAAATGAGAATATGTCTCATTATATAGATATTAGACTCAAAAAACAACATGGGAACTACCTAAACAATAAAGACTAACAAGACTAATAAGACTAACAAGACTAGAAGATAAAATTCGTTCACTAACAATAACCAGCAAATATCTACTTCCAAAGAGCATTAAATCACTTTGGAACTTATCCTGAATAACTCCCCTTTGATATAGCATCAATCAGCAACGAATTTTGATATTGGTATCATCATTCCTTATCCCACCGAAGTAAGTTGTAACCGAAGTTAGTTTTGGCATGAATAAGTATCGATAGTGTTTGTTTTGCCGAAGGAATCAGCTCAGGACTTAAGGATTGATTAGTAGTCTCGGATGCTCCCGTATCAACTGATGATAGAGATATTCAAGCCCAACCACAATCCATCCTCGATCGTAGAATCATGATGCGTCGTCGACGTCCTTCTATTAAAATACTAGTGTATTAGAATAATTTACCACCTGAAGATGCCACATGAGAATCATATGAGGAGCTAAAGACCCGGTTCCCTAAGTTAATGGAACCTCAACCTTGAGGACAAGTCTGATTTGAAGAGGGCGGGCTTGATAGGACCCTAGTAGGGTTAGATCCTACTCAACCAAGTTGCAGCTAATAAAAACCCTGTGAGAGTGTAATAAACCCTACCTAGCCGCCTCTATCCTATAAAGAAGAGTGGCTAGGGTTTACATTTGGGCCTTTGGGCTACTTAGCCATCACCACCCTTTATTGGGCCGATCAGCTAAGGTTAAGGGTAAAATGGGTAGTTTACTTAGGAAGCAGCCTCTATGGCTAGGGTTTGGAGTCCTATATAAGCATGTAGCCTCCACCTATTTTTAACAAGAAAAGATTAATCTACTTTGCAACCATAAGGCCGACTACTTGGAGCGTAGAACCCCCATAGCATTCCAAGGGTTGATCACCCTCAAAGATCAATCTACATAGAATTCCTCTGGGTTCTATCACTTGGCTCCAGCAGCCTTGTGGTGCATATGGAGAGAGATCCTACAGTGATTTGATGAGCGTCGTTGCTGCGTCTACTGTGTGGATTACCGTTAGAGAGGAGTACGTTAGTGCTCCTTTATCCTCTTCATCGGATCTAGAATTTTCGGGGATATATGATCTTCCCAGGTAACGCTTCTGACATGATACATGTAGATTGTTTAGATTTACGATTTTTGCTTACCAATCGTCGCACGATGGCCAAGTACATAACTCTGGAAAATCTGATCTTGTTTTTGTTTCCATTGTGCATGAGATGTCGAATCTCTCGATTTCCCAGCAATGGTATCAAAGCCAGGTTCGTTGTGCGATGATTGACTTATAAACAGCATGTGTTGTGTTTTAGATACGCTTTTGATGCCAAAATCATTGACGCAAAAGATGAGAGAGGGTAGCAACTATTGCTGCCCTCGTAGTTTGGCCAAGGCTGCTTGCAGCCATGGCCGTGCGTGTAGGGCCGTCGATAGCTATTTGCTCGTAGTGGTAGCATAGGCTGCATGTGCGAAGGGAGCCCGCAATGGCAGGCGGCGCCCATGGAGGCAGCACTGCACCTAGCAGGGGAGGCGCTTACGGGTGCTAGTCCCGTGGGTGGCCTGCCCTCAAGGGAGGGTAGCGCTAGTACCCGCGGGGGGGCCAACACCACTAGCGGCGGCTCACCCGCAAAAAGGGGGCAGCGCCACCTACAAGCTCTGCCCCGCAAGGGCAGCTCCGCGGGGGCGTCCACGAGGAGGCCTGCGGGGCAGTGCCATAGAGGTAGTGCCTATGAGCGCTATGCCCGCAAGCAGCAGCGACGCCATCCGCGGGCGAGCCACCTGCAGGTGTAATATCTCTTATTTTCAGAATTTATGTAAGGATTTATGTGTAAAATTTGAGGACCTATTTGTAAATATTAAAATTTCAGGGATAAAACTATTAAGTTGCATTAAAAAAAAGAAAAAATAGCAATGGTTATCCCACCGCCTCTTTCCTCGTGCACACCTCAGTTCCTTGCATGAGGAAAATAGAGGAGGTGAGTCGAAGGGGAGAAGGGGAGGAAAAGGAAAGAAGAGAAGAAGAAGGAGAGAAGAGGAGAGGGGGTTGTGCTGTGGAAAAAAAGGGAAAAGGAAGAGAAGAAGAGGGAAAAGAGAGGGAAGAAGAAGAGGGAGGAAGGAGGGCTGTGGCTGTGGCTGTGGCTGTGGCTGTGGCTGCTGTGGCTGGGGTTGCTGCACCCCTGTTTCCTGCATGAGGAAACAGAGGAGGTGCTGTGCGTTGGTGGAGGAGAAGGGAAAGAGAGAAAGAAAAAAAAAGTGAAGGGGAAGAAGGAGGGGAGAAGAAGAGATGAGGAGGGAAGGAAGGCTGTGGCTGCAGTTGTGGCTGAGAAAGAAGAAGAGGAGGAGAGGAAGAAGGGGCTGTGGCTGCTGCTGTGGTAGCTGCTGTGGTAGTTGCAGCTGGGAAAAAAGAGGAAGGAAGAAGAAGAAGGAGAGGGAGAAGAGAGGGAAGAAGAAGAAGAAAGGAAAGAGGGCTGCGGCTATGGCTGCGGCTGTGACAGCTGCAGCTTGGAAAGAAGAAGAAAAAGAGAAAAAGAGGAGGAGAAGAGGGAAAAGAGGAGGAAGGGAAGAGGAACGAGGGCTGTAGCTGTGGATGCGGCAGTGACTGTAGCTGTAGCTGGGAAAGAAACAGAGAAAGGAAGAAGAAAAAGAGAAAAAAGAGAAGGGAAGAAGAGGTTGCAGCTGCGGCTGGGAAAGAAGAAGAGGGAAGAAGAAGAAGAGAAAGAGGAGAGGAAGAGGAACGGGGGAAGAAGAAGAGACTGTGGCTGCGGCTAGGAAGGAAGAAGAGGAGCAAGGGAGGAAGAAGAGGCTATGGCTGAGAGAGTGGAAATAGCACAGTGGAAGGGATTGTGGCTGTGGCTATGGCTGCGGCCGAGGCTGCGGCTGCGACTGCGGCAGTTGTGGTTGGGAAAAAGAGAAAGTGAAAGCAGATAACTGTGCTCCCTGCATTCTGCACGAGTTGCACCTAAGGAGGAAGAAAGAAGATAGGTGAAGAATTCAGCATAGGGTGAGGAGAAGGAGGAAAGGTAGAAGGATTTGGGCTTACAATTTCGTTGGATCGAAATATTCAAAAGGTAAGTGTTCCACTCCTTTCTACTTCAATTCCAATCTTTGCTTTTGCCTTGGATATGAGAAATTTTGAATCATTCTAGCCTTGAAATCTGATATCTCTATTGTTTGAAATGTAAATGTTTGAATATGGAAAATTATCAAGATTTTGACCTTTCTACTTTGTTTCGGCTATAAATCACTGTACAGAATTCCAATTTGGGTAAAACTTATTTGATCTGAATAAAGATTTGTAAACCTTTCTTTTGACAGCTTACTTGTATGATTTGGAGTAAATTTGCCTATCGAAATATCAAATTGAATCAGCTCTACGAAATCTGTAAAACAGAGACAATAAGCTCTGACCTTTCGATACTAAACTGCCTATAACTCTCTATTGGAAACTCTGATATATATGAAAAGTATTTTGTTGGAAAATAGACTTATTGATCTTTGTTTTGGTACCTAGATTAAAATGTTTGGAGTTCAAATGACTGCCCAGAATTCTGTTGAATTCGATCCTATCGTTTCTGAAAATAGAGATTTCATTCCTTGACTTTTAGTTACTGAATCATTTGTAACTCTTTGATTGAAACTCCTATTTGAATGAAACTTATTTTATCCGAAAGTAGATTGACTTAGACTTCTAATGGTATCTTTCTTGAGTGATTTGGAGCAAAATTGGTTATCTGAACAATTCATGCAATGTGGATCTCAAATTCTACCAAAAATGGAGCTTTGGTTGATTCTGCCTATTCTTGTTTATTCCTTTGGAAAATTGATTTCGGCTATAATCCTTTCTTTAACTGAGCTTGATATTATTGTTTTGAATCTTGTATGCTCTTGCTTTTATTTTCTTTCAAATTTGAATGCAATTTTGAAAGATTATGTTTGTATCGTATTGACTCGTAAAGGCATATGTACGTTTTGTTGATCCGCATGTGCTTCCGATGTGTCAATTTTATTGCTCACCTGTCATTTTGTACTCTGGTGTTTGTGGGATCATGTGAACCTTTGCCAAAAATGGCAAAGGGAGTTATGCTTAGAGCCTGCGATGCTCTAATTTCTGTCTGGGTCCATGCTCTGAATGGACCATATTCTGTTTGAGATCCCACTGCGCCCTCTGTGTTTTTGATATGATACCACTCAATTATATGATTTTGCCTATTTATATTTCATCTCTTTGGAAATTGAATCCAGCTATAACTCTTTCTTCGATTGAGCTTTATATTATTGCTTCAAATCCTTGTATACTCTTGCTTTTATTTTCCTTTTAAATTCGATTGAATTTGTGAAAGATTATGTTTGCATCGTATTGTTTCGTAAAAGCACATGTACGTTTCATTGTTCTGCATGTGCTTCTGATATATGCCGGTTTTATTGTTCACGCTATCCTTTTGTACTCTGATGTCTGTGGTATTATTTAGACCTTTGCCAAAAATGATAAATGGATTATTTGGACCTTTGCCAAAAATGGTAAAAGGATTATTTGGACCTTTGCCAGAAATGGTAAAGAGTATATGCTTAGAGCCCGCGATGCTCTACCGGCCCCCTCTGGCTTCATCCAGACGTGGATATATGATGCTCCCAAATGTGGGAGATTCTGTTTGAGATCCCACCGCACCCTTTGTGTTTTTGATATGATTTCCAAAGCATTCCTTATGTGTTTATATGTGCGCTTTGGATGATCAGAAAATGAATGAACATCAGATATGATATTTGAGCTTCTGTTTCTTATTTGATATATGGATATGCTCTGAGATATCTCATATGCCATTTGATATGTTCCAAAATGTTCCCTCTGCTCTTGATATGGTTCGAAACATTACATACGTCTTTGATATGTTTCAAAATGTATTATTGCCCTTGATATGCTCCGAATCAGTTCATACGTTATTGATATGTTTCGAAATATTTCATATGTTGTTGATATACTCCGAAACATTTCATACATCATTGATATGCTCTGATGTCCTATGCATCATTGATATGCTCCGCAATGTCCTATGTGCCATTTGATATACTCCGAAATACTATTTACATCATTTGATATGCTCCAATTACTCTCTACTCCATTTGTTACGAATCAAATATGGTTTGAACGAAATGACATCTGCGATTTTGTATCTAATGAGCTGATACCAATGAATTCTTGTATTTCTGTCTTATATTTTGATATCAAGTTTGTTTGAAACTATCATTCCTTATTCTGGATATGTTTTGCCACTTGCTGAGCTTTGTAGCTCACTCCGTTACTATATAACCCTTTTTCAGATTAACTTGTCATGCGCTAAAATGTTAGAATTGAGCTAAGGCAGTGAAAAGCTTTTCAGATTGTGGCAAGTCATTGTGAGTTGTTATGTTATTGTTGTATAAATATGTTTTGTATATAATGAAATGTTGTCGATGAATCTGAATTGATGTATTATGCAAAAGCTTTTAAAGATCTCGCATGGTTGGAATTTTAGAATATTGAGTTCACGGTATGATGATATGAATTTATGATAAATAGTTGGAGTTTTGATTGCACAAATTCTTATGCTTGTGGAAATATAAGTGAGGTTGATACTTTGTTAAGTTGGGTTGGGTGCTTATAAAGGTTCGTGTGATGTGATGTATGATTATAACTACACAGGTGTTATGCATATGAATGATATTTGAATATTTCTCTATATCCTCAAATAATTGTTTGGATCCTGGGATTAGATTGTTGCTAAAATTTTAATGTTATGAATTTTAAGACAGGGTCATACCTCTTGAATGTGATAATTTCGGGAGGTGCGTGACAGAGGTGGTATCAGAGCCAAGTTTGAGGATCACAGAGATTTTGATATATTTGATGTGAAAATATATTGAGGTTTATTAAATTATATTGAGATTGATGAAATTTTTCTTTGATGTCTTTAAGATTCTGGGATGCTGAGGACATCTGGTCCTTTTGCTTCATCCCCTTTTGAGTAATTGAGTAGGATGAAAGGGTTGATTTGGGGACATCAAATTGGAATAGACTGGGAATGAAATAATTTAAGGAGCTTAGTCTTTTTGTTTCCGTGGTGAACCTGATCTATTGGTGGTAGAATAATGTTTGATACTAATGGAGAAAATATTTGATGTCTTAAATTGCCTGGATGAATCAGAAAATTTCTTTTGTCACCTCTATGTTTAAAGGAGAGATTGAGCATTGGTGGAAAACAATAAAAAAAAAAGAATTTCTGGAGATCAGGAGCTGGAATAGCAAAGACAAGTTTATCAACAAAAAAAGAATAGAGGAAATGAATCAAACTGTGATAATAAGTGGGTAAATATATCTAGATTTGAAAAGGGAAGGCACTACAGAGGACTTAATCATATGCAAAATGTGGTTTAAAGCATGGAATAAGTTTATGTTTTCGAGTGACTAGAGTCTGTTAGCTTGTGGGAAGTTGAATCATGAATCAAAAGATTGCATTTTGAACAAGAAGAAGAAAGAACCATTGTCTCCCAAATCATCAGCTCATGCTAGAGTGCATGCTAATCCTGAACATGATTTTAGAGCTTCTAAATCGGTGGTCGAAGGTATTATTCATATTTTTGAAAGAATGCCAAAATTTTGTTTGACCATGGTTCCAATCTCTATTCTGCCTCGTAATATTTTGTTTATCACTTGGGCATTCAACCTAGACCACTAGATCATATACTATATGTAACTACGATTGTTCGGGATCCATGGACAACAAACCTGATCTGGTCATCTCGTTTGATTTCTATTGGAGAACATGAACTTTTTACTGATTTGATTCTCCTAGAGATTTGGAGTTTTGATATTATACTTGGCATGTATTAATTATCTTCTTATCATGCCAATATAGATTGTTATACAAAAGGATCGCTTTTTGCATATGAGATCAGCTCATCTTTTATTTTGAGAGTATTAAGCATGATTTACCTCTTTGCTTGATATCAGCTTCAGCTCCTCGTTTTATGCAGAAGGATTATTTTTGTTGTCTTGAATGTGTCAAGGAGCAAATCAGATCAAGAAACTAATTTAGATGAAATTTCGGTAGTTAGAGAGTTCCTTGGTGTATTCCAAGATGATTTGCTCGGATTACCTCCAGATCAAGAGAGTGAATTTACTTTTGATTTGGTCCTTGGGACAATCCTCTATATTTAAGCCTCCATATAGAATGACACCACTTGAGTCAGTGGAAATAAAGAAGCAACTACAAGGACTGTTAGAATAGGGGTTTTATTTGGCGTAGTGTTTTACCATGAGGTACTCTGGTGTTATTAGTTAAGGAGAAGGAATGGAACATTGAGGTTTTGTATTGATTATAGACAATTGAATCAGGTGGAAAAAAAAAGGAACAGGTATCCTTTACCCGGAATTGATGACTTGTTTGGAAAATTGCAAGGTATATAACTATTTTCCAAGATTGATCTGAGATTGGGATTTGGTCACTATCAATTGAAGATTAAGGAGGACAATGATGAGATACACATTTAGTATACTTGAGGAATGAAGTAGAAAAAGGATTGAAGTCGAATTTTTAAAATTTCAGAGGATGACCTATTGAGATTTAGGGATAGAGTATGCATCCCTAATGATCCAAAAAAAAAAAAACATTCCTCTAGTCAAAGTGATTTAGAAGTATTATTCTATTGACGAAACTATTTGGGTGCTAAATGAGGAACTGAAGATAATTTTTCTTTATCTTTTCATTGATTGAGGTATGATCAATTTAGAGGACTAAATTTTCTTTTAAGGGGGGGAGAGTGTAATATCCTTTATTTTCAGAATTTATGTCAGGATATATGTGTAAAATTTGAGGACCTATTTGTAAATATTAAAATTTTAGGAATAAAACTATTAAGTTGCATTAAAAAAAAGAAAAATAGCAATGGTTATCCCACCGCCTCTTTCCTCGTGCACACCTCAGTTCCTTGCATGAGGAAAATAGAGGAGGTGAGTCGAAGGGGAGAAGGGGAGGAAAAGGAAAGAAGAGAAGAAGAAGGAGAGAAGAGGAGAGGGGGTTGTGCTGTGGAAAAAAAGGGAAAAGGAAGAGAAGAAGAGGGAGAAGAGAGGAAAGAAGAAGAGGGAGGAAGGAGGGCTGCGGCTGTGGCTGTGGCTGTGGCAGCTGCGACTGGGGTTGCTGCACCCCTGTTTCCTGCATGAGGAAACAGAGGAGGTGCTGTGCGTCGGTGGAGGAGAAGGGAAAGAGAGGAAGAAGAAAAGAAGCGAAGGGGAAGAAGGAGGGGAGAAGAAGAGATGAGGAGGGAAGGAAGGCTGTGGTTGTAGTTGTGGCAGCTGTGGCTGAGAAAAAAGAAGAGGAGGAGAGGAAGAAGGGGCTGTGGCTGCTGTTGTGGCAGTTGCAGCTGGGAAAGAAGAGGAAGGAAGAAGAAGAAGGAGAGGGAAGAAGAAGAAGAAAGGAAAGAGGGCTGCGGCTGTGGCTGCGGCTGTGACAACTGCAACTTGGAAAGAAGAAGAAAAAGGAAAAAAGAGGAGGAGAAGAGGGAAAAGAGAAGGAAGGGAAGAGGAACGAGGGCTGCGGCTGTGGATGTGGCAGTGACTGCAGCTGTAGCTGGGAAAGAAACAGAGAAAGGAAGAAGAAAAAGAGAAAAAAGAGAAGGGAAGAAGAGGCTGCAGCTGCGGCTGGGAAAGAAGAAGAGGGAAGAAGAAGAAGAGAAAGAGGAGAGGAAGAGGAACGGGGGAAGAAGAAGAGACTGTGGCTGCGGCTGTGGCAACTGCGGTCGGGAAGGAAGAAGAGGAGCAAGGGAGGAAGAAGAGGCTATGGCTGAGAGAGCGGAAATAGCACAGTGGAAGGGATTGTGGCTGTGGCTATGGCTGTAGCTATGGCTGTGGCTGTGGCTGCGGCTAAGGCTGCGGCTGCGACTGCGGCAGCTGTGGTTGGGAAAAAGAGAAAGTGAAAGTAGGTAACTATGCTCCCTGCATTCTGCACGAGTTGTAGCTAAGGAGGAAGAAAGAAGATAGGTGAAGAATTCGGTATAGGGTGAGGAGAAGGAGGAAAGGTAGAAGGATTTGGGCTTACAATTTCGTTGGATCGAAATATTCAAAAGGCAAGTGTTCCACTCCTTTCTACTTCAATTCCAATCTTTGCTTTTGCCTTGGATATAAGAAATTTTGAATCATTCTAGCCTTGAAATCTGATATCTCTATTGTTTGAAATGTAAATGTTTGAATATGGAAAATTATCAAGATTTTGACCCTTCTACATTGTTTCAGCTATAAATCACTGTACAGAATTCCAATTTGGGTAAAACTTCTTTGATCTGAATATAGATTTGTAATCCTTTCTTTTGACAGCTTACTTGTATGATTTGGAGTAAATTTGCCTATCCAAATATCAAATTGAATCAGCTCTACGAAATCTGTAAAATAGAGACAATAAGCTATGACCTTTTGATACTAAACTACCTACAACTCTCTATTGGAAACTCTGATTTATATGAAACTTATTTTTTTGGAAACTAGACTTATTGATCTTTGTTTTGGTACCTAGATTAAAATGTTTGGAGTTCAAATGACTGCCCAGAATTCTGTTGAATTCGATCCTATCGTTTCTGAAAACAGAGATTTCATTCCTTGACTTTTAGTTACCGAATCATTTGTAACTCTTTGATTGAAACTCCTATTTGAATGAAACTTATTTTATCAGAAAGTAGATTGATTAGCTTTCTAATGGTATCTTTATTGAGAGCTTTAGAGCATAATTGGTTATCTGAACAATTCATGCAATGTGGATCTCAAATTCTGCCAAAAATGGAGCTTTGGTTGATTCTGCCTATTCTTGTTTATTCCTTTGGAAAATTGATTTCGGCTATAATCCTTTGTTTGACTGAGCTTGATAATATTACTTTGAATCTTATATGCTCTTGCTTTTATTTCCTTTCAAATTTGAATGCAATTTTGAAAGATTATGTTTGTATCGTATTGACTCGTAAAGGCATATGTACGTTTTGTTGATCCGCATGTGCTTCCGATGTATCAATTTTATTGCTCACCTGTCCTTTTGTACTCTAGTATTTGTGGGATCATGTGAACCTTTGCCAAAAATGGTAAAGGGAGTTATGCTTAGAGCCTACGATGCTCTAATTTCTGTCTGGGTCCATGCTCTGAATGGACCATATTCTGTGTGAGATCCCACTGCGCCCTCTGTGTTTTTGATATGATACCACTCAATCACGTGATTTTGCCTATTCATGTTTCATCTCTTTGGAAATTGAATCCAGCTATAATTCTTTCTTCGATTGAGCTTTATATTATTGCTTCAAATCCTTGTATACTCTTGCTTTTATTTTCCTTTCAAATTCGATTGAATTTGTGAAAGATTATGTTTGCATCGTATTGTTTCGTAAAGGCACATGTACATTTCATTATTCCGCATGTGCTTCCAATATATGTCGGTTTTATTGTTCACACTATCCTTTTGTACTCTGGTGTTTGTGAGATTATTTAGACCTTTGCCAGAAATGGTAAAGGGATTATTTGGACCTTTGCCAGAAATGGTAAAGGGTATATGCTTAGAGCCCGCGATACTCTGTCGGCCCCCTCTGGCTTCATCCAGACATGGATGTATGATGCTCCAAGACGTGGGAGATTTTGTTTGAGATCCCACCGCACACTCTATGATTTTGATATGATATCCAAAGCATTCCTTATGTGTTTATATGTGCGCTTTGGATGATAAGAAAATGAATGAACATTAGATATGATATTTGAGCTTCCGTTTCTTATTTGATATATGGATATGCTCTGAGATATCTCATATGCCATTTGATATGTTCCGAAATGTTCCCTTTGCTCTTGATATGCTTCGAAACATTACATACGTCTTTGATATGTTTCGAAATATTTCATTGCCCTTGATATGCTCCGAATCAGTTCATACGTTATTGATATGTTCCGAAATGTTTCATATGTTGTTGATATGCTCCGAAACATTTCATACATCATTGATATGCTCTGAAATGTCCTGTGCATCATTTATATGCTCCGCAATGTCCTATGTGTCATTTAATATACTCTGAAATACTATTTACGTCATTTGATATGCTCCAATTACTCTCTACTCCATTTGTTACGAATCAAATATAGTTTGAACGAAATGACATCTGCGATTTTGTATCTAATGAGCTGATACCAATGAATTCTTGTATTTCTGTCTTATATTTTGATATCAAGTTTGGTTGAAACTATTATTTCTTATTCTGGATATATTTTTCCACTTGCTGAGCTTTGTAGCTCACTCCGTTGCTATATAACCCTTTTTCAGGTTAGCTTGTCATGCGCTAAAATGTTAGAATTGAGCTGAGGCAGTGAAAAGCTATTCCGATTGTGGTAAGTCGTTGTGGGTTATTATGTTATTGTTGTATAAATATGTTTTGTATGTAATGAAATGTTGTCGATGAATCTGAATTGATGTATTATGTAAAAGCTTTTAAAGATCTTGCATGGTTGGAATTTTAGAATATTGAGTTCATGGTATGATGATATGAATTTATGATAAATAGTTGGAGTTTTGATTGTACAAATTCTTATGCTTGTGGAAATATAAGTGAGGTTGATACTTTGTTAAGTTGGGTTGGGTTCTTATAAAGGTTCGTGTGATGTGATGTATGATTATAACTACACAGGTGTTATGCATATGAATGATATTTAAATGTTTCTCTGTATCCTCAAATAATTGTTTGGATCCTGGGATTGGATTGTTGCTAAAATTTTAATGTTATGGATTTTTAGACAAGGTCACACCTCTTGAATGCGATAATTTCGGAAGGGGCGTGACAGCAGGCACGTGTGGCGCCCCCGCATGGTGCCTCGCATGCATGGCCGCCACCGAAAGGGTGGCGGCGGCTACAATCACAGCGCTACAAAAAGCAGGGGGAATGGGAATTAGGGTTTTTCGACCAAAAGATAGTTTTTCCTCTTGAAATTTTAGAAATTTCAATTTTGTCCCTTATGATAGGATGACCAAAATACCCTTCAAAATTTAGAAAATTCTTTGCATGTCCTTGATTTCAAAATTTAGTTATTTAAAAGGTTTAAGTAACTATTATTATTTATCTAGTAATCCTACATGATATATATATATGTGATGTGATATGATGTGGGAAGATGATCATGGATTTTATGACGTGTGTATGTGATTATTGGGGCCTGCGAGCCTTCATTTTTCATTGATTATTTGGCCTGCGTGCTTGTAATTCTGTTGTAATTATCTTAGAGGCACGATGGAAGCCTGGAGGTGGTAGTGGGACCCTTGAGGCCAATTCAAATGATCGCGATGCATGGAGATGCGTCGAGGTGCCGACAGATTCGACGATGACGAGATCGATGATCACTATGCATAGAGATGCACTGATATGCATATAGATCCTGATGTAAGTGATTTGGCCTACTGGTTCAGGCCTAATCATATTAGGTTGAAGTCCATGATTATCTGGTGTGCTTATGCATGTGAATGTTATACACCTACTAGATAAATATATATATATTTGCATGCGATGTAAATATATTAAATATGTATGTGTGTGACACGTCATATCACGAGACCGAACCTAAAACCCCTCCTATGATAATATTAAGTCGGTAAGCGTGAGGCAATAAGATTGATCCACGTGGCCTTCAATTGTTTAGGGCAGGAACCGATTCCGACGTAGGCTGAGCTGGTTGAGTCCCTCAAGGCTCACCTATATCGCGTCTCACTATCTTATCTTCGACATAGAGATGTCACCGGTGACCTGAGAACATGGTATGCTTGGTCGAGTCTCTCGAGGGCATATCATCAAATCAAACTCAGCTTGTAACAATGGTGATGACTTAACTAGACATCATGGTTGGTCAAGTCCCTCGAGGCTGTGGTGGTTCGGAGGTCAAATATGACGAGAATCACAAGGAGTTATGATTGGCAAGAGTTGTCTACCTTTTAAGCTTAGTGTGATTAGTCGAGTCCCTCGAGGTTGCACTAAGATGCCGATTGGATCTCGATCCCCACTAGAAGTCTGTTGGAGACTTCCGTTTAACGTGCATGAGGGTGTCACATGACTCACTAGAAGAATTAATGGGAGCATATCAAGATAGAAGTCTATATCTTGATTGTTTATTTTGTGAAATCTGCATGTTATTCACTTATGCTATATCTCCTATTTATCAGAAACATGTCATCATCAAACCCTCTACGTGGCATACTTGATGTCAATCGCCTCACTGGTCCAAATTATACAGATTGGCTCCGCAATCTAAGAATAGTTCTTATAGTGGAGTAAATCGCATATGTCTTAGATACAATCATGCCCCAACCTGAGACAGAAGCTCCTCAAGAAGAGTTTGCCCAATATGCGAAGTATATAGATAATTCCACTCTCGCTTAGTGTTACATATTAGTCTCTATAACTCTTGAGTTGCAGAGATAACATGAAAACATAGATGCTCATTCCATACTCCTACACCTTCGTAAACTATTTGAGGAACAGGGAAGAACTCAAGGATATGAGATATCCAAGAGTCTCTTCCATACCAAGATGACTGTAGGGACACTGGCTCATAACCATGTCCTGAAGATGATAGAGTGGATTGAAAAACTCACAAGTCTAGGAATGGTCCTAGATGATAACCTGTGTGTTGATCTTATACTTTAATCCCTACCAGATTCCTTTTCTTAGTTCATCATGAATTTCAATATGAACAAGTTTGAGGTATCTCTCCCTGAGCTCCTCAATATGTTGAGGGATGCAAAAAGCATAATCAAAAAAGAGAAATTACTTCTCTATTTTGGTGAGACCAAAAGGAAAAGGTAGGCTGGGAAGACCCTTGAGAAGGGTAAGGGCAAGGGCAAATGGGATAATGCAAAGGTTGCCAAAATTAATCTAGCAAAGGACAAAGGCTAATGCTTCCACTGTAGTCAAGATGGGTATTGGAAGAGGAACCGTAAGGCATATCTTGTAGAAAAAGTGAAATAGAAGCTTAGAAAAGCTTCAGGTACTTTCATGATCAATCTCCATGTGTCAGATTCTTATGATAATGCATGAGTATTTTGTTCATTAATGGAGCTATTATTACATTAGATGCATGTTATTTTGTTCCTTCTATTATCAAAAATATTATTTTCTTTTCATGTTTGACATTAAATGGTTATAAAGTACTTTTTTATAACAATTGTTGTTCAATCAATAAGAATGATAAGATCATCACTAGAGGGACATTGGATAATGGTTTGTTTATGCTAAATACTACTTCACATATCATGAATGTAAGCATAGCCAAGAGGAAATGAGAAGTGGTGAACAATGCATATTTGTGGCATTGTAGGCTAGGTCATATACATGAGGGAAGGATTCAAAATTTGTTAAAAAATAGATACTTAGATCCATTTGACTATGAGTCATATACAACTTGTAAGCCTTGCCTTCGTAGAAAAATGACCAACTCTCCATTTAGTGGAACCGGAGAGAGAGCCATTGAGTTACTAGAACTCATATATAGAGATGTATGTGGTCCTTTCTCAACTCATGCCATAGGTGGTTATTTCAACTTTATTACTTTTACTAATGATTTCTCTAGGTATGGACATTTGTACTTAATGAAGTATAAGTCTAAATCCTTCGAGAAATTCAGGGAGTATAAGAATGAAGTAGAGAACTAGACTAGAAAGAGTATTAAAACTCTTTGATAAGATCTAGGAGGAGAATACTTGAGTATAGAATTTACCCAATTCCTCAAGGACCATGAGATTCTGTCCCAATGGATACCTCCTTATATACCACAGCTCATGTTGAATCTCGGATTTTGATGATGAAACTAATTGAGTGTGTTTTGTTGTCTAATTGTGTTTTGAGTTATGCAGGTCTACTATCGATTAGGATTAGACAGTTGACGCTGGAGGAATTGACGTTGCGCCGAAGGTGATCACGTTAGGATATTGGATGTCGAGCCGGAGGTTCAGTCGACTATCGGCAGGAGGCTTCGTACGTCGGGCATCGGACCAAGAAGTGCGGAGTTGCGCTATGGATATCGGGGTTGCGGAGGTCAACCGCCGATTGGGCAACAAGCCGCTAGAGAGGGTGATGTGCCGAAGGATCGGACGAAGCGCCGACCAATGATGTGACGGGCAACTGAATGTCAATTCACGTTGTAATAACTGTCTAGATCGAAGTAGAGTGTTTGTTGTTTGTGTGCAGGAGTAACTATGATACGGATGAAGACATAAATCAAAACAAAGGGTCGAAGTCAAGTGCGATGGATCGTTGGGAGTTTGAGAGTTTGACGGAAGTCCGAAGATTCGTTGGGAGTGCTGTCGGAACTGGCCGAGAATGAGTAGGGAGCTTGCCGAAGGGTTTTTGGAAGTTTGCCGGGAGGTTCGTTGGAAGTTCGCGGAGCTTGCCAAGAAAGATCGAAGCTTGCCAAAGAAGCTCGAGGGAACTCGCCAAGATCATCGTGGAGTCCGAGAGCTTGCCGGGAGTCCACAGGATGGTTTCCGAGGGATCGTCGGAAGACCGTCGGAAGTTCGCCGGAAGCTCGACGGAAGAAGACTTGACTTGCGGACTTTGTAATAGCTTAGGAATGTCTTTAATTTCGTAGTTAGCACATTAATTTGGGTTAGGATTAGGGGTTAATCCTTTAACCCGAAGTAGGGGCCATTGGGCCTTAGTTTGGGCCAAAGTTTTTGGCCCAAACAGCACCAACGCATGCTACGTGCATGGCACTGTAGCATAGCACTGTAGTTGGTTGCTGTAGTGGCCATATGTGCGTAGCACCGCTGGTGCGTGGAAAGCGGTAGCACTGCTGTGTCGGTTGCCAAGATGATGCAAAACTCAAAAGATTCAAATTTTTGGCTCCAAGTTTGGGCTCTAAATTTGAATCACTTTGAGGCTTATAAAGACCCCTTCCTTTTCAGCTGAAAAATAGAACCCTTTTGAGAGTTAGAATCTTGGTTTTGAGCTTTTGAAAAGTCTTGAAAAGTCTTGTTCTTACTACGTGTTCACCTCCTTCTTCTCCTTGAGAAATCTTGTAAGAGTGTGAACCACTTGTAAAGGGTTGTAAGAGGGGTATTTGATCCTTCCCCTTCAAAGGATTTGATAGTGGAAGAAGGGAGCCTCATCGAAGAAGGCTTCGGAAGTGGATGTAGGTCACTTTGACCGAACCACTATACATCGCTGCGTCTTGATTGTGTGAGTATTTAAATTTCTATTTTACTTTGCTGCAAGCCTTTACTTTACTTGCTCCACTTCCTTTTTATCTTTGTACACATGCTTTAAAGTTAGAACGCAAAAATCGGTTTCAAACGAAACGTTGCTTTCATCATACGAAGTTTCCAAAGCTTGTTTTAAATCGCTGAAAAGTCCATCGTTTTATCCGCTGCACTAATTCACCCCCCCTCTTAGTGCCGCTCGATCCCTAACAGCTCAATGGTGTATCAGAAAGGAGGAATCACATACTATTAGATATAGTACGGTCCATGATGAGTTTCGCTGACCTACCCATTTCGTTTTGGGGATATACCCTATAGACCGTAATTTACCTTCTGAATAGAGTTCCATCTAGATTGGTAGTGCCTACACCATATGTGATATGGAGAGGAAAGATGCCCGATCTTAAGGTTGGTAAGATTTGGGGCTGCCTTGCCCATGTTAAAAGATACAACCCTGATAAGTTGGAATCCAGAACGGAACGGTGCAAGTTAGTGGGATACCCCGAGGAAACTTGTGGTTATTATTTCTATCACCATGAGGACCAAAAAGTCTTTGTTGCTAAGAGAGTAGTGTTTTATGAGATAGAACACATTCTTGGCGGAGATAGTGGGAGCATGATAGAATTGAGCGAGGTTCGAGAACCTAGCTCATGCACCATTCTAGAGATCGAGTCTGTTTAGGTACCTAACACACAAGTTCTAATTTTCATAGGACTAGTAGAGTGTCACACCCTTCTGAAAGATATGTGAGACATATTAGTGGAGAGGACATTCAAGACATTGATCCTTAAACCTACAAGGAGGATATTATGAGCATAGACTCTGGGAAGTGGCAAGAAGCCATGAATTCTGAGATGGAATCTACATACTCTAACAAGGTTTGGAACCTTGTTGATGCATCTAAGGGTATTGTATCCATTGGCTACAAATGGATCTTCAAGAAGAAGATCGGGGTACATGGAAAGGTGGAGACTTATAAGGCAAGGCTAGTGGCTAAGGGGTATTGTTAGAGGCAAGGTATTGACTATGTTAAAACCTTTGCACCCGTAGCTTTGCTAAAATCCATCCGAATTCTATTAGCTCTTGCAGCATGTTATGACTATGAGATCTGGTAGATGGATGTGAAAATAACATTCCTCAATGGCAACCTCGAAGAGGAAGTGTATATGATATAGCCTGAGGGGTTCATGTTCAAGCACAATCTAAATAAGGTGTATAGATATAGCTTGAGGGGTTCATGTTTTGCTAGTTAAATGTGCCCTAAAAGCCAATCACGTGAGTGATGACACCTATAACATGCTGTGTCAATCTCTTTGCTTATAAATATAGGTATTTTTTTACATTATCTGGATGTATATTGTGATGTCCTTAGATCATTGCAATGGGAATCAGATCATGATGAGATCATGATAATGAGACTGATTCACCTTTAAACACAGACTCTAAATAATCTTGGTCATAGGTTACTCGAGAGGGACATCAAGATAACTGGACAGACTGGTGTACTGTATACCCATCCATATGATAGAGGTGGTTGGTCTCATAGCTACTCATATAGGGGCACTAAGGATACAGTATAGGTGCTCATCGGAGAATGAGTTCACTGATTGATCTGCTTACGGAGTGCTAGATGGTTATTGATACCTCATGTTAGATAATGATTCCATAGTCCCAGTAGTGTATCTGGTCCTTAGACTTGAGACACTAAGGATGTCCTGTATGAGTACTTTACTCTTTGATACCGGACTTATAGGTTTGGAAGTTCCAGATATAGCACAGTCAGTTATTAGGAGTGGCAGCCAACCTTACGAGGGCTATTGAGTGTCAATAGAGAATCATCCACTCTTAGTATCATGAGAGGAATATCTTATGTGATCTTGGTTAGGCAAATCTCTAGCCAGGGTCATTCGGATTGAGAGAGAAAGAGTTCTCTAGGAGAATCTGATTAGAGTGAGACTTGAGTGGAAACCATATGGGTCTGATAGCACCATGCCCGATATATAGTCTTTGGGATATTAGATGGATAAGGGACTATAAGTACTTGGTAACTGAGGGTAGATAGGTCTAAAGGATTGGATTCTCCTGTATCGTTTGGGGACTGCGGCATAGTGGCCTAGTACATCCATAGTCGATGAGTCAAGTGAATTATTATAGAGATAATAATTCAATGAGTTAGAAGGAGTTCTGATAGGTATGACTCACGGCCAACTTGATATTGGGCCTAGAGGGTCACACACATATGGTAAGTGTTGTGACGAGTTGTGGTTCGGATATGAGATATCCGCCGGAGCTCTTATCTTATCTATAAGCCCCTATATTGTTGGATCCTATGGATGAGATCCAATAAGAGCTAGATTATTGGGTAGAGACCCATTAATCTAAGAGGCTTGGGTAATTGGATAGAGATCTAATACCCAATAGGGCTGGATCCATTAGGGTTAACAAGGGGCCACTATAAATAGAAGAGAACTAAAGGCTCATAGGCTGGGGTTTTCTTGGTAGTCACCTTCTATTCTCCTCTCCCCAGATAGGAGCATCATTACAGATTCTACCTTGTGGATATCGCTAGAGAGGAGGACGCTTGACCTCCTTCATCCTCCCCCATTGATCTGTAGGAATCTCAGGGATATATGATCTCTCTAGGTACTATTGTTTCTTTTACACATACAGTTTTCGGATTCGTGGATTTGTTTTTAACGCACCGATCTTCGCATGACGATAGAACATTTTACGAAAATCTAGGGTGTTTTGTTTTCTATTCTTCTACTGCGCATGAGATATCGTCTCCCTGGATTTCCCAACAATGATATTAGAACCAAGTTGTTCGTGCAAGGATCGGATTTAACTGCGTGTGTTATGTTTTAACGTCAAAATCGTTGATACAAAAGTGAAAAAGGACAACAATTGTTGTTGCCCTTGCGGATAGCAGCCTTGGCTGCCATCTACATGTAGGAGGTAGCCGGCGGCCTACGGGTGCAAGGGGCGGGCGCTGCGGGCGGCGTGCCCCTAAGGGTGGTCGGCGCCCGCGGTGGCAACGCCGCCTGCGGGCGACTTATCTGCAGGGGTGGGCATACTCGTGTGGCAGCGCCACTCGCGGGGGTAGCACTCAACTGCGGCGCCCGCAAGGCCTACGCGCAGGGCGCTCCGCTAGTCGTAGGGGCGACTTGCCTGCGCGTGGGCACTACGCCCGTAGGCGAGTGGCAGAGCCACCCACAGTGGAAGCTATGGCGCTCACCCACATAGGGGCGCCGGGCCGTTGTGGGTATTGCCCCACAAGGGCAGCGCTAGTGTGCGGGTGCTTCTGCCCGCAAGTGGTGCCTCGCTACAGCGACGCCGCCCGCAGGCCCATGATAGCGGCATTGCCTACAAGCCCGCGGGTAGGGGCAGCGCACCCCCGTAGTGCCGCCACCGGTAGGTTGGCGGTGGTGATGGCCAGAGCGCGTGCGATAAGGGAGGAATTAGGGCTTTCTGAGCAAAGATAGTTTTGCCCCTAGGAATTTTAGAAATTTTAATTTTGTCCTTTCTGGCCGAATAACTAAAATACCCTTCAAAATTTAAAAAATTCCATGTATATCTCTAATTTCAAAAATATTAGTTAATCAAAATATTTAATTAACTATTATTATTTATCTAGTAGTCCTATATAATAACATATATATGTGATGTATTATGTGGATAGATGATCATGGACCATGTGATGTGATATGTGTATACATGTGATTATTATTATTAGGGCCTGCGAGCCTCTATTTTTCTTGTTTATTATTGGGCCTACGTGCCTGTAATTATATTGTAATTATACGAGAAGACACAGTGGGAGTGTGAAAGTGATAGTAGGACCCACAAGGCCAAGACGGGCGATCCGACGCATGGAGATGCGTTGAGATGCCGATGGAACCGACGAGGCGAGATGGATGATCACAAGGCATGGAGATGCGCCGAAACACATAGATCTTGATGTGAGTGATTGGGCCCACTAGCTTAGGCTTGATCACATTAGGATGTGGTCCATGATCATCTGGTATGATTGCTCATGTGATGTGTGATTGGTTATACACCTACTAGATATGTATATATATTTGCATACGATGTAGATATATATTAAATATGTATGTGTGTGACACATTATATTAGGAGACCGAATCAAAAATCCCCTCTCTCGATAATATTAAGTCAGTAAACATGAGGCAATTAGATTGACCCACATAGCCTTCCATCATTATAGGTAGAAACCGATTCCCGGTGTATGTTGAGTTGGTCAAGTCCTTCAAGACTCACCTATATCGCGATTCACTATCTTATCTACAACATCGAGATGTCACCGGTGATCTGAGGACATGATATATTTGGTCGAGTCCCTCGAGGGTATATCATCGAATTAGACTCATCTTGTAACGATGGTGATGACTTAACCGAACATCATGGTTGGTCGAGTCCCTTGAGGCCATAGTCGTTCAGAGGCTGAACAAGATGAGAATCACAAGGAGTTGTGATTGGCAAGAGTTATCTACCTTTTGGGCTTAGTGCGATTGGTCAAGTCTCTCAAGGTTACACTAAGATGCTGATTGGATCTTGATCCCCATTAGAAGTCTATCGGAAACTTTCATTTCACGTGCTGAGGGTGTCGCGTGACTCGCTAGAAAAATAGTGGGAGTACATCAAGATAGAAGTTCATATCTTGATTATTTATACTTTTATAAAATCTGCATGTTATTTATTTGTTACTACATCTTTTTGTTTTGAAAATGTCACTATTAGACTCTCTATATGGCATATTGATGTCAACCACCTCATTAGTCAAAACTATGCACACTGACGCCATAACCTGAGAATAGTTCTCACAACGGGAAAAATCACATATGTCCTTGAAATAGTGATGCCTATACCTAAGGAAGGGGCAAGCGAGGATGAGATCGCTCGCCATGTGAAGTATGTAGATGACTCTACTCATGCTTAGTGTTACATGTTGGGCTCCATGACTCCCGAGTTATAGAGACAATATAAAAGGATGGATGGCAGATCCATACTCCTACATCTCCACAAATTGTTTAAGGAATAGGGAAGAACTTAAAGATATGAGATATCGAAGAGTCTCTTCCATGCCAGGATGACTGAGAGGACACTGGTTTAGAACCATGTCCTTAAGATGATTGAGTGGATAGAGACACTCAGATCTAGGAATGGTCCTAGAGGATAACCTATGTGTGGATCTTGTGCTTTAGTACCTATTCGATTCCTTTTCATAATTCTCTATGTTAATAAGACCAGAAAGAAAAGGAAGATAGTAAAGTCCCTTGAGAAGGGCAAAGGGCAACGGTAGATTGGGTAAAGCAAAGGTTGCTAAGGAGACCCAAAAGAGGACAAAAGCCAGTGCTTCCACTATGGTAAAGACGAGCATTGGAAGAGGAACTACAAAGAGTATATTATAGAGAAGGCAAAACAGAAGCTTCGGATATGCATTCATGATTCGTCTCTATTTGTTAGACTTATATGATAACACATAGGTATTAGATACCGATAGTGTTTACCATATCTTAATTCATTGCAGGTTCTGGCAAAACCTAGGAGATTGATGAGAGGCAAGATGGACCTTAAGATGGGCAATAAAGCAAGAGTTGCTACTATTGTTATTAGCGAGGTTACCATACACCTGCCTAGTGGAGCTACTATTGCATTAGATGTATATTATTTTGTTCTCTCTATTATCAAAAATATTATTTCCATTTCATGGTTGACATTGAATGGTTATAAAGTAGTTTTTGAGAATAATATTGTTCAACTATTGAGGATGATAAGATCATCACGAGAGGAACATTGCATAATGGTTTGATTATGCTAAACACTACTCCATGTATCATGAATGTAAGTGTGTCCAAGAGGAAACGAGATGAGATGAACAGTGCAAACCTATGGCATGGTAGGCTGGGTCATATTTATGAGGGAAGAATTCAAAAGTTGCTGATAGAAGGATACCTAGATCCATTTGACTATGAGTCATATGCGACTTGTGAACCTTACTTTCATGGAATGATGATCAACTCTCTATTTAGTGGAACTAGAGAAAGAGAGCCACTGAGTTGTTGGTACTTATACATAGTGATGTATGTGGTCCCATGTCATCTTAGGTTATCAATAGTTATTTCTACTTCATTATTTTCACTGACAATTTCTCTCGGTATGGACACGTGTACTTGATGAAGTACAAGTCCGAAACCTTTGAGAAATTCAAGGAGTATAAGAATGAAGTAGAAGTTCGGACTGGAAAGAGTATCAAGACTCTTTGATCAGATCGAGGAGGTGAGTACTTGAATACAGAGTTCACTCAGTTCCTCAAGGACCAGGGGATTCTGTCCCAATGGACACCTCCTTATACACCATAGCTTAATTGTGTATCCGAAAGGAGGAATCGCACACTGTTAGACATGGTGCAGTCCATGATGAGTTTCACCGACGTACCCATCTTATTCTGGGGATATGCCCTAGAGACCGTAGCTTTCCTTCTGAATAGAATTCTAACTAAGTTAGTAGTGTCTACTCCATATGAGATATAGAATGGGAAGAAGCCTGATCTTAGGGTTGTTAAGATTTGGGGCTACCCTGCCCATGTTAAGAGACACATACCCGATAAGTTGGAATCTACGATGGAATGGTGCAAGTTCATGGGATACCCCAAGAAAACTTGTGGGTATTATTTCTATCACCCCATCTTTGTAGCTAAGAGAGTAGTGTTTCTTGAGAAGGAACACATTCTCGGTGGAGATAGTGGGAGCATGATAGAGTTGAGCAAGGTTGGAGAACCTAGCTCAAGCACCATTCTATACTCAGAATCTGTTTAGGTACCTAGCACACAAGTTCCAACTTTACGTAGGTGCGGTAGAGTACTCCATCCTCCTAAGAGTATATGGGACATATCAGAGGAGCGGATGTTGAGGATATTGATCCTCAAACCTACGAGGAGCCTACTATGAGTATAGACTGTGGGAAGTGGCAAGAAGCCATGAATTCAAAGATGGATTCCATGTACTTTAATAAGGTTTAGAACCTGGTTGATGCACCCGAGGGTATCGTACCCATTGGCTGCAAGTACATCTTCAAGAAGAAGATCGGAGTAGATGGAAAGGTAGAGACTTGTAAAGCAAGCCATGCTAAAATCCATCTGAATTCTATTGGCTATTGTAGCGCACCTTGATTATGAGATCTGGCAGATGGACATAAAAATTGTGTTCCTTAATGGCAACCTTGAAGAGGAGGTGTATATGATATAGCCTAAGGGATTTATATCCAAGGACAGTCCAGATAAGGTGTACAGGTTACTTCAGTCCATCTACGGACTAAAGCAAGCTTCCCAAAGTTGGAACATAAGATTTGATGAGGTGATCAGTTCTTATGAGTTTATTAAGAACGAAGATGAGCCTTATGTGTACAGGAAGGTAAGAGGGAGTGCTATTACTTTTTTTGTATTGTATGTGGATGATATCCTAATCATTGAGAATGATGTAGGAATGCTCTCCACGGTAAAGGCTTGGCCATCTAGACACTTCTGTATGAAGGACTTAGGGAAAGCATCCTACATATTGGGGATTCAGATCTATAGAGATAGATCCAAGAGGATGCTTGGCTTGTCCCAATTCAGGTACATAGACACCATTGTCAAAAGGTTTGTCATGAAAAATTTTAAGAGAGGTCTCATACTGATAAGACAGACTATCACTTTCTAAGAGTATATCCCCAAAGACTCCTGAAGAAAGGACACACATGAATAGGGTCTATGCCTTAGCAATAGGGTCTATCATGTATGCTATGCTATGTACCAAGCCTGATATAGTGTATGCTCTAAGTGTCACGAGCAAGTATCAGGTGGATCCAGGCTTGGAGCATTGAAAAGCAATAAAGTATATCCTTAAGTACTTGAGAAGGACTAAGGATCTACTAGTATTTGGAGAAAGTAGCCTCAGGATTGAGGGCTACACAGACTCGAGCTTCTAGTCCGATGTTGATGGTGACAAGTCTAATTCAGAGTATGTATTCACTCTGAATAGAGGAACAGTATGCTGGAAGTGTTCCAAGCAAGACACTACTACTGACTCGACCATAGAGGCAGAGTACATTGCTCTAGCAAAGACAGTAAAGGAGAGAGTCTAGATGAAGCAGTTCATTATAGATTTGGGAGTCATGCCGAGTAGCGAGGAGCTAATTCCCTTATATTGAGACAACTATAGGCGATTGCTCAAATAAGAGAACCCGGGTCTCATCAAAAGAATTCTGAGGAGGTTCCAGCTTATTAGAGAGATCATGGCCCGAAGAGATGTAGTAGTAGAAAGAGTTCCATCCGAAGATAACATTACAGATCCATTGACAAAACCATTGACTTAAATTGTCTTTGAGCATCACAAAGGTCTGATGGGAATCAGACACGTAGGTAATTGCCTTTAGGTTAAGTGGAAGATTGCTAGTTATAGGTGCCCTACAAGCCAATCACGTGAGTGATGGCACTTGTAACACACTGCGTCAATCTCTTTGCTTATGATTATTGATATTTTCTTGCATTATCTAGATGTATATTATGACGTCCTTGGATTTGTGCAATGGGAATTGGATCATGATGAGATCACGATAATGATGTTGAATCTCAGAGATTTTGATGATGAAACTAATTGATTGTGTTTTGTGATCTAACTATGTTTTGAGTTACGCAAGTCTACTATCGATCAGGATTAGATAGTTGACACTAGAGGAATTGACATTGCATCGGGTGATCACGTCAGGATATTAGATGTCGAGTTAGAGGTTCGGTCGATAATCGGTAGAAGGCTTCGTACGTTAGGCATCGGGCTAAGAAGAGCATGTTACGCCAAGGATATCAGGGTTGCAGAGGTCAACCGTCGATTGGGCAGCAAAACACAAGAGAGGATGATATACCAAAGAATTGGACGAAGCACCGACCAATGATGTGCCGGGCAACTGAATGTCAATTCGCGTTGTAATAATTGTCTAGATCGAAGTAGAGTTTTTGTTTGTGTGTGTGCAGGATTAACTATGATAACGATGAAGATGTAAAGCGAAACAAAGTGCCGGAAGACAAGTGTGATGGATCGTTGAGAGTTTGAGAGTTCGACAGAAGTCCGAAGATTCATTGGGAGTGCTGCTGGAACTGGCCGAGAACGAGTAGGGAGCTTGCCGAAGGGTTTTCAGAAGTTCGTCGGAAGGTTCGTCAGAAGTTCACGGAGCTTGCCAAGAAAGATTGGAGCTTGCCAAGAAAGATTGGAGCTTGCTAAAGAAGCTCAGTGGAACTAGCCAAGATCATCGTGAAGTCCAGGAGCTTACCGGGAGTCTGCAGAATGGTTTCCGAGGGTTCGTTGGAAGATCGCCGGAAGTTTACTGGAAGAAGTCTTGACTTGTCGAACTTTGTAATAGCTTAGGAAATATCTTTAATTTCGTAGTTAGCATGTTAGTTTAGGTTAGGATTAGGTGTTAATCCTATAACCCAAGTTGGGGCTAATTGGGCCTTGTTTTGGACCGGTTTGGGCCGAGTTTTAGGCCCTAACCATTGAGCTGGAAGGGCTGGGCAGTGGCACCGCCCAATGGCCGAGAATTGGGCGGTGGCACCGCCTAGGCTGGGGTGGTGGCACTGCCCAGGCTGGGGTGGTGGCACCGCCCAGCACTCGAGAGCATGGGTAGTGGCACCGTTGCCCTGGGTGGTGGAACCGCCCTGTACACTGTCAGTTTGACAACTGACAGGTGGTGGCACCGCCACTGACAGGCGGTGGCATCACCAGCACCGGGAACAACGAAAGAGATTCAAATTTGGGCTCCAAATTTGAATCCTCTTAGGGTCTATAAATACCCTAGGTATTCCTGCAAGAAAGAAGACAAGCACAACACTTTGAAAGCAAGAAAATGCTGTTCAAATCTCTCTAGAAAATCCTTCTTAGTTTTCACTTGTACTTCACGAAAAGAAAGGAGAGAGTGCTCGTAAGGGTTTCCTCCTAAGCCCATCAAAAGGAGAGGAGTTGTAAGGGTCTTGACCCTCGCCCGTTGGAAGGAGGATAGCAAATGAAAAAGTCGGTGGCCTCAAGAGGAGGAATCAGGAGTGGACGTAGGTCGTATGACCGAACCACTATAAAATCAGGTTTGCGTTTCACCTTTAAACATAGACCCTAAATAATCCCAGTCATAGGTTACTCGAGAGAGACATCGAGATAATCGGACAGATTTATGTACTGTATACCCGTCCATATGATGGAGATGGTTGGTCTCAAAGCTACTTGTGTGGGGACACTAAGGATATAGTGTAGGTGCTCATTAGAGAATGAGTTCACTGATTGATCCGCTTACGGAGTGCTAGATAGTTATTGATACCTCGTGTCAGATAACAATTTCGTAGTCCCAATGGTGTATATGGTCCTTAGACTTGAGACACTAAGGATGTCCTATATAAGTACTCCACTCTTTGATATTGGACTTATAGTTTTGGAAGTTCCAAATCTAGTATAGCCAATTATTGGGAGTGACAACCAACCTTATGAGAGCTATTGAGTGTCAATAGAGAATCATCCACTCTCGGTATCATGAGAGGAATATCCCATGTGATCTTGCTTAGGTAAATCCCTGGCTAGGGTCATTTGGATTGAGAGAGAAAGAGTTCTCTGGGAGAATCTGATTAGAGCCAAACTCGAGTGGAAATCGTATAGGCCAGACAGCACCATACCCGATATATAGTCTCTAGGATATTAGATGGATGAGAGACTATAAGTATATGGTAATTGAGGGTAGATAGGTCCAAAGGATTGGATTCCCCTGTATCATCTGGGGACTACGACATAGTGGCCTAGTATGTCCGTAGTCGATGAGTCGAGTGAATTATTATAGAGATAATAATTCACTAAGTCAAAAGGAGTTCTGATAGCTATAACTCATGGCCAGCTCGATATTGGGCCTAGAGGGTCACACACATATGGTAGGTGTTGCGACGAATAGAGGTTCGAATATGAGATATCCGTCGGAGCCCCTATCTTATCCAATAAGCACCTGTATTATTAGATCCCATTGATGAGATCCAATAAGAGCTAGATTATTGGGTAGAGACCCATTAATCTAACAAACATGGGTAATTTGATGGAGATCTAATACCCAATAGGGCTGGATCCATTAGGGTTGATAGGGAGCCTCTATAAATAGGAGGGAACCAAAGGCTCATAGGTTGGGGTTTTCTTAGTAGCCACCTTCTATTCTCCTCTCCCCAAAGAGAAGCATCATTGTAGACTCTACCGTATAGATACCACTAGACAGGAGGTTGCTTGACCTCCTTCATCCTCCCCCATAGATCTACAGGAAACTCAGGAATATACGTTCTCCCTAGGTACTATCGTTTCTTTTATACATGTAGTTTTTGGATTCGCGGATTTGTTTTTGATGCACCGATCTTCGCATGACGAAGGAACCTTTTGTGAAAATCTAGAGTGTTTTATTTTCTGTTCTTCTGCTACACATGAGATGTTGTCTCGCTGGATTTCCCAACACATTTATGGACTAAAGCAAGCTTCCCAAAGTTAAAATATAAGATTTGATGAGGCGATCAGATCGTATGACTTCGTTAAGAATGAAGATGAGCCTTATGTGTATAGGAAGGTAAGTAGGAGCACTATCACCATCTTGGTGTTATATTTAGATGACACCTTAATCATTAGGAATGATGTAGGAATGCTCTCCACAGTAAAAGCTTGGCTATCTAGACACTTCTCCATGAAGGACTTAGGGGAAGCATCCTATATTCTAGGGATTCAGATATATAGAGATAGATCCAAGAGGATGCTTGGCTTGTCCTAATCCAGGTACATAGACTTCATTGTCGAAAGGTTTGGTATGAAAAATTCCAAGAGAGGTCTCATACCTATAAGACATGAAATATCACTACATAGGAGTATATTCCCAAAGACTCCTGAAGAAAGGGTACACATGGATAGAATACCATATGTCTCAGCGATAGGGTCTATCATGTATGCTATGCTATGTACCAGGCCTGACATAGTGCATGCTCTGTTTGTCACGAGCAGGTATTAGGCAAATCCAGGCTTGGAGCACTAGAAAATAGTAAAGTGTATCCTCAAGAATATTATTGGTTGTAAGTGCCCTACAAGCCAATCACGTGAGTGATGGCACCTGTGACATGTTACGTCGATCACTTCATATATTACTATTGGCATTTTCTCACATTATCTGGATGAATATTGTGATGTCCATGGATCTGTGAAATGGGAATCGGATCGTGATGAGATTATGATAATGAGATTGATATACCTTTAAACACAGATCCTAAATCATCCCGGTTATAGGTTACTCAATGAGGACATCGAGATAACCAAATAGACTGGTGCACTGTGTACTCGTCTATATGATGGAGGCAATTGGTCTCATAGTCGCTTGTGTGGGGAAACTAAAGTTACAATGCAGGTGCTCATTAGAGAATGAGTTCACTGATTGATCTGCTTATAGAATGTTGTATGGTTAATGATACCTAATGTCAGACAATGATTCCATAGTCCTAGTAGTGTCTGGTCCTTAGACTTGATTTGAGGCACCAAAGATGCCTTGTTTAAGTACTCCATTCTTTGACGTCGGACTTACAGGTTTGGAGAGCTCCAGATCTAATATAGCCGGTTCTCGGGAATGGTAGCCAACTTTATGAAGGCAATTGCATGTCAATAGAGGATCATCAACTCTTGGTGTCATGAGTGATATATCCCGCGTGTGCTCATTCAAGCAAAATCCCTGGCCATGGTCGTTTGGATTGAGAGAGAAGGAGTTCTCCGGGAGAATCCGATTAGAGCGAGACTCGAACAGGATTCCGTATGAGCCTAACTTTACCATGCCTAATAAATGGTCTCTGGGATATTAGATGGATAAGGAACTATAGATACATGATAACTGAGGATAGATAGGTCCAATGGATTAGATCCCGCTATATCGTTTGGAGACTATAGTGTAGTGGCCTAGTATGTCCATAGTCGATAAGTCAAGTGAATTATTATGGAGATAATAATTCACTATATCAGAAGGTGTTCTAAGTTAGAAGGAGTTCTGATGAGAGCGACTCACGGCCAGCTCGATATCGGGCCTAGAGGGTCGCACACATAAGGTGGATATTGTAACGAGTAAAGATGCGGATATGAGATATCTGCAAAGCCTCTAGTTTGGATGCTATGGATTAGATCCAATTGGGTAATTGGATCAGATCCAATTAAATGATTGGATAAGATCCAATTGGATGAGATCAAATTGGATCCGATGGATAAGATTCAATTGGATAGAGATCTAGTGTGAACAGGATCTGCTAAGGATAAGCTTCCTCCACCTCTATAAATACGAGGAACCTCCTGGTTCATAGGTTGAGAGCTCTTGGTAGTCATCCTCCTATTCTCCTTAGTCTCCTCTCCTCCTCCTTGGCTCCGACAGCCTTGTGGTGCACGTAGAGAGAGATCCCACGGTGATCTGAGGAGCCTCATTGCTGCGTTCGTTATGTAGATTACTGCTATAGAGGAGTACACTAGTGCTCCTTCATCCTTTTCATCGGATCTAGAATTTTTAGGTATATATGATCTCCCTAGGTAATGCTTCTGACATGGTGCATGTGGATTTTTCATATTTGTGATTTTTGCACACCAATTATCGCACGACGGTAAAGTATATAACTATGGACAATCCGATCTTGTTTTTATTTTTTGCTGTGCATGAGATGCTGAATCTCTCGATTTCCCAACAGTGGTATCAGAGCTAGGTTCGTCCTGTGATGATTGGCTTATAAACTGCATGTGTTTGTGTTTTGGATGCACTTTTGATGACAAAATCATTGACGTAAAAGATGAGAGAGGGTAGCAACTGTTGCTGCCCTCGTAGTTTGGCCAAGGCTGCTTGCAGCCATGGCCGTGCGAATAGGGCCTCTGGTGGCCATCTGCCCATAGTGGTAGCACTGGCCGCATGCCCACAGGGAGCCCGCAGGGGCGGGTGGCACCCGCGGAGGCAGCACCGCACCCAACAGGGGTAGGACCTGTAGGGGGGTGGGGGGGCAAGGGGTAGCGCCGCTAGCAACGGCTCACCTGCAAAAAGGGGGCAGCACCACCTACAGGCTCTGCCCCACAAGGACAGCGTTGCAGGAGCATCCGCGGGGTGGCCCACGGGATAGCACCGTACAAGCACCACCTGCGGGTGCTGTGCCCGCAAGCAACGGCGGCGGTGCACCCTCGCGACGCCCCGCATGCATGGCCACCGCCGACAGGGTGGTTGCAGCCGCAGCCACAGCGCTGCAAAAAGCAGAGGGAATGGAATTAGGATTTTTTTGAACAAAAAACACTTTTACCCCTCAAAATTTTAGAAATTTAAATTTTATCCCTTATGACAAAATGACCAAAATACCCTTCAAAATTTAAAAAATTCCCTACATATCCTTGATTTCAAAATTTAATTATTTATTATTATTTATCTAGTAATCCTACATGATATATACATGTGATGTGATGTGTTGTGGGAAGATGATCATGGACATTGTGATGTGTATATGTGATTATTGGGGCCTACGAGCCTTTATTTTTCGTTGATTGTCGGGCTTTTGTGCATGTAATTATGCTGTAATTATCCTAGAGGTGCAGCGAAAGCCTAGAGGTGGTAGCAGGGCCCCTTAGGTCTTAGATGATCGTGAGACATGGAGATGCATCGAGGTGCTAGTAGATCTGACGATGACGAGATGGATGATCACCATGCATAGAGATGCACTGATATGCACATTGATCATGATGTAAGTGATTAGGCCTATTGGCTCAGGCCTAATCATATTAGGTTGAAGTCCATGATCATCTGGTATGCTTGTGCATGTGAATGCTATACACCTACTAGATAAGTATATAAATATTTACATGCGATGTAAATATATTAAATATGTATGTGTGTAACACGTCATATCACGAGACCGAACCTAAAACCTTTCTTATGATAATATTATGACGGTAAGCATGAGGCAATAAGATTGACTCACGTGGCTTTCCATCGTTAGGGGCAGGAATCGATTCCCGATGTAGGCTGAGTTGGCCGAGTCCCTCGAGGCTTACCTATTTCGCGTCTCGCTATCTTGTATTTGACATAGAGATGTCACTAGTAACCTGAGGACATGGTATGCTTGGTCGAGTCTCTCGAGGGTATATCACCGAATCAGACTCATCTTGTAACGATGGTGATGACTTAACTGGACATCATGGTTGGTCGAGTCCCTCGAGGCTATAGTGGTTCGGAGGTCAAATATGACGGTAATCACAAGGAGTTATGATTGCCAAGAGTTGTCTACCTTTTGGGCTTAGTGTGATTGGTCGAGTCCCTCGAGGTTGCATTAAGATGCCGATTGGATCTTGATCCCCACTAGAAGTCTGTCGAAGACTTCCGTTTCACATGCATGAGGGTGTCACGTGACTCACTAGAAAAATTAGTGGGAGCATGTCAAGATAGAAGTTCATATCTTGATTGTTTATTTTTGTAAAATCTACGTGTTATTCACTTATGCTATATCTCTTGTTTATCAGAAACATGTCATCATCAAACCCTCTACGTGGCATACTTGACGTCAACCACCTCACTAGTCCAAATTATATAGATTAGCTCTACAACCTAAGAATAGTTCTTACAGCGGAGTAAATCACATATTTCCTAGATATGGTCAAGCCCCAACCTGAGGCAGAAGCTCCTCAAGAAGAGTTTGCCCAATATTCAAAGCATATAGATGATTCCACTCTCACTCAGTGTTACATTTTAGCCTCTATGACTCCTGAGTTACAAAAACAACATGAAAACATGGATGCTCATTCCATACTCCTGCACCTCTGCAAACTATTTAAGGAACAAGGAAGAACTCAGCGATATAAGATATCCAAGAGTCTCTTCTGTGCCATGATGACTAAGGGGACATATGTTCAGAACCATTTCTTGAAGATGATAGAGTGGATTGAAAAACTCATAGGTCTAAGAATGATCCTAGATGATAACCTTTGTGTTGATCTTATTCTTTAGTCCCTACTAGATTCCTTTTTTCAGTTCATCATGAATCTTAATATGAACAAACTTGATGTATCTCTCCCTGAGCTCCTCAATATGTTGAGGGAGGTAGAGAGCACAATCAAGAAAGAGAAATTTGTTCCTTATGTTGGTGAGACTAAAAGGAAAAGGAAGGCTAGGAAGACCCTTGAGAAGGGTAAGGTCAAGGGCAAATGGGGTAAGGCAAAGATTGCCAAAATTGACCTAGCAAAGGATAAAGGCTAGTGCTTCCACTACGGTCAAGATGGGTATTGGAAGAGGAACCACAAGGCGTATCTTACAGAAAAAGCAAAACAAAAGATTGGAAAAGCTTCAAGTACTTTCATAATCAGTCTCCATATGTCAGATTCTTATGATAATACATGGGTATTGGATACCAGTAGTGCTTATCATATCTTCAATTTGTTGCAAGTTCTGACAAGATATAGGACATTGGCAAAAGGCGAGATGGACCTCAAGATGGGTAATGGAGGAAGAGTTGTTGTTGTTGGTGTCGGTGAGGTCACTCTACATTTACCTGATGGAGCTATTATTACATTAGATGTATGTTATTTTGTTCCCTCTATTATCAAAAACATTATTTTCATTTCATGTTTGACATTAAATGGTTATAAAGTACTTTTTGAGAACAATTGTTATTCAATCAATAAGAAAGATAAGATCATCACTAGAGGGACATTGCATAATGGTTTGTTTTTGCTAAATACTGCTTCACATATCATGAATGTATAAGCATGGCCAAGAGGAAACGATAAGAGGTGAACAATGCATATTTGTGACATTGTAGGCTAGGTTATATCCATGAGGAAAGGATTCAAAAGTTATTGAAAAATGGATACTTATATCCATTTGACTACGAGTCATATACAACTTGCGAGCCTTGCCTTCGTGGAAAAATGACCAACTCTCCATTTAGTAGAACTAGAGAGAGCCATTGAGTTACTAGAACTCATACATAGAGATGTATGTAGTCCTATGTCAACTCATGCCATAGGTGGTTATTCCTACTTCATTACTTTTACTGATGATTTCTCTAGGTATGGACATGTGTACTTGATGAAGTATAAGTCTGAAACCTTCGAGAAATTCAGGGAGTATAAGAATAAAGTAAAGAACCAGACTGGAAAGAGTATTAAAACTCTTCGATCAGATCGAGGAGGAGAATACTTGAGTATAGAATTCACCCATTTCCTCAAGGACCATGAGATTCTATTCTAATGGACACCTCCTTATACACCACAGCTCAATGGTGTATCAGAAAGGAGGAATCACACACTATTAGATAAGGTGTGGTTCATGATGAGTTTCGCTGATCGACCTATCTCATTTTAGAGATATGCCCTGTAGACCACAATTTACCTTCTGAACAGAGTTCTATCTTGATTGGTAGTGTCTACACCATATGAGATATAGAGAGGGAAGAAGCCTAATCTTAAGATTGTTAAGATTTGGCGCTGCCCTGCCCACGTTAAAAGACACGACCCCGATAAGTTAGAATCCAGGATAAAATAGTGCAAGTTCATGAGATACCCCAAGGAAACTTATGGTTATTATTTCTATCACCTTGAGGACCAAAATGTCTTTTTTTCTAAGAGAGTAGTGTTTCTTAAGAAGGAACACATTCTTGGTGGAGATAGTGGCAGCGTGATAGAATTGAGTGAGGTTGGAGAACCTAGCTCAGGCACCATTCTAGAGATCCAATATGTTTAGGTACCTAACACACAAGTTCCAATTTTGCATAGGATTAGTAGAGTGTCACACCCTCTTGAAAGATATGTGAGACATATTAGTGGAGAGGACATTCAGGACATTGATCCTCAGACCTACGAGGAGGCTATTATGAGCATAGACTTTGGGAAGTTGCAGAAGCTATGAATTCTGAGATGGAATCCATGTACTCCAATAAGGTTTGGAACCTTGTTGATGCACCTAAGGGTATTGTACCCATTGGCTACAAATGGAACTTCAAGAAGAAAATCGGGCTATATGGAAAGGTGGAGACCTATAAGGCAAGGCTAGTGGCTAAGGGGTATCATCAAAGGCTGTTGGTTTGGCAAGTCCTTTAGTCCCACATCTCTAATTTCTGTTTTGCTATCCCCTATTGATGCTATAAAAAGGGGTCTATGCTTTCTAGGTAGATGCACCACAGGCACCACAAGAAAAGCCGCTTTGGATTTAATTTTATTAAGTCCATATTAAATATTTTGGGCTTTTCTTGTTTAGTAGTTTCAGGTGCTTAATGGCCTAGGAATAATTTCCTAAGGCATTTGTAATTATCCCTTTTATAAGAGATTTGCTCCTCCTTCGTTCGTGGACGTAGGTCAATTGACCGAACCACGTAAATTCAGTGTCTCTATTTCTTTTATTCTTTTATGTTTATTGTCTTTATTGGGTTGCCAAATTATCCTGTGGTAATTTCCTAGGGCCAGCTCTAATAAACTGGTATCAGAGCTTGGTTTTGGGATCTTTTGGTAACAATGACAATAACAAAGATTGTTGTCAAGAAATTCGATAGAAATGTCAACTTCGACATGTGGCAGCTCAAAATGGAGGCTATTCTGGTTCAAGACGGAGTTGATTTGGCACTATAGGGAGCTGAGAAAATTCCAGATGGCATGTCAGAGGAAGATTTTGCAGGTATGGATAAGAAGGCTCGATCTAGCATTATTCTAAATCTTTCTGACGAGGTTTTACGGGAGGTAGCTACGGAGACTACGGCTAAGAGCATGTGGGACAAGCTTAAAGTCTTGTATATGAAGAAGACAGTGGAGAACCATCTTTACTTAAAGCACAGTTTATATATGCTTCGAATGATTGAAGGTACATCTATACTCTCACATCTTGATAAATTTGATTCGTTAGTTATAGATTTGGAAAATATAGATGCAAAGATTGATGATGAGGATAAGGCCCTATTACTTTTGTGTTCTCTCCCCCAATCCTTCAAGTATTTCCGTGATACTATGATTTATGGAAAAGAAACAATTTCATATTAGGAAATTAAATCTGCATTAAAATCTAAGGAGTAGATTGATAGGGATATCACTGGGGAAAATAGAGGAAATCAGGCCAAGGGTCTAGTTGTCAGGGGTAGAACTAATAAAAGGAAATTTGATAGTAGTAGATCTAAATCTAGATCTAAATCCAAACATAGAAATTTGGAATGCAGATATTGTCATAAAATGAGGCACATTAAGGCTGATTGCTTTAAATTGAAAAATAAATTAAAGCAAAAGAAAAAAATTGTTGAGAAATCTATTAAGTCCGCTGAAGCTAGTGTTACAGCTGATGAGAATTTTGGAAATATTTTCTTTGCTACTGATGATAGGACAAGGTCTAAAAATGAATGGATTTTAGATTCGGGTTGTTCTTATCACATGTGTCCTAATAGGGATTTGTTTTCCACATATGAATCTTATAATGGTGGAATTATTTTGATGGACAATAATGCTGCGTGTGATGTTATTGGTAAAGGCACAATCCGAATTAAAATACATGATGGTATTGTGAGAACGCTCACTAATGTTAGACATGTTCCTGATTTGAAAAAGAATCTTATCTCTTTAGGCACCCTAGAGGCTCTTGGGTGTAAATACACAGTTGAAGGTGGAGTTATGAAAGTTTCTAGAAATGCCCTTATTGTTGTGAAAGCTTGTAGATCTGGTAGCTTGTATATTTTGTAGGGAACTACTGTCACAGGCTCAGTTGCAGTCTCGTCATCATCATTGTCTGATTCTGATATCACCAAATTATGACATATGCGTTTGGGTCATATGAGCGAAAACGATTTGAGTATATTGAGCAAAAGAGATCTTCTTTGTGGACAGAGTACTGGGCCACTAGATTTTTGTGAACATTGCATTTTTGGAAAGCAGAAAAGAGTTAGCTTCAATTCTCCGGCAGTTCACAAAACAAAAGGTACTCTTGACTATATTCATTCAGACCTTTGGGGTCCAGCTCGTGTTCAGTCTAAGGGTGGTGCCAGGTATATGTTGACTTTCATTGACGATTATTCCAAGAAAGTTTAGGTTTATTTTCTAAAGCATAAAAATAATATTTTTCTAACCTTTAAATAATGGAAGGCTTTGATTGAGAAGCAAACAGGTAAACAGATTAAGCGGCTTCGAACAGATAATGGTATGGAATTTTGTGAAGGTGACTTTGATGAATTCTGCAAAAATGAAGGAATTGTTTGGCATCGCACTGTTAGGATGACGCCTCAACAAAATGGTGTGGCTGAACGTATGAACAGAACACTCTTAGAAAGAGTAAGGTGTATGATCTCAAATGCAGGGTTGACAAAGGACTTTTGGGCAGAGGCGATTAATATGGCCTGTTACGTTGTCAACCGTGGTCCTTCTGCAGCACTTAATTTTAAAACTCCAGAGGAAGTTTGGTCAGGTACTCCTGCTGATTATTCTGATTTTAAAATCTTTAGGTGTCCAGCATACATGCATGTAAATGAAGGAAAATTAGAACCTCGAGCTAAAAAGTTTATTTTCCTTGGGTATACTTTCGGGGTGAAAGGATATAGATTTTGGTGTCCTGATCTCAAATCCCCAAAATTTGTAATCAGTAGAGATGTTACTTTTGATGAATTGTCTATGTTATCTTCCAAAGAGGAATCTACATGCTATATAAATGATAGTGCGCAGAAGCAGGTGGAGCTTGAGATTGGTAGTTTTGAATCTCTTTAGACGAACTCTTCTACTTAAAGAATTCCAGTAGATGGTCCTGTGTCTATTGACAAAATTGTTCCAGAGGAACAGCAATATTCCATAGTCAAGGATAAACCACGAAGAAATATTCGACCACCACAAAGATATGCAAATTTAGTTACATATGCTTTGTCTATTGCAGAAGAAATAGGTGGAGTTGCTGAGCCTACTACCTACTCAGATGTAATTTCTTATGATGATTCCGCTAAGTGGTTGATTATGATGCTTATGAAACCTCCTCCAGTTTATAAGTTCAAGCAGTACTTGGACTTGGTTGGTATTCATTGTTGGTGACTGCCCGTTGGGGCTTTTTGTGAAGAAGGCGGAGCAAGTTTTGCTAATTATTAATGTTGGGACATGCCAAGGTGGAGATTTGTTGGTTTGGCAAGTCCTTTAGTCCCACATCTCTAATTTCTGTTTTGCTATCCCCTATTGATGCTATAAAAAGGGGTATAGGCTTTCTAGGTAGATGCACCACAGGCACCACAAGAAAAGCCGCTTTGGATTTAATTTCATTAAGTCCATATTAAATATTTTGGGCTTTTCTTATTTAGTAGTTTCAGGTGCTTTATGGCCTAGGAATAATTTCCTAAGGCATTTGTAATTATCCCTTTTATAAGAGATTTGCTCCTCCTTCGTTCGTGGACGTAGGTCAATTAACCAAACCACGTAAATTCAGTATCCCTATTTCTTTTATTCTTTTATGTTTATTGTCTTTATTGGGTTGCCAAATTATCCTGTGGTAATTTCCTGGGGCCAGCTCTAACAAAGGCTAGGTATTGACTAGGACGAAACCTTTGCACTCATAGCTATGCTGAAATCCATCCGAATTCTATTGGCTATTTTAGCACAATATGACTATGAGATCTGGTAGATGGATGTGAAAATTACATTCCTCAATGGTAAACTTGAAGAGGAAGTATATATGATACAACCTGAGGGGTTCATGTCTAAACACAATCCAAATAAGGTGTGCAGATTGCTTAAGTCCATTTATGGACTAAAGCAAGCTTTCCGATGTTGGAAAATAAGATTTGATGAGGCGATCAGATCTTATGACTTTGTTGAGAACGAAGATGAGCCTTGTGTATATAGAAAGGTAAGTGGGAGTGCTATCACCTTCTTGGTGTTATATGTGGATGACATCTTACTCATTGGGAATGGTGTAGGAATGCTCTTCATAGTAAAAGTTTGGCAATCAAGACACTTCTCCATGAAGGACTTAGGGGAAGCATCCTATATTCTGGGGATTCAGATCTATAGAGATAGATCCAAGAGGATGCTTAGCTTGTCCCAGTCTAGGTATATAGACTCCATTGTTAAAAGGTTTGGCATAAAAAATTCTAAGAGAGGTCTCATACCTATGAGACATGGAATATCACTTTATAGGAGTATGTCGATAAAGACTCTTGAAGAAAGGGCACACATGGATAGAATACCATACGCCTTAGCGATAGGGTCTATCATGTATGCTATGCTATGTATCAGGCCTGACGTAATGCATGCTCTGAGTGTCACGAGCAGGTATTAGGTAGATCCAGGCTTGGAGCAATGGAAAATAGTAAAGCGTATTCTTAAGTACTTGGGATGGACTAAGGATCTTTTACTAGTATATGGAGGCAGTAGCCTCAGAGTTGAGGGCTACACGGGCTCAAGCTTTTAGTCCGATGTCGATGATAGCATATCGAATTCAAGGTGTATCTTCACCTTGAATGGAGGAGTAGTATGCTGGACAAGTTCCAAGCAAGATACTACTATTGACTCGATCATAGAGGTGGAATACATTGGTACGACAGAAGTAGCAAAGGAGGGAGTCTGGATGAAGAAGTTCATTACAGATCTATGAGTCGTGCTAAACAGTAAGGAGCTGATTACCTTATATTGTGACAACTACGAGGCGATTACTCAAATAAGGGAACCCGGGTCTCAACAGAAGTGTTCTAAGGAGGTTCCAACTTATTAGAGAAATCATGGCCCAAAGAGATATAGTAGTGGAAAGAGTTCCATCCGAAATTAACATAGTAGATCCATTGATAAAGCTGTTGACTCAAATTATTTTTGAGTGTCATAAGAGTTGGATGGGGATTAGACACATAGGTGATTAGTTTTAGGTCAAGTGGGAGATTGTTGGTTGTAGGTGCCCTACAAGCCAATCACATGAGTGATGGCACCTGTGATATGTTACGTTGATCTCTTTGCATATTACTATTGGCATTTTCTCACATTATCTGGATGAATATTATAATGTCAATGAATCTGTGCAATGGGAATCGGATCGTGATGGGATCATGATAATGAGACCGATATACCTTTAAACACAGATCCTAAATCATCCTGGTCATAGGTTACTCGATGAGGACATCGAGATAACCAGATAGAATAGTGCATTGTATACTCATCTATATGATGGAGACAACTGGTCTCATAGTCGCTTGTGTGGGGAGACTAGAGGTATAGTGTAGGTATTCATTGGAGAATGAGTTCACTGTGCATGAGATGTCGAATCTCTTGATTTCCCAATAGTAGATAATAATTCACTGTTGGGAAATTGGGAGATTCGACATCTCATGCATAGTGAAAAATAAAAACATGACCGGATTTCCCATAGTTATGTACTTGTCCATCGTGCGATGATTGGTGTGTAAAAATTGTAAATCCAAAAAATCTGCATGTATCATATTAGAAGTGTTACATGGGGAGATCGTATATCCCCAAAAATTTCAGATCCGATGAAAAGGATAAAGGAGCACTAGCGTACTCCTCTATAGTGGAAATCCACACAGTGGATGCAGCAACGATGCTCCTCAGATCACTACGGGATCTCACTCCACGAGCACCACAAAACTGCCGGAGCCAAGGAGGAGGAGAGGAGACTGAGAAGAATAGGAGGATGACTACCAAGAGCTCTCAGCCTATGAACCAGAAGGTTCCTCCTATTTATAGAGGTGGAGGAAGCTTATCCTTAATAGATCTTGTTCACACTAGATCTCTATCCAATTGGATCTCATTGGATCTTATCCACAAGATCCAATTTGACCTCTACTAGTTATAGGTGCCCTACAAGCTAATCACATGAGTGATTGCACCTGTAACATGTTGTGTTAATCTCTTTGCTTATGATTATTAGCATTATCTCACATTATCTAGATGTATATTGTGATGTCCTTGGATCTGTGCAATGGGAATTGGATCATGATGAGATTATGATAATGAGATCGATTCACCTTTAAACATAAACCCTAAATTATCCTAGTCATAGGTTACTCGAGAAGAACATCGAGATAACCGGATAGACTAGTGTACTACCCGTTCATATGATGGAGGTAGCTGGTCTCATAGTGACTCATGTGGGGACACTAAGGGTATAGTGCAGGTGATCATTGGAGAATGAGTTCACTGATTGATTCGCCTACAGAATGTTGGATGGTTATTGATACCTCATGTCAGACAGCGATTCTATAGTCCCAGTAGTGTATCTGGTCCTTAGACTTGAGACACCAAGGATGTCCTATATGAGTACTCCACTCTTTGATACCGAACTTATAGGTTTGAAAAGCTCCATATCTAGTACAACCGGTCATTAGGAGTGGTAGCTAACCTTACGAGGGCTATTGAGTGTCTATAGAGGATCATCCGCTCTCGGTATCATGAGAGGAATATCACATGTGTTGTTGCTCGAACAAATCCTTGGCCAAGGTTATTCGGATTGAGAGAGAAAGATTTCTCCGGGAGAATCCGACAAGAGCAAGACTCGAGGAGAGACCATATGGGCTTGACAGCACCATGCCCAGTATAGGATCTCTGGGATATTAGATGGATGAGAGATTATAGATACATGGTAACTGAGGACAGATAGGTCCAAAGGATTGGATTCCCCTGTATCGTCTAGGGGCCACGGCGTAGTGGCCTGTTACGTCCGCAGTCTATGAGTTGGGTGAATTATTATAGAGATAATAATTCACCATGTCAGAAGGAGTTCTGACAAGTATAACTCACGGCCAGCTCGATATTGGGCCTAGAGGGTCACACACATATGGTAGGTGTTGCGACGAGTAGAGGTTCGGATATGAGATATCCGCTAAACCCCCTATCTTATTGGATATCCATTAAGCCTCTACATTATTGGATCCTGAGATGAGATCCAATAATTGCTAAAAAGAGATTATTGGGTAGAAACCCACTAATCCAAAAGGCTTAGGTAATTGGATGGAGATCCAATACCCAATAGGGCAAAAAGATCCATTAGGGTTTTTAGGGGGCCTCTATAAATAGGAGGAAACCAGAGTTCTATATGCGGAGGGTTTTTGGTAGCCACCTCCTATTCGCCTCTCCTAGAGAGAGAGGTGCATCGTTACAATCCCTGTTGTGTGGATACCGCTAGGAGGAGGACACTTGACTTCCTTCATCCTCTCCCACAGATCTGTAGGAATTCAGGGATATACGATCTCCCTAGGTATCTTCTTTTGCATGTGCAGTTTTTACGGATTTGTTTTTGATGCACCGATCTTCGCACGACGACGAAAACTTTCTACGGGAAATCTGGCATTTTGTTTTTCTGTTCTTCCGCTGCGTATGTGATGTTGCCCCCCTTGCGCGGATTTCCCAACAATGGTATCAGAGTATTAGGACTCTAGTTATGAGAGTCCTAATTTAGTTTCATTGATAAGGGCATTCATGTAAATCCTATCTAGCCGACCCTTATTAAAGAGGTGAAGAGGCCGGCTAGGTTAGGGTTATGTTACTTCTTAGGAAAGGAGTCCTATTAGAGAAAAAATCCTATTAGAAGTAGGAGTCCTATTAGGAAAAGAGTCCTATTAGAAGTAGGAATCCTATTAGGAAAAGAGTCCTATTAGAAGTAGAAGTCCTATTAGGAAAAGAGTCCAATTAGAAGTAGAAGTCCTATTAGGTAAAAAGTCCTATTAGAATTAGGAATCCTACTAGAGAAGGAGTCCTAATTAAAAGTTGGTGAGAAGTAGGAGTCTTGAGTAAGAGTCCTATTAGGAGTTGGAGCTTAGAAGCCCTATAAATAGCCATGTATTCATCATCTTTAATCAATGAATAGATCAATCATTTAGCAGCCTTTGTGCAGCAACTTGGAGGAAGGAACCCCTATAGAGTTCCAAGGAGGCCGATCCCTTATAGAGATCAACCCCAAGCTTAGAATCCGTGGAGGGTTCTGTTAGGATCTAAAAGGCACTAAGAGGGGGGGGGGTGAATTAGTGCAGCGGATAAAATGATGGATTTTTCAGCAATTTAAAACAAGCTTCGGAAACTTCGTACGATGAAAACAACGTTTCGTTTGAAGCCGATTTTTGCGTTCTAACTTTAAAGCATGCGTACAAAGATAAGAATGAAGTGGAGCAAGTAAAGTAAAGGCTTGCAGCAAAGTAAAACAGAAATTTAAACACTCACACAATCAAGACGCAGCGATATATAGTGGTTCGGTCAAGGTGACCTACATCCACTTCCGAAGCCTTCTCCAATGAGGCTTCCTTCTTCCACTATCAAATCCTTTGAAGGGGAAGGATCAAATACCCCTTTTACAGCCCTTTACAAGAAGTTCACACTTGTACAAGATTTTTCAAGAAAAGAAGAAGGTGAACACTTAGCAAGAACAAGACTTTTAAACACTCTACAAAAGCTCAAGACTTAAGAATTTTGCTCAAAGGGTGCCCTTTCACCGAGAAAGGGGGTATTTATAGATCCAAAGTGGATTCAAAATTGGGCTCCAAATTTGAAATCAATTTGGAGTTCCAATGCTCTGGTCTACAGAGGCGGTGGCACCGCACGCTGGCGGTGCCGCTTGTGTCATCTGTTGATCGACGCATGCGGGCGGTGCCATCGCTTGTGCAAAGCGGTTCTACCGCTGTCAGGTATTGTGGGCGGTGTTATCGCCCTAGACAAAGTGTTCCACCGCCTGCCTATGTATGTGGGCGGTGCTACCGCTCCACCAGTGGTGCCACGCCGGGGCGGTTCAACTGCCTGCCCCATTCGGACAAAGCCGAATGGGCCCTGTTTAAGTCTCAACTTGGCTCAGTAGAGGCCCGGTTGGCCCCCACTGAATTTAGGCAGGATTTTTTCCTAAATCCTTGCTCTACTCATGTGCAAACTACGAACCTAAAACATAACTCAATGTGATTTGATCCGACACTCTTCAAGTCAACTTCCGGCGAGCTTTACGGCGAGATTCCGGCAGCCTTCCGATGCTTCCCTCGGATTGCTTCCAGTGGGCTCCCAGCATACTCCGGATTGTATGGCGAGCTCAACGAGTCTTCGGCTTGCTTCCGAATCTTCCCGGTGAGTTCCGCGAACCTTCGACGATCTTTGAGATGAACTTCCGAAAACTTCGGCAAGTCCCTGATTCGATCTTGGATGGTTCCGGCAACACTTCCGAAAATCTCGAACTTCTGATGAACTCTTGAACCCCCGACGGACTTGACCTCGATAAATCACTTTATGTTTTCTTCCCATCGGAGTTATTCCTGCACACTTATCTCGACAAAGTAGATTAGAACAAATATTTCACCAATTGACTTCATCATCAAAATCCGAGATTCAACAATCTCCCCCTTTTTGATGATGACAATCAATTGGTGATGGAGTTACTCTTAACTCCCTCTATCTATATGCCATAAAGAAAGAATTGCTTGAATTCAATTTTTGAATTCAACACAATAAATTTGACAAAGTTGATGTTGGACAATAAGATGTCAAATAGGTATCAAAGATAACAATGAAGTATACATAATTAAAAACATGATATCAAGAACCTAAATAAGCATTTTAACTTGCAATATCTTGTAAAGCATGAAAAATGCATATAACTTGTCAACATATGGCAATACACATATTAGTTCTCCCCCTTTGTCATCAACAAAAAGGTAACGAGGGATTCAAATGTAACAATAAAGGATGGCCGAAAAATATCACAAATGTGGAAAAGGAAATCAATCGAAAGCCAAAAATCATGTCACAAAGGGCCAAGAAGATGTAATGAAGATAAGACAACATATATGTCAAGATGTAATGAAGATAATACAACATATATGTCAACATACAACATCGCTCAAAAAGAAAATACAGCAAGCTTACTCCTCAGAGGAATGCCAAGATGCCTATACATGTGATCGATCTTTAGGTTCATCTTCCGCATTTCCTTCAAAATTTCAATTTGCTGTAGTTTTACTTCATTTAACTCTCTCATGATCGGATCGCCGAAGATGGAGCAGAAAATGTCACTGATGTAGCTGCAACAAAAGGATCAGGAGGAGGAGATTCATTTCCCCTAAGGACTGGTGTTTCAAGATGGTCTACTGGTGGGGGAGGTATATCACATCTCTTAGGTTGTCTAACCCCTATACCATGCTCGAATGTACACCTAAGTCGCCTAAGTAGTTTAACGTCAATGATATTAAATCTGTCCACTTGTATTGCTTCTTCATTTAGTGGAATGCAAATATTATGGGCATGCAATAGTTTAGTTATTAAACCTCCATATGCTAACATTGATCCTTTAGAAAGGACCTCTATCATGTGTTGCCGAATTAGGTAACCAAAACAAAAATGTTGTCCGTTATGATCCAATATAAGGTACCTAACTCTGAAACCGATCTCATCATGATGAAACTGTTTAGGAATGACAATGCTTATAAGAATGTGATGCAAAATCTTAGAGTTAAAAGGTAGTAAATGTTCACAACTCTTGGGGATTATACCTAAATTTGGGTTTGCAAACACGCTTTCTAAAGCTTCAGAGTGGGTGGCACCAATCGTGTCCATATCCCATTTTCCTCGAAAATAACATCCTAGTTCTTTTCAACAATTCCAATTAATGAGCATATAGTATTATCACATATTTGGATCTCATTACCTAGAAGATAAGTTGACAAGCCATCATCGTCATAGTTAAATTAGCATAGAATAATTTAACTAAGCGTGGATAAACAGTTCAATAATTTGCAAAATGGGTAAGGCCTCTAAGTCTGCAATCCACATGATAGGTTCTAGGTTCCCTAATTGATTCAAATCAACATATTTTCCTTTATGAATGGGTCTAGAACCAAGTTCAAAATCTAAGGGAAGCTTCTTGTGATCTAAACAAGGATTGGTCAAACGAATCTACCTCCATCCTTTATCCTTTGTCTCTTGATGTTCTTCTAGGAGCCATTTCTATCTAGGATTGATCAATAATCAATTGAAGAAAGGAATTAATTTAGACAAGAAAAGGAAAGAGAAATAATTCTGTTTTTACCTTAGATTGTTCCTTTGAGATGTAGGAAGCTTGAATCAAAGTAAGACCTCCTTCTTAGGCTTCTAGAGGGAAGAAATGATACCAAAATGATGCTTGGGAGAGTTTAGATGAGTGTAAAGAGGTGAGGAGGAGTGTTCGGGCGGTTCTACCGCCGGCCCTAACTCACCCCATATAAAAGGGGTGTTGGCATTATCAAAGAAAGTGTTCCATCGCTGGGATCGATTACTGCGGTGCCATATATTCATGGTATACGTAGCACAAAAAATATCCGCATTTCAAATTTTTTTTTTAAATGGTCTTAGAGATGGGATGAAGTCAAAAAGAATCAGAATGTGTGGAATCAAATCCAAAAAACCATAATTAGAATTGTGGAATCAAATTGATGACAACCATAATGTGTGGAATCAAATCCAAAATACCATAATTTCAAGGAAATATATCATCAAATAGAACTTACTCATTTGGACAGTTCAACATGCCTAATTCCCTTTTAATAAAATCAAATTGTTCCTCATTTAAAGGTTTCGTAAAAATGTCCGCTAATTGATGATTTGTATCAACAAATTCAAGGGTGACATCTCTACTACTTATATGATCACGTATAAAATGATGCCTAATATCAATGTGCTTAGTTCGAGAGTGTTGAATCGGATTTTTAGTTAGACAAATTGCACTCGTGTTATCACATTTTATAGGAATGTTTTTTAAGTAGATTCCATAGTCTTCTAGTGTATTTTTCATCCAGATAACTCAGGTACAAAGATGCACTTGCAGCTATGTATTCAAATTTCTACCGTAGATAGTGCAATCAATTTTGTTTCTTGGAAGTCCAAGAAACAAGTGCATGTCCTAGAAATTGGCATGTTCGGATGTGCTTTTTCTATCTAATTTACATCCACCAAAGTCCGCATCAAAGATAAGCTTTCAAATCAAAATTGTCGATCTTGGATACCATAATCCAAGATTAGGGGTCCTTTAAGGTATCTAAGAATCCTCTTGACTTTCAAGTGAGATAGCTTAGGATTAGCTTGGAATCTTGCACATAGCCCTACATCGAACATGATGTCGTCCTGGTTGCAATGAGATAAAGCAGGCTACCTATCATGCCCCTATAAGTTTTTTGATCAAAACTTTCTCCATTTTTATCCATATCTAATTTAACGGAGGTGCTCATAGGAGTGCTAACATCTTTTGATCCATCCATGTTAAATCGTTTTAATAATTCCAATGTGTATTTTGATTGATTTAGAAATATACCATCACTTAGTTGCTTGATTTGTAGTCCTAAAAAGAAATTTAGTTCTCCCATTAGGCTCATCTCAAATTCATCACTCATTTCCTTAACAAATAATTCACATAGTGATTTATTACAAGACCCAAAAATAATATCATCAACATAAATTTGAACAATAAGAAAATTATTTTCAAAATGTTTAATAAACAATGTAGTATCAACCTTGCCTTTAGTGAAATCATTTGAACTCATACCAAGCCCTAGGGGCTTGTTTTAGACCATATAGAGCCTTAGTTAGCTTAAACACGTGGTTAGGAAATAGAGAGTTTTCAAATCCGAGTGGTTGTTCGACATACACTTCTTCGGAAATAAAACCATTTAAGAATGCACTTTTGACATCCATTTGAAGTAATTTGAAATATTTACTACTAGCATAGGCAAGGAGCATCCTAATGGCTTCCAATCTTGCCACCGGAGCGAAGGTCTCTTCGTAATCGATACCTTCTTCTTGGTTGAAACCTTTGGCCACTAGTTTAGCCTTGTTTCTAACCACGATACCGTATTCATCTTGCTTGTTTCTAAAGACCCACTTAGTACCAATAACTAAGTGGTCATTAGGTCTAGGAACAAGCTTCCATACCTCATTCCTCTCAAATTGATTCAATTCTTCTTGCATTGCGATAACCCAAGAATCATCTTTCAGGGCATCAACAATGCATTTTGGTTCAACTTGAGAAAGAAAAGCGACATGGGCACAAAAATCTTTGAAAGAAGAGTGAGTTTGAACCCCTTTCGATGCATCTCCTATAATTAACTCCTTGGGATGAGCTTCTACATACTTCCATTCCTTGGGTAAGGAAGTTTGAGAAGAAGATGCATCCAAGTTGTCATTTTGAGGAGAGGGTTCATTCAAATTCAAATTATCAAGACCAAAATCATCATCAAAATCTTTCTTCTTAAATTCGGAAATTTCATTAAAAACCACATGAATAGATTCTTCTATAAGTAAGGTTCTTTTGTTGAAAACACGAAAAGCCTTAGAAACCGAAGAATAACCATGAAATATGCCTTCATTGGATTTTGCATCGAATTTTCCTAAGGCATCCTTTTCATTTAAAATAAAGCATTTACAATCAAAAACTTTAAAATAAGAAACATTGGGTTTTTTATCATTCCATAATTCATATGGAGTTTTAGATAGGGATGGTCTCACTAGGACTCTAATCATAATACAGCAAGTCGTATTCACGGCTTGCCCAAAAATATTTTGGTAAATTATATTCATTTAACATGTTCTAGCCATTTCTTGCAAACTTCTATTTTTCCTTTCCACTACTCCATTTTGTTGTGGATTTCTTGGAGTAGAGAAGTTGTGATTGGATCCGCTTATTTCACAAAAAATTTGGAAGTCATGATTTTGATATTCACCTCCATGATCACTTCGAATTGATGAAATCATAAAGCCTTTTTCATTTTGAGTGAGTTTACAAAATTTAGAGAAACATTTGAAACAATCACTTTTATGAGCCAAGAAATAGGTCCAAGTGTATCTACTATAATCATCCACAATTACAAAGGTATATTTGCTATCTCCCAAGCTTGTTATGTCAATTGGTCCAAATAAGTCCAAATGGATCAATTGCAATGGTCTAGTGGTGCTAATTTGATTTTTTGACTTGAAACTAGTCTTTATTTGTTTTCCTAGTTGACATGCATCACATACCTTATCCTTAACAAATTTCATGTTTGGGATACCTCTTACTAAATCTCTAGATGAAATCTTAGAGATTAGTTTCATGCTTGCATGGCCTAGTCTCCTATGCCAAAGCCAAGCATCATCATTCAAAACTGAAAAGCACATTTCATTACTTAATTTATCAATATTTATGGTGTAGACATTGTTTTGTTTTAAAGCAATCATGGATATGTTGTTGTTGGGTTTTTCAATAATGCAAACATTAGATTTAAATCTAACAACATAACCTTTATCACATAGTTGACTAATACTTAAAAGATTATGTTTTAAACCATCAACTAGTAACACATCATCAATTGAAAAACTCGATTTGTTACCTATGGTTCCCTTGCCAATGATTTTACCCTTGTTGTTGTCTCCGAAGGTGACATATCCTTCTTCTTTGCTAGAGAGCATAGAGAAATGAGATGGATCTCCGGTCATGTGCCTTGAGCATCCACTATCAAGATACCATTTCTTGCTCCTAGCTTGTGAGTTTGTCTCTTCTCTAAATGCCATTAGTGCGAAGTTTGTCTCCTCTTTGTTGCTAGCTTCTTCAACCTCGGAGTCACTTGAATCATCCCACGTGGCCTTCAAGGCTTTTTTCTTCTTGAATTGCTTCTTCTTGGCTTGAGGGCATTCATTCTTGAAGTGTCCCGGCTTCTGCATTCGTAGCAAATGACTTGGTCCTTTTTGTGTTCAAATTTACTTTTGTGTCATTTTAAATTTGTTCTTTCTTATAAATTTCTTAAACTTTCGAGTTAGAAGTGCAATGTCATTATCACTGTCCTCATCACTTGATGTTCCTTTCAAGTGGTCTTCTTGTGTTCTAAGTGCCATATCCTTCCTGTTCTTTGGAAGGGGGTTCTCAAGCTCTTCATGAGCATGGCACAACATCTCGTAAGTCATTAGAGAGCCAATAAGTTCTTCAAGCGGAAATACTTTAAGATCCTTGGCCTCTTGAATGGCCGTGACCTTTGGATCCCAACACTTTGGAAGGGATCTTAAAATTTTAGTTACCAATTCAAAATTAGAAAAACCTTTACCAAGAGCTTTAAGTCCATTGATGACATCCGTAAAGCGGGTGTACATGTCTCCAATGGACTCATTTGGGTTCATCCGAAAAAGTTCATAAGAATGCACAAGAATGTTGATTTTGGACTCTTTCACTCGGCTAGTGCCTTCATGAGTGATTTCAAGAGTGCGCCAAATATCAAATGCCGATTCACAAATAGAAACCCGATTAAACTCATTCTTATCAAGCGCACAAAATAAGGCATTCATAGCCTTTGCATTGAGAGCAAAAATCTTCCTCTCCGACTCATTCCATTCACTCATCGGAAGAGAAGATTTTGCAAAGCCATTTTCAACAATGTTCCAAAGTTCCAAGTCCATGGAAATGAGAAAAATCCTCATACGAGTCTTCCAATACGTATAATCCGACCCATTAAACATAGGCCGACGAGTAATGGAGAGACCCTCTTGCATACCGGAGTAGGCCATCTCTCTTGGGTTTTAAACCAATATGAGAGCAAACCTTGCTTTGATACCAATTGTTAGGATCTAAAAGGCACTAAGAGGGGGGGGTGAATTAGTGCAGCAGATAAAATGATGGATTTTTCAGTAATTTAAAACAAGCTTCGGAAACTTCGTACGATGAAAATAACATTTCGTTTGAAACCGATTTTTACGTTCTAACTTTAAAGCATGCGTACAAAGATAAGAATGAAGTGGAGCAAGTAAAGTAAAGGCTTGTAGCAAAGTAAAATAGAAATTTAAACACTCACACAGTCAAGACGCAGCGATGTATAGTGGTTCGGTCAAGGTGACCTACATCCACTTCCGAAGCCTTCTCCGATGAGGCTTCCTTCTTCCACTATCAAATCCTTTGAAGGGGAAGGATCAAATACCCCTTTTACAGCCCTTTACAAGAAGTTCACACTTGTACAAGATTTTTCAAGAAAAGAAGAAGGTGAACACTTAGCAAGAACAAGACTTTTAAACACTCTACAAAAGCACAAGACTTAAGAATTTTGCACAAAAGGGTACCCTTTCAGCTGAGAAAGGGGGGGGGGGTATTTATAGATCCAAAGTGGATTCAAAATTGGGCTCCAAATTTGAAATCAATTTGGAGTTCCAATGCCTGGTCTTCCAGCCTGGTTCATGTAGGCGTACATCGCCGTGCCGCCTGTCAGATGGGCGTACACCGCCGTGAAGCCAACTAAGGATCGACGTGACAAGGGCGGTTACTTCTGTGCAAAAGTGTTCTGCCGGGCTACCGTCAGGCATGGGGCGGTATACCACGCCTGGGAGCAGGCGCCTTACCACCACCGCTCTGCATGCTGTGGCTGGCAAGTATCATTTACCTGTGTGTTGCATCGCTTTCAGCCGGGCCGGGGAACAATCATCACGCTCTATCTTTGGACAAAGCTGACTGGCCTCGCGAGGTCTCACCCTGGCTTCGTGAGGCCCTGCTGGCTCCTCATCGAATTTAGGTAGGATTTTTTCCGTAAATCCTTGTTTCTACTCATGTGCAAACTACTTAACCTAAAACATAACTCAACGTGATTTGATCCGACACTCTTCAAGTCAACTTCCAAATGAGCTTTACGGCGAGATTCCCAGCCTTCCAATGCTTCCTCGGATTGCTTCCAAAGTGGCTCCCAAAGATACTCCGGATTGTATGGCGAGCTCAACGAGTCTTCGGCTTGCTTCCGAATCTTCCCGGTGAGTTCCGCGAACCTTCGACGATCTTTGAGATGAACTTCCGAAAACTTCGGTAAGTCCCTGATTTGATCTTGGATGGTTCCGGCAACACTTCCGAAAATCTCTCGGACTTCCGATGAACTCTTGAACCCCCGACGGACTTGACCTCGGTAAATCACTTTATGTTTTCTTCCCATCGTAGTTATTCCTGCACACTTATCTTGACAAAGTAGATTAGAACAAATATTTCACCAATTGACTTCATCATCAAAATCCGAGATTCAACAGGTTCTACCACTTGGTATCAAAGCAGCGTTCTTGGCATCTTGCTGCCCTTCCATAGCCATCCACCAGCCGTCCACAACTGCGCAAAGCAATTCCCACAATTGCTTAGAATATCATCGCTGAATTCCGCCGTCATCTCCACCAACGTAGATCGTCCTTTGATCTTCCCGTGAATTGCAACAGGTTCTGGTTATCTACCCTACTGCTGCTGCAATTTAGTTATCCTTATTCAAAAAATCCAAAAAAATTCGTTCCTATAATTGCTGCATAAACTTTTCATCGCAAAGTTTTCATCTCTACAACGAAAGTCGCACTGCAGAATTTCAGCCGCATAGCACTGCCTTTTTGATCTTGCTACTATGTTTTTTCTATCCAAATCTCTATGGAATTTTTATGGTGGCTTTGACACTTCCTAAGAGTAGTTTTCCCTTTAGTTTTGTCGAAAAATTCTCAATAAAAACCACTTATCTTTTACGTCCAATCTGCTGCACTTTAGACATAAAAATCTGCTATAATACCTCTCCGTGATTCTCAATTTTGCCAAACCTTTGCTGTCGTTTCTTCCTACGAAATTTTTTACAGTATTACCTCTTCCTTATCAGTAGATCCCCTTTCAGTTTTACTTGAATCTCTTTTGAAAATTTTTGGAAAAAATTACATCTTTACTGCTGGAATTTTTTCGGCGAAAAATCTGGTATTGCACCTTTGTCCTTTTTTCTTCTCCGTAACCTACCAAACCCTAGCCACCTTGCTGCCACAAACCAAGATGTCTTTAGGGAATCCCTCTAGCCTCAAGATGCAGCCATCATAACCTAGTTTCATAACCCTAACAGCATCAAAAACTATAGCCCAAAATAGTAAACCATTACAGCTGAACCCTTCAATCACCGATCTATTGTCCGAACCTTCCACCACCCCATGCCATTAACCCATCAACAGAAAAAAGACAAGGGCATCTCTGATCTACAGACATATGCTATAGCTTCCCAAGATCCAATTGATGCCAAATTTGAAGCATGGGAATCTCGGATTGAATCACGGCTTGAATCGCGCTTGGAAGACAAATTACGCGCTTTGTTTGCAGAATTCAGAATTGGACAACCATCGAGTCCAACCAAACTGCAGCAAGGAGAGAATTTAGAAAGGACCCCAGAGAAGGAGGGACAGCCCTTGGGCATGCTTCAGCCATGCATGAGGGTGGACTTTCCATGATGGGAAGGAGACCCAGCGGGGTGGATTTCGCGCGTAGAACGTTACTTTCGCTACTACCGAACGTCGTATAATGCTATGGTGGAGATTGCTGTCATCCACCTTGAAGGAGATGCTATTCAATGGTACAATTGGCTGGAATATAATCATGGGGCTCCGACATGGAATTAATTTAAGAATGCACTACTGAACCGTTTCGGACCTACAGAGTATGAAAATATCGACGGCCAACTCGCAAAGATTCGAGAAACCTCTACGATTCAAGAGTACCAAACTAGGTTTGAGAAGCTATCTTACCTTGCTCATGATTGGACTAACCGTCAATTGTTAGGAACATTTATCGAAGGACTCAAGCCATAGATAAAAGGGGAAGTTAAGGCATGACCTCTGCATCGTGATGGCTGTGATTTCTTTTGCCCGAATACAAGAAGAACGACTCAACCAAGATTCTTGAAGGATGAGAACCACTCCTAGAACCTCAACATATAAACCCCCTTCTACTTCCAGCCATCCTTTGCTGCCCAAAAAATTGACAAGAGAAGAACTACGTGATCGATCAGCAAAGGGTCTTTGTTGGCATTGTGACGAGCCGTGGAACCGCGATCATCGCTGCAAAAGGGGCCACCTCCTATTAATTGAACCTCTTGAAGACAGGGAGGAGGAGGTCCAAGAGTATTAGGAAGAGGTCACGGATGAAGAATAGTAACCAATTGATATTATGATGCATGCCCTTGCTGGTTATGCGAACCCGCAAACAATGAAAGTGGGAGGATTTCTGAAGCAACAACCAATCACCGTTCTTATTGACACCGGGAGCACTAATAATTTTATGAACAGCAAGGTTGCTGTCCAGATGGCCTTGCCTATTGAGAATTACAGCAGGTTCGATGTTAAAGTCGTAGATGGACGAATTTTGAAGTGTGATCGCAAGTGCCCACGGATGAAATTATTGCTGCAGGACCAAGAGATAATTGCAGATTTTTTCCTCCTCTCTCTCGATGATTATGAGGTCGTGCTTGGCATCGAATGGTTGACGACATTATGTGATGTTTCTTGGAATTTTTTAAAACTAATTATGAGATTTTACAGCAAGGGGAAACAAGTGATATTGTACGGGAAACGTGGGGGCGACGTAACGACAATTTGCACACAACGAATGGAGAAAATTTTGCACAAAGCATGCAGCGGCTTTTTGGTACAACTTAAGCAGCAAAAATGGGTAACAAAGCTTCTTGGATATGATTATGAAATAACTTACAAAAAAGGGAAAGATAATTTTGTTGCAGATGCGCTTTCACAGCTACCCGAGCAAGCTGAATTTTTGGCTGTTTCACTTCCGACCAACGACTTCCTTGAGGATATTAGGAGGGAATGGCAAGATAATCCAGAAACGAGTAAAATCATAAAAAAAATTAAAGGAAGCACCAAGCTCTATGGCTCATTACAGTTGGGACTCAAAGGACTTGCGATATAAAGGACGCATTGTGCTTATGCCAAATTCTACTTGCATAAAGACCATCCTTCAAGAGATGCATTCCACACCTGCAACCGAGCACTCCGGGTTCCTTAGAACCTATAAAAGAATTAAGCAAAATTTTTATTGGATAGGGATGAAAAATATTATTGCTGAATTTGTAGCACAATGTGATATATGTCAATGACACAAAGGTGAGACAGTGGCAAGTCCTGGAAAGTTACAACCTCTACCCATCCCAGAATCAATATGGACTGATATATCAATGAATTTCATCGAAGGGCTTCCCTCATCACAAGGAAAAGAGTTATTCCAGATGTAAGGCACTAAATTAAAGATGAGTACGGCATATCACCCACAAACCGACGGCCAAACTGAAGTGGTGAACAGGTGCTTGGAGACATACCTTAGATGCTTCACCAGTAACTGACCAAAAGAATGGACAAAGTGGCTTCCCTGGGCCGAGTGGTGGTATAATACAACTTATCATTCCTCCACAAAATGTACTCCCTATGAGGCCATGTATGGTCGACCCCCCCCCCTGTAATTCTAAAATATGTGTTGGGCACCTCTAAAGTAGAACAAGTAGACAGGGAACTACAAGATAGAGATTAAATGCTGAAGTTGCTAAAAAATAATCTCACTGCAGCACAAGCAAGGATGAAACAACAATATGATCAACACAGAGGTGAAAGAGAATTTTCAATAGGAGATTGGGTCTTCCTACGGCTCCAGCCATACAAACAAACATCAATCCAAACCAGAGAATCTATAAAGCTTTCACCTTAGTTCTATGGACCCTACCAGATTTTGGAGCGCATCGGAGCAGTAGAATACAGATTGGACTAACCCGTCAGCTCTTGAATCCATCCAGTCTTCCATGTATCATGTTTGAAGCTCAAGTTGGGACAACATGAGATAGCCCAAAGCCATCTACCAAATATAACTACCCAAGGAGAGCTCCAGACCCAACCAAGTGCCATTATTGATCGACGAATCATGACTCGACGATGACGACTTGCTACTGAAGTGTTAATACAGTGGGCAAACCTACCAGCAGAAGATGCCACTTGGGAGAACTACGACGACTTGAAGATCAAATTCCCAGAATTCATGGAACGTCAGCCTCGAGGACAAGGCTGATTTGAAGAGGGTGGGTCTGTTAGGACTCTAGCTATGAGAGTCCTAATTTAGTTTCATTGATAAGGGTATTCATGTAAATCCTATCTAGTCGACCCTTATTAAAGAGGTGAAGAGGCCGGCTAGGTTAGGGTTCGGTTACTTCTTAGGAAAGGAGTCCTTTTAGAGAAAGAATCCTATTAGAAGTAAGAGTCCTATTAGGAAAGGAGTCCTATTAGAAGTAGGAATCCTATTAGGAAAAGAGTCCTATTACAAGTAGAAGTCCTATTTGGAAAAGAGTCCTATTAGGTAAAAAGTCCTATTAGAATTAGGAATCCTACTAGAGAAGGAGTCCTAATTAAAAGTTGGTGAGAAGTAGGAGTCTTGAGTAAGAGTCCTATTAGGAGTTGGGGCTTAGAAGCCTTATAAATAGCCATGTATTCATCCTCTTTAATCAATCAATAGATCAATCCTTTAGCAGCATTTGTGCAGCAACTTGGAGGAAGGAACCCCTACAGAGTTCCAAGGAGGCCGATCCCCTATAGAGATCAACCCCAAGCTTAGAATCCGCGGAGGGTTCTACCCCAGAGCTAGGTTGTTCGTGTGAAGATCGAATCTTAAACTACGTGTGTTGTGATCTAGAATAGGTCTTATCGCCAAAATCGTTGGCGCAAATTGCGAGAAAGGGCAGCAACTATTGCTGCCGCAGCAAAGAACCAGAAGGTCGCTTGCACTAGCGGCGGCTGCCTATAGGGCGCTGGGCACGCGCCGCAACCTGCCAGCAAGGCAGCGCTTGTGGGCGCTGCACCCGTGGGGCAGCGGCACTAGGGCAGCACCCTAGGGGTGCCGGCGGGTGCTGCGCCTGCGGCCACAGACGCCGGCCGGGTGCCCGTGCTCACGCAGCGCGCCGTCGAGGCGTCGGTGGCGGGCGCTGCACCCACGAAGCAGCGGCGGCGCCGCCTCCCTCCCCGCCAGCAATGGGTAGTGCCGCCCGCGGCCAGCCCGCAAGGGATAGCGCCGTGCCTGCGAGGAGGGGCGGTGCGCTCGATCGTAGTGGCCGCCGCCGGCAGGGTGGCGGCGGTTGCAACGCTGCAGAGGAGGGATTAGGGTTTTTCTAGGCAAAAGATGGTTTTATCCTTCGGAATTTCAGAAATTCCAGATTCTATCCCTTTTGACAAAATTACCAAAATACCCTTTTGGCCGAATTACCAAAATACCCTTGGGAATTTAAAAAATTCCCTTTATGTCCCTAATTTTAGAAAAATAAATTTGTTAATTAAATATTTTAATTAACTATTATTTTTTTATCTAGTAGTCCTATAAAATAACATATATATGTGATGTATGATGTGGACAGATGATCATGGACTTATGATTTGATATGTGTACATGTGATTATTATTATTGGGGTCTACGAGCCTCTATTTTTCTCGTTTATTGTCGGGCCTGCGTGCCTGTAATTATGTTGCAATTACACGATGAGGCGCAGCGGTAGCGTGACTCACGAGGCCGAGACGGATGATCCGACGTATAAAGATGTGTTGAGATGCCGACGGATCCGACGAAGTGAGATGGATGATCACAGGACATAGAGATGCGCCGAAGTACATATAGATCTTGGTGTGAGTGATTGGGCCCACTGGCTCGGGCCTGATCACATTAGGATATGGTCCATGATCATTTGGTGTGATTGCTCATGTGATGTATGATTAGTTATACACCTACTAGATATGTATATATATATTTGCATGCCATGTAGATATATATATTAAATATGTATATATGTGACATATTATATTAGGAGACCAAACCAAAATCCCCTCTATTAATAATATTAAGTCGATAAACGTGAGGCAATAAGATTAACCCATGTGGCCTTCTATCGTTATACCTAGGAGCCGATTCCCGATGTAGGTTGAGTTGATCGAGTCCCTCGAGACTCACCTATATCGCATCTCGCCATCTTATCTATGACATAGAAATGTCAGAGGTGACCTGAGGACATGGTATGCTTGGTTGAGTCCCTCAAGAGTATATCACCAAATCAGACTCATATGGTAACGATGTTAATGACTTAACCGAACATCATGGTTGGTCGAGTCCCTCGAGTCTATGGTGGTTCGGAGGCCGAACAAGACGGGAATCACAAGGAGTTATGATTGGCAAGAGTTGTCTACCTTTACGGACTTAACATGATTGATCGAGTCCCTCGAGGTTACTAGAGATTTACCGGTGGTCTTCAATTCACATACCGGAGGGTGTTGTGTGTCTCACGAAAAATTAGTGGGAATACATTAAGATAGAAGTCCTTATCTTAATTATTTAATTTCTACAAAGTCTGCATGTTATTTATTTCTGCTACATCTTTTATTTCAGAAAAATATCGCTTTCAAATCCTTTATGTGGCATACTTGATGCCAACCCGCCTCATTGGCCCAAATTATATGGTTTGGCTTCGTAATCTGAGAATCGTTCTCACGGCAGAGAAAATCACATATGTCCTTAATACAGTGATCCCTATGCCCGATGAAGGGACAAGCGAGGATGAGATCGCTCATTATGTGAAGTACTTAGATGATTCCACTCTTGCTCAGTGTTATATGTTGGCCTCTATTACTACTGAGTTACAAAGACAGCATGAAAATATGGATGCTAATTCCATACTCCTACATATCCGTAAACTGTTTGAGGAACAGGAAAGAACTCAGCGATATGAGATATCAAAGAGTCTTTTTCGTGCTAGGATGACTGAGGGGACACTGGTTCAGAACCATGTCCTTAAGATGATTGAGTGAATCGAAAAACTCACAGGTCTAGGAATGGTCCTAGAGGATAACCTGTGTGTGGATCTTGTACTTCAGTCCCTACCAGATTCCTTTTCTCAGTCCATAATGAATTTTAATATGAACAAACTTGAGGTGATCCTCCCAGAGCTCCTCAATATGTTGAGAGAAACAAAGAGCACCTTCAAGAAAGAGAAGCCGGTTCTCTACACTAGTGAGACCAGAAAGAATGGGAAGACTAAGAAGACCCTTGAGAAGGGCAAGGGCAAGGGCAAAATGGGTAAGGCAAAGGTTGCCAAGAAAGACCCAACAAAGGACAAAGGCCAGTGCTTCCACTATGGTATAGATGGGCACCGGAAGAGAAACTGCAAAGAGTACCTTATAGAAAGGGTGAAATAGAAGCTTGCAGAAGCTTCAGGTACATTCATGATCAGTCTCCATTTGTTAGAATCTTATGATAACACATGGGTATTAGATACCGGGAGTGCTTATAATATCTGCAATTCATTATAGGTTCTGGCAGGACCTAGGAGATTGAACAGAGGTGAGATGGACCTTAAGATGGGTAATGGAGCAAAGGTTGCTGCCCTGGCTGTTGGCAAGGTCACTTTACATCTGCCTGGTGGAGCTATTATTGTATTAGATACATGCTATTATGTTCCTTCTATTATCAAAAATTATTATTTCCATTTCATATTTGATAGTTAATGGATATAAATTAGTTTTTTGAGAACAATGGTTGTTCAATAATATTAGATGATGAGATCATCTTGAAAGGAACATTGCATAATGGTTTATTTATGCTAGATATTGCTCCACATATCATGAGTGTAAGTGAGTCTAAGAGGAAACGAGAAGTGGAGAACCAGATAGGAAAGAGTATTAAAACCCTTCGATCAGATCGAGGAGGTGAGTACTTGAGTAGAGTTCACCCAGTTCCTCAAAGACTATGGGATTTTATCCCAATGGACACCTCCTTATACACCACAGCTTAATGGTGTATCAAAAAGGAGGAATCACACATTGTTAGACATGGTGCATTCCATGATGTGTTTCGCCGACCTGCCCATCTCATTCTGGGGATATGCTCTAGAAACCGCAGCTTACCTTCTGAACAGAATTCCAACTAAGTCAATGATGTCTACTCCATATGAGATATGGAATGGGAAGAAGCCTAATCTTAAAGTTGTTAAGATTTGGGGCTGCCCTACCCACGTTAAAAGACACAACCCTGACAAGTTAGAATCTAGGACGAAATGGTGCAAGTTCATTGGATACCCTAAGGAAACTTATGGGTATTATTTCTATCACCCTGAGGACCGAAAGGTCTTTGTAGCCAAGAGAGCTGTGTTCCTTGAGAAGGAACACATTTATGGTGGAGACAGTGGGAGCATGATAGAGTTGAGTGAGGTTGGAGAACGTAGCTCAAGCACCATTCCAGAATCTGTTCAGATACCTAACACACAAGTTCCAACTTTACGTAGGTCAGATAGAGTATCCCATCCTCCTGAGAGATATGTGGGACATATCAGAAGAGAGGATGTTGAGGATATTGATCCTCAGACCTACGAGGAGGCTATTATGAGCTTAGACTCTGGGAAACGGTAAGAAGCCATGGATTTAGAAATGGATTCCATGTACTCCAACAAGGTTTGAAACTTAGTTAATGCACCTGAGGGTATTGTACCCATTGGTTGCAAGTGGATCTTCAAAAAGAAGATTGGAGTAGATGAAAAGGTAGAGACCTATAAAGCAAGGCTAGTAGCTAAGGGGTATCGTCAAAGGCAAGGTGTTGACTATGACGAAACTTTCTCACCTGTAGCCATGCTAAAATCCATTCGAATTTTATTGTCTATTGTAGCACACTATGATTATGAGATCTGGTAGATGGACGTCAAAACCGTATTCCTCAATGGTAACCTCGATAAGGAGGTGTATATGATATAATCTGAGGGATTCGTGTCCAAGGATAACCTAGATAAGGTGTGCAAGTTGCTTAGATCCATTTATGGATTAAATCAAGCATCCCGAAGTTGGAACATAAGATTTGATGAGGCGATCAGATCATATGACTTTGTTAAGAACGAAGATGAACCTTATGTGTATAGGAATTAAGTGGGAGCACTATCACCCTTTTGGTATTATATGTGGATGACATCCTGATCATTGAGAATGATGTAGGAATGCTCTCCACAGTAAAGACTTGGTTATCTAGGTACTTCTTCATGAAGGACTTAGGGAAAGCATCCTACATATTGGGGATACGGATCTATAAAGATAGATCCAAGAGGATGCTTGGCTTGTCCCAGTCCAGGTACATAAACACCATTGTCAAAAGGTTTGGCATGGAAAATTCCAAGAGAGGTCTCATACCAATGAGACATGGAATATCACTTTCTAGGAGTATGTCCCCAAAGACTCTTGAAGAAAGGGAACACATGCATATGATGTCATATGCATCAGCGATAGGATCTATCATGTATGCTGTGCTATGTACCAGGCCTGATATAGCGCATGCTCTGAGTGTCACGAGCAGATATCAGGTAGATACGGGCTTGGAGCACTGGAAAGCAGTAAAATTTATCCTTAAGTACTTGAGAATGAATAAGGATCTTTTACTAGTATATGAAGGTAGTAGCCTCATGGTTGAGGGCTACTTGGACTCGAGTATCCAGTCCGATATCGATGATAGCAAGTCTAATTCAGGGTATGTGTTCACCCTGAAAGGAGGAGCAGTATGTTGGAAGAGTTTCAAGCAAGACACTACTGCTGACTCGACCATAGAGGCGGAATACATTACTGCGGTAGAGGCAGCAAAGGAGGGAGTCTGGATGAACAAGTTCATCACAGATCTAGGAGTCATCTTGAGCAGCAAGGAGCTGATTCTTTTAAATTATGATAAATATGAGACGATTACTTAAATAAGGGAACCCAGGTCTCATTAGAAGTGTTCTGAGGAGGTTCCAACTTATTAGAGAGATCATGGCCCGAAGAGATGTAGTAGTGGAAAGAGTTCCATCCGAAGATAACATTGCAGATCTACGGACAAAGCCATTGACTCAGATTATCTTTAAGCGTCACAGAGGTCTGATGGGGATCAAACATGTTGGTGATTTGCTTTAGGTCAAGTGGGAGATTGCTAGTTATAGGTGCCCTACAAGCCAATCACATGAGTGATTGCACCTGTAACACGCTGCGTCAATCTCTTTGCTCATGATTATTGGCATTATCTCACATTATCTAGATATATATTATGATGTCCTTAGATCTATGCAATGAGAATTGGATCATGATGAGATTACGATAATGAGACCGATTCACCTTTAAACACAGACCAATTATCCTGGTCATAGGTTACTCGGGAAGGATATCGAGATAACCGGATAGACTGGTGTGCTGTGTACCCGTTCATATGATGGAGGTAGCTAGTCTCATAGCTACTCGTGTGGGGACACTAAGGGTATAGTGCAGGTGCTCATTGGAGAATGAGTTCACTGATTGATCCGCCTACAGAATGCTGGATGGTTATTGATACATCACGTCAGACAGTGATTCCATAGTCCTAGTAGTGTATCTGGTCCTTAGACTTGAGACACCAAGGATGTTCTGTATGAGTACTCCACTCTTTGATACCAGACTTATATGTTTGGAAAGTTCCATATCTAGTGCAGCCGGTCATTGGGAGTGGTAGCCAACTTTACGAGGGCTATTGAGTGTCAATAGAGGATTATTCGGTCTCGGTATCATGAGAGGAATATCCCATGTGTTCTTGCTCGAACAAATCCTTGGCCAAGGTTATTCGGATTGAGAGAGAAAGAGTTCTCTGGGAGAATCCGACAAGAGCAAGACTCGAGGAGAGACCATATGGGCCTGATAACACCATGCCCAGTATAGGGTCTCTGGGATATTAGATGGATGAGAGATTATAGATACATGGTAACTAAGGACAGATAGGTCCAAAGGATTGGATTCCCGTGTATCGTCTGGGTGCCGTGGTGTAGTGGCCTGGTACGTTCGCAATCGATGAGTTGGATGAATTATTATAGAGATAATAATTCACTATGTCAGAAGGAGTTCTGACAAGTATAACTCACGGCCAGCTCGATATTGGGCCTAGAGGGCCACACACATATGGTAGGTGTTGCGACGAGTAGAGGTTCGGATATGAGATATCCATTGAACCCCCTATCTTATTGGATATCCATTAAGCCCCTGAATTATTGGATCCTGAGATGAGATCCAATAATTGCTAATAAGAGATTATTGGGTAGAAACCCACTAATCCAAGAGGCTTGGGTAATTGGATGGAGATCCAATACCCAATAGGGCAAAAAGGTCCATTAGGGTTTTCAGGGGGCCTCTATAAATAGGAGGAAACCAGAGTTCTATAGGCTGAGGGTTTTTGGTAGTCACCTCCTATTCGCCTCTCCTAGAGAGAGAGGTGCATTGTCGCAATCCCTGTTGTGTGGATACCGCTAGAGAGGAGGACACTTGACTTCCTTCATCCTCTCCCACAAATCTGCAAGAATTCAGGGATATATGATCTCCCTAGGTATCTTCTTTTGCACATGCAGTTTTTGCGGATTTGTTTGTGATGCACTGATCTTCGCACGATGACAAAAACTTTCTACGGGAAATCTGGGTTTTGTTTTTCTGTTCTTCCGCTACACATGTGATGTCGCCCAACAATCTCATCCAATTAGATCTTATCCAATCATTTAATTGGATTTCATCCATAGGATCCAAACTAGGGGCTTCGTAGATATCTCATATCCGCACCTCTACTCGTCGCAACATCCACCTTATGTATGTGACCCTCTAGGCCTGATACCGAGCTGGCCATAAGTCGCTCCCGTTAGAACTCCTTCTGACTCAGAACACCTTCTGATATAGTAAATTATTATCTCCATAATAATTCACTCGACTCATCGGCTATGGACGTACAAGGCCACTACACCATAGTCCCTAGATGGAACAGGGGGATCTAATCTATCGGACTTGTCTGTGCTCAATTACCATGTATCTATAGTCCCTCATCCATCTAAAATCCTATAGATCGTATATTAGGCATGGTAAAGTTAGGCCCATACGGAATCCTATTCGAGTCTCGCTCTAATCGGATTCTCCCGGAGAACTACTTCTCTCTCAATCTGAACGACCCTAGACAAGGATTTTGCTTGAGTGAGCACACGCGGGATATATCTCTCATGATATCGAGAGTGAATGATCCTTTATTGATATGCAATTACCTTCGTATGGTTGGCTACCATTCCCGAGAACCGGCTATACCAAATTTGGAACTCTCTAAATCTGTAAGTCTGGCGTCAAAGAATGGAGTACTCAAATAAGACATCTTTGTGCCTCAAGTGTCGGGACCAGACACACTACTAGAACTATGAAATTGTTGTCTGGCATTAGGTATCATTAACCATACAGCATTTTGTAAGTAGATCAATCAGTGAACTCATTCTCCAATAAGCACCTGCATTGTATCTCTAGTATCCCCACACAAGAGACTATGAGACTAGTCACCTCCATCATATAGACGAGTATACAATATACCAGTCTATTTGGTTATTTCGATGTCCTCATCGAGTAACCTATGACCACGATGATTTAGGATCTGTGTTTAAAGGTATATCGGTCTCATTATCATGATCTCATCATGATTTGATTCTCATTGCATAAATCTATGGACATCACAATACTCATCCAGATAATGTGAGAAAATACCAATAATAATATATGAAGAGATCGACGTAACATGTCACAGGTGCCATCACTCGTGTGATTGGCTTATAGGGCACCTACAATCAACAATCTCCTACTTGACCTAAAGCCAATCACCTACATGTCTGATCCCCATCAGACCTCTGTGATACTCAAATATAATCTGAGTCAATGACTTTTTCAGTGGATCAACAATGTTATCATCGGATGGAACTCTTTCCATTGCTATATCTCCTCGGGCTACGATCTCATTGATTAGGTGGAACCTCCTCAGAACACTTCTGGCGAGACCTGGGTTCCCCAGCATAATCAATCGCCCTGTTATTGTCACCCTATATGGGAATCAACTTCATACTATTCGACACAACTCCTAGATCTACGATGAACTTCTTCATCCAGACTCCCTCTTTTGCTGCCTCTGTCGCAGCAATGTATTCTGCCTCTATGGTCAAGTCAGCAGTAGTATCTTGCTTGAAACTTTTCCAACATACTGCTCCTTCATTCAAGGTGAACACATACCCTAAATTCAACTTGCTATCATCGATATCGGACTGGAAGCTCGATTCTGTGTAGCCCTCAACTCCGAGGCTACTGCCTCCATATATCAGTAAAAGATCCTTAGTTCTTCTTAAGTACATAAGGATATACTTTACTGTTTTCCAATGCTCCAAGCCTGGATTTGCCTGATACCTGCTTGTGACACTCAGAGCATGCACTATATCAGGGCTGGTACATAGTATGGTATATATGATAGATCCTAACGCATAGGGTATCGAATCCATATTTGCCAATTATCAAGGAGTTTTTGGGGACATACTCCGAGAAATTCTATGTATCTAGAGTGGGACAAGCCAAGTATCATTTTGGATCTATCTCTATAGATCTGAATCCCCAGAATATAGGATGCTTCCCCTAAGTCCTTCAGAGAGAAGTCTCTAGATAACCAAGCTTTTACTATAGAGAGCATTCCTACATCATTCCTAATGATTAAGATGTCATCCACATATAACACGAAGAAGGTGATAGCACTCCCACTTACCTTCCTATATACACAAGGCTCATCTTCGTTCTTAACGAAGTCATAGAATCTGATTGCCTTATCAAATCTTATATTCCAACTTCGAGAAGCTTGCTTTAGTCCATAAATGGACTTAAGCAATCTGCACACCTTATCTGGACTGTGCTTGGACATGAATCCCTCAAGTTGTATCATATATACTTCCTCTTCGAGGTTGCCATTGAGGAATGCAGTTTTTATGTCCATCTGCCAGATCTCATCGTCATAATGTACTGCAATAGCCAATAGAATTCAAATGGATTTCAGCATAGCTACTGGTGCAAAGGTTTCGTCATAGTCAACACCTTGCTTCTGATGATACACCTTAGCCACTAGCCTTGTCTTATAGGTCTTTACCTTTCCATGTACTTCGATCTTCTTCTTGAAGATCCATTTGCAGCCAATGGATACGATACCCTCAGGTGCATCAACAAGGTTCCAAACCTTGTTGGAGTACATGGATTCCATCTCAGAATTCATGGCTTCTTGTCACTTCCCGGAGTCTATGCTCATAATAGCCTCCTTGTAGGTCTGAGGATTAATATCCTCCACTGATATGTCTCACATATCTCTCAAGAGTGTGTGACACCCTATCAATCCTACGTAATGTTGGATCTTGTGTGTTAGGTACCTAAACATACATTGTCTCCGGAATGGTGCCTAAGCTAGGTTCTCCAACCTCATTCAATTCTATCATACTTCCACTATTTCCACCAAGAATGTGTTCCTTCTCAAGAAACACTACTCTCTTGGCAACAAAGATCTTTTGGTCCTTAGGGTGATAGAAATAATAACCATAATTTTTCTTGGAATATCCCACGAACTTGCACCATTCCCTCCTAGATTCTAACTTATTGGGGTCATGTCTTTTAACATGGGCAAGGTAGTCCTAAATCTTAACAACCTTAAGATCGGGTATTAGGACTCTAGCTAGGAGAGTCCTAACCTGTTGGGACTCTAGCTAGGAGAGTCCTAATTGAGTTTCATTGATAAGGGCATTCATGTAAATCCTATCTAGCCAACCCTTATTAAAAAGGTGAAGAGGGCAGCTAGGGTTAGGATTCGTTTGGAGGTTGCTTCTTAGAGAAGCATCAAGAGTTTATTAAAAGTAGGAGTCTTGAGTAGGAGAGTTTATTAAAAGTAGGAATCTTGAGTAAGAGTCCTAACAATAGAGAACTCTAGCTATACTAGGGGTCTTGAGTTGGAGTCCTATATAAGCATGTAGCCTCCACCTCTTTGAAATAATAAAAAGAAGATTCATCTACAGTTGTAGCCACTAGGCCGACTACTTGGATGGTGGAACCCCTATAGCGTTCTAAGGGTTGATCCCCCTCAAAAATCAAATCTATATAGAATTCCTTTGGGGTTTTATCATCTGGTATCAGAGCAGCGATCTTGCTGATTTTGCTGCCATCCCTGCCACCCACCATCAGCCAAGCAATTCCCATAATTGCTCTTGACGTAGCTGTCTCCACCGTCATCTTCTACCGTAGATCAAATCAATTTACTGCTGCCACCTCCAATTGCATCAGAGATCTGGTATTTCTCCTATCACCAATACCTTTTGCTGCTACAATTTTCCTTTCAAAATACTAAAAGAAGTCTTACTATCTATCCCTTGCTACAAATTCCTTTTGTCGTAAAAGTTATCATCTTTACGAACGAAGGATTGTGCAAAAAATTTTAGCTGCCTATTGCTGCCTTTTAACTGATCTATTTGCTATATTTTTTGAATGAAATTTCTTGAGCACTTCTTAGATCATCTTGGCTTTCATCTCTGATAAATCTATTATAGAATTCATCTCAGAAACATTCTTGTTTTGCTGTAAGTTTTCATCGCAAACGGCGAGAATTTTGCTATCGCAAATTGCACTAATTTCTTTACTGTTATGCTGCTGAAATTTTCTTGATCCAATTTGTCATCCTTGCTGTTATCTAAACTGAGATTCTACTATCAAATCCCCTCCTCAAATTTCTAGGTTTTCGCTAAAAATTTTGTCGAGAAACCGTTGTTTCTTCGATAACAATTCTGCTCTTATGAGACAACACATATCGGCAACAACTTCCATTGAATTCTATCAAATCTCTGCCATCATCTACTGCAGATCTAAAACCCTCTTCCCTAACCTTAATTCAATACCATCATAGCCCAAAACTCCATCAAACTAGACCCCTAAACCGCACCCAAAGAAGCCATAAAACAAGCCTAAACTGTAGCCTACATCCACCAATCCACCAACCTGATAGGACCCTAGTAGGGTTGGGTCCTACTCAACCAAGTAGTAGCTAATAAAAACCCTATGAGTATAAGAAATCCCACCTAACCACCTCTATCCTATAAAGAAGAGAGGCTAGGGTTTATATTTGGGCTATTGGGCCTCTTAGCCACCGCCCCCCTTATTATTGGGCCGGTCGAATAAAGTTAAGGGTAAATTGGGTAGTTCACTTAGAAAGCAGCCCCTAGGGCTAGAGTTTAGAGCTCTATATAAGCTTGTAGCCTCCACCTCTTTGGAATAAGAAAGATCAATCTACAATTGTAGCCACCAGGCTACTTGGAGGGTGGAACCCCTATAGCGTTCCAAGGGTTGATCCCCCTCAAAGATCAATCTCCAAAGAATTCCTCTGGGGTTCTATCATCTGGTACCAGAGCAGTGATCTTGCTGCTTTTGCTGCCATCCCTACCGCCCACCATCAACCAAGCAATTCCCACAATTGCTCTTGACGTCATCGTCTCAACCGTCATCTCCTGACGTAGATCAATTCAATCTATTGTCGCCACCTCCAATTGCATCAGAGATCTGGTATTTTTCTACCACCAATACCCTTTGCTACTATAATTTTTCATCTAAAATACCAAAAATAAGTTTTTCTATCTATCCCTTACTTGCAAATTCCTTGCATCACAAAAGTTACCATCTTTGTGAACAAAGGATTGCTGTAGAAAATTTCAGCCATGTGTTACTACCTTTAACCAATCTAATTGTTATCCTTTTTGAACGAAATTTCTTGTGCACCTCATAGATCATCTTGGCTCCCATCCATGATTGATCTATTATAGAATTCATCTTAAAAAAAATTTGTGTGTTGCTGCAATCTCTCGTCGCAAACTGCTAAAATTTTTCGATGAGAATTCTGCTATCGCAACTTGCATCGATTTCTTTATTGTTATGCTGCTGAAATTTCTTGATCCAATTTATCATCCTTGCTGTTATTTAAACTAAGATTCTACCATCAAACCCTCTCCTCAAATCCCTGAGTTTTCGCTAGAAATTTCATCGAGAAACCACTATTTCTTCGATGACAATTCTGCTCTTATGAGACAGCGCATATCGGCAGTAATTTCCATTGATTTTTGTCAAATCTTTGCTGCGATATACCACAGATCTAAAACCCTCTTCTCTAATCTTCATCCACTATCATCACAGCCCAAAACTCCATCAAACCGCAGCCCCAAACTGCGCCCAAAATAGCCACAAAACAAGCCTAAACCGCAGCCTACATCCACCAATCCACCAACCCTTTCAGCCACCGCTTCTCTCAACCAATACATGCCTTTAACTCGACAACAAAAAAGAGATCTTAATATTACAAATTTGGAGACATATGCTATGGCATCCGAGGAGGCAATTGATGCTAAATTCGAAGCCTTCAAGACACAAATGGAGGAGAAGATTCAGACTCTCTTTATCGAACTCAGTTTGGGTCGACCACTGAGCCCAAAGAAATCACATCAAGGAGAGAGCTCTGATCGAAGAGATGACCTCCAAGAGAGGGGAGGCTCTATGACCAATCCATACTATCCACGCATGAGGGTGGACTTCCCTAGATGGGAAGAAGGAGGCCCGATTGGTTGGATCTCACGCGCGGAGCGATATTTTCGGTACCACAAAACCGCAGATGCATCTATGGTAGAAATTATAGCTATACATCTTGAATGGAATGCCATACAATGGTTTGATTGGTTTGAACTCACTCATGGAGTCCTCTCATGGTGATAATTCAAAGAAGGACTACTGATCCGCTTCGGACCAACCGATTACGAGAACATCGACGGACAACTAGCGAAGATCCGACAAACCTCCACCATTCAGGAGTATCAAACTAGGTTTGAAAGGTTATCTAATCAAACTCATGATTAGTCTGAAAAACAATTATTGGGAACATTTATTGAGGGCTTGAAGCCACAGGTCCGAGGAGAAGTTAAAGCGCGACAACCGTACACGCTTATGGCAGCCATCTCTTTCGCACGACTTCAGAAGGAGCGATTGAACCATGAAGCCTAGAGGACTAGGGTCGCTCCCCAACCAGCAATATCGAAACCCTCAGCCCCCCCTACTATCAGCCGAGCTCCTACACTAAAAAGGTTGAAAAGAGAAGAGCTTCGAGACCGATCTACCAAGGGGTTATGTTGGCATTGTGATAAGCCGTGGAGCCGCGAGCATCGCTGTAAAAAAGGGAGACTTCTTACGATTGAACCAGTGGAAGAAGAGATCAGTGAATAGCCAGAAGAGAGTCTTGAACATGAGGAAGAAGAGCCACAATCGACCAACTTTATGGTACATGCGCTAGCCGGCTACTCAAATCCGCAAACGATAAAAGTTGGAGGCCTACTCAAACAACAACTGATCACCGTTCTCATCGATATTGGCAGCACTAATAACTTTCTAAACAGTAAGGTTGCTGCTCAGATGGTGCTCCACATCGAAGGTTGCAGCAAGTTCGACGTAAAGGTCGCCGACGGCCGAATCCTAAAATGCGACCAAAGATGCCCGCAAGTGAAACTATTACTACAGAACCAAGTAATTGTTGCTGACTTCTTCCTCCTACCAATTGATGATTATGAGGCTATGCTGGGTATAGAATGGCTAATGATGCTAGGTGACATCTCTTGGAACTTTTCCAAATTGATTATGAAATTCTATTGCAAATGCAAATAGGTCACCCTACGCAGGAAGCGCGGAAGCAACGTAACCACCATTTCAACCCAACGAATGGAGAAAGTTTTACAAAAGAAAAATGGTGGCTTTCTTATGCATCTCCATCAGCAACCAGAGGGGAAGAAAACAGAAATTAAAGATCAAAATCTCATCCAACTAGTTGAATTTGATGATGTTTTTGCTGAACCGCGCAGTCTTCCTCCTACTCGGCAACATGACCACTGAATTCCAATCCTTCCAGGCAAACCACCAGCAAACACTTAACCTTACCACTATCCTCACCTCCAGAAGGATGAAATTGAGAAGATCTTGAAGGAAATGCTCAAAACATGGGTGATTCAGCCAAGCTGCAGCCCCTACTCTTCACCGGTGCTACTTATGCACAAGAAAGATGGAACTTAGCAGATGTGCATCGACTACCGAGCTCTAAATGACATCACCATCAAGGATAAGTACCTAATACCAGTGGTGGATGAACTTCTTAATGAATTAAAAGGAGCTTGAGTCTTCATGAAGTTGGACCTCCGATCCGGTTACCACCAAATTCGGGTATGTGAAAGGTGACATCCCAAAAACTGCTTTTCATACTTATAACAACCATTATGAATTCTTGGTAATGCCCTTTGGACTCACTAATGCTCCTTCAACCTTCCAAAGTCTCATGAATGATATTTTTCGGAGCTTTCTTCACAAATTTATGCTGGTATTTTTTGATGATATTCTCATTTACATCCCTTCTCTTGAGACTCACTTTCAGCACTTGCGAATGTTGAATCTCAGATTTTGACGATAAAACTAATTGAGTGTGTTTTGTTGTTTAACTGTGTGTTGAGTTATGCAGGTCAACTATCAATCAGGATTAGACAGTTGACACTAGAGGAATTGATGTTGCGCTGGAGGTGATCACGTTAGAATATTAGATGTCAAGCCGGAGGTTCGGTCGACTATCGACAGGAGGCTTCATACGTCGAGCATCGGGCCAAGAAGAGCATGCTGCTCCAAGGATATCGGGGTTACGGAGGTCAATTGCCGATTTGGCAACGGACCGCAAGAGAGGATGATGTGCCGAAGGATCGGACGAAGCGCCGACCAATGACGTGCCGGGCAACTGAATGTCAATTTGCGTTGTAATAACTGTCTAGATCGAAGTAGAGTGTTTGTTATTTGTGTGTAGGAGTAACTACGATAAGGATGAAGACGTAAAGCGAAACAGAGTGCCGGAAGTCAAGTGGGATGGATCGTTGGGAGTTCGAGAGTTCGACGGAAGTCCGAAGATTCATTGGGAGTGCTGCCGGAACCGACCGAGAACGAGTAGGGAGCTTGCCGAAGGGTTTTCGGAAGTTCACCGGAATGTTCATCGAAAGTTCATGGAGCTTGCCAAGAAAGATCGGAGCTTGCCAAAGAAGCTTGGGGGAACTCGCCAAAATCATCATGGAGTCTGAGAGCTTGCCGGGAGTCTGCAGGATAGTTTCCGAGGGATCGTCGGAAGACCGCCAGAAGTTCGTCGGAAGAAGACTTGACTTGCGGACTTTGTAATAGCTTAGGAATGTCTTTAATTTCGTAGTTAGCACATTAATTTAGGTTAGGATTAGGTGTTAATCTGCTTAGCAGTATGAGCGTTCGACTTTGTTTTGAGATTGGTTTGGGTAGAGTTTGATTAAACAGAAGATAAATATATCATGGTGGCATAAATAGATATCTTGATGGCTTTGGTAGTCTTGAGCGATGCTTCGCCCGGCAGCCGAGAAGCAGTGGAACACTGGTAGGTGTGCATGCCATACGACCTATGTATGTTGGGGTGGTAGTGCAGCCCTATTTGTCATGATCACTGACAGTGATGATGCTTTCACCTCTAACAGAATGATAGCATCTTCTTATAAGGAACTCCAATTTGATTTCAAATTTGGAGCCCAAATTTGAATCCATTTTGGATCTATAAATACCCCCCCTTTCTCAACTGAAAGAGGGCTCTTAAGAGTTTGATTTTGAGCAAATAAGTCTTGTGAAAGTCTTGTTCTTCATTTGCTTAAGTGTTCACCTCATTTCCTTCTCTTTGTGAAAACTTGTAAGAGTGTGAACCTCTTATAAAAGGGTTGTAAGAGGGGTATTTGGTCCTTCCCCTACAAAAGGATTTACCAGTGGAAGTTGGGTGCCTCATCGGAGAAGGCTTCGGAAGTGGATGTAGGTTGGATGACCAAACCACTATAAATCTGGTTTGCATTTACGTTCTTGCTATTTACATTGCTGCAAACCCTCTTCATTTGCTGCCTTATTTACTCAACTTCCTCTTCATCTTCTTACATATGCTTTAAAGTTAATATGCAATCTTTCTGGGTTCAAACGAAATGTTGCATTCATTCATACGAAGTTTCCAAACTTATTTTAATCGGTGAAAATTTCTCGTTCCTTACCACTGCACGAATTCACCCCCCCCCCCCCTCTTAGTGCCGCTCGATCCCTAACAATTGGTATCAGAGCCACGTTCTTTCTCTTTCGGATTTATACCCGTGAGAAATGGCTCTAAATGGTTTTCAAGAGGGCTTTTTGGTTTTTCGTCCACCGTTCTTTAACGGATCGGACTACACATATTAGAAAACTCGAATGAGAGTTTTTATGCTTTCAATGGATTTGGATTTGTGGAACATCATCGAAAATGGCTTTCAACCTTCCTCTAAACTGACGAACGAATGGTCGGATTTAGAGAAAAGGTCTTTTTCTTTAAACGCAAAGGCTATGAATGCCTTATTTTGCGCTTTAGATAAGAACGAGTTCAATCATATTTCAATGTACGAAACGGCTTTCGATATTTGGTGAACACTTGAAATCATGCACGAGGGAACTAGTGGAGTTAAAGACTCGAAAGTAAACCTCTTATTGCATGATTTTGAGCTCTTCCGAATGACACCAAGCGAAACTATCGGCGATATGTACACACTTCACGGATGTCGTCAATAGCTTGAAAAGTCTTGGTAAATATTTTTCGAACTTTGAACTCACTAACAAGATTTTAAGATCCCTCCCAAAGAGTTAGGATCCAAAAGTAACCGCAATACAAGAGACTAAATATTTAAATATTTTTTTATTGGAAGAACTAATCGGTTCACTAATGATATATGAAATGAGTTTCTTCGAGCATTTGGAACATGATGAACATATGAACCACCTTCTAAAGAACAAGAAGGATTTGGAACATTGGACAAATGAATGCCACTTGAGTGATGACTCAAGCGATGAGGACAATGAGGACATTGAACACATAACAATGAATGTTAACAAGTTCATTAAACAAAAATTAAAAAGCACAAATAAACTTGAATGGAGAAAGAGGCCAAAGAAGAAGAAGAAGGGTTGCAAAGAAGAATCAAGTAAAGAAGAGGCGAAATGGGCTTTGACGGTTTTCGACAATGAGGTAAGAAACTCACCCAAGTTGTTCTTACCTTACTTTGAAATTACATGATCCTTTCATGAGTTGCTTGAAATAGTTGGTAGGATTTTTTTTAATGCTTTTTCCTTCCTAATATTTTTGAAAAGTAAAAATTATGAATGATATTTGCATGATTTGTGATATTGCCTAGAATTAATCTATGCATGTGTATCTTGATATTTCATTTCTAAACATGATGCTTGATGATTTTGTAACATGCATTAGTTTTTGAAGTAATGTTGATTTGACTCTATATTGTGGATTAACGTATTCTTGGTCTAATTGTTTTCATGACAAATTAAGATGACATTTTGAGATGATGAAATTTCATGTATACTTTCCATATCGGTTTTCAATCTTAAACATGATACATATCTATGTATGAATTTCTTGAAAATCTTTTGATGATAGATGTATGTATCTTGATTATAATTTGAAAAATTCCATCTTGGCTTAGTGGGTTTTAACCCTTTATAATGATGAAATTTTTATTGATACATGTCTTCATGAAATCAATTATAAAGAGCCAACCCACAAATTTTCAAAATGAAAGAAATGTGGCTTTGATATTGTCTTGTGTTATATTTGGACTTAATGGGTTTTATGACAAAAGTTATTTTTCAGATTTTTAAAATGATGTATGATTTTAGCAAAAGTTTGAGCATTGATCATCTTGTTATAACAAATGAAAGAAAGAAGTGAAATGATTTTAATGATAAATTCATGATGATCTCATGTTTAAATATGATGCATGACATTGATCATTCTTATGAAAGATCAAATCACGTAAATTGAAACTCTTAAAAATAAGAAAATGCACTATCATAATGTTTTATTTTTGATGTGTTTGGTCTTAACGGTCTTTATGACGAAACTTACATCTTGCTTTAAAAAGTTGATACATGCTCACATGTAATCAATTTATGTTGCTCTTATTAAAATTTTTGAATGAAAGATTTTGATGCATTTGATCTTAATGGGTTTAATGAAAAACTTATATTTTGAATTTATACAATGATGGCTTATGTATAAATATTTGAACATACATTATGAAATCATCATTGAAATAAAAATATTAAAAGTTTGTTATCATGCTTAATGACTTTGTGATATCATATCTTGATGACAAACTCATGTTTTGGTCTTAAATTTGATAATCATCGTTTGAAACATGAGCACACTTGTTTGAAACAAAATGAAACATATTATCATGATAAATTGAATCTCATAATGTGTTATATTTTTATCTTGATGAATTTTATGATGAAGTTTATCTTTCAATGTTAAATGTTGATATTTCTATTTTATTTGACATCAAAAAATAAAGGCATGCTCATATGAAATAAATCATACAATGCAAATGCATGTTTCTTGAAATCTTTCGATTTTTCAAATAAAAGGCAAGTGATAAATTCATTTATGATATTTTGTAAATCACTTGACTTATGAATGAGATATTGATGATACGGTAATGACTTTATTCATGTTATGAATGTTAAAAATGATAATTTGATTAGGAGTTTCGAATTGACAAAATGAGTTTGAATAATTTTATGACTCCTCTCTTGATCTCTTGAAATCATGACCTTGAATTCTTGACTTGAGATATTTTTGGGAATCAAAATATTCTCCTCTATGATTGCTTCTTTTTTTTCATTTACTAAAGAGGAAAACAATTCAAGTTTATGTCATTTGTGAATCTCACAAACTATGTTAATGATTTTGATGATTTGAACTTGAATGAGCTTTATCACAATCCAAGTCTTGATATTTTGATATTTGATAATTGGAATTCTTATGCATGAATCAAGTTACTCTTTGTGCTATATCTTTTCAAATGAATCATGAGCCTTGATGTCATATATTTCATGATATAGAAATGACAAGATTTCTTTGCCTTGTGTGGTAAATTGAATATTTGACATAAATGAAATTTGCTTTATGATGAATCATGAATGATGTCTTTTGGTGTTGATCCTTATTGATATTTCATATTGATATCTTTCATGAATTCTTTGCATCTATGTTTTGTATGCATCATAAAAAAAAATTGAAATATTGATTGATGCAAAATTATTTCATTGAAAATTATTCATCCCTTCTTTTCGATAGTGACAAAGGGGGAGTTAGCTTGCTAGCTTATGTATCACAAGTGAAAGTGGCAAACCTAGCTAGCTAGTACTTGCAAAAGGCAAAACTTGTACTTCTCAAAATGAGAAGAAAGAAATTGCAAAGTTGCATTATTTTTTTAACTCATGAGCTTACAATTTTAAAATGTTATAAATTTTACAAAAATTACTAGCTCATTACAATCAAAAAGTTGATGGCTTGCAAAAGGGAAACTTAGTTGCAAAAGAGAAAAATTGAAAGGAAGCTAGTTTGCGTATCGCAAAGTATGCTAGCTTATCATTATTGCTTGCTTGCTTGTTATAAATTTCCCTCATACCATGATTTGTTTATGACTTCCTTGAATTCATGACTTGATATGTTAAAAATTCATGATGGAAATTTGTTATTTTGTCATGTTGGAAGCATTCATGTAAAGGAAAAAGAATTGTATTCTTCCCTTCTTTTTGACAAAATCAAAGGGGAAGAAGATTTATTGCTAGCTTGCATGATTAATTTGCTAGCTCATTCAAGAGGAAGAAAATTGCTAGCTTGAGTATTGAGAAGCAAAAAGTTGCTATCTCAAGAGAGGCAAAAATCTTGCTCAATTTCACTTCTTCAAAATTGCTTACATTTTTGTTACAAATTATTGTTGAATCTCATGCAAGATTATTTGAAGTATTTGATCCTCCCTTTCTTTTTGATGCAAACAAAGGGGGAGAAAGTTTTTAGCTCGAATATTGCAAAAATTTGCCATTTTGATTCTTATTTTGCAACTTCATGAGAAGCTAAGAATTGTTATATCAAAGGATGCAAATATTGCTATCGTGAGAAACAAGGTGCAAACTTGCACATCTCAAGAAGCAAGTGAAAATTACCATCATTGCCCATCCTTGAAACTTGCTATGATTGAATGGTATTATTTGGTGTTGTATTGCAAAATGTTGTATGATGTAATAAATAGCTAGTGTGTTGTAAAAATTTGCATATCTTTTAAAATAGCTATGATGCTACTTCTCTTTTTTGTTGATGACATAAGGGGAGAAGAAGATTGATGACTTCATGCAATGTAGTGATGCTTGAATATTTTATATATTTGCATGATGGATTTATGTTTCTCACTACATGAATGATATATGTAACTTGGATTTGGGATAATCCAAGGTTTCTATCAATGGCATATTGATAGGGGGAGTTTGTGTTAAACTCGAGGGAGTTAAGGTTAACTCCATTAGTCATCAATTAGTTGTCATCGTCAAAAAGGGGGAGATTATTGAATCTCGGATTTTGATGATGAAACTAATTGAGTGTGTTTTGTTGTTTAACTGCGTGTTGAGTTACACAGGTCAACTATCAATCAGGATTAGACAGTTGACGCTAAAGGAATTGACGTTGCACCGGAGGTGATCACGTTAGGATATTGGATGTCGAGCCGGAGGTTCGGTCGACTATCGGCAGGAGGCTTCGTACGTCGGGCATCGGGCCAAGAAGAGCATGTTGCGCCAAGGATATCGGGGTTGCGGAGGTCAATCGCCGATTGGGCAACGGACCGCAAGAGAGGACTTTATGTGCCGAAGGATTGGATGAAGCGCCAACTAATGACGTGCCAGGCAACTGAATGTCAATTCGCGTTGTAATAACTGTCTAGATCGAAGTAGAGTGTTTGTTATTTATGTGCAGGAGTAACTACAATAAGGATAAAGATGTAAAGCGAAACAGAGTGCCGGAAGTCAAGCAAGTGGGATGGATCGTTGGGAGTTTGAGAGTTCGACGGAAGTCCGAAGATTCATTGGGAGTGCTGTCGGAACCGGCCGAGAATGAGTAGGGAGCTTGCCGAAGGGTTTTCGAAAGTTCACCGGAAGGTTCGTCAGAAGTTTGTGAAGCTTGCCAAGAAAGATCGGAGCTTGCCAAGAAAGATCGGAGCTTGCCAACGAAGCTCGGGGGAACTCGCCAAAATCATCATAGAGTCCGAGAGCTTGCCGGGAGTCCGCATGATGGTTTTCGAGGGATCGTCAGAAGACCGCCGGAAGTTCGCCGGAAGCTCGTCAGAAGAAGACTTGACTTGCGGACTTTTATAGTAGCTTAGGAATGTCTTTAATTTCATAATTAGCATATTAATTTGGGTTAAGATTAGGTGTTAATCCATTAACCCAAGTATGGGCCCATTAGGCCTTGTTTCGGACTGGTTTGGGTCGAGTTTTCGGCCTAAACCAGAAGTTGATATGTGCTGGGCGGTGGCACCGCCTAGCAGCTTGTGTGCTTGGCGGTAGCACTGCCCAGCAGCCAGCAGGCCAGGCAGCAGCAGCTACCTGGCTGGGTCGGTAGCACCGCCCAGCCTATGTCTAGCTATGGCGGTAGTACCGCCCCTGCTATGTCAGTCTACGGTGACCGGTGATAACACCACCAATTTTGATTTCAAATTTAGAGCCCAAATTTGAATCCATTTTGGATCTATAAATACCCCTCCTTTCTCAGCTGAAAGAGGGCCCTTGAGAGTTAGATTTTGAGCAAATAAGTCTTGAGAAAGTCTTATTCTTCATTTGCTTAAGTGTTCACCTCATTTCCTTCTCTTTGTGAAAACTTGTAAGAGTATGAACCTCTTGTAAAAGGGTTGTAAGAGGGGTATTTGGTCCTTCCCCTACAAATGGATTTGCTAGTGGAAGTTGGGAGCCTCATCGGAGAAGGCTTCGGAAGTGGATGTAGGTCAGATGACCGAACCACTATAAATCTAGTTTGCATTTACGTTCTTGCTATTTACTTTACTACAAACCCTCTTCATTTGCTATTTTATTTACTCAACTTCCTCTTCATCTTCTTACATATGCTTTAAAGTTAAAACGCAATCTTTTCAGGTTCAAACGAAATGCTGCATTCATTCATACGAAGTTTTCAAACTTGTTTTAATCGCTGAAAATTTCTCGTTCCTTACCGCTGCACTAATTCATCCCCCCCCCCCTCTTAGTGCCGCTCGATCCCTAACAGCAAATTGTTTTGACGATCCTTCGAGAGAATACTCTTTTTGTTAAGCTATCAAAGTGCAGCATTCTCTAGCGAAAAGTAGAGTACCTTGGGTATATAATATCAGAAGAAGGAGTGGCCGTAGACCCAACAAAAATTGAAGCAATGTTAGGCTGGCCGAAACCTACAAATGTAAAATTACTACATGGGTTCTTGGACTAACGGGCTACTACTGAAAAGTAGTGAAGGACTATGGGAAGATTAGTGCCCCCCTCACTTCTCTACTGAAAAAGGATGCCTTCCAATGGTCGAACAAAGCCTCCACTACCTTCGATAGACTTAAGGCAGTCATGACGACGACACCGATGCTAGCGCTATCAGATTTTTGCCAACCCTTCATCATTGAGGCTGATGCATCTGGAGTTGGAATTGGAGTGGTTCTCATGCAAGATGGTCGACCACTCGCATACACTAGCAAAGCATTGTCTCCCTCCCATCAAAAAATGTCTATCTATGATAAGGAGATGCTCACCATTGTGCATGAAGTAACAAAGTGGAGACCCTACCTGATTGGCTGACGATTTCAGATTAAAACTGACCATAGAAGCCTTAAGTACTTTTTGGAGCAGAAGATATCATCCCCAGAGCAGCAAAAATGGGTAACCAAACTTCTATGATTTGATTATAAAATTATTTACAAAAAGGGAAAAGAAAACGTTGTTGTAGATGCACTCTCATGGCTCCCTCAACAAGCTGAATTTTCAACCATCTCTCTTCCTACCACCGGCTTCCTCGAGGGCATTAGGGAGGAATGGAAGAAGGATCCAGAAACTAGCAACATCATAAAAAAATTAGAGGAGGATCCAAGCGCAATAGCTCACTATACTTGGGATTCGAGGGATCTACGCTATAAAGGTCATATTTTGCTTATACCATACTCCCCTTGCATCAAAGTCATTCTGCATGAAATGCACTTCACACCTTCAACAGGGCACTCTGGATTTCTAAGAACCTACAAAAGAGTGAAGCAAAACTTTTATTGTAAAGGGATAAAAAAACATATTTCTGAATACGTAGCACAATATGATGTATGTCAACAGCAAAAAGGTGAAATAGTGGCGAGTCCAGGGAAACTAAAACCTGTTAAGGATCGAGCGGCACTAAGAGGGGGGGGGGTGAATTAGTGCAGCGGATAAAACGATAGATTTTTCAGCGATTTAAAACAAGCTTCGGAAACTTCGTACGATGAAAGCAACGTTTCGTTTGAACCCGGAAAGATTACGTTTTAACTTTAAAGCATACATAATAAGATGATAAGGAAGTTGAGTAAATAAGGCAGCAAGTAAAAATGGTTTGTAGCAAAGTAAATAGCAAGAACGTAAATGCAAACTAGATTTTTATAGTGGTTCGGTCATCCAACCTACATCCACTTCCAATTCCTCTTCGCTTGAGGACACCGGCTTTCCACTAGCTTTCCTCCTTCCAATGGGTGAGGAAGAACTCCCTTGCAACACCTCTTCTTTTGACGGGCTTAGAAGATAACCCTTACAAAGCTCTCAACCCTCGCTTGAATAAGAAAACACTTAAGAGTAAGAGGGAAGTTTTTGACACTATTTGAGCAGTGTTTTCCCTCAAGATTTTCACTCTTCTTGCTGCACTTTGAACCTGCAAGAGAGGGGAATTTATAGAGCTCAAGAGGATTCAAATTTGGGCTCCAAATTTGAATTTTTTTGAGTTTCCCGGTGCCAGGCGGTGCTACCGCCTGTCAGAGGCGGTGCTACCGCCTGCACAGTGTCAGACTGACACAGCAGGCGGTGCTACCGCCCCAGGCAGGCGGTGCTACCGCCTGCTACAGTAACCGGGCACGCTATAATAATCGGGCGCGCTACAGTAATCGGGCGCGCTACAGTAGCCGGGCTACAGTAGCATGCACGTAGCCTAGCATGCATGCATGCACACATGCTGCTGGCCACATTGGCTGCTGGGCTCCACCGCCCAGCACAAATTTACATTTGGTTTGGGCCGAAAACATGGCCCAAACTAGTTCTGAACAAGACCTAATGGGCTCATACTTGAGTTAGAGGATTAACCCCTAATCCTAACCCAAATTAATGTGCTAACTACGAAATTAAAGATATTCCTAAGCTATTACAAAGTCCGCAAGTCAAATCTTCTTCCCTCGAGCTTCCGGTGAACTTCCGGCGGTCTTCCGACGATCCCTCGGAAGCCATCCTGCGGACTCCCAGCAAGCTCTCGGACTCCATGATGATTTTGGCGAGTTCCCCCGAGCTTCTTTGGCAAGCTCCGATCTTTCTTGGCAAGCTCCGTGAACTTCCGACGACCCTCCCGGTGAACTTCCGAAAACCCTTCGGCAAGCTCCCTACTCATTCTCGGCCAGTTCTGACAGCACTCCCGACGAATCTTTGGACTTCCATCAAACTCTCGAACTCCCAATGATCCATCGCACTTGACTTCGGCCCTTGATTTCGCTTTATGTCTTCATCCCTTTCGTAGTTACTCCTACACAAACAAACACCAAACACTCTACTTCGATCTAGATAGTTATTACAACGCGAATTGACATTCAGTTTCCTGGCACATCATTGGTCGACGCTTCGTCCGATCCTTCGGCACATCGCCCTTTCTAGCGGCTTGTTGCCCAATCGACGGTTGACCTCCGCAACCTTGATATCCATAGCACAACTCTGTACTTCTTGGCCCGATGCCCGACGTACGAAGCCTCCTGCCGATAGTCTACCGAACCTTCGGCTCGACATCCAATATCCTGACATGATCACCTCCGGCGCAACGTCAATTCCTCCAGCGTCAACTGTCTAATCCTGATCGATAGTAGACCTGCGTAACTCAAAACACAGTTAGACCATAAATCACACTCAATTAGTTTCATCATCAAAATCCGAGATTCAACAATCTCCCCCTTTTTGATGATGACAACTAATTGATGACTGACGGAGTTAACTATAACTCCCCGGAGTTTAACACAAACTCCCCCTATCAATATGCAATTGATAGAACCCTTGGATTATCCCAAATCCAAGTAACATTCATCACAATGTTAAGAAAATCCATTTAAACCATCATGCAAATATATAAAATATTCAAGCATCATTACATTGCATGAAGTTATTAATCTACTTCTCCCCATATGTCATCAACAAAAAGGAGAAGTAGCATTATAGCTAGTTTAAAAGATATGCAGATTTTTACAACAAACTAGCTTGCACTTTACAAGATATGCAGATTTTTACAATATCATACAACATTTTGCAATACAACATTAAGTTATACCATTCAATCATAGCAAGTTTCAAAGATGGGCAATGATGGTAATTTTCACTTACCTGTTGAGATATGCAAGTTGCACTTTCTTTGCTTCCTTTGCATGTTTCTAGCTAGCAAAATTTTTTCTTTACGATACACAAGCTAGCAATTAATCTTCTCCCCCTTTGTTTTGTCAAAAAGTGGAATACAAATAGCCAATGCTTTGATCATGACAAAATAACAAATTTACAATATGAATTTTTAGCATATTAAGTCATGAATTCAAGGGAGTCAAAAATCAAGATATGAGATAAAAAGATGATAAGCAAGCAATCAATAATGATAAGCAAGCTAACATACTTTGCGACACACAAGTTAGCTTCCTTTTAATTCTTCTCTTTTGTAACTAAGTTTCACCTTTGCAAGCTATCAACTTTTGTTTGCAATGAGCTAGCAATTATGTATGATCACTTTAAACATATATGCTAACTTTTCATACAAATATAAAGGCATGGCAAGTGTAACATTCCAAATTTTTGAAGTTTTGCATTTTGCTTCTTTCAAGATAGCAATATTTGCATCCTTTGAAATAACAATCCTTCTTCTTCTTGTGAAATTGCAAGGTAGCAATTTTTCTCCCCCTTTGTCTTTGTCAGAAAGAAGGGAGGACTAAATGGCTAAAAATTTCAATCATTATACAAGCCATTTTTCATATCAATTATAAATTTGCATCAATAAAAATATACATCAATTGTTCAATCATTACATGATACAAATAAGACAACAATGCAAAGAAATCATGTCATGACGGATATCAATATATAAATTTAACAAGGATCACAACCAAAAGATATCATTCATGATTCATAATTTTCTTTTTAGCAAGATCAAAATTCATATTTATCAATTTTTTAATTCAAGATAAATATCATACAACCAAGAATCATGATATATAAAAGTATATCAAAATCATAGATCAAGTCATGATTCATAATTTATCATAAAGAAAATTAATTTTCAATCATTGTACAAGGTAAAGAAATCATATCACTTTTAGGATCATGAAATATATGACATCAAGGCTCATGATCCATTTGAAAAGATATAGCATAAAGAGTAACTTGATTCATGTATAAGATTTTTCATCAAGATCACATTTCATAAGAATCAAGATATCAAGATCACAAATTCATAAAAATTCAAGTATTGAATTTCGAGAAATCAAAAGACAAGATACAAACGATCTTGATTTATAAAGAACTTCAAGTTATAATTTGCAAGATCATAATTTCACTAAAGTATTTTCATTAGCAAAGAATCACATGAGCACTTGATTGTTGCATAAATAATTTTATTGTATCATGATTTATAAAATTTTACAACGTGAATCATAGGAGGTAAAATAGCAATAATATCAATCATGATTCATTGGATAGCAAATTGCAAATAGAACAATTTGTTTCATGCATCTTGATTCACACAAGTCAAGTTATGATTCCAAGAGATTAAGAGATGAATCAAGAATCTTTAACAAGTCTTATTCAAATTCATAAAAGATATCAAGAAGAGCAACATTTCTTGTACATCAATATTCAAACCATGACAAGTGATATATCAAACATTTGCATTAATATTTCAATCATCAAGTCATGTGTATTGAAACATAGGAGAAAAATCAAATTGTGCATGTACAATGTTTCAATCATCAAAACATATTTTCTCAAATTGAGTATCAATAAGTTAAGAGAAAATAATTTATTTATTTTTTTCAACAACATGGGAGAAAGACTCAAGATCACAATGTAGTTTAAGCTCATTCAAATCAAATTATTAACTTGGAACTCATAATCGAATCATCAAAATTGAGATTCACAAAATATCATGAAATCATTAATCTCGATAAGATAGGAAAAATATCTTCTTTTTAAGTTGTTTGTTTCATACAAGTATGCTCATGTTTCTAAAATGAGTATCAAATTTAAGACCAAAATATGAGTTTGTCATCAAGATATAATGTCTTTAAATACTCATGATATCATAAAATTATTAAGCATGACAACCAACTATCATTATCAATGATGATTACATAAGGTATGTCCAATTATATATATGAAAATCATCATTGTATTACTTTGAAATACAAGTTGTCATGTAGTCCATTAAAATCAAAAGCATTACACGTAAAGCATCATGATAGTGCAATTTCTCATTTTTGTGTTCCATTTCAAGTGATTTGACGTTCATATGAGTATACTCATGTTTTTCATATAGATCCAAAGAGCAAGTTTCAAGAGAAATCATTAAGACCGAAAACATGAAGCACATTTTTTTAAAATATTCATCATGTTTATTTTAATGAGATTCACAAGACTCATAACATGAATTCATTCATCTCAATAGAATAAAAATGATATTTTTATTTTAAGCAATTTGATGTGAGCATATTCAAAATTTTTATGAAAACATGTATCAAAATAAAGCACAAGCTTAGTCATAAAATCGTCAAGACCAAATATATAAAAATGATAGCACACTTTTAATTTTTATGTTAAAAGGCCATGTTCAAATTTTTGCCAAAATCATGCATCTATTTATAAATTCAAAAAATATGTTTCATCATCACAATATGACACTTTATTACTTCAAAAGCTCATGTATGATATAAAATCATCAAGCATCATATCTGGAGACAATGTAAACCATCAAGATACACATGCATGGATTAATCCTAAGCATTATCACAAATCTTGCATCATTCATATGTTTACTTTTCAAAAATACTAAAAAGAAAAACATAATATAATTTTGAATTTTTTTTTAATTTCTAAAAACACAAGAAAAGCATTAAAAAAAATTCCTACTAACTAAGTTAAGCATTCATGGAAATCATCAAGTAATTTCAAAATAATTCAAGGAAGTTAAGTTACTTACCTCATTGTCGAAGTCCATTAAAGCATAGTTTGCATCTTCTTTTCTTGATTCTTCTTAGTGAGTCTTCTTCTTCATTGGTCTCTTCCTCCGTTCAAGTTCATTTGTGTTTTTTAATTTTTGTTTAATGAACTTGTTAATATTCATTGTTATGTGTTCAATGTCTTCATTGTCCTCATCACTTGAGTCATTACTCAAGTGGCATTTCATAGTTCGGAGTTCAAAAACCTTCTTATTCTTTAGAAGGTGGTTCATGTGTTCATCATGTTCATCATATTCATCATGTTCCATTTCATAGGTCTTTAAAGACCCAATGAGTTCATCAATAGAATAATTATTTAGATCCTTTGATTCTTGAATCGCCGTTATTTTAGGATCCCACCATTTTGAAAGGGATCTTAAGATCTTGTTAGTGAGTTCAAAATCTGAAAAACTTTTACCAAGACTTTTCAAGCTATTGACGACATCCGTGAAGCGGGTGTACATGTCGTCTATAGATTCGCTTAGTGTCATTTGGAAGAGCTCAAAATCATGCAACAAGAGGTTTACTTTCGAGTCTTTAACTCTACTAGTTCCCTCATGCGTGATTTCAAGAGTTCACCAAATGTCAAAAGCCGTTTCGCGCATAGAAATCTGATTGAACTCGTTCTTGTTCAAAGCGCAAAATAAGGCATTCATAGCCTTTGCGTTTAAAGAAAACAACATTTTCTCCAAAACCGACCATTCGTTCGTCGGTTTAGAAGAAGGTTGAAAACCATTTTCGATGATATTCCACAAATCCAAATCCATTGAAAGCATGAAAACTCTCATTCGAGTTTTCCAATATGTATAGTCCGAACCGTTAAAGAACGGTGGACGAAAAACTGAAAAGCCCTCTTGAAAACCATTTAGAGACATTTCTCACGGGTGTAAATCCGAAAGAGAAAGAACGTGGCTCTAATACCAATTGTTAGGGATCGAGCGGCACTAAGAGGGGGGGAGGTGAATTAGTACAGCGGATAAAACGATAGATTTTTCAGCGATTTAAAACAAGCTTCGGAAACTTCGTGCGATGAAAGCAACGTTTCGTTTGAACCCGGAAAGATTACGTTTTAACTTTAAAGCATACGTAATAAGATGATAAGGAAGTTGAGTAAATAAGGCAGCAAGTAAAAATGGTTTGCAGCAAAGTAAATAGCAAGAACGTAAATGCAAACCAGATTTTTATAGTGGTTCGGTCATCCGACCTACATCCACTTCTGATTCCTCTTCGCTTGAGGACACCGGCTTTCCACTAGCTTTCCTCCTTCCAATGGGCGAGGAAGAACTCCCTTGCAATACCTCTTCTTTTGACGGGCTTAGAAGATAACTCTTACAAAGCTCTCAACCCTCTCTTGAATAAGTAAACACTTAAGAGTAAGAGGGAAGTTTTTGACACTATTTGAGCAGAGTTTTCCCTCAAGATTTTCACTCTTCTTGCTGCACTTTGAACCTGCAAGAGAGGGGAATTTATAGAGCTCAAGAGGATTCAAATTTAGGCTCTAAATTTGAATTTTTTTGAGTTTCCCGGTGCCAAGCGGTGATACTGCCTACACAGTGTCAGACTGACACAGCAGGCGGTGCTACCGCCTGCTATAGTAACCGGCCGCGCTATAGTAGCTGTGCTACAGTAGCATGAACGTAGCCCAGCATGCATGCATGCATGCACAAATGCTGCTGGGCTCTACCGCCCAGCACAAATCTACATTTAGTTTAAGCCAAAAACTTGGCCCAAATCAGTTCCGAACAAGGCCCAATAGGCCCATACTTGGGTTAGAGGATTACCCATAATCCTAACCCAAATTAATATGCTAACTACGAAATTAAAGACATTCCTAAGCTATTACAAAGTCCGTAAGTCAAGTCTTCTTCCCTCAAGCTTCCGGCGAACTTCTGGCGGTCTTTCGACGATCCCTCGGAAGCCATCCTGCGGACTCCCGGCAAGCTCTCGGACTCCACGATGATTTTAGCGAGTTCCCCCGAGCTTCTTTGGCAAGCTCCGATCTTTCTTGGCAAGCTCCACGAACTTCCGACGAACCTCCTGGCAAACTTCCGAAAACCCTTCGGCAAGCTCCCTACTTGTTCTCGGCCAGTTCCGGCAGCACTCCCAACGAATCTTCGAACTTCCGTCAAACTCTCGAACTCCCAACGATCCATCGCACTTGACTTCGGCCCTTGATTTCGCTTTACATCTTCATCCCTTTCGTAGTTACTCCTGCACAAACAAACACCAAACACTCTACTTCGATCTAGACAGTTATTACAACGCAAATTGACATTCAGTTGCCCGGCACATCATTGGTCGGCGCTTCGTCCGATCCTTCGGCACATCGCCCTTTCTAGCGGCTTGTTGCCCAATCGACAGTTGACCTCTGCAACCTTGATATCCATGGCGCAACTCTGCACTTCTTGGCTCGATGCACGACGTACGAAGCCTCCTGCCGATAGTCAACCGAACCTCCGGCTCGACATCCAATATCCTGATGTGATCACCTCCGGCGCAACGTCAATTCCTCCAGCGTCAACTGTCAAATCCTGATCGATAGTTGACCTACGTAACTCAAAACGCAGTTAGACCACAAATCACACTCAATTAGTTTCATCATCAAAATCCGAGATTCAACACAACCACTACCCATACCAGACTCGGTGTGGACTGACATCTCCACGGACTTCATCGAAGGGCTACCACCTTCCAAAGGTAAAAGCACAATCCTTGTGGTGGCTGATCGACTTATGAAATATGCTCATTCTTATGCTGTGCGAAATCCCTACATTGCTGTTAGTATTACTTAGATTTTCATAAAAAATATTGTTAAACTGCATGGGATGCCAAGGTCCATTGTAAGTGATTATGACAGGGTCTTCACTAGTAAATTTTGGACCGAGTTATTTCAGTTGTAGGACACCAAACTCACGATGAGCACAGTATATCATCCACAAACTGATGGCCAAACAGAAGTGGTGAACAGGTGTTTAGAGACATACCTTCGGTGTTTTGCTAGTGATCGGCCAAAGGAGTGGACGAAATGGCTCTCCTGGGCCGAATGGTGGTACAATACTACATATCATTCATCTATCAAATGTACCCTATATGAAGCATTATATGGTCGGCCGGCTCTTGTGATTCCAAAATATGTAATTGGCTCGGCTAAGGTAGATCAGGTCGACCAAGATTTAATTGACAGGGATAAACTCTTACAACTGCTAAAGGATAATCTTTCTACTGCTCAAGCTAGAATGAAGCAACAAGTTGACATACGAAGAAGTGAAAGAGAATTTTTAGTAGGAGACTAGGTTTATCTTCGCCTACAGCCATACAAGTAACTATCCATCAACACACGAGCCTCCATGAAGCTATCTCCATGTTTTGATGGGCCCTATCAGATCGTAGAGCATATTGGAGCTGTGGCGTACAAACTTAAATTGCTTGAGGATGCCAAAATTCACCCTATCTTCCATGTGTCATGTTTGAAGCCCAAGTTGGGAGAATACGAGTCACCCCAGATTCAACTACCCAATACCACTAATGATGGATATATCCAAGCCCAACCGCAAGCCATTCTCGATCGCAGAATCATCATGCGTTGTCGACATCCCTCTACTGAAGTACTAGTGCATTGGAATAATTTACCACCTGAAGACGCCACATGGGAATCATATGAGGAGCTGAAGACTCGGTTCCCTAAATTCATGGAACCTCAGCCTTGAGGACAAGGCTGATTGGAAGAGGGCGGGATTGATAGGACCCTAGCAGGGTTGGGTCCTACTCAACCAAGTAGCAGCTAATAAAAACCCTATGAGTGTAATAAATCCCACCTAGCTGCTTCTATCCTATAAAGAAGAGAGGCTAGGGTTTATATTTGGGCTATTAGGCCTCTTAGTCGCTGTCCCCCTTGTTATTGGGCCGGTCGACTAAAGTTGAGGGTAAATTGGATAGTTCACTTAGAAAGCAGCTCCTAAGGCTAGGGTTTAGAGCTCTATATAAGCTTGTAGCTTCCACCTCTTTGGAATAAGAAAGATCAATCTACAATTGCAGCCACCAGGCTACTTGGAGGGTGGAACCCCTATAGAGTTCCAAGGGTTGATCCCCCTCAAAGATCAATCTCCATAGAATTCCTCTGGGATTCTATCACAACCCTTTCAGCCACCACTTCTTTCAACCAATACATGCCTTTAACCCAGCAACAAAAGAGATATTTTAATATAACAAATTTGGAGGCATATACTATGGCATCCGAGGAGGCGATCAATGCTAAATTTGAAGCCTTCGAGACGTGAATGGAGGATAAGATTTGGGCTCTCTTTGTCGAACTCAGTTTGGGTCGATCACCGAGCCTGAAGAAATCTCATCCAAGAGAGAGCTCTGGCTGAAGAGATGACTTCCAAGAGAGGGGAGGCTTTATGACCGATCCCTACAATCCATGCATGAGGGTGGACTTCCCTAGATAGGAAGAAGGAGACCCAATTGGTTGGATCTCGCGCGCGGAGTGATATTTTCGATACCACAAAACCGCAGATGCATCTAAGGTGAAAATTACGGCTATACATCTTGAAGGGGATGTCATACAATGGTTTGATTGGTTTGAATACACTCATGGAGTCCTCTCATGGTGATAATTCAAAGAAACACTGCTGATTCTCTTCGAACCAACCGATTACAAGAACATTGACGGACAACTAGCAAAGATCCGACAAACCTCCACCATTCAGGAGTATCAAACCAAGTTTGAAAGGTTATCTAATCAAACTCATGATTGGTTTGAGAAACAACTATTGGGGACATTTATTAAGGGCTTGAAGCTGGAGATCCGAGGAGAAGTTAAAGCGCAACAACCATACACGCTTATGGCAGCCGTCTCTTTCGCACGACTTCAAGAGAAGCGATTGAACCACGAAGCCCAGAGGACTAGGGTCATCGCTTATGGCAGCCATCTCTTTCGCATGACTTCAAGAGAAGCGATTGAACCACGAAGCCGAGAAGACTAGGGTCACTCCCCGACTAGCAATATTGAAGCCCTCAGCCCCCCCTACTATCAGCCGAACTCCTGTACTTAAAAAGTTGACAAGAGAAGAGCTATTGGAGCAATCTACCTCGGGGCTATGTTGGCATTGCGACGAGCCATGGAGCCGCGAGCATCGCTGTAAAAAAGGAAAAATTCTTGTGATCGAACCAATGGAAGAAGAGGTCAGTGAACAACCAGAAGAGAGCCTTAAACATATGGACGAAGATGTGGAAGAAGAGCCACAATCGACCAACTTTATAGTACACGTGCTAGCCAGCTACTCAAATCCGCAAACGATGAAAGTTGGAGGCCTGCTCAAACAACAACCGATCACCATTCTTATCGACACGGGCAGCACTAATAACTTCTTAAATAGTAAGGTTGCTGCTCAGATGGCACTCCACATCAAAGGTTACAGCAAGTTCGACGTAAAGGTCACCGACAACCGAATCCTAAAGTGTGACGAAGATGCCCATAGGTGAAACTATTACTGCAAGACCAAGAAATTATTGCCGACTTCTTTCTCTTACCAATTGATGATTATGAGACTGTGCTGGGCATAGAATGGCTAACGATGCTAGGTGACATCTCTTGGAACTTTTTTAAGTTAATTATGAAATAATATTACAAAGGCAAATAGGTCATCCTATGTGGGAAGCGCAGAAGCAACGTAACCACTGTGTCGACCCAACAAATGGAGAAAGTTTTGCACAAGATAAATGGTGGTGTTTTGATGCATCTCCAACAGCAACTAGAGGGGAAGAAAATAGAAATTGAAGATCAAAATCTCACTTAATTACTTGCTGAATTTGACGACGTTTTTGCTGAACTACGCGATCTTCCTCCCACTCGGCAACATGACCACCGAATTCCAATTCTTTCGAGCAAACCACCAGCGAACACTCTGCCATACCACTATCCTCCCCTCTTGAAGGATGAAATTGAGAAGATTATAAAGGAGATGCTTGAAACAGGGATGATACGGCCAAGCTACAACCCCTATTCCTCACCAATGCAACTTGTACGCAAGAAAGACAGAACTTGGCGGATGTGCATCGACTATCGAGTTCTAAATGGCATCACCATCAAGGATAAGTACCCAATACTAGTGGTAAATAAACTTCTTAATGAGTTAAAAGGAGCTCAAGTCTTTACGAAGTTGGACCCCCGATCCGATTATCACCAAATTCGGGTATGTGAAGACGACATTCCAAAAACTGCTTTTCACACACATAATGGCCATTATGAATTCTTGGTAATGCCTTCTGGACTCATTAATACTCCTTCAACTTTCCAAAGTCTCATGAATAATATTTTTTGGAGCTTTCTTCACAAATTTGTGTTGATATTTTTCGATGATATTCTCATTTACAGCCCTTCTTTTGAGACTCATTTTCAGCACTTGCAGTTTGTTCTGATGATCTTTCGGGAGAATACTCTTTTTGTTAAGCTATCAAAGTGCAGCTTTATCCAATGGAAAGTAGAGTACCTTGGGCACCTAATAGAAGGAGGAGTGGCGGTAGACCCAACAAAAATCGAAGTCATGTAGGGCTGGCCAAAACCTACAAATGTGAAATTACTACGTGGGTTCGTTGGACTAATAGGCTACTACCGAAAATTTATGAAGGACTATGGGAAGATCAGTGCACCCCTCACTTCTCTACTAAAAAAAGATGCCTTCCAATGGTCAGATGAAGCCTCCGCTGCCTTCGATAAACTTAAGGCAGCCATGACGACGATGCCCGTGCTAGCACTACCAGATTTCAACCGACCCTTCATCATTGAGGCTGACGCATCTGGAGTCAGAATTGGAGCCATTCATATGCAAGATGATCGACCACTCGCATACACCAGTAAGGCGCTATCTCCCTCCTATCAAAAAATATCAATCTATGATAAGAAGATACTCACCATTGTGTACGCAATAACGAAGTGGAGACCCTACCTGATCGACTGATAATTTCAAATTAAAACCGACCATAGAAGCCTCAAGTACTTTTTGGAGTAGAAGATATCATCCCTGGAGCAGCAAAAATGGGTAACCAAACTTCTAGGATTTGATTATGAAATTATTTACAAAAAGGGGAAATAAAATTTTGTTGCAGATGCACTCTCATGGCTACCTGAGCAAGCTGAATTTTTAGCCATCTCTCTTCCTACCACCAGCTTCCTTGAGGATATTAGGGAGGAATGGAAGAAGGATCCAGAGACCAGCAATATCATTAAAAAATTGGAGGAGGATCCAAGTGCAATAGCTCACTATACTTGGGATTCGAAGGATCTACGCTATAAACGCCATATTGTACTTATACCCGACTCCCCTTGCATCAAAATCATTCTGCATGAAATACACTCCACACCTTCAGTAAGGCACTCCGGATTTCTAAGAACCTATAAAAGAGTGAAGCAAAATTTTTATTGGAAAGGGATGAAAAAAATTATTTCGGAATACGTGGCACAATGTGATATATGTCAACAGCAAAAAGGTGAAATAGTAGCGAGTCCAAGGAAACTACACCCACTACCCATACCGAATTCAGTGTGGACTGACATCTCCATGAAGCTATCTCCATATTTTTATGGACCCTATCAGATCATAGAGCGTATTGGAGCTGTAGCGTACTGACTTAAATTACCTGAGGATGCCAAAATTTATCCTATCTTCCACGTGTCATGTCTCAAGCCCAAGTTGAGAAAACATGAGTCACCCTAGATTTAACTACCCAACACCACTGATGATGGAGATATTCAAGCCCAACCATAAGCTATTCTCGATTGTAGAATCGTGATGCGTCATCGATGTCCCTCTACTGAAGTACTAGTGCATTGAAATAATTTACCACTTGAAAATGCCACTTGGGAGAACTATTACAACTTGAAGATCAAATTCCTAGAATTCATGGAGCATCAGTCTTGAGAACAAGGCTGATTTGAAGAGGGCAAGGCTGTTAGGACTCTAGCTAAGAGAGTCCTAACCTGTTGAGACTCTAGCTAGAAGAGTCCTAATTGAGTTTCATTGATAAGGGTATTCATGTAAATCCTATCTAGCCGACTCTTATTAAAGAGGTGAAGAGGGCAGCTAGGGTTAGGATTAGTCAGGAGGTTGCTTCTTAGAGAAGCATCAAGAGTTTATTAAAAGTAGGAGTCTTGAGTAGGAGAGTTTATTAAAAGTAAGAGTCTTGAGTAGGAGAGTTTATTAAAAGTATGAGTCTTGAGTAAGAGTCCTAACAATAGAGAACTCTAGCTATACTAGGGGTCTTGAGTTGGAGTCCTATATAAGCATGTAGCCTCCACCTCTTTGGAATAAGAAAAAGAAGATTCATCTACAGTTGTAGCCACCAGGCCGACTACTTGGAGGGTGGAACCCCGATAGCATTCCGAGGGTTTATCCCCCTCAAAGATCAAATCTATATAGAATTCCTCTAGGATTCTATCATGGGCTTCTTCCCTCTCCATATCTCATATGGTGTAGACACTACCGATCTAGATGGAACTCTGTTCAAAAGGTAAATTATGATCTGTAGGGCATATTCCCAAAATGAGATGGGTAGGTCAGCGAAACTCATCATGTACCGCATCATATCTAATAGTGTGTGATTCCTCCTTTCTGATACACCATTGAGCTATGGTGTATAAGGAGGTGTCCATTGGGACAGAATCCCATGGTCCTAGAGGAACTAGGTAAATTCTGTACTCAAGCATTCTCCTTCTCGATCTGATCGAAGAGTTTTAATACTCTTTCGAGTCTGGTTCTCTACTTCATTTTTATACTTCTTGAATTTCTCAAAGGCTTCAGACTTATACTTCATCAAGTACATATGCCCATACCTAGAGAAATCATCAATGAAAGTAATGAAGTAGAAATAACCACCTATGGCATGAGTTGACATAGGACCACATACATCATTATGTATGAGTTCTAATAACTCAATGGCTCTCTCTCCAGTTCCACTAAATAGAGAGTTGGTTATTTTTCCATGAAGGCAAAGCTCGCAAGTTGTATATGACTTATAGTCAAATGGATCTAAGTATCCATTTTTCAATAACTTTTAAATCCTTCCGTCATGGATATGACCTAGCCTACAATGCCACAAATATGCATTATTCAACTCTTCTCATTTACTCTTGGCCATGTGATAGGACCCTAGCAGGGTTAGGTCCTACTCAACCATGTAGCAGCTAATAAAAACCCTATGAGAATGTAATAAACCCCACCTAGCCACCTCTATCCTATAAAGAAGAGAGGCTAGGGTTTATATTTGGGTCTTTGGGCTTCTTAGTCGCCGCCCCCCTTGTTACTGGGCCGGCCCACTAAAGTTGAGGGCAAATTGGGTAGTTCACTTAGAAAGCAGCCCCTAGGGCTAGGGTTTAGAGTTCTATATATAAGCTTGTAGCCTCCACCTCTTTGGAGTAAGAAAGATCAATCTACAATTACAGCCACCAGGCTATTTGGAGGGTGGAACCCCTATAGCGTTCCAAGGGTTGATCCCCCTCAAAGATCAATCTCTATAGAATTCCTTTGGGGTTCTATTATCTGGTATCAGAGCAGCGATCTTGCTACTTTTACTGCCATCCCTGCCGCCCACCATTAGCCAAGCAATTCCCTCATTAGGGTGACTTGTTTGCCTTTGTAATAGAATTTCATAATCAATTTGGAAAAGTTCCAAGAGACGTCACCTAGCATCGTCAGCCATTCTATGCCCAGCATAGCCTCATAATCATCAATTGGTAGGAGGAAGAAGTCGGCAATAATTTCTTGGCCCTACAGTAATAGTTTCACTGTGGGCATCTTTGGTCACATTTTAGGATTCGACCGTCGGTGACCTTTACGTTGAACTTGCTGCAACCTTCGATGTGGAGAGCCATCGAAGCAGTAACCTTACTGTTTAGAAAGTTATTAGTGCTGCCTGTATCGATGAGAATGGTGATTGGTTGTTGTTTGAGCAGGCCTCCAACTTTTATCGTTTGCGGATTTGAATAGCCGACTAGCGCATGTACCATAAAGTCGGTTGATTGTAGCTCTTCTTCCACATCTTCATCCTCATGTTTAAGACTCTCTTCTGGCTGTTCATTGATCTCTTCTTCCACTGGTTCAATCACAAGAAGTCTCCCTTGTTTACAGCGATGCTCGCAACTTCATGGCTCATCACAATGCCAACATAACCCCTTGGCAGATTGGTCTCGAAACTCTTCTCTTGTCAACCTTTTTGGTGCAGGAGCTTGGCTGATAGTAGGGGGGTCTAAGGGCTTCAATATTGCTAGTCAGGGAGTGACCCTAGTCCTCTGGGCTTTGTGGTTCAATTGCTCCTCCAAAAGTGATGCGAAAGAGATGGTTGCCATAAGCGTGTATGGTTGTCATGCTTTAACTTCTCCCCGGATCTCCGGCTTCAAGCTCTTAATAAATGTCCCCAATAATTATTTTTTAGACCAATCATGAGTTTGATTAGATAACCTTTTAAACCTGGTTTGATACTCCTGGATGGTGGAGGTTTGTCGGATCTTTGCTAGTTGTCTGTCGATGTTCTCATAATTGGTTGGTTTGAAACGGATCAGCAGTCCTTCTTTGAATTATTGCCATGAGAGGACTCCATGAGTGTGTTCAAACCAATCAAACCATTGTATGGCATCCCCTTCAAGATGTATAGCACAATTTCTACCATAGATGCATCTGCGGTTTTGTGGTACTGAAAATATCGCTCCGCGCGCGAGATCCAACCAATCGGGTCTCCTTCTTTCCATCTTGGGAAGTCCACCCTCATGCGTGGATAGTGGGGATCGGTCATAAAGCCTCCCCTCTCCTAGAGATCATCTCTTCGATCAGAGCTTTCTCCTTGATGCGATTTCTTTGGGCTCGGTGGTCGACCCAAACTAAGTTCGACAAAGAGAGTCCGAATCTTCTCCTCCATTCGTGTCTCGAAGTCTTCGAATTTAGCATCAATTGCCTCCTCGGATGCCATAGCATATGTCTCCAAATCTATAATATTAAGATCTCTTTTTGCTATTGGATTAAAGGTATGTATTGGTTGAGAGAAGTGGTGGTTGAAAGGATTGGTGGATTGGTGGATGTAGGGCTGTGATTTAGGCTTGTTTTGTGGCTACTTTGGGTGCAGTTTGATGCTGCAATTTAATGGAGTTTTTAGGCTATGATAGTAGTGGATGAAGGTTAGGGAAGAGGGTTTAGATCTGTAGTAGATCGCAATAAAGATTTGACAAAAATCAGTGAAAATTGCTGCCTATATGTGTTGTCTCATAAGAGCAGAATTATCGTCGAAGAAATAGTGGTTTCTCGACAAAATTTCTATCGAAAACTCAGAAACTTGAGGAGGGGGTTTGATAGTAGAATCTTAGTTTAGATAATAGCTAGGATAACAAATTGGATCAAGAAATTTAGGCAGCAAAATAGTAAAGAAATCGGTGCAAGTTGCGATAGCAGAATTCTCATCGAAAAATTTCAACAATCTGTGACGAGAGATTGCAGCAACACACGAATTTTTTTTTGATGAATTCCATGATAGATCAATTATGGATGGGAGCCAAGATGATCTATGAGGTGCATAAGAAATTTTGTTCAAAAAGGATAACAATTAGATCGGTTAAAGGTAGCAACAAGCAGCTGAAATTTTCTGCAGTGATCCTTCATTCGCAAAGATGGTAACTTTTGCGACGCAAGAAATTCACAGGCAAGGGATAGATAGAAAAACTTTTTTTTGGTATTTTAGATGAAAAAATGCAGCAGCAAAGGGTATTGTTGGTAGAAAAATACCAGATCTCTGATGCAATTGGAGGTGGCGACTGTAGATTGAATTGATCTACGTCAGGAGATGACGGTGGAGACGACGACGTCAAGAGCAATTATGAGAATTGCTTGGCTGATGGTGGGTGGTAGGAATGGCAGCAAAAGCAGCAAGATCGCTGCTATGATACCAGATGATCGAACCCTAGAGGAATTCTATGAAGATTGATCTTTGAGGGGGATCAACCCTTGGAACGTTATAGGGGTTCTACCCTCTAAGTAGCCTAGTGGCTGCAATTATAGATTGATATTTCTCGTTCCAAAGAGGTGGAGGCTACAAGCTTATATAGATCTCCAAACTCTAGCCCTAGGGGCTGCTTTCTAAGTGAACTACCCAATTTACCCTTAACTTTAGCCGACCGGCCTAGTAACAAGGGGGGCGACGGCTAAGAGGCCCAATAGCCTAAATATAAACCCTAGCCTCTCTTCTTTATAGGATAGAGGCGGTTAGGTTGGATTTATTACACTCATAGGATTTTTATTAGCTACTACTTGGTTGAGTAGGATCCAACCCTGCTAGGGTCCTATAAGAAGTGCAGAAGCAACGTAACCACCGTTTCAACCCAACGAATGGAGAAAGTTTTACACAAGATAAATGGTCGCTTTCTTTTGCATCTCCAGCAGCAACCAGAGGGGGAGAAAACAAAACTTAAAGATCAAAATCTCACCCATCTGCTTGTTGAATTTGACGATGTTTTTGCTGAACCACGCGGTCTTCTTCCTACTCGGCAACATGACCACCGAATTCTAATCCTTCCAGGCAAACCACCAGCAAACACTTGGCCTTACCACTATCCTTGCATCCAGAAGGATGAAATTAAGAAGATCATGAAGGAGATGCTCGAAACAAGGGTGATTCGGCCAAGCTACAGCCCCTACTCCTCACCGGTGCTACTTGTGCACAAGAAAGACAGAACTTGGCGGATGTGCATCGACTACCGAGCTCTAAATGACATCACCATCAAGGATAAGCACCCAATACCAGTGGTGGATGAACTTCTTGATGAATTAAAAGGAGCTCGAGTCTTCATGAAGTTGGACCTCCGATCCGATTACCACCAAATTCGGGTATGTGAAGGCGACGTCCCAAAAACTACTTTCTGCACTCATAATGGCCATTATGAATTCTTGGTAATGCCCTTTGGACTCACTAATGCTCCTTCAACCTTCCAAAGTCTCATGAACGATATTTTTCGTAGCTTTCTTCGTAAATTTGTGCTGATTATTTTTGATGATCTCATTTACTGCCCTTCTCTTGAGACTTACTTTCAGCACTTGCGATATGTTCTAACGATCCTTCGGGAGAATACACATTTTGTTAAGCTATCAAAGTGCAGCTTTCTCCAGCAAAAAATAGAGTACCTTGGGCACATAATATCAATAGGAGTGGCCATAGACCCAACAAAAATCGAAGCAATGCAAGACTGGCCAAAACCTACAAATGTGAAATTGCTGCATGGGTTCCTTGACTAATGGGCTACTACTGAAAATTCATGAAGAACTTTGGGAAGATCAGTGCCTCCTTCACTTTTCTACTGAAAAAAAATGCCTTCCAATAGTCGAACAAAGCCTTCGTTGCCTTCAACAGACTTAAGGCAACAATGACGACAACACTGGTGCTAGCGCTACCAGATTTCAGTCGACCCTTCATCAGTGAGGCTGATGCATCTGGAGTTAGAATTGGAGTCGTTCTCATGCAAGATGGTCGACCACTCGCATACACCAGCAAGGCGTTGTCTCCCTCTTATAAAAAAATATCTATCTATGATAAGAAGATGCTCACCATTGTACATGTAATAACAAAGTGGAGACCCTACCTGATTGGCTGACGATTTAAAATTAAAATCGACCATAGAAGCCTCAAGTACTTTTTGGAGCAGAAGATATCATCCCCGGAGCAGCAAAAATCGGTAACCAAACTTCTAGGATTTGATTATGAAATTATTTACAAAAAGGGGAAAGAAAATGTTATTTTAGATGCGCTCTCACGGCTACCTGAGCAGGCTAAATTTTCAGCCATCTCTCTTCCTACCATTGGCTTCCTTGAGGACATTAAGGAGGAATGGAAGAAGGATCCAGAAACCAGCAACATCATCAAAAAATTAGAGGAGGATCCAAGCGCAATAGCTCACTATACTTAGGATTCGAGAGATCTATGCTACAAAGGTCGTATTGTGCTTATACCAAACTCCCCTTGTATCAAAGTCATTCTACACCAAATGCACTCCACACCTTCAGCAGGGCACTCTAGATTTCTAAGAACCTACAAAAGAGTGAAGCAAAAATTTTATTGGAGAGGGATAAAAAAAATTATTTCTGAATACGTAGCACAATATGATGTATGTCAACAGTAAAAAGGTGAAACAGTGGCGAGTCCAGGAAAACTATAACCACTACCCATACCAGACTCGATGTGGACTGATATCGCTATGGACTTCATCGAAGGGCTGCCACCTTCCAAAGGTAAAAGCACAATCCTTGTAGTGGTTGATCAACTTATGAAATATGCTCATTTTTGTTCTGTGCGAAATCCCTACACTATTATTAGTATTGCTTAGATTTTCATAGAAAATATTGTTAAACTGCATGGGATGCCAAGGTCCATTATAAGTGATCATGACAGAGTCTTCACTAGTAAATTTTGGACCAAGTTATTTCAGTTGTAGGGCACCAAACTCAAGATGAGCACAGCATATCATCCACAAACTCACGGCCAAATAGAAGTGGTAAATAGGTGTTTAGAGACGTACCTTTAGTGTTTCGCCAGTGATTGGCCAAAGGAGTGGATGAAGTGGCTCCCCTAGACCGAATGGTGGTACAATACTATATATCATTCATCTACAAAATATACCCCGTATGAAGCATTATATGGTCGATCGGCTCCTGTGATTCCAAAGTATATAATTGGCTCGGCTAAGGTAGATCAGGTCGACCAAGATTTAATTGACAAAGACAAACTCCTACAACTACTAAAGGATAATCTCTCTAGCACTCAAGCCAGAATGAAGTAGCAAGCTGACACACGAAGAAACGAAAGAGAATTTTTAGTAGGAGATTGGGTTTATCTTCACCTACAGTTATACAAATAACTATCCATCAACACACGAGCCTCCATGAAGCTATCTCTACATTTTTATGGGCCCTATCAGATCGTAGAGCATATTGGAGCTGTGGCATACAGACTTAAATTGCTTGAGGATGCCAGAATTCACCTTGTCTTCCACGTGTCATGCTTGAAGCTCAAGTTGGGAGAACACGAGTCACCCCAGATTCAACTACCTGATACCACTAATGATGGACATATCTAAGCCCAGCTGCAAGCCATTCTTGACCACAGAATCATCATGCATCATCGACGTCCCTCTACTGAAGTACTAGTGTATTTGAATAATTTACCACCCGAAGATGCCACATGGGAATTATATGAGAAGCTGAAGACCTGGTTCCCTGAATTCATGGAACCTCAGCCTTGAGGACAAGGCTGATTGGAAGAGGGCGGGCTTAATAGGACCCTAGTAGGGTTGGGCCCTACTCAACCAAGTAGTAGCTAATAAAAACCCTGTGAGTGTAATAAATCCCACCTAACCGCCTCTATCCTATAAAGAAGAGAGGCTAGAGTTTATATTTGGGCTATTAGGCCTCTTAGCCATCGCCCCCCTTGTTACTAGGTCGGTCGGCTAAAGTTAAGGGTAAATTGGGTAGTTCACATAGGAAGTAGCCCCTAGGGCTAGGGTTTGGAGCTCTATATAAGCTTATAGCCTCCACCTCTTTAGAATAAGAAATATCAATCTATAATTGCAGCCACTAGGCTACTTGGAGGGTGGAACCCCTATAGCGTTTCAAGGGTTGATCCCCCTTAAAGATTAATCTTCATAGAATTCCTCTAGGGTTCTATCAAATATCTTGGGCATATCATATCAAAGCAAGGTGTGGTAGTGGATCCCTCCAAAATTGAAGCAATGCAGAACTGGCCGACCCTGAGGAATATAAAATCGTTACGCGGCCTTCTCGGTTTAACAGGCTACTATCGCAGATTTGTGAAAAACTATGGAAAGATCAGTGCACCCATTACTTCCTTACTGAAAAAAGATGCTTTCTAATTGTTGGACAAAGCCATCGCCACTTTCGACAAACTTAAAGCTACAATGATGACAACGCCCGTACTAGCGTTATCCGACTTCGATAAGACTTTTATTATTGAACCTGATGCCTTCGGAGTTGGAATTAGTACTATACTAATGCAAGATGGCCACCCCCTTACTTATACCAATAAGGCATTATCTCCTTTCTATCTCAAGATAACTATTTATGACAAGGAGATCCTCACGATTGTGCATGTAGTGGCCAAATGGAGATCGTACTTGATCGGACGATTCTTTCAAATCAAGATTGACCATTAAAGCTTAAAATATTTCTTGGAGAAAAAGATATCTTCCCCTGAGTAGCAAAAATGGGTAACAAAACTTCTTGGATATGATTATGAAAAGGGAAAAGAGAATATTGTTGCAGATGCGCTTTTGCGACTTCCTAAGCAAGCAAAATTTTTAGTAATTTCACTTTCGACCAACGACTTCCTTAAGGATAATAGGGGGGAATGGCAAGATGATCTAGAGACCAGAGCATCTATAAATCTTTCACCTCGGTTCTATGGATCCTACCAAATTTTGAAGCGCATCGGAGTAGTAGCATATAGATTAGACTTACCTGCTAGTTCCCGAATCCATCCAGCCTTCCATGTGTTGTGTTTGAAGCCCAAGTTGGGACAAAACGAGACAGCCCAAAGTCATCTACCAAATATGACTACCTAAGGAGAGCCCCAAGCCCAACTAAGTGTCATTATTGATCGACGGATCGTGACTCGACGACGATGACCCACTGTTGAGGTGCTAATACACTGGGTGGACCTACTAGTAGAAGATGCCACTTGGGAGAACTATGATGACTTGAAAATCAAATTCCCAGAATTCATGGGCGGGTCTATTAGGACTCTAGCTAGGTGAGTCCTAATCTATTGGGACTCTAGTTAGGAGAGTCCTAATCTATTGGGACTCTAGCTAGGAGAGTCTTAATTTAGTTTTATTGATAAGGGCATTCATATAAATCCTATATAGCCGACACCTATTAAAGAGGTGAAGAGGCCAACTAGGTTAGGATTAGGCTGCTTCTTAGAGAAGGAGTCCTATTAGAAGTAAGAGTCCTATTAAAGAAAGAGTCCTATTAGAATTACGAGTCCTACTAGAGAAGGAGTCCTAATTAGAAGTAGGAGTTGGTTAGAAGTAGGAGTCCTATTAAGAGTTAGGGTTTAGAAGCCCTATAAATAGCCATATATTCGCCCTCTTTTTAATCATGAATAGATCATCTTTTTAGTAGCCTTTGAGCAGCAACTTGGAGGAAGGAACCCCTATAGAGTTCCAAGGAGGCTGATCCCCTAAAGAGATCAACTCCAAGCTTAGAATCCACAAGGGTTCTAACACGTCTTCACATACCCGAATTTGGTGGTAGCCGGATCAGAGGTCCAACTTCGTGAAGAATTGAACTCCTTTTAACTCATCAAGAAGTTCATCCACCACTGGTATTGGGTGCTTATCCTTGACGGTGATGCCATTTAGAGCTCGGTAGTCGATACACATCCGCCAAGTTCCATCCTTCTTGCGTACAAGTAGTACTGGTGAGGAATAGGGGCTACAGCTTGGCCGAATCACCTCTGTTTTAAGCATCTTCTTTACAATCTTCTTAATATCATCCTTCTAGAGGTGAGGATAGTGATATAGTTGAGTGTTCGCTGGTGGTTTGCCTGAAAGAATTGGAATTCGGTGGTCATATTGCTGAGTAGGAGGAAGACCACGCGGTTTAGCAAAAATGTCATTAAATTCAGTGAGCAATTGGGTGAGATTTTGATCTTCAATTTCTATTTTCTTCCTCTCTAATTGCTGCTAGAGATGCATCAAAAATCCATCATTTATCTTATGTAAAACTTTCTCCATTCATTGGGTCGAAACAGTGGTTACGTTGCTTCCGCACTTCCTGCGTAGGATGACCTATTTGTCTTTGCAGTAGAATTTCATAATTAATTTAAAAAATTTTCAAGAGATATCACCTAGTATCATTAGCCATTCTATGCCCAACATGGCCTCATAATCGTCAATTGGTAGAAGGAAGAAGTTGGTGATAATTTCTTGGTATTGCAGTAATAGTTTCACCTGCGGGCATCTTTGGTCGCACTTTAGGATTCGGCCATCGATGACCATTACATTGAGCTTACTGCAACATTTGATGTGGAGTGCCATCCGAGTAGCAACCTTACTGTTTAGGAAGTTATTATGTCGATGAGAACAGTGATCAGTTATTGTTTGAGAAGGCCTCCAACTTTCATCATTTGCGGATCTGAGTAGCCAACTAGTGCGTGTACCATAAAGTCGGTCGGTTGTGGCTTTTTTTCTGCATCTTCTTCATCATGTTCAGGGCTCTCTTCTAGGTGTTCAATGACCTCTTCTTCCATTGGTTCAATCACAAGAAGTCTCTCTTTTTTATAGTGATGATCGCGGTTCCACAGCTCGTAGCAATGCCAACATGACCCCTTTGTAGATCGCTCCCGAAGCTCTTCTCTTGTCAACTTTTTTAGTGCAGGGGCTTAGCTGATAGTAGGGGGGCTGAGGGCATCGATATTACTAGTTGGGGAGTGACCCTAGTCCTCCGGGCTTCGTGGTTCAATCGCTCCTCTTGAAGTTGTGTGAAAGAGATGGCTGCTATAAGCGTGTATGATTGTCGCACTTTAACTTCTCCCCAGATCATTGGCTTCAAGCCCTCAATAAATATCCCCAATAGCTATTTTTAAGACCAATCACAAGTTTGATTAGATAACCTTTCAAACCTGGTTTGATACTCTTGGATGGTGGAGGTTTGTCGGATCTTTGCTAGTTGTCCATCAATGTTCTCATAATTGGTTGGTCCGAAGCGGATTAGCAGTCCTTCTTTGAATTATCATCATGAGAGGACTCTATGAGTATATTCAAACCAATCAAACCACTATATGGCATCTCCTTCAAGATGTATAGCTATAATTTTCACCATAGATGCATCCACGGTTTTGTGATACCGAAAATATCACTTCGCGTGTGAGATCCAACCAATCGGGCTCCTTCTTCCCATCTAGGGAAGTCCACCCTCATGCGTGGATAGTAGAGATCATCGTAGAGTCTCCTCTCTCCTAGAAGTTATCTCTTCAGTCAGTGCTCTCTCCTTAATGAGATTTCTTTGAGTTCGGTGATCAGCCCAAACTGAGTTCGACAAAGAGAATCTGAATATTATCCTCTATTCGTGTCTTGAAGGCTTCGAATTTAGCATTGATTGCCTCCTCAGATGCCATAGTATATACCTCCAAATCTATAATGTTAAGATCTCTCTTTTGTTTCTGGGTTGGTGGATTAGTGAATGTCGGCTATGGTTTAGGCTTGTTTTATGGATGTTTTGGGTGCGGTTTAGGGGTATGGTTTAATAGAGTTTTAGGGCTATGATGGTAGTGGATGAAGGCTGGGAAGAGGGTTTTAGATCTATGGTAGATGGCAGCAAAGGTTTGATAGAAATCAGTGGAAGTTACTGCAGATATGTGCTGTCTTGTAAGAGCCAAATTGTCATCGAAGAAACAACAGTTTCTCAATGAATTTCTAGTAAAAACCCTAAGATTTGAGGAGGGGATTTGATAGCAAATTCTCGGTTTAGATAATAGCAATGATGACAAATTGGATCAAGAAAATTTTGGTAGCAATTCGGTAGAAATTGCTACAGATATGTGCTATCTAATAAGAGCAGATTTTCATCGAAGAAACAGCAGTTTCTCGATGAAATTTTTAGCAAAAATCTCAAGATTTGAGGAGGGGATTTGACAATAAATTCTTGGTTTAGATAATAGCGATGATGACAAATTGGATCAAGAAAATTTCGGCAGCATAACAACAAGGAAATTGGTGCAAGTTGCGATGGCAGAATTCTAGTCAAAAAATTTTAGTGGTTTGCGATAAAAATTTACAGTAACACAGGAACATTTTAGAGATAAATTCCACAATAGATCAATCACAGATGAAAGCCAAGATGATCTATAAAGTGCACAAGAAATTTCGTTCAAAAAGGATAGCAAATAGATTGGTTTAAAAGTAGCAATATGCGGTTGAAAATTTCTACAGTAATCCTTCATTCGCAAAGATGATAACTTTTGCGATGAAAGGAATTCATAGCAAATGATAGATAGCAATACTTCTCTTTGGTTTTTTGAATGAAAAATTGCAGTAGCAAAAGGTATTGGGGATAGAAGAATACCAAATCTCTGATGCAATTGGAAGGGCAGCAGTAGATTGATTTGATCTACAGTAGAAGATGACGGTGGATACGGTGACATCAAGAACAATTATGGGAATTACTTGGTTGATGGTGGGCAGTAGGGATGGTAGCAAAAGCAGCAAGATCATTGCTTTGATACTAGATGATAGAACCCCAAAGGAATTCTATGTAGATTGATCTTTGAGGGGAATCAACCCTTGGAATGCTATAAGGGTTCCACTCTCCTAGTAGTCGGCCTAGTGGCTGCAATTATAAATGAATCTTGTTATTCCAAAGAGATGGAGGCTACATGCTTATATAGGGCTCCAAACCCTAGCCCTAGGGGCTGCTTCCTAAGTGAACTACCCATTTTGCTCTCAACTTTAGCCGACCAGCCTAGTAAAGGGGAGCGGCGGCTAAGAAGCCCAAAGGCCCAAATATAAACTCTAGTTACTCTTCTTTATAGGATAGAGGTGGCTAGGTGGGGATTTATTATACTCTCATAGGGTTTTTATTAGCTACTACTTGGTTGAGTAGGACCTAACCCTACTAAAGTCCTATCATGATAAGACCTCTTAGGGTTTTATCGTAAAAGGAACGAAAGAAGTGAAAGAGGTGGAAGAAAAGAGGATAAATAATCGCTTCGAGGGGATCAACCTCCTTAATCACTTCGAGGGGATCAGCCTCTTTTAATCACTTCGAGGGGATCGACCTCCTAGGGGCTTGCAAAATGGCTAAGATAACTTTTTCATTGCCTTCATTACTTGATGAAAATGAACAAATACATTCCTATTTATAGAGTTCCACCTAGAGTCCACCAAGACTTGAACTCTTATAAATAAATACTAAATAAATCACTATATGACTCCCTACGAATTAAATAACTCCATAAATATTATTTAAAATTTCGAAAATAAAAGGATCATAACAATTTTCTATCCCCATCTTATTGAGATTAATGACTTTATTTATGATATTTTATGAATCTCGTGAGTCTCTAAAAAGTGATTTTGATGATTTGAATGAGATTTTTTTTCAAGCGAATCATGAACCTTCTTTTGATTTCTTGACTTGAGAGTTTTTTAATGGGAATCGAAATCTTTTTCCTCTATGATTCTTTCTACCATTTACTAAAGAGGAAAACAATCCAAGTGATGATCTTGATATCTCAATTTTTGATACTTGAAATTTTTTTATGAAATGTGATCTTGATGACATGAGATGTCTTATGCTTGAATCAAGAACTTTTCTCCTATGTTTCTTCTTGTCATTTACAAAAAAGGAGAACTTTCTAAATGTCTCATTAATTTTTCAAAATTATAACTTAAACTTCTTATGATTCATGATGAATTTAGAGATATTATGCATGAATCGAGATCTCTTCTTTGTTTTCCTAAGATTCCTTTTTGCTATTTAAAAAAGAAGAGACATATCGAAATGAATTATGATTTGATTTCTCATAATAATTGATATTGATATCTTTTATATCATGATTCTTTTGTATTGGTTGGATACCTTTTTGATGATTTGAACATTGAACAAAATTTGTATTCTTCCCTTTCCCTTCATTTGTTTCTTTAAAGACAAAAGGGGGAGAAAGAAAATTACATGCATCTTAAAGAGAACCTTAAGTGTTAGCTTAAGTGTTAAATTGGTTTTCATAACTTAATTTTGATGAATGAATCATTGATGTAAAATTTTTGAGACCCCATTGGTCACTCTTGATGAATATTTATCCTTGAAAATTTATGTAAAGGGAAAAGAATTACAAAATTATACTCTTCCCTTCTTTTTGACAATGACAAAGGAAGAAAATTTTGCTAGCTTGCAAAGGCAAAACTTGCTTGCACTTCTCAAAAGAGAAGAAACAAAAATTTGCTTGCCTGAATATCGTAAAGAGAAGCATAACAAGCAAAAGTGTAAACTTGCACATCTCAAGAAGCAAGTGATAAATTACAATCTTGCACATCTTTAAAACTTGCCTTGCTTGTATGTTGTAAAGTGATTGCTAGCTTGATGTTGTAAACCTTGTATATCTTAAACACTTGCTAGATGCAACTTCTCCTTTTTGTTGATGACAAAGGGGGAGAAGTATATTGATGATTTCATGCATTATATGATATATTGAATATTTTGAAATATTGCATGATTTTTTGATGAAATGTTGCTTGGATTTTTTGAAATCCGAAGGTCCTATCAATATGACATATTGATAGGGGGAGTTTGTTTAAACTCTGAAAGTTTGTCTAAACTCCGTCATCAATTGGTTATCATAAAAAAAGTGGTAGATTATTGAATTTCAAATTTTGATGATGAAACTAATTGATTGTGATTAATGAATTAACTGTATTTTGAGTGACATAGGACTACTTTCAATCAGAATTAGACAATCGATTAAGGAAGAATTGATGTTGTACCGGAAGAGAACATGTTTGAAAATTGGACGTCGAGCGAAGGATTGATCGACATATCAGTAGAAGGCTTCAGACAAAGGATTCGGGCATTAGGCCAAGAAGAGCAGAGTTGCACCAAGAAGATTAGAGATACAGAGGACAACTACTGATTGGGCAACAGGCTGCAAGAGAGAATAATCCGTCGAAGAATTGGACGAAGCGCCGATGGACCAATGACATGCCGAGCAACAAATTTGATTCGCTTTGTAATAATTGTCTAGATCGAAGTAGGATTAGGTCTAACTGGGTTGGAATTGAGCCAACTCAGTTAGGGGTTAATTGGGCTGATAAGACCTCTTAGGGTTTTATCATGGAAGAAACGAAAGAAGCGGAGGAGAAGCGAAATAGGTGGAAGAAAAGGGGATAAATGATCACTTCAAGGGGATCGACCTTCTTGATCGCTTCGAGGGGATCGACCTCCTAGGATTTACCAAATGATTGAAATAACTTTTCATTGATTGATTGCTTAATGAAACATCCCTATTTATAGAGTTCCACCAAGAGTCTACCAAGACTTGGACTCTTATAAATAAATATTAAAAAATCACTATATGACTCTATATGAACTAAATAACTTCATAAACATTATTTAAAGCTCAGAAAATAAAAGGATTGTAACAGTTTCGCCTCTTTCAAATCAGGCTTATCCTTAAGACTAAGCGACATCAAATTTGGGGAGCTTCTCTTTCAGCATAAGGTATCTACGGCGCACCATAACTTGTTGATCAAGTAAGTACGGCCTCCACCTTTTGATAGTGTGAGCAACAGGTCAGCCTTTTAATGTAGTAGTCATTGAAGTCTTCTATAGAACCCTCTTCGTTCGATGGCTAGTAGAAGCTGTGGTCTTACTTCTTCATCTTCCCTTTAGGATCACCACTTCGAAGTCTTCCAAGGGTAGCAAAAAGAAATCCAATAGTAATTTTTGATCCTATATAATTAGTTTTATCTTTGAATATTTGTTGTCACAAGTTAAAGTTTGTCCATCAGCGACCTTTACTTTGAATTTGTCATAGTCTTCAATATGGTAGGCTAATCGGTCAACAACCTTACTCTCCATGAAATTGTTAGTGCTACCGGTATCAATCAGAACTGTAATAGGTTGATATTCTAAAATTCCTTCAACTTTCATACGTTGTGGGTTAGAATAGCTAACTAATGCATGCACTGTATATATAATAGGTTCAACATCTTTATCAGAATCCATACTTTCATGATCAGAGTCAACGTTGTCAGCTTCTGGTTCCTCCTTAATTGATTCAGTCACTAGAAGTTGCCTTGGTTACATTGGTGCTCCTTACTATGGCTCACTAATCATTTGTTTGTGGTCACTTCTATTTTGATGATTTTCCTAGCTAATTTTTTCATGTAGATTTGCAAAAGAAATTGCAACTATCATAGTACAGGGCTGTCGAGCCTTAACTTCACATCTGATATCTGGATTAAGCCCTTCAATAAAAGTATCCACTAGCTATCATTCAGACCAATCTGTGGCTTGATTTGACCAACGTTCGAGTTTGCCCTAATATTCTAACACTGTAGAAGTCTGACAAATTTTAGCGAGCTGTCCATCTTGTTGAAACTTACTAAAGTTCTCTAGCAGGCTTCTTTTGAATTCATTAAGGATCTCCTGCACCCGGTTCTCAGTTCTGATTTTCAATTCTTCAATTTGGGCCTCAACTTAGTTGTCCGTAACCATTCCTTGTTTCTGTTACTGTGTAGGGTGAGAGCACCACGGGATGGAAGGCAGTGGCTTTAGTGTAATCTGGTGGTAACCGGTGGTTGCAACAAGATGCAAAGCAAGAGGGAGGCAGCAATGAAATGCAGTCGCAATAGTTGCTGTCAATGCTGGCAGCGAAGAGGGAAGGAAACAACAATGGTTGTGGCGGTTGTGGTTGCGACGGTTACTACGAACACAACTATAACGGTTGCTGTCGATGTCGCCAGTAGAGAGGGGATAAAATGGTGACGATTGTGGCTACTATTGTTGCTGTTGAGATCTAGAGTGGCACTAAGAGGGGGGGGGTGAATTAGTGCAACGGATAAAGATGACAAATTTTGGTGATTTAAAACAAGTTCAAAAACATCATACAATTCAAAGCAATGATTCGATTAAAAGCATTTCGATTGTGTTTAACTTGAACACATACGTAAGTTGATGAAGTGGAAGTGGAGCAAGTAAAGTAAAAGCTTACAGCAATGTAAATGACAATAAGAAAATGCAAACCTGATTTTATAGTGGTTCGGTCATACGACCTACGTCCACTCCCGATTCCTCTTCTCTTGAGGCCACTGGGTTTCCACTAGCTATCCTCCTTCCAACGAGCAAGGATTGACTCCCTTTTACAGCACTCTTCTTTTGACGGGCTTAGGAGGTAACCCTTACAAAGTCTCTCACCACTATCTTGAACTTTTCCAACACTTAGAGCTTGAGGGGAGGATTTCTCTTAAGTTTATAATAGAATTTTTCCTCTTTTCATTCTCAGTTGTGTATATTTAAACAATGGATGAGAGGGGTATTTATAGGCCTCAAGGTGATTTAAATTTGGAGCCCAAATTTGAATCATCCCGGATTTTTTAGGTACAGGCGGTACCATCACCTACATTGGGCAGTACCACCGCTTGTAGAATCTCGAAAATAGTGGTTCTGGTGGTGCTACCGCTAGCCTGGAGCGGTACCACTACTACAGCTTTATTGTTGGGTGGTACCACCACCCAAATTGGGCGGTACCACCGCCTGCAACTTGGAAAAGTCCATTTTTTCACTTTTCTAGCTCATAGGTAGTTCCACCGCTAGTTTGGTAGTGCCACCACCTGCAGCAACTTTTGGGCCATTGAATGGGCCTCCCAATGAGCCTAAATTAGTCCCAATTTAGGCCCAATTGGCCTCTAATTGAGTTGGTATTATTTCACCCAAAACCAACTCAATTTTGACTTAATCCAACTTCGATCTAGACAATTATTACAACGCGAATCGTAATTAGTTGCCCGGCACATCATTGGTCCATCGGCGCTTCATCCAATACTTTGATGCATCATTCTCTCTTACGGTTTGTTGCCCAATCAGTAGCTAACCTCCACAGCCCTGATCTCCTTGGCGTAACTTCGCTCCTCTTAGCTCAATGCCTGATTTTTTGTCCGAAGCCTTCTGCTGATCATCGATCGGACCTCCGACTCGATGTCCAATCTCTTGATATGATTTCCTCTAGCACAACATCAATTCTTCCTAGGTCAATTGTCTAATCCTGATCGAGAGTAGACCTGCATGACTTAAAACACAGTTAGATAACGAAACACGATCAATTAGTTTTATTATCAAAATCCAAAATTCAACAATCTCCCCCTTTTTGATGATGACAACTAATTGATGACGGAGTTAACCTTAACTCCCCGGAGTTTAAACAAACTCCCCCTATCAATATGCCATATTGATAGAACCCTTGGATTATGCCAAATCCAAGCAACATGTTATGAAAAACATCAAACCATCATGCAAACATATAAAATATTCAAACAATATTATATTGCATGAACTCATCAATCTACTTCTCCCCCTTTGTTATCAACAAAAAGGAGAAGTAACATGATAGCTAGTTTAAAAGATATGCAAGTTTTATAATCATACTAGCAAGATTTTCATCAACATTCAATCATGGCAAGTTTCTCATGATAGGCAAGATAGCATTTTGCTTCTTTTTGCAATACTTCATGCTAGCACCTTCCTAAGTTTTGCCTTTACAAGCTATCAACTTCTTGTTTGCAATGAGCTAGCAATTTTGTATAATCATTTTAAACATGCATGCCAAATTTTCATTACAACATACAAGTATGGCAAGTGTAGGAATGCAAGTTTTCTAAGTTTTGTATTTTCTCTTCTTGAGATAGGCAAGATAGTAATATTTACATCCTTTGAGATAGTAATTCTTAGCTTCTCGTGAAATTACAAAGTAGCAATTTTTTGTAAGTTTTAGCTAGCTACTTTTGCCACTTTTTCTTGTGATACACAAGCTAGCAAGTTTTCTCTAAGCTAGTAATTTTGCTTCAAGCTAGCAATTTTTCTCCCCCTTTATCATTCTAAAAAAGAAGGGAGGATGCAATGTTGTAATTGATTTCCTTTTTCATCAAAATGGCAAATGAGATATTAGAAACAAATATTGACATAAATGTTTATATCATCAAAATTCAAATCATAAATTTAACATTCAAGCCAACAAGCTAGATCCCCCTTAGTTATTGTCAAAATGAAGTGGAGGACTCGATGGCTAAAAATTTCAAACCATATAAAGAAATCATGTTATGATGTCAAGAAAATTCAAGAAGGACATGATTCATTTGATAAATCTTTTTAATAAAATAAAAAGAATTATACAACCAAGGATCATGATAAAAGAAATATCAATATCAAAGATCAAGTCATGATTCATTTGGTAGTAAAAAGGAATAACTTGATTTAAGCATAATAGATCTAAATTCATCATGAATCATAAAAATAATTTCAAGTATCACTTATCGATATATCAAGACTTGGATTGTTTTCCTCTTTAGTAAGTGAAAAAAAGAAGTAATCATAGAGAAAAGTATTTCAATTTACATAAAATATCTCAAGTCAAGAATTCATTAGAGAGTTCATGATTTGCTTGAAACAAAAATCTCATTCAAACCAATTTGACAACTTGAAACCCATAATTAAATCAAAATCATTTTCGAGATTCAAAATGCTAGCAATTTGCATAAATCATGATAAGTGATACATCAAAGGTCTACATCAACATTTCAATCATCAAGTCATGAAACATACAAAGAAGTATTGAAACATAGGAGAAAAAAATCAAATTACGCAAGCAATGTTTCAATTATCAAAGCATATTTTCTCAAGTTTAGTATCGAAAAGTCAAGAGAAGACTATTTATGATTCACTTGCATTTTTCTTCAATAACATGGTAGAATCATAAAAGAGTATGGAGTAAGAGATCTTGAAAAACTCAAGTTATCAAGATCACGATATAGATAAGACTCATTCTAGTTCAATTCATCAACTCTGAACTCATAAACAAATCATCAAAATTACTTTTATAATTTATGAGATTCATAAGATATCATGAAATCATTAATCATTAATCTTAATAAGATGGGAAAAGCATTTTCTTTTTAAGTGATTCTTTTAACATATCATCAAAATCTCATTCATAATTCAAGTGATTCACAAAATATCATAAATGAATTCATCACTTGTCTTTTATGGAAAAATAAAAAAACTCTAGAGAGAAAGATTTCAAGAAATATGCCTATCCATTTTATGATTCATTTCATATGAGCATGCCTTTGTCTTTTAATGTCAAATAGAGATAAGCACAAAAGTTCGAGACGTAAAGGCAAAAACCATCATCAAGAAATTTAAAATCGAAAGATATAACACATCATATAAAAATTCATCATAAAAATGATTAAGACCAAATACACATTAGTTCAAAACGTGAGAGTCACTCATCATACATAATGTGTTTTATTTTAAGTTATTTATTTCATATAAGTGTGCTCATGTTTTAAAAGATGAGTATCAAGTTTAAATCTAAAACATGAGTATTGTCATCAAACCTATTAAGATCAAATGGATCACACATAAATCATCATGATAGTACATTTTCTAATTTTTATGTGTTTCAATTTAAGTGATGTGATCTTTCATAGGAATGTTCAAAATTTTCATATGAAAATGTCATGCATCATATTTAAAACCGAAAGCATCATCAAAACCATTTTAATTCTTTCTTTTATTAGTTATAACAAGATGATCAATGCTTAAATTTTTGCTAAAATCATGCATCATTTTATAAATTTCAACATAAAAACAATTAAGACTTATTAATCCAAGATGGAAGTTTTTAAATTATAAGCATGATACACACATCTATTATCAAAAGACTTTCAAGAAATTCATATATAGATATGTATCATGTTGAAAATTGAAAATCGATATGGAAAGCATACATGGATTTTATCCTTTTAGGTGTACATGCATTATGTCATCTTAATTTATCACGAGAATGATTAGACCAAAAACATGTTTATCCAAAACATAGAGTTTCAAATCAATATCACTTCAAAAACTCATGCATGATATAAAATCGTTAAGCATCATGTTTAGAGATAAAAAATAATATAAAACATCAAGATACACATGCATGGATTAATCCTAATAGGAGTGCACGCATTATCACAAATCATGCAAGTATCATTTTAATTTTTACTTTTCAAAAATACTAGAAAGAAAAACATGATATAATTTTTAAAAATAATTTATTTATTTCCTACTATCTAAATTAGGCACTTATGAAAAATATCATGTAATTTCAAAATAAGGTGAAAGCAACTTGGGTGAGTTTCTTACCTCATTGTCGAAAACCGACAAGGCATAGTTTGCATCTTCATCCTTTTTGTGTGCTTTCCTCTTCTTCATTTTTGTGTACTCGTCTTTGAAGCATTTCAATTTCTTGCATTCATAGCAAGAGTTGGTGTTCTTTTCATTTGTGTTCTTTAATTCTTGTTTAATGAACTTTTTAAATTTTAATATCAAAAGTTCAAAGTTCTCAATATTATCCTCATCACTTGAGTCATCACTCAAGTGACATTCTATTATTCGAAGTGTCAAATCCTTCCTACTCTTTAGAAGGTGGTACTCAAGTTCATCAAGTTCAAGAGTCATTTCATAGGTCATTAAAGACCCGATTAGGTTTTTAATTGAATAAACATTCAAGTCTTTAGACTCTTGAATAGTCGTTATTTTTGGATCCCAACTCTTTGAAAGGGATCTTAAAATCTTATTAATGAGATCAAAACTCAAAAAAGATTTACCAAGAGTTTTTAAACTATTGACGACATCCGTGAAATGGGTGTACATGTCATCGATAGTCTCGCTTGGTTTCATTCGAAAAAGCTCAAAATCGTGCATCAAAATATTAACTTTCGAGTCTTTGACTCTACTCGTTCCTTCGTGTGTGACTTTAAGTGTGTGCCAAATATCCAAAGTCATTTCACATGTAGAAATCCGATTAAACTCAGTTATATCTAAAGAACAATATAAGGCATTCATAGCCTATATATTTAAAGAAAAAGATTTTCTCTCTAAATCTGACCATTCGTTCGTTAGTTTAGAGGGAAGTTGAAAGCCATTTTCAATAATATTCCATAAGTTTAAATTGAGAGAAATTAAGAAAACTCTCATTTGAGTATTTCAATATGTGTAGTCCGAACCATTAGACAACGGAGGACGAACAATCAAAAAACACTCATAAAAGCCGTTAAGAGTCATTTCTCAAGGGTGTGAATCTGAAAGAGAAATAATGAGGCTCTGATACCAATTGTTGGAATCTAGAGTGGCACTAAGAGGGGGGGGGGATGAATTAGTGCAGAGGATAAAGATGACAAATTTCGACGATTTAAAATAAGTTTGGAAACTTCGTACGATTTAAAGCAATGTTTCGATTAAAAGCATTTCAATTACATTTAACTTGAACACATGCGTAAGATGATGAAGTGGAAGTAGAGCAAGTAAAGTAAAGGCTTGCAGTAATGTATATGACAATAAGAAAATGCAAACTTGATTTTATAGTGGTTCGGACATACGACCTACGTCCACTCCCGATTCCTCTTCTCTTGAGGCCACCGGCTTTTCACTAGCTATCCTCCTTCCAGTAGGTGAGGATTGACTCCCTTTTATAGCACTCTCCTTTTGATGGGTTTAGGAGGTAACCCTTATAAAGCCTCTTACCCCTCTCTTGAACTTTTCCAACACTTAGAGTTTGAGGGGAGGATTTCTCTTACGTTTACAATAGAATTTTTCCTCTTTTTCATTCTTAGTTGTGTATATTTAAATGATGGATGAGAGGGATATTTATAGGCCTTAAGGTGATTCAAATTTGGAGCCCAAATTTGAGTCATCCTGGATTTTCTAGGTACAAGTAGTGCCACCACCTACAGAACCTCGAAAATAGAGGTTCTGGCGGTGCTACTGCCAGCCTAGAGTAGTACCATTGTTGCAGCTTTACTGCTGGGTAGTACCACTACCCAGACTAGGTGGTAGCACCGCCTGCAACCTGGAAAAGTGCACTTTTTCACTTTTTCAACTCATAGGCGGTTCCACCGCCGGTTTGATGGTGCCACCGCCTGTAGCAACTTTTGGGCCACTGAATGGGCCTCCCAATGAGCCCAAATCAGTCCCAATTTAGACCTAATTGGCCCCTAATTGAGTTGATATTATTTCACCTAAAACCAAGTCAATTTTGACTCAATCCTACTTCGATCTAGATAATTATTCCAACGCGAATCATAATTTGTTGCCCGACACATCATTGGTCCATCGGCACTTCGTCCAACACTTTGATGCATCGTCCTCTCTTGCAGTTTATTGCTCAATTAGTAGCTAACCTTCGTAGCCCCAATCTCCTTGGTGCAACTCCGCTCCTCTTGGCCCGATGCCCAATTTTTTGTCCGAAGCATTCTATCGATCGTCGATCGGACCTCTAGCTAGACGTCCAATCTCCTGACATGATTTCCTCCAACACAATGTCAATTCTTCCTACGTCAATTATCTAATCCTGATCGAGAGTAGACCTACGTGACTCAAAATGCAGTTAGATAACTAAACACGAACAAATAGTTTCATCATCAAAATCCGAGATTCAACACCTGCAAGATGAAAAATTTCTATCGCTACATGCTGTGTGCAGTATTGCTATAGGTATTGAGGGCTAGATGGTGGCAACGTCGATGTTGCTGCAGGTGCTGTGATGCAAAGAGGTGATCGTCGAGCAGCTAGGGTTGAGATTGTGGTGGTGCGATTGGAAAAAAAAGTTGGAAGGCAGTGTTCATGGGAAGAAGGCAGTAGCGTCATGGCAGCATCATTGGGAGAAGGCAGTAGCATCGTGGGAAGAAGGCAACAGCATTGTGGCAGCATCGTGGGGAGAGGGCAACAGCATCGTGGGAAGTCGGCACTGGTGGTGGGCGGCTACAGTAGTCATGGCGGTTAAGGAGTTTGCGGCAGCAGCCAGCACTTGCGGCTATTGTGGGAAATCTCTGTTTCGCCACAGAACAGGACTATTGGAAGCAGCGATTGTTGCTGCCAAGGTTTGTGGCTATGACGGTAATGGTCGTGGGAGGGAAAGAGCAGGGGCAGCGGTGGTTGCCAGCTAGAGAGCACCGAGCCTGAGATTGGCAGTGCTGCCCTGTTTCTATCACACCACACACTGGCTGTGGTGGTTGAGGAAGCAGTGATAGCTGCGGCAGTAGAGAACAAGGCTGTGGAGTTTGTTGTCGCAGTCAGTAGCGAGAAGGGGAGGAACCGATGGTTGTGGCGGCTATGGTTGCGACCCAAGAGGAGGCAGCGAAGAGCACCGGGGCTAAGATCGACGGTGCTGCCTTGTTTCTGTCACATGCACGCTGGCTGCGGTGGTTGAGAAAGCAGCAGTAGCAATGGTCGTTGGTAGCGATAGCATTGGAGAGGGGGCAGTGATCGCACGGCTGCGGATGGATGCCGAGGTCGATAGCTACATTCTTCTGCCTTGTTTCACCACAGAACAGGGGTGACTGCGGCTATATATCACTGCAGCTGAGGTAGCGAGGGGGATGAGATCACTAGCCAGGGCAACGACGGTGATGGTAGTGGCCGGGGCAGCGATAGGTGATGATGAAGCAATAGTTTCAATCTTTGTGTTGCCGCAGGCTTCAGTTGTTGCCAAGGTCGGTGGCTGCAATGGCGATGGCCGTGGGGGGGCAAGAGCAGGGGTGGTAGGGATGGTCACTAGCAGCGGCGGCAGTGATTGCTGGCTAGGGGGTAGAGCAAGGAAGAGATCGCTAGCCAGGGGTAGCGATGGTGATGGTCACGGCTGGGGGCAGCGACGATGATGGTGAAGCAGTGGTGGTCATGGGGGGGTGGGGAGAAGAGCAGGGGGGCATGCTTGCATTGGTTTGTGGGCCGTGGGGCAGTGGCGGCGGTTCATCTTATGTTGCAACTGCTAGGAAGATGACGCTGGCCGGAGGTTGCGACGGTGGTGGTCGCAAGCCGAAAATAGCGACAGCAAAGGTGAATTGGGCGCTGGGGAGGTGAACGCAGAGGACGTGGCCGCGCATGGCTACATTTTTTTGTGTTTGCCCTTTTCTCTCTTCTTTCTTCTTTCTCTTTTCCTTTTTTTTTTTTGATGAAGATGATGGCTGCGATGAAGATGATGTGAAGTTATAATGAGAACACCAAGGATCACTGCTCTGACACCAAATGATAAGACCCCCTAGGGTTTTATCATCAAAGAAATGAAAGAAGTGGAGAAGTAGAATAGGTGGAAGAAAAGAAGATAAATGTTCGCTTCAAGGGGATCAACCCCCTTGATCACTTCGAGGAGATCGGCCTCCTTTGATCGCTTCAAGGGGATTGACCTCCTAGGATTTGCCAAATGGCTTAAATAACTTTTTATTGATTGATTGCTTGATAAAAATGAATAAATACATCCCTATTTATAGAGTTCTACCTAGAGTCCACCAGAACTTGGACTCTTATAAATAAATATTAAAAAATCACTATATGGCTCCCTACAAACTAAATAATTTTATAAACATTATTTAAAGCTCAGAAAATAAAAGGATCGTAACATGGGCCCATACCCAGACTAGTATGGTGGTACCATCAAACTAAGGCAGTGGTATCACCCAATGTCAGTGTGTCAGGTGGTACCGCCCAGCACAGGTGGTGGTACTACCAGCACCCTGAAAATCGTGGTGATTCAAATTTGAATCACCTTAAGGTCTATAAATGCCTTTCTCATCCCTGGTTAGATAATATACCAACAGAGAATAAAAAGAGGGAAAATTCTACTATAATCACTTGTGAAATCCTCCCTTATAGTTTTAGAATTGGTTAAGTCTAAGAGATGGGTGAGTGGGTTATAAGGGCTATAAAAGGTTACTCTCCTACACCTGTAAAAGGAGAATTGAGTTGTGAGGGTAGTTAGTCTTCGCCTGATTAAAAGAAGACTAATAGTGAAAGCCGGTGGCCTTGACGAAGGAGGAATCGGGAGTAGACGTAGGTTGAACGACCGAACCACTATAAATCTATTTGCATTTACTTTATACTTTTCATTCATTCTGCAAACCACTTTTCTTATTGCTCCTCTTCCTCATCACTTTCTTACAATCGCTTTCAAGTTAAACATCTTTCCGATTCGGATTTAATCATCGAACTCGATCCTAATAGTAGAAAGAAAGAATATGAGGTTATAAGAAATGGCCATTAATATGACATGCTATGTCAAGAACCATGTTGAACGAAATGGTTTTCGAAAATCTACAAAATCATCATTTTTCAAAAATCTATGAAATCATCATTTTTAATTGCTGCATAGGCATCTTTCATCAAAACAGTTTTCGAAAATATACGAAATCGTCAATTTTAACCATTGCACTAATTCACCCCCCCCCCCCTCCCTCTTAATGCCGGACTCAATCCTAACAGTAGAAAGAAATGACAAAAATCATGTTGAACGAACATAGTCTACCCAAATATTTTTGGGTCGAAGCCGTTAATATGACATGCTATGTCATGAATAGAGTTCTAATAAGACCATTACTTTCCAAAACTTCTTATGAATTGTAGAATAACAAAAAACCCAATGTTTCATATTTTAAAGTTTTTGGTTGTAAATATTTTATCTTGAGTGGTTACTTATATAAACTTCTTCGGAAATAAAGTCATTTAGAAAAGCACTTTTGACATTCATTTAAAATAACTTAAAATTATTACAATAAGCATAGCCAAGGAGTATCCTTATGGTAAAACCCTATGAATCATCTTTTAGATTATCATCAATGCATTTTGGTTTAATTTAAGACAAAACGGCTACATTAGCATAAAAATTTTTAAAAGAAGAACGAGTTTGTATACCTTTTGATGTATCTCCGATAATTAGCTCCTTAGGATGAGCATCTATATACTTTTGTTCCTTGGATAAGGATTCATTAGAAGTAGATGCATCTAAGTTGCTAGGGAGAGGAGAATTTTCATTTAAATTCAAAGTATCAAAATTAATATCATCATCAAAATATTTTTTTATATTCAAAAATTTCATTAAAAAATATGAATAAATTCTTCTATAACCAAAGTTCTTTTATTAAAGACATAAAAAAGCTTTAGGAATAAAGGAATATCCAAGAAAAATGCCTTCATCAGATTTTGCATTAAATTTTCCTAAAGCATCCTTTTCATTCAAGATGAAACATTTACAATCAAAAACTCTAAAATAAGAAATATTAGATCTTTTGTTGTTCCATAATTCATAGGGAGTTTTAGATATGAGTGATCTTACGAGAACCCTATTCATGACATAGCATGTTTTGTTAATGGCTTCGGCCCAAAAATATTTTGGTAGGCTATGTTCATTTAGCATGGTTCTTGCTATCTCTTGTAAACTCCTATTTTTTTCTCAATAATTCTATTTTATTATGGATTTCTTGGAATAGAGAAATTGTGATCATACCCAAAAAGCATTTCCTTTTATGCTATTCTTTTCTATTACTTACTGATCTAATTGCTTACTACACTTTACTCACTTTTCAAGTTAAAATGCATTTCTGATATTGATTATATCGAATGAATTTTTGTATTATTTCTTCATTTCGAAAGTACTAATTCGCGATCCTAATATCTCTCTTAGTGCCACTACGACCCTAACACCTTATATTATCAAAAATATTATTTTCATTTCATGTTTGATAGTTAGTGGATATAAATTAGTTTTTGACAACAATGGTTATTCAATAATATTGGATGATAAGATCATCAATAGAGGAATATTATATAATGGTTTATTTATGCTAAATATTACTTCACATATCATGAATATAAGTGTGTCTAAGAGGAAATGAGATAAGATGAATAATGTATATTTTTGACATTATAGGCTAGGTCATATCCATGAGGAAAGGATTCAAAAGTTGTTGAAAGATGAATACTTAGATCCATTCGACTATGAGTCATATGCAACTTATAAGCCTTGCCTTCATGGAAAACTGACCAACTCTCTATTTAGCAAAAATGAAAATAGAGCTACTGAGTTACTAAAACTCATACATAGCGATGTTTGTTGTCCTATGTCAACCTAAGCTATAGGTGGTTATTCCTACTTCATTACTTTCACTAATGATTTTTCTAGGTATAGACATTTATACTTGATGAAGTACAAGTACAAGGCTTTTGAGAAATTCATGGAATATAAAAATGAGATAGAGAACCAGACTGGAAAGAGTATCAAGGCTCTTCGATCAGATCGAGGAGGTAAGTACTTGAGTATAGAGTTCACCTAATTCCACAAGGACCATGAGATTTTATTCTAATGGACACCACTTTATACATCTTAACTCAATGGTGTATCAGAAAGGAGGAATTGCATGCTGGCAGATATGGTGTGGTCCATGACAAGTTTCGCTGACCTACCCATCTCATTCTAGAGATATGCCCTAGAGTCCGTAGTTTACCTTCTGAATAGAGTTCCAACTAAGTCAATAGTGCTTACACCATATGACCTATAGAAAGGAAAGAAGTCTAATCTTAAGGTAGTTAAGATTTGGGACTACCCTACCCATATTATGAGACATAACCACGACAAGTTGGAATCTAGGATGGAATAGTGCAAGTTTATGAGATACCCTAAGAAAACTTAACGGTATTATTTCTATCACTCCGAGGACTAAAAGATCATTGTAGCCAAGAGGGTAGTGTTCCTTGAGAAGGAACACATTCTTGGTAGAGATAATGGGAGCGTGATAGAGTTGAGTGAGGTTAGAGAACCTAGCTTAAGCACCATTCCGCAATTAGAGTCTGTTCAAGTACCTAGCACATAAGTTTTGACTTTACATAGGTCCGATAGAGTACCCCATCCTCTTAAGAGATATGTAAGATATATCAAAGGAGAGGATATTAAGGATGTTGATCCTTAGACCTATGAGAAAGCTATTACGAGTATAAACTTTAGGAAGTGGCAAGGTGTTGACTATAACGGAATCTTCTCACCCATAGCTATACTAAAATTCATTAGAATTCTATTAATTATTGCAGCACACTATCACTATGAGATATGATAGATGGGCGTGAAAACTACATTCTTCAATGGCAACCTCGAGGACGAGGTGTATATGATATAATCTAAGAAATTCGTGTCCAAAGACAGTCCAGATAAAGTGTACAGGTTGCTTAAGTCGATCTATGGACTAAAGTAAGCTTCCTAAAATTGAAACATAAGATTTGATGAGGCGATCAGATCTTACAATTTTATTAAAAATGAAGATGAGTCTTGTGTGTACATGAAGGTAAGTGAGAGCGCTATCACCTTTTTGGTATTGTATGTGGATGACATCTTGATCATTAGGAATGATGTAAAAATGCTCTCTATAGTAAAGTCTTGGCTATCTTGACATTTCTCCATTAATGACTTAGGGGAAGCATCTTATATTTTAGAGATTCGGATCTATAGAGATCAATCCAAGAGGATGCTTGGTTTATCCTAGTCCAGGTATATAGACACAATTGTCAAAAAGTTTGACATATAAAATTTCAATAGATGTCTCATATCGATAAGACATAGGATATTATTTTCTAGGACTATGTCTCCAAAGACTCCTATAGAAATGGTAGACATGAATAGGATACCCTATGCTATAGCGATAGGGTCTCTCATATATGCTATGATATGTACTAGGCCTGATTAGTGCATGATCTAAGTGTTACAAGCAGGAATCAAGCGGATCCAAACTTGAAGCACTAGAAAGAAGTAAAGTGTATCCTTAAGTACTTGAGAAGGACTAAGGATCTTTTACTAATATATGGAGGAATTTACCACAAATTGAGGGCTACATGGACTTGAGTTTCTAGTTCAATGTCAATGATAGAAAATCTAATTTAGGCTATGTACTCACCCTAAATAGAGGTGTAGTATGCTAGAAGAGTTTTAAGTAAGATACTATTGCTAACTCGACCATAGAGGCGAAGTACATTACTATGACAAATGCAACAAAAAAAGGAGTTTGGATGAAGAAGTTTATCACATATCTTGAAATCATGCTAGGGAGTGAGGAGTTGATTCTCTTATATTGTGACAACTATGGGGTGATTACTCAAGTAAAGGAACCTAAGCCTCATCAGAAGTCCAAGCACATTTTGAGGAGGTTTCATTTGATTAGAGAGATTATAGCTTGAGGAGATGTAGCAATGGAAAGAGTTCTATCTGAAGATAACATTGTAGATCCATTAATAAAGTCATTGTCTCAGATTATCTTTGAGTATTACAAAGGTCTGATGTGGATCAGATACGTAGGTTATTGACTTTAGATCAAGTGAGAGATTGCCAATCATAGGTGCCCTACAAGCCAATCACGTGAGTGATAGCACATGCGACATAATATATATTCTTTTTACTTATTAGTTATTTGGTTTTTTTTCATTTTATATTTCTTGTTGTATATATTATGATGTCCATGGATTTATGCAATGAGAATTGGATCATGATGAGATCATGATAGTAAGACCGATTTGCCTTTAAACACAAACCCTAAATAATCCTAGTTAAATATTACTCGAGAGGGGCATTGAGATAATCGAATAGACTAGTATGCTATATATACTCAACCATATGATGGAGGTGGCTGGTCTCATAGTTGCTCATGTGGGGACACTAGGGATACAATGCAGGTGCTCATTTGAGAATAAGTTTACTAGTTGATCTACTTATAGAATGTTGGATAGTTGATGATACCTCATTGTTAGGTAATGATTCTATTGCTCCAATTATATATCTGCTCTTTAGACATGAGACACCAAGGATGTCCTATATGAGTACTCCACTCTTTGATATCGGACTTGAGTTTAGAAGTTTTAAATCTAGCACAATCAATCATCGGGAGTGGCAACCAATCTTACGAGGGTAATTAAGTGTCAATAGAGGATCATCTACTCTTGGTGTCATAAGAGGAATAACCTATGTGTTCTTTCTTAGGCAAATCCCTAGCCAGGGTCATTTGGATTGAAGAGAGAAAGAGTTCTCCGAGAGAATCCGATTAGAGTGAGACTCGAGTAGATTTCGTATGGGCCTTAGAGCACCATGCCCGGTATATGATCTCTGGAATATTAGATGGATGAAGGACTATAGATACATGATAACTAAGGATAGATAGGTCCAAAGGATTGGATTCTCCTATATCGTCTAGGGATTATAGGATAATGGCCTAGTACATTCGTAGTTGATGAGTCAAATGAATTATTATGAAGATAATAATTCACTAAGCCAGAAGGAGTTCTGACATATATGACTCATGGTCAGCTCGATATTAGGCCTAGAAGGTCATACATATATGGTAGGTGTTATTACGAGTAGAGGTTTGGATATAAGATATCTGTTGGAGCCCCTATCTTTTTGGATATCCAGTAAGCCACTAAATTATTAGATTCTATGGATGAGATCTAATAAGAGCCAATGAGAGATTGTTGGGTAGAGATCCACTAATCTAAGAGGCTTGGATAGTTGGATTGAGATATAGTACCCAATAGGGTAGGATCCATTAGGGTTAAGTTGATAGGGACCTTTATAAATAGAAGGGAACCAAAGGGCCATAGGCTAGATCTTTTCTGGCTACCACCTCCTATTCTCCTATCCCCTTCTCCTCCTCAGCTAGCAGCCCCTGTTTGGGGCATAAGGATAGCAAGAAGGGCCAACCTCTTCTTGATCCCATGGTGCGCATGGAAAGGAGGATCGTGTAGTGATTTAAGAAGCATCTTCGCAGGCCCTACTATGTGGATCACCATTAGAGAGGAGGACAGTTGACCTCCTTTATCCTCTCCCATAGATCTATAGGATTTTAGGGATATACAATCTCTCTAAGTAATACACATCCCTTAACATGCGTGGTTTTTTGGTTTTGTAGGTTTTTGCCCACCAATCTTCGCATGACAATAATAAACTATTTTCTATAGTAATCTAAAAATTTTATTTTTCTATTCTTCTGCTACGTATGTGATATTACCCTAGGTTTGCCAACAACAAGTGTACAAATGAGCTCTCTGTTGAATCTCGGATTTTGATGATGAAGTCAATTGGTGAAATATTTGTTCTAATCTACTTTGTCGAGATAAGTGTGCAGGAACAACTACGATGGGAAGAAAACATAAAGTGATTTACCGAGGTCAAGTCCGTCGGGGGTTCAAGAGTTCATCGGAAGTCCGAGAGATTTTCGGAAGTGTTGCCGGAACCATCCAAGATCGAATCAGGGACTTGCCGAAGTTTTCGGAAGTTCATCTCAAAGATCGTCGAAGGTTCGCGGAACTTCTGGGAAGATTCGGAAGCTAGCCGAAGACTCATTGAGCTCGCCATACAATCCGGGAGTATGTTGGGAGTCCACTGGAAACAATCCGATCTAAGCTCGCTTCGCCGAATCTTGCTCAAGTTGACTTCAAGAGTGCTCTGATCAAATCACGTTGAGTTATGTTTTTAAGATCGTAGTTTGCATATGAGTAGAGCAAGGATTTAGGAAAAGAAAATCCTAGGGGGGGGCCAGCGGGCCTCTATTGGGCCAAGTTGGGGCTTAAACAGAGGCCCATTCGGCTTTGAATGGGCCAGCTGAATCGCCCAACTGGGGCGATGGGACCGCTTTGGCTGGAGCGTAGCACCGCCTCAGTACACGTGACACAGCGGTGGAACCGCAGGGCGTGGCACCGCCTGGCCACCGACTAGAGCGGTAGCATCACCGCCTAGGCGGTGGTCGCTGTGTGTCGCCGCCAGACGACACGGTGTGGCATCGCCTCGACACCAGGCAGGAACTCCAAATTTGATTTCAAATTTGGAGCCCAATTTTGAATCCATTTTGGATCTATAAATACCCCCCCTTTCTCAGCTAAAAGGGCACCCTTTTGAGAGTTAGAATCTTAGTCTTGAGCTTTTGAAAAGTCTTGAAAAGTCTTGTTCTTGCTAAGTGTTCACCTCCTTCTTCTTCTTGAGAAATCTTGTAAAAGTGTGAACTTCTTGTAAAGGATTGTAAAATGGGTATTTGGTCCTTCCCCTTCAAAGGATTTGCTAGTGGAAGAGCGGAGCCTCATCGTAAAGGCTTCAAGAGTGGATGTAGGTCATTTGACCGAACCACTATACATCATTGTGTTCATAAATGTATGAGTGTTTACATTCTTGAATCATTTCATTACTTGGCTGCAAGTTGTTTAGTTCATAGTTATTTCCTTTACGTAAGCAATTACTTTAAAGTTCTCTTTCGCCAAATCGAAATCTTCCTACGAACTTGTGTTTTTGCAAAATTGGTTTCAAAAGTATGATTTTAATCCGCTGCACTAATTCACCCCCCCCCCCTCTTAGTGCCTTTTAGATCCTAACAATTGGTATCAGAGCAAGGTTTGCTCTCATATTGGTTTAAAACCCAAAAGAGATGGCCTACTCCGGTATGCAAGAGGGTCACTCCATTACTCGTCCGCCTATGTTTAATGGGTCGGATTATACGTATTGGAAGACTCGTATGAGGATTTTTCTCATTTCCATGGACTTCGAACTTTGGAACATTGTTGAAAATGGCTTTGCAAAATCTTCTCTTCCGATGAGTGAGTGGAATGAGTCGGAGAGGAAGATTTTTGCTCTCAATGCAAAGACTATGAATGTCTTATTTTGTGCGCTTGATAAGAATGAGTTTAATCGGGTTTCTATTTATGAATCGGCATTTGATATTTGGCGCACTCTTGAAATCACTCATGAAGGCACTAGCCGAGTGAAAGAGTCCAAAATCAACATTCTTGTGCATTCCTATGAACTTTTTCGGATGAAACCAAATGAGTCCATTGGAGACATGTACACCCGCTTTACGGATGTCATCAATGGACTTAAAGCTCTTGATCAAGGTTTTTCTAATTTTGAATTGGTAACTAAAATTTTAAGATCCCATCCAAAGAATTGGGATCCAAAGGTCACGACCATTCAAGAGGCCAAGGATCTTAAAGTATTTCCACTTGAAGAACTTATTGGATCTCTAATGACCTACGAGATGACGTGCCATGCTCATGAAGAGCTTGAGAACCCCCTTCCAAAGAACAGGAAGGATATGACACTTAGAACACAAGAAGACCACTTGAAAGGAACATCAAGTGATGAGGACAGTGACAATGACATTGCACTTCTAACTCGAATGTTTAAGAAATTTATAAGAAAGAACAAATTTAAAAATGACACAAAAAGCAAATTTAAACACAAAAAGGACCAAGTTATTTACTACGAATGCAAGAAGCCGGGACACTTCAAGAATGAATGCCCTCAAGCTAAGAAGAAGCAATTCAAGAAGAAAAAAGCCTTGAAGGCCACGTGGGATGATTCAAGTGACTCCGAGGTTGAAGAAGCTAGCAACAAAGAGGAGGCAAACTTTGCACTAATGGCATTAGGAGAAGAGGTTAGTGAGTTACTTAATGAAGAATTATCTTTGATGAACTTTCTATGGCTTTTCATGAGTTATTTGATGAATGTAGAACTATTAGTAAGAAGTTCAATTTGCTTAAGAAAGAGCATGCTTTATTACAAAGTAAGTTCAATAGTCTTCAAAACCCTTCTCTACCCCCATGCTCTAAGTGTGAAGACTTAGATGCAACAAAGAGGGAGAACTTGCTACTCAAAGAGACCCTAAACAAGTTTAAGGTCGGTAGCAAGGGCTTGGACATGATCCTTGCTAACAAAGGTCACGTCGGAAATAGAAGTGGAATTGGATTTGTGAGAGGTTCTCATCAAAATCCTACCACCTTTGTTAAAGGTCCTACATTGCATGTATCACCCCATTTGAAATGTAATTTTTGTGGCAAAACGGGACATGTTACTTACAAATGTCCATTCAAGAAAATTAATCCACAAAAATTGATATGGGTTCCTAAAGGAACCATAAACAATTCAATGATAAATTACAAAGTAAGTAGATCAATTTGTAAGGCACCCAAAATCAAATGGGTACCTAAAAACCATCCTCTTTTATAGACAAACTCACAAGCTAGGAGCAAGAAATGGTATCTTGATAGTGGATGCTCAAGGCACATGACCGGAGATCCATCTTATTTCTCTATGCTCACTAGCAAAGAAGAAGGATATGTCACCTTCGGAGACAACAACAAGGGTAAAATCATTGGCAAGGGAACCATAGGTAACAAATCAAGTTTTTCAATTGATGATGTGTTACTAGTTGATGGTTTAAAACATAATCTTTTAAGTATTAGTCAATTATGTGATAAAGGTTATGTTGTTTGATTTGAATCTAATGTTTGCATTATTGAAAAACCCAATAATAACATATCCATGATTGCTTTAAAATAAAACAATGTCTACACCATAAATATTGATGAATTAAGTAATGAAATGTGCTTTTCGGTTTTGAATGATGATGCTTGGCTTTGGCATAGGAGATTAGGCCATGCATGAAACTAATCTCTAAGATTTCATCTAGAGAATTAGTAAGAGTATCCCAAACATGAAATTTGTTAAGGATAAGGTATGTGATGTATGTCAACTAGGAAAACAAATAAAGACTAGTTTCAAATCAAAAAATCAAATTAGCACCACTAGACCATTGCAATTGATCCATTTGGACTTATTTGGACCAATTGACAAAACAAGCCTAGGAGGTAGCAAATATGCCTTTGTAATTATGGATGACTATAGTAGATACACTTGGACCTATTTCTTGGCTCATAAAAGTGATTGTTTCAAATATTTCTCTAAATTTTGTAAACTCACTCAAAATGAAAAAGGTTTTATGATTTCATCAATTCGAAGTGATCATGGAGGTGAATTTCAAAATCATGACTTCCAAAATTTTTGTGAAATAAACGGATACAATTATAACTTCTCTACTCCAAGAAATCCACAACAAAATGGAGTAGTGGAAAGGAAAAATAGAAGTTTGCAAGAAATGGCTAGAACCATGTTAAATGAATATAATTTACCAAAATATTTTTGGGCCGAAGCTATGAATACGGCTTGCTATGTTATGAATAGAGTTCTAGTGAGACCATCCCTATCTAAAACTCCATATGAATTATGGAATGATAAAAAAACCCAATGTTTCTTATTTTAAAGTTTTTGGTTGTAAATGTTTTATTTTAAATGAAAAGGATGCCTTAGGAAAATTCGATGCAAAATCCAATGAAGGCATATCTCTTGGTTATTCTTCGGTTTCTAAGGCTTTTCGTGTTTTCAACAAAAGAACCTTAGTTATAGAAGAATCTATTCATATGGTTTTTAATGAAATTTTTGAATTTAAGAAGAAAGATTTTGATGATGATTTTGGTCTTGATAATTTGAATTTGAATGAACCCTCTCCTCAAAATGACAACTTGGATGCATCTTCTTCCCAAACTTCCTTACCCAAGGAATGGAAGTATGTAGATGCTCATCCCAAGGAGTTAATTATAGGAGATGCATCGAAAGGGGTTCAAACTCGCTCTTCATTCAAAGATTTTTGTGCTCATGCCGCTTTTCTTTCTCAAGTTGAACCAAAATGCATTGTTGATGCCCTGAAAGATGATTCTTGGGTTATCGCAATGCAAGAAGAATTGAATCAATTTGAGAGGAATGAGGTATGGAAGCTTGTTCCTAGACCTAATGACCACTTAGTTATTGGTACTAAGTGGGTCTTTAGAAACAAGCAAGATGAATATGGTATCGTGGTTAGCAACAAGGCTAGACTAGTGGCCAAAGGTTTCAACCAAGAAGAAGGTATCGATTACGAAGAGACCTTTGCTCCGGAGGCAAGATTGGAAGTCATTAGGATGCTCCTTGCCTATGCTAGTAGTAAAGATTTCAAATTATTTCAAATGGATGTCAAAAGTGCATTCTTAAATGGTTTTATTTCCGAAGAAGTCGTATCGAAAACATATTAAGCTTGAAAGGATTCGTAAGTGAAAGAGAAGGATCCGAGTGATTGTAGTAAGGTAAAGGGTTTGCAGAAAGATGAATTGCAAGAAGTAAATGCAAACCTGATTTTTATAGTGGTTCGATTATCCGACCTATGTCCACTCCCGATTCCTCTTCACTTGAGGCCACCGGCTTCCACTAGTAGTCTCCCTTCGAACGAGCGAAGACTAACTCCCTTACAACACCTCCTTTTGACGGGCTCAGGAGATAACCCTTACAAGCACTCACTCCTCTCTTTAAGCTGAAAACAAATGAAGGCTAGAGGAGAAATTTCTAAAGAGATTTTTATAGTGTTCTCTCACTTTTAAAGTTTGTATGCTTGTGTATTTTACCAAAAAATGAGAGGGGTATTTATAAGCTCTAAATGGATTCATACTTGGAGCTAAAATCTATCCCATCCTGAATTTTTTAAGTTCTAGCGGTACCACCGCCTAGGCTTTCTGCTATTATCAATGTACTAGGTGGTACTACCACCCAACCAGCGAGACCACCACCCAAGTACACTGACACTAGGTGGTACCACCACCCAGACCACCTAGGAGACTGAACCTAGTCTAGCGGTGCCACTGCTAGACAGGATTCAACAACCTTGTTTTGGCCTTGAGTCTGGCCCAAACCTGTTCGAGTACAAGCCCAATGAGCCCCTAATTGAGTTAGCCTAATTACAACCTAATTAATCTAATCCTACTTCGATCTAGACAATTATTATAAAGCGAATCAACATTTTGTTGCTTGGCACGTCATTAGTCCATTGGCGCTTTGTCCGGTTCTTCGACACATAGTTCTCTCTTGCGGCCTATTACCCAATCGGCAGTTGTCCTCTGTAACTCTGATCTCCTTGGCGCAACTCAGCTCTTCTTGGCCTGATGCCTAATTTCTTTGTCTGAAGTCTTCTGTCGATACGTCGATTGGACCTCCAGCATGACATCTTCTAACGTGATTTCCTCCGACACAACGTTGATTCTTACTGCTTTAATTGTCTAATCCTGATCAAGAGTAGACTTACGTGACTCAAAATACAATTAGATCACCAAAACACAATCAATTAGTGTCATAATCAAAATTCGAGATTCAACACTCTCATCCTTGGTTAAGACATACATCAACTGAGAACAAAAAGAGAAAAAATTCTATTGTAATCTTATAAGAAATCCTCCTTTTTAGTTCTAGGTCTTGGTCAAGTTTAAGAGAGGGGTGAAGTGGGGGTGTAAAGATTTTCTCCTAAACCTGTCAAAAGGAGAATTGAGTTGTAAAGGTAGTTGGCCTTCGCTCATTTAAAAGAAGACCGATAGTGAAATCCGGTGGCCTCGACGAAAGAGAAATCGGGAGTGGACGAAGGTTGAGACGACCGAACTACTGTAAATTAGTTTATAATTTATGTTTTACTTTTTATTTATATTATAAATTACTTTACTTACTCACTGCTCTTACTCATTATGAACATCTTTAAGTTCAAAGCATTTCCGATACGACTTTTATCAAAATGAAAACTTTGAATTGAAATAAATTTTTTGAAACATCGACGTTTTTACCGTTGCACTAATTCACCCCCAACTCCCCACAAATCCACCCACCCCCCCCCCCTCCCCATCTTAGTGCTGACTGTCATCCTAACATCATCAACATAAATTTGAATAACAAGAAAATTTTAAACGACCTTGCATTTTATGAAATCATTTTGAATAAGGAAAGAAGTAAGTCTCTCATACCAAGCCCTTAGAGTTTGTTTCAATCCATAAAGAGCCTTAAATAACTTAAACACGATTAGAAAAAAGAACATCCTCAAATCCAAGTAGTTATTCAACATAAACTTCTTCATAAATAAAGTCATTTAAAAAAATACTTTTAACATCCATTTCAAATAATTTAAAATTATTACAATAAGCATAGGCAAGGAGCATCCTTATGGCTTCTAATATTATCACAGGAGTGAAGGTTTCTTCATAATCGATACCTTCTTCTTAGTTGAAACCTTTTGCCACTAATCTAGTCTTGTTTCTAACCACGATACAAAGTTCATCTTGCTTGTTTCTAAAGACCCATTTAGTATTAATTACTAAATAGTCACTTGGTTTAGGAACAAGCTTCTATATCTTATTTCTCTCAAATTGATTTAACTCTTCTTGCATTACAATAACCTATGAATCATCTTTTAAGGTTTCATTAATGTATTTTAGTTCAATTTGAGATAAAAAGGTAGCATTAGCACAAAAATTTTTAAAGGAAAAACGAGTTTGAACACTTTTGATGTGTCTTATATGATTAGCTCCTTAGGATGAGCATCTATATACTTTCATTTCTTAGGTAAGGATATTTTAGAAGAAGATGTATCCAAGTTACTAGTGAAAGGAGAGGTTTCATTCAAATTTAAAGCATCAAAATCAAAATCATCATCAAAATTATTTTTCTTAAATTTGAAAATCTCATTAAAAATAACATGAATAGATTCTTCTATAACCAAAATTCTCTTATTAAATACATGAAATGCTTTAGAGATAGAATAATAACCAAGAAAAATGCCTTCATCGGATTTTACATCAAATTTTCCTAAGACATCTTTTTCATTTAAAATAAAATATTTACAACCGAAAACTTCAAAATATGAAACATTGGGTCTTTTGTTGTTCCATAATTTATAAGGAGTTTAGAAAGTAATGGTCTTATTAGAACCGTATTCATGACATAGCATACTGTGTTAATGATTTCGGTCCAAAAATATTTGGGTAGGCTATATTTGTTTAACATGGTTCTTGCCATTTCTTGTAAGCTCCTATTTTTTTTCTTTCAACTACTCCATTTTATTATAGGTTTGTTGGAGTAGAGAAATTATGGTTGTACCCATTTGACTCATAAAAATTTTAGAAATCATGATTTTGAAATTCACCACTGTGATCACTACTAATAGATGAAATCATAAACCCTTTTTCATTTTGAACAAGTTTACAAAATTTTAAAAAACACTTAAAGCAATCACTTTTGTATGCTAAGAAGTATGTCCAAGTGTATCTACTATAATCATCTACAATTATAAAGACACATTTGCTACCTTCTAGGCTTATTATATCAATTAGTCCAAATAAATCCATATGGATCAATTGCAATAGTCTAGAAGTGCTTATTTGATTCTTTGATTTGAAATTATTTTTTATTTATTTTTTTAATTGACATACATCATAAATTTTGTCTTTAATAAACTTGATGCTAGGCATTCCTATTACAAGTTCTCTAGTTAAAATTTGATAGATTAGTTCATGCTAGCATGACCTAATCTCCTATGCCAAAACCAAGCATCATTGTTTAAAGCCGAAAAGCATGTTTCATCATAAAGATCACTAATGTCAATAGTATACATATTGTTATATTTTAAAACAATCATAGATGTATTTTTGTGTGGTATTTCGATTATGCAAGTGTTAGATTCAAATCTTATGATATATCCTTTATCACACAATTAACTAATGTTTAGTAAATTATGCTTTAAACTATCTACTAATAACACATCTTCAATCAAGAGGTTTGACTTGTTACCTATGGTTCCTTTGTTAATAATTTTACCTTTGTTGTTGTCTCTGAAGGTGATACTAGTGAGCTTAGAGAATTGAGTTGGATCTCTGGTCATGTGCTTTGAGAATCCACTATCGAGGTACCATCTCTTGCTTATAGCTTATGATTGTAAACACATCTACAAAAATGGGGGTTTTCGTTTAGGTACCCATTTAACTTTGGGTGCCTCATTAATCAATCTACTTATCTTATCAAATTGCATTGAGTTATTTATGGTTCCTTTAGGAACCCAAGTCAATTTGTGCCAACCATATCTTTTAAATGGACATTTATAAGTATAATGTCCAAATTTACAATAAAAGTTACATTTATTTCGGGATAAAACATATAAAGTTGGGCCTTTAATGAAAATGGTTAGCTTTTGATGAGTGTTACTCACAAAGCTAATTCCATCCTTTCTATGACCATGACCCTTATTAGTAAAGATTATGTTTAAGGATTTGCTTTCGATTTTAAATTTTTCTAAAGTTTCACATAGTAATAAATTTTCCTTTTTAAGTGACTCTAATTCTTTTCCTTGAGTACAAGGAGTTAATATGCACTTATCATGCTCATTTTTTAATTTTTTGAGTTCACTAGAGAGAGAAGCATAATTCTTTTTTAACAATTTATAATTTTTACTGACTAATTTACATTCATCAAATAAATCATAAAAAGCACATAATAACTCATCAAAAGATAAATGAGCTTCGATTTAGTCACTTGCCTCATCGCTAAATGCCATTAATGCATAGTTTGCAATTTCTTTGTTGGTTGGCTCCTCGTCTTCATATGCGCTTGAATCGTTCCAAGTAACTTTGAGTGCTTTCTTTTTCTTCGATTGCTTCTTTTTCACTTTGGGACATTCATTTTTGAAGTGTCCCGACTTCTTGCATTCGTAGCAAATTATTTGATCCTTTTTTAGTTCACTTTTATTTTTAGTATCATATTTAGTTTTGTTTCTTTTTATGAATTTTTTAAATTTTCATGTAAGAAATGTCAAGTCTTCATCATCATCATCTCACTTGAGTTTTCTCTTAAGTGATCTTCTTGAGTTCTAAGTGTCAAATCTTTCCTGTTCTTTGGAAAGTTATTCTCAAGTTTTTCATATGCAATGCATGTCATTTCATAGGTCATCAAAGACCCAATAAGTTCTTCGAGTGGAAAGTTGTTCAAGTCCTTGGTTTTTTGTATTGTCGTTATTTTATAATCCCAACTTTTTGAAAGAGATCTTAATATTTTTTAACAAGTTCAAAATTAGAAAACTTTTACTAAGTGCTTTTAGACCATTGACGATATTCGTAAATCGGGTGTACATATCTCCAATGGTCTCACTTGGTTTCATGTGAAACAATTCATAACTATAAACCAAAAGATTAATTTTTGACTCCTTAACCCTACTTGTGCCTTTGTGTGTGATTTCAAGTGTGTGCCAAATCTCATATACCTTTCGCAAATAGAAACCTGATTAAATTTATTTTTATCTAAAGCATAAAATAAAGCATTCATCACTTTAACATTCAAAGAGAAAGTTTTCTTCTCCAAATTATTCCATTCGTTTATTAGATTAGAAGACTTTTGAAATCCATTTTCAACAATATTCCATAACTCGAAATCCATAGAAAGTAAAAAAATTCTCATTCTAGTTTTCCAATAAGTGTAGTCCATCTCATTGAATATAGGAGGATGTATGATAGAATGACCCTCAAGATTATCGACAAAAGTCATCTCTCTTAGGTTTTAAACCAAATTGAGAGTAACCTTGCTCTGATACTAATTGTTCGGATCAAGTCGGCACTAAAAGGGGGGATGAATTAGTACATACGTTAAAAAGTATTTGCGATTTAAAATCCTTTCAAGTTGATAAAATCAGATCGATGAAATCGTATTGGAAATGATATCAACTTAAAGTAAATGTAAAGTGAAGAGAGCAACTAAGTAATAAAAGTAAGCAGTAGAGAAAGAGCACACCAGATTTATAGTGGTTTGATCATTATGACCTATGTCTACTTTTGATTCCTCCTCCGTCGAAGTTGGTCACCAACTTCCACTATTGATCTTCCTTCAATGGGTGAAAATCAATCACCCCTTTTTACAGATCTTTCCTCCTTTTAACAGGTTCAGGAGTTAACCTTTTACAATTTGCTTACTCCTTAAATAGAATTCTAAGCTAGAACAAGTGGAGGTGAACTCTTAAAAGATTACAACAGTGTTTTAACTTAGATCTCAGTTTCTTTTGTTCACTTTTTGTACTTTACAAGCAAAAAAGTATGAGGTATTTATAAGCCTCAATTAGCTTCAAAAATAGAGCCAAAAAAAGTCTCATCCTAGATTTCCAAGGTACTAGTAGTACCACCACCAATGTTGGGTGGTACCATCGCCAATACTCTATGACACTAAGTGGTACCATCGCCCAGTCTGGCGGTACTATCACCAGACAGAGTCTCGGCTACTGGACCCTGACGGTACCACTGCTTGTTTGGGTGGTACCACTGCTTGTTTGGGTAGTACTACTACCAGGCAATATTAACTGCCAGCGATACCACCATCAGGCAACAATAACTGCCAATGATACCACCGCCCAGTCCTCTTGGGAGACTAAGCCCTAGGCGGTTCCACCACCCAATCCTAGTTCTAAATCATTATTTGGGCAATCAATCCAACTCAAATCAGTCATGATTCCAACCCAATTGACCCCTAACTGAGTTAGTGGGATTACCTCATAATCTTAACTCAAACTAAGTCCTAACTATGATAATTAAGGCATTAACTAAGCATTTTATGTCCAGTATGTCAATCGTTCTTTCGACAAAAACCCGACGATCTTCTGGCAGACTCCCAACAAGCTCTTGAACTCTTGACGATCTTCTCAACAAACTCCCAATAAACTTCTCAGTGAGCTCTCGACGAACTTCTCGGCGAGCTCCGGTGAACTCTTGACGAACTTCTCGATGAACTCCCGATGAACTCTCGGCGAACTCCCAACGAATCATTTGATCTTTAACTCTGGCTCATCATCTGTTTTATGCCTTATTCATGATCGTAGTTAATCCTACAATACTTTTCTCAATATATGGATTACATTAATAATTTATCAATTGATTTCATCATCAAAATTTGAGATTCAACACAAGTCACTGTCTGGGCCATTAATCCAACATAAATTAGCCCTGATTAGGGCCCAGTGAGCTCCTAATTAAGTTAGTTGGATTATCTCTCAAAACTAACTCAAATTAAGTCCTAACTATGATAATCAAGGCTAAAATGAAGCAATCTAATGTGTCCAGTATGTCAATTGTTCTTCCAGCAAATTCCCGGTGAACTTTCGGCGATCTTCCAACAAGCTTTTGGCGAACTCCTGACGAACTCTCGGCGAACTCCTGGCAAACATTCGGTGAACTCCCGATAAACTCTCGGCGAACTCCTTGCAAGCTTTTGGTGAACTCCTGACAAACTCTCGATGAACTCCCGGCAAGCTTTTGGTGAACTCTCGACAAACTCTCGATGAACTCCTAGCGAGCTTTCAGCGAACTTCTAGCAAACTCTCAATTCTTTGACTCTGGCCCAATATCTGATCTTTCTACTTTATGCCTTTTTCATAATCGTAGTTAATCCTACATCACTTTTCTCAACACATGGATTTGATCAATAATTCATCAATTGATTTCATCAACAAAATTCGAGATTTAATAGGGACTATAAGGGACACAAGAACTAACTCACCCTTCAGGGAACTAGGATGCAATAGAGAAGATTTCTAAGGAGGTTTAAATGGAGGAATGAACCTCCCCTTAAGATGGACAGATTTATAGGGAGAAAGCCGATCTCTCTCCTCCCACGATTGAGACAAGTTTCCCTTCAGGACCCTTTCTAAGAGGCACTAGCGAATTAAGAATTTGAAAAGTGTAAAATAAAGGATTTAAAAAGTTCTAGATAACAAACTCAAAATATATCAAATGAAGGATTCGAAACGCATCAAATGGAGGAGTTGAGAAGTAAAAAGAAATTTTTTTATGACAAATACACAAGGCCAAATGCATTCAAGATGTGTGAGTCGAGAAAATCTGACTCACGTGAAAAAAAATCTACCATGATAAAGGGAAAAGACTAAATGCACCTGAGATGCGAGTCAAAAAATCTGACCCATGCGAAAAGAAATATGTCATGACGGAAGCTTAAGGCCAAATACACTCAAGACGCATGAGTTAGTAAAACCTGACCCATGTTTAAAAAAATCTACCATAATGAAGGCAGAAGGCCAAATACACCCAAGATATATAAGTCGAGAAAACCTAATCCACGTAAAAAAAAATTTGCTATGACAGAACTGTAATACCAAATGTGCCCGAGATACATTAGTAAAAAAAACCTAACTCAAGTGAAAAAAAATCTACTACGATGATAATATAATACAAAATATGCCCAAGACACATAAATAAAAAAAATTCAATCTGCATAAAGAGAAATCCACCATGACAAAGGCGATAACTGGACTAGCAAAGGCAAATTCCAAATGCACATATTTTAAATGAACTAAACATCATAGTCTGAACCCCTCTCAAAAAAGCTCTGAAGTGCACCTTCAGTAGGGCAGGGGGGTTGGGGTGGTGAGAGGGATAAATGATACCTAATATGTCACTATTTCATGGCACCCAAAGAGGGAAGAAAAGACAAAACTTACTTCTTACTATTTATGATAAAAAAAAAGATAATTACAAGTTTCCTTTTCACCATTTAGATAAAAAAAGATGATCACAAGCTTTTTTCGTAATCTTTAAAATTTGATATAAAACTCACCTTTGAGATAGAAATTTTTTTTTTAATTATTAATGTTCATACTCATATATCTCGAGTTACTAACTTAAACATTGGAGGGACTAGATCGAGAAACCTCATCCGGCCTCGATCTTCATGCACGTGGCACCTCAAGACTTGACATTCTTTTTTCAAAAATATCTCAAGCAATTCTATGTATCTAGGTCCAAACAATATCGGACTAACTAAGATGATAACATTTTTTTTGCTAATATATTTTATTTTAATATATTATATATATGAACCAAATGATTTGATTGTAACTTGATAAAAAGAAAATCAATCTGACCCATCAACTAGATACGATTACTTATAATTTGATGTTACTTGTCATCAACTAGATATAATTACTTATGACAATTTTGTTCAAAAATTTTAAAGAAAATAATATATATTTATAATAAGACACATTATCCACAAGTTGTCTCCCGTGTCCACACATTGAAGGCTCCCTAGCCAAATATATAAGGATATTATCTAATATATCTCTCTTTATATATATATCATTATATTTTTAACATTTTTAAAATGTCAAATATATTTGTTTATTTCAAAAATTCTTTATAAGAGGAATTTCCATGACGTGGCAATCATAAATCGTTTTAAGACATTTTATAAGGGGCATTCGAGATTTAAACGGTAAATAATGAGTCAGGCGGTCACCCATGTCGTTTGCACTCCCATTTGACCCCATTTGACGGATGTCCCAACTAAGCCTTTAACACGCACACACGCACACTCTCTCTCTCTCTCGCTGACACGCTGCATACTACCGGTCACTGCTTTCCGATTCCCCCAAGATAGAACGGCAGAGTTGCGAAAAAGAACGAAGGAGCCACCGACACATCTGTCATCGAGTGCTTTCTTCTCTTCCTCTCTCGGCTGGCGCATGATCTCACAGTCTATCCTTTTCTTTCTTAATTTACTCCTTTAAGACGAATTTATCAAGGATATTTGTATTTTGGGTATGTACGATGGTCACCAGACTCACCATTGCTGAGTTTTGTCGATGGGTTGCCGGAGGAGGAAGCCTCGCCTTTTTGAGGTATCACTTCTTCTCCTCCTCCAAGTCTAGGCTCACGGTGCTCTCTGCCTTCCTTCTTTTCCTCCTCGTGGTGGCTGCCTCCCTCTTCGCCATCTCTCACCTCCTCCCTCTCAGCAGCAGTTCCACCGCCTCGCCTTTTTCTTCTTCTTCTTCTTCTTCTTCTTCTTCTTCTTCTTCTTCTTCTTCCACCAATCTGCTCTCTTGGTTTTTCTTCTCTCCCTCTTCTTCCAACAATTCGTCTAATTCTTCGCCACCGCCACCACCACCACCACGAGAAAAGGAGAAGAAGCAAGATGATGTTGTGGTGGATCCTTTGTTGGTGAATCGGAGCGGAGCGGTTTCTGAGAGTACTTATGGCGGTCGTGGCAATGGTGGTGCGGATTCTTCTTCAATGCGGGGCCCTCTTTCCGGAAAAGAATCAGATCAGCGGGGTTGGAAGAGCGCCTTCCCTGCGCACGCCGAAAATTTCACCAAGAACAACACCTTGGCGATCGCCACCGACAGAAGCACTGATGGGGAAGCATCTGGTGAAGTCACCGGGAAATCCTTTGCTTCCGAGAGCAAACCCCCTAACGGTACAAGTAGTGTGGCGCCCAAAAGCAATGGCAAGGAAACCTCTGGAGAAGTCGTCATTGGCAAATCCTTTACTTCCGTGAGCAAATCCCCTGACATGACAAGTAGTAGGGCGACCAAAAGCAGTGGCAACGAAAGCTCTGGAGAAGCCGTCATTGCCGAATCGTTTGCTTCCGAGATCCAACCCCCTAACATGACAAGTAGCTGCGTAGGAGCGGAAAAGCAAATTCTGGTAAGAAATAGCACAATTAAAGATGTTTGTTTTAAGGGTCAGATTTCTGAGAAAAAGAGTGGAGCTATCGGTGAAGATCACCAAATGAAACAACAACATGGAGAAATGAATCAAGGAGTAGCAGCAGTAGGAGGAGGGATGCTCATCGACCCAGTCGAGGAAACTGCTCCTGCTGCTGCTGCAGGGAAAAGGAATGATTCCTGGCCTTCGGTTGCGGTGAAGGCTACAGGCGGTTCCTCTGAACAGTGTGATATATTCCATGGAAGATGGGTGAGGGCTGAAAAGAACCAACCCTACTATCCTGCAGGCTCTTGTCCTTACCTCGATGACGATTTTAATTGTCATAAGAATGGCAGGCCCGATTCAGATTTCCTCAAATGGAGATGGCAACCTTACGACTGCGACATTCCAAGGCAAGTGAGCCTTTCATTTCATTTCCTTCTGCTTTGGTTAAGTCTTGGTTACTGCCGATCTGCCCTCTAACAACTGTAACCAGTTCTTCTGTCTACTATTTGGCCTCATTGTGGAATTGCTTACTTGATCGCTCACTTGTCTTTCAATTGAAGCTTCTCTTCTCTTGTTTCCATTCCATGCCTTTGATCAAGATGACCTTGCTTCCATTTGTTTGCTTACAAGCATCTTTATTAGAAGTGTTATTTGTTCTGCCTAGAGAGGAGGTGCTTGTGCAGAAATTGCAAACTTGAAGTGTCATTCAACACCAATTAAGGTCATGCTCTAATGCATTTTTCAAATGTTTCAAGCAAAATGTTTGGCTGCAAATAGAGATCCAGACAAGCTACTTATAATTGTCCCTATTAGGAAATAACAGGGGCATGGGAATTGTTATCTCGTTATGGTGATCGTTACGGGATGATGTCGTTTATGTTCGGGTTAGCCTAACATGGTTCAAACCCGTATGCGTAGGATTGTCCAAAATATCTCTGACGTGGAAACGTTGAGCTCCCAAAGAGGTTATCCGAGGTGTCACCTGCACGAAGATCGAGGTCGAGAGAGGTTTTCTGAGTTGATCCCTCCAACGTTCAAATTAGTAATCCGAGGTAGATGAGTGCAGTCACCAATGGTAAAAAGTGACTACTTGACTATGTTAAAAGTGAGCTTTTATACTTGGTAGTGAAGGAACGACATATTCTGTGGAGTTTTCTTTAGTGGGATAGCTTTTAATCGTCTTTAACAACCTCAATTTGGTCGCTTTTCCACATAAGTGATAAGAGTGGAGATAGCCCATAGCTATCTGCCTTGGGCCCATGTCCACACTAGCAGACTAGTGAGGGGCAACTTTTGTTTCCTTCTTCTAGCTTAGACGCCATGCGGAGGACACATGTAGACTGGTGGTTGGTCGATAATATCCTCCCTATCATTTGTCTCCCTACGAGAGCATGCTTCGAGGGTTCTTTAGTGAAGGTCTTGAAGCACGACGTCTGGCCCATATGACACATCAACCTTACTCCCCTTTGATCACTTATTTGAGGGGGAGTAGGGATGCCCGACCATTGCACCTTAGGCACACCCAAAAGAAGGGGTTGGTAGCTGCTCATTTGGGGAGGTGGCTTGAGACCGTTCCTTGGGTGAGAGACCTGGGTTGTTGAATAGGCACTAGTATCGTATTGGAGTCTACACCGAGGTGGATGTACTGATATGAGAAAGGGTAGCTTTTGGCCCCCTTAGGTGAAAGTAAGGTTTGACCTACTGGTTTGAGCCAGTGTGCTGGCCAATCGGTGGCATGGCACATGTCGCTCCATACCGGTGTACCGACACACAAAACGCTGGTGTATACTGATGTTTCGACGAGGAAGAAAAAGGGTTGAAGACGAAGGTCCGATGGAGGAACAAAGGAGGAAGAATGAAGAAGCAGAAAAAAGAAAAGGAGAAGAAGAGCAACAATACTTAGGAAGCAACGGTAGCAGTGGCAACATCTAAGGGAAGCAGTAGGATCACAACGGTGAAGAGGCGATGTTGTTGCAACATTGCAACGACAAAGCGACAAAGAGGCGGCACCGCAGCAGTGAAGCAATGAAGAGGCAGCACCGCTACAGCATCGCAATGGCAAATCAGCAAAGAGGTAGTGCTGCTATAGCATTGCAGTGGCGAAGAGGCAGTGCCACGGCTTCGTACGCGAGAAGAGCCTGATATATATTTTTTTTAATGCTGAAACGGACAGGGGCCCACCACTATTTGATTTTTTATTATTTTAATACAGACCACCTGAAATGGTGTGGTTCGTGTATCGGTCCACGCTTGGATCGGTATGTACTACCAAAACTGTATTGTTTCAAGCGGTACAACAATCCTTGGGTGAAAGTGCTATGGTTCGGGGGCAAAACCTTTTTGCTTGAGCGTTTATTGAGAAGATCAATGGTCGGGCATTTCTACAACATTAGGCCCTTTTTCTAGCGTCAAAAATGTTATTCAACGATATCATTGACATCCGAGTTAGCTCGATGTGGTTCAAACCTGTGTGCACAGGATTGCCCGAGGTGGCTTCGAGGTGGAAATGTAGAGCTCCAAAGGAGATTGTTTGAGATGCCACCTGCACAAAGATTGACGTGCTCAAATTAGTAACCCGAGATAGATGAGTGCAGTCACCATTGGTAAAAAGTGAGCTTTTATACATAATAGTGAAGGGATGACATTTTCTGTAGAATAATTTTTCGGGGGACAGTTTTTAACCACCTTTAACAACCTTAATTTGACATCTTTTCCACATAGGCGACAAGGTTGGAGATAGCACATAATTGTTTGCTTTGGCCCCATTCCCACGCGGGCAGACCGATGAGAGGGAGCTTTTGTCTCCTTGTTCCAACCTAGCAGTCACACAGAGGACACTTGTCGGATGGTGGTTAATTGATAATATCCTTCCTATCAATGACTATAACAATCTTATGCTAAATTTTATCCTCGTGCAGATGCACTGTTACATAGTATAGTGATCATAAATTGAATTTAATCAACTTTAGAAAATTTTTTGATCTGTGGAACAGATTTCCTACCCAACCAGCCCTTAGCCTACTGGTTCATCCCTTCATTTAGAAAAGGGTCTGAGTTCCAATCCTTGGTGCTTCTCTAGGTAATAGATGGGTGTTGACCCCTCTGTTATTAAAGAAAAGGTGTAATAATACAAATATATTCTTTGGCACTGTCACAATGTTCCTTGGTTTCAGACATCTGCCTTGCAAATTTTAAATAATTAACAAATACTTAGTTATTTTCTATTCCTTTTCCTGGTTTATCTTTTTATCTCCTTGGCACATTTGACACTCTGGCAGCCAATCCTTCACTGTGTCCGGATACATGCACACAACATGTGAGAATATTTAGCATTACATGAGAATCTCAATCTAGGGAAAATGGTGAGAGTTAGCAACTGATTTCTCTAGTTTATGTTGGCCGCTTTCAGTTTATTATACTTACAACCTCCCAAAAAATTATAAAATGTAGTCATCACTTTTTTAGATCTTCTAACAGATTGAATGCAAGTGATTTTCTAGGAAGATTGAGAGGCAAAAGGTTAGTTTTTGTTGGTGATTCACTCAATCGAAATATGTGGGAGTCTCTAGTTTGCATTCTTCGACACAGTATTGGTAACAAAAAAAGAGTATATGAAGTTTCTGGGAGAAGCCAATTTAAAGTCAAAGGCAGAAGAAACCATTTCAAATACAAAGGCTACTATTCCTTCAGATTTGAGGTAATTGAACTTTTTATTTGTTGCTAAGTCTTCTTGGTTTCCAAATATTTTTAGTTCCATCTTATTGCTGTGAACCTCATTATAGGATTATCAGTGCTCTGTTGATTTTGTACGATCGCCATTTCTAGTAAGAGAGATGCAGTATAAGAATGTACATGGGTCCGAGGATGAGAGGCTAAGATTGGATATTTTGGATGAAACAACTTTAGCATACCGTGAAGCAGATGTTATAGTTTTCAACACTGGCCACTGGTGGACTCATGAGCAAACGTCTAGAGGGTGAGTACTCAGAAAATGTGGCCTAAAGTTCATTTTCTTGCATATGTTGTAGTAAAACCAATATTTTTGTTACTAATGTTATAGTGACTGCAATAATATTCATTAAAAGGAGACCAGCATAAAAATCCCATGATTTCTCATATTTATGTTCCCTCTCCTTGTTGATATTTTTAAGCAACAAAAAGCGAACAATATCACTTTCATATGAAGGAACAATGGGTTACTGATTTGATGGTCATGCATTTTGTATTGTTCCTCATGCTTCTATTTTCATTTTTTATCTCCACCAGTGCCATGATGGAAGTCCACTGCCACCACCAATTTGACTCTTCTACCTTGTCCTACAGTCACTTCTGCCATATCTGACAGAGTTGTTACACCTCATCCAAGACCTAGATCCACCTCCACCACTGCCTTTAATAACTCCATAATAGTAGGTAATGCTTTATTGACTCTCTTTATCTGCCTCCAACACTAACACCATCTTGCCTTCTCCATGCCACTATTTTTGTCACATCCTAATTTTTTTTTTTTTTCCAGGATTATATCTTTCCACACGTATAGAGCCAAATAAGTAAACATCACTTTATTCATCATCATAAACATTTATTACAATCTATTTATTTCCTCAATTCATGAGTAAAAATAAACATAGTGATGTTAATTCGGAGAATTATTCAAGTGGCTCTACCTAGCGGTAGAGAAAGGTCCGCTCTCCATTGGGATCTGATTCAGTGCTAGTGGGAGGTTGCTCTGAAAATCAAAAACAAAGAAAATTCAAAGAACGCCGAGTAGAACCCCAAAGTCAATAAATGCATAATCAAAAATCCATCATCCCATTGGCGTATATCAAATACTCCGAAGGAGCACTCTCCCAACAATGGACGGAGAGGCTTTATCCTACGGGATGAGTTTGTGATTCTCCCAACAAATGGATGGAAACAAACTCATATCACACTCCCAACGGCGGATGGAGTGGCATCCTCACTCCGCCAAAGTGGGGACGCGTTCCTCCCGGCGGATGGAGGAACCGTCCAGTCATCACGTCTGACGACACGCTAATCCCCGAAGGGAATTGCCCTTCCTGCTCTTGGCAGGGAAATATAATCTCATACTAATCATGTCTATTCGGGATGAAACAACACATTTAAAACATCTCTTTTCAATAATATCAATATCAATAATACCAAATAGCCCCCAATTGACTTGAACCCTAGTTAAATCGATCTAATCAAACTCGATTCATTAGGACCTAATTGGACCGATCTCCAATCGTCATTTAATCGGTCCGAACCACCCTAGACTAGTATAATTTGACTAGATTAGGTTCAATTTAGGTTAAACAAACTTGAAAGGTTAAATCAATTCGAACCACCTCGAATCGATCTAGACTAATCAAGTCCGGTTTAGTTCAATCAATATTCGGGCTCAAATCCAATAATTACATAATATCGACTAGCCGAAATGATCCAAATATCGGGTTCGACCGCACATCGTGACTGACGCATCACACCGTGTTGGGCCAACTCAGCCCACGACCGCTTCATATCATCGGGTCAATAACTCAGGCTGTGGCCCGACCCACGGACGAGGCCCGCCTCGCAGCATCGCTTTAACCTCCAATCCAATCCAATTTCAGCACTTTGAATTACAACAATATATATTCACCACTATAATAATACATCAAAACATAACAACATATTAAATAAATGATAGGATAAGCTTGATATGAGAAACAATATTTTTAATTCAATAAGAACTTGAAATCATATGAATAATTTCAACATGATCAATAATAACATTTCAAATCTAAAAGGATAGAAATTTTAAATAACATATTCTAATAAAAATTTTAATATCTAAAGGATTAAGAATTTCTTTTTTTTTGTTGAACTACTCATATTATATTTAAATCTGATTAAGATTTGAAGATAAATGTAATAAAACGAAATAACATTCTTAAATATCGATATCATAAAACATATACAATTTCATAATGAAAACTTTTAAAGGGTACCAAAGGGTAAGGTGTTTTAATTCAAACTAATATCAATAAAAGAATTTCAACATAAAATCTAAACAAAAACTTTAATTTCAAGAAAAGTAGGGAGAACCTACTTCTTTTTAGCAAGATAGCAAGATGAAACTCCTCGTTCCTCCCGCTGTTGAGTTTTGCTCGGCGAGGAACGAAGGAGAGAAATCCCTCCCCTTAAATAGGAGGAGGTGAACCTCCATTAAAGGAAAATTTTCTAAATTTTTGTATTTATTTAATATAAATTATTTTCATTTAATATACTGATAAATATGATGTCATCTTATTTGGAATGCTTAATAAGTATTTCCTAATTCATAATAGCAAACAAGGAAATATGATTATCTTTCCCAATTTTATACTAGCATGTAAGGAAATAATATTTAAATCTTAAATCAAATATTTGATTTGATTGCATTATCCTTCCCTATTTTATACTAGCATGTAAGGAAATAATATTTAAATCTTAAATCAAATATTTGATTTGATTACAATTTTGAACCACCTCATCCTCCATAACCATTCGCTAAAATAAATTTGCAGGATGAAAAGAGGAGGAAGAGAATGAGGGTATCGTACTATTTGGAACATTTATCGTAATGCGACATATATGATTAGTTGAGCTTTGGACAAATATTTTGCCACGTTAGTATGAAACAGTTATAGACAAAAGTGATCTTATCTTGATTAAAGGAAAAACATCTTGCAAAGATACTGATGGAGGAGGGGATATTTTATAATTGTGAGAAATCATTGCTGGTCTATATGCATTTTCCTTTATGTTTAAGTTATCACATAATTAAAAATTGATTACCATATCATTTTTAGTTGTGAACAATAATTCTTATATATGTTTTTGACTCTAATGTCTTCTTGAATTATGTAACTGACAGAATAAACTATTATCAAGAAGGAAATCATGTATATCCAGTTCTGAAAGTCATGGAAGCCTACAAGAAGGCTCTTACCACTTGGTCTAGATGGATTGACATGAACATTGATTCCAGTAAAACTCAAGTTGTTTTCAGAGGATATTCTCTCACCCATTTCAGGTAGTGCTAAAATTTGAACTATGTGCAATGTTTATCTTTATGATTGGTGGCAAATTCTGAATTGGAAAAGCTAGAAATCTGCCTCTAGTCTACAAATATAACATTGCCAATTCTGAACATTAATAATTTTTTGTTGCATGACTACTTATTAGTAAATAAGAGGAGAATGCAGAACTTGAATCATGTTTTTCTGAACTGTTATTAAGGACAATAATATTGCATTAGAAACAACAATAGAACAAAATAGAAGAGAAAAGGGCAGTAGAACTTATGGTTTAAAGACTTTCTGTTATGGAGTTCTCTTTTTATTGTTATGACTCTTCTGAAACGTTTTATTCTAAACTAGCTCAAGGTAAAGTAAACACTACATATTAGGCAGGCCTTGTAGAAATTGATAAAAAATTCAAAAAATGGCAGGGGAATGGGAGATGGAGGGAGGACACAGGAAAAAGGCAGAAGAGCTTTTCAAATAAGCTCATTTAATTTACATGTCCATAATCAACTTCAAGAGTTTCTCCCTTATCAGAATATGGAAGATGGAAGTCCTTTAAAAACTATAGTCATGCTATAATCTTGTAAATGTTGTTTGACATGTCCAAATCAAATGGAAGAGAACTTACCCTGAACAGAATTTTCAGGATGTAATCAAGTTGAGAAGATTTACCCGCCTCGTGCTTTGAAGGATTTTTTTATGCCTGATTTGGAAATGGCATACAACTCTTAGGTACTACATGCTGTGCACAAAGTAGCCTGAATTATTTTATTATAGGCATATCACTTTCCTATTCCTTAATGCTTGATGAATGGATCTTAACACATTCAAATTAATGAGTAAACATATTTTATGTCTCCACATTTTCTCCACTTGGACTTTGCATCGGACATGACATTTTGAATACATTCCTGAACCATCACTTAAGCACATCTGCTTTCTTTTTTGCTAGTTGAACTGCAGAACCTGCAAGGTATCATAATATTTCTGCCCTCTTTAACCTTCTTGATCCCAATATTGGTCCTCGATTCTTTTATATTCTCAGTTGTAGGATCATCTCATCTATATGTGCTTACATATGCATTGCATTGGGTGCTTGCAGTGCTTAGAGCCTTTTTGGTGCTCCGACTTGTTACATCACATAGAAGTCAAAATAATGGCATGAATATTACCTTCTCATTTGTCTAACAGTTCGACAAAATTCTATTAAAAGATGCTTATATTAGAAGAGGGAAAAGAAATCAACTTTGCTTCATAAGAGAAAGAAGAAGAAAAAAAATTCATTTTATGTGCTCGATTACAAGATTCTTATTACTTTGAATAGAATAAGTTTGCAAAAGTTTTATTCATCCTATAAAAAAGGGGATATTAGTCTTATTCTACTTCCTTTATCTATAATTGACAAGCTTTCTCCTTCATGATGCTTTAATAAAAGATAAACTTGGTGAATCATGTATTGGTAAAAGTTAACAAATTGTGGGGATTATTAGTTGATAACCTTCATCAGTGTGGTTGAAAGATGACTTTGTTGCTTGAAAGAACTAGGTTGTTGAATTGCTATCTTCCGGAGTCATACCGAGGATTGCAATATACTCGTTTATATATCTATGTATGCTGCTGAATGATGGTTGTTTTTACTGAATGATACATGTTTTACAAGTCCCTCAGTAGTCATTTTTATTGTAATATGTTCAATTTTTTTTGGTAAATCAATTTGGAACATCAAGTAAATGCCCAGATCGGCAATCTCTCTGTTAATTGATCAGTAACTTTACAAATGAATGCTATTAGGTGCACCAGAGGACCAATTTGGTGGTCCTATAATGACTGATTAATGATACAACAAAAAGATCACAAACTATTGATCAATTGGATATCAGCTTTGTGTTACTCAGATCGGTAAATGAGACAGGATATCATTATCTTAATTAAGAGGAACTTGAATTTTAAGGATTATGTACCAACTCTTGGTAAATGATCCGTATGTATATGTATTAGACAGATACTGAGATTCTTGGTCTTACACTTCTCGGATATTAAGAGAATGCATGTCCTTCTCATAATATTCATGGGCTGTCTGCTCGACAAATGCCCAGTCTCTGAGTACTTTTTTTGTAGAGTGCATGTTCTTCTCACAAGATAAACAGCTTGCCTGGTTGACAAAAGCCCCGTATTTGAGTGGGCCCGTATGGATATACAAAGACATGAACATTAGATTTGCATGTAAAGTCTATTTTATGTGTCCATATTGATCATTTTCATACATAAGCAGATTATTTTGGGCATATCTTTTTTATCATGCTGATCTTTCTCTTTTGTGTGTACATACTGGACCTTTTGATTCTTTGCAGGGGAGGTCAGTGGAATTCCGGAGGGCAGTGTCATAAAGAAACTGAGCCAATCTTTAACCAATCTTATCTCTCGAAGTACCCATCGAAGATGAGAGTTCTGGAGCAAATTCTAAAACAGACGAGGACTCCAGTTATATATCTTAACATCAGTAGGCTGACAGATTATAGAAAGGATGGGCACCCATCTATATACAGAAAGAAATATATGTCAGTGGAAGAGCAAATTGCTGCCGAGAAGTCTCAGGACTGCAGCCACTGGTGTTTGCCTGGAATACCTGATTCATGGAACGAGCTTCTCTATGCGTCTCTGCTTATAGCTGGCAAAGGATCGTGGAGAAGATAACTGAGCGAATCCACTTCGTCTTCTAGAGTAAGATATATATATATATATATATATATATATATATATATATATATATATATATATATATAACGAGAACTGCTAGTGAATAGTAATAATGTGGATGACATGGAGAATCATGAAGGAGCTTTTCTTCGTCATAATTGATTCATTTTCCTGGCGAGTTTCACTGAAGATTTGGGTGGTAGAACCACAGGTTTGTCTATATGGCAGCATGAAGAGGCGATGATCATGAATCGTGGAGACCTGTCGCTCTATCCACTTTATTAGGTAAATTAATAAGTACATTCAAAATATTTTAGATAAGATTTTGAACGCTTAATCTTTGATAAGTTGGTGTGATATATGATTTACTAGATAAAGTGTCTTATCCACACCGTTCTTGTTGTTAGATCGATTTGGTGCCACATAAGGGCCTTTATTATTTTTGATCAATCTCATTCTTTTCATAATGATTGGAAAAGATTGAATTTTGTCTTTGAAAAGGAAGGGTTATTTCTTGCTATCTCAAAATCTTGATAAAGACATTTTTAGGTCGACCAAAGAGGTTAATGTCTTAGAGTTGATTCATGTAAATTGGAGCAAAATATGTCAACTCACAATATTGGTAATGAGGCGCGAACTTATCGTACTTCTCACACCATAATCTTGTGTTTTTGAAAGGCCCAATGGATTAAACGAAGTGTAGTTAAAAATAAAACCGGATGACGGTCTCGTTTATTTTCCCCACGTGGAATCTTGGCTTAATAATAATAATAATCAATCTACCCGTACGCCACCTGCGTCGGCCACACGAGAGATCGACCATCCATTCCATTCCTTCGCATTTTCGTCGGCATGGGTGCTGTCACCGGTCCTGCACTGCCTCCATCTGCCGTCCGCCACCTCCACTACGCCTCCTGGTCTCCGTCGTCGCTCCCTATTCGTTGCTCCTCTTTCGGGCTTCCACGACGACCCTTCCTCTTCCTTCTTCGCTCTCCTCCTCCGCCGCGGCGGCGGCTGGGGAACAATCGGGTCCGTTGCTCCGCCGAACGCCATGCTCTCTTTAACCGCATCGCTCCCGTCTACGACAACGTAAGCCATCGCGCTCCTCATCTCCTCGACACTTCACCTCTGTCTCTGCCTCTCTCTCTTCCTTCCTTTCTTTCTTTTTAGCTATGATAACGGAAGGAATTTGGCAGCTCAATGACATGCTGAGCCTGGGACAGCATCGCTCCTGGAAAAGGATGTGCGTCTCTTGGAGCGGGTGGATTTCTTTTCTTGGCTTTTTCTCTTGCTTTACTATCTCTCTTCTCAAAAGCTTGTTTTCTTTTCTCGCTTTCTTCTTCTTCTTCTTCTTCTTCTTCTTCTTCTTCTTCTTCTTCACAATTACCACATTCGAATAGGGCGAAACGAGGAAATCGGGTTCTTGATTTGTGCTGCGGGAGCGGCGATCTGGTATTTTTTCTCTCCCAGAAAGTTGGAACCGAAGGAGAGGTGCGTTTGTCCATCGATTCCATCCTTCCTCTTTTCTCTTGCTTTCCCCCTTCATTCTTTTGTTCATTTCTACTTCATTTAGATTTTATATTGGGTGTTCATGTTGGGGACGCGTCTTTGGAACTGCTTTTGCTCAATCGTCCTGAGTTTATACTCTTTGATCATATCCAGAGCAGAGGACGAACAGAAACTGAATCTATAAACTTCAGGTTGAACATGAACACCACTAAAGAGAAAATTGTTATGAAAATAATTCGTACAGTTAACAGATTTGCTTGCTCATTGACAATTTCTGCCAATACGCTACTTAAGAGAGTAACTGATGGAATATTGTGCAAAGTTTGGTGTTGCATTTCATGAAAGGATTACCCTCTCTGAGAAAGGTGTCGTGATTCTTAGTCCTAAACTACATTAAGTTTATAGACCATACTAATTCTCTTCTGTTCAAGCCAGTTTTGCCATTCCTTATCATTTGGATTTGATATGATAATGCACAATATGTTTTTTTTTTTTTTTCAAAAAGAGAACAACTATATTAACTCAAAAGCTGATTACAAGTTACAGCTTGCTCATCCGAGCGCAAAATACAGTAAAAGTCAGGATGTCAATCCAGCATCCACATGTGATCTGACTTGGACCTTTTAGCAAAAGAAGCAAGCCAGTGGGCATACTGGTTGCCTTCTCCATAGGTGTGTATCGCCCTCCAGTCAATGATCAAGTTGAGTAGAGCAAAAATCTCGCGAAGAAAAGTAAGAAGGAACCAAGGAGGAGATTCCTCCTTGTTCAAAACTTTTACAATCCATGCCGCATCAGTTTTAATGAGTAGCTTATTTACACCCAGCTGGATTGCAGCCAAGATTTCTTCCTTGACAGCCAAAAATTTGTTCACCCAAGAGCTGCCTGCAAGTAGAAGTCTCCAACCAGCAAGAAGACATCTGGCAGCACTGTTCCTTAGCACAAAGCCCCGCACCTCCCATCTTTGAATGGGCCTCAAAGGCCCCATCTGTGTTCAGCTTGATCCAATCTGCTGCAGGACGCGACCAGCATACTTGAATTGAGCTTATGACCGAATGCAAAGGCTGCATCCCTTCAGGCTGGTTAATACAGGTGCTGTCATAGATAATGCACAATGTTTGATGGGTTTGTTCTGTATGGGAGTTCTAGACCATTTGAAAACCTTGATTAGTTCTTCAAAGGAATCTTCCTTTAAGCAGTCATCTTATCTGTGTCCTTTCAACTTCTGTGAACAGGATTTAACCATTGTTGGTACATCAAACATTCTTGAACCTCTTTGTTGTTTAATTTAGCATCTTTAAGTGATCTTCCATTATGGAACCACCTACAATATTTCCTGTAGAAATTTGAAATAAAAGTACAAAGAGCTACAAAATGCATCATGAAATTTAGATTAGATAGAATGCTTGTTAATTAGGAATCTTATATGATCAAACTGAGAAAATACTTTTCTTCTCTTGATATGGTTGGATGGAAATAAAATTCAGCAATCTAGGACTGTGCATTACTACCACAACAATGGTAAGATCGTATGCTACTCCCACAGCGATGGAATTGGTTTGCATTGTATGAGAGTTTGCTTGTGCCAGCTAGGTGAATCTGTGCCAATAAGGTAGGGGCACAAGGGCAAAGTGCCATGTCAAGGGTATGTCCCATATGGGTCATCTAGTGCCAAGGGTGCATGCACCGGAGCATGGTGACATGCAGTGGCAAGTAAACCATCTTAACATTGAGATGATCTTCTCAAATTAGGTCCTCACTTGTGTTAGCATCATCATTAAGCCCAATCCTGATGCCACTGGTGTCTTTAGCTGGACAAAGAGCCCGATAGGTGGTAATGACATTCTTTAACTCTGATTTTTTGGTTGGTTTATGTTCCTTTTCTTTTGCTGTCTTGAGATTACTTTTTCTCATGGTAATAGTAATATGTTACGAAGGTGCAAAAATTGGAAAGTAAAACACCCATGGAATTAGTGGAGACTTTGTATATTCACAAGAAACAATTCAGTTTGCCTATATATGTATTGGACAACAATTTGGAAACTCAACAACTGGTCCTGTTCTAAGTTGTGAAGTATCTATTAATTATTTCATCATATTGCATTCTTTGAAGTTGTGTTCACGAGGAAAAATAAGAGAACCGAAATTAGTAGACAACTTACTTGAAATTCATGTTATCCTCAACTTTAGTGTCTATGTTGTCTGAGAAATTAGTCATCCGCAAACCATGCACTGTATTTTTCAAAATGGTTTTACAGAACTAGTTTAAGCATTTCAAGTATTAAGCTATCATAGTTGTTTAAGCCTACTTCATTTTCCCCATTTTCTGAGTTAAAACTTTTTGACCTATAAGCTCAGTTGGGAGTCCTATGTTCTCACAAACGTGCAGGTTTACGGTCTTGATTTCTCAAGCGAGCAACTGTCCATTGCTTCTAGACGTGAAGACCTATATTGGAAAGCCTGCTACAAGAACATTGAGTAAGAAACAGTTGCATTTGTAAATAGAAAGTAGAAACATGATGTGCTTGTCCAGTGCAAGGACATAAAATCTGCTTGTTCAAACCCTTAATTAGCTCCAGCAATATGAATAATTTGGGCAATCTACTGCATCTAAATTCTATATTAGAAACTCAATGGCATCTATTATGTCTTAGGTGTATTTCTTCTAGACGATTTGTGACACACAGCAGCCAATAGATGCTTTGTTGAAAATATTTAGTTGGTTTGGTAGTGTTTGACATCTTTTCCTTTTATTCTTCTGGTGCCACACACATGGTGCATTTTGCAGGTGGATTGAAGGTGATGCACTTGACCTTCCGTTTTCAGATAGCTACTTTGATGCTATTACTATTGGGTATGGATTGCGTAATCTGATTGATAGACAAAAAGCTATGCGTGAGATCTTTCGGGTTCTGAAACCAGGTTTTTTAATCCTATCCTATTTTTGTTAGTCTGACAATGGTCGTAAGAATTTATTTAACTTCAACTTTCTTTTGTAGGTTCAAAAGTATCCATTCTAGATTTTAATAAGAGCACATCATCTCTTGTAAGCTTGTTGCAGGTACTTACCAAATGATAGATTTTATATGTGAAGTTATAGAATTCAAGCTTGTCATTATTGAAATCTTATTCTATTTGTCTTTCCTCTCTTTTTCATTCATAATTGTTGTTCACATTCTTATATGACAAATAAATACTGAGATTTCTGCTTTTGTTATATAGGAATGGATGATAGACAATGTTGTTGTTCCTACTGCAAGTGAATATGGCCTTTCACAAGAGTACAAATATTTGAAAACATCAATCGCTGAATTCTTAACAGGTTTGATGTCATCTTTTTCCTTCTACTTATATTGTATCTTCTCATGAAGAAGCGCCCATGAATGAATTTCTATGGAGTTGCCTTGGAGAAAAAACTGTTACACACATGTAGTGATCCAAGATTCTTATATGCTAGGGTAGCTTTGAAGTTGGATGAATTACGTACTAAAATTTTCATTTGCGGTGCCTACTTGATGTTAACCAATCATCAGTGACTTGGGCTTCATTTTATTTAATGGGTTGGCCAATGAATTCTATCACATGAATCTCATAGTTACTGGCAATTTGTCTGTTGTGGTGAATTTAATTGTTTCAGGATTGTTATGAATTATATTGCTAGTACTATATGTAATCAAGATTCTCATTCGATAGATAACCTAGGCTTCTTTCCTTTGATGATTCTAAATTGACTGTATCTGGGTGCTCATCTGCATTTGTTAGGCAAAGAGGTAAACATAACGTTGCAACTGCCTTGTGGAGAAACAAATATCGTGCTTGGCTCCCATAATTAATCCTAGAACCACTGAGAGGTTTTCATAATTCTAATCACTCGTCATATCTTCATGCTTGAAATTGATGTTGTTCCAAACTGGTTACTCCTTTGATTGATGTCATCGTCCATGGGTTAAACAAAATGTTCTAACTGCAGGAAAAGAATTAGAGAAGCTTGCAAAGGAAGTGGGATTTTCCGAAGCAAAGCACTACGAAATTGGTGGTGGTTTCATGGGGAACCTAGTGGCAACTCGATAGCAGACAATTTCTTCGTGCAAACTGAATTGACGTATTTTATCAGAGAGTATCTGAAATGTAACCAGCATATTAGGTATTTTTCAGCCTAACAAGCACAAAAACAAATTGTGGTCTCTTTGGAAAACCAGGAGCTTTATCAGCAAGCCAATCAGCTGCCGAGCATCATTCACGACTTTGCAGGTGGAGCTTTGATACAGATGTTTCTTAGCACCTAGCTTGCAGAAGATTCTATTCTCACGGGATTCATGGTTATCCTTGTCAACTACTCATTTATTTCAGCAACTGCTCCTCCAGTTCTGAATTTCCAAGGTTAATCTTCCAAGAGTTGTTAGCATAGCAAAGCGAAAAAGTTTTTTCCCGTTTCCTGCTTAGGTAGGTACAGAGAGTGAAGTCCTTCCAATCCTAGAAAAGAAAATTAAAGTCTGCAACTCGATCGTCAATGTTTTTCTAACTACAGCCTTCACTTCATAAGTTGGTGATCACCACTTGTGCTGCCTCTGTAGTCTTGTAATATGACCGGAGCTGTAAGATCATTTTTTGATAAGGGCCTTTTATTTTTTAGTCTGTTACATTGTCGAAGCATGATGGATATATGAGAAATTGCCTGTTTGGTGAAGGTACATTGATTCTATTCGGCTATCACTTATGCTGCTGATGAAAATGATCTATAGCTCCCTCATTCTGTGGCAGGAAATATGAACTTGCACAAAGTTGGGACTTAAAATTGATTTCTTGTTGCTGTTGTTGTTGCCATTGTGAAGAAAATATCCAGGACTGATAAAAGAGTACATTTTTACCTACTCAAATAACAGGGAAGTCGTGTATCGTCCAGATAAGGGAATTCATGAAAGAAAATACATGTCAAGCACTAAACGGTTGCCAAAACATAATGTTGTAGCAGATTGATGTGTAGGAGCTATGGTCATTGACCCAATGGAAACTATAAATGTTTTCATGTAATGACTACTCCCAAAGTTACTCCAAAAGATCACCTTCGACTTTATAGGCAACTTGCCAATAGCTGGAAAGTTTTTGCAGTTCATGATTAGAAAGATCATAAGGATGCTGCTTAAGAACATGATTTATAGTGGAGCAGAAGCCCAAAGACAGGTAAAAGATGCAGGCTCAAGTATTGGTTCCAGGGTAAACAATTAATCCAGAATAACATATACAACCATTCTCTTGATTTCAGCAAGCACGACCAAAGGTCAATTCTCACCAATAGCATTATGTTTAGACTATCAAGATAATCTACAAGATTTTAACCCTCATCTTGGCTCAATCACAGTGATTGTTGTGTTGTTGTCCGACGACTGAGTGGAGGTTCCATGCCTAAAGTTGGCTTTCATCTGTGCTGCTAATGCAATTTGCATGCTGGAGTTGAGAAATGGTGGCTGAGTTGGGGAAGGGATGGGAGAATCGTCCACAAGCATTTTAACAACCATCGATATTGCTGGTCTCAGCTCTGCAGATGCTTGAGCACAAAGAAGCCCGATTTGGAGCACCCGAGTTGCCTTCTCCATAGGAAAATTACCTTCTAATATAGGATCAATAGCTTCCAACAATCTATTTGATGTATAAAGATTCCAAACCTGAGTAATAATAAAGTTTAGTATTTTTTGCCAATAAAGGTAATAAGTAGCCATTGGTTAGTAAAAGCTCTAGTTTTGAACTCCAACATGAACCATAAGATCTGAAATTAAACAACGCCAACCAAAGGGCATCCCTGAGGATTGAACAACAAAAAAGATTATTACCTCTTGCAGAGTTGAGACTGGATCTTCCGATCGTGAACTGTTCCTTCTTCCAGTGATGACTTCAATTAAAAGAACCCCAAAGCTGAATATATCTGCTTTCTCAGTCAATCTGCCACGAACTAGATACTCCGGAGCCATATAACCTCTACAAAGCAAAAAATTGCAATGATTAATGATAGAAGTGGTTCCATTTATTTCTCGATTGGCAGATTATGCATTTGATGCAACAAAGGTTAAGACATATTCAATCTTTTATCAAATTAAGATTTTTCAAAAGATCAACAGAAGCAAAATGAGTAGTACAAAATGCAAGATATACTGATGAAAAATATACTAGTACAGGATTGAAAATGTAGATGAAGAGAAATCTTGCACAACTTACAGAGTTCCGGCTATTCCTGTGCTAATATGAGTCTTATCCTCTGGGAAAAGTCTAGCAAGTCCAAAGTCAGCAATTTTAGCAGCATACTCTTCATCGAGCAGTATATTGCTGAGTTTAATATCTCGATGAATAATTCGTAACTGTGACTCTTCATGAAGATAAGCTAAACCTTCTGCAGTCCCCATAATGATTTTGTATCTTATATTCCAGCTAAGTAGCTTAGCATTTGCATCATCTATATGCAGAAAATGATCAAACTTACAAAGGGAACCAAGAAAAGGTCAATGCAAAACTAATATAATCATGGTGTAGATTATAACCAGTAAGGTAATGATGAAGACTCTTGTTTGGTACATATTCATATACGAGAAGGCTTTCAGGACCAGTGACACTGCAGCCCAACAGCTTGACAAGATTTTTGTGTTCAATTCCACTTATTAAATTGACTTCATTAAAGAACTGATCAACCCATTGCCTTGTATTAAAAAATAATCTCTTTACAGCAACAGATCTCCCATCTGGCAGAACCCCCTGTCAAAATGGTAATGATCAGAACAGTTTCCAAATAGAAAAGCCAATAGAGGTATGGTAGCAAAATTTTGCCTTAAACACCGAGCCAGAACCTCCTTGACCCAGCTTATTTGCATCACTGAAATAATTTGTGGCCCTCTCAAGTGTTTCGTATTTAAAGTTGAGACTAGATCTTCGTATGGTAGTTGCCAAAGCACCCAGCTGCCTCCTCACTTAAGGACAAGAAGTTTGAAAGGTCAAATTACAAGTTATTCAAACGTTTAATGTATTTGAACTCTCAAAATATTTTACCTTTCCTCCTCTGTAAAAGTTTTCTCTTCCCAAAGAAAATAATAGATGCTAAGATCATCACAAATGCCACAGCTGATGAAACAACAGCAAGGATAACAGCAAGGTGCCCACCTCCTGAAATCTAGTAGCATCTCAGTTATACACAGTAGAAAGAAAGATAAGCTTGATAGTTGATCTGTAGAATAGTATCAGAATCCAAAATGTCTTAGTGAGTTGTAAATTCCTGTATTCAGACATAACATGGCGGTGAAACTTTGTGAGCTTTACATCTATGGTTGGCAGCCTTATCATGTACTTCGGATATCCTGACCACCAGAAGTATCATTCTATGTTCTGTTTTAATAGCATCTTCAGTTTATAAGAAGAATTTGATTGATTGGCTTTCATAGTCTTAGCTTGTATACCTACACTGGCACAACACACAAGGAACAAAAACTTTGGTTTAAGTTCCACGAATTGAAACTTTTCAAAGTAATGGCGTCAGAAGACTCACTTAATCTGGCCATCCCAGAAGACTAGCAGTTTATAAAGAGTGCTGCCAATAGAGTTAAATCATCCTAACTAGGTCAACATCCAACCAACTATGCTTTCCTTTCTCTTCATCACCTGAAACTGTTTCAAAATTGTATATTTCAAAGTCATTCCAAAATCATTGTCACAAACTTCAGTCCCTTCAGCTTCAGGCATCTAAAGCAAACACATGAACGACCCATAATGGACTAGTCTTCATTGCCTAGGTCATAGGAAAGGTTCACTAGAGCTTAAAACAGAAACAACTAAAATATCCTAGTCAATCTTGTGGTGTTACCTTGCTTTGTTGCAAACAAGGGGTTATTCCAATTTTTCAGTATCCTCTGGACCATATTTAACTTCTTCAATTAATCACGCAAGAGCAGGTATAAAAGAGAAACAACCTGTCATGCAGCTGCCTCTTATTCATGTCATTTTCGCATGAAAATTTGTTAGTAGGGTGATTTATAAACTAACTGCCCAGTCAAGTTGCACGCGTTCCAATAAAGCTTCAGAGATGCACAAAAGTTTTCATGATAAATTGGTTAGATATCTTAATTATCACTCAATATTTATCCTGAACCATGATATATAACTAATTATTCTGAGTTCCTAACACTGTAAATAAAATGTTAAATGCTGTCAATAATAGCCTTAATATTTAGAGTATTATTTTATTGTTTTATCCGTGCCCTACCAAATATTTTCCAAAATTTGATGGATCCATACACGTGTGTCAAATTGGTATCCCGTTTCTGTATCCGTTGAACTCTTTTTTTCTTTCTGATAATGCATCTCATGTTCGTTAGTCATGCAAGATATGAACTTTAAATTGTGGTTGTTATAGCTAGACTTAACATTGGTAACCTGTTGAACGAGTGAAAGAAAATTGCACAACAGCAGTGAAACAAATAAAGCTGAATGGTCAGTGACTCGTGAAAAAATCCAACTCACCTCCGCCAGCAGCATCAGTTCCTGAATTGTTGTAAAAATGATTGATCGAGTATCTCAAGTAACACCCAGAATTTAACACCCTTCCTTCCTGTTTAGGTATGCATGAATTAATTGTCTTTCTCGCATTTAGCAAACACTTCTCGCATGAGCTCTTATTCACAAACTCCCAACATTGCCCCAGTCCATAAACACTTGAATTCCCTGCTTCAACAGAACCAACAAGGAAGCCATCATTCCTTGGAGCCTCTGTGCTCAGCTTCTTAACCAGATTCTTCGTGTTTTCTGTGAAAGCAGTGGTATTCCCAGCGAACTCCTGATCGCTGCAGATTACTCTGTCATCCTGGCTCAGCGCCTCCCCGAAGAACTCGTACTCGTCATACCTACAATTACATGTGATCCAAATTCGAGTGTCACTATAGCCCAAAATCCTTTGCTTTTCCTCTCTTTCTTCCATTCCAAGGAATAGATTAAGCAGGAATAAGCATGCCAAGATTGAGAACTGAACAAAGTCAATGCCACTGCCCGAACTTTAAATGGTGAAAATTGGTTGGAGTTTGAGGATAATAAATAGGAGAAAGAGAGAAGAAGGTGACAGGAAAGCAAAAGTATCGACTTCCACCTGAGGTAGCAACCGTCCAAGAAATTGCGACCGCCGCGAGTGGCTTTCTGGAAGGGGAGGCATTTGAGGATCTGAGTCTTGCAGGTGGCGAAGCACATGTCGCAGTCGGCCTTGGACAGGTCCTGCATGCACTGCCCGAAGGCATAGACGGCGGAAGCGTTGTCGGGGCTACTTCCCCCGGTGACGACGACTCTGGCGTACTGCTGGGCGGTGATCTGCGGGGTCACGGCGTCCATAGCGGAGAGGAAGTTGGCGATGAAGGAGGAGCGAGCGGCGGCGGAGGCGGTGTGGTTGGTGCAGATGAGGGCGGCCTGGGATGTCCTCGGATCGGAAAGAGACGGAGTGATGAGGGTGGCGGATGAAACCACGACCACCATCAGGAAGAAGACTCCTCGTCTTATTCTTACCCGCACTGTCATCCTCGATCACATGAAGAAGATAAAAGGGGCAAGGAAAGAGAAGGCAAAGAAGGAAGCGAGAAAAGGATCCGGAGGGGTGGACTAGCGGGACATTTCTCTAACTACCCGCGCAGTTGTTTAATAAGAACAATGCGAGGGGAGTATTATTCAGTAGCAGAGAAGAGAAAGATGAGCGAGGGGAGTGTGGAAGTAAGCTTCGTGAGAACGGCAGAAGAGAAGGAACGACAGAAAATAAATAGGAACATGGAATTGATAGGAGGGGAAGGGGGGAGGTCAACAAAATGGGCACGGGGAGCGGGGCCCACCGCGGGGCAGGCGGAGGGGCGTTGCATTGACTACGGGCCAACGGACTCTATTTCTAATTTACTAAATTCGAACAATAAGTAGCTTTGGTATGAACCCCAAGTAAATAACGTATACTCGAATTGAGTTGGGTAATTTACTCAAGAAACCTTCGATAATGAGCCTTTACTTAGATGAGGCTCTCATATTTGATTTTTATGAGAGTATTTTATTTAAAATATCAAAACTATTCTTAAAATTGGATCGATCCATTTTATTGAACTGGATGGCCTAATTCAAACCTAACTGATCCAAGGACGGGTTCGGTTCAATCGAAGTTATGGTTTAGGTTAAATGGATTCGAGTCGGATCTTATAAAGTAGATCGAGTTGAATTTGAATCAAAAAGTAAAAAGTTTATACTGAACAAGTGTAATCGACAATGACCAATGCTCCTCTCCCTCCTTGACTCCTCTGCAGCAGTGGTGATGAATTTTTTTACTCCTCTTCTATAACAAAAGGTGATGGCAAAGTCCTTTACTCATTTCTAGTATTTTGTGAATAGCGATAATATCCTCCCCTCTATGGTGGCAATGAACTCCTCTACTCCTCTTCGGTGGCAAATGGCCATGGTGAACTCCTTTGCTATTCTCTCGTATATGTAAATGTCGGTGACATTCTCTCCTCTCCAACATTAGTGAATTCATCTGTTTCTCATTGACGATGAACTCCTTTGCTCCTCACTAGTAATTGCATCGACGATGATCTCATCTTCTCTTGCAAACGATAGTGTCTTCATCGACATTGACGTCCTTCCCTCTTCGGTGGCAAACTTCTCCTTTTGTTAAAAAAAAAAGTAATAATTTTCTTTGAAACTAATTTTTCTTGTTGATCATTAAATATGTATATTAATCCTATTGATATTGTGAGAGTCATTAGAGGTTTTCCATGTTCATATGATGAAAATAATTAATAATTCACTAACTATTGATATTTATATTTTTGACAGAATATAAGAGTTTTGTCAGTGAAATAGGGAAAGATCGATGATCTACAACTAAGAAAGAAGACCCTCTTAGTGAAAATTTTAATTGTTGATGATTTTTTAGTTGTTCTCTCTTTTGTTGGTGAATTTTTTATTGTTGAGACATCAAGATCTTGGGTCTGAATCAGTAAGCTTCGTGGAGGTATTCAGAAAAAGCATGGTTACATTTAAAACACCTTTTAGGATTATTGTTTATAGTTTTCTATGTTCATGGTGAGGTTTGAGCTGATTAATTCTTGTTTTTAGTTGCAATTAGGTGTGAAATTATAAATATAGCTTTCTCTTACAAGAATCTTATTTTAATGTTTGTAGAATTATCTTAGAGAGTTTATAATTCTTATCTTAATTGATAAAATTGGACAAACACCCATTGCATATTTTACTCATTGAAAATAATTTATAGAAACTAAGCATTTAGAATAGTTGCTTTCTCTGATTTTTTTTTTCTTGCATTTGCTTAAACTTTAGATATGGATATAATATCTGCTATTTATAATATTTAATTTTATATATAAACAGAACGATACCATTATGTAAATCCCTTCAACTTGGGGGTAAGAAAGTTGATTAAGTGGCTACTACTACAGGTAATGTATATCATAACTTAATAAGTTATATTAATCATTATTATATTATATATAACTAATGCATTTTTGTTTTCAGAAGATGTCCAAATCATCCATTCCTCCATCTCACCCCCTCATTCATCACCGTATCACCCACTCATGTATCAACCCCTTATTCACCATCGCATGCTTTCTCGATTATATGTTATCTCCTCCATGATACATACTTAATGGTTATTATTACATTGATCATTTTAGGTGTTTTATTATTCACTATCACCCACTCATGTATGAACCTCTTATTCACCATCCCATGCTTTCTCGACTATCATGTTACCTCCTCAATAATACATACTTAAATGATTATTATTACATTGATCATTTTAGGTATTTTATTTATGAGTCTAGTGATAGGAGTCAAGGTCATATGATATCTATTTCTCCTAGCTTGTGTCATTTTTATATTCTTAGGATAATACATTTTTGTCACATAGTAGATATTCTTAATATTTCTACATGTTGATCTACTATGCATAGTATTTTGCAACATTAGATAGAGCAATCAAATTTTACTTTTGATAGTATCCCAATTGAGTTTAGTCTAAGCGATGCTGTTTTGATTTTGGGGTCATCAACCATGGATAAGTCAGATGTTGAAGCAATGGGTTCAGATTATATGTTTGAGAAATACTTTAGAGAGCAACTTCCTAGCAGACAAAATATAGAAGATCCAATGTGTAGTTTTGTGTCTAGTGATGATAATATTAGCATTACCAACTTTTGACAATTGTTTGTTTTGTATATTGTTATTTATATTTTATTTAATCAAACAAACTATACTTCACCCTTTGCATTACTATCTTATGTCAAGAATTTGGATTTATTGACAAATTACAATTGGGCGATGGCTATCTATTTTTACATTATTGTTAAAATTCTTGTTGTGGAGGGTAGCACCAAGATAATTAGATATTTGAGAGGTTGTATATAACTTTTGATAGTAAGCCATATCTCATTTTTCCATATAAATATGAAAAGTCTAATATAGTTTAATTTTGATTCTTAATTTTGTTAATTTTTTTGGCAAGTATTGTTATGTGAGTATATTGATATGTTTATGTTATCCTATTATCCTAATCATTTATGATTGCGGAGATGAGACCAGGTGAATATCAACAACCAGAATGTCATCGATTAAGGTTGTAATTGATAACTAAGAGCAAGATAATTATTGACTTAAGAGTTCATTGAAGATATAAACATGTTCTCTATAACTATTATATGCATGTTATGCAAGTATATCAAGTGCTCATCTTGACATCTATTGAGTCCCATGTACTATAGTACATGTTGAGAATATCAAGATATAATAATTTAGTATATTCAGTTTATATATTTAAAATATATTATTTATTTAATTTATTAAATTATTTGTAGGATATATGTTAATGAGAATCAAGAATGTGTCGAGTGTAAAAAGAAAAAAAGATGAAATTAAAAGATTATCGAAGATACTCAAAGATCATGGATTTGGTCATCTTGTGACCCTAGGCATGGAGGATCGTTTATTTGGATCCATTGATGATCCATTACCTTTCATGATATATTTTACTACACATAAGATTGATTAAGGGCTACTTTATCAACAGTCCATAGGTAGTAAAGGTTGAAAATATATCAAGCCCTAAAACACAATCTATATTTCTTTATGAAGAGAAACTTATAGAATTTTAAGATAATAGAGTTAAGTAATAAGAAGTCTAATGATGACCTATGTTGTTATACAAATTGTTTGATAATATTATTAGTCTTCGTAATCTAATTAATGTATTTGTGAATTGCATGCATGTGTTTGATTTGTGATTATTTCTATTATGATTCATTATATGTAGTTATGATGATTCCCACTTATGTGTGAATTTAGAGTGCTTTTGTTTGAATTTATGATTAAGTGTAACTTTAATTCTCCTCAAACCTGTCCAAATTTCACTATAACTATCCTGATATGACTAATAAGTTTAGTATCATTTTTTCTAATTATTTTTGAATTTATGATGACTAATTATTCAAATATGATGCTTTTTGTTAAATCTGTGATCGAGTGTCACCTAAGAAATTTTTACTAAATCTATTAAAAAAACTTCTCTATGACTGTCATAATATATTTTTAGTATGCTTAGTATCACTTTTTTTATTTTTTTTATTTTAGAGTAATTAATCATTCAAATAAGGGATTTATGTTTTGAATTTATAATCGAGTGTAACCGAAATATAACTCAAGCAATTTTTACCAAACTTAACTAAACTTGTATATAACTATCCTAATATAAATCTAGAATATTTAGTTTCATTTTTTATTTTAGGATAATTAATTATCCAAATATGGGATTTATATTTTGAATATGTGATCAAGTATAATTTGAGTATAAGATGAGTGTAACTCAAAAAAATTTCACCAAACCTATCAAAACTCCTCCATAAATATCATAATATGATTCTAATATGTTAAGTATCATTTTTAATTTTAGGATAATTAATTATCCAAATAAGAGATTTATACTTTAAACTTGTGATCGAGTGTAACTCAAGAAATCTTTATCAAATCTATCCAAACATCTATATAACTATTATTATATGATTCTAATATATTTAGGATTATTTTTTCTATTTTTTTTAAATTTAAAAATTAAAATATTTAGTTGATGATGAGTATGCTACAGCTCTATTGGCCAACTGATCACTTAGGCTCAACAACTGACCATCGAGAGAATTAGTAGGAGAGTGGACGTCCTATTGATGGAAAGGGAATGATGACCTCTTATCTAATTGGTGATGTTGGGATTTAGAGCGACACTAGAGGGGGGGGGAGTGAATTAGTGCAGCAGTTAAGTACGATAATTTCGGTGATTTAAAATAATTTCGGAAAACCTCGTACGTTGAAAAACTACGTTTCGATAAAATCCAGTTTCAATTGCGTTTAGACTTAAAATGATTCATAAGAAAGAAATAAGGAAGTGGAGTAGCAAGTAAATAATGTTTGCTGAAATATAAAGAATAATAAGTAAATACAAATCTGATTTTTATAATGGTTCGATCATGCGACTTACGTCTACTCCTGATTCCTCTTCTCTTGAGGCCACTGACTTTTTCATTAGTTGTCTTCCTTCCAACGGGCGAAGACAAACTCCCTTGCAGCACTTCTCATTTTGATAGACTTAGAAGATAACCCTTACAAGTACTCACACACTCCTCTCTTTTTGCTGAAAACGAATGAGAGCTAGAGGAGAGATTTCTAAAGAGAATTCTACAGCGTTTTCTTGCTTACAAGGTTTGTGTGCTTGTATCTCTAACCCAAGGATGGGAGGGATATTTATAGGCTTCAATTTGATTCAAACTTAGGGCCAAAAACCTTCCCATCCTAGGTTTACCGGGTACTGGCGGTACCACCATCTGTCACTAGCAGTACCACCATTAGTTTGACCCTAACACTGGGCAGTACCACCGCCCAGTCTGACGGTACTACGGTCAGTGTACTGGGGGGTAGCACCACTTAGTCTAGGCGGTACCATCACCTAGTACATCCTAGAGAATTGGACCTGGGGTGGTGCCATCGCCAGACAAGGTCTAGCACTTCTGGTTGAGTCTTAAACCCAGCCTAAATCAGTCCATTACCGGGCCCAATTAGCCCCTATCAGGGTTATAAGATTATCACATAATCCTAACCCTAATTACATGCTGACTACGAAATTAAAGATATTTCCTAAGCTAATACAAAGTCCAGCACATCAAGTCTTCCTCCGGTGAGTTTCCGATGAACTTCTCGCTCGTATTCCGATGAACCCTTAAACACTATTCTGTAGACTCCCAGTAAGCTCTTGGACTTCACGATGATCTTGAAGGATTCTAACGAGCTTCTTCGACAAGTTCTAATCTTTCTCGGTGAGCTTCGTGAACTTCCGACAAATCCTTCTGGTGAACTTTTGAAAACCTTTTGGCAAGCTCCCTACTCATTCTCGGTCAGTTCCGACAGCACTTTTGACAAACCCTTGGACTTCCGTCGAACTCTTGAGCTCCTAACGATTCGATCGTTGACTTTGATACTTTATTTCTCTTTTTGTCTTCATCGTTATCATAGTTAATCATGCACATTAAGTAAATCTTATCCCTACTTCAATCTAGATAATTATTACATGAATCAACATCTTGTTGCCCGACACGTCATTGGTCTGCGCTTCGTCTAGTTCTTCTGTGCATCGTCCTCTCTTGCAACCTATTACTCAATCGATGGTTGACCTCTACAACCCCAATCTCTTTGGCGCAACGTCACTCTTCTTAGCCTGATGCCTGATGTCCGAAGCCTTCTGTCGATTATTAACCGGACTTTCGGCTCGACGTCCAATATCCTAACATGATTTTCTCCAATGCAATATTGATTCATTCTGTGTTAACTGTCTAATTCTGATCGATAGTAGACCTGTGTGACTTAAAATAAGATTAAATAATAAAATATAATTAATTAATTTTATTATCAAAATCGATCTACATGTGATTCTAACGATGACACCCTACCTCACCGACGCTGACTATGACCACTAAGGCTCAAAGGTCGACCTTCTGCCTCGGTAATGATGACTGTAGCCATCAATGCTCACTTGGACGGCGATGATAACCTCTTACCCTATAACGAAGGCCACCACGACCACAACTCCTTTAACTGCAAATGTTGGGTGATGATATTCTTGTTGTTGATGGCAACCACAACTAGTGGCAAGAAGGTTGGTAATAGCACTTGCTGACCTCTTCAATGTTCCTATTATATTCATCGAATGGGGTTTGGCAAGATAATTTAGGGAAAAAACAAGGGCCAATTGAGGCCTAAATTGAATAAATCAAACAGTTAATTTATTTTGAATCAGTTTAGTTTGGTTCATATCAAGAAACTGGTTCACCCAAAAAAACTAGAATCAAACATGAGCAATAAATATTGTCAATCATTATTTTATTTTATAAAGAGTATTTTGGTGATAATATGAAAAAAAAGTGCTCCCTCCGTAAAAATTAAATATAGGCATCTTATGATAAAACCCCATCATTGAAATCTTTTTTTTTTTTTTGAGTAAAATGTCTAATTGAGTTTTGGTGAGATAAATTTGAGTAGCTTGTTCAGTTAGCAGATGTCTTATAGGGCGTCCATTGCTCAACGTCCACCCAGAGTCAGTAAAAATATGTGAGAGAAGAAAAAAAATTTTAAAAGGATAATCATGTATCATTATATTAGATTTGATTTATAATTTTAAAATTTAAATTTCTAGACTGAATTGATATGAAATATGATGTATGTTTATTCTGATCATTTTAATTAAGACATAATTTAAAGCTTCCGATGTATATTAATTGGTGACGTCTTAGGCCAGATTGCATTTGATTTAACAGCATATCAAAGCCAACAAGATTGAAATCAATATCCCTAGTGAAAGCGGCACATTGCTCCATTCCTATATTTCGACGAAATAGCGATCTTTCGAACGCGATTAGACGCCACGGCGATGTCTGCCACCGAAGTCTCCAAGAGTCGTTGGTTGACTGTACAGCGGGTCAAAAAGGCCCGAGCGCTATTTGCTTTTGGCAGCCACTGATATCTTATCACAACTTTCTTTCTCCGCAATATGGGTCGTTTGTCGTTTGCAGAGGTGGGAGAAGAAGGGAAAGCAAAACAGAAATTTTCGCCTTTTTTTGTATGTTTCTATCATCAGTGCCACATTAATGGTGGTTTGATTTTCGTATCCACCATGTCGGAAACATCCTTTAACGCGCACAATAGATGGCCGGTGAGTCGTTAAGAACGGAACACCTCTTCTGAGTCATTAAGTTGACCTCTACTTTGGAAACTTCCATAGATTTGTGTTAGGTGAACAAGCAACGTTAAATGAGTTAAACTATTGCATCACCAGGTACTTCGCAATAGTTTGGCGTCTTTGACAAAAATGAGTTATGAACGGAGGGGGAAAGCAACTTCGCCATTCCCTTTCGTACCGATCCATCACTCCGCGCCAGTCAACTTGTTTTTAGTCTTCCGTGTTTCCGAAGTCTCATGTTGGTGCAGTCAAAGTACCCTGAACCATACAAATTACCGAATGATATACTCTTCAGCATGGCCATGGACACGTCATTCCCAATTCACCAATTTACATCACAGATGAAACAAACACAAATATAAACAGAGTTACACGGTTATGTAGCAGCACAAGTAACAATTCTTTTAGACAAGCGCATGGTTTCCATCCAACCTATTGCATTCCCTACCATGCATTTGAAGTTCTGATTTAATAGCATTTGTCATATGCACCTGGGGAAGTGGACTTCACCCACATACCCTCCAGCCATTGCCCTTCTGACATTTGACTCAAACAACCTGGGGTTGTCACGTAGAACTGCAGCTGCATCATGGTTTAATGGGTCCTCATCATTTGGTTGCTGTGTACAAAAACAATAACAGCCAATTACGACAGTTACCAGTTATATACTATAAGTTATACATTGAAACAAATTTCTTCTAAATTATGCATCCAGCAAAAAGCTATTCAAGTAAAAAAAAAACATTATTAAAAGTGCTAAAAGATAAAAACATTTAGAACCACTTGATTTGTTAGTTTTGCTCATGGCAAACTGAAAATTTCTGAATAAGAACCACTTGGATTTAAGCTAATTATCAGCAAAACAAGTAATGTTAAATGACATAAGACAAAAACAAACTTTTAACATAGCAACAGGAGAAGATATGATAAGAAGTGGACCAAGAACATGTAGTTATCGCCACACTGTCCAAAGATTAGCAGACGAAACAATGAAACGAGGGTTTGAACACAATCAGGCAAAAATGTCTCAACGCACTCATCATTCATAGCAGATGTGTTTAGGAAGGAAAAAAAAAACCTTTGAGATGGATGACATGACAATATACTTGAATATCCAATTCAACAAGAATGCAACTACTCATGGATTTATGAACATTTCAGTTACAGCACCTTTATATAATTTTGGTTTGAAAACAAAAAATTCAAAAGAATATATAAATGTATATATCTAAAGGTTCAATAATATTGGACTATAACACTGGTAGTGTCCAATCTAATGGCAAACAGTGTCTCTTATAATGTGATCGTTTGATGCCAAAATATTCTTTCATTGTCCTATTATATTAGCAAATTAACAACTACACAAATCATAATAAAAAATGATAATTTAAATATGAAATTAGCTATACATGACCAAACCTATAATAATTTTATGTATATAAGGACAATAAGAAAATAGCACCAATCTGAACTAGGAATACCATGAAAAGAAGAATCAAGCCGTAGATAACAGTATTTATGTTAAGCACAGGCTTCCAATCTTCACGCAGAATGTTCAGGCAGACATTTCCCTCCAAGTCAATATTAGGATGGTAAACCTGGAGTAAAAAATAATTATAAATCTTATGCAATCAAAATGGCAAGATAATCTGAATACTGCCATAAATGAAACTTTTACCTTTGTCTTGCACTTAACCTTTGGTGGCTCATGAGGATAAGAAGGAGATACTTGGAAGGTGAAAACAAATCTACCCCCTCTAAAATATCAATTAGAATATTATAGTTAAACATGACATACAGAAATCACTATAAGAGTAAAATAATATTAAAAGGAAAAGAAGAAACCAACAGGAAGAGAAGTGGGTGCTTAACAGCATTTAGGACAACTTAAGTATCATAGGTAGCAGACAAATTCTTCGCAGGAACAAGACTACTTACTGTAACACAGAAGAAACTACGAGAGAGAGAGAAACTGATTGACAAAATTGAAAATTGGATGATTGAATAATCATATTCAAAGTAAATAAACTTTTGGATGTTCATAAGTTAACACAAAATAACATTTTAATATAAGGTGACTTCTTGACTGCTGGAACAGTTTATGTAAGCAATTAAGCATATCAAAAAGCAAAACGTTATTGGCAGACATTACTTACTGATAGCATCCTTCATCAGGTCTGATGCTGATCTCAAAGTTCATCATATCATCCTCGCCATTTGGAAATGATATGATAGTGCTTTTAGGCAGATTGAGTTCACTAATATCTGAAAAGTAAAAATAATAACTATTAAGAAAAAGCCTGCAATCTTTTTAAAAGACAGGAAATTTCAGGTCAAAGAGATCCAAAAGTTGTTAGGCAACATAACTAAACTGTTCCAAATGTAAACAATCCAACATAATCTATCTGATCTCTTAACAAGAAACTGCAATCCATCAACATGTGGCGTTCATGGACAAGAAAAAAAAACAAAGTATTGCAAAACAAGAAAGTACTACCATATATTAGGTTATCAGTAATAGGTTAATCAAGAATTGCTTTAAAAGCAGAGCTTTACATTTGCTATGAAACAACTTATTAGATGAGACACAGTAGTACCCACACACTAGATACCTCTAATTGATATTACCAAACAAAAGATATGTCTAGGAACATCGCTGAATGAGAGTGGAGAAAGCTAAAAATAGATTGTTTGCAGTGCATTAAATAAAGGTATCAAAGAATTGTTGAATTTTTAACATTTTACCAAAGGAAAACATGCGAAAATCACTTCAACATGTAAAGATGTGTTTCTACTTTCTAGTAATCCCAATGTTATCAAAATTCAAAAGCAGCAGATGCTATAAGGCGTCAATATTCTATATTGCCCAAGGCAATCGTCTGAGTAAAATAAAGCACATATCATATAAAAATTATAAAAGTACATTTAAGGATAAAGATAATCATTATAACAAGAACTTCAATCAAAACATGAGTTTTGCATCAAATGGCATATGCAACATGACTACCAAGTGTTGGCTGCAGAGATAGCGGAGAAGAGGGAGAAGAGAGAAGAGGGAAAAGCAAGGGGAAGGCAGCAGCAAGGCAACGCCAGCAGCAACTATTGTTGGGTGCAAAGAGAGAACAGAGGAAGAGGGAGGAGGACAGAGAGAGAAGCAGTAGGCAGAAGATGGTGGCAACAATGCTGGTTGTTGGTTACAAAGAAGGAAGAGAAGAGAACAGAAGAGGAGAAGAAGAGGGGCGAGAAGACAGGTTATGATCCAGTTAAACTTCTATACACTTCAGAGAATCATGAAGAAAAATAAAATCTTTGATATCCTTGGCAAGAACCAGATAAAAGTTGCAGTCCAATGGACTATGACTGTTTTAAGGGTAATCCAATTCATCCTTGAAGTACAGATGCCTAAATTACAATCAGAAAGCTGACCTCTAAATTCTTACAGTCAGGTAAAAATTATCAATGGTCGCTGAAAATAGCTAAATTCTGGCCATGCCAACTACTTTGACATTATATGATCCTTGTGATAAACAATACAATCTTTGAAAACAGTGATAAAGCATTAGTCGAAATAACTTAGAATCCTACTCCAATTTAGACAAACCTTTGTGAAGACGCAATTCTCCAGCACTTTGCTTCTTGGCAGGAGCATTTCCACTGGAATTTGCTGCATCCTGCCGCTTTTGGTCCTTAAGTTTAAAAAGCTTTATCATTGCTCTGCAGTAAGATAGAGAAATAAACAAGAAAATTGTAGAATGAGTAGTTTCATTCGTTACTTCATGAATGAGCTTGTAAATTTATAGAGGATCTAAATCCCAAAAATGTCAAATACAATTGTCCTATTACAGTCCTAATATATCAGGAATACAACTATACATGTAAATCCTAAAACTAGCCTACGTAAATTAGGAATACAACTATTTAGGAATCTGATTATATCGGAATAAAACTATATTCTAATTAAAAATACAGCCATATGGAAATATAGCTTCCATATTCTGAGAATATTGTGTCCATGCTCCAAGAATACAATTTCCATAAGGATAGGAATATAACTTCCATATTCAAGGATTACATTGACAGCTTCCATGTTGTGTGATTCTCTAACACGCCCCATCAAGCAGTTGCAAATATGTTTGGCAATCCACAAGTAATTTATGGAACACGACCTGGTAAAGCTTTTGTCAAAGCATTGACTATTTTGTGGATGAAATATAAGTTGTGCAAATTTGTCCACTATCCAACTCTCTCTAACAAAATATTGGTCTATTTTAACAAGTTTGGTTCTATCTTGGTGGACTAGATCGTGGATAATTTTCAGATTAACTAGACTGTGGACAATATTTACTGTAGTTTTGTTGCCACTCTACAGCATCTAGGATTACTTATTCTGTCTTCAAGTTTGTAAATATTGTCTTTAGACAAATTAGTTCGCAAATTCCTAATGCCATGACCCTAAATTCAGCTTTTACTCTTGATCAGGCCACTGTTGACTGTCTTTTGCTCCTCCGAGTGACAATGTTTTTGGCTAGACATGTGCAGTAACCGAAAGTTGATCTTCTATCTTTAATGGAACTAGCCCAATCTGAGTCTATACAGGCTTCTACTCAAAGTTCTTCCTTGTTACTAAAACATAATCCCTTCTCCAGGTGCAGCCTTCAGGTATCGTACGATTTTGCATACTGCATCTAAGTGAGATTTCAAATGTGAGTGCATAAATGGACTTATGACAGCCAACTGCATATGTGATGTTTGGCCTTGTGTGTGAAAGATAAATCAATTTTCCCACCATCCTTAACATCAAACTGTAGTAAAGGTCTTCTCAAGGTCACAGCTAGGAACAACAGTTATTCAATGGTATTCAATTTTGCTACAAAGCAAAAGTATCTAATCTAGATCATAAGTCTGAGTATACCCCTTAGCAACAAACTTTGCTTTGTAGCTCTCCAAGTTTCCATCAGCTTTGTCCTTGCATGTATAAAGCCATTTACCTCCCACGGTTTTCTTCCCCTTTGCTAAGTCTACAAGTCCATGCTTGGTTCTTCTCCAATCCTTGTGTTTCTTCCTTAATAGCTTGTTTCCAAGATTCTTTTACTCAATGTCTCTTGGATGATAAATGAATATACTTGGCATGCCAGCCTCATTGTAAGTGCTCTATACAATTGTGAGAGTTTCAATAAGGGAAAACTGTGAAATAGGGTGAAGAATGCAAGTTCTTATCCCTTTTCTAAGAGCAATGGGTAAATCAAGATCATTGACAATGTTATTGTTATGACGTATAATTTGGTTACCTTTTCCATTACCAATCTTGGAGACAATAACTAGAGGAATATTGTTAGATGGCTGCTTTTTTCTAAAATATGTAAAGAGAATCAAAGGCTTTGCAGGAGACAGAAGAGAGTGAGGTGTCATTTGCAAAGAGAGGTCGAGTGGGGAGATATGGAGTGTAAAATTAAAAATCTGAGGCAAATTGAGTAGTTGAAGGACTATAATTAGGTTGGGTTTCTAATGGGTTTGGTAAGCATAGATTTTGAATAGGTTCCCACCACCTACCTTCTTCATTATGTCACTGTCACCAAAAAAGGATTGATTTTCCATAAAGGTCACATCCCTAGAAATGTATTCTTTCTTGGTGATTAGGTGATAGCATTTATAGCCCTTTTATGTTGAAAGAACACCCTAAGAAGACATTTAATAGGCTCAGGTGACTATGAATATGAACATAGGATATATAGTCGAATACCCTTGGTGGTAGTTTCCCAAACACATGAAATTTGGAAAGAGCTCACTTAATTTTTCCATAGGAGACTTGAAATCAAGAATCCTTCAAAGCATTTTGTTTGACAAATATGTGGCATCAAGATGGTTTTCCCCTAGTAGATTTTTGGTCTATTCATCCAAAAAAGAAAGTGCACAAGCAACTTCTAAAAGATGTATATTTTTCCTTTCAATAGATCAATGTTAGCACTAGGCACTAGGGCACTCGCCTACGTGCTCAAGCGAGGTGAGGTGAGGCCCAAATGCCTCACATGCATTGGCAAGCGGGCGTTTTCGCTCGGGTGACAACTAGGTGAGCGCCTAGGATGGCCGTTAGATAGCCTAGGTGCACGCCCAAGTGTGGTTGCACCTAAGTTGAACCCCAGTTGGGTTCAACTAAGCAAGCAATTTAATCCCCACCCCGTGTGACTCTGCTCCCTTGTGATGTTTCTTCCTCTCTTTTATTGGAAAACCCTAGGCACCCTCAATTCCTACTCCCTACTATGCTTCCCCCCCCCCCCCCCCCTTTCCTCCCCTCTACTTGCTCGCTTTCTCTCTCCTACCCCCTCCCCCCTTCTCTATCGCAACACCCCCCACCTCAGAAATGGCCTCACTCACACCCACACAGTGCTCACACCCACACAGTGGTGGCGACCTCTCTCTTTTTATCTTGACATTCTCTCTACCTCTCTCTTTCTCCTAGCATCCTCTTTACCTCTCTCTTTCTTTCAATAGCCTTCTTTGCCTCTCTTTCTTTTGTCTTTCTTTTGGTAGCAACCACCCCTCCTCTTTGTTCCTTCTTGTTGTGAACCCCCTGTCCGCCCTCCTCCCTCGCTCTGAGCTCATATCCATGACTTCCCCGGCATCAGCCTCTCTCTTTTATTGTCTACCCTCAGCCAACCTCCTATTCTCAATCCGCTTGTAGAATTATTTTAACTCTTGTTTATAATAGTCAATTCTTGTAAATAATAGTTTATGGATTACGTCAATTACTATATTTGTGACCTTTATAATTTTGAATCGTTAATTTTTGCTATAATTTTGAATTGTGTTAATTTTGATGTTAATCTTCTTTTGTTTTGTGATCTTATTGTTAGATTTAGATAATTTAGTACTTTACTGTTTTGTAGGTAGTTAAATGAATATATTTGATGTTTTAATGGTAACAATTTGAATATGAAATGATATGAAACTCATATTTTTGTCTAAATTTTATTTTAATAATTGATTTTCTTCTTAATTATATTTTCTATAATTTTTATATTGGGGAGTGCTTCACTTTGCTCGCACAAACGTCTAGTGTTTCGGGCATTTTGAAATCTTAGTGCCTTTTAGCACCTATGCCTTTGATAACACTAGTGATTAAAAAAGGCGCTTGGGCGCTCACCCGAGGCGAGGTGAGGCCCGAGCGCCTCGCTTGACTTCAAGCGCGAAGAGGCACGCTGGCGCTCGCTCGAGCCAGCGTCGGCGCTCGTCGCGAGCGCTGGGTTAACCGGCGGCCGAACCAGAATTTTAGTTACGGTTTTGATCTCCGATGATTTAATGCGGCGCCAGCGCGTCGGCGCCGTCTCGACGCTGTTAAGCGGGCGACCGAACCAGAATTTTAGTTCTGGTTTGATCTCCGGTGATTTAGTTGGTTCGATTGAACCAACTAAATCACCGATAACAACCTCTTTCCCCAACCCTAACCCCGTGATTGGTCTCTGCTGCCGTTGCGTTGTCGCTGCCGCTCGTTGCTCTCGCTTCCTGCTCTCACTGTCGCTCGCCGCTCCCGCCGTCGCTCGTCGCTCCCGCGCCCGTCGTCGTTCGCCGCTCTCGCTCAAGCTAACGCCATCGCTCATTGCACCCGCTCCGGTATCGCCGCTTGCACCGCGCAGCTCGGCCTAGTCGCCACGCACTCGCTCGGTATCGTCGCCATTTCGCCGCTCCATCATTTGTCACCTACTATCGCTCGCCGACTCGGTCTTCCTTCTTTCATACGCCCGAGCCTTGACAATATACGATTAACAAGTGTTAACGATATCTTGTTAAGTGTTAACGATATACAATATCTTTATTAACAGAATTTTTTTATTTATTAAATTAATAATATATTGTTTTGATTTTAATACTATTAATTTTTATTTATTTAAAATTATTGTTAATAGTATAAATTAATAAATATTTTTACCTTAGATTTTATTAATTTAATAGTATATTTTTATTTAAATAATTATATTTTTTAATTATATTTATATATTTTTATATTTTAGCTCCTTGCTTCGCTCGAGCTAGCGCCTAGCGCCTCGGGCAATTTTAGACCTTGGCGCCTAGCGCTTTTTAAATCACTAGATAACACTGCAGTAGATACACTCAAATAGTTCTAGTGCAACTATCTATAAAGGTAATGATCGACTTCTGTGACCAGGAAAAAACCCTTGTAATGTAAAAGTCTTGCTTTTTAGAATTCAAAAAACCTAAATCATTAAACCTAAATCACATTCTTTTGCATTAGCTCAAACAGACATAGGTTCAGTTATAGTCTCAAAATGTGCCTTTGATCCCGAGACTCCACTCCTTATGATGGGAGTGAAATATGTATCTTCTCTATTTGCTGTTTGGATGTTGAGATGTGTTGTTTAAATCTTTTCAGGGCCACATGGAAGAAAAAAATAAAGTTGTGTGATATGTTTACAAATGATAGGTCTTTATTTTTAAACTAGTGCACTGTACCAAAGACTTTACTTTTGGATTGCAAAATACAATTATGTTGTTATGTTATGATACTGTTTTAGATTATTGGCATCTTTTGGTTATTTTGGGTTGGAAGACCATTTGGGATGTACTGATTGTAAACTCCATAACTGTAAAAACTTCGAGTAGGTGGTCTTTGTAAAGCACATAAACTAAGCTATTTATCTAGTTGTAACCAAGTCCTTATAAGATCAAGACAAATCAAGTCTAAACAAATAATCCCAATTTTTCCTGTAATTTAAAACAAGTAATCTTCATGTTCCATTAAATAGGAGCTTGAACACTGCTCATATTATAAACACTATGATTTTGTTTCTTAATCTAAAAAGAAACTTTATCAGGTCAACTAATATCTGTAGGGGAACTTAATGATCCATCAAATTGGAAAGTGATCCATATTATTAGTGAGTTCCGAAATCTTTTACCCAATCCTGATTAGGAACTTAATGGTTCATCAAATTGGAAATAATGACTCATATTTTAGTAAGTTCTGAAATCTTTTAGACAATCAGGCATCCGAATGTAACTTGATATGAAACAACATGATGCAGGCCCCTAATCACAACAAGATGCAGGCCTCCAAGTCTCAATGTAAGTACTACCTTTTGTTTACAAGCAAGAACCATGCATTAACTTTTGATACACAAGAGGTAAGGTATAACAGATTTACAATGTCAATAAAAGGAACATAAGATGAAGAATATCAAAAGAAACATAATTAGTAAGTACAAGGTTATCGACCTCCAATGACCTAGCGTAATTAGTAATCCATTCACTCGTCTGGATAGAGATGACCATGAAATTGTAGAACGACGTAGGACATTAAGTCCATACCTCATGAGCTATAATAATATAAAAGCTCTAAATGGATTAAATTGAAATAGTAACCAGATAATAAATCAGAAATTAAAACAATCAAAATAGGGAACAAACATGTTTTCAGTTGAAGGGAATATTTCCAGCATAGAGACGCGCAATGAACAAAACCCTAGAATCTTGAGAGGAGAGATATCTAAAAGAGGCTGAACCTATAAACGGAAGGCACTTGACGGGATCGGGATGGGAACCACGACTGCCTTATCGAGAAGAACAGGTGGGGGTAAAAAGCCAACCGATCTTCCAAGCACGAGGAGTCGGGTCATCTTGGATGTAAAAGGAGGAGAGAAGAAGGGATGACAAGAAACACGAAACGAAAAAATAGGCTACTGGATTATTGTGGAAACCTCGTGAAGGCTTATCCTGGATAATTTATAAGGAATGATGCATCAGCTATTAACCCTACTCGCAACCGGGCGGAGAAAATGAAACGGATCTCCTTCAGATACGAAAAAGAGAGAACCAGAGAGAATTCCTTTCTCATATCAATGATGGCATCACATAGAGCAAAGATGAGAGGATGAAATAAGTGGCGGCCGCACCTAGTGAAACGGCGGAGGAGGAGGGGCAAGGTGGCAAACGACGATCAATATGGAGGCCGCCGATCACGATCAGAAAAATCGCTTTCCTTTCCAGTGTAGGTGATGGATGGATCGAGGAATATAAAGACGAGAGGAAGCGTAGGGCGGCCTTCGTACAAGCATGCTCCGGTCGATTGAGGTCTCTTAACGTGCCAGATACACATCAGCCAATCAATGAAATGGAACCATGAAAAGGCCGTGGGTGGGTCGGGGCTCGATCGGAGCCGAGCCGAACCGGGCCAGGCCAAACTCCGTTTTGGATTTTGTGATTTCTGGGTTCAGATCATGTTTGACCCTGTGTCAGCCGAGTTAAATGGTGGAAAGTTGAGTCGATTATCCGAGTCAATCATGATGTGTCAGACGTACTGCCTCACTCATGCTTGCCTTACAAGAAGCTTTGGCTTTTTCAGGATCGCCCACGAACTGAGGCAGAGTTTGAGCTTGGCGTTGCCGGTTAATGCCATTTATAAGGAGTGCGATTGATAAGCATCCGATGGATCCTCGAATGGAGGAGCCATGGAGTGGATGGATAGATGATATATTGGCCAATAGTTGTGTACGTAGTTGACATCCACGAAGGGAGATTGGAGTGGATCCTCGAACGTCGGAGTTATGGAAGGGAGACTCTACGTACGCTTACATATATATTTTTTTAATAAAAGTAAAATTTTATATTAAGAAATATCATAATACTCAAACAAGAGGATAAAGGAATAGGCCATTGATTCATTAAGAAAAAATAGATTTAATTGAAAAAGCATATTTTGCCAACAAACCAACATATTGATTTGTCTTTCAAAAAATATGAAAAATCTTAATCTCAGAAAAAGATCCGAGTAAGTCAAAAATACAATCTGGTGATGTTAAGGATTGTGCATGGGGGGTCGCTCTTCTCCAAGAGGATGTCAATAGCGGTGATATCTCTGGATTCAATATGTATCCTCGGAATGTTGCACTAGAGTGCTTGTTTGGGCATCAACTCAAAAGGGTGTATATTGTTGCCACGAATGCACTCTCCACCTGCACACAGACAAATCCCAGCATTATTCTTATGAAAAAACCAATCCCCCCTCAATCACTATTGTGACGGAAGGATACATCAGCATTTAGTTTAGCCCATCCTACTGTGGGTTTTTGCTAGACCACTAAGACCCGATTTGATGCTTCATGCGAGCTTTCAATATGTAGCAAAGTGAACTTGCCGAAGCAATGACCTTACAAAAAAATGAAATAAGCAGAGAGCTTTCTACCAGTAAAGTCAGCATCATATCTGGCCTTCCAATCCAATCAGAAAATATATATGATTATTGTTCTTAGAGTTCTAGAGCTCGATTTATGTAGATCTTGCCCTTTTAGAAGTTACTTATCATTGGCCCAAGAGTTTTGAAACAGAAAAGAGGTTTGAAGCTTATTTTTCAAAATGAAGAAAATACACTTGAGTAAAAGAACAATTGAAAATTATATGACGAAAACTATCGTAACGTTGGCCACCTAGAATACAAGGTTTAGCTTTGTTAATACCAAAAGAAACAATATAGTACGATGTTGGTAATCGTTGTTGTAGTAATTTTCAATAAAAGCAAGTAACGCGAGGAATAAATTTAAATTTCCACGCCATGGACCAATTAAGCAGAAATTTAGAAGGGGCAAAAGAAGAACATTGTTAAGCAGAAATATGTAGGCATTTTTCGGTGAATGATTGCCCTTTATGATCCATTTGTCCTTATAGAGCCTAAGTAGAAGATCAATGGAGGCAATGGAATTGGCCAAAACATCCCCATACCATAGATGCCACCCATTGAAATTTCAAAAACCATTTGAAAAGAAAGTAGAATGCATGCAACTAACATCTAAAAAATCAGCATATATAAAGGTAGATTTCAATTTAATAGAGTATAACAAATTAATTTATATATATATAATCTGTAATATATTATATGTAATATTAAAAAATTTTAATACTAGGATTAAAAATAAATAATAATAAATCGAATTTATAACGTGTACTTTTTGATGCTATTTGGAAAGAAATATATTGGGGAACTATCTTTGGATTTAAAAATTATTTTTGGTTTACAAAAAAAACTAGATTCTCATTCTTCTCTCTTCCTATCCTTTTATAAGAGCACTTAGATTGATAAATTAGGAACAAAGAGGATGAGAGAATAACCATAATCTCTTAATGACGGTTGATAGGGGATACTCTGATGTCATCCACGTGGCAGTAGTCAGCTCACACGTGAGACGCCACACCAAACTTGCCACCTCGGGTCGGATGTGACGGCACCGCCATATTACCCGAACTCGGAATAGTCCATCCCGAAATCCCGGGACGGTGACGCAATGATCTACGGTCATTCACGAAATCCCGAGATAGCGACGCATGGGGCAGGTGGCCCCAAGATCCCGAGACGGTGATGCATAGGGCAGGCGGCCCTGAGATCCCGGGACGACAACGCACGGAGCAAGCCAGCCCTGAGATCCCAAAACGACGCCATGTAGAGCCGTCCTGTATGGTGCCGCCCTATACGACCTCGTTGTCAGCACGGATAGAGGTACGTAACCAGGTTCGGACATCCCTATAAACCCCCCCCCCCCATGACTTCGGAAAGAGGAAGAACTAACTTTAGCATTGGAGTGACCTAGTCGGGAAAAACCCGACCCAGACCTTTTTGTAGGAATCGGACCAGCAAAGTGCCAATAGCTCGCTCTTACCACAGAATTCAACCGGGCACCCTACGACTTCGGTGACTGGACCAGGATAACCCGACGCGTCATCCGATGGCCGCATTCATTCCATAACATTTTTGGCGCTAAAAGGAGGGCCGATTTTGTAGGAGTGTCCCATGACCAATCCGAGAGTTTGCCCGACCGAAGGACAGCCAGCTACCCCCATTCCCACCTCAGAACCAGCTTCTTCTACCTAGTTCGGAGGAGGCGTCCTGATCCAAACCCCAGAAAGCTACTGGCGATTGTTCAATGATCCCAGACCATCACCTCTCAGGAACGTCCCAGCGCCCCTGGCCATCTCACCCGAGGCATTCCTTGACCTATCAAGGCATGTCCAAGCTCTGACCGGGATGATCCAAATGGTCGTCCCGCTCATCCCGCATCTTATGCGCCTCGTGAGCCCTCAGCACCGAGCCCATCCATGTACGTCCCAGAGCCCCTCGACGATCCCCCGACAAATCTAGCTACACACGAGCAACTGCAGGAGGAAACCGAAGAGCATCCTTGGGGTCAGGGAGTGACTCCCAAGCCCAACGTCCTCAGTCTCCGCCCGACCGACATGCCACCTCCCGAGCACGACACCATATCCACCGATTCGATCGACAACACATTCAGAGCCCAACTTAACTCGGTGAATCGGCATATGGATGAATTCTAGTGAGAGCTTTGCAGGACAAAGGGGGAGGTCGGTGACGACGCATTGGGAGCATCCCCCTTCACCCCCGAAATCCAGGACAAGCCGATTCCTCTTAATTTCAAGCTCCCGGCCCTTGAGGTGTACGACGGTAGATCCAATCCCATGGAACACGTCGCTGCCTTACGAGCCCAGATGGCTCTCTATGGAGCCATTGACGCTTTAATGTGTAGGGCATTTCCCACCACTCTCAAGGGATCGGCCTGGATGTGGCTCAACCGCCTCCCACCAGCTTCCATTTCCCCATTCGATTAGCTCGCAAGGGGACTTGAGCAGAGCTTCTTGGTTAGCATGCGGCCGAAACCCTCCATGGCCACCCTTCTCGCACTAGCCCAACAAGACGATGAGCCACTCTCGCAGTTCATCGTGCGCTTCACCGCTGAGGCTAGAGGGATACCCGAGGCTCACCCATCTCTTGTCATGCAGGCTTTTCTGATGGGGCTTTGCCCCTCCAGACTCTTTTGGTCCCTAGTCGAGAGATCGCCTACCACAGTCCCCGAGATGCTTCAGTGGGCTAACCAGCATGTCACCGCTGAAGCGCTGATGGCAGGGAAGTGCGAGGATAATAAAAGGCCTCAAACGGACTTTGCCTGAACGATGGCCCCGAGGTCGTTCCCTGAACCACCACGAAGAAGGCCCGACCGACCCGAACCGCTACGCCCGAGGCTCCCCCTGAATGCCTCTCGAACTGAGATTTTCCTCCAAATCCAGGAGAAAGGGCTCCTGCGGGAACCCAACTCAGTGAAAGCCACTAACAAAGACCAGTCTAAGTATATAGGTACCACTGAGATTACGACTATGACATAAAGGATAGTCGTGCCCTGCAGAACCAGATCGAGGAGCTAATCTGACAAGAGCATCTTGGGCGCTTCCTAAAAAAACTAAGGGAGTCACTGCCCCGACCGAAAGGACCGGTCGAAAGACAAATCGATGTCATCGTCGACGGACTGGCTTCCAGCGATAGCAGTTCCACCGCAAGGAAGGCGTATGCACGGAGCACAGTGGAGAAGCATCTGAGACCACGTTTCGAGGAAGAAATTACATTCAGCGTGGAAGAGGTGGAGTTTGCTAGTTATAGGTGCCCTACAAGACAATCACATGAGTGATTGCACCTGTAACACGCTACGTCAATCTCTTTACTTATGATTATTGGTATTATCTCACATTATCTAGATGTATATTGTGATGTCCTTGGATCTGTGCAATGGGAATTGGATCATGATGAGATTACAATAATGAGACCAATTCACCTTTAAACACAAACCCTAAATTATCCTAGTCATAGGTTACTCGAGAAGGACATCGAGATAATCAGATAGACTGGTGTGCTGTATACCCGTTTATATGATAGAGGTAGCTAGTCTCATAGCTACTCGTGTGGGGACACTAAGGGTACAGTGCAGGTGCTCATTGGAGAATGAGTTCACTGATTGATCCGCCTATAGAATGCTGGATGGTTATTGATACCTCACGTCAGACAACAATTTCGTAGTCCTAGTAGTGTATCTGGTCCTTAGACTTGAGACACCAAGGATGTCCTGTATGAGTACTCCATTCTTTGATACCAGACTTAAAGGTTTGGAAAGCTCCAAATCTAATATAGTCGGTCATTGGGAGTGGTAGCCAATCTTACGAGGGCTATTGAGTGTCAATAGAGGATCATCTGCTCTCGGTATTATGAGAGGAATATCTCATGTGTTCTTGCTCGAATAAATCCTTGGCCAAGGTTATTTGGATTGAGAGAGAAAGAGTTCTCCGGGAGAATCCGACAAGAGCAAGACTCGAGGAGAGACCGTATGGGCCTGACAACACCATGCCCAGTATAGGGTCTCTGGGATATTAAATGGATGAGAGATTATAGATACATAGTAACTAAGGACATATAGGTCCAAAGGATTGGATTCCTCTGTATCATCTGGGAGCTGCGGCGTAGTGGTCTGGTACGCCCGCAATCGATAAGTTGGGTGAATTATTATAGAGATAATAATTCACTAAGTCAGAAGGAGTTCTGACAAGTATGACTCACGACCAGCTCGATATTGGGCCTAGAGGGTCACACACATATGGTAGGTGTTGCGACGAGTAGAGGTTCGGATATGAGATATCCGTTAAACTCCCTATCTTATTGGATATCCATTAAGCCCCTGAATTATTAGATCTTGAGATGAGATCCAATAATTGCTAAAAAGAGATTATTGGGTAGAGACCCACTAATCCAAGAGGCTTGGGTAATTGGATGGAGATCCAATACCCAATAGGGCAAAAGATCCATTAGGGTTTTCAGGAGGCCTCTATAAATAGGAGGGAACCAAAGCTCTATAGGTTGGGGGTTTCTTTTGGTAGCCACCTCTTGTTCTCCTCTCCCCAGAGAGAGAGGTGCATCGTTGCAATTCCTGCTGTGTGGATACTGCTAGAGAGGAGGACGCTTGATCTCCTTCATCCTCTCTCACAGATCTGTAGGAATTCAGGGATATACGATCTCCCTAGGTATCTTCTTTTACACGTACAGTTTTACAGATTTGTTTTGACGCACCGATCTTTGCACGACGATGGAAACTTTCTATGGGAAATTTAGGGTTTTGTTTTCTGTTCTTCCGCTGCGCATGTGATGTCGCTCCCCTAACGGATTTCCCAATAGAGTTCTCGGACCACGATGACGCTCTGGTGGTCTCGGTCTATATAGCCAATGCCAGGCTAAAGAGGGTGATGGTCGACACTGGGAGTTCCGTTGACATCTTATACCTGGATGCCTTTAGGAAGCTCAAACTCACGGATAGCGATCTCTCCCCTATGGCGACCGCACTAACTGGGTTTACAAGGGAGTCGATCTCCCCCCTTAGGACGACTTCCCTTCCTGTCACCATAGGGAGTGAGCTGAGAATGAAGACAGTGATGGTCACCTTCATGGTGGTCGACCTACCCTCTACGTACAACATAATCCTCGGACGGTCGATGCTCAATAGGATAAGGGTGGTCATCTCCACCTACCACCGGGCGATGAAATTTTCGACCTTATCAGGAGTCCGGATGGTGCAGAGTGATCCCAAGGAATCCAGGAGATGCTATTTGACAGCCGTATCCATGCCAAAGAGGACATGACCTGAGTCGGCCAACCTCGATCCTCGGGATGACCCAGAAGCTCCTATGCACCTGTAGCTGGTGGAGCAGCTCGTCGAAGTTCCCCTAAGGGACGATCGGTTGGACCGAGTTGTCAGAGTTAGGACCATGCTCCCAGAAGCCGATCGGGTCCAACTCGTAGAGTTTTTAAAGCGCAACGCTGATGTCTTCACCTAGTCCCCGAAGGACATGCCGAGAATTGACCCCGAGGTGGCCCAACATCACCTAAATATCCATCCCAAGGCCCACCCAATCAAATAGAAGCCTAAGATATTCACCTCGGAGTGACAACGGGTGATCAGCCAGGAGGTAGACTGCTTGCTTGATGCCGGGTTCATAGCCGAGGTGAAATATCCCCGATGGCTATATAATGTAGTCCTCATTAAAAAATAAAATAGAAGCTAGAGAATGTGTGTTGACTATACCGATCTTAATCGGGCATGCCCCAAGGATTATTATCCACTCCCGAAGATAGACCAGCTAGTCGGTGCAACCACGGGCCATGAGCTCCTTACGTTCATGGACACATTCTCGGGCTACAACCAGATCCGCATGGCCCCATAAGATCGAGAGCACACTGCCTTCATTACTGACAAGGGGGTTTACTGCTATAAAGTCATGCCATTCGGACTGAAAAATGCAGGAGCCACCTATTAGAGGATGGTCAATGAAGTGTTCAAGTCCCAACTTGGGAGAAACATGGAGGTGTATGTTGACGACATGATTGTCAAAAGCAGGTCGGCAACGACCCATCTGACTGACCTGGCAGAGACCTTCCAGACCCTCAGACGATTCAATATGTGCCTTAACCCAGCGAAGTGTGCCTTCGGAGTTAGGTCGGGAAAGTTCCTCGGCTTCGTCATCCACCAAAGAGGGATAGACGCCAACCCGGAGAAAGTCCAAGCCATAATGGAGATGCAATCTTTGTGCTCAGTAAAAGAGGTGCAACGCCTCACAGGGAAGCTAGCAGCACTTGGGGGATTCGTGTCACGCTCAGGAGACAAATGCCTCCCCTTCTTTCGGGCCTTGCATCGAGTGGACAACTTCAAATGGACCCCAGAATGCGAGGATGCCTTCAGCAAAATTAAGACCTACCTTGGATGGCTGCCCCGGCTCGCCTCACCTCGCTTGGGCGAGATTCTGAGCCTCTACTTGGCAGCCTCGGAACATGTGGTCAGCTCGGTTCTGATAAGAGAGGATCTGACCGTGTAGCAGGTCATCTACTACACCAGCCATATCCTTGTTGGGCCCGAAAGGTGCTACCTATCGATAGAAAAGCTGGCGCTGGCATTGATCATGACGACCCGAAAGCTACGACCCTATTTCTAGGCCCACACGATAAAAGTAGTATTCGACCGATCACTCCGCCAAATCCTCTCTAAGTTTGATGTCTCGGGTCGAATGCTCAAATGGTCGATGGAGCTTGGAGAGTTCGACATCCAATATGCATCTCGGATGGCCATAAAGGCCCAGGTATTGGCTGACTTCATTTCTGAACTGACCCCCGAGGATAGTCCGACCATGCAGGAGTCAAATCCGCCAGCTTGGGCCCTATACGTTGATGGGTCAGCCACGTCGGGAGGAGCTGGGGCAGGGATAATCCTCAGGAACCCAAATGGCGAAACCCATGAGCATGTGCTTCGGTTGGAATTCAAGGCCACCAACAATGAAGCCGAATATGAGGCGCTACTGTCGGGATTACGCCTCGCCCTTGAGATGCAGGTACAGAACCTGGAAGCCTTCACCGACTCCCAATTGGTGGTTGGCCACATCAATGGAACCTATAAGGCCCAAGAACTGTACATGGCCCGATACCTCGTCGAGGTTCGACGACTCTTGGCTAGTTTCGACCGCTTGGTGATCACAAGGATACCCCATGCCCAGAACAGCCAAGCTGAAACACTTGCTCGGCTGGCGTCTAGCCGGCCACCCAGAGAACCCCCAAAGAGAACCGAGGTTCTCTCTACACTGACCCTACCAGTCTTAGACATCAACATAACTGAGACCGCTCCAAATTAGATGGAAGAAATCCTACATTACAAAGAGAAGGGCAAGCTACTCGATGATCCTTGGGCCGCCCAATGGCTCAGGCGGGCCCAAGCATGGTATGTCATGGTCATGGGCAAGTTGCACCAAAGAGCCTTCTCTCAATCGTTACTCCGGTGCCTGTCTGGTAGAACCCTCCGTGGATTCTAAGCTTGGGGTTGATCTCTATAGGGGATCGGTCTCCTTGGAACTCTATAGGGGTTCCTTCCTCCAAGTTGCTGCACAAAGACTGCTAAAGGATTGATCTATTCATTGATTAAAGAGGATGAATACATGGCTATTTATAGGGCTTCTAAGCCCCAACTCCTAATAGGACTCTTACTCAAGACTCCTACTTCTCACCAACTTTTAATTAGGACTCCTTCTCTAGTAGGATTCCTAATTCTAATAGGACTTTTTACCTAATAGGACTTCTACTTCTAATAGGACTTTTTACCTAATAGGACTTCTACTTCTAATAGGACTCTTTTCCTAATAGGACTTCTACTTCTAATAGGACTCTTTTCCTAATAGGATTCCTACTTCTAATAGGACTCTTTTCGTAATAGGACTCCTACTTCTAATAGGATTCTTTCTCTAATAGGACTCCTTTCCTAAGAAGTAACCTAACCCTAACCTAGCCGGCCTCTTCACCTCTTTAATAAGGGTCGGCTAGATAGGATTTACATGAATGCCCTTATCAATGAAACTAAATTAGGACTCTCATAGCTAGAGTCCTAACAGACCCGCCCTCTTCAAATCAGCCTTGTCCTCGAGGCTGACGTTCCATGAATTCTGGGAATTTGATCTTCAAGTCGTCGTAGTTCTCCCAAGTGGCATCTTCTGCTAGTAGGTTTGCCCACTATATTAACATTTCAGTAGCAGGTCGTCGTTGTTGAGTCACGATTCGTCGATCAATAATGACACTTGGTTGGGTCTGGAGCTCTCCTTGGATAGTTATATTTGGTAGATGGCTTTGGGCTATCTCGTGTTGTCCCAACTTGAGCTTCAAATATGATACATGGAAGACTGGATGGATTCGAGAGCTGGCGGGTAAGTCCAATCTGTATGCTACTACTCCGATGCGCTCCAAAATCTGGTAGGGTCCATAGAACCGAGGTGAAAGCTTCATAGATGCTCTAGTTTGGATTGATGTTTGCTTGTATGGCTGGAGCCGTAGGAAGACCCAATCTCCTACTGAAATTTTTCTTTCGCCTCTGTGTTGATCATATTCTTTGTTTCATCCTTGCTTGTCTTTGTAGTGAGATTATCTTTTAGCAACTTGACATTTTGTCTCTATCTTGTAGTTTCCTACTTGTTCTACTTTAGAGGTGCCCAACACATATTTTGGAATTACAGGGGTCTACCATACATGGCCTCATAGGGAGTACATTTTGTGAAGGAATGATAAGTTGTATTATACCACCACTCTCGGCCACTGGGGAAGCCACTTTGTCCATTCTTTTGGTCAGTCACTGGTGAAGCATCTAAGGTATGTCTCCAAGCACCTGTTCACCACTTCAGTTTGGCCGTCGGTTTGTGGGTGATATGCCATACTCATCTTTAATTTAGTGCCTTGCATCTGGAATAACTCTTTTCCTTGTGATGAGGGAAGCCCTTCGATGAAATTCATTGATATATCAGTCCATATTGATTCTGGGATGGGTAGAGGTTGTAACTTTCTAGGACTTGCCACTGTCTCACCTTTGTGTTGTTGACATATATCACATTGTGCTACAAATTCAGCAATAATATTTTTCATCCCTATCCAATAAAAATTTTGCTTAATTCTTTTATAGGTTCTAAGGAACCCGAAGTGCCTGGCGGCAGGTGTGGAATGCATCTCTTGAAGGATGGTCTTTATGTAAGTAGAATTTGGCATAAGCACAATGTGTCCTTTATATCGCAAGTCCTTTGAGTCCCAACTGTAATGAGCCATAGAGCTTGGTGCTTCCTTTAATTTTTTTATAATTTTACTCATTTCCGGATTATCTTGTCATTTCCTCCTAATATCCTCAAGGAAGTCGCTGGTCGGAAGTGAAACAGTAAAAAATTCAGCTTGCTCGGGTAGCCGTGAAAGCGCATCTGCAACAACATTATCTTTCCCTTTTTTGTAAGTTATTTCATAATCATATCCAAGAAGCTTTGTTACCCATTTTTGCTGCTTAAGTTGTACCAAAAAGCCGCTGTATGCTTTATGCAAAATTTTCTCCATTCGTTGTGTGCAAATTGTCGTTACGTCGCCCCCACGTTTCCCGTACAATATCACATGTTTCCCCTTACTGTAAAATCTCATAATTAGTTTCAAAAAATTCCAGGAAACATCACCTAATGTTGTCAACCATTCGATGCCAAGCACGACCTCATAATCATCGAGAGAGAGGAGGAAAAAATCTACAATTATCTCTTGGTCCTGCAGCAATAGTTTCACTCGTGGGCACTTACGATCACACTTCAAAATTCGTCCATCTGCGACTTTAACATCGAACCTGCTGCAATTCTCAATAGGTAAGGCCATCTGGATAGCAACCTTACTATTCATAAAATTATTAGTGCTCCCGGTGTCAATAAGAACGGTGATTGGTTGTTGCTTCAGAAATCCTCCCATTTTCATTGTTTGCGGGTTCGCATAACTGACAAGGGCATGCATCATAATATCAATTGGCTGCTGTTCTTCATCTGTGACCTCTTCCTCATGCTCCTGGACCTCCTCCTCCCTTTTGCAGCGATGATCACGGTTCCACTGCTCGTCGCAATGCCGACAAAGACCCTTTGTTGATCGATCACGTAGTTCTTCTCTTGTCAATTTTTTGGGCAGTGAAGGATGGTTAGAAGTAGAAGGGGGTTTATATGTTGAGGTTCTAGGAGTGGTTCTCATCCTTTGAGAATCTTGGTTGAGTCGTTCTTCTTGTATTCGGGCAAAAGAAATCGCAGCCATCACGATACGGGGCTGTCGTGCCTTAACTTTCCCTTTTATCTCTGGCTTGAGTCCTTCGATAAATGTTCCTAACAATTGACGATCAGTCCAATCACGAGCAAGGTAAGATAGCTTCTCAAACCTGGTTTGGTACTCTTGAATCGTAGAGGTTTGTCGAATCTTTGCGAGTTGGCCGTCGATATTTTCATACTCCGTAGGTCCGAAACGGTTCAGCAGTACATTCTCAAATTGATTCCATGTCGGAGCCCCATGATTATATTCCAGCCAATTGTACCATTGAATAGCATCTCCTTTAAGGTGGTTGACAGCAATCTCCACCATAGCATTATCCGACGTTCGGTAGTAGCGAAAGTAACGTTCTGTGCGCGAAATCCACCCTGGTCTCCTTCTTCCCATCGTGGGAAGTCCACCCTCATGCGTGACTGAAGCATGTCTGAGGGCTGTCCCTCCTTCTCTGGGGTCCTTTCTAAATTCTCTCCTTGCTGCAGTTTGGTTGGACTCGATGGTTGTCCAATTTTGAATTCTGCAAACAAAGCGCGCAAGTTGTCTTCCAAGTGCGATTCAAGCCGTGATTCAATCCGAGATTCCCATGTTTCAAATTTGGCATCAATTGGATCTTGGGAAGCCATAGCATATGTCTGTAGATCAGAGATACCCTTGTCTTTTTTCTGTTGATGGGTTAGTGGCATGGGGTGGTGGAAGGTTCGGACAATAGATCGGTGATTGAAGGGTTCAACTGTAATGGTTTACTATTTTGGGCTGTGGTTTTTGATGCTGTTAGGGTTATGAAACTAGGTTATGATGGCTGCATCTTGAGGCTAGAGGGATGCCCTAAAGATGTCTTATTTTGTGGCAGCAAGGTGGCTAGGGTTTGGTAGGTTACGGAGAAGAAAAAAGGACAAAGGTGCAATAACAGATTTTTCGCCGAAAAAATTCCAGCAGTAAAGATGTAATTTTTTCCAGAAATTTTCAAAAGATATTCAAGTAAAACTCAAAGGGGATCTACTGATAAGGAAGAGGTAATATTGTAAAAAATTTCGTAGGAAGAAACGACAGCAAGAGGTTTGGCAAAATTGAGAATCACAGAGAGGTATTATAGCAGATTTTTACGTCTAAAGTGCAGCAGATTGGACGTAAAAGATAAGTAGTTTTTATTGAGAATTTTTTGACAAAACCAAAGGAAAAACCACTGTTAGGAAGTGTCAAAGCTGTCGTAAAAATTTCATAGAGATTTGGATAGAAAAAACGCAGTAGCAAGATCAAAAAGGCAGTGCTATGCGGCTGAAATTCTGCAGTGCGACTTTCGTTGTAGAGATGAAAACTTTGCGACGAAAAGTTTATGCAGAAATTATAGGAACGAATTTTTTTGGATTTTTTGAATAAGGATAACTAAATTGCAGCAGCAGTAGGGTAGATAACCAGAACCTATTGCAATTCACGGGAAGATCAAAGGATGATCTACGGTGGTGGAGATGACGACGGAATTCAGCGATGATCTTCTAAGCAATTGTGGGAATTGCTTTGTGTGGTTGTGGAGGGCTGGTGGATGGCTATGGAAGGGCAGCGAGATGCCAAGAACGCTGCTCTGATACCAAGTGGTAGAACCCTTCGCGGATTCTAAGCTTGGGGTTGATCTCTATAGGGGATCGGCCTCCTTGGAACTCTATAGGGGTTCCTTCCTCCAAGTTGCTGCACAAAGGCTGCTAAAGGATTGATCTATTCATTGATTAAAGAGGATGAATATATGGTAATTTATAGGGCTTCTAAGCCCCAACTCCTAATAGGACTCTTACTCAAGACTCCTACTTCTCACCAACTTTTAATTAGGACTCCTTCTCTAGTAGGATTCCTAATTCTAATAGGACTTTTTACCTAATAGGACTTCTAATTCTAATAGGACTCTTTTCCTAATAGGACTTCTACTTCTAATAGGACTCTTTTCCTAATAGGACTCATACTTCTAATATGACTTTTTTCCTAATAGGATTCCTACTTCTAATAGGACTCTTTTCCTAATAGGACTCCTACTTCTAATAGGATTCTTTCTCTAATAGGACTCCTTTCCTAAGAAGTAACCTAACTCTAACCTAGCCGACCTCTTCACCTCTTTAATAAGGGTCGGCTAGATAGAATTTACATGAATGCCCTTATCAATGAAACTAAATTAGGACTCTCATAGCTAGAGTCCTAACACTATCCCCACCCGAAGCCGAGACAATCCTCGCCGAAATTCACGAGGGAATATGTGGGCAGCACATCGGAGGCTGAGCTTTGGCCTTCAAGATACTTAGACAAGGGTTCTACTGGCCGACACTACGGCAAGATGCCTTATCCAATATGCGACGGTGTCAATAGTGTCAAGCACACGCTCGGGTTCAACACCAGTCGACGGTGCCCCTCTCCCCGATCGATATAGCCTAGCCCTTTGCACAATAGGGTTTGGACCTCCAAGGCCCATTTCCCCTCGCTTCAGGCCAGTGACGATTCCTCATAGTCGGGGTCGACTACTTCATCAAGTGGGTCGAGGCCGAACCACTAGCATCCATTACAGCGAAGCAGGTCGAGAGTTTTGTCTGGAAGAATATCATCATGCACTTCAACATCCCGAGGGCCATCGTCACCGACAATGGGACCCAGTTCAACAATGCAAGATTCAAGGCCTATTGCCAATCATACGGGATATGGCTGAAGTTCAGTTCGATCGCCCACCCCCAAACCAACGACCTCGCCGAAGTCATGAATTGAGCGATCCTTGAAGGACTGAAAAAGAGAGTGGGTGAAGCGCGCGGAGCATGGGTAGAGGAGCTCCCGAGCATCTTGTGAGCTTCCCGAACTACTCCAAAAATAGCCTCTGGAGAATCCCTATTCAGCGTCGTGTATAGAATCGAGGCGGTCCTCCCTCCTGAAATCATGTTTCTAACCTTACGGGTGGGGAGCTTTAGTGAAGGAACCTCAGAACTCGGGCTCCACACCGGCCTCAACCTTCTTGACGAACGAAGAGCCGAGGCCCACCTACACACTTTGGTGTACAAGAAGGCCATGGCCCGAATTTACAATCGGAAAGTTTGGCCATGGAGGATTCAAGTCGGGGATCTTGCCCTCCAAAAAATCAAGGTGAGCAATCCAACCTGAGCTAGAGGAAAACTGACCCCGAACTAGGAAGGGCCCTATCGGGTTCGCAACATGGTCTGAGAAGGCACTTACTGTCTCGAGACCATGGACGGAGCCCCTCTACCAAGGATTGGAACGTGTAGAACCTAAGAAAGTTCTACCCTTGATTCCCGATAGAAGCCTTGCGTTTGTACTCAAAAACTTTGCATTCATGTAAGTAAAGTTTTTACATTATGATCGGTTCGGGCCTTACAAAGCTCTAACTCGGCTTGACCAAGACCAAAAGAAAAGACATCCATCTCCTAGCTCAGGGGAAGGTCCGCCGGGCTATCATCAAATGGCACCTCCTCGGGCATATCTATATTGCGGTCCTCGGGAAGATCCACGTATGGATTGGCCTCCAGCTCCTAGTTCAGATATTTGGCGCAAAAATGGGTGAGAGCTAGCCGATAGCCATACTCGAAGGTCGCCTGACCCAATCTCTGAAGGCTGAGCTCAAACCCGGGCGACTTCTTGTACTCCTCGATTGCCTCCTTCGCCCGCTCCTCCATTCTTTGGTGCTCTTTTTGCAGCGCCTCCTTAGCTGCCTTGGCCGTCGCCCACGTAGCCTCAGTATTCCGCATGAGCTCAAGCAGCTCGTCATCTAGTTTGTGGATCCATCCATGATTGTCTTTTAGCTGGCATTGGGAGTCCCCCAGCTCCGCCTTCAGTCGTTCGGCCTCAGCCTCGGCTGCGATAGCCCGCTACTCGGCCACAACAACTGCCTTAGGGCCAGGGCCACTCCTCAACTCCTCGACCTCCTGACACAGGTTGAAGTTGGCATCCCCAAGGCACTCAGTAACCTGACCCGCATCTTGCACCCAATCGATCAATGCGGATGTGTAGTGATGGTTCTGCAAAAAAACTCGCAGGTCAAGGTCGGGCACGCAACAACCCCGAGAGCAGAAATAGGCCATAAGAGTGATACTCACTCAGACTAGCGACTTCACAGCATGATCCATCAGCATCGCAGAAGGTGAGCAATACAACTGCCTCGCCAAACTCGGGTGGAGTGTCCCTTGGGCGAACTCCAAGTCCTCAGAGCCATCAGACCATATGCGGCTACTAGTCTTCAGGGATGGCCATCGGACCTCCAATGGTGCCTCTGGCTCCCTCTCTGACAGGTCCAAAATCTCCAGAGCCTGAAAGGGCTCACCTGTGCTGGAAGCTCAGACCTGACACAGATCCCTTATCGACTTGGGACGCTCTGCCCGCTTGGTCGAGGCCCCACCCTCGGTCGGGCTGGCACAACTCTTCCCTTTCATGCTCGAACCTTCCCCGTGTGAGCTGCTACCCGACCCGATAACTGCCCACGCGACTGCCTCACGAAGTGCTGTCCCCTCGGACAACTTTTGAGTCACCCCTTTAGCCTTCTTCTTGGGACAATCTGCCTCAGCCTTGTCGGGACCCCAGCGCTTTGGAGCCTCCTTCTGAGCCGGGAGTTCCCCCCCGGTCTTTGTTTGCTCCCGAGAAGGCTGCGCCACGCTCGGAAGACGGAGCATCCCCCTCAACGACTGAAAGTTCACCATCTCTGTAGAATTGCAAATTGATCAGTGAAGTTAAAGAGCAAAAATTGACTAGGTAGTGAAGCGTCTAAAAACAACAGGTTCAACCATACCCCTAGAGGTCGGGCTGAGACCCGCTTCGACCAGCCATGCCTTGAACATTCCCCTAATGGCCCGAGAAGAAGAAAGGACCCCCTTCAGGTGCTCCACACAATCGGCCTCCTCGCGGGAAAGGAATGGGGGCACGTTGTTGATGGCTCGGGAGGTCCACCCTATGCAGAACCCCCATTCCCAGGAGCAACTCACATAAAAGTGGCTAGTCTTCCACCCCTTATTATTTGAAGGGGCGCCACCAATCGTGAACCCGTCCCGGGCAGTGAGGTATAGTCGCCCTAGCCCTTGCACAACCAAAAGCATGCTAGAAACAACGTTCGGGTCGGTTCGATCCCTACCCCGAGACATTCCCCCAAGAAGACAATCAGATTGCACCAAGAGTAAGGTGCCATCTATGAGGGGGAGATCCCCCACCACTAGAGGCATTCCACAACCACGGGATGCAAGGGGAACCTTAACCCCACCTTTAGGGTGTCCAGGGTCAACCCGAACCCACCTGGGAATGGGATGTAAGGACGTTGCCTCGGCATAGGGGCGTAGAGCTGGTACTCCTCCGGGATGCTATACCGATCCCGAACTAACCCTAAAAGTTCCTCGGTCACCACCGAGTCTATGTCATGCCATGACCACATCGCTTGAAGGGCCGTGAGGGCCTTCGAGTCCACCAGGGATACCCCATCCGAAGACGAGCTTAACACATCTACCCTAGAACTATCTGAGGTCGACTCATTGACCTTAGGTACCGACCGACCCGATGAAGATGAGGAAGAAGTCATTCCGACCTTAAGTTGAGTACTGGAGAAGGGTGAGGATCTGAGATGACACGCGAGAGGCCAGGAGGAGGCTCAATAGCAAATGAGAATGTGCATGAACCCTTCACTCCTAGGAAGAAGCTTATAAGTGTTGGGAAATCCGTCAAGGGGAGCGACATCACATGCGCAACGGAAGAACAGAAAACAATACCCCAGATTTCTTGTAGAAAGTTTTCGTCAGTCGTGCGAAGATCAGTGCGTCAAAAACAAATTCGTAAAACTGCATGTGTAAAAGAAGATACCTAGGGAGATCGTATATCCCTGAATTCCTACAGATCTGTGGGAGAGGATGAAGGAGGTCAAGCGTCCTCCTCTCTAGCGGTATCCACACGGTAGGGATTGCGACGATGCACCTCTCTATCTAGGAAGAGGAGAACAGGAGGTGGCTACCAAAAAACCCTCAGCCTATAGAGCTTTGGTTCCCTCCTATTTATAGAAGCCCCCTGAAAAACCCTAATGGATCTTTTGCCCTATTGGGTATTGGATCTCCATCCAATTACTAAAACCTCTTGGATTAGTGGGTCTCTACCCAATAATCTCTTATTAGCAATTATTGGATCTCATCTCGGGATCCAATAATTCAGAGACTTAATGGATATCCAATAAGATAGGGGGTTTAGCGGATATCTCATATCCGAACCTCTACTCGTCACAACACCTACCATATGTGTGTGACCCTCTAGGCCCAATATCGAGCTGGCCGTGAGTTATACTTGTCAGAACTCCTTCTGATATAGTGAATTATTATCTCTATAATAATTCACCCAACTCATCGACTACAGACGTACCAGGCCACTACGCCGCGGCCCCTAGACGATATAGGAGAATCTAATCCTTTGGACCTATCTGTCCTTAGTTACCATGTATCTATAATCTCTCATCCATCTAATATCCCAGAGACCCTATACCGGGCATGGTGCTGTCAGGCCCATATGGTCTCTCCTTGAGTCTTGCTCTTGTCGGATTCTCTCGGAGAACCCTTTCTCTCTCAATCCGAATAACCTTGGCTAAGGATTTGTTCGAGCAAGAACACATGAGATATTCCTCTCATGATACCGAGAGCGGATGATCCTCTATTGATACTCAATAGCCCTCATAAGGTTGGCTACCACTCCCAATGACCGGTTGTACTAGATATGAAACTTTCCAAACCTATAAGTCCGGTATCAAAGAGTGGAGTACTCATACAGGACATCCTTGGTGTCTCAAGTCTAAGGACCAGATACACTACTGGGACTACGGAATTGCTGTCCGACGTGAGGTATCAATAACCATCCAGCATTCCGTAGGCGGATCAATCAATGAACTCATTCTCCAATGAGCACCTGCACTGTACCCTTGGTGTCCCCACATGAGTAGCTATGAGACTAGCTACCTTCATCATATGAATGGGTATACAACACACCAGTCTATCTGGTTATTTCGATGTCCTTCTCGAGTAACCTATGACCAGGATAATTTATGGTCTGTGTTTAAAGGTGAATCAGTCTCATTATCATAATCTCATCATGATCCAATTCCCATTGCACAGATCCAAGGACATCGCAATATACATCTAGATAATGTGAGATAATGCCAATAATCATAAGCAAAGAGATTGATGTAGCGTGTTATAGGTGCAATCACTCATATGATTAGTTTGTAGGGCACATATAACTAGCAATCTCCCACTTGACCTAAAGCCAATCACCAACATGTCTGATCTCCATTAGACCTCTGTGACGCTCAAAGATAATCTGAGTCAATGGCTTTGTTAGTGGATCTGCAATATTATCTTCGGATGGAACTCTTTCCATTACTCCATCTTTTCGGGCCACGATCTCTCTAATAAGCTAGAACCTCCTCAAAACACTTCTGATAAGACCTAGGTTCCCTTATTTGAGTAATCACCCCATAGTTGTCGCAATATAAGGGAATCATATCCTCACTGCTCAACATGACTCCTAGGTTTGTGATGAACATCTTCATCCAGACTCCCTCCTTTGTTGCCTCTGTCACAGTAATGTATTCCGCCTCTGTGGTCGAGTCAACAGTAGTGTCTTGCTTGGAACTCTTCCAGCATATTGCTCCTCCATTCAGGGTGAACACATACCCTGAATTAAACTTGCTATCATCGATATTGGACTGGAAGCTCAAGTCCGTGTAGCCCTCAACCTTGAGGCTACTACCTCCATATACCAGTAAAAGATCCTTAGTCCTTCTCAAGTACTTAAGGATACATTTTACTGCTTTCCAGTGCTCCAAGCCTAGATCAGCCTGATATCTGCTCGTGACACTCAGAACATGTGCTATATCAGGCCTGGTAAATAGCATAGCATATATGATAGATCCTATTGCTGATGCATATGACATCATATCCATGTGTGTCCTTTCTTCAGAAGTCTTTGGGGACATGCTCCTAGAAAGTGATATTCCATGTCTTATTGGTATGAGACCTCTCTTAGAATTTTTCATTCCAAACCTTTTGACAATGGTGTCTATGTACCTGGACTGGGACAAGCCAAGCATCCTCTTGGATCTATCTCTATAGATCCGTATCCCCAATATGCAGGATGCTTCCCCTAAGTCTTTCATGGAGAAGTGCCTAGATAACCAAGTCTTTACTGTGGAGAGCATTCCTACATCATTCCCAATGATTAGGATATCATCCACATATAATACCAAAAAGGTGATAGTGCTCTCACTTAATTTCCTGTACATACAAGGCTCAGCTTCGTTCTTAACGAAGTTATAAGATCTGATCGCCTCATCAAATCTTATGTTTCAACTTCGGGAAGCTTGCTTCAATTCATAATCGACCTAAGCAACTTGCACACCTTATCTGGGTTATCCCTGGACATGAATCCCTCAGGCTGTATCATATACACCTCCTCATCGAGGTTACCATTGAGGAATGCGGTTTTGACGTCCATCTGTCAGATCTCATAATCATAGTGTGTTGTAATAGCCAATAGAATTCGAATGGATTTTAGCATGGCTACAAGTGAGAAAGCTTCGTTATAGTCAATACTTTGTCTTTAACGATACCCCTTAACCACTAGCCTTGCTTTATAGGTCTCTACCTTTCCATCTACTCCAATCTTCTTTTTGAAGATCCACTTGCAACCAATGGGTACAATACCCTCGGGTGCATCAACTAGGTTCCAAACCTTGTTGGAGTACATAGAATCCATTTCTGAATTCATGGCTTCTTGCCATTTCCCGAAGTCTATGCTCATAATAGCCTCTTCGTAGGTTTGAGGATTAATATCCTCAACATTCTCTCCTCTGATATGTCCCACATATCTCTCAGGAGGATGAGATACTCTATCGTACCTACGTAAAGTTAGAACTTGTGTGTTAGGTATTTGAACAGATTCTGGAATGGTGCTTGAGCTAGGTTCTCCAACCTCGCTCAACTCTATCATGCTCCCATTGTCTTCACCAAGAATGTGTTCCTTCTCAAGGAACACTACTCTCTTGGCTACAAAGACCTTTTGATCCTCAAGGTAATAGAAATAATACCCATAAGTTTCCTTAGGGTATCCCACGAACTTGCATCGTTCTGTCCTAGATTCTAACTTGTCAGGGTTGTGTCTCTTAATGTGGGTAGGGCAGCCCCAAATCTTAACAACTTTAAGATCGGGCTTCTTCCCATTCCATATATCATATGGAGTAGACATCACTGATTTAGTTGGAATTCTGTTCAGAAGGTAAGCTGCGATTTCTAGGGCATATCCCCAGAACGAGATGGGTAGGTCGGTGAAATACATCATGAAATGCACCATATCTAACAATGTGCGATTCCTCTTTTCTGATACACCATTAAGCTGTGGTGTATAAGGAGGTGTCCATTAGGATCAAATCCCATGGTCTTTGAGGAACTGGGTGAACTCTGTACTCAAGTACTCACCTCCTCGATATAATCAAAGGGTTTTAATACTTTTTCCTATTTGGTTCTCCACTTCTCGTTTCCTCTTAGACTCACCTACACTTATGATATGTTGAGCTATATTTAGCATAAATAAACCATTATGCATTGTTCCTCTCGTGATGATCTCATCATCTAATATTATTGAACAACTATTGTTCTCAAAAACTAATTTATATCCAATAACTGTCAAACATAAAATGGAAATAATGTTTTTGATAATAGAAGGAACATAATAGCATGCATCTAATACAATAATAGCTCCACCAGGCAGATGTAAGGTGACCTTGCCAATAACTACTGCAGCAACCTTTGCTCCATTGCCCATCTTAAGGTCCATCTCGCCTTTATTCAATCTTCTAAGTCCTACAAGAACCTACAACGAATTACAAATATGATAAACACTTCCGGTATCCAATACCCATGTGTTATCATAAGATTTTGACAAACGGAGACTGATCATGAATGTACCTGAAGCTTTTGCAAGCTTCTGTTTCACCCTCTCTGCAAGGTACTCTTTGCAGTTCCTCTTCCAGTGCCTATCTTTGCTGCAGTGGAAGCATTGGCCTTCGTCCTTTGTTGGGTCTTTCTTGGCAACCTTTGCCTTACCCATTTTGCCCTTGCCCTTGCCCTTCTTAAGGGTCTTCTCAGTCTTCCTTTTCTTTCTGGTCTCACCAGTATAGAGAACCAACTTCTCTTTCTTGATAGTGCTCTCTGCTTCTCTCAACATATTGAGGAGCTCTGGGAGGGTTACCTTAAGTTTGTTCATATAAAAATTTATTATGAATTGAGAAAAGGAATCTGGTAGGGACTGAAGCACAAGATCCACACACAGGTTATCCTCTAGGACCATTCCTAGACCTGTGAGTTTCTTGATCCACTCAATCATCTTAAGGACATGGTTCTGAATCGGTGTCCCCTCAGTCATCCTAGCATGGAAAAGACTCTTTGATATCTCATATCACTGAGTTCTTCCTTGTTCCTCAAACAGTTTGCGGAGATACAGGAGTATGAAATTAGCATCCATATTTTCATGTTGTTTCTATAACTCAGTAGTCATAGAGGCCAACATATAACACTGAGCATGAGTGGAATCATCTAAGTACTTCACATAACGAGAGATCTCATCCTCGCTTGCCCTTTCGTCGGGCGTAGGGATCACTGTATCAAGGACATATGTAATTTTCTCCATCGTGAGAACGATTCTCAGATTGCGAAGCTAATCCGTATAATTTGGACCAGTGAGGCGGTTGGCATCAAGTATGCCACGTAAAGGATTTGAAAGCGATATTTTTCTGAAATAAAAGATGTAGCATAAATAAATAATATGCAGACTTTGTAGAAATTTAAATAATTAAGATAAGGACTTCTATCTTAATGTACTACCACTAATTTTTTGTGAGACACACAACACCCTCCAGTATGTGAATCAGAGACCCCCGATGGATCTCTAGTGGGGATTAGGATCCAATCAGCATCTTAACGTAATCTCGAGGGACTCGACCAATCATGTTAAGCTCGTAAAGATAGACAACTCTTGCCAATCACAACTCCTTGTGATTCCCATCCTGTTCGACCTCCGAACCACCATGGCCTCAAGGGACTCAACCAACCATGATGTTCGGTTAAGTCATTAACATCATTACCAGATGAGTCTGATTAGGTGATATACTCTCGAGGGACTCGACCAAGCATACCATGTCCTCAAATCACCTATGACATCTCTATATCGTAGATAAGATGGCGAGACGCGATATAGGTGAGTCTCGAGAGACTCGACCAACTCAACCTACATCGGGAATCGGTTCTTAGCTATAATAATGGAAGGCCACGTGGGTCAATCTAATTTCCTCACGTTTACCGACTTAATATTATTAATAGAGGGGATTTTGGTTTGGTCTCCTAATATAATGTGTCGCACACATACTTATTTAATATATGTATCTACATCGTATACAAATATATATATACATATCTAGTAGGTGTATATCTAATCACACATCACATGAGTAATCACACCAGATGATCATGGACAATATCCTAATGTGATCAGGCTTGAGCCAGTAGGCCCAATTACTCACATCAAGATTTATGTGTACTTTGGCACATCTCTATGCCCTGTGATCGTCCATCTCGCTTCGTCGGATCCGTCGGCATCTCAACACATCTTTATGCGTCGGATCGTCCGTCTCGGCCTCGTGAGTCACGTTACCGCTGCACCTCCTCATGTAATTATAACATAATTATAGGTACACAGGCCCAATAATAAACGAGAAAAATAGAGACTCGTAGACCCCAATAATAATAATCACATGTACACACATCATATCACAAGTCCATGATCATCTATCCACATCATACATCACATGTATATGTTACTTTATAGGACTACTAGATTAAAAAAAAGTTAATTAAACTATTTAATTAACATATTTAATTTTTTGAAATTAGGGACATAAAGGGAATTTTCTAAATTTCCAGGGGTATTTTAGTAATTCTATCAAAAGGGATAAAATTAGAATTTTAAAAATTCCTAGGGGTATTTTAGTCATTCTGTCAAAAGGGACAAAAACCAAAATTTCTGAAATTCTGAGGGGTAAAACTGTATTTGCCCAAAAACCCTAATACCTTTCCCTTATGCAGAGTTGCGGCGGTCGCCGCCCTGCCGGCGGCGGCCACTGCGGCCGGGCGCCCCGCCCCTACTCACGGGCGCAACGCCCACAGGCGATTTGTCCATGGGCTGCATTGCCCCTTGCGGGTGCACCCACATCTATGGGCAGATCGCCCGTAGGCGGCGCTGCCCTTGCGGGCTGGCCACGGGCGGTGCTACCCCTTGCGGGCTGGCCGCGAGCGGGCGGCTCTACCCCTTGCGGGTGCAGTGCCTGCTGGCACCCCTGCCCATGTGGGCGCTTCTGCTCACGGTCGTAGCGCTCGTAGGCGGCGTCGATTCTTGCGGGCAGGCCGTCGGGGCAGGCAGCTTGCAGGTGTTGCTTGTTGGCAATCCGCGCACTCGGCGCTGCGTAGCGGCAAAGGCTGCAAGCGACCTTGTGGTTGCTGCAATGGCGAGCGATTGCTGCCCTTTCACGCCCTTCACGTCAACAATTTTGGCATCAAAAGCAGATCCAAAACACAACACACGCAGTTTAAGATCTGATCTTCACACGAACAACCTGGCTCTGATACCACTATTGAAAAATCCGTCAAGGGGAGCGACATCACATGTGCAGCAGAAGAACAGAAAATAATACCCCAGATTTCTCGTAGAAAGTTTTGGTCGGTCGTGCGAAGATCGGTGCATCAAAAACAAATCCGTAAAACTGCACGTGTAAAAGAAGATACCTAGGGAGATCGTATATCCCTGAATTCCTGTAGATCTACAGGAGAGGATGAAGGAGGTCAAGCATCCTCCTCTCTAGCGGTATCCACACGGCAGGGATTGCGATGATGCACCTCTCTCTCTAGGGAGAGGAGAACAGGAGGTGGCTACCAAAAAACCCTCAGCCTATAGAGCTTTGGTTCCCTCCTATTTATAGAGGCCCCCTGAAAAACCCTAATGGATCTTTTGCTCTATTGGGTATTGGATCTCCATCCAATTACCCAAGCCTCTTGGATTAGTGGGTTTCTACCCAACAATCTCTTATTAGCAATTATTGGATCTCTTCTCAGAATCCAATAATTCAGGGGCTTAATGGATATCCAATAAGATAGGGGGTTCAGCGGATATCTCATATTCGAACCTCTACTCGTCGTAACACCTACCATATGTGTGTGACCCTCTAGGCCCAATATCGAGCTGGCCATGAGTTATACTTGTCAGAACTCCTTCTGACATAGTGAATTATTATCTCTATAATAATTCACCAAACTCATCGACTGTGGACGTACCAGGCCACTACGCCGTGGGCCCCAGACGATACAGGAGAATCCAATCCTTTGGACCTATCTGTCCTCAGTTATCATGTATCTATAATATCTCATCCATCTAATATCTCAAAGACCCTATACTGGGCATAGTGTTGTCAGGCCCATATGGTCTCTCCTCGAGTCTTGCTCTTGTCGGATTCTCCCGAAGAACCCTTTCTCTCTCAATCTGAATAACCTTGGCCAAGGAATTGTTCGAGCAAGAACACATGGGATATTTCTCTCATGATACCGAGAGCGGATGATCCTCTATTGATACTCAATAGCCCTCGTAAGGTTGGCTACCACTCCCAATGACCGGCTGTACTAGATATGGAACTTTCCAAACCTATAAGTCCGGTATCAAAGAGTGGAGTACTCATACAGGTCATCCTTGGTGTCTCAAGTCTAAGGACCAGATATACTACTGGGACTACGGAATCGATGTCTGACGTGTCATTCTCCAATAAGCACCTACACTGTACCCTTAGTGTCCCCACACGGGTAGCTATGAGACCAACTACCTCCATCATATGAACGGGTATACAACACACCAGTCTATCTGGTTATCTCGATGTCCTCGAGTAACCTATGACCAGGATAATTTAGGGTCTGTGTTTAAAGGTGAATCAGTCTCATTATCGTAATCTCATCATGATCCAATTCCCATTGCACAGATCTAAGGACATCACAATATACATCTAGATAATGTGAGATAATGCTAATAATCATAAGCAAAGAGATTGATGCAGTATGTTACAGGTGCAATCACTCATGTGATTGGCTTGTAGGGCACCTATAACTAGCAATAAGGGCCCCATCGCCACTAAGGCGACGTTTGGGTTCCCGAGGCAGGAATTAATGACAACGTCTACCAAAGGATGCCTTGATGGATGCATCACTCTGGCATAAACTCCCGCTCAACGACCCCCATTGGGCGCACTCACCCCTAGTTTCCCACTGAAAAGTGTTAGGGATCGAGCGACACTAAGAGGGGGGGGGGTGAATTAGTACAACGGATAAAACGATAGATTTTCAGCGATTTAAAACAAGCTTTGGAAACTTCGTACGAATGAATGCAACGTTTCGTTTGAACCTAGAAAGATTGCGTTTTAACTTTAAAGCATACGTAATAAGATGATAAGGAAGTTGAGTAAATAAGGCAGCAAGTAAAAATGGTTTGCAGCAAAGTAAATAGCAAGAACGTAAATGCAAACCAGATTTTTATAGTGGTTCGGTCATCCGACTTACATCCACTTCTGATTCCTCTTCGCTTGAGGACACTGGCTTTCCACTAGCTTTCCTCCTTCCAATGGGCGAGGAAGAACTCCCTTGCAACGCCTCTTCTTTTGACGGGCTTAGAAGATAACCCTTACAAAGCTCTCACCCCTCTCTGAACAAGAAAACACTTAAGAGTAAGAGGGAAGTTTTTGACACTATTTGAGCAGAGTTTTCCCTCAAGATTTTCACTCTTCTTGCTGCACTTTGAACTTGCAAAAGAGGGGAATTTATAGAGCTCAAGAGGACTCAAATTTGGAGCCAAAACTTGAGTTTTGCGTTGCTCGGGCCCCGCAGCATCGACACACCCAGCGGTGCCACCGCCCCGCCTGCCGGTGCTACGCTTGAGCTCAGGCTGGGCAGAGGCACTGGGGCTACCGCCCCGCCAGGGAAGTACCGTCAAGCATAAGCATTGTGCTACAGACTGGCTACATTCTGTTATAGTACTCCGAAGCAACAAGACGACGAGCATGCATGCATGCCGTTGTGTCACTGGCGTGCTATCGCCTGTGCCAAGAAGAAGAATTGCCGGGCGGTAGCACTGGCCCAAAGATGTATGACGTAGCCCAGCATGCATGCACACATGCTGCTGGGCACATGGTTGCTGGGCTCCACCACCCAACACAAATCTACATGTGGTTTGGGCCGAAAACTTGGCCCAAACCGATTCCGAACAAGGCCCAATGGGCCCATACTTAGGTTAAAGGATTAACCCCTAATCCTAACCCAAATTGATTTGCTAACTACGAAATTAAAGACATTCCTAAGCTATTACAAAGTCCACAAGTCAAGTCTTCTTCCGGCGAGCTTCCGGCGGTCTTCCGACGATCCCTTGGAAACCATCCTACGGACTCCCGGCAAGCTCTCGGACTCCATGATGATTTTGGCAAGTTCTCCCGAGCTTCTTTGGCAAGCTCCGATCTTTCTTGGCAAGCTCCGCGAACTTCCGACGAACCTCCCGGCGAACTTCCGAAAACTCTTCGGTAAGCTCCCTACTCATTCTCGGCGATTAAGCAGCACTCCCAACGAATCTTCAGACTTCCATCGAACACTCGAACTCCCAATGATCCATCACACTTGACTTCGACCCTTTGTTTCGCTTTACGTCTTCATCCTTATCGTAGTTACTCCTGCACAAACAAACACCAAAAACTCTACTTCGATCTAGATAGTTATTACAATGCGAATTGACATTCAGTTGCCCGGCACATCATTGGTTGGCGCTTTGTCTGATCCTTCAGCACATCGCCCTCTCTAGCGGCTTGTTGCCCAATCGATGGTTGACCTCCGCAACCTTGATATCCATGGCGCAACTCCGCACTTTTTGGCCCGATGCTCGACGTACGAAGCCTCCTGCCGATAGTCGATCGAATCTCCGGCTCAACATTCAATATCCTGACATGATCACCTCCGGCACAACGTCAATTCCTCCAACGTCAACTATCTAATCCTGATCGATAGTAGACCTGCGTAACTCAAAACGTAGTTAGACCACAAATCACACTCAATTAGTTTTATTATCAAAATCCGAGATTCAACAAAAAGATGGCAAACGTTCCCCCCGTGGAGGCACATGACATCAACCTAGCAATGCCCAACATATGCCATTGATGACCCCTTCTGAGGCCCATTTCACAATAGCAGTAAAGGGGCATGTCGTGCTCGAGTTCATCAGCTCGGGTACCAGTTCATGCTCGAGTTCACTAGCTCGGACACCAGTTCATTCGTGCCCGAGTTCACTAGCTCAGGCACCAGTCCGTTCATGCTCGAGCTCACTAGCTCGGGTACCAGTCCTTTCATACTTGAGTTCACCAGCTCAGGCACCAGTCCCTCTATGCTCGAGTTCATCAGCTCGGGTACCAGTTTGTGCCTGAGTTCACTAGCTCAAACACCAGTTCATTAGTGCTCGAGTTCACCAGCTCGGGCACCAGTCTGTTCATGCCCGAGCTCACCAGCTCGGGTACCATTCCTTTTGTGCCTGAGTTCACCAGCTCGGGCACTAGTCCATCAGTGCCTGAGTTCATCAACGCGGGTACCGGTTTATGCTCGAGTTCACCAGCTCAGACACCAGTTCATTCATGCCTGAGTTCACCAACTCAAGCACCAATCCATTCATGCCTAAGCTCACTAGCTCGGGTACCAGTCCTTTCATGCTCGAGTTCACGGCTGGGCACCCGATCCTCCGTGCGAGAGTTCATCGGCTCGGAGTACGATTCGTGCGATTCCTGCTTTCGGACACGATTCATTTATGCGATTCACGGCTCGGGCACCAGTCCATTTGTGCTTGAGCTCACCAGCTCAGGTACCAGTCCTTTTATGCCTGAGTTCACCAGCTCAGGCACTAGTCCCTTTGTGCCCGAGTTCATTAGCTCGGGTACTAGTTCGTGCTCGAGTTCACCAGCTCGGACACTAGTTCATTCGTGCCCGAGTTCACCAGCTCGAGCACCAATCCATTCATGCTCGAGCTCACTAGCTCGGGTACCAGTCCTTTCATGCCCTAGTTCACCAGCTCGGGCACTAGTCCCTCCGTGCTCAAGTTCATCAGCTCTGGTATTAGTTCATGCCTGAGTTCACCAACTCGGGCACCAGTCCATTCATGCTCGAGTTCACCCACTCGGGTGCCAGTCCTTTCATGCCCGAGTTCACCAGCTCGAGCACTAGTCCATTCATGCTCGAGTTCACTAGCTCGGGCACCAGCCCCTCCGTGCTCGAGTTCACCAGATCGGGCACTAGTTCATTCATGACCGAGTCCACTAGCTCAGGGTACAGCCCCTTCATACCTGAGTTCATCAGCTTGGGCTCCGCTCCATCCGTGCTTGGGTCCACCAGATCGAGCGCCCGACCAATCAGCAAGATGCCCCCGCCCCTCAACGCATCATCCCAGCCTGGTGCCACTATCACAAAAACAACGACGACATGGTGACGAGCATGAGCCATCCACGAGGACCTCGGAGCATGCCTCATTAAGAGGGGGGGGGGAAGTGATAGGGGATACTCCGACGTCATCCACGTGGCAGTAGCCAGTGCACACATGAGCATAAAGACACCCCACGTGGGATGCCATGCCAGACCTGCCACCTCGGGTCAGATGTGAGGATGACGCCATATTTCTCGAACTCGGAACAGTCCATCCCAAAATCCCGGGATGGTGATGTACTGATCTGTGGTCATTCATGAAATCCTAAGACAACGACGCATGGGGCAGGTGGCCTCGAGATCCCGGGACAGTGACGCATAGGGCAGGCGGCCCCGAGATCTTGGGATAGCGATGCACGAAGCAGGCCAACCCTATGATCCTAGAATGGTGTCATGTAGGGTCGTCCTATACAGTGTCGCCCTGTACGACCTCGTTGTCAGCACGGACGGAGGTACGCTTAACTAGGTTCGGACATCCCTATAAACCCCCTCACTTGACTCCAGAAAGAGGGAGAACTAACTTTAGCATCGGAGGGGCCTAGTCGGGAAAAACCCGAACCAGGCCTTTTTCAGGAATCGGATCGGCAAAGTGCTAACAGCTCGCTCCTATCGTAAAATTCAACTAGGCACCTTATGACTTTGGTGACTGGACCAGGCCAACCCGACGTGTCATCCGGTGGCCACATTCATTCCACAACAACTATCATATATTCACATCTGTTACACATCATGTCATATGTAGTTTAGTCCCTAGAAAATCCTATCTATATATAAGTGAGAGTAGAGGATCTTTGATAAGTAATTAAGGGAGTTCATCCTATCAAAGGCATCTCCTAAAGAATCCTACCTCAATTGGACTTCCTTTCTATTGACTATAACTTTCATGAGAATCCAATCAATTCTATAATATATCTTATCAATTAGATAGGGTCACATAATCTAATAGTCTCCCACTTGGCCCATTAATTAGTAAGATATAAAAGAAATTCAAAATCAAAATAATAAAATAAAATTTATTTGATAATAATTTTACCTAATTGGATTCTGAAATTTTGAAAAGTATTTTGTAAATGACCATGAATTTTAAAACAATCTAATAAATTGAATAAGTATAATAATACTATATTAAGTCCAACTATCAATGCGAGTCATAGCGGTTATATATCATCAATATCATGCTCCCTTCCATGTACCATAATATTGTTAGCCTTTTGTAATATAGTGCATAAGGATCTCTATAATTTGTCTTGTCAAGATAATCATGTTATTATATTCAACTATAATATGCATAAATATAAATGTAAATAAGATAGCAAAAATAAATAACTTTAATTAAGCAAAAAAAATCAATAATAACATCCACCTAAACATGGATCACTATATCTTTTATGGCTTACTCACAAGCCCCATTTTAAGAATATATTCTTTAAATATTTTAGACCATAGCTTTAGTACATGGATCAACAATCATCATAGTGGTGCTTAGGTTTTCAATTGACACTTGTTGTTTTTGGACGTTTTCTCTGACTACTAAGTACTTTATCTTAATGTGCTTAGAACCACCATAATACTTGTCATTCTTAGAGAAAAACCTTGCTATAGTGTTATCATAAAATATCTTTAATTGAGTCAATCACACCAAGTCTTAAGATAAAATTTCATAATCACAAAGCTTAATTTGTTGCCATAAAGCATGCCACAAATTCAACTTCCATTGTTAATAATATAATAAATAATTATTTTATACTTTTCTAAGAAATTGCTGTTGGGATCTAGAGTGACACTAAGAGGGGAGGTGGTGAATTAGTGTAGTAGTTAAGAACGATAAATTTTAGCGATTTAAAATGATTTTAGAAACTTCATATGATAAAAATCACGTTTCGACTAAAACCGATTTCGATTAAAGCATATCAGAAACATAATTAACTTGAAAGCATTTAGAGATGAAGAAAGGCAATAAGCAAGTAGAGCAGTGAAATAAAGATGGTTTGCAGTAAAATAAATTTGTAAGAAGTAAATACAAACCGATTTTTATAGTGGTTCGATCATCCGACCTACGTCCACTCCCGATTCCTCTTCACTTGAGGCCATCATCTTTTCACTAGTTGTCTTCCTTCCAACGGGTAAAGATGAACTCTCTTACAGCACCTCTCCTTTTGACAAGCTCAGGAGATAATCCTTACAAGCACTTCACTCCTCTCTTTCGGTGGAATACAAATGAGAACTAGAGGAGGGATTTCTAAAGTGATTTGAATAGCATTTTCTCACTTTTAAAGTATGTGTGCTTGTGTATTCAACCCAGGGTTGGGAGGGATTTTTATAGGCTCCAATTTGATTCAAACTTGGAGCCAAAAACCTTTTCATCCCGGGTTTATCGGGTACTAGCGGTATCACCGCTTGTCACTAGCGATACCACCACCAGTGCACTCTGGTTTTGTTAATGTACTAGGTGGTATCACCACTTGAGCACACTGACATATCAGTGTACTGGGTGATACCACTGCCCAGACTCAATCTAGAAGACTGAGCCTTCTAGAGATGCCACCACCAACCCTGGCGGTGCCACTGCCTGACGTGGCACTTGGATATTGTTTGGGCCTTTCATTCCGCTCAACATAGCCCTAATGCAAGCCTAGTTGGCCCCTAAGTGGGTTGGCCCAATTGCAACATAATTAAGCTAATCCTATTATGATCTAGATAATTATTACAATGCGAATTGTAATTAGTTGCCTAGTATGTCCTTGGTCTATCGGCGCTTCGTCTGACACTTCAGTGCATTGTCCTCTCTTGCAGCTTATTGCCCAATCAGCAATTGACCTCCGTAGCCTCGATCTCCTTGGCGTAACTCTGCTTCTCTTGGCCCGATGTCTGATTTCGTTGTCCGAAGCCTTCTGCCGATCGTCGACCGGACCTCCGACTCGACGTCCAATCTCTTGACGTGATTTCCTCTAGTGCAATATTAATTCTTCCTACGTCAATTGTCTAATCCTGATCAAGAGTATACCTACATGACTCAAAATGCAGTTAGATTACCAAAATATAATCAATTAGTTTCATCATCAAAATTTGAGATTCAACAATCTCTCCTTTTTTGATGATAGAGTTAACCTTAACTCTCGGAGTTTAACCAAACTCCCCCTATCAATATGCCATATTGATAGAAACCTTGGATTATTCCAAATCCAAGTAACATTCATCACATGTTAAAAAAAAATCATGCAAATATATATAAAATATTCAATCAACATTACATTACATGAACTCATCATTCTTGATACCACTTCTCCCCCTTTGTCATCAACAAAAAGGAGAAGTTGCATCATGGCTAGTTTAAAAAGATATGCAGGTTCTACAACACACTAGTAATCAATCTAGATATTCAATACATATCATACAACATTTAAGCATAGTAAGTGTAGGATTGTAAATTTTCTAAGTTCGCATTTTTGCTTTTTTGATATAGTAATTTTTTCTCCTCTTAAGATTGCAAGATTATAATTGTTGGTAGTGTTCATGATAGCATGTTTTTTCATTTAAGTGTATAAACTAGCTATTCTTGCTCCCCATTTGTCATTGTCAAAAAGAAGTGGGGAGGAGTACGAATAGTCTTTTACATCAATGCTTTGATCATGACAAAATAATAAATTTACATTATGAATTTTCATTATATCAAGTCATGAATTTAAGGGAGTCATAAATAAATCATAATATGAGGAAAGTTGATGATAAGCAAGTAAGCAATAATGATAAGCAAGCTAGCATACTTTGCGATACGCAAGCTAGCTCCCTTTCAATTTTTCTCTTTTGCAACTAAGTTTTGCCTTTGCAAGCTATCAACTTTTTGTTTGCAATGAGCTAGTAATTTTTGTAAAATTTACAACATTTTAAACATGCAAGCTCATGAGATTAAAAAAAATAATAATGTAACTTTGCAATTTCTTTCTTCTCATTTTGAGAAGTTAAAGTTTTGCCTTTTCACAAGTTCTAGCTAGCTATGTTTACTTTCATTTATAATGTGCAAGCTAGCAAACCCTTTTTCCCCTTTGTTAATGTCAAAAAGAAAGAAGGACATAGTTTTATTTCTTTTTACATCATTTAGAAAATAGTGTTAATCAGTATCACACGATGCATACATGGCCAAGGAATCAAGTTTTTAGTAAGATTAAGATCAAAAGATATCATTCATGGTAAATATTCTTTTTAGCAAGATCAAGATCATGATTTTGAAACAAATTCTAAACATATTTTCTTTACATTCATTTTCAAGCCATGATAAAAAGAATAAATCAATGATTCAATTATTAAGCAAATTTCATTTACATCAATTTTCAATCATCATATAAGACATACAAGGCAAAGAAATCTTATCATTTCCATATCATGAAAGATATGATATCAAGGCTCATGATTCATTTGAAAATAGATAGCACAAAGAGCAACTTGATTCATGCATAGGAATTCTCATCAAGATCACATTTCATAAGAAATTCCAAGTATCAAATATCAAGTAATAATCACATTTCTTGAAATTTCTTAAGTCAAGGTGTCAAAAGAAAGTTCATGATTCGGTTGAAACAAAATCTCATTCAAGTCAATTTGTCAACTCAAACCTCATAATTAAATTATCATTTTCAAGATTTATAACATGAATAAAGTTATTATCACATCATCAAAATCTCATTCATAATTCAAGTGATTCATAGAATATTATAAATGAATTTATCACTTGTCTTTCATTAAAAAATCAAAAAACTTTTAGAGATAGTAAAATTTCAAGAATCATGCATTTACCTCTTTATGATTAATTTCATATAAGCATGCCTTTGTCTTTTAATGTCAAATAGAGATAAGCATAAAAGTTTAAGACGTAAATGTAAAATCCGTCACCAAAATTTTTAAAGTAAAAAAAAAAACACATTAAGCCTGGGGCACCTTCGAATAAATTCGATTCAAGGAATTTAGAACATGAAAAGATGAGTATCATGTTTAAGACCAAAACATGAGTTTCGTCATCAAAATATAATATCATTTTACTTTAAAAACTCATGCATGATATAAAATCATCAAGCATCATGTTTAAATATGAAAATCAAATTAAAACATCAAGATACACATGCATGGATTAATCTTATTAAGTGTACAAACATTATCACAAATCATACAATCATCATTCATATTTTTAATTTTCAAAAATTACTAGAAAGAAAAGCATGATATAATTTTTGAAAATAATTTTTTTTATTTTCTACTAAGTAAATCAAGCAACTCATGAAAAGATCTTATAATTTCAAAATAACATAACAACATTTTGGGTGAGTTACTTACCTTGTAGTCGAAGCCAGTCAAAGAGTAATTTACCATTTCGCCTTCGGTTATTCTCGATTTGTCCTTGGTGGCCTTCTTCTTCTTTGGCTTCTTCTTACATTCAAGTTTATTTTTGTTCTTTAATTTTTGTTTTATAAATTTTTTGATGTTTATTGTCAAAAGTTCAAAGTTCTCACAATCATCGTCCTCATCACTTGAGCTTTCTCTCAAGTGGTATTCCATAATTCGAAATTCCAAATCCTTCATGTTCTTTGGAAGGTGGTTCATGTGTTCATCATGTTTATTGTGTTCCAAGAATGTCATCTCATAGGTCATTAATGACCCGATTAGTTCTTCCAATGGATAATCATTTAGATCTTTAGTTTCTTGTATCGCCGTTACTTTAGGATCCCACCTTTTTGGAAGGGATCTTAAGATCTTATTAGTGAGTTTAAAATTTTAAATATATTTACTAAGACTTTTCAAACAATTGACGACATTCATGAAACGGTTGTACATGTTGCCGATAGTCTCGCTTGGTGCCATTTGAAAAAGCTCAAAATTATGCATTAAGAGGTTTACTTTTAGGTTTTTGACTCTACTAGTGCCCTCATGCATGATTTCAAGTGTGTGCCAAATATAAAAGGTGGATTCACAAGAAGAAATATGATTAAATTTAATTTTGTCTAAAGCGCAAAATAAGGTATTCATAGCCTTTGCATTTAAAGAAAAAGATTTTCTCTCTAAATCTGACAATTCATTCATTGGTTTAGAGGGAAGTTGAAATCTGTTTTCAGTGACGTTCCACAAATCCAAATTTATAAAAAGCAAGAAAACTCTCATTCAAGTTTTCCAATAACTGTAGTTTGACCCATTAAAGAATGGAGGACAAACGATCGAAGAATCATCTTGAAAACCATGAAGAGCCATTTCTCATGGGTGTAAATCCGAAAGAGAAACAACAAGGCTTTGATACCAATTGTTGGGATCTAGAGTAGCACTAAGAGAGGGGGGGAGGTGAATTAGTGCAGCGGTTAAGAATGACAAATTTTGATGATTTAAAATAATTTTAAATACTTTATACGATAAAAATCATGTTATGACTAAAATCGATTTTGATTAAAGCGTATCAAAAATGTAATTAACTTGAGAGCATTTAGAGATGAAAAAAGGCAGTAAGCAAGTAGAGCAGTGAAGTGAAGATGATTTTCAGTAAAGTAAATTTGCAAGAAGTAAATGCAAACCAATTTTTATAATGGTTTGATCATCCGACCTACGTCCACTCCCGACTCCTCTTCACTTGAGGCCATCGGCTTTCCACTAGTTGTCTTCCTTCCAACGGGTGAAGACGAACTCCCTTACAGTACCTCTCCTTTTGATGGGTTCAAGAGATAACCCTTATAAGCACTTCACTCCTCTCTTTTGGTGGAATACAAATGAGAACCAGATGAGGGATTTCTAAAGTGATTTGAATAACATTTTCTCACTTTTAAAGTATGTGTGCTTGTGTATTCAACCCAAGGATGAGAGGAATTTTTAAGGCTCCAATCTGATTTAAACTTGGAGCCATAAACCTTCCCGTCCCGGGTTTACCAAGTACTGGCGGTACCACCACCAGTGCACTCTGGTTTTGTTAGTGTACCGGGCGGTACCATCGCCCAGTCTAGCGGTAACACCGCTTGAGCACACTGACATGTCAGTGTACTGGGTGGTACCACCACCCAGGTACACTAACATTGGGTGGTACCACCGCCCAGACTCAATCTAGAAGACTGAGCCTTTTGACGTGGCACTTATTGAATCTCGGATTTTGATGATGAAACTAATTGATTATGTTTAGTTGTGTAATTACATTTTGAGTGACGTAGGTCTACTATCGATCAAGATTAGATAGTTGACATAGGATGAATCAGTGTTGTGTCAGAGGAAATCACATCAGTATATTGTACGTCGTGCTGAAGGTCTAATCGACAATCGGTAGAAGGCTTCGGACATTGAGCATCGGGCCAAGAAGTGTGGTGTTGCGCCAAGGAGATCAAGATTGTGGAGGTCAACCGTCGATTGGGCAACAGGCCACAAGAGAGGATGGTGTGCCAAAGAACTAGATGAAGATCCGACCATTGACATGTCAGGCAATAGAAAGTTGATTCATGTAATTGACTAGATCGAAGTAGAGTTAAGGTTTTATGTGTGCAGGATTAACTACGATAATGATAAAGACATAAAGTAAAACAAAGGTCAGAATCAAGTACGATTGAATCGTTGGGAGTTTAAGAGTTCGATAGAAGTTCGAAGATTTATCAGGAGTGTTGCCGAAACTGGCCGAGATGAGTAGGGAGCTTGTCGAAGGGTTTTTAGAAGTTTGCCAGAAAGATTTGTTGGAAGTTCACGGAGCTCGTCAAGAAAGATTAGAGCTTGCCAAAGAAACTCATCAGAATTCTTCAAGATCATCGTGAAGTCCATGAGCTTACCGAGAGTCCGTAGAATGGTTTTTGAGGGTTCATCAGAAGATTGCCGAAAGTTCACCAGAAGCTCATAGGAGGAAGACTTGATGTGCCAGACTTTGTATTAGCTTAGGAAATATCTTTAATTTCATAATTAGCACATAATTAGGGTTAGGATTAAGTATTAATCCTATAACCCTAGTAGGGGCTAATTGGACCCGATAATGGACTGGTTTGGGCCAAGTTTAATGCCCAACCAAAAGTACTAGACCTTGTCTAGCGGTAGCACAGCCAGACTGGGGCGGTGATACTACCCAGACTAGGCGGTGGTACCACCCAGTGATAGAATACCTGGGTGGTGGTACCGCCCAGTACACTGACCATGTCAGTGTGTCAGGCAATGGTACCGTCAGACTAGTGGTAGTATCATGAGTGTCAGGGTCAAACTAGCGGTGGTACCGTTAGTGATAGGCGATGGTACCACCAGTACCCGATAAACTCAGGATGGGAAGATTTTTGGCTCCAAGTTTGAATCAGATTGGAGCCTATAAAAATCCCTCCCATCCTTGGGTTGAACATATAAGCACACTAAACCAAAAAGTAGGAAAACTCTATTAAAACCTTTCTCTCCTATAGTCTTCACTTGTATTCAAGAGAGGAGTGTGTCAGTACTTGTAAGAGTCATCTCCTAAGCCCATCAAAAGGAGAGAGCACTGTAAAAGGGAGTCAGTCCTCACCCATTGGAAGGAGGATAACTAGTGCAATGCCGATGGCCTCAAGTGAAGAGGAATCGGGAGTGGACATAGGTTGTATGACTGAACCACTATAAATCAGTTTGCATTTATATTCTTATAATTCACTTTACTACAAACCATCTTCACTTTGATGCTCTACTTTCTCATCTTCTTCTTATGAATTACTTCAAGTTTAAATCATCCTTCATTACGGATTTAATCAAAACAAAATATCTTTCTTTTCGTACAAAGTTTCCAAAAAAATTTTTATGTCATCGAAATTTATTGTTCTTAACTGCTGCACTAATTCACTCCCCCTCTTAGTGCCACTCTAGATCTTAACAATTGGTATCAGAGCCTCATTATTTCTCTTTCAAATTCACACCTATGAGAAATGGCTCTTCATGACTTTCAAGAGGGTTTTTCGACTGTTTGTCCTCTGTTCTTTAATGGATCAGACTACACATATTGGAAAACTCGAATGAGAGTTTTCTTGATTTCTCTAGATTTAAACTTATGGAATGTCATTGAAAACAGCTTTCAACTTTCCTCTAAACCAACAAATGAATGGTTGGATTTAGAGAGAAAATCATTTTTATTAAATACAAAGGCTATGAATGCCTTATTTTGTGCTTTAGATAAAACTGAGTTTAATCGAATTTCTACGTGTGAAATGGCTTTCGATATTTGGCACACTCTTGAAATCATACACGAAGGAACGAGTAGAGTCAAAGACTTGAAAGTTAACATTTTGATGCATGATTTAGAGCTTTTTCGAATGAAACCAAGCGAGACTATTAGTGACATGTATACCCGTTTCACGGATGTCGTCAATAGTTTGAAAAGTCTTGGTAAATCTTTTTTGAGTTTTGATCTCATTAACAAGATTTTAAGATCTATTCCATAGAGTTGGGATCCAAAAATAACAGCTATTCAAGAGTCTAAAGACTTGAACATTTATTCACTTGAAGAACTAATCAGGTCTTTAATGACATATGAAATGACTCTTGAACTTAATGAACATGAGAATCACCTTCCAAAGAATAGGAAGGATTTGACACTTCAAACAAGAGAATGCTACTTGAGTGATGACTTAAATGATGAGGACAATGTTAAGAACTTTAAACTTTTAATGAATTTTAATAAGTTCATTAAACAAAAATCTAAAATAAAAAATGAACTTGAATGGAGGAAGAGGCTAAAAAAGAGGAAGGAACCCAACGACGAATCAAGAACTTCTAAAGGCGAAATGACATATTGCGCTTTGACGAGCTTCAACTACAAGGTAAGTAACTTAACCAAAACTCCCTTGAACTATTTTGAAATTACATGATGTCTTTTCATGAGTGCTTAATTTAGATAGTAGGAAATAAATAAATTATTTACAAAAATTATATCATGCTCTTCTTTCTAGCATTTTTGAAAAGTAAAAATTAAAATGATACTTGCATGATTAGTGATAATGCATATACACCTAATAAGATTAATCAATGCATGTGTATCTTGATGTTTTATATTGTTTTTCGTCTCTAAACATGATGCTTGACGATTTTATATCATGAATGAGTGTTTGAAGTGATGTTGATTTGAAATTCTATGTTTTGGATTAACGAGTTTTTGGTCTAATCGTTCTCATGACAAATTAAGATGACATAATGCATGTACACCTAAAAAGATAAATTCCATGTATGCATTCCGTATTGATTTTCAATTTTAGACATGATACATATTTATGTATGGATTTCTTTAAAGTCTTTTGATGATAGATGTTTGTATGATGCTTATGACTTGAAATCTTCTATTTTGGATTAATGTGTTTTTGGGCTTGATGAAATTTGTTTTGGAGTCATACGATGATGGCTTTCTTATAAAAACTAGAATATACTTATATGAAACAAATAAAACACATAAAAAGGAAAGCGTATGATCATGATAAATTCATGAATCTTGATAATTTTATATTGCTTTTGGTTTTAAATAAGTTGCATGATTTTTGACACAAAAAATTAATGGCATGTTTTAAGATAATGCTTGCACACCACATATGATTAAAAGATAAAAACAAGCATATTGATGATTTCACTTTCAACATGATGCATGGCTTTTACATAAAAATTTGAACATGCTTATTTGAGATCAACCACATAAAATAAAACACATAAAAAATTAAAATTGTGTTATGATGATGTTTTATTTTTGATATGTTTGGTCTTGACAGTTTTATGATGAAACTTATATCTTGTTTTTAAATATTGATACATGTTTTCATAAAAGACTTAAATATGTTCGCATGAAATCAATTGCATGAAATGGAAACGCATTTTTTATCCTATTGAGATTAATGAATTCATTTTACCAATCTTACGAATCTCATGAAAATAAACATGATGAATATTTTAAAAATAAATGAGTGTATCATACGTTTGGTCTTAATGATTTCTCTTGAAACTTACTTTTCAGATCTATACAATGATACATGAATCTAGTAGAAAAAGATAAGATCATGCTTACATGTAAACCATCTCCGTTGTTCTTAATAAAATTTTCGAATGAAAGATTTTGATGTATTTGATCTTGATGACTTTAATGACAAAACTTGCATTTTGAATTTATATGATGATGGCTTTCGTTGAACATACCTTATAAAATTATCATTGATAATAATGAAATAAAAATATTAAAAGTTTGTTATCATGCTTAATGTGTTTCAACTTAATGATTTTTAAGATAAAATTTGCCTTTTCCGTCTTGAATGTTGACACTTGTTTTATTGCTTATAAGAAGCAAATCTCATGAATAGAAATTTATAAAAATGAAATGCAATCCTCTATCTTATCGATTTTTCAATAAATATATGCTTGTCATGTATGAATTTATTGAATGTGATTTTTTGGATGATTTTGGATTTAATAAATGCTTGATTCATATTTACGACATGAGATACATTTTAAATATAAATCATGTTCAATGCTTCATTCATGTTCTATCTCCCTTAATTCATTTTGTTCTCCTATAATTTTTTTTATTTATTAAAGAGAACCTTCCAAATGAATCATGAATTCGAATGAAATGATACAAATGAATCACTTATTGATATATCTTTTTGAAATATCTTTTTAATGTGATGTTGATAACTTGAGATGTCTTTTGGAATTTTTGACATGAGATGATTGAATCTTTGACTTACTCTTTTTATCATGGTTTGAAAATGGATATTTGAAACCATTCTTGATGAGTTGTTTTATGAGACTTTGCCTTTACATCTTGAACGTTCATGCTTATCTCTATTTGACATTAAAAGATAAAGACATACTTAAATGAAATTAATCATAAAAGGGGAAATGCATGATTCTTGAAATTTTAATATCTCTAAAAGTTTTTCAATTTTTTCATGAAAGACAAGTGATAAATTCATTTATGATATTTTGTGAATCTCTTGAATTATGAATGAGATTTTGATGATAAAGAATCCATTTATATGAATCTATGAAAATGATTTTAATGATGAGTATGGAGTTGTCGAGTTGAATTTGAATGATTCTTGACTCTTCTCTTAATCTCTTGGAATCATAACTTGACTTTTGTGAATTGAGATTTCTTATGCATGAAACATGTTCTCATATGATTCTTTTACGAATAAGATGATTTCAAATGATATCATGACATGATTTCTTTATATGGCTTGTATAATGATTGAAATTTTTAGCCATTGAGTCCTCCCTTCTTTTCGATAATGACAAAGGGAGAGTTAGCTTGCTAGCTTGTGTATCACAAGAGAAAGTGGCAAACATAGCTAGCTAGAACTTGCAAAGGCAAAACTTAGTTGCAAAAGAGAAAAATTGAAAGGGAACTAGTTTGCGTATCGCAAAGTATGCTAGCTTGCTTATCATTTTTGCTTTTTTGCTTACCATCAATTTTCCTCATATCATGATTTATTTATGACTCCCTTGAATTCATGACTTGATATGTTGAAAATTCATGATGCAAATTTGTTATTTTGTCATGATCAAAGTATTCATGTAAAGGGAAAAGAATTGTACTCTTCCCTTCTTTTTGATAAAAATAAAGGGGGAGAAAGTTTATTGCTAGCTTGTGTTAGGGATCGAGCAGCACTAAGAGGAGGGGGGGGGGGGGGGTGAATTAGTGCAGCGGATAAAACGATAGATTTTCAGTGATTTAAAATAGGCTTTGGAAACTTCGTACGAATGAATGCAACGTTTCGTTTGAACCCGGAAAGATTGCGTTTTAACTTTAAAGCATACGTAATAAGATGATAAGGAAGTTGAGTAAGTAAAGTAAAGGCTTGCAGCAAAGTAAAACAGAAATTTAAACACTCACACAATCAAGACGCAGCGATGTAGAGTGGTTCGGTCAAAGTGACCTACATCCACTTCCGAAGCCTTCTCCGATGAGGCTCCCTTCTTCCACTACCAAATCCTTTGAAGGGGAAGGATCAAATACCCCTCTTACAACCCTTTACAAGTGGTTCACACTCTTACAAGATTTCTCAAGGAGAAGAAAGAGGTGAACACTTAGCAAGAACAAGACTTTTCAAGACTTTTCAAAAGCTCAAAACCAAGATTCTAACTCTCAAAAGGGTTCTCTTTCAGCTGAGAAAGGGGGGGGGGGGGTATTTATAGATCCAAAGTGGATTCAAAATTGGGCTCCAAATTTGAAATCAAATTTATTTCGGATACCAGTGCAGGGGTGCCACCACACACCAGTCAGGATCTGATGCGTATAGCTTCAGTACCTCTGCGAAGCGGCCAGTGCTACCGCTCGATCAGTGGCCCGGCGGTGCCACCTTGACGGCGGTTCACCGCTGGCTCGATGTGAGGCGGTGCTACGAGCGACTTTCGCACGCTCGATGTCGACTACGATGGCGGCTGGTGCCGTACTCTGATGCCATGCCGCGTAGCATGCGTTAGTCTTTATTTGGGCCAAAAAACTTTGGCCCAAACTAAGGCTTAATGGTTCTACGGGTTAAAGGATTAACCCCTAATCCTAACCCAAATTAATGTGCTAACTATGAAATTAAAGACATTCCTAAGCTATTATAAAGTCCGCAAGTCAAGTCTTCTTCCGTCGAGCTTCCGGCGAACTTCCGGCGAACTTCCGGCGGTCTTCCGACGATCCCTCGGAAACCATCCTGTGGACTCCCGGCAAGCTCTCGGACTCCACGATGATCTTGGCGAGTTCCCTCGAGCTTCTTTGGTAAGCTCCGATCTTTCTTGGCAAGCTCCGCGAACTTCCGACGAACCTCCCGGCGAACTTCCGAAAACCCTTCGGCAAGCTCCCTACTCGTTCTCGGCCAGTTCCGGCAGCACTCCAAATGAATCTTCAGACTTCCGTCAAACTCTCGAACTCCCAACGATCCATTGCACTTGACTTTGGCCCTTAATTTCGCTTTACGTCTTCATCCCTTTCGTAGTTACTCTTGCACAAACACCAAACACTCTACTTCGATCTAGATAGTTATTACAACACGAATTGACATTCAGTTGCCCGTCACATCATTGGTCGGCGCTTCGTCCGATCCTTCGGCACATCACCCTCTCTAGCGGCTTGTTGCCCAATCGGCGGTTGACCTCCGCAACCCCGATATCCATAGTGCAACTCCGCACTTCTTGGTCCGATGCCCGACGTACGAAGCCTCCTGCCGATAGTTGACTGAACCTCCGGCTCGACATCCAATATCCTGACGTGATCACCTCCGGCGCAATGTCAATTCCTCCAGCGTCAACTGTCTAATCCTAATCGATAGTAGACCTGCGTAACTCAAAATGCAGTTAGACAACAAAACACACTCAATTAGTTTCATCATCAAAATCCGAGATTCAACAATCTCCCCCTTTTTGATGATGACAACTAATTGATGACTGACGGAGTTAACCACAACTCTCCGGAGTTTAACACAAACTCCCCCTATCAATATTTCATTGATAGAACACTTGAATTATCCCAAATCCAAGCAACATTCATCACAATATTATGAGAATAAATCAAACCATCATGCAAATATATAAAATATTCAATCAATGCATGAAGTCATCAATCTACTTCTCCCCCTATGTCATCAACAAAAAGAAGAAGTAGCATCATAGCTAGTTTAAAAGATATACAAATCTTTACAACATACTAGCTATTTATCACATCATACAATACAACATCAAATAATACCATTTAATCATAGCAAGTTTCAAACATGGGCAATGATGGTAATTTTCACTTGCTTCTTGAGATGTGCAAGTAGGCACCTTGTTTCTCATGATAGCAATATTTGCATCCTTTGATATAACAATTCTTAGCTTCTCATGAAGTTGCAAAATAGGAATCAAGATGGTAAATTTTTGCAGTGTTCGAGCTAAAAACTTTCTCCCCCTTTGTTAGCATCAAAAAGAAAGGGAGGATCAAATATTTCAAATAATCTTGCATGAGATTCAACAATAATTTGTAACAAAAAAAATGTAAGCAATTTTGAAGAAGTGAAATTGAGCAAGATTTTTGCCTCTCTTGAGATAGCAACTTTTTGCTTCTTTTGCATGTTTCTAGCTAGCAAAATTTTTCTTTGCGATACATAAGCTAGCAATAAATTTTCTCCCCTTTGTTTTGTCAAAAAAATGGAGTACAAATAGACCTGACAAAATAACAAATTTCCATCATGAATTTTTAACATATCAAGTCATGAATTCAAGGGAGTCATAAACAAATCATGGTATGAGGGAAATTTATGACAAGCAAGCAAGCAATAATGATAAGCTAATATACTTTGCAATACGCAAACTAGCTCCCTTTCAATTTTTCTCTTTTGCACCTAAGTTTCCCTTTTGCAAGTCATCAACTTCTTGTTTGCAATGAGCTAGTAATTTTTGTAAAATTTATAACATTTTAAACATGCAAACTCATGAATTAAAAAATAATGCAACTTTGTAATTTCTTTCTTCTCATTTTGAGAAGTGCAAGTTTTGCCTTTTGCAAGTTCTAGCTAGCTATGTTTATCATTTTCACTTGTGATACATAAGCTAGCAAGCTAACTCCCCCTTTGTCACTATTGAAAAGAAGGGATGAATAATATTTCAATGCAATAATTTTGCATCAATCAATATTTCAATTTTTTTCTTGATGCAAGACGGTATTGAAACATGAGAAATCATGTCATGAAGGATATCAATATGTAAATTCAACAAGAATCAAAACCAAAAGATATCATCCATGATTCATAACTTTTCATTTTAGCAAGATCTAGATTCATATTTATCAATTTTTAATTCAAGATAAATGTCATACAACCAAGAATCATGATATATAAAAGCATATCAATATTAAGGATCAAATCATGATTACAAGTGCCAAGATATTTTCTTTTCATTCATTTTTAAGCCATGATAAAAGAATAAATCAATGATTCAAATATTAAGCACAATTTTTTTTATCAAATTTTCAATCATTACATAAGGCATTTGAGGAAGTATTTAAAAAAAAATCAATTTTAGCATATAATGTTTCAATCTTCAATCTTGAGTCATGAATCCAAAAGTCATAAATCAAAAGGTTCATGAATCATTTTGACAAATCTCCTTTTTAGGAAATAACAAGTAGAAGTCTTAGGAGATCAAACACAAGATCTTGATTCATACATAAGAATTTTTTACCAAGATCATATTTCATAAGAATCACGACACGAATTCATAAAAATTTAAGTATTAAATTTCGAGAAATCAAAAGACAAGTTACATTTCATTTAACGAATTTTCTTTTGATAAGACGGAAGGAGCATGGTAAAAGATCTTGATTTATAAAGAGTTTTAAGTCATAGTTGTCAAGATCTTGATTTCAATAAAATTTCTTTATAGCAAAATGAAATCTTTTAGAACTTGATTCAAGCATTAAATATGTCTTAACAAGTCATAATTCTAGAAGATTCAAGAATCATTAAAAGAAAAATCATTCAAGCTCAATTTATCAACTCAAGACTCATAATTAAATTATTATTTTTGAGATTAATAACATGAATAAAGTCATTACCGTATCATCAAAATCTCATTCGTAATTCTAATGATTTATAAAATATCATAAATGAATTTATCACTTGCCTTTCATCAAAAATTGAAAATCAAACTTTATTATAAAAATTGTCAAGGCATAAATGCAACATATTATTCCAAGACATGAGATTTAATTTATCATGATAATATGTTTCATGTTTCAAAAGATGAGTATCCAATTTTAAAACCGAAACATGAGTTTGTCATCAAGATATAATATCACAAAGTCATTAAGCATGATAACAAACTTCTAATATTTTCATTTCAATGATGATTTCATAATGTATGTTCAAATATTTATACGGAAGCCATCATTGTATAAATTTGAAATACAAGTTGTCATTTAGCCCATTAAGATCAAAAGCATTACACGTAAAGCATCATGATAGTGTAATTTCTCATTTTTTTATATATTCCATTTCAAGTGATTTGACGTTCATATGAGTATATTCATGTTTTTCATATAGGTCCAAAGAGCATATTTCAAGAGAAATCATTAAGACCGAAAACATGAGGCACATTTTTTTAAAATATTCATGATGTTTTTATTTTTATGAGATTCACAAGACTCATAACATGAATTCATTCATCTCAATAGAATGAGAAAAAATATATTTTCATTTTAAGCAATTTGATGTGAGCATATTCAAAATTTTTATGAAAACATGTATCAAAATAAAACACAAGCTTAGTCATAAAATCGTCAAGACCAAATATGTAAAAATGATAGCACACTTTCAATTTTTATGTTAAAAGACCATGTTCAAATTTTTGCCAAAATCATGCATCTATTTATAAATTTGAAAAATATATTTCATCATCACAATATGACACTTTATTACTTCAAAAGCTCATGCATGATATAAAATCATCAAGCATCATATTTGGAGACAATGTAAACCATCAAGATACACATGCATGGATTAATCCTAAGCATTATCACAAATCTTGCATCATTCATATGTTTACTTTTCAAAAATACTATAAAGAAAAGCATAGTATAATTTCGAAATTTTTAATTTCTAAAAACATAAGAAAAGCATAAAAAAATTCCTACTAACTAAGTTAAGCATTCATGAAAATCATCAAGTAATTTCAAAATAATTCAAGGAAGTTAAGTTACTTACCTCATTGTTGAAGCCCATTAAAGCATAGTTTGCTTCTTCTTTTCTTGATTCTTCTTTCCAAGCCTTCTTCTTCTTCTTTGGCCTCTTTCTCCGTTCAAGTTCATTTATGTTTTTTAATTTTTGTTTAATGAACTTGTTAACATTCATTGTTATGTGTTCAATGTCCTCATTGTCCTCATCACTTGAGTCATCACTCAAGTGGCATCCATTTGTCCGATATTCAAAAACCTTCTTGTTCTTTAGAAGGTGATTCAAATGTTCATCATGTTCATGATGTTCTAAACGTTCCAAGAAACTCATTTCATAGGTCTTTGAAGACCCAATAAGTACATTAATAGGATAGTTATTTAGATCTTTTGTTTCTTGTATTGCGGTTATTATTGGATCCCATCTTTTTGGAAGAGATCTTAAAGTCTTGTTTACGAGTTCAAAGTTCGAAAAACATTTACCAAGAGCTTTTAGACTATTGATGACATCCGAGAAATGGGAGAACATGTCATCGATAGTCTCACTTGGTGCCATTCGGAAAATCTCAAAATCGTGCATCAAAATATTAACTTTCGAGTCTTTGACTCTACTCATTCCTTCGTGCGTGATTTCAAGAGTTCGCCAAATGTCAAAAGCCGTTTCGCATGTAGAAATCCGGTTGAACTCATTTTTGTCTAAAGCGCAAAATAAGGTATTCATAGCCATTGCGTTTAAGGAAAATAACCTTTTCTCCAAATCCGACTATTCGTTCGTCGGTTTAGAGGAAGGTTGAAAGCCATTTTCGATGATGTTCCACAAATCCAAGTTCATTGAAAGCATGAAAACTCTCATTCGAGTTTTCCAATATGTGTAGTCCGAACCGTTAAAAAACGGTGGATGAAAAACCGAAAAGCCCTCTTGAAAACCATTTAGAGCCATTTCTCACGGGTGTAAATCCGAAAGAGAAAGAATGTGGCTATGATACCAATTGTTAGGGATCGAGCAGCACTAAGAGGGGGGTGAATTAGTGCAGCGTATAAAACGATAGATTTTCAGTGATTTAAAATAGGCTTTGGAAACTTCGTACGAATGAATGCAATGTTTCGTTTGAACCCGGAAAGATTACGTTTTAACTTTAAAGCATATGTAATAAGATGATAAGGAAGTTGAGTAAGTAAAGTAAAGGCTTGCAGCAAAGTAAAACAGAAATTTAAACACTCACACAATCAAGACGCAGCGATGTAGAGTGGTTCGGTCAAAGTGACCTACATCCACTTCCGAAGCCTTCTCCGATGAGGCTCCCTTCTTCCACTACCAAATCCTTTGAAGGACGAGGATCAAATACCCTCTTACAACCCTTTACAAGTGGTTCACACTCTTACAAGATTTCTCAAGGAGAAGAAGGAGGTGAACACTTAGCAAGAACAAGACTTTTCAAGACTTTTCAAAAGCTCAAAACCAAGATTCTAACTCTCAAAAGGGTTCTCTTTCAGCTGAGAAAGGGGGGGTATTTATAGATCCAAAGTGGATTCAAAATTGGGCTCCAAATTTGAAATCAAATTGGGCCGGTTTAGTGTGAGGCGGGGGGCGGTGCCACACTGTGTCGATGGCGCGTCCCGTACACTGCTGAGCGCAGTGGTGCCGCTCAAGTGCAGTGCTTGAGGCGGTGCCACCACGGCGAGTGGTTCCACCGCTTTGGCTATAATGCGGGGTGGTTACGCTCGCGAGCGGCGCATACTACCACACCTTTCTATTGGCTCTGACAACAACCGGCACGATGCCGTACTACGGTGCCATGCGGGCATGCGTTAGTCTGTTTGGGCCAAAAACTTTGGCCCCTGAAACTAAGGCCCGATGGCCCCTACTTGGGTTAAAGTTAACCTAATCCTAACCCAAATTAATGTGCTAACTACGAAATTAAAGACATTCCTAAGCTATTACAAAGTCCGCAAGTCAAGTCTTCTTCCGTCAAGCTTCCGGTGAACTTCCAGCGGTCTTCTGACGATCCCTCGGAAACCATCCTGTGGACTCCCGGCAAGCTCTCGGACTCCACGATGATCTTGACGAGTTCCCTCAAGCTTCTTTGGCAAGCTCCGATCTTTCTTGGCAAGCTCCGTGAACTTCCGACGAACCTCCCGGCGAACTTCCGAAAACCCTTCGGCAAGCTCCCTACTCGTTCTCGGCGTTCGGCACTCCAAATGAATCTTCAGACTTCCGTCAAACTCTCGAACTCCCAACGATCCATTGCACTTGACTTCGGCCCTTGATTTCGCTTTACGTCTTCATCCCTTTCGTAGTTACTCCTGCACAAACACCAAACACTCTACTTCGATCTAGATAGTTATTACAACGCGAATTGACATTCAGTTGCCCGTCACATCATTGGTCGATGCTTCGTCCGATCTTTCGGCACATCACCCTCTCTAGCGGCTTGTTGCCCAATCGGCGGTTGACCTCCGCAACCCCGATATCCATAGTGCAACTCCGCACTTCTTGGTCCGATGCCCGACGTACGAAGCCTCCTACCGATAGTCGACTGAACCTCTGGCTCGACATCCAATATCCTGACGTGATCACCTCCGGCGCAACGTCAATTCCTCCAGCGTCAATTGTCTAATCCTAATTGATAGTAGACCTGCGTAACTTAAAACGCAGTTAGACAACAAAACACACTCAATTAGTTTCATCATCAAAATCCGAGATTCAACAGCTTGCACACTTGAATGAAAAATTTGCTAGCTCGATCATTATAATGAAGGAACTTGCTATATCAAACATCACAAATATTGCTACCTTGCAAAGAGAAGCAAAGTGCAACCTTGTATAAGAAGCAAGTGTTGAATTGCCATGATTATATATCCTTAAAAACTTGCTATTATTGAATGTTTTGAAGTGATGTCTGTTGATAGCTAGTATAATTATAAAACTTACATATCTTTTAAACTAGCTATGATGCTACTTCTCCTTTTTGTTGTGACATAGGGGGAGAAATAGATTGATGACTTCATGCAATGTAATATTGATTAAATATTTTACATATTTGCATGATGATTTTGTTCATATGATTTTGATACATGTTGATTTGATTTGGGATAATCCAAGTATTCTATCAATATAGCATATTGATAGGGGGAGTTTGGTTAAACTCCGGGAGTTAAAGTTAACTTTGTCATCAATTAGTTGTCATCATCAAAAAGGGAAAGATTGTTGAATCTCAGATTTTGATGAAGAAACTAATTGATTATGTTTAGTTGTCTAATTATGTTTTGAGTTATGCAGGTCTACTATCTATCAGGATTAGACAGTTGACACAGAATGAATCAACATTGCATCAAAGAAATTCACGTTAGTATATTGGACGTCATGACGAAGGTCCGATCAACAATCGGCAAAAGGCTTCGGACATCGGGCATCGGACCAAGAAGTGTGGTGTTACGCCAAGGAGATCGGGATTATGGAGGTCAACCATTGATTGGGCAACAGGCTGCAAGAGAGGAAGGTGCGCCAAAGAACTGGACGAAGCACCGACCATTAACGTACCGAGCAATAGGAAGTTGATTCGTGTAACTGACTAGATCAAAGTGGAGTTAAGGTTTTATGTGTGTAAGATTAACTATGATAATGATAAAGACAAAGTGAAATAAAGGCCGGAATCAAGTACGATGGAATCATTGGGAGTTTGAGAGTTTGACGAAAGTCTAAAGATTTGTTGGGAGTGCTGTCGGAATTGGTCGACAATGAGTAAGAGCTTGCCGAAGGGTTTTCGGAAGTTCGTGGAGCTCACCGAGAAAGATCAGAGCTTGCCGAAGAAGCTCATCGAAATTCTTCAAGATCATTGTGAAGTCTAAGAGCTTACTAGGAGTCCGTAGAATGGTGTTCGAGGGTTCATCGGAAGACTGCCGGAAGTTCACCGGAAGCTTGTCGGAGGAAGACTTAATGTGTCGGACTTTGTATTAGCTTAGGAAATATCTTTAATTTTATATTTAATACATAATTAGAGTTAGGATTAAGTGTTAATCCTATATCCCTGGTAGGGGCCAATTGGGCCCGATAATAGATTGGTTTGGGCCGGGTTTAAGGCCCAACCAAAAGTGTTAGACCTTCTCTGGTGGTGGCACCGCCCAGGTCCAACTCCCTAGGTTGTATTGGGCGGTGGTATCGCCCAAACTAGGCGGTGGTACCGCCTAGACTAGGCGGTGGTACCACCCAGTGATAGAGTACTTGGGCAGTGGTACCACCCAGTACACTGACCATGTTAGTATGTCAGGTGGTGGTATTGCCAGACTGGCGGTAGTGCCGCTAGTGTCAGGGTCAAACTTGCGGTGGTACTGCCAGTGAGGTGGTGGTATTGCCAGACTGGTGGTGGTGCCGCTAGTGTCAGGGTCAAACTTGCGGTGGTACCGCCAGTGACAGGCGGTGGTACCGCCAGTACCCAGTAAATCCAAGATGGGAAGGTTTTTGGCTCTAAGTTTGAATCAGATTGGAGCCTATAAAAACCCCTCCCATCCTTGGGTTGAACATACAAGCACACTGAATCAAAAAGTAGGAAAGCTCTGTTAAAATCCTTTCTTTCCTCTAGTCTTCACTTGTATTCGAGAGAGGAGTGTGTTAGTACTTGTAAGGGTTACCTCCTAAGCCCGTCAAAAGGAGAGAGCGCTGTAAAAGGGAGTCAGTCCTTGCCCGTTGGAAGGAGGATAGCTAGTGGAAAGCTGATGGCCTCAAGTGAAAAGGAATCAAGAGTGGTCGTAGGTCGTATGATCGAACCACTATAAATCGGTTTGCATTTATATTCTTACAATTCACTTTACTACATACCATCTTCACTTTGATGCTCTACTTCCTCATCTTCTTCTTATAAATCACTTCAAGTTTAAACCATCATTCATTATGGATTTAATCAAAATGAAATATCTTTCTTTTCGTATGAAGTTTTCAAAAATATTTTTAAATCGTCGAAATTTATCGTTCTTAATTGTTGCACTAATTCACCCCCTCTTAGTGCCACTCTAGATCTCAAGAGCACTTAGGCACTATTTAAGCCTTTCATTCGGCCCAACATAGCCCCAATGCAGGCCTAGTTGGCCCCTAACTAGGTTGGCCCAATTGTAACCCAATTAAGCTAATCCTACTCTGATCTAGACAAGTATTATAACGTAAATTGTAATTAGTTGCCCGACATGTCCTTAGTCTATCGGCGGGTCGGACACTTTAGTGCATCGTCCTCTCTTTCGGCTTGTTGTCCAATCAACAGCTAACCTCCATAACCTCGATCTCCTTGGCACAACTCTGCTCCTCTTGGCCTGATGCCCGATTTCTTTGTCCGAAGCTTTCTACTGATCGTCGATCGGACCTTTGGCTCGACATCCAATCTCTTAACATGATGTCCTCCGGTGCAACATTAATTCTTCCTGCGTCAATTGTCTAATCCTATTCGAGAGTATACCTACGTGACTCAAAACACAGTTAGATTACCAAAACATAATCAATTAGTTTCATCATCAAAATCTAAGATTCTAACAATTGCCAATCTAACTAACATAAATATAAATCTTGAAATGAACTTCTTACTATCAAGACAATTTACAAAATCAGTATCTGAATATTCTGTTATAGTTGATCTGATCTCATGAATGTGAGCATATAATCTTTCATCCCTTACAAATATCTCATTACTTTCTTTATAGCTTTCCAATATTTCATTCCTAAGTTATTCTGGTATCTACCCAACATTGTAACTATAAAACTGATATTTGATATTATATATATTTGAACATATAATATACTTTTAACAATGCATGCATAAGGAATATCCTTCATTTGATTCCTTTTTAGGTTATTTTTTGAATATTGGTTTTAACTAAAATTTTCAGCTCTAGTAATAGGCATGTTATTGGTTTGAACAAAGCTGCATATTAAATCTCTTTAAGACTCGATTAATATATTATTTCTGAGATAGTCCTAGTAATCCTTGAGATTTATTTTTGAATATCTCAATACTAATAACATAAGCTACCTCATTAATATCAATCATCTTAAAATTCTCATTGAGAAACATCTTGGTTTCGTGCAATAAACCAAGATTCCTATTAGTAAGCAAAAATATTATCTACATATAAGACCAATATAATAAACTTACTTTCACTAACCTTCAAGTATATATACTAATCAATAGTATTTTTTTAAATCCGAAGGAAGTAATAGTATCATGAATGTTATATACCATTGTCTGAAAGCTTGTTTAAGGTCATAAATAAATTTCCTAAGTTTGTAAGCCTAATTCTCATTTCCTTTTTCTATGAATCCTTCATATTGATCCATATAGATTTTCTTATCTAGATCCCCATTCAAAAATACTATTTTTATATCTATTTGATGCAACTCAAGATCATAATAAGCTACTAATGTCATTACGATCCTCAAGGAGTCTTTTTTAGAAACCAGAGAAAAAAAAATCTCATTGTAATAAATGCCTTCGTTTTAAGAAAAATCTTTAGCCATAAGTTTGGGTTTATATTTTTCGATATTACCTATTGAGTCATATTTTATCTTAAAGACCCATCTGCAACCGACAATTTTATAGTTATTGGGTAATTCAATAAGTTCCCAAATATCATTTAGGTCAATCGATGTTAACTCTTTTTTCATGATATTAAACAACTTTTTAGAATTGTATTTTCGATGACTTATGAAAATGATAAGGAGTCCCTTTTTTATCCTTGTGTCATAATCTGATTATTGTGGATATATTACATAATTATCAAAAATAGCATATCTCTTTTTTTCTTTAAGATCTTCTAAAAAATATCGGTTGTGGTTGTTTTATAAGATCATTAGTAATGACATTAACATCATATGAGAGTTTATCAATATTATTTTATTGTTCACCCTCATTAATTTTTTCAATGATTTGAAGAACAACAATCTCTCAAATAGGAGATGATAAAAGAGGATTAACTTGTACCTCCTCAATATTAAAATTGATCCACCAAGATTTTTCACTCCCACTGATTTCACATTTTCTTGTTGAATCTTGGATTTTGATAATGAAATCAATTGATGAATTTATGACTAATAACCGTTTTAGAAAAGTGATGTAGGTAAAACTTTGATATTGCACATAAATCATAAAGTAGGAGAATAAGACGTTGGGTAGAAGAGCACCATGTTAGAGATTAGATGTTGAGCCAAAAGATTGATTGACATATCGGAGGATGGATTACGTGCCAGGAATTCGAGCATCGGGCTAGAAGGATTAGACATTACGCCAAGATCGGATGTTGTGGGAGTTTAACATGCTGATAGATTGGGCAATATGCCGAAGAAAAGGATGATACACTGGAAAATAGGACAAAGTGCCAAATGACATGCCAGACAATATGCTTCATGATTGTAATTATTAAGTCTTGACCAAAGTAGTTTAGAAGTCTAATTAAGTTGGTTTTGGATGTAACCATGCTAACTTAATTAGGAATCTATTGGGCTTGAATCAAGGCTAAATTGAACCTATTAGAAGGCCAATTCAATGACCTGAGATTAGGTCAAGCAGTAGTGTTGAATCTTAGATTTTGATGATAAAATCAATTGATAAATTATTGATCTAATCCATGTATTGAGAAAAGTAATGCAGGATTAACTACGATTGTGAAAAAGGCATAAAGCAGAAAAATCAGATGTTGGGCTGTAGTCAAAGAATTGGGAGTTCACCAAAAGCTCACCGGAAGTTCACCAAAAGCTCGCCGAGAGTTCACCAAAAGCTTATTGGGAGTTCGCCGAGAGTTTATCAGGAGTTTGTCGAAAGCTTGCTAGGAGTTCATCGAGAGTTCATTGGGAGTCCATTGAAAGCTTGTCGAAAACTCACCGGAAGATCACCGGAAGTTTGTCAAGATTTCATAAGAAGATTAATTGATATACTGGATAACTAAGATTGCTTAGTTAATATCTTAATTATTATAGTTAGGACTTAGATTGAGTTAGGTTTGAGAGAAAATCCTACTAACTCAATTATGAGCCAATTAGGCCTTAATTAGGGCTAATTTGGGCCAGACTAATGGCCCAATCAATGATTGGCTCGACAATAGAATTGCCTAAGGCTCGGCCTCCCAAGCAGAGTCTGGGCGGTGATACCGCCCAGACTTAGCAGTGGTATCACTAGCCTTTAATGGTTGTAGGCGATGGTACTACCCAGCCAAGTGATGATACCGCTAGAGCTCAGTCTCTAAGACTCTACCAAGCGATAGTACCACCTAATCTGAGTGGTGGTACTATTAGTGCAAAGTATGCCAAGCGATGGTACCGCCTAGAATTGGTGGTGGTACATATTAGTCATAAGTGCTCTACAAGCCAATCACATGAGTGATGACATGTATGACTTAGCATACACTCTTTTTACTTATTATTATTTGATATTTTATCACTTTATCTTACGTGTTGCATATATTGTGATGTCAATGGATCTATGCAATGGGAGTCGGATCGTGATGAGATCACGATAATGAGACTGATTCACCTTTAAACATAGACTCTAAATAATTCCAGTCATAGGTTACTCGAGAAGGATATCGAGATAACTAGATAGACTAGTGTGCTATATACTCATCCATATGATGGAGGTGGTTGGTCTCATAGTTGCTCGTATAGGGACACTAAGGATACAATGCAGTTGCTCATTGGAGAATGAGTTCACTGATTGATCCGCCCATAGAATATTGGATGGTTGATGATACCTTATTGTCAGACAATGATTCTATAGTCCCAGTAGTGTATCTGGTCCTTAGACTTGAGATACCAAGGATGTCCTATATAAGTACTCCATACTTTGATACCAGACTTATAGGTTTAAAAGTTTCAAATCTAGTATAGCCGATCATTGGGAGTGGTAGCTAATCTTACGAGAGCTATTGAGTATCGATAGAGGATCATCCACTCTCAGTATTATAAGAGAAATATCCCATATATTCTTGCTCAAATAAATCCTTGGCGAAGGTTGTTCGGATTGAGAGAGAGAGTTCTCCGGGAGAGTTTGATTATAGTGAGACTCGAGGAGAGACCGTATGGGCTTAACAGCACATGCTTGGTATAGGATCTCTGGGATATTAGATAGATGAGGGACTATAAGTATATGGTAATTGAGGACAGATAGGTCTAAAGGATTGGATTCTCCTGTATCATTTGAGGACTACGGTATAGTGGCCTAGTACGTCCGCAAACGATGAGTCGAGTAAATTATTATAGAGATAATAATTCACTGAGCTAGAAGGATTTCTAACAAGTATGACTCATGGCTAGCTCAATATTGGGCCTAAATGGTCACACACATATGGTAGGTATTACGACGAGTAGAGGTTCGGATATGAGATATCTGTCGGAGCCCCTATCTTATTGGATATCCATTAAGCCCCTGAATTATTGGAACATATAAATGAGATCCAATAAGAGCTAATAAGAGATTATTGGGTAGAGACTCACTAATCTAAGAGGCTTAGGTAATTGGATGGAGATCCAATACCTAATAGGGTAGGATCCATTAGGGTTAAGTTGATAGGGAACCTCTATAAATAGGAGGAAACCAAAGGCCCATAGGCTAGGATTTTTTAGCAGCCACCTCCTATTCTCCTCCCCCTCTCCTCTTCAGCTAGTAGCCCCAATTTAGGGCGTGTGGACAGCAAGAAGGGCCGGCCCCTTCTTGATTGTATAGTGCACAAAGCAAGGAGTTTTGAGCAATGATTTGAGGAGCATCATCGTAGCCCCTGCCATGTGGATCATTGAATCTCATATTTTGATGATGAAATCAATTGGTAAATTGTTTGATCTAATCTATATATTGAGAAAAGTGTGCAGAATTAACTACGATAGTGATCAAGGCATAAAGCAAAATAAAGTGCTGTAGTCAAGATCGATCAATTCATTGGGAGTCTGAGAGTTTGTCGGGAGTCCGAAAGTTTGTCAAGAGTGTTGTCAGAATTGGCCAAGAATGCATCAGGAGTTTGCCAAAGTGTTCACCGGGAAGTTTGTTAGAAGTTTGTTTGAGCTCGCCGAGAAGATTAGAGCTTACCAAAGAAGCTCATCGGAACTTGCTAAGAAGATCCTCGTAAAGTCCAGGAGCTTACTGGGAGTCCGTTGGAAAATGTCCAAGAGATAATCGAAAGTTCGTCGGACGTTCGCTGGAAGTTCACTATAAGAAACCTAGACTTACCGAACTTGTTTTTGTTAGTATATATCTTAATTATCTTATTTAGTACGTAATTAGGGTTAGGTTTGGGAGGTAATCCTACTAACTTTGTTAGGAGCTAACTAGGCCCATAATTGGATTGTTTGGGCTAGATGCAAGGCCCAAACAAGTTGTTAAACCCTATCTAGCGTTGGCACTGCTAGACTGGGGTGGTGGAACCGCCCAGGGCTCAATCTCCCAAAAGCTTGGGCAGTGGTATCACCCAGACTAAGCGGTAGTACCACCCAAACTGGGTGGTGGTACCACCCAATTCCAATAGCTAGGACTTTGTCTAATGGTAGTACCGCTAGACTAGGTAGTGGTACCACCCAGTATTAGAGTCCATTGGTGATTGTACCCGTTAGGACCCCAAAAATCTAGGATAAGACCTTTTTCAGTGTCATTTTTTAAGCCAATTGAGGCATATAAATATCCCTTACTTCTCAATTGGTTAAGCATAGAGAAGTGAACAAGATAGAACCGAAACTATAGTTAAATAGCTTGTAAAAAGTTGAGAGTTCACCTTTACCATTTCTAAGTGTAAAAATTTATAAAAGGAGAGTGAGCCACTTGTAAAAGTTTTGTAAAGGGGTGATTGATGATTGATCTTTACCCTTCAAGAAAGATCAATAGTAGAAGCTGATGACCTCATCAGAGGAGGTATCGAGAGTGGACGTAGGTCGGACGACCGAACCAATATAAAATTGGTGTGTTCTTTTCTTGGTGCGTACTTTACTTTTGCTACATTCTACTTTATTTCATTGTAATTGCCCAATCTCCTCCTCTTTATTCACTTACAAACTTATTCGAATCAAGCATCTTTCCGAAACAGTTTTTGTCGAATGAAATATTTGCTAGTTATATGTGCCCTGTAAGCCAATCACATGAGTGATGGCACTTGTGACTTGATATACACTTTTTCTCTTTACTTATTATTTGGTATTTTATCACTTTATCTTGCGTGTTGCATATATTGTGATGTCCTCGGATCTGTGCAATAGGAATCGGATCATGATGAGATCACGATAATGAGACTGATTCACCTTTAAACACAGACCTTGAATTATCCTGGTCATAGGTTACTCGAGAAGGACATCAAGATAACTGGATAGACTAGTGTGCTGTATACCCGTCCATATGATGGAGGTAGCTGGTCTCATAGCTACTCATGTGGGGACACTAAGGGTACAGTGCAGGTGCTCATTGGGGAATGAGTTCACTGATTGATCCGCCTATGAAATGCTAGATGGTTATTGATACCTCACGTCAGACAGCGATTCCGTAGTCCCAATAGTGTATCTGGTCCTTAGACTTGAGACACCAAGGATGTCCTATATGAGTACTCTACTCTTTGATACGGGAGTTATAGGTTTGGAAAGTTCCAGATCTAGTATAACCGGTTATTGGGAGTGGTAGCCAACCTTACTAAGGCTATTGAGTGTCAATAGAGGATCATTCGCTCTCGGTATCATGAGAGAAATATCTCATATGTTCTTACTCAAACAAATCCTTGGCCAAGGTTATTCAGATTAAGAGAGAAAGAGTTCTCCGGGAGAATCCAACAAGAGCAAGACTCGAGGAGAGACCATATGGGCCTGACAGCACCATTCCCAGTATAGGGTCTTTGTGATATTGTATGGATGAGGGACTATAGATACATGATAACCGAGGATAGATAGGTCCAAAGGATTGGATTCCCCTTTATCGTCTAGGGGCCGCGGCGTAGTGGCCTGGTACGTCCGTAGTCGATGAGTTGGGTGAATTATTATAGAGATAATAATTCACTAAATCAGAAGGAGTTCTAACAAGTATGACTCACGGCCAGCTCGTAATTGGGCCTAGAGGGTTACACACATATGGTAGGTGTTGCGATAAATAGAGGTTTAGATATGAGATATCCGCTGAACCCCCTATCTTATTAGATATCCATTAAGCCCCTAAACTATTGGATCCTAAGATGAGATCCAATAATTGCTTAATAAGAGATTATTGGGTAGAGACCCACTAATCCAAGAGGCTTGGGTAATTGGATGGAGATCTAATACCCAATAGGACAAAAGATCCATTAGGGTTTTCAGGGGTCCTCTATAAATAGGAGGCAACCAAAGCTCTATAGGCTGAGGGTTTCTTTTGGTAGCCACCTCCTGTTCTCCTCTCCCCAGAGAGAGAGAGATGCATCGTTGCAATCCCTGCTATGTGGATACCGTTAGAGAGGACGCTTGACCTCCTTCATTCTCTCCCACAGATCTGTAGGAATTTAGGGATATACGATCTCCCTAGGTATCTTCTTTTACACGTGCAATTTTACGGATTTATTTTTGACGCACCGATCTTCGCACGATGATGAAAACTTTCTATGGGAAATCTAGGTTTTTTTTTCTGTTCTTCCGTTGCGCATGTGATGTCGCTCCCTTTAAGGATTTCCCAATAGTGATATTAGAGCCAAGTTGTTCGTGTGAAGAACGGATCTTAAACTGCATGTGTTGTGTTTTGGATCTACTTTTGATGCCAAAATCATTGGCGCAAAAGGGCCAGGAAGGGCAGCAACTGTTGCTACCCTTGCTGTGTTCGTGCATCGGTCGTAAGGCTGCTTGCAGCCTTGCTGTCTGCACAGGCAGTAGCCACCAACCGACGGGCTATTGGCCACAAGCAGGCTACCTACGGTCTGCTCATAGGGGCGCAGGCTGGCTGCTAGCTACAGGGGCGCTGACGGGCTGCTAGCTGTAGAGGCCCTAGTGGGGTGCGAGCGGCAGCGCATGCCCACGGGCAATGCGGCGGCTGCGTCGCGAGCGGCAGCGCCGCCCGCATGGAAAGCAGGCGTCGCCACCCCGGCGCCCTCCCCACGTGCAGGGGCTGCCGCTGGCAAGGTGGCGGCGGCCGCAGCCGCAACGCAGGCGGCTAGGGGTGAGGAGTTAGGGTGTTAGGTTAAAAGATGGTTTTGCCCCTCGGAATTTCAGAAATTCTAGATTCTGCCCCTTTTGATAGAATTACCAAATTATCCCTCAGAATTTTAGAAATTTTAGATTCTATCCCCTTTGACAAAATTACCAAAATACTCTTTTGGTCGAATTACTAAAATACCCCTGGGAATTCAAAAATTTCCTTTATGTCCTTGATTTCAAAAAATTAAATATGTTAATTAAATAGTTTAATTAACTATTATTTTTATCTAGTAGTCCTATAAAATAACATATACATGTGATGTATGATGTGGACAGATGATCATGGACCTATGATGTGATGTATGTACATGTGATTATTATTTTTGGGGCTGCGAGCCTCTATTCTTTTCTCATTTATTATCGGGCCTACGTACCTATAATTACGCTATAATTACATGACTAGGCACAGCGGTAGTGTGACTCACGAGGCTGAGACGCATGATCCGACGCATAGAGATGCGTTGAGATGCCGACGAAGCGAGATGGACGATCACAGGGCATAGAGATGCGTCGAAGTACACATAGATCTTGATGTGAGTGATTGGACCCACTGGCTCAGGCCTGATCACATTAGAATGTGGTCCATGATCATCTGGTGTGATTGCTCATGTGATGTGTGATTAGATATACACCTACTAGATATATATATATATATATATATATATATATATATATATATATATATATATATATATATATATATATATATATATTTGTATGCGATGTAGATATATATATTAAATACGTATATGTGTGACCCATTATGTTAGGAGACCAAATCAAAAATCCTCTCCATTAATAATATTAAGTCGGTAAACATGAGGTAATTAGATTGACCCACGTGGCCTTCCATCGTTATAGGTAGGAATCGATTCCCGGTGTAGGTTGAGTTGGTCAAGTCCCTCGAGACTCACCTATATTGCATCTCGCTATCTTATCTACAATATAGAGATGTCATTGGTGACCTGAGGACATGGTATGCTTGGTCGAGTCCCTCGAGAGTATATCACCAAATCAGACTCATCTTGTAACGATGGTGATGGCTTAATCGAATATCATGGTTGGTCGAGTCCCTTGAGGCTATGGTGGTTCGGAGGCTGAACAGGATGGGAATCACAAGGAGTTGTGATTGGCAAGAGTTGCCCACCTTTACGGGCTTAACGTGATTGGTCGAGTCCCTCGAGATTACGTTAAGACGTCGATTGGATCATGATCCCCACTAGAGATCCGTCGGGGGTCTCCGATTCACATACCAGAGGGTGTTGTATGTCTCACGAAAAATTAGTGGGAGTACATTAAGATAGAAGTCCTTATCTTAACTATTTAATTTTTACAAAGTCTGCATGTTATTTATTTCTGCTACATCTTTAATTTCAGAAAATGTTGCTTTCAAATCCTTTACATGGCATACTTGATGCCAACCGCCTCACTGGTCCAAATTATATGGATTGGCTTCGTAATCTGAGAATCGTTCTCACGGTAAAGAAAATCGCATATGTCCTAGATACAGTGATCCCTACACCCGATGAAGGGGCAAGTGAGGATGAGATCGCTCGTTATGTGAAGTATTTAGATGATTCCACTCTTGCTCAGTGTTATATGTTAGCCTCTATGGCTACTGAGTTACAGAGACAGCATGAAAATATAGATGCTAATTCTATACTCCTGCATCTCCACAAACTGTTTGAGGAACAGGAAAGAACTCAGCGATATAATATATCAAACAGTCTTTTCCGTGCTAGGATGACTAAGGGGACACCGATTCAGAACCATGTTCTTAAGATGATTGAGTGGATCGAGAAACTCACAGGTCTAGGAATGGTCTTAGAGGATAACCTGTGTGTGGATCTTGTACTTCAGTCCCTACCAGATTCCTTTTCTCAGTTCATAATGAATTTTAATATGAACAAACTTGAGGTGACCCTCCCAAAGCTCCTCAATATGTTGAGAGAAGCAAAGAGCACCATCAAGAAAGAGAAGCCAGTTCTCTATGCTAGTGAGACTAGAAAGAAAAGAAAGGCTGAGAAGACCCTTAAGAAGGGCAAGGGCAAGGGTGAAATGGGTAAGGCAAAGGTTGCCAAGAAAGACCAATAAAGGATAAAGCCAGTGCTTCCACTACGACAAAGATGGGCATTGGAAGTGTTGAATCTCGGATTTTGATGATGAAGTCAATTGGTGAAATATTTGTTCTAATCTACTTTGTCGAGATAAGTGTGCAGGAATAACTACGATGGGAAGGAAACATAAAGTGATTTACCGAGGTCAAGTCCGTCGGGGGTTCAAGAGTTCATCGGAAGTCCGAGAGATTTTCGGAAGTGTTGCCGGAACCATCCAAGATCGAATCAGGGACTTGCCGAAGTTTTCGGAAGTTCATCTCAAAGATCGTCGAAGGTTCGCGAAACTCACCGGGAAGATTCGGAAGCAAGCCGAAGACTCGTTGAGCTCGCCATACAATCCGGAGTATGCTGGGAGCCCACTGGAAGTAATCTGAGGGAAGCATCGAAAGGCTGCCGGAATCTCGCCGTAAAGCTTGCCGGAAGTTGACTTGAAGAGTGTCGGATCAAATCACATTGAGTTATGTTTTAGGTTCGTAGTTTGCACATGAGTATAGCAAGGATTTAGGAAAAAATCCTGCCTAAATTCAGTGGGGGCCAACCGGGCCTCTACTGAGCCAAGTTAAGACTTAAATAGGGCCCATTCGGCTTTGTCCGAATGGGGCAAGCGATTGAACCGCCCAGCCTGGGGCGGTGGCACCGCCTGGCTGGAGCGGTAGCACCGCCCCTGTACACAGACGGGCGGTGGAACCGCTTGTCTGGGGCGGTAGCACCGCCCCTGCACATAGACAGGCGGTGGAACCGCCTACCTGGTGTCACAGACAAAATTGTAAACGGCTTGTTCGGTGTAATGCTTATGCATGTCCATGTCCCTTTTGGTTGGTTGTCACTAGTAAAACTTGTAAAGGGCTTGCCAAAGGCAAAATGCCCCATTTGAGCGAGTTTGTAAGCCATTGTAGGCTTGTACATAAAGCTTGCGTCGAGTGCATACTTGTATTAGAATTTGGTCTGTAGTGGACCAATTTTATACCTTTGTTGTGCAAGCATTACGAGCTTGTAATATGCATGGTTAGAATTTGCATTGGCTATAAAGTGTTTGCTAAAAGAGTGGCTTGTGGATCCGTGTGAAGCGCTTTCTCTATCCGTTCTCTCTTTCGTAGGTCTAAGGGATTCTAGGAGATTTCGGGAGGCGACCTTTGCGGTGATACGCATTGGTGCCGCCAGGCAAAACCAGCTAAGTCCGTGACGGATGGTATCGAGGCGGGACAAGCCCACTTACAAACACTTAGCATGCAAGCGTGGGGATCTAGCGAGGCACCACGAGTACAACAAGCTAAGAGGAATTGCGGAGCGCACAAAGGTCGGGATGGCTGAGTTCGGCGGTGGCTTGGCGTTAACACCCGGACTTGGCGGTGCTCGAGGCAAGCAGAGTGCTTGGCAAAGGATGAGACCGTGCAAGGTGGAGTGGGTTATTCAACGATCGAAAGAGTTGTTAACTCAAGGAATTCGATACTCATGCAAGGCCTTGCATGCGGACGATGGATTGTTCGCAGCCATCCCAAGACGACCGAAGGTCGGCGCCATGGAGCATTAAAACTTTCTCTTCGGCATGTGCAGGATACTTTCGTAAGAGGCTGAAGTGTGCAGCAGGTTCGGCATGTTGCTAGACCCGGAGAGTGCGATGCGAGCGTGTATTGGTGAAATGTCACAATCTAGCAAGTGCATTTGCAAAGCGAGAATTAGGCCGCAGTTTGTTGTGAAGTAGTTCAAGGGGATGGTGGTCTCCAAAACTTCCAAAGGGAAGGAGGTGAAGAGTGAAATTGCTCCAACGGGACATCTATCCAGGAGGGATAAGTCCCGATTCTCCATAGGGATAATCTTGTGCAATGAACCGCACTAGTTGAGGAGTACCTCAAGTCGAAGCTCGATGGACCGAGTGAGTGGTAAGGAGTCATTGCATAATCTCGCCAGTGGTGATGCGTTGGTGGACGCATAGCGAGATCAAGTGGGGGAGCAACCCAGGCAATACAAAGTGAAGGCACACTTAGAGCCGATAGTGAGATCGGACTCCACAAAGGGCTGACCCGTGAAATGGTGGGCGTGAAGGCCACCATTAACGCAATGCAAATCGAGAAGCGGAACAACTTGGGGGTAACTTGTTGATGTACCCAAACCGCATGAAGGGAGTTGGCGAAGAAGATAGAACGATGGAGCGGAGGCTTGGAGCTTTCCTTAGGCAGAGGTCAAGGACATGGACTCTTGCGAGGCGGGAATCGGATCATGTCGTTCCATGGGTTTCATATTCGGATGGAGCCGACTCATCTTGTATGGTGCCAAAGACAAAGGGAGCTTTGAGGCACATGCACCTTATCTCGATGAAGCATTTGGGGAGATTCTAAGGCGACGATTTCTTTGAGAGCAAAGTTAGTGTCAATAGGCCTTGACACGGGGCAAGAGGATGCAGTAGATACTCTTGAAGAATATGCCATAGTATTGCTATTCAAGTTGCCATGAGGAAGCGGTGCGCGGAGATTATCTTTGGTAGAGGCGAGTCCCGGGATCGGACAATGGTGCACCTATTTCAGCGAAGTTAGGGGACTTGAGCTGCTAGGCGATGGGTATCCTAGAGCTAGGCTTCGTCCGAGTGTGACCCGAGAGTGGGTGGACGAAGGTCGATTGCCAAAGGAGCGAACATAATCGAAGCTGGCGAAGGCCCTACGATGTGTTGGTGGAGTCCACACATGGTAATATCGTAGTTCGAGTTCATACCACACGGATCAGAATGCAAGGAGATGTCATCAGGCGATGACATGATGCAGCGGATCATGGTGGAATGGTTCGTGACAAGTCGACACACACGGTGAGTCCCATGGGGGGACTAGATCATGCAGAAGTATGATCGGGAGCGTGACTAGGAGCTCAAAGTCGGTGAACAACACGACGGCAAGAAGAGCTATGGATTCAAGCAGTGAATGCCATGGTACGCATGAGGCGGGTCTTCCGTCGTGCACGAATGTTGCATTCAATGGAAGCCTTGGACATCAGCTTATGGGGGTTGTGCACTATCGAGAAAGAAGTTCATATGCAAGTACCGGGAGTCCCATGTGAGGCTGGATCATGCGAGGTATGATCGGGCGGTGAAGAGTGGAAGCGCTTTAGAGCTCACATTCGCTTAAGGGAGCCGGCAAGTCGGTGGACAAGGCCGAGTGGCGAACATTGCAGCCAATGAAGCCAAGGAGAAGCAGAAATGGTGCAAGCCACCAGCAACATGAATGGCAGTGGCCATACATGGGTGTTGTAATCTGTCTTTCCAGCGACCAAGTGGAACTGCTCAGAGAACACTGAGGTGTCGAAGCAGATGGTCAAAATAGGGCGAAGAAGCAATGACGAGTCCAAGAGGATCTTAGCTACCCAAGATCAATCATCGGTTAGATTGAAGGTGGACTTAAAGGAGTGCCACAATGCCGTGGAGGTGAATCTACCGATCATGAAGAAGGGATGTAGATGCGAGACAACGGATAGTAGTGCCATGGGCGTTGCAGTGCCATGGTACCATAGAGGCGGGACTTCCGGGGAGTCATCAATCCCTTGCTCTCATAGAGGGAGAGCACTTGGTCGTGATATGGGTTGTGGAGGAGGAGAATGCTTTTGCAAACTCCATGTACCAAGACAAGTGAAGAGGCGAAGCTAGGAACCGTAAGACCGGTGTCAATAGACTTTCCATCAAGATAGCCGTGAGTGAAGGACTTGGTCGATGCAAGAGTGCATGACCAAGGATCGGGCAGCGATGCAGCGGTGCTGTACCTTTGCTACTCGGAGAGTGGCGACAGAGAAATGGAGAAGGCGGTACAATCCCAAAGGCGACCAGATCTATCGGAGACTTACTCCAAGTTGGAGTGATAACTTCTTGCATTCCAGAAGTTCAAAGGGCAATGAGAAGGCGAATCATAGTAGCTGACTCAGTGTAAGGATTGCAAACACTTCAAGTGCTTCGAAAGTGTGAGCTAAGAGCAGGCGAAGTCTAGTAACCAGCTTGATGCACGAATTACAACCTCGAGGAGGCGGGTGAAGTCAAGTAACCTTTGCCTTCTCAACTCTCAAGAGAATGGGCGGAACCGAGTACCCCAGCTCTCTTAGTTATCGCGGAAGGAGCTCTGCACAAATTTGAAGACCCTTCAAGTAACTAATGGAAGATAACGGTTGTCAAGTCCTCACCAGCGGTGATCGGTGCTCGAGTAGTATGCGCTTCATTTCCCAACTGAATGCCAATCGAAAGCGGAAGTGATGCGAGCCTACTTGGGCAAGACAACTAAGTGGAAGAAGATTCGATGGGCAAATTTTGCGGAGGAAGGACCTGAAAAATTTAAAGGTTGCGGCGATGCTCGTTAAAGCTCCAACAAGCATCTATCGATTCAAGATACGAAGAATTTGAAAGGCGGCGCATATCAAAGATGGTCTTTTCCTTCATCGGATGAATCTCTGCAAGACTCGGCAGGATCGGCACAACTTCGACCCACACCGAGTGAGTTATTGGCGAGTTGAAGCAGCATGGCGGATTAAAGTTCGACGACTCAACAACAACAAGTGGAGAGCAATTGGGAGCCAAGAGGCGCATTGCAGCAGGAGCAGAAGATCGAAGATCCAACAAAGAAAAGAAGTTGCAGCGTCAGCAAAGGCTTCGACGAGGACGTCAAAGGAATAAGTGGGGGAGAATGTCACGGACAAAATTGTAAACGGCTTGTTCGGTGTAATGCTTATGCATGTCCGTGTCCCTTTTGGTTGGTTGTCACTTGTAAAACTTGTAAAGGGCTTGCCAAAGGCAAAATGCCCCATTTGAGCGAGTTTGTAAGCCATTGTAGGCTTGTACATAAAGCTTGCGTCGAGTGCATACTTGTATTAGAATTCGATCTGTAGTGGACCAATTTTATACCTTTGTTGTGCAACTGTTCTGAGCTTGTAATATGCATGGTTAGAATTTGCATTGGCTATAAAGTGTTTGCTAAAAGAGTGGCTTGTGGATCCCGTGTGAAGCGCTTTCTCTGTCCCGTTCTCTCTTTCGTAGGTCCTAAGGGATTCTAGGAGATTTCGGGGAGGCTGATCTTTGCGGTGATACGCATTGGTGCCGCACGGCTTAGGCAAAACCAGCTAAGTCCGTGACACTGGGGCGGTGGCACCACATCGTCGATCCAACGGTGACACGAGTGATGTACCGCCTCATTGACCAGAGCATTAGAACTCCAAATTGATTTCAAATTTGGAGCCCAATTTTGAATCCACTTTGGATCTATAAATACCCTCCCCCCCTTTCTCAGCTGAAAGGGCACCCTTTTGAGCAAAATTCTTAAGTCTTGAGCTTTTGTAAAGTGTTTAAAAGTCTTGTTCTTGCTAAGTGTTCACCTTCTTCTTTTCTTGAAAAATCATGTACAAGTGTGAACTTCTTGTAAAGGGCTGTAAAAGGGGTATTTGATCCTTCCCCTTCAAAGGATTTGATAGTGGAAGAAGGAAGCCTCATCGGAGAAGGCTTCGGAAGTGGATGTAGGTCACCTTGACCGAACCACTATACATCGCTACGTCTTGATTGTGTGAGTGTTTAAATTTCTGTTTTACTTTGCTGCAAGCCTTTACTTTACTTGCTCCACTTCATTCTTATCTTTGTATGCATGCTTTAAAGTTAGAACACAAAAATCGGTTTCAAACGAAACGTTGTTTTCATCGTACGAAGTTTCCGAAGCTTGTTTTAAATTACTGAAAAATCCATCGTTTTATCCGCTACACTAATTCACCCCCCCTCTTAGTGCCTTTTAGATCCTAACAATTGGTATCAGAGCCAGGTTTGCTCTCATATTGGTTTAAAACCCAAGAGAGATGGCCTACTCCGGTATGCAAGAGGGTCTCTCCATTACTCGTCCGCCTATGTTTAATGGGTGGATTATACGTGATGGAAGACTTGTATAAGGATTTTCTCATTTCCATGGACTTGAACTTTGGAACATTGTTGAAAATGGCTTTGCAAAATCTTCTCTTCCGATGAGTGAATGGAATGAGTCGGAGAGGAAGATTTTGCTCAATGCAAAGGCTTTGAATGCCTTATTTTGTGCGCTTGATAAGAATGAGTTTAATCGGGTTTCTATTTGTGAATCGGCATTTGATATTTGGCGCACTCTTGAAATCACTCATGAAGGCACTAGCCGAGTGAAAGAGTCCAAAATCAACATTCTTGTGCATTCTTATGAACTTTTTCCGATGAAACCAAATGAGTCCATTGGAGACATGTACACTCGCTTTACGGATGTCATCAATGGACTTAAAGCTCTTGGTAAAGGTTTTTCTAATTTTGAATTGGTAAATAAAATTTTAGGATCCCTTCCAAAGTGTTGAGATCCAAAGGTCACGGCCATTCAAGAGGCTAAGGATCTTAAAGTATTTCCGCTTGAAGAATTTATTGGCTCTCTAATGACTTACGAGATGACGTGCCATGCTCATGAAGAGCTTGAGAACCCCCTTCCAAAGAACAGGAAGGATATGGCACTTAGAACACAAGAAGACCACTTGAAAGGAACATCAAGTGATGAGGACAGTGACAATGACATTGTGCTTCTAACTCGAAAGTTTAAGAAATTTATAAGAAAGAACAAATTTAAAAATGACATAAAAAGCAAATTTGAACACAAAAAGGACCAAGTCATTTGCTACGAATGCAAGAAGCCGGGACACTTCAAGAATGAATGCCCTCAAGCCAAGAAGAAGCAATTCAAGAAGAAAAAAGCCTTGAAGGCCACGTGGGATGATTCAAGTGACTCTGAGGTTGAAGAAGCTAGCAACAAAGAGGAGGCAAACTTCGCACTAATGGCATTTGGAGAAGAGGTTAGTGAGTTACTTAGTGAAGAATTATCTTTCGATGAACTTTCTATGGCTTTTCATGAGTTATTTGATGAATGTAGAACTATTAGTAAAAGTTCAATTTGCTTAAGAAAGAGCATGCTTTATTACAAAGTAAGTTCAATAGTCTTCAAAACCCTTCTCTACCCCCATGCTCTAAGTGTGAAGACTTAGATGCAACAAAGAGGGAGAACTTGCTACTCAAAGAGACCCTAAACAAGTTCAAGGTCGGTAGCAAGAGCTTAGACATGATTCTTGCCAACAAAGGTCACGTAGGAAATAGAAGTGGTATCGGATTTGTGAGAGGTTCTCACCAAAATCCCACCACCTTCGTTAAAGGGCCTACATTGCGTGTATCACCTCATTTGAAATGTAATTTTTGTGGCAAAACAGGACATGTTGCCTACAAATGTCCATTCAAGAAAATTAATCCACAAAAATTGATATGGGTTCCTAAAGGAACCATAAACAGTTCAATGATTAATTACAAAGTAAGTAGATCATTTTGTAAGGCACCCAAAATCAAATGGGTACCTAAAAACCATCCTCTTTTGTAGACAAACTCACAAGCTAGGAGCAAAAAATTGTATCTTGATAGTGGATGCTCAAGGCACATGACCGGAGATCCATCTCATTTCTCTATGCTCTCTAGCAAAGAAGAAGGATATGTCACCTTCGGAGACAACAACAAGGGTAAAATCATTGGCAAGGGAACCATAGGTAACAAATCGAGTTTTTCAATTGATGATGTGTTACTAGTTGATGGTTTAAAACATAATCTTTTAAGTATTAGTCAACTATGTGATAAAGGTTATGTTGTTAGATTTGAATCTAATGTTTGCATTATTGAAAAACCCAACAACAACATATCCATGATTGCTTTAAAACAAAACAATGTCTACACCATAAATATTGATGAATTAAGTAATGAAATGTGCTTTTCGGTTTTGAATGATGATGCTTGGCTTTGACATAGGAGACTAGGCCATGCAAGCATGAAACTAATCTCTAAGATTTCATCTAGAGAGTTAGTAAGAGGTATCCCAAACATGAAATTTGTTAAGGATAAGGTATGTGATGCATGTCAACTAGGAAAACAAATAAAGATTAGTTTCAAGTCAAAAAATCAAATTAGCACCACTAGACCATTGCAATTGATCCATTTGGACTTATTTGGACCAATTGACATAACAAGCCTAGTAGGTAGCAAATATGCCTTTGTAATTGTGGATGACTATAGTAGATACACTTGGACCTATTTCTTGGCTCATAAAAGTGATTGTTTCAAATGTTTCTCTAAATTTTGTAAACTTACTCAAAATGAAAAAGGCTTTATGATTTCATCAATTCGAAGTGATCATGGAGGTGAATTTCAAAATCATGACTTCCAAAATTTTTGTGAAATAAGCGGATACAATCACAACTTCTCTACTCCAAGAAATCCACAACAAAATGGAGTAGTGGAAAGGAAAAATAGAAGTTTGCAAGAAATGGCTAGAACCATGTTAAATGAATATAATTTACCAAAATATTTTTGAAATTTGAAGGCGTGAATACGCTTGTTATGTTATGAATAGAGTTCTAGTGAGACCATCCCTATCTAAAACTCCATATGAATTATGGAATGATAAAAACCCAATGTTTCTTATTTTAAAGTTTTTGGTTGTAAATGCTTTATTTTAAATGAAAAGGATGCCTTAGGAAAATTCGATGCAAAATCCAATGAAGGCATATTTCTTGGTTATTCTTCAGTTTCTAAGGCTTTTCGTGTTTTCAACAAAAGAACCTTACTTATAGAAGAATCTATTCATGTGGTTTTTAATGAAATTTCTGAATTTAAAAAGAAAGATTTTGATGATGATTTTGATCTTGATAATTTGAATTTGAATGAACCCTCTCCTCAAAATGACAACTTGGATGCATCTTCTTCCCAAACTTCCTTACCCAAGGAATGGAAGTATGTAGATGCTCATCCCAAGGAGTTTATTATAGGAGATGCATCGAAAGGGGTTCAAACTCGCTCTTCTTTCAAAAATTTTTGTGCCCATGCCGCTTTTCTTTCTGAAGTTGAACCAAAATGCATTGTTGATGCCTTGAAAGATGATTCATGGGTTATCGCAATGCAAGAAGAATTGAATCAATTTGAGAGGAATGAGGCTTGTTCCTAGACCTAATGACCACTTAGTTATTGGTACTAAGTGGGTCTTTAGAAACAAGCAAGATGAATACGGTATCATGGTTAGAAACAAGGCTAGACTAGTGGCCAAAGGTTTCAACCAAGAAGAAGGTATCGATTATGAAGGGGCCTTCGCTCCGGTGGCAAGATTGGAAGCCATTAGGATGCTCCTTGCCTATGCTAGTAGTAAAGATTTCAAATTATTTCAAATGGATGTCAAAAGTGCATTCTTAAATGGTTTTATTTCCGAAGAAGTGTATGTCGAACAACCACCCGGATTTGAAAACTCTTTATTTCCTAACCACGTGTTTAAGCTAACTAAGGCTCTATATGGTCTAAAACAAGCCCCTAGGGCTTGGTATGAGAGGCTTAGTTCTTTTTTAATTTCAAATGTTTTCACTAAAGGCAAGGTTGATACTACATTGTTTATTAAACATTTTGAAAATAATTTTCTTATTGTTCAAATTTATATTGATGATATTATTTTTGGGTCTTGTAATAAATCACTATATGAATTATTTGCTAAGGATATGAGTGATGAATTTGAGATGAGCCTAATGGGAGAACTAAATTTCTTTTTAGGACTACAAATCAAGCAACTAAGTTGGTATCAGAGCAACTATTTCTAAATCAATCAAAATACACATTGGAATTGTTAAAACGATTTAACATGGATGGATCAAAAGATGTTAGCACTCCTATGAGCACCTTCGTTAAATTAGATATGGATGAAAATGGAGAAAGTTTTGATCAAAAAACTTATAGGGCATGATAGGTAGCTGCTTTATCTCACTGCAACCGGACATGACATCATGTTCAGTGTAGGGCTATGTGCAAGATTCCAAGCTAATCCTAAGCTATCTCACTTGAAAGCTGTCAAGAGGATTCTTAGATACCTTAAAGGGACCCTTAATCTTGGATTATGGTATCCAAGATCTGACAATTTTGATTTGAAAGCTTATGCTGATGCGGACTTTGGTGGATGTAAATTAGATAGAAAAAGCACATCCGAAATATGCCAATTTCTAGGACATGCACTTGTTTCTTGGACTTCCAAGAAACAAAATTCGGTTGCACTATCTACGGCAGAAGCTGAATACATAGCTGCAAGTGCATGCTATACACAGGTTATCTGAATGAAAAATACACTAGAAGACTATGGAATCTACTTAAAAAACATTCCTATAAAATGTGATAACACGAGTGCTATTTGTCTAACTAAAAATCCAATTCAACACTCTCGAACTAAGCACATTGACATTAGGCATCATTTTATACGTGATCATGTAAGTAGTAGAGATGTCACCCTTGAATTTGTTGATACAAATCATCAATTAGCGGACATTTTTACAAAACCTTTAAATGAGGAACAATTTGATTTTATTAAAAGGGAATTAGGCATGTTGAACTGTCCAAATGAGTAAGTTCTATTTGATGATATCTTTCCTTGAAATTATGGTTTTCATCGATTTGATTCCACACATTATGGTTTTCATCAATTTGATTCCACAATTCTAATTATGGTTTTTTGGATTTGATTCCACACATTCTGATTCTTTTTGACTTCATCCCATCTCTAAGACCATTTAAAATAAAAAATTGAAATGCGGATATTTTTTGTGCTACGCGTAGCACCATGAGATCTGGCGGTGGCACTTTGGGTAGTCGATCCCAGCGGTGGAACCTTTCTTTGAGCAATAGTACCGCCCGAACACCCCTTTTATACGGGGTGAGTTAGGGCCGGCGGTAGAACCGCCCGAACACTCTTCCTCACCTCTCGACACTCATCTCAACTCTCTCAAGCATCATTTTGGTATCATTTCTTCCCTCTAGAAGCCTAAGAAGGAGGTCTTACTTTGATTCAAGCTTCCTACATCTCAAAGGAACAATCTAAGGTAAAAACAGAATTATTTCTCTTTCCTTTTCTTGTCTAAATTAATTCCTTTCTTCAATTGATTATTGATCAATCCTAGATAGAAATGGCTCCTAGAAGAACATCAAGAGACAAAGGAAAAAGGATGGAGGTAGATTCATTTGACCAATCCTTGTTTAGATCACAAGAAGCTTCCCTTAGATTTTCTGAACTTGGTTCTAGACCCATTCATAAAGGAAAATATGTTGATTTGAATCAATTTAGGGAACCTAGAACCTATCATGTGGATTGCAGACTTAGAGGCCTTACCCATTTTGTAAATTATTGAACCTGTTTATCACGCTTAGTTAAATTATTCTATGCTAATTTAAGCGTGACGATGATGGCTTGTCAACTTATCTTCTAGGTAATGAGATCCAAATATGTGATAATACTATATGCTCATTAATTGGAATTGTTGAAAAGAACTAGGATGTTATTTTCGAGGAAAATGGGATATGGACACAGTTGGTGCCACCCACTCTGAAGCTTTAGAAACTGTGTTTGCAAACCCAAATTTAGGTATAATCCCCAAGAGTTGTGAACATTTACTACCTTTTAACTCTAAGATTTTGCATCACATTCTTATAAGCATTGTCATTCCTAAACAGTTTCATCATGATGAGATCAGTTTCACTGAGTTAGGTATCTTATATTGGATCATAACTAGACAATATTTTTGTTTTGGTTACCTAATTCGGTAACACATGATAGAGGTCCTTTCTAAAGGATCAATATTACCATATGGAGGTTTAATAACTAAACTATTGCATGCCCATAATATTTGCATTCCACTAAATGAAGAAGCAATACAAGTGGACAGATTTAATATCATTGATGTTAAACTACTTAGGCGACTTAGGTGTACATTCGAGCATGGTATAGGGTTAGACAACCTAGGAGATGTGATATACCTCCCCACTAGTAGACCATCCTGAAACACCAGTCCTTAGGGAAATGAATCTCCTCCTCCCGATCCTTTTGTTGCAGCTACATCAGTGACATTTTCTGCTCCATCTTCTGACGATCCGATCATGAGAGAGTTAAATGAAGTAAAACTACAGCAAATTGAAATTTTGAAGGAAATGCGAAAGATGAACCTAAAGATCGATCACATGTATAGGCATCTTGGCATTCCTCCTGAGGAGTAGCTTGCTGTATTTTCTTTTTGAACGATATTGTATGTTGACATATATGTTGTATTATCTTCATTATATCTTGACATATATGTTGTCTTATCTTCATTACATCTTCTTGGCCACTGTGACATGATTTTCGGCTTTCTAATTGATTTCCTTTTCCACATTTGTGATATTTTTCGGCCATCCTTTATTGTTACATTTGAATCCCTTGTTACCTTTTTGTTGATGACAAAGGGGGAGAAATAATATGTGTATTGCCATATGTTGACAAGTTATATGCATTTTCCATGCTTTACAAGATATTGCAAGTTAAAATGCTTATTTAGGTTCTTGATATCATGTTTTTAATTATGTATACTTCATTGATATCTTTGATACCTATTTGACATCTTATTGTCCAACATCAACTTTGTCAAATTTATTGTGTTGAATTCAAAAATTGAATTCAAGCAATTCTTTCTTTATGGCATATAGATAGGGGGAGTCAAGAGTAACTCCATCACCAATTGATTGTCATCATCAAAAAGGGGGAGATTATTGAATCTCGGATTTTGATGATGAAGTCAATTGGTGAAATATTTATTCTAATCTACTTTATCGAGATAAGTGTGCAGGAATAACTACGATGGGAAGGAAACATAAAGTGATTTACCGAGGTCAAGTCCGTCGGGGGTTCAAGAGTTCATCGGAAGTCCGAGAGATTTTTCGGAAGTGTTGCCGGAACCATCCAAGATCGAATCAGGGACTTACCGAAGTTTTCGGAAGTTCATCTCAAAGATCGTCGAAGGTTCGCGGAACTCACAGGGAAGATTCGGAAGCAAGCCGAAGACTCGTTGAGCTCGCCATACAATCCGGAGTATGCTGGGAGCCCACTGGAAGCAATCAGAGGGAAGCATCGGAAGGCTGCCGGAATCTCGCCTTAAAGCTCGCCGGAAGTTGACTTGAAGAGTGTCGGATCAAATCACGTTGAGTTATGTTTTAGGTTCATAGTTTGCACATGAGTAGAGCAAGGATTTAGGAAAAAATCCTGCCTAAATTCAGTGGGGACCAACCGGGCCTCTACTGAGCCAAGTTAAGACTTAAACAGGGCCCATTCGGCTTTGTCCGAATGGGGCAGGCGATTGAACCGCCCAGCCTGGGGCGGTGGCACCACTTGGCTGGAGCGATGGCACCGCTTGGCTGGAGCGGTAGCACCGCTTGGAGCGAGCGTACCGCCAATACCTGACGGCGGTGGAACGCTATGCGGGCGTACACCGCCTACACCTGCGGTGGAACCGCCGCAAGCGTGGCACCGCCCTATCGTCGATCAACGATTAACACAGCGGTGGCACGCTCGCACTGGCACCACCTCGACGAGCATTGGAACTCCAAATTGATTTCAAATTTGGAGCCCAATTTTGAATCCACTTTGGATCTATAAATACCCTCCCCCTTTCTCAACTGAAAGGGCACCCTTTTGAGCAAAATTCTTAAGTCTTGAGCTTTTGTAGAGTGTTTAAAAGTCTTGTTCTTGCTAAGTGTTCACCTTCTTCTTTTCTTGAAAAATCTTGTACAAGTGTGAACTTCTTGTAAAGGGCTATAAAAGGGGTATTTGATCCTTCCCCTTCAAAGGATTTGATAGTGGAAGAAGGAAGCCTCATCGGAGAAGGCTTCGGAAGTGGATGTAGGTCACCTTGAACCACTATACATCGCTGCGTCTTGATTGTGTGAGTGTTTAAATTTCTGTTTTACTTTGCTGCAAGCCTTTACTTTACTTGCTCCACTTCATTCTTATCTTTGTACGCATGCTTTAAAGTTAGAACGCAAAAATCGGTTTCAAACGAAACGTTGTTTTCATCGTACGAAGTTTCCGAAGCTTGTTTTAAATTGCTGAAAAATCCATCATTTTATCTGCTGCACTAATTCACCCCCCCTCTTAGTGCCTTTTAGATCCTAACAGGAAGAGGAACTACAAAGAGTACCTTGCAGAGAGGGCAAAATAGAAGCTTGCAGAAGCTTCGGGTACATTCATGATCAGTCTCCATTTGTTAGAATCTTTTGATAACATATGGGTATTGGATACCGGGAGTGCTTATCATATTTGCAATTCGTTGCAGGTTCTGGCAGGAACTAGGAGATTGAACAAAGGCGAGATGGACCTTAAGATGGGCAATGGAGCAAAGGTTGCTATAGTGGCTGTTGGTAAGATCACCTTACATTTTTCTGGTGGAGCTATCATTGCATTAGATGCATGCTATTATATTCCTTATATTATCAAAAACATTATTTCCATTTCGTATTTGACAGTTAGTGGATATAAATTAGTTTTTGAGAACAATGGTTGTTCAATAATATTAGATGATCAGATCATCACGAGAGGAATATTGCATAATGGTTTATTTATTCTAGATATAGCTCCACATATCATGAGTGTAAGTGAGTCTAAGAGGAAACGAGAAGAGATGAATATTGCATATCTTTGGCATTGTAGGCTAGATCACATCCACGAGGGAAGGATTCAAAAGTTGCTAAAAGATGGATATCTAGATCCATATGACTATGAGTCATATGCGACATGTGAATCTTGCCTTCAGGGAAAGATGACCAACTCTCCATTTAGTGGAACTAGAGAGAGAGCCACTGAGTTACTAGAACTCGTACATAGTGATGTATGCGGTCCCATGTCGACTCATGCCATAGGTGGTTACTCCTACTTCATTACTTTCACTGATAATTTCTTAAGATACAGACATGTGTATTTGATGAAGTACAAGTCTAAAGCTTTTGAGAAATTTAGGAAATATAAAAATAAAGTGGAGAACTAAACAGGAAAGAGTATTAAAACCCTTCGATCAGATCGAGGAGGTGAGTACTTGAGTATAGAGTTCACCCAGTTCCTCAAAGACTATGAGATCTTATCCCAATAGACACCTCCTTATACACCACAGCTTAATGGTATATCAGAAAAGAGGAATCGCACACTGTTAGGCATGGTGCGTTCCATGATGTGTTTCGCCGACCTACCCATCTCATTCTGTGGATATGTCCTAGAGACCGCAGCTTACCTTCTGAACAGAATTCCAACCAAGTCAGTGATGTCTACTCCATATAAGATATGGAATGGGAAGATGCTTGATCTTAAGATTATTCAGATTTGGGGCTGTCCTGCCCACGTTAAGAGACACAACCATAACAAATTGGAATCTAGAATGGAACGGTGCAAGTTCGTGAGATACCCCAAGGAAACTTGTGGGTATTATTTTTATCACCCTGAGGACCAAAAGGTTTTTGTAGCCAAGAGAGCAGTATTCCTTGAGAAGGAACACATTCTTGGTCGAGATAGTGGGAACATGATAGAGTTGAGTGAGGTTGGAGAACCTAGCTCAAGCACCATTCCAGAATCTGTTCAGATACCTAACACACAAGTTCCAACTTTACATAGGTCCGATAGAGTATCTCATCCTCCTAAGAGATATGTGGGATATATCAGAGGAGAGGATGTTGAGGATATTGATCCTCAGACCTACGAGGAGGCTATTATGAGCATAGACTCCGAGAAATGATAAGAAGCCATGAATTCAGAAATGGATTCCATGTACCCCAACAAGGTTTGGAACCTAGTTAATGCACCCGAGGGTAATGTACCCATTGGCTGCAAGTGAATCTTTAAAAAGAAGATTAGAGTAGATGGAAAGGTAGAGACCTATAAAGCAAGGCTAGTGGCTAAGGGGTATCGTCAAAGGCAAGGTGTTGACTATGACAAAACTTTCTCACCTATAGTCATGCTAAAATCCATTCGAATTCTATTGGTTATTACAGTATACTATGATTATGAGATCTGGCAGATGGACGTCAAAACCGCATTCCTCAATGGTAACCTCGAGGAGAAGGTGTATATGATACAGCCTGAGGGATTCGTGTCCAAGGATAACCGAGATAAGGTGTATAAGTTGCTTAGGTCCATTTATGGATTAAAGCAAGCTTCCCGAAGTTGGAACTTATTTGATGAGGCGATCAGATCTTATAACTTCGTTAAGAACGAAGATGAGCCTTGTGTGTATAGGAAAGTAAGTGGAAGTACTATCATCTTTTTGGTATTATATGTGGATGACATCCTGATCATTGGGAATGATGTAGAAATGCTTTCCACAATAAAGACTTGGTTATCTAGGCACTTCTCCATGAAAGACTTAGAGGAAGCATCCTGTATATTAAGGATATGGATCTATAGAGATAGATCCAAGAGGATGCTTGGCTTGTCCCAGTCCAGGTACATAGACACCATTGTCAAAAGGTTTGGCATGAAAAATTCCAAGAGAGGTCTCATACCAATGAGACATGGAATATCACTTTCTAGGAGTATGTCCCCAAAGACTCCTAAAGAAAGGGCACACATGGATATGATACCATATGCATCAGCGATAGGTTCTATCATATATGCTATGCTATGTACCAGGCCTGATATAATGCATACTCTGAGTGTCACGAGCATATATCAGGTAGATCCAAGCTTGGAGCACTGGAAAATAGTAAAACATATCCTTAAGTACTTGAGAAGGACTAAGGATCTTTTACTGGTATATGGAGGTAGTAGCCTAAGGGTTGAGGGCTATACGAACTCGAGCTTCCAGTCCGATGTCGATGATAGCAAATCTAATTCAGGGTATGTGTTCACCCTGAATGGAGGAGCAGTATGCTGGAAGGGTTCCAAGCAAAACACTACTACTGACTCGAGCACAAAGGCAGAATACATTGCTGCAGCAGAGGCAGTAAAGGAGGGAGTCTGGATGAAGAAGTTCATCACAGATCTAGGAGTCATCCCGAGTAGCTAGGAATCGATTCCCTTAAATTACGATAAATACAGGGCGATTACTCAAATAAGAGAACCCGAGTCTCATCAGAAGTATTCTGAGGAGGTTCCAACTTATTAGATAGATCGTGGCCCGAAGAGATGTAGCAATGGAAAGAGTTCCATCCGAAGATAACATTGCAGATCCACTAATAAAGCCATTGACTCAGATTGTCTTTGAGCGTCACAGAGGTCTGATGGGGATCAGACATGTTGATGATTGGCTTTAGGTCAAGTGGGAGATTACTAGTCATATGTGCCCTGCAAGTCAATCACATGAGTAATGACACTTGTGACTTGATATGCACTTTTTCTCTTTGCTTATTACTAGGCATTTTATCACTTTATTTTATGTGTTGCATATATTGTGATGTCCTTAGATCCGTGCAATGGGAATCGGATCGTGATGAGATCACGATAATGAGACCGATTCACCTTTAAACATAAATCCTGAATTATCCTGGTCATAGGTTACTCGAGAAGGACATCGAGATAACCAGATAGACTGGTGTGCTGTATACGCATCCATATGATGGAGGTAGCTAGTGTCATAGCTACTTGTGTGGGGACACTAAGGGTACAGTGCAGGTGCTCATTGGAGAATGAGTTCACTGATTGATCCGCCTATGGAATGCTGGATGGTTATTGATACCTCACATCAGACAGCGATTCCATAGTCCCAGTAGTGTATCTGGTCCTTAGAGCTGAGACACCAAGAATGTCCTGTATGAGTACTCCACTCTTTGATACCGGACTTATAGGTTAGGAAAGTTCGAGATCTAGTATAGCCGATTATTGGGAGCGATAGCCAACCTTATGAGGGCTATTGAGTGTCAATAGAGGATCATCCACTCTCGGTATCATGAGAGGAATATCCCATGTGTTCTTGCTTGAACAAGTCCTTGGCCAAGGTTATTCGGATTGAGAGAGAAAGAGTTCTCCGGAAGAATCCGACAAGAGCAAGACTCGAGGAGAGATCGTATAGACCTGACAGCACCATGCCCGATATAGGGTCTCTGGGATATTGTATGGATGAGGGACTATAGATACATGGTAACTAAGGATAAATTTCCAAAGGATTGGATTCCCCTGTATCGTTTGGGGCCTGCGGCATAGTGGCCTGGTACGTCCGTAGTCGATGAGTTGGGTGAATTATTATAGAGATAATAATTCACTAAGTTAGAAGGAGTTCTGACAAGTATGACTCACGGCTAGCTCAATATTGGGCCTAGAGGGTCACACACATATTGTAGGTGTTGTGACGAATAGAGGTTCAGATATGAGATATCCGTTGAATCCCCTATCTTATTGGATATCCATTAAGCCCTTGAATTATTGGATCCTAAGATGAGATCCAATAATTGCTAATAAGAGATTATTGGGTAGAGACCCACTAATCCAAGAGGCTTGGGTAATTGGATGGAGATCCAATACCCAATAGGGCAAAAGATCCATTAGGGTTTTCAAGGGGCCTCTATAAATAGGAGGGAACCAAAGCTCTATAGGCTGAGGGTTGCTTTTGGTAGCCACCTTTTGTTCTCCTCTCCCTAGAGAGAGAGATGCATCGTTGCAATCCCTGCCGTGTGGATACCGCTAGAGAGGAGGACGCTTGACCTCCTTCACCCTCTCCCACAGATCTGCAGGAATTTATGGATATACGATCTCCCTAGGTATCTTCTTTTATACGTGTAGTTTTACGGATTTGTTTTTGACGCACCGATCTTCTCACGATGACGAAAACTTTCTATGGGAAATCTGGGGTTTTGTTTTCTGTTCTTCTGCTGCGCATGTGATGTCGCTCCCCTTAAGGATTTCTTAATAGTGGTATTAGAGCCAGGTTGTTCGTGCGAAGATTGAATCTTAAACTACTTGTGTTGTGTTTTGGATTTGCTTTTAACGCCAAAATCATTGGCGAAAAAGGGCCAGGAAGGGCAGCAACTGTTGATTCATCATACGAAGTTTTTTGAAATCGCTTAAATTTAATGTTTTATCTATTGATTCACCCCCCCCCCTCTTAGTGCCATTCTTGATCCTAACAATTGGTATTAGAGCGAGGCAACTGTTGATTCATCATACGAAGTTTTTTGAAATCACTTAAATTTAACATTTTATCTGTTGATTCATCACCCCCCCTCTTAGTGCCATTCTTGATCCTAATAATTAGTATTAGAGCGAGGTCACTCTCATTTTGGTTTGAAACCCAAGAGAGATGGCATTTGTCAGCAACCAAGAGGGTCATTCAATCACACATCCACCCATGTTCAATGGGACGGATTACACCTATTGAAAAACTCATATGAGAATCTTTTTGATTTCTATGGATTTTGAGTTATGGAACATTGTCAAAAATAATTTTCAAAAGTCTTCTCTTCCAATGAATGATCGGAATAAGTTGGAGAAAAAAACTCTCTTTAAATACCAAGGCTTTGAATGCCTTATTTTGTGCTTTAGATAAGAATGAGTTCAATCGAGTTTCTATTTATGATATTTGGCACACACTCGAAATCACACACAAAGGTACTAGTAAAGTAAAGGAGTCTAAAATAAATCTCTTAGTTCATATTTATGAATTATTTTGGATGAAACCAAGTGAGACCATTGGAGATATGTACACCCGATTTATGGATATCGTCAATGGTCTAAAAGCTCTTGGTAAAAGTTTTTCTAACTTTGAACTTGTAAATAAAATATTAAGATCCCTTCCAAAGAGTTGGGACCCTAAAGTAATAGTCATTCAAGAGGTCAAGGATTTGAATAATTTCCCACTCGAAGAACTTATTGGGTCTTTAATGACCTATGAGATGACTTGTAATGATCATGAAGAGCTTGAGAATAACCTTCCAAAGAATAAAAAGGATATGACACTAAGAACTCATGAAGATCACTTGAAAGAAAGTTCAAGTGATGAGGACTATGACGATGACTTGGCACTCTTATCAAGAAAGTTCAAAAAATTCATAAAAATAAATAAATCAAAAAATAATAATAAAAATAAAATTAAACTAAAAAAACAAGTTATATGCTACGAATACAAGAAGTTGGGACATTTCAAAAGCGAATGTCCTCAAGTGAAGAAGAAATAATCAAAGAAGAAGAAGACACTCAAAGCAACGTGAGATGATTCGAGCGCATCCGAAGACGAAGAGCAAAGCAACAAGGAGATTGCTAACTATGCGCTAATGACAATTTATCTTTCAATAAGCTTTTAAGTGCTTCTCATGATTTGTTCGATGAATGTAGAATAATGAGCAAAAAGTATAATTCTTTGAAAAAGAAGCATGCCCTTTTAAATAATGAATTTGAAAAACTTAAGCATGATAATCCTTTATTACCTCAATGCACCAAGTGTGACCACTTAGAGGCACTTGAGAAGGAAAACTTGCTACTCAACGAAACTCTAGAAAAGTTTAAGGTTGGTAGCAAGTCCTTGAACATGATCCTTGCCAATCAAGGTCACGTTCATAGAAGAGGTGAAATCAAATTTGTGAGTGGCTCTCACCAAAATCCAACTATCTTTGTTAAAGGCCCTACCTTGTATGTATCACCTCACACCAAATGCAACTTTTATTGCAAACCCACACATTTTGCTTATAAATATCCATTTAAGAAATATAGTCCACACAAATTCATTTGGGTTTCTAAAGGAACTGTAAAAAACTCTATCCAAAACGATAAGTTAAGAAGATTGATTTTGAGGCACTCAAGGTCAAATGGGTATCTAAAATCATCCTTTTTTGTAGACATGTTCATATTCACAAGCTAGGAACGAGAAACGATATCGCAATGATGCATGATCATAATCAAGCTTACCAGCTCAAACAATAAAAGGTCATTGATTGCCTAATGATTGAAATATGATAATCGTTAAATTTCCACCTTGAATAACGATGCTAAAACACTAGTATTGAGACTAAGAGACATTAGCTTAGGTGACCTTGATAGACTTCTTGAAAAGTAATATTGATGATGATATTGATTTCACTTACATTATGTTGAGATTCAAGCTTTTGTAATTCTTGAAAACACTTAACCAAACTTCTCTCTTAATATTCTAATTATCAAAATTTTCATTTATCAGTCTCCCTCAATCCTCCTAAGGAAAATGCTTTAGATATCTTTTGATGATCATGATATCTCCTTGTATGATTAAATTTCTATTTGATGAGTTATCTTTCTTAAGAGAAATAAGTTCATTCAAATTGATAAACAATGAGGGATAGAAGTGATTTGAATGATGTTGTTTCGCTTAATTAAATACATGACAATTAAGTCAAACATTCAATATTAGACTCACTATAAAATAGATATTAAATGAGGAAGATTAATTGATCAAATAATTGAAGTGTTGCAAGCCCAAATTACCTAAGTGAATGTATCACATTGGTGGCACCGTTGAAACTGGTAAGAGCACCGTCAGGACATTCTGTTCCTAGGCGGTGGCACCACCTAGATGGTGGTGGCACTGCCCAAGAGTACTCTATATAAAGGCACTTTAGGGCCGGTGGTAGAACCAACCCTAACACACTTCACCTCCCTAAAAAATCCTCCCCTTCCTCCCACCTTCATCCTCCCATCTTCTCAAATCTTGGGATCAATTTTACTATCTTTTGGGAAGATCTCTACAAAGGTAATCTTTGAAATCTTTCCCATGAATTCATAAATTATTTATACCCTTTTACACTTGTTTCCTTCATTATCAATGTTTGTAGACCAATGACACCTAGAAGATCATCTAGGGACAAGGGGAAGAGGAGAGTAGATGAAACTTATAACCCAATTCTATTCAATTCAAATAATAGTGCCATTAAGTACCATAACTTTGAATCTAGAAATGTACACAAAGATAAATATGCAGATCTAGATGAATTAGGGGACTTAGAGCCTATCTGATGGTTTATTAATCTAGATGTTTTACCTATTGTGTAAATTTATGAATCGATATACCCTAGGCTTATTCGTTTATTTTACAACAACTTAAATGTGGATGAAGATGATAATGTATCAATCTACCTCCTAGGGCACCATATACCTATTATGAATAGTGTAATTTGCAACCTCATAGGAATTTTTGAGAAAAAAAGAGATTGCTATTTTAGAGGTTAATGGGACTTAGATGCAATTGAAGTCACCTATTCCGAAGCTTTAGATATCATTTTTGGAAACATGAACTTGTCGATTGTTCCTAAGAGTTGTGAACACATGCTGCCCTTTAATTTCAAGTTACTTCATTATATCATAATAAGCATTTTACTCCCAAAGCAATATCATAATGATGAGGTAAGTTAAATGGAGCAAGGAACAATGTATTGAATCATGATCAAACATCAAAATTGTTTTGGGTATTTAATATGATAAAATATAATCGACTTTTCAACTAAAGATTTAATGCTTTTTTATGGTAGTTTAATCACTAGGCTATTGCATACACATAATATTATGATACCACCAGATAAAGAGATCATTAAGGTAGTAGATATAATGTAATCAATAGAAATCTACTTAGATGATTAAGGTGCATACTAAGAAATGAAATTTGGACTAGGCAACCTAGAAGAATCGATCCTCCCCCTCCTAAACCCGAACCTGAAGCACCAATACTTAGGAGTAGCCAGTCTCCTCTCTCTAGTCCCTTTGATGCTGTACCGATGGATCAAACACCTTCATCATCTACCGATCCAATAATGACTCATTTGGATCAACTCAAATTACAGCAAGATGAACTCAAATTGTAACAAGATGAGATCTTAATTGAAGTGCGACAAGTACATCATAAAATTAATACCCTGTATAGACACTTTGGCATATCACCCGATGAGTAGTTTGTATGTTGTACTCCTTATGTACTATGATTTTATGAGTTGTAATGCACTTCCTAACTCACTTTTTATTCTCTATGTTGTAATAGTACATATTTCCTTTTAAGTTTCGTATGATGCACAAGTTAAACATGTTGAATTGTTCGAATGCATGAGTTTGTTATATACCTTTTTCAGACTTTTTTGATCTATTGTGATTTGAGCCTTTTATCAAATTTATTTTGGTATCATCTTTTTGATTTCATAAATGAAGCTTTTATCGAATTTATTTCATATTTTCTTCCTCCTATCTTGGTATCAAATTTATTCATAAATTTTTGATACCTTTGCTCTATCATTTGAAACTCTTAAAATCCTCACTCATGTATTTTATTGACTAATGTACCTTCCATGGATTTTACTCTTGTGAATTTTTGATAAAAAACAAATTTTATTAACTTGCATATTTTTGCAAAGATTATAAATTTATTTGATAAAAACAGCATTTATAAATTTTATTTGATAGAAACGACATTCACAAACTTTTATTCATGGACTTTACTTGAAAAAAATGTCAAAATATTATTTGCGGATGTCATGAAATGACTCTTGAATCTCTTTATTCATTTTTTTTTATGCCATGAGCTTTTGATGAAAAGTAGAAGTTTTATAAATTTTTAATAGCTTGAATGCTCTCTTTTCCTTCTACTTCATGAATTTTATTTGATAGAAATACAGATTTCATTCACATCTTTAGCTCTTATTGTGAGTCTTTCTTGACGAAATGATTTTTTGATCACTCGAATGAATTGTTTTCCTTGTATTATTTATGAACTTTTAATATCTCAATTCTTCTTGATAAATGCACTATTCATGGAATTTTTCCTTCTCCCTTTTCCCTTTCAAGAAGAATCCTATCGCAACAAGTAAAATTTGCTTGCTTAAAACAATTGCCCATTTCCTTTTTGTTGATGACAAAGGGGAAAAAAGTGGCAAATTGATGGAAACTTGGCATTATGAATGTTTGAAATATGCTTTATATCATAAATGCATAAAATATATCGTTTGTATCGTAAAAGCGTAAAAAGTATCGTATGAATCATAAATATTTGAAATGAATCATGAATGCTTGAAACTCATCATAAATGAGTGAAATGTAACATGTATGCATTAAAATGATAATTCTTTTTATCATGGTCATTATCATATCAAAATAAATGTCTATCACTTTGATTTGATATCGAACTTATCATGCTTAATTTCCTACTTGAAATTGGTATCATGCCTCAATATGATAAATTATCTTTTGGTATCAAACTTGAAGTTTGTATCATGCTTAATTTCCTACTTGTAATTGGTATCATGCCTCAGAATAATGAATTGTCATCTTGTATCAAACTTGAAATTTGAATCTTGCTAAATTTCATATTTGAAGTTTGTATCATACTTGGAAATGATGGTTGTCTATCATCATTTGATATTGGACTTGAAAATGGTTGTCATGCTTTGACAATATTTTGGTATTGTGATAAATGCATGATATCATATTTTTGAGATGAAGAATCATGTTGTGCATGTCGATAAGTTCAAATACATGTAACTTATCAGTTTTTGCTTGAATTCAAGTGTGCCTTTTCTCAAGTATAACATATAGATAGGAGGAGTTAAGGTTAACTCCATCATCAATTGATTGTCATCATCAACAAGAGGGAGATTGTTGAATCTCAAATTTTGATGATGAAGTCAATTAGTAAATTATTTGATCTAATCTATATGCTGAGAAATGTATGCAAGATTAACTATGATAGCGATCAAGGCATAAAGCAAAATGAAGTGCCAGAGTCAAGATCGATCGATTTACTAGTAGTCCGAGAGTTCATCAGGAGTGCTGCTGGAATTGGTTGAAAATGCATCGAGAGCTTGCTGAAGTGTTCATCAAAAGTTTGCCGGAAAGTTCATCAAAAGTTCACCGAAGCTCACCGAGATGATTGAAGCTTGCCAAAGAAGCTCATTAGAACTCTTGAAGAAGATCGTCGTGAAGTCCAGTAGCTTACGGGGAGGCCATTGGAAGATGTCCGAAAGATCGTCGGAAGTCTGCCAGAAGTTCACTGGAAGCTCGTTGGAAGAAACCTAGACTTACCAGACTTATTTTCTTTAGTATATGTCTTAATTATTAAAGTTAGCACGTAATTAGGGTTAGGTTTGGAAGGTAATCCCTCTAACTCTGTTAAGAGCCAACTGGACTCGTAATTGGACTGTTTTGGGCCGGACTCGAGGCCTAGACAAGTTATTAAACCATGTTTAGCGATGGCACTACCATACTAGGGCGGTGGAACCACCTAGGGCTCAGTCTTCTAGAAACCTAGGTAGTGGTACCGCTCAGACTAGGCAGTGGTATCGTCTAGTTCCAATCGCCAAGATTTTGTGTAGAAGTAGTACCATCAAACTGGGGGGTGGTACCACCCAATGTCAAAGCCCACTAGCAGTGGTAATGCTAGAACTGGTGGTGGTACCGCTAGGACCCCGAAAAATTTGGGATGAGACCTTTTTTGACTCTACTTTTGAAGCTATTTAAGGCCTATAAATACCCCTTACTTCTCAACTAGTTAAGCATGGAACAGTGAACAAGATAGAACCAAAACTATAGTGAAATAGCTTGCAAAAGTTGAGAGTTCACCTCCACCATTTCTAAGTGTAAAAGTTTGTAAAAAGAGAGTGAGCCACTTGTAAAAGTTCTATAAAGGGGTAATTGATCTTTGCCCTTCAAGAAAGATCAATAGTGGAAGTTGGTGACCTCATCAGAGGAGGTATCGGGAGTGGACATAGGTTGGATGATTGAACTACTATAAAATTGGCATATTCTCTTCTTGGTGCATACTTTAATTTTGCTGCATTCTACTTTACTTCATTGCAATTATCGAATCTCCTCCTCTCTATTCACTTACAAACTTATTCAAATCAAATATCTTTTCGAAATGGTTTTTGTCGAATAAAATATTTTTGTCGTATGAAGTTTTTTGAAATCACTTAAATTGAATGTTTTATCTGCTGCACTAATTCACCCCCCCTCTTAGCGTTGTTCTTAATCCTAACATGGATATGTTGAATCTTAGATTTTGATGATGAAACTAATTGATTGTATTTTGGTTATCTAACTATGTTTTGAGTCATGCAGGTCTACTCTTGATCAGGATTAGACAATTAATGCAGGAAGAATCAGCATTGCACCGGAGGAGAACACGTTATGTCACGAACTTAGCTGGTTTTGCCTAAGTCATGTGACACCCTTGCGTGTCTGTCCGTAAAGGTCAGCCTCCCTGAAACCTCCTACAATCCCTTAGGACCTGCAAAAGAGAAGATAAGATAGAAAAAGTACTTCATACGGGATCCAAAAACAACCCTTTCAGCAAACATTTTATAGCCAATGCAAATTCCAACAATAAACTTCACTAGCTCAGAACAGTTGCACAATAAAGGTATAAAAATTGGTCCACTATAGATCGAAATCTAGTACAAGTGTCCACTTGATACAAACTTTATATACAAGCCTACAATGGTTGCCAAACTCACTCAAATAGGGCTATTAAGCCTTTGGCTAGCCCCTTACAAGCTTTATAAAGCTAGAACAAATTGAAAAGACATGAACATGCATAAGTATTACAACGAACAAGCCGTTTACAATTTGTCCGTGACATTCTCCCCTGCTTATTCCTTCGACGTTCTCATCAAAGACTTTGTTGATGCTGCAATTCCTTGCCTTTGCTGAATCTCCAATCTTCTACTCCTGCTACGATGTGCCCCTCGACTCCCAGTTATTCTCCGCTTGTTGTTATTGACTTGTCGAACTTTAATCTGCCATGCTGCTTCAACTTACCAATGACTCTGACTTTGGTGTGGGGTCAGTAGAGTTAGGCTGATCCTTGTTGGTTCTTACAGATTCATCTGATGAAGGAAAATGCTATCCTTGATATATGCTAGTCTTCAAATTCTTCTTGTCTCTTGAACTGGATAGAAGCTTGTTAGAGCTTTTGCTACTTATAGGTGCCCTACAAACCAATCACGTGAGTGATGGCACCTGTAACACACTGTGTCAATCTCTTTGTTTATGATTATTAGTATTTTCTCATATTATCTGGATGTATATTGTGATGTCCTTAGATCTATGCAATGAGAATCAGATCATGATGAGATCACGATAATGAGACTGATTCACCTTTAAACATAGACCCTAAATAATCTCGGTTATAGGTTACATGAGAGGGAGATCAAAATAACCGAACATACTAATGTGCTATATACCCATCCATATGATGGAGGTGGCTGGTCTCATAGCTGCTTATATGGGGACACTAAGGATATAGTGTAGGTGCTCATTGAAGAATGAGTTCACTGATTGATCCACTTACAGAATGCTAGATAGTTATTGATACCTCACGTCAGATAGCGATTTTGTAGTCTCGATAGTGTATTTGGTCCTTAGACTTAAGATACCAAGGATGTCCCGTATGAGTACTCCACTCTTTGATACCTGACTTATAGGTGTGGAAGTTCTAAATCTAATATAGCTGGTTATTGGGAGTGATAACCAACCTTATGAGGGCTATTGAGTGTCAATAGAGGATCATCCACTCTCGGTATCATGAGAGGAATATCCCATGTGTTCTTGCTCAAGAAAATCCCTAGCCAGGGTAATTCGGATTAAGATAGAAAGAGTTCTCCAGGAGAATCCGATTAGAGCGAGACTCGATTGGAAACCGTATGGGCCTGATAGCACCATGCTCGATATATGATCTCTAGGATATTAGATGGATGAGGGATTATAGGTACATGGTAACTGAGGGTATATAGGTCCAAAGGATTGGATTCCCCTATATTGTTTGGAGACTACGACGTAGTGGCCTAATACGTCTGTAGTCGATGAGTCAGTGAATTATTATGGAGATAATAATTCATTGAGTCAGAAGGAGTTCTAATAGGTATGACTCACAGCTAGCTCGATATTGGGCCTAGAGGGTCACATATATATGGTAGGTATTGTGATGAGTAAAGGTTCGGATATGATATATCCGCTGGAGCCCCTATCTTATTGAATATTCAATAAGCCCTTGTATTATTGGATCTCATGGATGAGATCCAATAAGAGCTAGATTATTGGGTAGAGACCCATTAATCGAAGAGGCTTGGGTAATTGGATGGAGATCCAATACCCAATAGAGTAGGATCCATTAGGGTTTACATGGGGGCCTCTACAAATAGGAGGGAATCAAAGGTCCATAGGCTGGTGTTTTCTAGTAGCCACCTCTTGTTCTCCTCGCCCTAAGAGAGGTGAGGATACTGTTAGAGAGGAGGATGCTTGACCTCCTTCATCCTCTCCTATGGATCTGTAGGAATTCAAAGATATATGATCTTCCTAGGTACTTTCTTTTGACGCATATAGTTTTCTGATTTGTGGATTTGTTTTTGTGCACCGTGTTTAATCTCAAATTTTGATGATGAAACTAATTGATTGTGTTTTGTGATCTAACTATATGTTGAGTTATGCAGGTCTACTATCGATCTGGATTAGACAGTTCACATTGGAGGAATTGACGTTGTGCCGGGTAATCGCATCAAGATATTGGATGTTGAGTCGGAGGTTTGATCGACAATCGACAGAAGGCTTCAGACATTAGGCATCGGGCCAAGAAGAGTAGAGTTGCACTAAGGATATCAGGGTTGTGGAGGTCAACCACCGATTGGACAACAAAACACAAGAGAGGATGATGCGCCGAAGAATTAGACGAAGCACCGACCAATGACGTGCCGGGCGACTGAATGTCAATTCACATTGTAATAATTGTCTAGATCAAAGTAGAGTTTTGTTTGTATGTGTGCAAGATTAACTACAATAATGATGAAGATGTAAAGCGAAACAAAGTCCCGGAAGACAAGTGCGATGGATCGTTGGGAGTTCGATGAAAGTCTGAAGGTTCGTCGGAAGTTCGCGGAGCCTACCAAGAAAGATCGGAGCTTGCCAAGAAGCTCAGTGGAACTCGCCAAGATCATCATGAAGTCCAGGAGCTTGCTGGGAGTCCGTAGAATGGTTTTTGAGGGTTCGTTGGAAGACCACCGAAAGTTCGTCGGAAGCTCGCCGGATGAAGTCTTGACTTGTCGGACTTTGTAATAGCTTAAAAAATATTTTTAAAATTTGTAGTTATTGGGTTAGGATTAGGTGTTAATCCTATAACCCAAGTAGGGGCCAACTGGGCTTTATTTGGGTTAATTTGGGTCGAAACCAGGGCCATTCAGCCTTCTGGAATAGTGTTGGAATAGTGTTAGAATAGTGCTGGTAGTGGCACCGCCCACGCTAGGTGGTGGCATCGCCTAGCACCCGAGAGCACTAGCGGTGGCACCGCTGGTTGGGCAATGGCACCGCCCAGTACCACTAGCATCGAGAAAACTAAGACAATTCAAATTTGGGCTTGAAATTTGAATCCTCTTGAGGCCTATAAATACCCCTCTCATTCATGGATGAAAGGAGGTCTAGAATTGAAAAAAGATAGGGAAAACTCTTATCAAATATTGTCTCTAAGCTTTGAGTGTGTTCTAGTCCAAGAGAGGGGTAAGAGGCCTTGTAAGGGTTATCTCCTAAGCCCGGCAAAAGAAGAGGTGCTGTAAGGGAGTTCATCCTCGCCCGTTGGAAGGAGGATAGCTAGTGGAAAGCCAGTGGCCTCAAGCGAAGAGGAATCGGGAGTGGATATAGGTCGTATGATCGAACCACTATAAATCGATTTACGTTTATCTTATTGTCATATACATTACTGCAAACCATCTTCACTTTAATGCTCTACTTCGTTGTCTCCTTACGTATGCTATCAAGTTAAAACGCAATCGAAACGGTTTCAAACGAAATGTTGATTTCAATAGTACAAAGTTTCCGAAAGTTGTTTTAAATCACCAAAGTTTATCGTATTTATCTGCTGCACTAATTCACCCCCCCTCTTAGTGCCACTCGATCCCTAACACATCGATCTTCGCATGATGATGGAATCTTTCATGAAAATCTAGGATGTTTTATTTTCTATTTTTCCATTGTGCATATGATATTGCCCTTGGATTTCCTAGCAGTGGTATCAGAGCTAGATTATTCGTGCGAAGATCGGATTTTAACTACGTGTGTTGTGTTTTGACATCAAAATCGTTGACGCAAAAGTGGAAAAGGGTAGCAACTATTACTGCCCTTGTGGATGGCAGCCTTAGTTGCCATCTGCATGCATGCGACAGTTGGCACCCGGTGGCCTGTGTGCAGGCGATTGCATGCAAGCGGCCAGCACGCAAGGGCCTGCACCCGTGGGCAAAAGCACTTGTGGGCAAGTGCTTGCCCGTAGGTGGTCGGTCGCATCGGCGGAGCCTGTAAACGCTATGCCCGCATGGGCGGGGGTGCCGGTGTTGAATCTCGGATTTTGATGATGAAATCAATTGGTGAAATATTTGTGCTAATCTATATTATCAAGATAAGTGTGTAGGATTAACTATGATGAGTTAGAAAGATAAAACGATTTGCCGAGGTCAAGTCCGTCGGGTGTTCAAGAGTTCATCGGAAGTCCGAAGGATCGTCGGAAGTGTTGCCGGAACCAACTGAGATCAAATCAGGGACTTACCAAAGTTTTTGGATGTTCACCGCAAAGATCATTGAAGGTTCGTGGAGTTTGCCGAGAAGGTTTGGAAGCTTGCCGAAGACTCGTTGACTCACCATACAAATTCGGGAGCATGCTGGGAATCAGTCAGAAGAAATCCGAGGGAAGTATCAGAAGACCACCGAAATCTCATCGTAAAGCTCGCCGGAATAAGACTTGAAGAATGTCAGTTCAAATCACTATTAATTATATTTCAATTTCATAGTTGGCACGTAATTAGGGTAAGGATTTCGAATTAATCCTGCTCAAATCTAGTAGGGGCCAACCTGGCTCTTACTGGGCCAATTTGGGCCTAAAACAAGGCCCATTCAGTAAGGATTTCGAATTAATCCTGCTCAAATCTAGTAGGGGCCAACCTGGCTCTTACTGGGCCAATTTGGGCCTAAAACAAGGCCCATTCAGCATTGCTGAATGGGCCAGGTGGTGGAACCACCTGGCAACCGAGTGCTGGGCAGTGCTACCGCCCAGCCTGGGGCAGTAGTACCGCCTGCCTTGGGCGGTGGTACCGCTTGTGCACTATCAGTCTGACGACTGACAGGTGGTAGCACCGCCTCTAACAGGCGGTGGCACCACTGGCATTGGGAAACTCAAAGAGAATTCAAATTTGGAGCTCAAATTTGAATCCTCTTTGAATCTATAAATACCCCCCCTTTCTCAGCTGAAAGAGAACCCTTTTGAGAGTTAGAAATTGAGCTAAAGTCTTGGAAAAGTCTTGTTTTCAATAGCTTATGTTCACCTCCTTCTTTCTCTTTGGAAAATCTGTAAGAGTGTGAACTTCTTGTAAAAGGATTGTAAGAGGGGTGTTTGGTCCTTCCCCTTCAAAAGGATTTGCTAGTGGAAGTTGCGAGTCTCATCGGAGAAGGCTTCGGAAGTGGATGTAGGTCATTTTGACCGAACCACTATACATCGTGGCGTTCTTGAATGTGAGTGTTTAAATTTCTATTTCATCTTTTTACTTAGCTGCAAACCATTCAGTTTTTTCTTTACCTTTACTCAAGCAACTTCAACTAAGTCATCTTTCGTCGGATCGAAGTTTTTATATGAACTAACCATTTTATCAAAATCAGTTTCAAACTTACATTTTAATCTGCTGCACTAATTCACCCCCCCTCTTAGTGATTGTCCGATCCTAACAATTGGTATCAGAGTAGGTTTACTCTCATATTTAGTCTAAAACCCAAGAGAGAGCCTATTCTAGTATGCAAGAAGGTATTCCATTACACATCCGCCTATGTTTAATGTGTCGGATTATACGTATTGGAAGACCCGTATGAGGATCTTTCTTATTTCTATGGATTTTGAGCTTTAGAATATCGTTGAGAATGGTTTTCAAAAATCTTTTCTTCCGATGAGCGATTGGAATGAATTGGAGAAGAAGGCTTTTGCTTTAAACGCAAAGGCTATGAATGCCTTGTTTTGTGCGCTAGACAAAAACGAATTTAATCACGTATCAATTTATGAATCGGCCTTTGATATTTGGCATACTTTTGAGATCACTCATGAAGCCACTAGCCAAGTGAAAGAGTCCAAAATCAATATTCTTGTGCATTCTTATGAACTTTTCTGAATGAAACCGAGTGAGTCCATTGGAGACATGTACACCCGCTTTACGGATGTCATCAATGGACTTAAGGCACTTGGTAAAAGTTTTTCTAACTTTGAACTTGTAACTAAGATTTTAAGATCCCTTCCAAAGAGTTGGGATCCAAAAGTTACGGCCATTCAAGAGGCCAAGGACCTTAAAACTTTTCCTCTTGAAGAACTTATTGGGTCTCTATGACCTACGAAATGGCGTACCATGCTCATGAAGAGCTCGAGAACCCCCTTCCAAAGAACAGCAAGGATATGATACTAAGAATACAAGAAGACCACTTGAAAGGAATATCAAGTGATGAGGACAGTGACAATGACATTGCACTTTTAACTCGAAAATTCAAAAAGTTCATAAGAAAGAACAAATTTAAAAATGACACAAAAAATAAACTTGAACATAAAAAGAACCAAGTTATTTGCCATGAGTGCAAGAAGCCGGGGCACTTCAAATATGAATGCCCCCAAGCCAAAAAGAAGTAACCTAAGAAGAAGAAAGCATTGAAGGCTACATGGGATGATTCAAGTGACTCTGAGGTTGAAGAAGCAAGCAACAAAGAGGAGGCTAACTTCGCACTAATGGCCTTAGGAGAAGAAGTTAGTGAGTTATTTAATGAAGAATTATCTTTTGATGAACTTTCTATCACTTTTCATGAGTTATTTGATGAATATAGAACTATTAGCAAGAAGTTTAATTTACTAAAGAAAGAGCATGCTTTATTGCAAAATAAGTTCAATAGTCTCCAAACTCCTCTACCCCCATGCTCTAAGTGTGAACACTTAGAAGCAATAAAAAAAATGAGAATTTGCTACTCAAAGAGACCCTAAACAAGTTTAAGGTCGATAGCAAGGGCTTGGACATGATCCTTGCTAACAAGGGTCACGTCAGAAATAGAAGTAGAATCGGATTTGTGAGTGGATCTCACCTAAATCCCACCACCTTCATTAAAAGACCCACATTGCATGTATCACCCCATTTGAAATGTAATTTTGATGGTAAAACTGGATATGTTGTTTACAAATGTCCATTCAAGAAAATTAGTCCATAAAAATTAATATGGGTTCCTAAAGAAACCATAAACAATTCAATGTTGAATTACAAATTAAGTAGATCAATTTGTAAGGCACCCAAAATCAAATGGGTACCTAAAAACCATCCTCTTTTGTAGACAAACTCACAAGCTAGGAGCAAGAAATGGTATCTTGATAGTGGATGCTCAAGGCACATGACCGGAGATCCATCTCATTTCTCTATGCTCACTAGCAAAAAAGAATATGTCACCTTCTGAGACAACAACAAGGGTAAAATCATTGGCAAGGGAACCATAAGTAACAAATCAAGTTTTTCAATTGATGATGTGTTGCTAGTTGATGGTTTAAAACAAAATCTTTTAAGCATTAGTCAATTATGCGATAAAGGTTATGTTATTAGATTTGAATCTAATGTTTGCATCATTGAAAAACCAAACAATGGCATATCCATGATTGCTTTAAAACAAAATAATATCTACACCATAAATATTGATGAATTAAGTAATGAAATGTGTTTTTCGATTTTGAATGATGATGCTTGGCTTTGGCATAGGAGATTAGGCCATGCAAGCATGAAACTAATATCTAAGATTTCATCTAGAGAGTTAGTACAAGGAATTCCCAATATGAAGTTTGTCAAGGACAAAGTATGTGATGCGTGTCAACTAGGAAAACAAATAAAAACTAGCTTCAAACCAAAAAATCAAATTAGCACCACTAGACCATTGCAATTGATCCATTTGGGCTTATTTAGACCAATTGACATAACAAGCTTAGGAGGTAGCAAATACGCATTCGCAATTGTGGATGACTATAGTAGATACACTTGGACCTATTTCTTGACTCACAAAAGTGATTGTTTCAAATGTTTCTCAAAATTTTATAAACTTACTCAAAATGAAAAAGGTTTTATGATTTCATCAATTCGGAGCGATCACGGTGGTGAATTTCAAAACCATGACTTCCAAAATTTTTGTGAGATCAACGGATATAACCATAATTTCTCTACTCCAAGGAATCCTCAACAAAATGGAGTAGTAGAAAGGAAAAATAGAAATTTGCAAGAAATGGCTAGAACAATGTTAAATGAATATAATTTACCAAAATATTTTTGGGCCGAAGCCATAAACACGGCTTGCTATGTTATGAATAGAGTTCTAGTAAGACCATCCCTATCTAAGACTCCATATGAATTATGGAGTAATAAAAAACCCAATGTCTCTTACTTTAAAGTTTTCAGTTGCAAATGCTTTATTTTAAATGAAAAGGATGCCTTAGGAAAATTTGATGCTAAATTCGATGAAGGCATCTTTCTTGGTTACTCTTCTATTTCTAAAGCTTTTCGGGTTTTCAACAAAAGAACTTTAGTTATAGAAGAATATATTCATGTGGTTTTTAATGAATTTTTTGAATCAAAGAAAAATGATTTTGATGATGATCTTGGTTTTAATGATTTGAATTTGAATGAACCCTCTCCTCAAAATGATAACTTGGATACATCTTCTTCCCAAATTTCCTTACCCAAGGAATGGAAGTATGTAGATGCCCATCCCAAGGAGTTAATTATAGGAGATACATCTAAAGGGGTTCAAACTAGTTCTTCATTTAAGAATTTTTGTGCCCATGCTACTTTTCTTTCTCAAGTTGAACTAAAATGCATTGATGATGCCTTGAAAGATGATTCTTGGGTCATCGTAATGCAAGAAGAGTTAAATCAATTTTAGAGGAATGAGGTATGGAAGCTTGTTCCTAGACCTAATGACCATTTGGTTATTGGTACTAAATGGGTCTTTAGAAACAAGCAAGATGAATACGGTATTGTGGTTAGAAACAAGGCTAGATTAGTGGCCAAAGGTTTCAACCAAGAAGAAGGTATTGATTATGAAGAGACCTTCACTCCTGTAACAAGATTAGAATCCATCAGGATGCTCTTTGCCTATGCTAGTAGTAATGATTTTAAACTATTTCAAATGGATGTCAAAAGTACTTTTTTAAATGGCTTTATTTCTGAAGAAGTATATGTTGAACAACCACCCGGATTCAAAAATTCTCTTCTTCCTAATCATGTGTTTAAATTAACTAAGGCTCTCTATGGACTAAAACAAGCCCCTAGGGCTTGGTATGAGAGGCTTAGTTCCTTCTTAATTTCAAATAATTTTACTAAAGGCAAGGTTGATACTACATTGTTTATTAAACATTTTGAAAATAATTTTCTTATTATTTAAATTTATGTTGATGATATTATTTTTAGTTCTTCGAATGAATCACTATGTGAATCTTTTGCCAAGTGTATGAGTCATGAATTTGAGATGAGTTTAATGGGAGAATTAACCTTCTTTCTAGGATTACAAATTAAACAACTTAGTAATGGCATAATCCTTAATCAATCCAAATATACATTAGAATTGTTAAAACGATTTAATATGGATGGTTCAAAAGCCATCAAAACTCCCATGAGTACTTCCACCAAGTTAGACTTGGATGAAAGTGGAGAAAATTTTGATCAAAAGATATATAGGGGGATGATAAGTAGCTTGCTCTATCTTATCGCAACTAGACCAGATATCATGTTTAGCGTAGGACTTTGTGTGAGATTTCAAGCTAATCGTAAGTTGTCTCACCTTAAAGCCATTAAACGAATTCTTAGATATCTTAAAGGTACTCCTAATCTAAGATTATGGTATCTAAAATCTAATAACTTTGATTTAAAAGCCTATGCAGATACGGATTTTAGTGGATGTAGAATAGATAGAAAGAGCACATCCGGAACATGCTAATTTTTAGGACATGCACTTGTTTCTTGGACGTCCAAGAAACAAAATTCGGTTGCACTATCTACGGCGGAAATCGAATACATAGCCGCAAGTGCATGTTGTGCTCTAGTCATTTGGATAAAAAATATACTAGAAGATTATGAAATTTATTTAAATAATATTCCTATAAAATGTGATAATACAAGTGCTATTTGTCTAACCAAAAATCCTATTCAACACTCTAGAACTAAGCATATTGACATAAGACATCACTTTATATGAGATCATGTTAACAATAACGATGTCACTCTTGAATTTATTGATACAAAACATCAATTAGCGGACATCTTTATGAAACCTTTAAATAAAGAACAATTTGACTTTATTAGGAGGGAAATAGGCATGTTAAATTGTCCTTGTGAATGAGCAGCATTATATATTTTTTTTTCAGCTTTTGTGGATTTTACAAAAACTCAGCTCTCGCGGATTTGCCTCCCTCATTTTAATTCTATATCTTAAAAAGTGATCTATGATTATATCTAATCTCATTTCAACACATGTAAACAAATTAAAAAAAAAATTTTGGTGCCAGCGGTAGCACCGCCAGAACCGGCGGTAATACCGCCTGGGTACTCGGCTACCAGGCGGTAGCACCACTTGGTTGGCGGTAGTACCGCCCGTATACCCCCATATTTAAGGGGGTGTTAGGGTCGGCGGTAGAACCGACCGAAACCCACCAAATCTCAGCCCTCTTCCTCCTCAACTCCTCCAAGTCTCTCCTCTCCATTTCCTCTTCCTCCAAAAGGGCTAACAAAGGATTTTTCTTGATTCAAGCTCCTCACCTCCCTAGGAAACTCAAAGAAGGTAAAATCTACAATTTTTTCTTCTCTTCACATTTGCTTGTCTTTTCCTTATTATTTTCTTTGTTCCTTCATCATGGATAGATATGGCTCCTAAGAAATCATCAAGAGGCAAAGGGAAAAGGTTGGAAGGAGATTCATTTGACCCAACCCTTTTTAGATTTAATGAGGTAGCCTTAAGATACCCAAATTTTGATTCTAAAGTAATACATAAGGGAAAACATGTTGATCTAGGTGAACTAGGAAACCTAGAACCCATTAGATGGTTTGCCGATCTAAATGTTTTACCTATCTTACAAATTAATGAACCAATCTACCCTAGGTTGGTTAAGCTATTTTATGCTAACATGAGTATTGAAGATGATGATTTAACTACCTATATTTTGGGAACCATAATTCAGATTTTGGATCATACCATTTGTGAACTAATTGGAATTGAAGAAAAGAGTAGAGGATATTATTTCAAAGGGCAATGGGATATGGATGCAATAGGAGCAACCCACTCCGAAGCCTTAGAGATGATATTTGCTAATCCAAACCTAGGAATCATTCCTAAAAGCTGTGAACACTTATTACCTTTTAATTCAAAATTACTTCATCATATCATCTTAAGCATTCTTCTTCTGAAATAGTTTCACCTTGATGAGATTAGTATGTTAGAATTAAGTACCATGTATTGGATCATGACTCGACAAAATAACTGCTTTGGATACTTGATTAGACAACACATGATGGAAATCTTCTCTAGAGACTTAATGTTGTCATATGGCGGGTTGATCACTAGATTAATAATTGCCCATGATATTTGTGTGTCACCCGATGAGGAGATAATGCAGGTTGATAGATATAATATAATAAACAGAAGTCTCCTAAAGCGACTTAGATGCACCTTTAGAGATGGCCTATGGATTAGGCAACCTAGAAGGATTGATCTAGTACCCCCACCAATTGAATGACCTGAAACATCAATTTTTAGGGGAAGTGAATCTCCTCCGCCTAGTCTTGTTGATCCAGTACCATCTGAGCCAGCTCCTACTCCATCTACTAAAGATCCGATCATGCTTGCTTTAAATCAAATCACATCACAATAAACTCAAATCAACATGTAGCAAGCTAAAATTTTGAAGGAGGTGCAATAGATGAATCGCAAAATAGATCACTTGTATAGGCATTTTGGAGTTCCCCCTCCAGAATAGTTGTTGTTTTTTAAACACTTGTCCTATTATGCTTATGACTACTATGGATGATGTTGTATGATGTTACTTTCATTTCATCTACTCGGCTTACTTTCATGTTACATACTTTCATGATGCTTACTTTCATGTTGAATGATGTTGGATGATGTTGTATGCTTACTTTCACTTGTATGATGCTTACTTTCATGTTGGATGATGTTGTATGATGTTGTATGTTGTTTTTTTTTTAACACTTGTCCTGTATGATGTTGTATGAATGAATTTTTTTTCGTTTCGATCGTAATTTTTGGATGATACTTTCATATTACTTTATGACTTGATATCTTCGTCGAATGATTTCATGCTTCCTCCATGGCTCAATAATTGATCGAATTTAGTACTCTTCCTCTAATGGCTTGATAAATGAGGATTTTTTCTTCGAAGTAATGAATGATTTCTCCACCTCCATTATTTTTGTTGATGACAAAGGGGGAGAAAAATGTAAATTGGTATGATGGAGTAATTGTTGCTATGATAGAGTAGATGCTTAAAGTGAAATCAATCATATCGCAACACAAATGCTCAAAATATATATATCTTCTTGATAAGCGATTTCTTCATTTGATATCATGCCTTGATATTGAAACACTCTTTTGGATATCACTTGATCTTTGTCATATTTGAATTAATATTTCTTGTTATTATAGGTGTAATACCTTGACATTGTTTAAAATATGAAGTTTTCATATTTATGCTTAAGCTTGTTTATTAAGCTTCATGTTAAATGAAATCTATCGGATTTGGCCTGAATTCAAAAAATTGAATTCAAGTGCTTTTACCTTCTCATGATATGGCATATAGATAGGGCGAGTTAAGAGTAACTCCATCATCAATTGATTGTCATCATCAAAAAGGGGGAGATTGTTGAATCTCGGATTTTGATAATGAAATCAATTGGTGAAATATTTGTGCTAATCTATATTGTCAAGATAAGTGCACAGGATTAACTACGATGGGTTAGAAACATAAAGCGATTTACCGAGGTCAAGTCCGTTGGGTGTTCAAGAGTTAATCGGAAGTCCGAAGGATCGTCGGAAGTGTTGCCGGAACCAATCGAGATCAAATCAGGGACTTACCGAAGTATTCGAATGTTCGCTGCAAAGATCGTTGAAGGTTCGCAGAGTTTGCCGAGAAGGTTCGGAAGCTTTCCGAAGACTCGTTGACTCACCATACAAATCCAGGAGCATGCTGGGAATCAGCAGGAAGAAATCCGAGGGAAGTATCGGAAGACCGCCGGAATCTCTTCGTAAAGCTCACCGGAATAAGACTTGAAGAATGTCGGTTTAAATCACTATTAATCATGTTTCAATTTCGTAGTTGGCACGTAATTAGGGCAAGGATTTTGAATTAATCCTGCTCAAATCTAGTAGGGGCCAACCGGGCTCTTACTAGGCCAATTTGGGCCTAAAACAAGGCCCATTCAGCATTGCTGAATGGGCCAGGCGGTGGAACCGCCTGGCAGCCGAGTGCTGGGCGGTGCTACCGCCCAGCCTGGGGCGGTAGTACCGCCCAGCGCATGTGTGCAGCGGTGGTAGCACCGCTTGCCTTGGGCAGTGGTACCTCTTGTGCACTGTTAGTCTGACGACTGATAGGCGGTAGCACCGCCTCTGACAGGCGGTGGCACCGGGAAACTTAAAGAGAATTCAAATTTGGAGCTCAAATTTGAATCCTCTTTGAATCTATAAATACCCCCCCTTTCTCAGCTGAAAGAGCACCCTTTTGAGAGTTAGAAATTGAGCTAAAGTCTTAGAAAAATCTTGTTTTCAATAGCTTGTGTTCACCTCCTTCTTTCTCTTTGGAAAATCTGTAAGAGTGTAAACTTCTTGTAAAAGAGTTATAAGAGGGGTGTTTGGTTCTTCCCCTTCAAAAGGATTTGCTAGTGGAAGTTGTGAGCCTCATCGGAGAAGGCTTCGGAAGTGGATGTAGGTCACTTTGACCGAACCATTATACATCGTGGCATTCTTGAATGTGAGTGTTTAAATTTCTGTTTCATCTTTTTACTTGTCTGTAAACCATTCAATTTTTTCTTTACCTTTACTTAAGTAACTGCAACCAAGTCATCTTTCATCGAATTAAAGTTTTTATACGAACTAACCATTTTACCAAAATCGGTTTCAAACTTACGTTTTAATCCGTTGCACTAATTCACACCCCCCCTCTTAGTGATTGTCCGATCCTAACAACTAGCAGGCGTTGTACTTGCCAGGGTAGCAGCACCTGTGGGCAGGTTGCCCGCAAGCAGGGCGGCGCCCGCAAGAGGGGCATCGACCCACAAGTGTAGCGCTTGTACACAGCGATGGCACCCCACGCACATGGTCGCTGCCGGCAAGGTGGCGGCGGTCGCAGCTGCAACATAGTGTGCAGCAAAGGTAAGAACTAGGTTTTCGGCCAAAAGATATTTTTGCCCCTGGGAATTTTAAAAATTTAAATTTTATCACCTTTGGTCGAATGACCAAAATACCCTTCAGAATTTAAAAAATTCTCTATATATCCTTGATTTCAGAAAAAATATTAGTTAATTAAATAATTTAATTAATTATTATTATTTATCTAGTAGTCATACATGATGATAATGTGTATATATGATGTATGATATAGACATATGATCATGGATTGTTTGATATGTGTACATATGATTATTATTGAGGCCTGCGAGCCTTTATTTTTCTTATTTATTGTCGGGCCTGCATGTTTGTAATTATGTTGTAATTACACGAGAAGGTGTAGCAGGAGCATGGAAACGATAGCAGGACCCACGAGGCCGAGACGGATGATCCGACGCATGGAGATGCGTTGATATATATATATATATATATATATATATATATATATATATATATATATATATATATATATATATATATATATATATATATATATATATATATATATATATATATATATATATATATATATATATATATATATATATATATATATATATATATATATATATATATATATATATATATATATATATTTGCATGCAATGTAGATATATATTAAATATGTATGTGTGTGACACATCATATTAGGAGACCAAATTAAAAAATCTCATTTCTCAATAATATTAAGTTGGTAAATGTGAGGTAATTAGATTGACCCACGTGGCCTTCCATCGTTATAGGTAGGAACCGATTCCCGGTGTAGGTAGAGTTGGTCGAGTCCCTCGAGACTCACCTATATCGTGATTCGCTATCTTATCTATGACATAGAGATGTCACCGGTGACCTGAGGACATGGTATGCTTGGTCGAGTCCCTCGAGGCTATGGTGGTTCAGAGTCCGAATAGGATGAGAATCACAAGAATTTATGATTAGCAAGAGTTGCATACCTTTTGGGCTTAGTGTGATTAGTTGAGTCCTTCGAGATTACACTAAGATATTGATTGGATCTCGATCCCCACTAGAAGTCTGCCTAAGACTTCCGTTTTACGTGCTGAGGGTGTCGCATGACTCACTAGAAAAATAATGGGAGTACATCAAGATAGAAGTCCATATCTTAATTATTTATATTTCTATAAAATCTATATGTTATTTATTTATGCAATATCTTAATTTTTTAAAAATATCACTATTAGACTCTCTACATGGCATACTTGATGCCAATTGCCTAATTGGTCAAAACTAAGCGGATTGTCTCCATAACATAAGAATAGTTCTCACAATGGAGAAAATCGCATATGTCCTTGAAATAGTGATGCCTATGCCCAAGGAATGGGGAAGTGAGGATGAGATCACTTGCTATGTGAAGTACGCAGATGACTCTACTCTTACTTAGTATTACAAGTTAGGCTCCATGACTCCTGAGTTATAGATATAATATAAAAAGATGGATGGCAGATCCATACTCCTGCATCTCTGCAAATTATTTGAGGAACAAGGAAGAACTCAACGATATGAGATATCGAAGAGTCTCTTCCATACTAGGATGACTGAGAGGACACCGGTTCAGAACCATGTCCTTAAGATGATTGAGTGGATAAAGAAACTCACAGGTCTAGGAATAGTCCTAAAGGATAACCTATGTGTGGATCTTGTGCTTCAATCTCCTTTTAGATTCTTTTTATAGTTTTTTATGCTAGTAAGACTAGAAAAAAAAGGAAGACAGATAAGTCCCTTAAGAAGGGTAAGGGCAAGGGCAGATCGAGTAAAACAAAGGTTGCTAAGAAGACTCGAAAAAGGATGAAAGCTAGTACTTCCACTATGGCGAAGATGGGTACTGAAAGAGAAACCGCAAAGAGTACATTACAGAGAAGGCGAAACAGAAGCTTGGAGAAGCTTTATATATGCATTCATGTTTAGTCTCTATCTGTCAACTCATATGATAATACATAGGTATTGGATATCGATAGTGTTTATCATATCTGTAATTCGTTGCAGGTTCTGGCAAACCTAGGAGATTGATAAGAGGTAAGATGAACCTCAAGATAGGCAATAGAGCAAGAGTTGTTACTGTTGCTATTATTGAGGTCACCCTACATTTGCTTGTTAGAGCTACTATTGCATTAGATGCTAATTTTGTTTTCTCTATCACCAAAAATGTTATTTTCATTTTATATTTGATATTGAATTGTTATAAAGTAGTTTTTGAGAATAATAGTTGTTCAACTATTGAGGATGATAAGATCATCACGAGAGGAACATTACATAATGGTTTGATTATGCTAGAAACTACTCCATATATCATGAGTGTGAGTGAGTCTAAGAGGAAATGAGATAAGGTGAATAGTGCAGACCTATGACATTGTAGGCTAGGTCATATCCATGAGGGAAGGATTTAAAAGTTGCTGATAGATGGATACTTAGATCCATTTGACTATGGGTCATATGCGACTTGTGAACCTTATTTTCATGGAAAGATGACTAACTCTCCATTTAGTAGAACTAGAGAGAGCCACTGAGTTATTGGTACTCATACATAGTGATGTATGTGGTTCTATGTCAACTCAGGCCATTAGTGGTTATTCCTACTTCATTATTTTCACTAACGATTTCTTTAGGTACAGACATGTGTACTTGATGAAGTACAAGTCTGAAGTCTTTGAGAAATTCAAGGAGTATAAGAAAGAAGTAGAGGTCTAGATTGGAAAGAGTATCAAGACTCTTCGATCAGATTGAGAAGGTGAGTACTTGAGTAGAAAGTTCAGCCAGTTCCTCAAGGACCAGGGGATTCTATCCCAATGGACACCTCCTTATACACCCTAGCTCAATGGTGTATCCGAAAGGAGGAATCACACACTATTAGACATGGTACAGTCCATGATGAGTTTTGCCGACCTACTCGTCTCATTCTAGGGATATGTCTTAGAGTCCATAGCTTACCTTCTGAACAGAGTTCTAACTAAGTCGATAGTGCCTACACCATATGAGATATGAAAAGGAAAGCTCGATCTTAAGGTTGTTAAGATATGGGGTTGTCCTGCCCACATTAAAAGACACAAGCCCGATAAGTTGGAATCCAGAATGGAATGGTGGAAATTCGTAGGATGCCTCAAGGAAACTTATGGGTATTATTTCTATACCCCAAGGACCAAAATGTCTTTGTAGCCAAGAGAGTAGTGTTCCTTGAAAAGGAATACATTCTTGAAGGAGACAGTGGGAGTATGATAGAGTTGAGTGAGATTGGAGAACCCAACTCAAGCACCATTCTATAGCTAGAATCTATGCAGGTACCTAGCACACAAGTTCTGACTTTACGTAGGTGTGATAGAGTATCCCATCCTCCTAAGAGTATGTGGGACATATTAGAGGAGCGGTATTGAGGATATTGATCATCAGACCTACGAGGAGCCTATTACAAAGATAGACTCTAGGAAGTGGCAAGAAGCCATGAATTCAAAGATGGATTCTATGTACTCTAACTATGTTTGGAACCTAGTTGATACATATCATACCCATTGGCTGTAAGTGGATCTTCAAGAAGAAGATCAGGGTAAATGGAAATGTGGAGACCTATAAAGCAAGGCTAGTGGGTAAGGGTTCTCATCAAAGTCAAGGTGTTGACTATGATGAAACCTTCTCACCTATAGCTATACTAAAATCCATTCGAATTCTATTGACTATTGTAGAATACCTTGATTATGAGTTCTAACAGATGGATATGAAAATTATGTTCCTCAATGGTAACCTCGAGGAGGAGGTGTATATGATACAACATAAGAGATTCATATCCAAAGATAATCCAGATAAAGTGTGCATGTTGCTTAGGTCCATCTATGGACTAAAGCAAGCTTCCTAAAGTTGGAACATAAGATTTGATGAGGCGACTAGATCTTATGAGTTTGTTAAGAACGAAGATGAGTCTTATGTGTACAGGAAGGTAAGTGGGAGCGCTATCACCTTTTTGGTACTATATGTGGATGACATCATAATCATTGAGAATAATGTAGGAATGCTCTCCACGTTAAAGGCTTGGCTATCTAGATACTTCTCCATGAAGGACTTAGGGGAAGCATCCTACTTGTTGGGGATTTAGATCTATAGAGATAGATCCAAGTGGATGCTTGGCTTGTCCCAGTCCAGGTACATAGATAACATTGTCAAAAGGTTTGATATGAAAAATTTTAAGAGAGGTCTCATGCCGTTGAGACATAGGCTATCACTTTCTAGGAGTATGTCCCCAAATACTCCAAACGAAAGGGCAAACATGGATAGGATACCCTATGCCTCAGCGATAGGGTCTATCATGTATACTATACTATATACCAGGCTTAATATAGCGTATGCTTTGAGTGTCATGAGCAGGTATTATGTGGATCCATGCTTGGAGCACTAGAAAGCAATAAAGTGTATCCTTAGGTACTTGAGAAGAACTAAGGATCTTTTTATTGGTTTATAGAGAAAGTAGCCTCAGGATTGAGGGCTACATGGACTCAAGCTTTCAATCTGATGTCAATGATAGCAAGTCTAATTCAGGGCATGTGTTTAGCCTGAATGGAGGAGCAGTATACTAGAAGAGTTCCAAGCAAGATACTACTACTAAATAAACTATAGAGGTAGAGTACATTACTGTAGCAGAGACAATAAATGAGAGAGTCTGGATGAAGCAATTCATCACAGATTTGGGAGTCGTGCCGAGCAACGAGTGTTGAATCTCGAATTTTGACGGTGAAACTAATTGATCATATTTTATTTATCTAACTACATTTTAAGTCATGCAAGTCTACTCTTAATCAGGCTTAGACAATTGATGCAGAAAGAATCGATGTTACGCCGGAGGAAAATATATTAGGAGATTGGATGTCGAGCCGGAGGTCCAATCGACAATCGACAGAAGGCTTTGGACAAAGAAATCGGGCATCGGGCAAGAAGAGCAGAGTTGTGCCAAGAAAATCAGGGTTGTAGGCATCAATTGTTGAATGGGCAACAGGCCGTAAAAAAGGATGATGTGTTGAAGAATCAGATGAAGCGCCGATGTGCCAATGACGTGCCGGGCGACATTTTAATTAAAGCTTTGTAATAATTATGTATATCAAAGTAGGATTAAGGACTAATTGGGTTGTAATTGGGCTAACCCAGTTAGAGGCCAATTGGGCTCGTACTTGAACAAGTTTGGGCAAGACTCAAGGCCCAAATAGGGTTGCTGAACCTTTTCTAGCGTTGGCATCGCTAGACTGGGACAGTGGTACCACCTGGGTTTAATCTTCTAGGTGGTCTGGGTAGTGGTACCACCCTGGGGGAGAGTGCCTGGACGGTGGCACCGTTGGCTGGGCGGTGGTACCACCCAGTACATTGACCGTGTCAGTGTGTCAGGCGGTGGTACTGCCTAGTACACTAACAGTACCAGAGTGCACTGGCGGTGGTACCGCTAGCACTTGAAAATCTGGGATGGCTCCAAATTTGAATCACATTGAGGCTTATAAATACCCCTCTCATCAATGGTTGAAATACACACAAAACCTGAGAAAGAAAAAGGAAAACCTCTATTGTAATAGTGTCAAAATATTCTCTCTAAGCTTTAAGTATGATCTAGTCCAAGAGAGGGGTGAGAGGCTTTGTACGGGTTACCTCCTAAGCCCGTCAAAAGGAGAGAGCTATAAGGGAGTCAGTCCTTACCCATTGGAAGGAGGATAACTAGTGGAAAGTTGGTGGCCTCAAGAGAAGAGGAATCGGGAGTGGATGTAGGTTGTATGACCGAACCACTATAAAATCGGGTTTGCATTTACTTATTGTCATTTGCATAACTGCAAGCCTTTACTTTACTTGCTCCACCTCCTCTTCTCATTATTACGAATGGCTTCAAACTTTATATCTTTTAATATGTGCAATCAAGATCGGTTTTCATCGAAACATATTTTTATCGCATAAAGTTTCCGAAAGCATTTTTAATCGTCAAATTTATCGTCTTTAATCACTGCACTAATTCACCCCCCCTTCTTAGTGCTGCTCTAGATCCCAACAATTGGTATCAGAGCCATATTATTTCTCTTTCGGATTCACACCCATGAGAAATAGCTCTTCACGGCTTTTAAGAGGATTTTTCGATTATTCATCCTCCGTTGTTTAATGGTTTGGACTATATATATTGGAAAACTCGAATGAGAGTTTTCTTGATTTCTCTAGATTTAAACATATAGATTGTCATTGAAAATAGCTTTTAACTTTCCTCTAAACCGATGAACGAATGGTCGGATTTAGAGAGAAAATCTTTTTCATTAAATGTAAAGGCTATGAATACCTTATTTTGCGCTCTAGATAAAATTGAGTTCAATCAGATTTCTTCTTGTGAAATGGCTTTTGATATTTAGCGAATACTTGAAATCATGCATTAGGGAACTAGTAGAGTCAAAGATTCGAAAGTAAACCTCTTATTACATGATTTTGAGCTTTGTCGAATATAACCAAGCGAGACTATAGGTGACATGTACACTTGTTTCACGGATGTCGTCAATAGTTTAAAAGCTCTTGGTAAATATTTTTTGGATTTTGAACTCACTAATAAGATCTTAAGATCCCTTCCAAAAAGATGGAATCCTAAAGTAATCGCAATACAAGAAACTAAAAATTTAAATGATTTTCCATTGGAAGAACTAATTGGGTCATTAATGACCTATGAAATAAAACTCTTGAAATATTTTGAACTCGATGAACATATGAACCACCAAAGAACAGGAAGGATTTGCAACTTCAGACAAATGAATACCACTTAAGTGATGACTCAAGTGATGAGGACATTGAACACATAATAATGAATTTTAATAAGTTTATTAAACAAAAATCTAAAATTAAAAATGAACTTGAATAAAAGATGAGGCCAAAAAAGAGGTAAGCACCCAAGGGCGAATCAAGTAAAGAAGAGGCAAATTGGGCTTTGATGAATTTTGTCAATGAGGTAAGTAACTCACCATTACACTTTTACCTTATTTTGAAATTACATGATCTTTTCATGAGTTGCTTAGTTTAGTTAGTAGGAAATAAATAATTATTTTTTAAAAAATTATATCATGCTTTTCTTTCTAGTATTCTTGAAAAGTAAAAATTAAAATGATACTTGCATGATTTGTGATAATGCGTGCACACCTAATAGGACTAATCCATGCATGTGTACCTTGATGTTTTATATTATTTTTCATCTCTAAATATGATTCTTGATGATTTTATATCATGCATGAGTTTTTGAAGCGATATTGATTTGAAACTCTATGTTTTGGATAAACAAGTTTTTGGTCTAATCATTCTCATGACAAATTAGGATGACATAATGCATGTACACCTAAAAGGATAAAATCCATGTATGCTTTCTGTATCGATTTTCAATTTTAAACATGATACATATCTATGTATGAATTTCTTGAAAGTCTTTTGATCATAGATGTGTGTATCATGCTTATAATTTGAAAACTTCCATCTTGGATTAATAGGTCTTAATCATTTTTATGATGAAATTTATAAAATGATGTATGATTTTAGCAAAAATTTGAGCATTGATCATCTTGTTATAACTAATGAAAGAAAGAATTAAAATGATTTTGATGATGCTTTTGTTTTAAAATATGATGCATGACATTTTCATATGAAAAATTTGAACATTCTTATGAAAGATCAAATCACTTAAATTGAAACTCATAAAAATGGAAAATGTGCTATCATGATATTTTTGTGTTTTATGTGTTTGATCTTGATGGCTTTGATGAAATCACCTTTTCGATCTTAAACTTGATACACAACGTTTATAGAAAGAGGACTTGAGCATGCTTACATGTAATTGATCTACATTATTCTAAATAAAATTTTTGAATGAAAGATTTTGATAATAATATCCAATTTGTTTGATGATACATGGCTTTCAAATAAAAAATCTTGAACATACCTTTTGAAATCATACTTGATGATGAATATCTTGATATTAAAAGGATGTTATCATGCTTGAAAGTTATGAAATCATGCTTGATGAATTGTTTTATGAAATTTGCCTTTTTGCTCTTGAATATTGATATTTGTTTTTACTAAAGGCAAATGCATGATTATAGGTTGAAACACATAAAAAGAGATTGCATTTTCTATCCTATTGAGGTTAATGAATTCATTTTATGAATCTCTTGAAAATAATCGTGATGAATGCTTTGAAAACAAATGTGTGTATCATGTTTTTGGTCTTAGTGATTTCTCTTGAAACTTGATTTCGGATTTATATGATAATACATATTATGATTTGTTTTATGAAATTTTGCCTTTAAGTCTTGAACCTTCATGCTTATTTTGATTTGACATAAAAAGACAAAGGCATGTTTATATGAAATCAATGCATGAATTGAAATCACTAAAAGAGAAATGCATGTTTCTTGAATATCTTCTTTTTTCTAAAGTTTATGATTTTTCAATAAAAGACAAGTAATAAATTCATTTATGATATCCTGTTTATTCCTTGAATTATGAATGAGATTTTGATGATGTGTTAAAGAATCCATTTAAATGAATCATGTTCGTCTTGATTTTTTCATGAGCCTTGATGACTTAGAAATGACATGATCACTTTGACTTGTATGCCTTATGTGGTGATTTAAAATTAATTTGCTTTATTATGAATAATTGAATTATGATCTTGATACCTCCTAAAAGAAATATTTATGAACCATGTATAATTCTTTTGATCCTTATTGATTTTTCATATTGATATCTTTCATGATATGATATGATTGAATCATTGATTTATTCTTTTTGTTATGGCCTAAAAAATACATGTAAAGAAAATATGCTAGCATTGGTATCCATGACTTGAATTTGATTGAAACATTACATGCTTAAATCGATTTTTCTCCTATGTTTCAATACTACTTTGTATGCTTCATGACTTGATGATTGAAATATTGATGAAGACTTTTGATGTATCACTTGTCATGATTAATGAAAGTTGCTAGGATTTTGAATCTCAAAAATAATTTTGATTTGATTATGGGTTTCAAGTTGTCATATTGGTTTAAATGAGATTTTTGTTTCAAGCGAATCATGAACTCTCTTTTGATTTCTTGACTTGAAATATTTTTTATGCAAATCAAAATACTTTCCCTCTATGACTCCTTCATTCTATCATTTGGTAAAGAGGAAAACAATCCAAGTCTTAATATCTCGATAGTTGATACTTGAAATTATTTCTTATGATTCATGATGAATTTAGAAATATAATACATATATCATGATCTTTTCTTTATTTTCCTAAGATCTTTTGCTATTTACAAAAGAAGAGACATTGAAATGAATGATGAATTGATCATTGATATTGATATCTTGATTCTTTATATTGGTTCTATCAATATGGCATATTGATAGGGGGAGTTTGTTTAAACTCCAAGGAGTTAAGGTTAACTCCGTCAGTTATTAATTAGTTATCATCATAAAAAAGGGGGAGATTGTTGAATCACGGATTTTGATGGTGAAACTAATTGATTATGTTTTGTTTATCTCACTACATTTTAAGTCATGTAGGTCTACTCTCGATTAGGCTTAGAAAATTGATGTAAGAAGAACATTGATTATGTTGATTATGTTGCATCGGAGGAAAACACGTCAGGAGATTGGACATCGAGCCGGAGGTCCGGTCGACGATCGGCAGAAGGCTTCGGACAAAGAAATTGGGCATCGGACCAAGAAGAGCAGAGTTGCATCAAGAAGATCAGGGTTGTAGGCGTCAACTATTGATTGGGCAACAGACCGCAAGAAAGGACGATACGCCGAAGAAATGGACAAAGCGTCGATGTACCAATGACGTGCTGGGCGATATTTTGATTAAAGCATTGTAATAATTGTCTAGATCGAAGTAGGATTAAGGACTAATTAGGTAGGAATTAGGCTAACCTAGTTAGGAGCTAATTGGGCCTATACCCAGATAAGTTTGGGCCGGACTCAAGGCTCAAATAGGGTTGTTGCTGAACCTTGTCTGGCGGTGGCACCGCCAGACTGGGGCGATGGTACCGCTTGGGTTTAATCTCCCAGGCGGTCTGGGCGGTGGTACCACCTTGGGGCAGAGTGCTTGGATGGTGGCACCGCTGGCTAGGTGGTGGTACCGCCCAATACATTGACCGTGTTAGTGTGTCAAGTGGTGGTACCGCTCAGTACACTGACAGAACCAAAGTGCACTGGCAGTAGTACCGCCAACACTTGAAAATCTAGGATGATTCAAATTTAGGCTCCAAATTTAAATCACATTGAGGCCTATAAATACCCCTCTTATCCATGGTTGAAATACACACCAAACCTGAGAAAGAAAAAGGGAAAACTCTATTGTAATAGTGTTAAAATCTTTCCTCTAAGCTTTAAGTGTGATCTAGTCCAAGAGAGGCTTTATAAGGGTTACCTCCTAAGCCCATCAAAAGGAGAGAGCTGTAAGAGAGTCAGTCCTCGCCCGTTGAAAGGAGGATAACTAGTGGAAAGTCGGTGACCTCAAGAGAAGAGGAATCAGGAGTGGACGTAGGTCGTATGATCGAACCATTGTAAAATCAGGTTTGCATTTACTTATTGTCATTTACATAGCTGTAAGCCTTTACTTTACTTGCTCCACCTCCTCTTCTCATTCTTTCAAATGGCTTTAAGCTTTACATCTTTCAATACATGCAATCGAGATCGGTTTTCATCGAAACATATTTTTATCGCACAAAGTTTCTAAAAGCATTTTTAATCGTCGAATTTATCATCTTTAATCGTTGCACTAATTCACCCCCCCCTCTTAGTGCCGCTCTAGATCCCATAACAAGGAGCTGATTCCTTTATATTATGACAACTACAGAATGATTGCTCAAATAAGGGAACCTAGGTCTCATCAGAAGTTTTCTGAGGAGGTTCTAGCTTATTAGAGAGATCGTGGCCTAAAGAGATATAGTAGTGGCAAGAGTTCCATCCGAAGATAACATTACAGATCTACTAACAAAGCCATTGACTCAGATTATCTTTTAGCATCACAAAGGTCTGATGGGGATTAGACATATAGGTGATTGACTTTAAGTCAAGTAGGAGATTACTAGTTATAGGTGCCCTACAAGCCAATCACGTGAGTAATGACACCTGTAACACAATGCATAAATCTCTTTACTTATGATTATTGGTATTTTCTCACATTATCTAGATGTATATTGTGATGTCCTTGGATCTGTGCAATGGGAATTAGATCGTGATAAGATCACGATAATGAGACTGATTCACCTTTAAATATAGACTCTAAATAATCCCGGTCATAGGTTACTCAAGAGGGACATCGAGATAACTAGACAAACTAGTGTGTTGTATACTCATCCATATGATGGAGGCGGCTGGTCTCATAGCTACTTATATGGGGACACTAAGGATACAGTGTAGGTGCTCATTGAAGAATAAGTTCACTGATTGATCCGCTTATGGAATGCTGGATGGTTATTAATACCTCACGTCAGACAACAATTCCATAGTCCTGTTAGGGATCGAGCAGCACTAAGAGGGGGGGGGGGTGAATTAGTGCAGCGGATAAAACGATAGATTTTCAGCGATTTAAAACAAGCTTTGGAAACTTCGTACGAATGAATGCAATGTTTCGTTTGAACCCGGAAAGATTGTGTTTTAACTTTAAAGCATACGTAATAATATGAAGATGAAGTTGAGTAAATAAGGCAGCAAGTGAAAAGGGTTTGCAGCAAAGTAAATAGCAAGAACGTAAATGCAAACCAGATTTTTATAGTGGTTCGGTCATCCGACCTACATCCACTCCCGATTCCCCTTGCTTGAGGCCACCGGCTTTCCACTAGCTATCCTCCTTCTAATGGACGAGGATGAACTCCCTCACAGCACCTCTCCTTTTGACGGGCTTAGGAGATGACCCTTATAAAGCACTCTTACCCCTTTGTTGGAATAGAACACTCTTAAGACTTAGGGAAGATTTGACACACTTTCAAGAAGGTTTCCCCCTTCCTTTTTTTCAGTTCTAGTCACCTTTCATCCAAGAATATGAGGGGTATTTATAGGCCTCAAAATGATTCAAATTCTGGTCCGGCACAGCTCACTACGTCGTACGCTGATCGACATCAGACAAAGTGCTACGCTGAGCAGCGGTACTACCGCGTGACCAAAGTGGCTGCAATAGCGCCAGCCGGGCGGTAGCACCGCCCATTCAAACTTGCTGAATGGGCCTTGTTCAAGGCCCAAAAGGCCTAGTAAGGGCCCGGTTGGCCCCTACCTGGGTTAAAGGATTAACCCCTAATCCTAACCCAAATTGATGTGCTAACTACGAAATTAAAGATATTCCTGAGCTATTACAAAGTTTGCAAGTCAAGTCTTCTTCCGGCGAGCTTCCGGCGAACTTATGGCGGTCTTCCGACGATTCCTTGGAAACCATCCTGCGGACTCCCGGCAACCTCTTGGACTCCATGATGATTTTGGCGAGTTCCTCCGAGCTTCTTTGGCAAGCTCTGATCTTTCTTGGCAAGCTTCGTGAACTTCCGACGAATCTTCGGACTTCCATCAAACTCTCGAACTCCCAACGATCCATCGCACTTGACTTTGGCCCTTGGTTTCGCTTTACGTCTTCATCCCTTTCATAGTTACTCCTGCACACAAATAACAAACACTCTACTTTGATCTAGATAGTTATTACAACATGAATTGACATTCAGTTGCCCGGCACATCATTGGTCGACCCTTCATCCAATCCTTCGGTACATCGCCCTCTCTAGCGGCTTGTTGCCCAATCGACGATTGACCTCCGCAACCTCGATATCCATGGCACAACTCCTCACTTCTTGGCCCAATGCCCGATGTATGAAGCCTCCTACCGATAGTCGACCGAACCTTTGGCTCGACATCCAATATCCTGACGTGATCACCTCTGGCGCGACGTCAATTCTTCCATCGTCAACTGTCTAATCTTGATCGATAGTAGACCTGCGTAACTCAACACGCAGTTAGACCACAAATCACACTCAATTAGTTTCATCATCAAAATCTGAGATTCAACAAGTCCCGGTAGTGTATCTGGTCCTTAAACTTAAGACACTAAGGATTGTTGAATCTCGGGTTTGGATGATGAAACTAATTGAGTGTGATTTGTTGTCTAACTGCGTGTTAAGTTACGCAGGTCTACTATCGATCAGGATATTGGGTGTCGAGCCAGAGGTTCGGTCGACTATCGGCAGGAGGCTTCGTACGTCGGGCATCGGGCCAAGAAGTGTGGAGTTGCGCCATAGATATCGAGGTTGCGGAGGTCAACCGTCGATTGGGCAACAAGCCGCTAGAGAGGGTGATGTGCCGAAGGATCGGACGAAGCACCGACAAATGATGTGCCGGGCAACTGAATGTCAATTCGTGTTGTAATAACTGTCTAGATCGAAGTAGAGTGTTTGGTGTTTGTTTGTGCAGGAGTGACTACGAAATGGATGAAGGCGAAGCGAAATCAAGGGCCGAAGTCAAGTGCGATGGATCGTTGGGAGTTCGAGAGTTTGACGGAAAAGCTCGGGGGAACTCACCAAAATCATCGTGTAGTCCGAGAGCTTGCCGGGAGTCCGCAGGATGGTTTCCGAGGGATCGTCGGAAGACCGACGGAAGTTCGCCGGAAGCTCGACGGAAGAAGACTTGACTTGCGGACTTTGTAATAGCTTAGGAAACGTTTTTAAAATTCATAGTTAGCACGTATTTTGGGTTAGGATTAGATAACCCAAAGTGGGGGCCCATTGGGCCTTGATTAGGATGGGTTTGGGCCAAAATTTTGGCCCAAACCGAACCAGCTACGTGCATGCTACTGTACTGTAGCATGCTACTGTAGCATACTACTGTAGCTAGGTACTGTAGCCAGGTACTGTAGCAGGCTACTGTAGCCAGGCGGTGGAACCGCCTGCCTGGGGCGGTAGTACCGCCCCCGGCTACTGTAGCAGCGCGGTAGAACCGCCTGCCTGGGCGGTGGTACCGCCCAGACGTCGATCAACAAGCAAAGTGTGGCACCGCTTCTGACAAAGTGTGGCACCGCCTCTGACCAAAAACATTGGAACTCCAAATTTATTTGAAATTTGGAGCCCAATTTTGAATCCACTTTGGATCTATAAATACCCCTCCCTTTCCCAGCTGAAAGGGAACCCTTTTGAGCAAAAATTCTAAGTCTTGAGCTTGTGAAGAGTTTTGAAAAGTCTTGTTTTGCTAGTGTTCACCTTCTTCCCTATCTTGAGAGATTTTGTACAAGGGTGAACTTCTTGTAAAGGGTTGTAAAGGGGTGTTTGATCCTTCCGCCTCAAAGAGATTGCTAGTGGAAGAGGAGCCTCATCGTAAAGGCTTCAAGAGTGGATGTAGGTCATTTGACCGAACCACTATACATCCTTGTGTTTATGAATGTGTGAGTGCTTACTTTCTTGAAGCATTTCTTTACTTTACTGCAAGTTATTTAGTTCATACTTATTTCCCTCAAGCAAGCAATTTCCTTCAAGCTCTCTTTCGTCAAATCGAGATCTTCCTACGAACGTGAGTTTTCGTAAATCGGATTCAAGAAAACGGTTTTAATCCGCTGCACTAATTCACCCCCCCCCCTCTTAGTGCCGCTCGATCCCTAACAATTGGTATCAGAGCCACGTTCTTTCTCTTTCGGATTTACACCCGTGAGAAATGGCTCTAAATAGTTTTCAAGAGGGCTTTTTTGTTTTTCGTCCACCGTTTTTTAACGGTTCGGACTACACATATTGGAAAACTCAAATGAGAGTTTTCATGCTTTCAATGAACTTGGATTTGTGGAACATCATCGAAAATGACTTTCAACCTTCCTCTAAACCGACGAACGAATGGTCGGATTTGGAGAAAAGGTTATTTTCTCTAAACGCAAAGGCTATGAATGCCTTATTTTGCGCTTTAGACAAAAATGAGTTCAACCGGATTTCTACATGTGAAACGGCTTTTGACATTTGGCGAACTCTTGAAATCACGCACGAAGGAACGAGTAGAGTCAAAGACTTGGAAGTTAATATTTTGATGCACGATTTTGAGATTTTCCGAATGGCACCAAGCGAGACTATCGATGACATGTTCTCCCGTTTCTTGGATGTCATCAATAGTCTAAAAGCTCTTGGTAAATGTTTTTCAGACTTTGAACTCGTAAACAAGACTTTAAGATCTCTTCCAAAAGATGGGATCCGATAATAACCGCAATACAAGAAACAAAAGATCTAAATAACTATCCTATTAATGAACTTATTGGGTCTTTAAAGACCTATGAAATGAGTTTCTTAGAACGTTTAGAACATCATGAACATGATGAACATTTGGATCACCTTCTAAAGAACAAGAAGGTTTTTGAATATCGGACAATGGATGCCACTTGAGTGATGACTCAAGTGATGAGGACAATGAGGACATTGAACACATAATAATGAATGTTAACAAGTTCATTAAACAAAAATTAAAAAACACAAATGAACTTGAACGGAGAAAGAGGCCAAAGAAGAAGAAGAAGGCTTGGAAAGAAGAATCAAGAAAAGAAGAAGCAAACTACGCTTTAATAGGCTTTGACAATGAGGTAAGTTACTTAACTTTCTTGAATTATTTTGAAATTACTTGATGATTTCCATGAATGCTTAACTTAGTTTGTAGGATTTTTTTTTTATGCTTTTGTTGTGTTTTTAGAAATTAAAAAAAAAATTTCGAAATTATACTATGCTTTTCTTTTTGAAAAGTAAACATATGAATGATGTAAGATTTGTGATAATGCTTAGGATTAATCCATGCATATGTATCTTGATGGTTTACATTGTCTCCAAATATAATGCTTGATGATTTTATATCATGCATGAGCTTTTGAAGTAATAAAATGTTATATTATGATGATGAAACATATTTTTCGAATTTATAAATAGATGCATGATTTTGGCAAAAATTTGAACATGGTCTTTTAACATAAAAATTGAAAGTGTGCTATCATTTTTACATATTTGGTCTTGACGATTTTATGACTAAGCTTGTGTTTTATTTTGATACATGTTTTCATAAAAATTTTGAATATGCTCACATCAAATTGCTTAAAATGAAAATATTTTTTCTCATTCTATTGAGATGAATGAATTCATGTTATGAGTCTTGTGAATCTCATAAAAATGAAAACATGATGAATATTTTAAAAAATGTGCCTCATGTTTTCGGTCTTAATGATTTCTCTTGAAATATGCTCTTTGGACCTATATGAAAAACATGAATATACTCATAATGTGTTATATTGTTGTCTTGACAATTTTTATAATGAAGTTTGTCTTTCGATGTTGAATGTTGATATTTCTATTTTATTTGACATTAAAAGATAAAGGCATGTTTATTTGAAGTAAATTATAAATGCATGATTCTTGAAAATTTTTCTATCTCTAAAGTTTTTGGTCTTGATGAATCCATGTGGATCTCTTGTATCGAATCTTTTTGGAAAGTACCACATGCTTAATGTGATTCGACTTAATGACAATTTGTCTTTTCGTCTTGAATGTTGACATTTACTTTTATTAAGGGCAAATGCATGGTTATAAGAAGCAAATCACATATAAAAACAAAATACAATCCTTTATATCAATCTTATCAATTTTTCTATAAGAAATTCATGAATCCATGCTTATCATGTATGAATTTATTGAATGAGATTTTGAGGATGATTCTAGTTTTGACTAATGCTTGATTTGTATTTATGTCATAAGACACGTTTTAAAATTGAATCATGCTTCAATCATGTTCTTTATCCCTTAATTCATTTTGTTCTCCTATATTTCCTTTTATTTACCATAGAGGAGAATCTTCTAAATGAATTACGAAATTGATGATTTGATAATAAGTGTTTATCAAAAATCTATTTATCATTTTGCAATCTCTAAAAAGTTGATAATCACTCATTCATGTTGTGAATCTCAAAATGTTTTTAATTTGATTAGGAGTTTCGAGTTGACAAAATGAGTTTGAATAATTTTATGACTCTTCTCTTGATCTCTTGAAATCATGACATTGAATTCTTGACTTGAGATATTTTTGCAAATTGAAATACCTTCCTCTATGACTGCTTCCTTTTTCATTTACTAAAGAGGAAAACAATTCAAGTCTTGATATATCGATAAGTGATACTTGAAATTATTTTTATGATTCATGATGAATTTAGATCTATCATGTATAAATCAAGTTGTTGCTCTTACTATCAAATGAATCATGAGCCTTGACATCACATCTTTTATGATATAAAAATGATATGATTTCCTTACCTTGTATACCTTTTGTGATGATTTGAACATTGATGTAAAACAAAATTTATATTCTTCCCTTTCCCTTTATTTCCTTCTTTAACGACAAAAGGGGAAAGAAAGCATGTTAACATCATTAATCATGACTTGATTTTGATTTCTTGGAACTATATATTTGAGATTCTATTTATGAAATCATGATCGTGATGATTTGAAAACTCCTACATGTAAATCAAGATTTTCTTCATGACAAATATATATAAATTTTGTTTATTCATGAATTGATCTTTAATGAGATGACTTTCTTGTGTGATGATTGAAAATTAATTTTCTTTATGATGAATCATTGAATCATGACTTGATCTATGCTATCTTTTTTTATATATATATATCATGATTCTTGATTGTATACCCTTTATCATGAATTGAAAATTGATGATAAAGAAAGTATTTCTGAATCATGATTTTGATTTCTCGGAACTATATGTTTAGAATGTGTTTGAAAATCATGATCTTGATCTTGCTAAAATGAATGGTTATGAATCATGAATGATATCTTTTGATCCTTATTGATTTTTCATATTGATATCTATCATTACATGATATGATTGAATGATTGATTGATACAAATTTAAATGATGTGAAAAGCTGTTAAAGGAAGAAAACAATCTAAATTTTGATATTTCAATATTTGATACTTGGAATATTTTAAAATGTGTTCTTGATGAGAATGTTTGAAATTGCTCTTTTTATCTCATGAATCCTTATCTTAATCTTGTTAAAAAAATTTAATGAACCATGAATCATATCTTTGGTATTCATGAATTAATCCTTATTGATATCTTTCATGAATTCTTTGAATCTATTGCCTTGAACTTTTGAATTGTGATGAATCAAAAATTTTTCTCCTATATGACTTCTCCTATATGTCATGCTTTGAATATTAATGAAGATTTTTTATTGATGGAAGTTGATATATGATATGAAAAGAGGATGTAAAAGAAAATCTTTGTATTTGATCCTACTATTCTTTTTGACAAAAACAAAGGGGGAGAAGATTTATTGCTAGCTTGCAACTTCAATGAAAAAATTTCCTAGCTCAATCATTGAAATGAAGGAACATCCTATCATGGAAATTTTAAATTTTGCTAGCATGCTACAAAAGCAAACTGCAAACTTGCTATGATGAATTGTAAGAAGCAAGTGATGGATTGCTATGCTTGGACATCCTTGAAAATTTGCCATGATTGAATGTTGAATGTTGATGAAAATAGCTAGTATGTTGTAAAGTTTGCATATTCTTGAAAACTAGCTATGATGTTACTTCTCCTTTTTGTTGATGACATAGGGGGAGAAGTAGATTGATGACTTCATGCTTTGTATTGAATATTTTATATATTTGCATGATGGTTTGACTATTCTCATAAACATTGTGATGAATGTTGCTTGGATCTAGGATAATCCAAGTGTTCTATCAATGGCATATTGATAGGGGGAGTTTGTGTTAAACTCTGGGGAGTTATGGTTAACTCCGTCAGTCATCAATTAGTTGTCATCATCAAAAAGGGGGAGATTGTTGAATCTCGGGTTTGGATGATGAAACTAATTGAGTGTGATTTGTTGTCTAACTGCGTGTTAAGTTACGCAGGTCTACTATCGATCAGGATATTGGGTGTCGAGCCAGAGGTTCGGTCGACTATCGGCAGGAGGCTTCGTACGTCGGGCATCGGGCCAAGAAGTGTGGAGTTGCGCCATAGATATCGAGGTTGCGGAGGTCAACCGTCGATTGGGCAACAAGCCGCTAGAGAGGGTGATGTGCCGAAGGATCGGACGAAGCACCGACAAATGATGTGCCGGGCAACTGAATGTCAATTCGTGTTGTAATAACTGTCTAGATCGAAGTAGAGTGTTTGGTGTTTGTTTGTGCAGGAGTGACTACGAAATGGATGAAGACGTAAAGCGAAATCAAGGGCCGAAGTCAAGTGCGATGGATCGTTGGGAGTTCGAGAGTTTGACGGAAAAGCTCGGGGGAACTCACCAAAATCATCGTGTAGTCCGAGAGCTTGCCGGGAGTCCGCAGGATGGTTTCGGGGGCCAAGACCGACGGAAGTTCGCCGGAAGCTCGACGGAAGAAGACTTGACTTGCGGACTTTGTAATAGCTTAGGAAACGTTTTTAAAATTCATAGTTAGCACGTATTTTGGGTTAGGATTAGATAACCTAAAGTGGGGGCCCATTGGGCCTTGATTAGGATGGGTTTGGGCCAAAATTTTGGCATGCTGCTGTAGCATGCTGCATGCTGTAGCATGCCATCAGCATATAGCTGTAGCTAGGCATCAGCCAGTACTGTAGCAGCTATCGTAGCCAGCGCGGTGGAACCGCTCGGGCGGTAGTACCGCCCCGGCTACTGTAGGCAGGCGGTAGAACCGCCTGCCTGGGCGGTGGTACCGCCCGCACGCGTCCAACAAACGCATGCATGGCACCGCTGACGCAAGTGGCACCGCCTCTGACCACCAAAAACATTGGAACTCCAAATTTATTTGAAATTTGGAGCCTAATTTTGAATCCACTTTGGATCTATAAATACCCCTCCCTTTCCCAGCTGAAAGGGAACCCTTTTGAGCAAAAATTCTAAGTCTTGAGCTTGTGAAGAGTTTTGAAAAGTCTTGTTTTGCTAGTGTTCACCTTCTTCCCTATCTTGAGAGATTTTGTACAAGGGTGAACTTCTTGTAAAGGGTTGTAAAGGGGTGTTTGATCCTTCCCCCTCAAAGAGATTGCTAGTGGAAGAGAGGAGCCTCATCGTAAAGGCTTCAAGAGTGGATGTAGGTCATTTGACCGAACCACTATACATCCTTGTGTTCATGAATGTGTGAGTGCTTACTTTCTTGAAGCATTTCTTTACTTTACTGCAAGTTATTTAGTTCATACTTATTTCCCTCAAGCAAGCAATTTCCTTCAAGCTCTCTTTCGTCAAATCGAGATCTTCCTACGAACGTGAGTTTTCGTAAATCGGATTCAAGAAAACGGTTTTAATCCGCTGCACTAATTCACCCCCCCCTCTTAGTGCCGCTCGATCCCTAACAAGGATGTCTTGTATGAGTACTCCACTCTTTGATACCGGACTTATAGGTTTGGAAGTTCTAGATCTAGGATAGCCGGTTATTGGAAGTGATAGTCAATCTTACGAGGGCTATTAAGTATCAATAGAGGATCATCCACTCTCGGTATCATGAGAGGAATATCTCATGTGTTCTTGCTCTAGCAAATTCCTTGCCAGAGTCATTCGAATTAAGAGAAAAAGAGTTCTCCAGGAGAATCCGATTAGAGCAAGACTTGATTAAAAATTATATTGGTTTGACAACACCATACCCGATATACAATCTTTGGGATATTAGGTGGATAAGGGACTATAGGTACATGGTAACTGAGGGCATATAGGTTTAAAGGATTGGATTCTCTTATATCGTCTGGGGACTACGGCGTAGTGGCCTAGTACATTCATAATCGATGAGTCGAGTGAATTATTATAGAGTAATAATTCACTGAGTCAGAAGAAATTCTAATAGGTATGACTTATGGCCAACTCGATATTAGGCCTAGAAGGTCACACACATATGGTAGGTGTTGTGACAAGTAGAGATTCGGATATGAGATATCCGCCGGAGCCCCTATCTTATTAGATATCCAATAAGCCCCTGTATTATTGGATCCCATGGATGAGATCCAATAAGAGCTAGATTATTAGGTAGAGACCCATTAATCTAAGAGGCTTGGGTAATTGGATGGAGATCTAATATCCAATAGGGTAGGATCTATTAGGGTTGATAGGGGGCCTCTATAAATTAGAGAGAACTAAAGGTCCATAGGCTGAGGTTTTTTGGTAGCCACCTCCTATTCTTCTCTCCCCAAGAGAGGAGCATCATTGTAGTCTCTGTCATGTGGATACCGTTAGAGAGGAGGACGCTTGACCGCCTTCATCCTCCCCCATGGATCTGTAGGAACTCAAGGATATATGATCTCCCTAGGTACTTTGTTTTTACACACAGTTTTTTAATTTGCAACATTATTTTTGACTCACTGATCTTTGCATAACGATGGAATCTTTCATGAAAATCCAGAATTTTTATTTTCTATTCTTCCACTGCGTATGAGATATTGCCCCCTGGATTACGCAACAACTTTAACGAGCATCGCCTCATAAACTTTGAAGTTTTCAGGTCCTTCCTCTGTAAAAATTTTTTCCATCGAATCTTCTTCCATTTAATAGTCGCATCCAAGTAGGTTCGTATCATTTTCACTTTCGATTGGCATTCAGTTAAGAAATGAAGTGGATAATCTGCTCTTAGTAGCACTAATTACCATTAGTGAGGACTTGACAACTGTTGTCTTTTATTAAGTTTCTTCGAAGGATCTTCAATCTATGCAGAGCTCCTTTACTAGATAAGTAAGAGAACTAGAGAAGACAAAGGTCACTTGACTTCGCCCGCCTCCTCGAGGTTTATACTCCGTGCATCGAGTTGGTCACTAAACTTTACCTACTCTTGGCTCACACTTCCGAAGCACTTGAAGTATTTGCAATCCTTGTGTTGAGTCAACTACTGTGATTCACCTTCTCAATGCTATTGAACTTCTGGAATGCAAAAAGTTATCACTCCAACTTTAAGCAAGTCTTCGATAGATTTGGTCGCCTTTGGGATTATACCGCCTTCTCCATCATTTCTGTCGCCTACTCCTCTGAGTGGCAAAGGTATAATACTGTGTATTGCCTACTTCGTTCGTTGGTCGTGCACTCTTGTATCGATCCGAAGTCCTTCACTTATGACTATCTTGATGAAAAGTCCATTGACATAGGTCTTACGAAGTTCCCTAGCCTTTGCTCTTTAGCTTTATCTTAGTACTTGGAGTTTGCCTCTGCATACTCCACCTCCTCGACCCGATCTCACAACCAAGTACTCTCCCTCCATGAGAGCAAGGGATTGATGACTCCACGGAATTCCCGCCTCTACGGTACCATGGCGTTGCCATGCCCATGGCACTACTATCCATTATCTCGTATCTGTGTCCCTTCTTCGTGATCAGTAGATCCGCCTCTATGGCACTGTGGCACTCCTTTGAGTCCATCTTCATTCTAATTGTCGCTCGATTTTTAGGTAGTTGAGTCCCTTTGGACTCATCATTACTTTCTCGCCCTTTTTTGATGACCTACTTCAACACCTCTGTGTTCTCTGAGAAGTTCCTCTTGGTCAATGGAAAGATAGACTGCAAGTCCCATGCATAGCCTCCACTATCATGTTGTAGGGCTTGCATCGCTTTTGTTCTCCTTAGCTTTATTGGTCGTAACGTTCGCTTACTTGACCTTATCCTTTGACTTGCCAGGCTCCCTTAAGCGAATATGAGCTCTAAAATAGTCCAACTCTTCAGCCGCTCTGATTATACCTCTGCATGATCTAATCCCCCCCAATGGGACTCGTTGGTACTTGCATCTAAACTTCTCACTCGGTAGAGCACAGCCCCCATAAGCTGATGCCCATGGCTTTCATTTAATGCAACTTTCGATGCACGTATGGAAGACCTGCCTTTGTGATATCATGGCATTCTCTCCTTGAATCCATAGCTCTTCTTGCCGTCGTGTTGACCACCGAAGTGGAGCTCCTAGAGCACTCCTGATCATACCTTCGTATGACCTTGTCCCTCATGGGACAAGTCTTGTGTGTGTCGCATTACCTCAAACTATTCTCCACCATGATCTGCCGCACCATGTCACCTCTTGGTGACATCTCCTTACATTCTGATCCTTATGGTACGAACTCAAACTGTAATCTTTCCATATGTGGCCTCCGCCAATACATCGTAGGGCCTTTGCAACCTTCGATTCTGTTCACTCCTTTGGCAATCGACCTTCGTCCACCCGCTCTTGAGTCACACCCGGATGAAGCATAGCTCAAGGATAGTCCATCGCTTAGCAGCTCCTCTAAAGTCCCCTGACTTCACTGAAATTAGTGCACCATTGTCTAGATCCTGGGACTTTACCCCTACCAACACAATCTCCGCTGTGCACCACTTTCCTCATGGCAACTCGACTAGTAATATTGTGGCATATTATTCAAGAGTGCCCGCCTCTACGTCCTCTTGCCTCGTGTCAAGGCCTTTTGATACCAACTTCGCCTCTACAAGCTGTTGAGTCTTGGATTTTGATGATGAAACTAATTGATATTGTTTTATTATCTAACTATGTTTTGAGTGACCCAGGTCTATTATCGATCTGGATTAGACAATTGACAAAGGATGAATCAGTATTGCACCAAAAGAGATCATGTCAGTATATTGTGTTGGGAAATCTAGGGGGTGACATCACATGCGCTGCGAAAAAACATAAAAACAAAACACCCTAGATTTTCGTAAAAAGTTCCGTCATCGTGCGAAGATCGGTGCATCAAAACAAATCCGCGAATCTGAAAACTACGTGTGTAAAAAGAAAGTACTTAGGGAGATCATATATTCCTGAATCCCTATAGATCTATAGGACTGGATGAAGGAGTTTAAATGTCCTCCTCTCTAGTGATAATCCACATGGTAGAGATTGCAACGATGCTCCTCTCTTGGGGAGAGTAGAATAGAAGGTGGCTACCAAAAAACCCTAACCTATGGACTTTTGATTCCCTCCTATTTATAGAGGCCCCTTGGAAAACCTAATGGATCCTACCCTATTGGATATTGGATCTCTATTTAATTACCCAAGCCTCTTGGATTAGTGGGTCTCTATCCAATAATCTCTTATTAGCTCTTATTGGATCTCTATTTAATTACCCAAGCCTCTTGGATTAGTGGGTCTCTATCCAATAATCTCTTATTAGCTCTTATTGGATCTCATCTTAGGATCCAATAATTTAGGGGCTTAACGGATATCCAATAAGTTAGGAGCTCTGGCGAATATCTCATATAAGAACCTCTACTTGTCACGACACCTACCATATGCATGTGACCCTCTAGGCCCAGTATCGAGCTGGCTGTGAATCCTTCTGATTTAGTGAATTATTATCTCCATAATAATTCACTCGACTCATTGACTGCGGATGTACTATGCCACTACGTCGCAATCCCTAGACGATACAAGGGAATCTAATCCTTTGGACTTATCTATCCTCAGTTATCATGTATCTATAGTTCCTCATCCATCTAATATCCCAGAGACTCTATACCAGGCATGGTGCTATCAAGCCCATACGGTCTCTCCTTGAGTCTCGCTTTAATTGGATTCTCCCAGAGAACTCTTTCTCTCTCAATCTGAATAACCTTGGCCAAGGATTTATTTGAGCATGAATACATGGGATATTCCTCGCATGATACCGAGAGTGGATGATCCTCTATTGGCACTCAATAGCTCTCGTATAGTTGGCTACCACTCTCAATAATTGACTATACTAGATCTGTAACTTTCAAACCTATAAGTCCGGTATCAAAGAGTAGAGTACTCATATAGGACATCCTTGGTGTCTCAAGTCTAAGGACCAGATACACTACTGGGACTACGGAATCACTATCTGACATGAGGTATCAATAACCATCCAACATTTCGTAATCGGATCAATCAGTGAGGTTATTCTCCAATGAGCACCTGTACTATATCCTTAGTGTCTCCACACGAGTAGCTATGAGACCAGCCACCTCTATCATTTGGATGGTATATAGCACACCAATCTATCCGGTTATCTCGATGTCCCTCTTGAGTAACCTATGACCGAGATTATTTAGGGTCTATGTTAAAGGTGAATCGGTCTCATTATCGTGATCTCATCATGATCTGATTCCCATTGTATAGATCCAAGGACATCATAATAAATTTAACACGTAAGATAAAGTGATAGAATGCTTAATAATAATAAGCAAAAGAAAGAGTACATGTCAAGTCACAAGTGTCATTACTCGTGTGATTGGCTTGTAGGGCACATATGACTAGCAATCTCCCACTTGACCTAAAGCCCATCACCTATGTGTCTGATCCCCATCAGGCCCCTGTGATGCTCAAAGATTGTTTGAGATAATGGCTTGGTCAGTGGATCTGCAATGTTATCTTCAGATGGAACTCCTTCCACTACTACATCTCTTCTAACCACGATCTCTCTAATAGGCAAGAACCTCTTCAGAACACTTCTGATGAGACCCGGGTTCCCTTATTTGAGTAATCGCCCCGTAGTTATCGTAATATAAGGGAATTAGCTCCTCACTGCTTGGCATGACTCCCAAATCTGTGATGAATTACTTTATCCAAATTCCCTACTTTGCTGCCTCTACCGTAGTAATGTATTCCACCTCGATGGTTGAGTCAACAGTAGTATCTTACTTGGAACTCTTCCAGCACATTGCTCCTCCATTCAAGGTAAACATATACCTTAGTCTGTGTAGCCATCAACTCTGAAGCTACTTTCTCTATATATCAGTAAAAGATCCTTAGTCCTTCTCAAGTACCTAAAGATACATTTTACTGCTTTCTAGTGCTCCAAGCCTGGATTTGCCTGATACCTGCTCATGACACTCAGAGCATGTGCTATATTAAGGCTGGTACATAGCATAGCATACATGATAGATCATATCGCTGAGGCATATGGTATCCTATCCATGTGTGCCCTTTCTTCAGGAGTCTTTGGGGATATACTCCTGAAAAGTGATATTCCATGTCTCATTAGTAGGAGACCTCTCTTGGAATTTCTATGCCAAACCTTTTGACAATGGTATCTATGTACCTGGACTAGGACAAGCCAAGCATCCTCTTGGATCTATCTTTATAGATCCGTATCCCTAATACGCAAGATGCTTCCCCTAAGTCCTTCATGGAGAAGTACCTAGATAGCCAAGCCTTCCTATGAAGAGCATTCTTATATCATTCCCAATGATCAGGATGTCATCCACATACAATACCAAAAAGGTGATAGTGCTCCCACTTACCTTCCTGTACACACAAGGCTCATCTTTGTTCTTAACGAAGTCATAAGATCTGATCACCTCATCAAATCTTAAGTTCCAACTTCGGGAAGCTTGCTTCAGTCCATAGATGGACCTAAGTAACCTACACACTTTATTTGGGTTATCCCTAGACACGAATCCCTTAGGCTATATCATATACATCTCCTCCTTGAGGTTATCATTGAGGAATGTGGTTTTGATATCCATCTGCTAGATCTCATAGTTAACACCTTGCCTTTGACGATACCCCTTAGCCATTAGCCTTGCATTATAGGTCTCTATCTTTCCATCTACTCCAATCTTCTTCTTGAAGATCCACTTGCAACTAATGGGTACGATACCCTCGGGTGCATTAACTAGGTTCCAAACCTTATTGGAGTATATGGAATCCATCTTTGAATTCATAGCTTCTTGCCACTTCTTAGAGTCAACACTCATAATAGCCTCCTCGTAGGTCTGAGGATCAATATCCTCAATATCCTCTCTTTTGATATGTCCCACATATCTCTCAGGAGGATGAAATACTCTACTAGACCTATGTAAAGTTAGAACTTATGTGCTAGGTATCTAAATAGATTCTGGTTATGGAATGGTGCTCGAGCTAGGTTCTCCAACCTCACTCAACTCTATCATGCTCCCATTGTCTCCATCAAGAATGTGTTCCTTCTTAAGAAATATTGCTTTCTTGGCTACAAAGACTTTTTGGTCCTAAGGGTGATAGAAATAATACCAACAAATTTACTTGGGGTATCTTACAAACTTGCACCGTTCCATCCTAGATTCTAACTTGTAAGGGTTATGTCTCTTGACGTGAGGAGGGCACCCCCAAATCTTAACAACCTTAAGATCAGGCTTCTTTCTATTCCATATCTCATATAGAGTAGACACTACTGACTTAGTTAGAATTCTATTCAGAAGGTAAGTTGCGGTCTCTAGGGCATATCCCTAGAATGAGATGGGTAGGTCGGCGAAACTCATCATAGAATGCACCATGTCTAATAGTGTGTGATTCCTCCTTTCTGATACACCATTAAGCTGCAGTATATAAGGTGTCCATTGGGATAAAATCCCATGGTTTTTGAGGAATTAAGTGAACTCTGTACTAAAGTACTCACCTCCTCGATCTGATCGAAGAGTTTTAATACTCTTTTCAGTCTGGTTCTCTACTTCATTCTTATATTCCCTAAATTTCTCAAAAGCCTCAGACTTGTACTTTATCAAGTACATATGTCCATATCTTGAGAAATCATTAATGAAAGTAATAAAGTAGGAGTAACCACCTATGACATGAGTTGACATGGGAGCACATACATCACTATGTATGAGTCCAACAACTCAATGGCTCTCTCTCTAGTTCTACTAAATGGAGAGTTAGTCATCTTTCCCTGAAGGCAAGGTTCGCAAGTCGCATATGACTCATAGTCGAATAGATCTAGATATCCATTCTTCAGTAACTTTTGAATCCTTCCCTTATGGATGTGACCTAGTCTACAATGCCACAGATATGTATTATTCACCTCTTCTCATTTCCTCTTGGACTCACTTACACTCATGATGTGTGGACCTGTATCTAGCATAAATAAACCATTATGCAATGTTCCTCTTGTGATGATCTCATCATTTAATGCTATCGAATAATCATTATTCTCAAAAACTAATTTATATCCACTAACTATCAAACATGAAATGGAAATCATGTTTTTGATAATAGAAGGAGCATAATAGCATGCATCTAATGCAATAATAGCTCCACCAGACAAATGTAGGGTGACCTTGCCAATAGCCACTGCAGCAACCTTTGCTTCATTGCCCATCTTAAGGTCCAGCTCGCCTCTCTTCAATCTCCTAGGTCCTACCAGAACCTGCAACAAATTGCTAATATGCTAAGCACTCCCAGTATCCAATACCCATGTGTAATCATAAGATTATGATAAATGAAGGCTGATCATGAATGTACCTGAAGCTTCTCCAAGCTTCTATTTCGCCCTCTACATGGTACTTTTTATAGTTCCTCTTTCAGTGCCCATCTTTGCCGCAGTGAAAGCACTGGCCTTTGTCCTTTGTTGAGTCTTTCCTAGTAACCTTTGTCTTACCCATTTTGCCCTTGCCCTTGCCCTTGCCCTTGCCTTTCTTAAGGGATTTCTTAGCCTTTCTTTTCATTCTGATCTTACCAAGATAGAGAACTAGCTTCTCTTTCTTGATGGTGCTGCCTACTTCTCTCAATATATTAAGGAGCTTTGGAGGGTCACCTTAAGTTTGTTAATATTAAAATTTATTATAAACTAAGAAAAAAAATCTAGTAGGGACTGAAGCATAAGATCCACACACAGGTTATCTTCTAGGACTATTCCAAGACCTGTGAGTTTCTTGATCCATTCAATCATCTTGAGGACATGGTTCTGAACCGGTGTCCCCTAAGTCATCCTAGCACGGAAAAGACTCTTCGATATCTTATATCGTTGAGTTCTTTCCTGTTCCTTAAATAGTTTACGGAGATGCAGAAGTATGGAATTGGCATCTATATTTTCATGTTATCTCTGTAACTCAATAGTCATAGAGGCCAACATATAATACTGAGCAAGAGTGGAATCATCTATGTACTTCACATAACGAGCGATCTCATCCTCGCTTGCCCCTTTATTGGGCACAAGGATCATTGTATCAAGGACGTACCTGATTTTCTCTATTATGAGAACGATTCTCAGATTATGAAGCCAATCCATATAATTTGGACCAGTGAGGTGGTTAGCATCAAGTATGCCACGTAAAGGATTTGAAAGCGACATTTTCCTGAAATTAAAGATGTAGTAGAAATAAATAACATGTAGACTTTGTAAAAATTAAATAATTAAGATAAGGATTTCTACCTTAATCTACTCCCACTAATTTTTTGCGAGACACACAACACCCTCCGGTATGTGAATCGGAGACCCTCAATGGATCTTTAGTGGCGATCGGGATCCAATCGGCGTTTTAACGTAATCTCGAGGGACTCGACCAATCACATTAAGCCCAAAGGGTAGGAAACTCTTGTCGATCATAACTCTTTGTGATTCTTATCCTGTTCGACCTCCGAACCACCATAGCCTCGAGGGACTCGACCAACCATGATGTTCTATTAAGTCATCACCATCATTACATTATGAGTCTGATTTGATGATATACCCTCGAGGGACTTGACCAAGCATATCATGTCCTTAGGTCATCGGTAACATCTCTATGTCGTAGATAGGATAATGAATCGCGATATAGGTGAGTCTCAAGGGACTCGACTAACTCAACCTACACCGAGAATCGATTCCTACCTATAACGATGGAATGCTACATGGGTCAATCTAATTGCCTCACGTTTACTTACTTAATATTATTAATAGGGGAGATTTTTTATTTAGTCTCCTAATATAATGTGTCACACAAATACATATTTAATATATATCTACATTGCATGTAAATATATATACATATCTAGTAAGTGTATAATCAATCACATATCACATGAGTAATCACACTAGATGATCATGGACCACATCTTAATGTGATCAAGCCCGAGCTAGTGGGCCCAATCACTCACATCAAGATCTATGTGTGCCTCAACGCATCTCCATGCTCTGTGATCATCCATCTCACTTTATCGGTTCCGTTGGTATCTCAACGCATCTCCATGCGTCGGATCGTCTATCTCGGACTCGTGGGTCTCGCTCCCGCTGCTCCTCCTCGTGTAATTACAATATAATTACAGACATGTAGGCCTAATAATAAATGAGAAAATAGAGGCTCGCAGGCCCCAATAATAATAATCATATGTCAACACATCACATCACACGGTCCATGATCAGCTATCCACATCATACATCACATGTATATATTTTTATATAAGACTACTAGATAAATAATAATAGTTAATTAAACATTTTAATTAACTAATATTTTTTTTGAAAATAGGGATATATAAGGAATTTTTAGAATTTTAAAGGGCATTCTGGTCATTTGGCCAGAAGGGATAAAATTAAAAATTTTAAAATTTCGAGGGGTAAAAATATCTTTTGTCTGAAAAACCTTAATCCCTCCTTTGTAGCATTCCATTCGTTATGCTACGGTCGCTGCCACCCTGCCAGTGGTAGCCTCTGCGCGGGGGAGGTGCGACGGTGCGCTGCCCATGCCCACGGGCGGCTCACCTGTGGGTGACGCCATCGCAACAAGCAGGTGCGGCCCCCGTAGGTGCAGCCCCTCCTGCAGGTGGCTCGTAGGCGATGCCATCCCTTCAAGGGGGTGCCCCTACGGCACCGCCCCTACGAGCGACCGCCTACGGGTGACTCCTGGCCCACGAGCGACGCCACCCATGCGGGCATAGTGCTCGTAGGCGATGCCGACCCTTGCGAGTAGGCCGCCTACAAGTGAGCATTGTACGCTCCTTGTGGGTAGGCCACCTACTTGCAGCCCACAGGCCGCTTGCCTATAGTGCGTAGGCTGCTGGTGCTGCTTGTTGTAGCCTTGGCCGCGGTCACTCTGCAAGCGCAGTAAGGGCAGCAACAGCTGCTTCCCTTCCTCGCCTTTTGTGCCAATAATTTTGACGACAAAAGCTATTCTAAATCACAACACATGCAATTAAAATTCGATCTTCGCATGAACAACCTAGCTTTGATACCACTATTGGGAAATCCAGGGGACGACATCACATGCGTAGTGGAAGAACATAAAAATAAAACACCCTAGATTTTTGTAAAAGGTTCCGTCATCGTGCGAAGATCGGTGCGTCAAAACAAATCCTCAAATTCGAAATCTGCATGTGTAAAAAGACGGAACCTAGAGAGATCGTATATCCCTGAATCCTTGCAGATCTATAGGACTGGATAAAGGAGTTCAAAGGTCCTCCTCTCTAGCGATAATCTACATGGCAGGGACTGCGATGATACTCCTCTCTTGGAGAGAGGAGAATAGAAAGTGGCTATGAAAAAACCCTAGCCTATGGACCTTTGGTTCCCTCCTATTTATAGAGGCACCCTATAAACCCTAATAGATCCTAGCCTATTGGGTATTGGATCTCCATCCAATTAACCAAGCCTCTTGGATTAGTGGGTCTCTACCCAATAATCTCTTATTAGCTCTTATTGGATCTCATCTTAGGATCCAACAATTCAGGGGCTTAATGAATATCTAATAAGTTATGGGCTCTAGTGGATATCTCTTATCAAAACCTCTACTCATCATGGCACCTACCATATGTGTGTGACCCTCTAGGCCCAATATCGAGCTGACCGTGAGTCCTTTTGACTCAATGAATTATTATCTCTATAATAATTCACTCGACTCATCGACTGCAGATGTACTAGGCCACTACGTCACAGTCCCTAGACAATACAAGGCAATCCAATCCTTTGGACCTATCTATCCTCAGTTATCATGTATCTATAGTCCCTCATCCATCTAATATCCTAGAGACTATACCGAGCATGGTGTTGTCAGGCCCATACGATCTCTCCTCGAGTCTTGCTCTAATGGGATTCTCCCGGAGAACTCTTTCTCTCTCAATCTGAATAACCTTGGCCAAGTATTTGTTTGAGCAAGAATACATGGGATATTTCTCTCATGATACAAAGAGTGGATGATCCTCTATTGACACTCAATAACCCTCGTAAGGTTGGCTACCACTCCTAGTAACTAGTTGTACTAGATCTGGAACTTCCAAACCTATAAGTCTGGTATCAAAGAGTAGAGTACTCATATAGGACATCCTTGGTATCTCAAGTCTAATGACCAAATACACAATTGGGACTACGGAATCGCTGTCTGATGTGAAATATCAATAACCATCCAGCATTCTATAAGCGGATCAATCAATGAACTCATTTTCCAATGAGCATCTATACTGTATCTTTAGTGTCTCCACATGAGTAGCTGTGAGACCAGTCATCTCGATCATATAGATGAGTATACAGCACACCAGTCTATCCAGTTATCTCAATGTCCCTCTTGAGTAACCTATGACCAGGATTATTTAGGATCTATATTTAATGGTGAATCGGTCTCATTATCGTGATCTCATCATGATCTGATTCCCATTACACAGATCCAAAGACATCACAATAAATGCAACACGCAAGATAAAGTGATAGAATGACTAATAATAATAAGCAAAAGAAAGAGTACATGTTAAGTCACAAGTGTCATTACTTGTGTGGTTGGCTTACACGGTACATATGACTAGCATATTGGACATCGTGTCGGAGGTCCGATCGACAATCGACAGAAGGCTTCGGACATCGGACATCGAGCATCGGGCCAAGAAGTGTGGTGCTGCGCTAAGGAGATCGGGGTTACGGAGGTCAACCGTCGATTGGGCCACTGGAAAATTAGGAGATTCGGCATCTCATGCATAGGAAAAACAAAAACAAGATCGGATTTCCTATAGTTATGTACTTGGCCATCGTGTAACGATTGGTGGGCAAAAATCGTAAATCCAAAAAATCCGCATGTATCATGTCAGAAGCATTACCTGGGGAGATCGTATATCCTCGAAAATTCCAGATCCGATATAGAGGATGAAGGAGCACTAGCGTACTCCTCTCTAGCGGTAATCCACACAATGGACGCAATAACTACACTCAGATCACCGCGAGATCTCTCTCCATGTGCACCACAAGGCTACCGGAATCAAGGAGGAGAGGAGACTGAGGAGAATATGAGGATGACTACCAAGAGCTCTCAGCCTATGAACCAGGAGGTTCCTCCTATTTATAGAGGTGGAGGAAGCTTATTCTTAATAGATCCTGTTCACACTAGATCTCTATCCCGTTGGATCTCATTAGATCTTATCCACAGGATCCAATTTGATCTCATCCAATTGAATCTTATCAAATCATTTAATTAGATCTCATGCAATTAACCAATTGAATCTCATCCATAGGATCCAAACTAGGGGCTTCGCAGATATCTCATATCCGCACCTCTACTCATCGCAACATCCACCTTATGTGTGTGACCCTCTAGGCCTGATATCGAGATGGCCATGAGTCACTCCTGTCAGAACTCCTTCTGACTCAGAACACTTTCTGGTATAGTGAATTATTATCTCCATAATAATTCACTCGACTTATTGACTATGGACATACTAGGCCACTACGCCATAGACCCAGACGGTACAAGAGGATATAATCCATCGGACCTGTTTGTCCTCAGTTACCATGTATCTATAGTTTCTCATCCATCTAATATCTCAAAGACCATATATTGGGCATGATAGAGTCAGGCTCGTACGGAATCCTGTCCGAGTCTCACTTTAATCGGATTTTCCTGGAGAACTCCTTCTCTCTCAATCCGAATGACCCTGGCTAGGGATTTTGCTTGAGTGAGCATACACAGGATATTCATCTCATGATACCGAGAGTGGATGATCCTCTATTAACACACAATTACCTTCGTAAGGTTGGATACCATTCCTGAGAACCAGGTATACTAGATCTGAATCTCTCCAAACTTGTAAGTCCAGTGTCAAAGAATGGAATACTCAAATAAGGCATCTTTGGAGCCTCAAGTCTAAGGACCAGACACACTACTATGACTATAGAATCGTTATCTGACATTAGGTATCATTAACCATATAGCATTCTGTAAACGGATCAATCAGTGAACTCATTCTCCAATGAGCACTTGCATTGTACCTCTAGTGTCCCCACACAAGCGACTATGAGACCAGTCGCCTCCATCATATAGAAGAGTATACAACGCATTAGTCTATCCGGTTATCTCGATGTCCTTATTGAGTAACCTATGACCAGGATGATTTAGGATCTGTGTTTAAAGGTATATCGGTCTCATTATCATGATCTCATCATGATCCGATTCCCATTGCATAGATCCATGAACATCACAATATTCATCCAGATAACATGAGAAAATGTCAATAATAATATGTGAAGAGATCGACGTAACATGTCATAGGTGCCACCACTTACATGAATGGCTTGTAGGGCACCTATAACCAACAATCTCCCACTTGACCTAAAGCCAATCACCTACGTGTCTGATCCTCATTCGACCTCTGTGTTGCTCAAATATAATCTGAGTCAACGGCTTTGTCAGTGGATATACAATGTTATCTTCGGATGGAACTCTTTCCACTGCTATATCTCCTTGGGCCACGATCTCCTTGATCAAGTGGAACCTCCTCAGAACACTTCTGATGAGACTTGGGTTCCCTAGCTTGATCGATCACCCTATTATTGTCACCCTATATCGGAATCAATTTTATGCTATCTGATACGATTCCTAAATCCATGATGAACTTTTCATCTATGCACCCTATTTTGCTACTTTTACCATAGCAATGTATTCCGCCTCTATGGTATCTAACTATCTAGATAGCCAAGTCTTTACTGTGGAGAGTATTCCTACATCATTTCTAATGATTAAGATGTCATTCACATATAACACCAAGAAGGTGATAGCGCTCCCACTTACCTTCCTATACACACAAGGCTCATCTTCATTCTTAACAAAGTCATAAGATCTGATCGCCTCATCAAATCTTATGTTTCAACTTCGAGAAGCTTGCTTTACTCTATAAATGGACTTAAGTAATATGCACACCTTATCTGGACTATGCTTGGACATGAACCCTTCAGGCTGTATCATATACACTTCCTCTTCGAGGTTGCCATTGAGGAATGCAGTTTTTACATCCATCTGCTAGATCTCATAGTCATAATATGCTACAACAGCCAATAGAATTTGAATGGATTTTAGCATAGCTACGGGTGCAAAGGTTTTGTCATAGTCAACACCTTGCTTCTGACGATACCCCTTAGCCACTAGCCTTGCCTTATAGGTCTCCACCTTTCCATCTACCCTGATCTTCTTCTTAAAGATCCATTTGCAGCCAATAGGTACGATACCCTCAGGTGCATCAATAAGGTTCTAAACCTTGTTGGAGTTCATGGATTCCATCTCAGAATTTATGGCTTCTTGCCACTTCCCGGAGTCTATACTCAGAATAGACTCTTCATAGGTTTGAGGATCAATGTCCTGAATGTCCTCTCCATTAATATGTCTCACATATCTTTAAAGAGGGTATGACACTCTACCAATCCTATGCAAAATTGAAACTTGTGTGTTAGGTACCTGAACAAACTTGATCTCTGGAATGGTTCCTGAGCTAGGTTCTCCAACCTCGCTCAATTCTATCATGCTCTCACTATTTCTACTAAGAATGTGTTCATTCTCAAGGAACATTGCTCTCTTGGCAACAAAGACCTTTTGGTCCGCAAGGTGATAGAAATAATAACCACAAGTTTCCTTGGGGTATCCTACGAACTTGCATCGTTCCGTCTTGGATTCCAACTTATCAGGGTCGTGTCTTTTAACGTGAGCAGGGTAGCCCCAAATCTTAACAATCTTAAGATCGGGCTTCTTCCCTCTCCATATCTCATATGGTGTAGACACTATCGATCTAGATAGAATTCTGTTTAGAAGGTAAATTATGATCTATAGGGCATATCCCCAAAATGAAATGGGAAGGTTAACGAAACTCATCATGGACCGCACCATATCTAATAGTGTGCGATTCCTCCTTTCTACTACACCATTGAGTTGTGGTATATAAGGAGGTGTCCATTGGGACAGAATCCCATAGTCCTTGGGGAATTGGGTGAATTCTATTCTCAGGTATTCTCCTCCTCGATCTGATCGAAGAGTTTTAATACTCTTTCCAGTCTGGTTCTCTACTTCATTCTTATATTTCTTAAATTTCTCGAAGGCTTCAGACTTATACTTCATCAAGTATACATGTTCATACCTAGAGAAATCATCAGTGAAAGTAATGAAGTAGGAATAACCACCTATGGCATGAGTTGACATAGGACCATATACATCACTATGTATGAGTTCTAGTAACTCAATGGCTCTCTCTCCAGTTCCACTAAATGGAGAGTTGGTCAATTTTTCATGAAGGCAAGGCTTGCAAGTTGTATATGACTGTAGTCAAATGGATCTAAGTATCCATTTTTCAACAACTTTTGAATCCTTCCCTCATGGATATGACCTAGCCTACAATGCCACAAATATGCATTGTTCATCTCTTCTTGTTTCCTCTTCGCCATGCTTACATTCATGATGTGTGAAGCAGTATTTAATATAAATAAATCATTATATAATATCCATTTAGTAATGATCTTATCATTCTTACTAATTGAACAACAATTGTTCTCAAAAACACTTTATAACCATTTAATGTTAAACATGAAATGGAAATAACATTTTTGATAATAGAGGGAACAAAATAACATGCATTTAATATAATAATAGCTATATTAGGTAGGTGTAGAGTGACCTTGCCAATAGCAACAACAGCAACTCTTGCTCCATTGCCTATCTTGAGGTCCATCTCGCCTTTTGCCAATCTTCTATGCCTTGTCAGAACCTGCAACGAATTATAGATGTGATAAGCACTACCAGTATCCAATACCCATACATTATCACAAATATCTGGCACATGAAGACTGATCATGAATGTACCTGAAGCTTCTCCAAGCTTTTGTTTTGCCTTTTCTGTAAGATATATCTTGTAGTTCCTTTTCCAATGCCCATCTTGACCGTAGTGGATGCGCTGGCTTGTGTCCTTTGCTAGGTCAATTTTGGCAATCTTTGCCTTACCCCATTTGCTCTTAACCTTACCCTTCTCAAGGGTCTTCCTAGCCTTCCTTTTCCTTTTGATCTAACCAACATAGAGAACTAATTTCTCTTTCTTGATAGTGCTCTCTACCTCCCTCAACATATTGAGTAATTCAGGGAGAGATACCTCAAGTTTGTTCATATTGAAATTCATGATGAATTGAGAAAAGGAATCTGGTAGAAACTGAAGTATAAGATCAACACACAAGTTATCATCTAGGACCATTCCTAGACCTGTGAGTTTTTCAATCCACTCTATCATCTTCAAGACATGGTTTTAAACCAATGTCCCCTTAGTCATCCTAGTATGGAAGAGACTCTTGGATATCTCATATCGTTGAGTTCTTTCCTATTCCTCAAACAGTTTGCGGAGGTGTAGGTGTATGGAATGAGCATCCATGTTTTCATATTATCTTTGTAACTCAGGAGTTATAGAAGCTAACATGTAACACTTGGCGAGAGTGGAATCATCTATATACTTCGCATATTGGGCAAACTCTTCTTGAGAAGCTTTTGCCTCAGGTTAGGGCATGACCGTATCTAAGACATATGCGATTTTCTCCGCTGTAATAATTATTCTTAGGTTGTAGAGCCAATCTGTATAATTTGGACCAGTGAGGCGGTTAGCATCAAGTATGTCACGTAGAGAGTTTGATAATGACATGTTTCTGATAAACAGGAGATATAGCATAAGTAAATAACACACAGATTTCACAAAAATAAACAATCAAGATATGAATTTCTATCTTGACATACTCCCACTAATTTTTCTAGCGTGTCACATGACACCCTCATGCACATGAAACGGAAGTCTCCGGTAGACTTCTAGTGGGGATCGGGATCCAATCGGTATCTTAGTGCAACCTCGAGGGACTCGACCAATCACACTAAGCCCAAAAGGTAGACAACTCTTGCCAATCACAAATCCTTGTGATTCCCGTCATATTTGCCCTCTGAACCACCATAGCCTTGAGAGATTCGACCAACCATAATGTCCAATTAAGTCATTACCATCATTACAAGATGAGTCTAATTCAGTGATATGCCTTCGAGGGACTCGAGCAAGCATACCATGTCCTCAGGTCACCGATGACATCTCTATGTCAAAGACAAGATAGCGAGATGTGAAATAGGTGAGTCTCGAGGGACTCGACCAACTCAGCCTACATCGGGAATCAGTTCCTACCTCTAATGATAGAAGGCCACGTGGGTCAATCTTATTTCCTCATGCTTACCGACTAAATATTATCATAGGAGGGGTTTTAGGTTCCATCTTGTGATATGACATGTCACACACATACATATTTAATATATTTATATTGCATGCAATATATATATATATATATATATATATATATATATATATATATATATATATATACTTATCTAGTAGGTATCTAGCATTCACATGTACAAGCACACCAGATGATCATGGACTTCAACCTAATATGATTAGTCCTAAGCCAGTAGGCCTAATCATTTACATCTAGATCTATGTGCATATCAGTGCATCTCTATGCACGGTGATCATCCATCTCGTCATCGTCTGATCTACCGGCACCTCAATGCATCTCCATACGTCGTGATCGTCTGAATTGGCCTCAAGGGTCCCGCTACCATCTCCAAGCTTCCATTGTGCCTCTAGGATAATTACAATATAATTACAAGCATGTAGGCCTGACAATCAACGAAAATAAAGGCTCGTAGGCCCCAATAATCACATACACACATCATAAAATCCATGATCATCTTCCCACATTATACATCGCATGTACACATCATATAGGATTACTAGATAAATAATAATAGTTACTTAAACCTTTTTAAATAACTAAAATTCTGAAATCAGGGATATGAAGGGAATTTTTAGAAATATCAAGGGTATTTTCATAATTTTCTTGGATAGTCCCTGGAATTTTTGAAATTGATAAGGGAAAAACTATCTTTTGCCCTAGATCTCCCCCTCGACGGCCTCCCTGCTATGGCCACCACCTCGCAGGCCTACAACAGTTGTAATTTCTTGCGGCCACCACCTGCTAGGCATGCGACAGCCCTCGGCATGCGTGTGGCACCGCCTTGGGCGCTACCGCCTCTACACAAAGGCGGTTGCCGCCTCTCTTTGCGGTGCCTCCTCGCGTTGGCGGTGAGTAGCCACCTGCATAGAGGCACTGCCACCTCATGCGCGGGCGGCTGCCTCGTGCATGGGCGACCGCTGCTTGTGCCCCCGCACAACAGCTTGCGCAGGGGTAGTAACCGCGGGTCGCGGACTCTGCAGCCTCGCCGCATGCAGCGGCTGCCGCCTGCAGCTACCCCGCACAGGCAGCGGCGTAGCGCTACCTTGCGTGCACCAGCAGTCACAACCCCTTGCTGCTGTTGCCTTATGCGCGCAGGCAATTGCCGCCTCACGCACTAGCGGTCGCAACCATTGCAGCCATTGCATCGCACGTGGAGGGGCTGCTATCATGCGCACCGCCTCTGATCTATCCGCTAGGTAGCAATAGTTGCTGCCTTTACCTCCTTCATTTGCATTAACAAATTTGATGTAGAAAGATCGCTCTAAAGTACCTTTCATCAGTAAGATGAAGCACTTTTTGGATCTGAAAACCACGTCAAATGTAACAAGAATGCATAAAACAATTCTATATGATCAAACACAACACATGCAGTTTATAAGCCAATCATCACACGATGAACCTGGCTCTGATACTACTATTGAAAAATCGGGAGATTCGGCATCTCATGCATAGCAAAAAATAAAAATAAGACCGAATTTTCTATAGTTATGTACTTGGCTGTCGTGCAACGATTGGTGCGTAAAATTCGTAAATTCAAAAAATTCATATGTATTATGTCAGAAGCATTACCTGGGGAGATCGTATATCCCCGAAAATTCCAGATCCAATATAGAGGATGAAGGAGCACTAGCGTACTCTTCTCTAGCAGTAATCCATACAGTGAATGCAGCAACGACACTCCTCAGATCATCGCGGGATCTCTCTCCGCATGCACCACAAGGCTACCAGAGCCAAGGAGGAGGAGAGGAGACTGAGGAGAATAGGAGGATGACTACCAAGAGCTCTCAGCCTATGAACCAAGAGGTTCCTCCTATTTATAGAGGTGGAGGAAGCTTATCCTTAACAGATCCTATTCACACTAGATCTCTATCCAATTGGATCTCATTGGATCTTATCCACAGGATCCAATTTGATCTCATCCAATTGGATCTTATCCAATCATTTAATTGGATCTCATCCAATTACCCAATTGGATCTCATCCATAGGATCCAAACTAGGGGCTTCGCAGATATCTCATATCCGCACCTCTACTCGTCGCAACATCCACCTTATGTGTGTTACCCTCTAGGCCCGATACTGAGCTGGCCATGAGTCGCTCCTGTCAGAACTCCTTCTGACTCAGAATACCTTCTGATATAGTGAATTATTATCTCTATAATAATTCACTCGACTCATCGACTATAGACATATTAGACCACTACGCCATAGTCCTTAGACGATACAGGGGGATATAATCTATCAGGCCTATCTGTCCTTAGTTACCATGTATCTATAGTCTCTCATCCATCTAATATCTCAAAGACCGTATATTGGACATGGTAGAGTCAGGCCCATATGGAATCCTAACCGAGTCTCGCTCTAATCGGATTCTCTCGGAGAACTTCTCCCTTAATCTAAACGACCCTAGCTAGGGATTTTGCCTGAGCGAGCACACATGAGATATTCATCTCATGATACTGAGAATGGATGATGCTCTATTGACACACAACTGCCTTTGTAAGGTTGGCTACCATTCTCTAGAACTAGCTATACCAGATCTAGAGCTCTCCAAACCTGTAAGCCCGGCGTCAAAGAATGGAGTACTCAAACAAGGCATCTTTGGTGTCTCAAGTCTAAGGACAAGACACACTACTGGGATTACAGAATCACTGTATAACATTAGGTATCATTAATCATATATCATTCTTTAAGCGGATCAATTAGTGAACTCATTCTCCAATAAGCACCTACACTGTACCTCTAGTGTCCCCACATAAGCGACTATGAGACTAGTCGCCTCCATCATATAGATGAGTATACAGCGTACTAGTCTATTTGGTTATCTCGATGTCCTCATCGAGTAACCTATGATCAGGATGATTTAGGATCTATGTTTAAAGGTATATGTTAGGACTCTAGCTATGAGAGTCCTAATTTGATTTCATTGATAAGGGCATTCATGTAAATCCTATCTAGCCGACCCCTATTAAAGAGGTGAAGAGGCCGGCTAGGTTAGGGTTAGGTTACTTCTTAGAAAAGGAGTTCTTTTAGAAATAGGAGTTATATTAGAGAAAGAGTCATATTAGAAGTAGGAGTCCTATTAGGAAAAGAGTCATATTAGAAGTAGGAGTCCTATTAGGGAAAGAGTCCTATTAGAATTAGGAGTCCTATTAGGAAAAGAGTCCTATTAGAAGTAGGAGTCATATTAGGGAAAGAGTCCTATTAGAATTAAGAGTCCTACTAGAGAAGGAGTCCTAATTAGAAGTTGGTTAGAAGTAGGAGTCTTGAGTAAGAGTCCTATTAGGAGTTGGGGTTTAGAAGCCCTATAAATAGCCATGTATTCATCCTCTTTTAATTAATGAATAGATCAATCTTTTAGCAGCCTTTGAGCAGCAACTTGGAGGTAGGAACCCCTATAGAGTTCTAAGGAGGTCGATCCCCTATAGAGATCAACCCCAAGCTTAGAATCCGTAAGGGTTCTAACACTTGGTATCAGAGTAGCATTCTTAGCATCTCACTGCCCTTCCACAGCCATCCACCAGCCCTCCACAACTGCCCAAAGCAATTCCCACAATTACTTAGAAGATCATTGCTGAATTCCACCGTCATCTCCACCACCGTAGATCATCCTTTGATCTTCCCATGAATTGAAATAGGTTTTGATTATCTACCTTACTGTTGCTGCAATTTAGTCATCTTTATTCAAAAAAATTCCAAAAAATTCGTTCCTATATTGCTACATAAACTTTTCGTCACAGAGTTTTCATCTCTACAACGAAAGTTGCACTATAGAATTTTAGCCGCATAGTACTGTCTTTTTGATCTTGCTACTGCATTTTTTCTATCCAAATCTATATAAAATTTTTACGACGGCTTTGACACTTCCTAACAGTGGTTTTCCCTTTGGTTTTGTTGAAAAATTTTCAATATAAACCACTTATCTTTTATGTCCAAACTGCTGCACTTTAGACGTAAAAATTTGCTATAATACCTCTCAGTGATCCTCAATTTTGCCGAACCTCTTGCTATTGTTTCTTTCTACAAAATTTTTAACAATATTACCTCTTCATTATCAGTAGATCCCCTTTAAGTTTTACTTGAACCTCTTTTGAAAATTTCTGGAAAAAATTACATCTTTATTGCTGGAATTTTTTAGGCAAAAAATCTGGTGTTACACCTTTGTCCTTTTTTCTTCTCCGTAACCTACCAAACCCTAGCCACCTTGCTGCCACAAGCCAAAACGTCTTTAGGGCATCCCTCTAGCCTTATGATGCAGCCATCATAACATAGTTTTATAACCCTAACAGTATCAAAAACCACAACCCAAAACAGTAAACCATTACAACTGAACCCTTCAATCACCGATCTATTGTCCGAACCTTTCACCAACCCATGCCATTAACCCATCAACAAAAAAAAGACAAGGGCATCTTTGATCTATAGGTATATGCTATGGCTTCTCAAGATCCAATTGATGCCAAATTTGAAGCATGGGAATCTCGGATTGAATCACGGCTTGAATCACGCTTGGAAGACAAATTACGCGCTTTGTTTGCAAAATTCAAAATTGGACAACCACCGAGTTCAACCAAACTGCAGCAAGGAGAGAATTTAGGAAGGACCCTAGAGAAGGAGGGACAGCCCTCGGATATGCTTCAGCCACGCATGAGGGTAGACTTCCCACGATAGGAAGAAGGAGATCCGGCGGGGTGGATTTTGCGCGCCAAACGTTACTTTCGCTACTACCAAACGTCGGATAATGTTATGGTGGAGATTGCTGTCATCCACCTTGAAGGAGATGCTAGTCAATGGTACAATTGGCTGGAATATAATCATGGGGCTCTGATGTGGAATCAATTTAAGAATGCACTGTTGAACTATTTCGGACCAACAGAGTATGAAAATATCGACGGCCAACTCGCAAAGATTCGACAAGCCTCTATGATTCAAGAGTACCAAACCAGGTTTGAGAAGCTATCCTATCTTGCTCATGATTGGACTGACCATCAATTATTAGGAACATTTATCAAAGGACTCAAGCCAGAGATAAAAGGGGAAGTTAAGGCGCGACAGCCCCGTACCGTGATAGCTGCGATTTCTTTTGCCCGAATACAAGAAGAACGGCTCAGCCAAGATGCTCGGAGGATGAGAACGACTCCTAGAACCTTAACATATAAACCCCTTCTGCTCCCAGCCATCCTTTGCTGCCCAAAGAATTGACAAGAGAAGAACTACGTGATCGATCAGCAAAGGGTCATTGTTGGCATTGCGACGAGCCGTGGAACCGTGATCATTGCTGCAAAAGGGGCCGCCTACTATTGATTGAATCTCTTGAAGACATAGAGGAGGAGGTCCAGGAGCATGAGGAAGAGGTCATGGATGAAGAACAGTAGCCAATTGATATTATGATGCATGCCCTTGCCGATTACGCGAACCCGCAAACAATGAAAGTGGGAGGATTTCTGAAGTAACAACCGATCGCCATTCTTATTGACACTGGAGCACTAATAATTTTATGAACAACAAGGTTGCTATCCGGATGGCCTTACCTATTGAGAATTGCAGCAGGTTCGATGTTAAAGTCGCAGATAGATGAATTTTGAAGTGCGATCATAGGTGCCCACGGGTGAAACTGTTGCTGTAGGACCAAGAGATAATTGTAGATTTTTTTCCTCCTCTCTCTCGATGATTATGAGGCCATGCTTGGAATTGAATGGTTGACGACATTAGGTGATGTTTCTTGAAATTTTTTGAAATTAATTATAAAATTTTATAGTAAGGGGAAACAGGTGATACTGTGCGGGAAACGTGGGGGTGACGTAACGACAATTTGCACACAACGAATGGAGAAAGTTTTGCACAAAGCATGCAGCGGCTTTTTGGTACAACTTGAGTAGCAATCTAAGGGAGAGCCAACCAAATTTGAAGATCCAAACCTACTTCCCTTGCTTGCTGAATTTTTAGATATATTTGACGAACCACGTAGCCTACCTCCTAACCGCCAGTATGATCATCGTATACTGATTCTTACAAGCAAACCTCCAGCAAATACTCAATCATATTGGTATCCACATCTCCAAAAAGATGAAATAGAAAGGATTGTAAAAGAGATGCTTGAAACAGGAGTTATTCAGCCAAGTTGCAACCCCTATTCTTCACCGGTGCTCCTCGTACGAAAGAAAGACATGAAACAGGAGTTATTCAGCCATGTTGCAGCCCCTATTCTTCACCGGTGCTCCTCGTATGAAAGAAAGACGGAACATGGTGAATGTGCATTGATTTCTAAGCTCTCAACGACATAACCATCAAGGACAAGTATCCTATTCCAGTAATAGATGAATTGCTTGATGAATTAAAGGGAGCATGAGTCTTCACAAAGTTGGACCTTCGATTCGGGTATCATCAAATACGAGTGTGCGAAGACATACCAAAACTGCCTTCGAGCGCTGTCACTACGAATTTTTGGTAATGCCTTTTGGTCTCACCAATGCTCCCTCCACCTTCCAGAGCCTTATGAATGATATTTTCCGGAGTTATCTTCGAAAGTTTGTGCTAGTTTTCTTTGACGATATCCTTATTTACAGCCCTTCGCTTGAAAGTCATATTCAGCACTTACGACTTGTTTTGATAATTTTGTGAGAACATGTCCTTTTTGTCAAAAAAATGAAGTGCAACTTTCTTCAACAAAAGATGAAATATCTTGGGCATATCATATCAGGGGAAGGGGTGGCAATGGACCCCTCCAAAATTGAAGCAATGCAGAACTGGCCAACCCCGAGGAACATAAAATCGCTGCGCGGCTTTCTCGGTTTAACAGGTTACTATCGAAAGTTCTTGAAAAACTATGGAAAGATCAGTGCACCCCTTACTTCCTTGTTGAAAAAAGATGCTTTCTAGTGGTCGAAAAAATCCACCACTGCCTTCGATGAACTTAAAGTCGCAATGATAACAACGCTAGTACTAGCATTACCCGACTTCGACAAGACTTTTATTATTGAAGCTGATGCCTCCGGGTAGGAATTGGTGCTGTACTAATGCAAGATGGTCGCCCCCTCACTTATACTAGTAAGGCGTTATCTCCTTCCCATCTCAAGATGACTATTTACGACAAGGAGATGCTCGCGATTATGCATGCGGTGTCCAAATGGAGACCGTACTTGATCGGGCAACGCTTTCAAATCAAGACCGACCATAAAAGCCTAAAATATTTCTTGGAGTAGAAAATATCTTCCCCTGAGTAGCAAAAATAGGTAACAAAGCTTCTTTGATATGATTATGAAATAACTTACAAAAGGGGGAAAGATAATGTTGTTGTAGATGCGCTTTCACGGCTACCCGAGCAAGCTGAATTTTTGGCTGTTTCACTTTCGACCAGTGACTTCCTTGAGGATATTAGGAGGGAATGGCAAGATAATCCAGAAACGAGTAAAATCATAAAAAAATTGAAGGAAGCACCAAGCTCCATGGCTCATTACAATTGGGACTTAAAGGACTTGTGATATAAAGGACGCATTGTGCTTGTGCCAAATTCTACTTGCATAAAGACCATCCTTCAAGAGATGCATTCCACACCTACAGCCGGGCACTCCGGGTTCCTTAGAACCTATAAAAGAATTAAACAAAATTTTTATTGGATAGGGATGAAAAATTTTATTGTTGAATTTGTAGCACAATGTGATGTATGTCAACGACACAAAGGTGAGACAGTGGCAAGTCCTAGAAAGTTACAACCTCTACCCATCCCAGAATTGATATATCAATGGATTTTATCGAAGGGCTTCCCTCATCACAAGGAAAAGGTACAATTTTTGTCATGGTTGATCGCCTTACAAAGTATGCTCACTTTTGTGCCATCCATAATCCCTACACTGCTTCTAGTATTAATCGAATCTTTATAGAGAATATTGTAAAATTATATGGGATGCCGAGATCTATTGTAAGTGATCGTGATAGGGTCTTCACGAGCAAATTTTGGACAGAGTTATTCTAGATGCAGGACACTAAATTAAAGATGAGTACGGCATATCACCCACAAACCGACGACCAAACTGAAGTGGTGAACAAGTGTTTGGAGACATACCTTAGATGCTTCACTAGTGACCAACCAAAAGAATGGACAAAGTGGCTTCCCTGGGCTCAGTGGTGGTATAATACAACTTAAAATTCCTTGACAAAATGTACTTGTTGAGAAATCCATGCAAGGGGGGGCGACATCACATGCACAGCGGAAGAACAGAAAACAAAACCCCAGATTTCCCATAGAAAGTTTCCGTCGTCATACGAAGATCAGTGCGTCAAAAACAAATCTACAAAACTGCACATGTAAAAGAAGATACTTAGGGAGATCGTATATCGCTGAATTCCTACAGATCTGTGGGAGAGGATGAAGGAGGTCAAGCATCCTCCTCTCTAGCAGTATCCACACAGCAGGGATTATGACGATGCACCTCTCTCTCTAGGGAGAGGTGAATAGGAGGTGGCTACCAAAAACCCTTAGCCTATAGAGCTTTAGTTCCCTCCTATTTATAGAGGCCCCCTGAAAACACTAATGGATCTTTTTGTCCTATTAGGTATTGGATCTACATCCAATTACCCAAGCCTCTTGGATTAGTGGGTTTACCCAATATTCTCTTATTAGCAATTATTGGATCTCATCTCAGGATCCAATAATTCAGGGGCTTAATGGATATCCAATAAGATAGAGGGTTCAGCGGATATCTCATATCCGAACCTCTACTCGTTGCAACATCTACCATATGTGTGTGACCCTTTAGGCCCAATATCGAGCTGGCCATGACTTATACTTGTCAGAACTCCTTCTGATATAGTGAATTATTATCTCTATAATAATTCACCCAACTCATCGACTGCGGATGTACCAGGCCACTACGCCGTGGCCCCTAAACGATACAGGGGAATCCAATCTTTTGGACCTATTTGTCCTCAGTTACCATATATCTATAATCTCTCATCCATCTAATATCCCAGAGACCCTATACCGGGCATGGTGCTGTCAGGCCCATACGGTCTCTTCTCGAGTCTTGCTCTTGTCGGATTCTCCCGGAGAACTCTTTCTCTCTCAATCCGAATAACCTTGGCCAAGGATTTGTTTGAGCAAGAATATATGAGATATTCCTCTCATGATACCGAGAGCGGATGATCCTCTATTGACACTCAATAGCCCTCGTAAGGTTGGCTACCACTCCCAATGACCGACTGTACTAGATATGGAGCTTTCCAAACCTATAAGTCCGGTATCAAAGAGTGGAGTACTCATATAGGACATCCTTGGTGTCTCAAGTCTAAGGACCAGATACACTACTGGGACTACGGAATCGCTATCTGACGTGAGGTATCAATAACCATCCAACATTCCGTAGGCGGATCAATCAGTGAACTCATTCTTCAATGAGCACCTGCACTGTACCCTTAGTGTCACCACACGAGTAGCTATGAGACCAGCTACCTCCATCATATGAATGGGTATACAGCACACCAGTCTATCCGGTTATCTCGATGTCCTTCTCGAGTAACCTATGACCAGGATAATTTAGGGTCTGTGTTTAAAGGTGAATTAGTCTCATTATCGTAATCTCATCACGATCCAATTCCCATTGCACAGATCTAAGGACATCATAATATACATCTAGATAATGTGACATAATGCCAATAATCATAAGCAAAGAGATTGACACAGTGTGTTACAGGTGCAAGCACTCATGTGATTGGCTTATAGGGCACCTATAACTAGCAATCTCCCACTTGACCTAAAGCCAATCACCAACATGTCTGATCCCCATTAGACCTCTGTGACGCTCAAAGACAATCTGAGTTAATGGCTTTGTCAGTGGATCTACAATGTTATCTTCGGATGAAACTCTTTCTATTACTACTTCTTTTCGGGCCACGATCTCTCTAATAAGCTAGAACCTCCTCAAAACACTTCTGATGAGACCCGAGTTCCTTTATTTGAGTAATCACCCCGTAGTTGTCGCAATATAGGGGAATCATATCCTCGCTGCTCAACATGACTCCTAGGTCTGTGATGAACCTCTTCATCCAGACTCCCTCCTTTGCTGTCTCTGCCACAGCAATGTATTTAGCCTTTGTGGTTGAGTCAGCAGTAGTGTCTTGCTTGGAACTCTTCCAGCATACTGCTCCTCCATTCAGGGTGGACATATATCCTGAATTAGACTTGCTATCATCGACATCAGACTGGAAGCTTGAGTCCGTGTAGCTCTCAACCTTGAGGCTACTACCTCCATATACTAGTAAAAGATCCTTAGTCCTTCTCAAGTACTTAAGGATACTTTTTACTTCTTTCCAGTGCTCTAAGCCTAGATCTGCCTGATATCTACTCGTGACACTCAGAACATGCGCTATATCAGGCCTGGTACATAGCATAGCATACATGATAGATCCTATCGCTAATGCATATGACATCAAATCTATGTGTGCCCTTTCTCCAAGAGTCTTTGGGGACATACTCCTAGAAAGTGATATTCCATGTCTCATTGGTATGAGACCTCTCTTGGAATTTTCCATGCCAAACCTTTTGACAATGGTGTCTATGTACCTGGATTGGGACAAGCCAAGCATCCTCTTGGATCTATCTCTATAGACCCGTATCCCCAATATGTAGGATGCTTCCCATAAGTCCTTCATGGAGAAGTGCCTAGATAATCAAGTCTTTACTGTGGAGAGCATTCCTACATCATTCCCAATGATCATGATGTCATCCACATATAATACCAAAAAGGTGATAGTGCTCCCACTTAATTTCCTATATACACAAGGTTCATCTTCGTTCTTAACGAAGTCATAAGATCTGATCGCCTCATCAAATCTTATGTTCCAACTTCGGGAAGCTTGCTTTAATCAATAAATAGACCTAAGCAACCTGCACACCTTATCTGGGGTATCCCTGGACACGAATCCCTCATGCTGTATCATATACACCTCCTCCTCAAGGTTACCATTGAGGAATGCGATTTTGATGTCCATCTACCAAATCTCATAATCATAGTATGTTGCAATAGCCAATAGAATTCGAATGGATTTTAGCATAGCTATAGGTGAGAAAGTTTCGTCATGGTTAACACCTTGCCTTTGATGATACCCCTTAGCCATTAGCCTTGCTTTATAGGTCTCTACCTTACCATCTATTCCAATCTTCATTTTGAAGATCGACTTGCAACCAATGGGTACAATACTCTCGGGTGCATCAACTAGGTTCTAAACCGTGTTGGAGTACATGGAATCCATTTTTGAATTCATGGCTTCTTACCATTTCCTGGAGTCTATGCTCATAATAGCCTCCTCGTAGGTTTGAGGATCAATATCCTCAACATCCTCTCTTCTGATATGTCCCATATATCTCTCAGGAGGATGGGATACTCTATCGGACCTACGTAAAGTTGAAACTTGTGTGTTAGGTATCTAAACAGATTTTGGAATGGTGCTTGAGCTAGGTTCTCCAACCTCGCTCAACTCTATCATGCTCCCACTGTCTCTACTAAGAATGTGTTCCTTCTCAAGGAACACTGCTCTCTTGGCTACAAAGACCTTTCGGCCCTCAGGGTGATAGAAATAATACCCATAAGTTTCTTTGGGATATTCCATGAACTTGTACCATTCCGTCCTAGATTCCAACTTGTCAGGGTTGTGTCTCTTAACATGGGTAGGGCAGCCCCAAATCTTAATAACTTTAAGATCAGGCTTCTTCTCATTCCATATCTCATATGGAGTAGACATCACTGATTTAGTTGGAATTCTGTTTAGAAGGTAAGCTACGGTCTCTAGGGCTTATCCCTAGAATGAGATAGGTAGGTCGGCGAGATACATCATGGAACACACCATGTCTTACAATGTGCGATTCCTCCTTTATGATACACCATTAAGCTATGATGTATAAGGAGGTGTCCATTGGGATAAAATCTCATAGTTTTCGAGGAATTGGGTGAACTCTGTACTTAGGTACTTACCTTCTCGATTTGATCGAAAGATTTTAATACTCTTTCTTGTTTGGTTCTCCACTTCTCGTTTCCTCTTAGACTCACATACACTCATGATATGTGGAGCTATATCTAGCATAAATAAACCATTATGCACTATTCCTCTCGTGATGATCTCATCATCTAATATTATTGAACAACCATTGTTCTCAAAAACAAATTTATATCCAATAACTGTCAAACATGAAATAGAAATAATATTTTTGATAATAGAAGGAACATAATAGCATGAATCTAATGCAATAATAGCTCCACCAAGCAGATGTAAAGTGACCTTGCCAATAGCCACTGTAGCAACCTTTGCTCCATTTCCCATCTTAAGGTCCATCTTGCCTCTGTTCAATCTCCTAGGTCCTGCCAAAACCTGCAATGAATTGCAAATATGATAAGCACTCTCCGTATCTAATACCCATGTGTTATCACAAGATTCTGACAAACGGAGACTAATCATGAATGTACCTGAAGCTTCTGCAAGCTTCTGTTTCGCTCGCTCTGCAAGATACTCTTTGTAGTTCCTCTTCCAGTGCCTATCTTTGTCGTAGTGGAAGCACTGGCCTTTGTCCTTTGTTGGGTCTTTCTTGGCAACCTTTGCCTTACCTATTTTGCCCTTTCCCTTGCCCTTCTTAAGGGTCTTCTCAGTCATCCTTTTCTTTCTGGTCTCACTAGTGTAGAGAACCGACATCTTTTTCTTGAAGGTGCTCTCTGCTTCTCTCAACATATTGAGGAGCTCTGGGACGGTCACCTCAAGTTTGTTCATATTAAAATTCATTATGAACTGAGAAAAGAAATCTGGTAGGGACTGAAGTACAAGATTCACACAGGTTATCCTCTAGGACCATTCCTAGACTTGTGAGTATTTTAATCCACTCAATTATTTTAAGGATATGGTTTTGAACCGGTGTCCCCTTAGTCATCCTAGCACGGAAAAGACTCTTTGATATCTCATATCGCTGAGTTCTTCCCTATTCCTCAAATAGTTTGCGGAGATGTAGGAGTATAGAATTAGCATCCATATGTTCATGTTGTCTCTGTAACTCAGTAGTCATAGAGGCCAACATATAACACTGAGCAAGAGTGGAATCATCTAAGTACTTCACATAACAAGCGATCTCATCCTTGCTTGCCCCTTCATCAGGCGTAGGGATCATTGTATCAAGGACATACGTGATTTTCTCCGCAGTGAGAATGATTCTCAGATTGCGAAGCCAATCCATATAATTTGGACCAGTGAGGTGGTTGGCATCAAGTATGCAACGTAAAGGATTTAAAAACGACATTTTTCTGAAATAAAAGATGTAGCAAAAATAAATAACATGCAGACTTTGTAGAAATTTAAACAATTAAGATAAGGATTTTTATCTTAATGTATTCTCACTAATTTTTCACGAGACACACAACATCCTCCGGTATGTGAATCGGAGACCCCCGACGGATCTCTAGTGGGGATCAGGATCCAATCGGCATCTTAACGTAACCTCGAGGGACTCGACCAATCACGTTAAGCTCATAAAGGTAGGCAACTCTTGCCAATCACAACTCATTGTGATTCCCGTCCTGTTTGGCATCCGAATCACCATGGCCTCAAGGGACTCGACCAACCATGATGTTCGGTTAAGTTATTAACATCATTACCAGATGAGTCTGATTAGGTGATATACTCTCGAGGGACTCGACCAAGCATACCATGTCCTCAGGTCACCTCTGACATCTCTATGTCGTAGATAAGATGGCGAGACGTAATATAGGTGAGTCTCGAGGGACTCGACCAACTCAACCTACACTGAGAATCGGCTCCTAGTTATAACGATGGAAGGCCACATGGGTCAATCTAATTACCTCATGTTTATCGACTTAATATTATTGATGGAGAGGATTTTTGATTTGGTCTCCTAACATAATGTGTCACACACATACATATTTAATATATATATCTACATCGCATGCAAATATATATATACATATCTAGTAGGTGTATAACTAATCACACATCACATGAGCAATCATACCAGATGATCATGGACCATATCCTAATATGATCAGGCCCGGGCCAGTGGGCCCAATCACTCACCTCAAGATCTATGTGTACTTCGGTGCATCTCTATGCCCCGTGATCATCCATCTTGCTTCGTCGGATCCGTCGGCATCTCAATGCATCTCCATGCGTCGGATCGTCCGTCTCGACCTCGTGAGTCACGTTACCACTGTGCCTCCTCATGTAATTACAACATAATTACAAGCACACAGGCCCGACAATAAACGAGAAAAATAGAGGCTCACAGACCCCAATAATGATAATCACATATACACACATCACATCATAAGTCCATGATCATCTGTCCACATCATACATCATATGTATATGTTATTTTATAGGACTACTAGATAAAAAATAATAGTTAATTAAACTATTTAATTAACATATTTAATTTACTAAAATTAGGGACATGATGGGAATTTTTGAATTCCCAGGGGTATTTCGATAATTCGGCCAAAAGGGTATTTTGGTAATTCTATCAAAAGGGACAGAATCTAGAATTTCTAAAATTCTGAAGGGCAAAATTGTCTTTTGCCCAAAACCTTCATACCTTTCCCTTCTGCAGAGTTGCGACCGCCGCCACCCTGCTAGCGACGGCCATTGCGGCTAGGCATGCCACCCCTGCTCATGGGCACAGTGCCCGTAGGCGATCTGTCCATGGGCGGCGCTGCCCCTTGTAGGTGCGCCCACATCTGCGGGCAGATCGCCCGCAGGCGGCACTACCCCTTGCGAGCTGGCCACGGGCGACGCTGCCCCTTGCGCGGTTGGCGCGGCGCGATACCCTTGTGGGTGCAAAGCACTGCCGGTGCCCGCGCCACTGTGCCACCGCCCACGGCGTAGTGCCTGCTAGCGCTACCCTGGTGCCACTGCCCCACGGGCGTAGTGCCTGCTAGCGCTGCCCTACTAGCAGCTCGTCGGTGCACCTGCGGGCTGGCCCGCAGGCAACTAGCATAGTGCTAGCACTACCCTACAGGTAGCCCGCCGGTTATTGCCTATGTAGGCAGCAAGGCTGCAAGCAGCCTTGCGGTTGTTGTACGATCGGGCAACAATAGTTGCTGCCCTGTCTCGCTATTCGTGCTAATGATTTTGGCATCAAAAGCAGATCTAGAACACAACACACACAGTTTAAGATCCGATCTTCGCACGAACAACCTGGCTCTGATACCACTATTTGGAAATCCGTGCAAGGGGGGCTGACATCACATGCGCAGCGGAAGAACAGACAACAAAACCCCAGATTTCTCATAGAAAGTTTCTGTCGTCGTGCAAAGATCGGTGCGTAAAAAACAAATCTGCAAAACTACATGTGTAAAAGAAGATACCTAGTGAGATCGTATATCCCTGAATTCCTATAGATCTGTGGGAGAGGATGAAGGAGGTCAAGTGTCCTCCTCTAGTAGTATCCACACAGTAGGGATTACGACGATGCACCTCTCTCTCTAGGGAGAGGCGAATAGGAGGTGGCTACCAAAAACCCTCAGCCTATAGATATTTAGTTCCCTCCTATTTATAGAGGCCACCTAAAAACCCTAATGGATCTTTTTGCCCTATTGGGTATTGGATCTCCATCCAATTACTCAAACCTCTTGGATTAGTGGGTTTCTACCCAATAATCTCTTATTAGCAATTATTGGATCTCATCTCAGGATCCAATAATTTAGGGGCTTAATGGATATCCAATAAGATAGGGGGTTCAACGGATATCTCATATCCGAACCTCTACTCGTTGCAACACCTACCATATGTGTGTGACTCTCTAAGCCCAATATCGAGCTGGCCGTGAGTTATACTTGTCAAAACTCCTTCTGACATAGTAAATTATTATCTCTATAATAATTCACCCAACTCATCGATTACGGACGTACCAGGCCACTACGTCGCGGCCCCCAGATGATACAGGGGAATCCAATCCTTTGGACCTATTTATCCTCAGTTACCATGTATCTATAGTCTCTCATCCATCTAATATCCCAAAGACCCTATACCGGGCATGGTGCTATCAAGCCCATACGGTCTCTCCTCGAGTCTTGCTCTTGTCGGATTCTCCCGGAGAACTTTTTCTCTCTCAATCTGAATAACCTTGGCCAAGGATTTGTACGAGCAAGAATACATGAGATATTTCTCTCGTGATATCGTGAGCGGATGATCCTCTATTGATACTCAATAGCCCTCGTAAGGTTGGCTACCACTCCCAATGACCGGCTGTAGTAGATATGGAGCTTTCCAAACCTATAAGTCTGGTATCAAAGAGTGGAGTACTCATATAGGACATCCTTGCTGTCTCAAGTCTAAGGACCAGATACACTACTGGGACTACGGAATCGCTATCTGACGTGAGGTATCAATAACCATCCAGCATTCCATAGGTAGATCAATCAGTGAACTCATTCTCCAATGAGCACCTGTATTGTACCCTTAGTGTCCCCACATGAGTAGCTATGAGACCAGCTATCTCCATCATATAAACGGGTATACAGCACACCAGTTTATCCGGTTATCTCGATGTCCTTCTCGAGTAACCTATGACCAGGATAATTTAGGTTCTGTGTTTAAAGGTGAATTGGTCTCATTATCGTAATCTCATCACGATCCAATTCCCATTGCACAGATCCAAGGACATCATAATATACATCTAGATAATGTGAGATAATGCCAATAATCATAAGCAAAGAGATTGACACAGCATGTTACAGGTGCAATCACTAATGTGATTAGCTTGTAGGGCACCTATAACTAGTAGTACTCCCTATAGGGCCATGTATGGCCGACCCCCCCTGTAATTCCAAAATATGTGTTGGGCACCTCTAAAGTAGAACAAGTAGATAGAGAACTTCAAGATAGAGATAAAATGCTGAAGTTGCTAAAAGATAATCTCACTGCAGCACAAGCAAGGATGAAACAGCAATATGATCAACATAAAGGCGAAAGAGAATTTTCAATAGGAGATTGGGTCTTCCTATGACTCTAGCCATACAAGCAAATATCAATCCAAACTAAAGTATCTATGAAGCTTTCACCTCGGTTCTATGGACCCTACCAGATTTTGGAGCATATCGGAGCTGTAGCATACAGATTAGATTTACCCACCAGCTCCCGAATCCATTCAGTCTTCCATGTATCATGTTTGAAGCTTAAGTTGGGACAATATAAGATAACCCAAAGCCATCTACCAAATATAACTACCCAAGGAGAACTCTAGACCCAACCAAGTGCCATTATTGATCGACGGATCGTGACTCGACGACGACGAACTACTACTGAAGTGTTAATACAGTAAGCAAACCTACCAGCAGAAGATGCCACTTGGGAGAACTACGACGACTTGAAGATCAAATTCCCAAAATTTATTGAACGTCAGCCTCGAGGACAAGGCTGATTTGAAGAGGGCGGGTCTGTTAGGACTCTAGCTATGAGAGTCCTAATTTGGTTTCATTGATAAGGGCATTTATATAAATCCTATCTAGCCGACCCCTATTAAAGATGTGAAGAGGCCAGCTAGGTTAGGGTTAGGTTGCTTCTTAGAAAAGGAATCCTATTAGAAATAAGAGTCCTATTAGAGAAAGAGTCCTATTAGAAGTAGGAGTCATATTAGGAAAAGAGTCCTATTAGAAGTAGGAGTCTTATTAGGGAAATAATCCTATTAGAATTAGGAGTCCTATTAGGAAAAGAGTCCTATTAGAAGTAGGAGTCCTATTAGGGAAAGAGTCCTATTAGAATTAGGAGTCCTTGCTGATTATAGGTGCCCCACAAGCCAATCACATGAGTGATAGCACCTGTAACATGCTGCGTCAATCTCTTTGCTTATGATTATTGGCATTATCTCACATTATCTAGATGTATATTATGATGTCCCTGGATCTATGCAAAGGGAATCAAATCGTGATGAGATAACGATAATGAGATCGATTCACCTTTAAACACAGACCCTAAATCATCCTGGTCATAGGCTACTTGAGAAGGACATCGAGATAACCGGATAGACTGGTGTGTTGTATACCCGTTCATATGATGGAGGTAGCTGGTCTCAAAGCTACTCATGTGGGGACACTAAGGGTACAATGCAGGTGCTCATTGGAAAATGAGTTTACTGATTGATCCGCCTACGGAATGCTGGATGGTTATTGATACCTCATGTCAGACAGCGATTCTGTAGTCCCAGTAGTGTATCTGGTCCTTAGAATTAAGACACCAAGGATGTCCTGTATGAGTACTCCACTCTTTGATACCGGACTTATAGGTTTGGAAAGCTCCATATCTAGTACAGCCGGTCATTGGGAGTGGTAGCCAACCTTACGAGGGCTATTGAGTGTCAATAGAGGATCATCCGCTCTCGGTATTATGAGAGGAATATCCCATGTGTTCTTGCTCGAACAAATCCTTGACCAAGGTTATTCAGATTGAGAGAGAAAGAGTTCTCTGGGAGAATCTGACAAGAGCAAGACTCGAGGAGAGACCGTATGGGCCTGAAGCACCATGCCCGGTATAGGGTCTCTGGGATATTAGATGGATGAGAGACTATAGATACATGGTAACTAAGGACAGATAGGTCCAAAGGATTTGATTCCCCTGTATCGTCTGGGGGTCGCGGCGTAGTGGCCTAGTACGTCCGCGGTCGATGAGTTAGGTGAATTATTATAGAGATAATAATTCACTGAGTCAGAAGGAGTTCTAATAAGTATGACTCACGGCCAGCTCGATATTGGGCCTAGAGGGTCATACACATATGGTAGGTATTGCGACGAGTAAAGGTTCAGATATGAGATATCTGCTCAACCCCCTATCTTATTGGATATCCATTAAGCCCCTGAAATATTGGATCCTGAGATGAGATCCAATAATTGCTAATAAGAGATTATTGGGTAGAGGCCCACTAATCCAAGAGGCTTGGGTAATTAGATGTAGATCCAATACCCAATAGGGCAAAAGATCCATTAGGGTTTTTCAAGGGAGGCCTCTATAAATAGGAGGGGACCAAAGCTCTATAGGCTAAGGGTTTCTTTTGGTAGCCACCTCCTATTCTCCTCTCCCAAGAGAGAGAGAGGAGCATCGTCGTAATCCCTACTATGTGGATACCGCTAGAGAGGAGGACACTTGACTTCCTTCATCTCTCCTATAGATCTATAGGAATTCAGGGATATACGATCTCCCTAGGTATCTTCTTTTACACATGCAGTTTTATGGATTTATTTTTGATGCACCGATCTTCACACGATGACGGAAACTTTCTACAGAAAATCTGGGATGTTTTGTTTTCGGTTCTTCCGTTGTGCATGTGATGTCGCTCCCCTTGATGGATTTCCTAACAGTCCTACTAGAGAAGGAGTCCTAATTAGAAGATGGTTAGAAGTAGGAGTCTTGAGTAAGAGTCCTATTAGGAGTTGGGGTTTAGAAGCCCTATAAATAGCCATGTATTCATCCTTTTTTAATCAATGAATAGATCAATCTTTTAGCAGCCTTTGAGCAGCAACTTGGAGGAAGGAACCCCTATAAAGTTCCAAGGAGGCCGATCCCTTATAGAGATCAACCCTAAGCTTAGAATCCACAAGGGTTCTAACAGTATATCAATCTCATTATCATGATCTCATCACGATCCAATTCCCATTGCACAAATCCATGGACATCACAATATTCATCCAGATAATATGAGAAAATGCCATTAAAAATATGTGAAGAGATTGGCGTAACATGTCATCAGTGCCACCACTCACATGATTGGCTTGTAGGGCACCTATAACCAACATGGGCAATAGGCCGCAAGAGAGGACGGTGTGCCGAAGAATTGGACGAAGCGTCGACCAATGACGTGTCGGGCAACAAGAGATTGATTCGTGTAACTGACTAGATCGAAGTAGAGTTAAGGTTTATGTGTACAAGATTAACTATGATAACAATGAATATATAAAGAAAAACAAAGTGCTAGAGTCTAGTGCGATAAAATTGCTGGGAGTTCGAGAGTTCGACGGAAGTCCAAAGATTCATCGGGAGTGCTGTTGGAACTAGCTGAGAATGAGTAGGGAGCTTGCCGAAGGGTTTTCGGAAGTTCACCAGAAAGATTCATTGAAAGTTCACAGAGCTCACTGAGAAAGATCAGAGCTTGCTAAAGAAGCTCATCGTAACTCTTCATGTAACACCCCTAGTTAGTGCAATAATCCCACATCGAAAGTAGGTGGGACTAAGATTGGCTTATATGGGCCTGATGAGTGTACTACTAACAACTTCAGCTTAAGCATTTTGGCCAATGGTTGATAGGACAAAATGAAGTTGATAGGCTAGTTAGCCCATCAGGCCGGGTCGTGACATTTGGTATCAAAGTCGACCTAGTATTCGGACATGGTGAGGTAGGCTTGAGTAGGAAAGGGCTACCTATGGATGAAGTCAAAGAACTCATCACAGCGTGGAGCCACCACTAAGCTATGCCTCACATGTACCATGCTAGGGTCTGATCTAGGCCTTGACGGGGACGTCAAGTCATTTAAGTGAGGGAGATTGTAACACCCCTAGTTAGTCCAATAATCCCACATCGGAAGTGGGTGGGACTAAGATTGACTTATATGAGCCTGATGAGTGTACTACTAACAACTTCAGCTTAAGCATTTTGGCCAATGGTTGATAGGCCAAATCGAAGTTGATAGGCTAGTTAGCCCATCAGGCCTGGTCATGACACTTCAAGATTATCGTGAAGTCCAGGAGCTTACCGGGAGTCCGCAGAATTGTGTCCGAGGGTTTATTGGAAGACCACCGGAAGTTTGCTGGAAGCTCGCCGGAGGAATTCTTGACTTTCTAGACTTCCTATTAGCTTAGGAAATATCTTTAATTTCGTAGTTAGCATGTAATTAGGGTTAGAATTAAGTGGTAATCCTATAACCCTGGTAGAGGCCAATTGGGCCCTATAATAGATTGGTCCCCAAGTTGTACTGGGCGGTGGCATCGCCTAGTTTCAAAACACCTAGGCGATGGTACCGCCTAGTACACTGATAGTGGCAATGTGTTAGGCAGTAGTACCACCAGATTGGGCAGTGGTACCGCCCAATGTCAGGGTCAATCTGGTGGTGATACCGCCAATGACAAGTGGTAGTACCGTCAGTACTTGGTAAACCCGAGATGGAAAGGTTTTTGGCTCTAAGTTTGAATCAGATTAGAGCCTATAAAAACCCCTCCCATCCTTGGGTTAAATACATAAGCACATAGATTTTAAAAGCAAGAAAGTGCTGTAAAAATCCTTCTAAATATCCCTTCTCTAGCTCCCATTTGTATTCCACTGAAAGAGAGGAGTGAAAGTGCTTGTAAGTATTATCCCCTAAGCCTGTCAAAAAGAGAAGGCACTATAAGGGAATCAGTCCTTGCCCATTAGAAGGAAGATAGTTAGTGAAAAGTCGGTGGTCTCAAATGAAGAGAAATCGGGAGTGGACATAGGTCGTATGACTGAACCACTATAAATCGATTTGCGTTTATATTCTTACAATTTACTTTACTACAAACCATCTTCACTTTGATGCTCTACCTCCTCATCTTCTTCTTACAAATCACTTCAAGTTTAAAGCATCCTTTATTACGGATTTAATCGACATGAAATATCTTTCTTTTCATATGAAGTTTTCAAAAGTATTTTTAAATTATCAAAATTTATCATTCTTAACCATTGCACTAATTCACCCCCCTAGTGCCGCTTTAGATCCCAATAATTGATATTAGAGCCTCGTTATTTCTCTTTCAGATTTACACCCGTGAGAAATGAGTCTTCACAGCTTTCAAGAGGGTTTTCGACTGTTCGTCCTTTGTTCTTTAATGGATCGGAGTACACATATTGGAAAACTCGAATGAGAGTTTTCTTGATTTTTTTAAATTTAAACTTATGGAATGTCATTGAAAATGGCTTTCAACTTCCCCCTAAACTGATGAACAAATGGTCGGATTTAGAGAGAAAATCTTTTTCATTAAATATAAATACTATGAATGCCTTATTTTGTACTCTAGATAAAACTGAGTTTAATCGGATTTCTACTTTTAAAATGGCTTTCGATATTTGGTACACACTTGAAGTCACACATGAAGGAACGAGTAGAGTCAAAGACTCGAAAGTTCACATTTTAATGTATGATTTTGAGCTTTTTCGAATGAAACTAAGTGAGACTATCGGTGATATGTACACCCCTTTCACGGATGTCGTCAATAGTTTGAAAAGTCTTGGTAAATCTTTTTCAAGTTTTGATCTCATTAATAAGATTTTAAGATCTCTTCCAAAGAGTTGGAATCCAAAAATAATAACTATTCAAGAGTCTAAAGACTTGAACGTTTATTCACTTGAAGAACTAATCGGGTCTTTAATGACCTATGAAATGACTCTTGAACTTGATGAACATGAGAACCACCTTCCAAAGAACATGAAGGATTTGACACTTCGAATAAGAGAATGCCACTTGAGTGATGACTTAAGTGATGAGGACAATGTTGAGAACTTTGAACTTTTAATGAATGTTAATAAGTTTATTAAATAAAAATCTAAAATCAAAAATGAACTTGAACGGAGGAAAAGGCCAAAGAAGAGGAAGGCACCCAAGGATGAATCAAGAACTTGTTGAATCTTGGATTTTGATGATGAAGTCAATTGATGGGTTATTTGATCTAATCCATATTGTTGAGATAAGTATGTAAGCTTAACTATGATAGCTTGAAGACATAAAGCAAATTATCGGAGTCAAGTAGTTAGGAGTTCGAGAGTCCATCGGAAGTCCGAAAGATCGTCGGTAGTGTTACCGAAACTAACCGAGAAAGAATCAAGGACTTGCTGAAGGTTTCAGAAGTTCGTCAGAAAGATCGTCAGAGGTTCGCGGAGATCAACGAGAAGATTTGGAAGCTTGCCAAAGATTCATCAACTCGCCACAAGTTCGGGAGCCTACTAGGACTCTGTCGGAAGAAATCCAAGGGTGCATCAGAAGTCCACTGGAAGTTCACCGGAAAGCTCGTCGGAAGAAGACTCGACATTGTTGGTTGTTAATTTGTTTAGAATTATGTTTCAATTTAGTAGTTAGTATGTAATTAGGGTAAGGATTAGGTAATAATCCTATTTAATCCTTGTAGGGGCTAATTGGGCCTTATTTGGGCTGATTTGGGCCAAAGTTAAGGGCCTATTCAGCCTTGTTGGAATAGTCTGGCGATGGCACCGCTAAACCCAAGCGATGGTACCACCCCAAGTCAACGGTGGTACCACCGACTTTAATACCTGTTAGGCAGTGGTACCGCCCCACGTCAGCGGTAGTACCGCTGGCAGTTATTACTTGCCAATGGTGGTGCCGCCTAGCAGGCGATGGTATCACCAGACCACAGAGCCCAAGGACTCTGTCAGGCGATGGTACCGCTAGTGCCAAGCAGTGGTACCACCAGTACCCGGTAAACCCGGGATGTGACTCTTTTTTGCTCTATTTTTAAAAGTCAGTTGAGTCTATAAATACCCCTCTTTTCTTAGTTGAGAAAGCACCTTTCGAGAAGTTGAAAACTAAGTCAAAGCTATAGCAAAGTCTTGTTTCAATAGCTTAAGTGTTCACCTCCCTCTTTCTTTGTGAAAAATCTATAAGAGAGTGAACCACTTGTAAAAGGTTGTAAGAGGGGTATTTGATCCTTCCTCTTCAAGAAATTTGATAGTGGATGTTGGGAGCCTCATCGGAGGAGGCTTCAAAAGTGGATGTAGGTCTTTCGATCGAACCACTATACATCGCTGCGTACTCTGGTTGTGAGTTTTTAAATATTCTGCATCTTATCTTTACTTAGCTGCAAATTGCTTGGTTTTCTTCTCCCTACTCTCAATTGTATTCACTCAAACTATTTTAGTTAAATCCTATTTTCATCAGATCAAAATTTCCATATGAATCAACTATCTCCGAAATCGATTTCAAGTTTACGAGTTTAAATCCACTACACTAATTCACTCCCCCTCCCCTCTTAGTGCCGCTCAGATCCTAATAGAACTTCCAAAGGCGAAATGGCATATTGTGCTTTGATGAGCTTCAACTACAAGGTAAGTAACTTAACCAAAACTCCCTTGAACTATTTGAAATTACATGACGTCTTTTCATGAGTGCTTAATTTAGATAGTAGGAAATAAATAAATTATTTTCAAAAATTATATCATGCTTTTATTTCTAACATTTTTGAAAAGTATAAATTAAAATGATACTTGCATGATTAGTGATAATACGTGTACACCTAATAGGATTAATCAATGCATGTGTATCTTGATGTTTTATATTATTTTTCATCTCTAAACATGATGCTTGATAATTTTATATCATGCATGAGTTTTTGAAGTGATGTTGATTTGAAACTCTATGTTTTGGATTAACGAGTTTTTGGTCTAATTGTTCTCATGACAAATTAAGATGACATAATGCATATACACCTAAAAAGATAAATTCCATGTATACTTTTCATATCGATTTTCAATTTTAGACATGATACATATCTATGCATGGATTTCTGTAAAGTCTTTTAATGATAGATATTTGTATGATGCTTATGACTTGAAATCTTCTATTTTGGATTAATGTGTTTTTGGGCTTGACGAAATTTGTTTTGGAGTCATGGCTTTCTTATAAAAACTAGAATATACTTATATGAAACAAATAAAACACATAAAAAGGAAAGTGTATGACCATGGTAAATTCATGAATCTTGATGATTTTATATTGTTTTTGGTTTCAAATAAGATGCATGATTTTTGACACAAAAAATTAATGGCATGTTTTAAGATAATGCTTGCACACCAAATATGATTAAAAGATAAAAGCAAGCATATTAATGATTTCACTTTCAACATGAGGCATGATTTTTACATGAAAATTTGAACATGCTTATATGCGATCAACCACATGAAATAAAACACATAAAAATGAAAAATGTGCTATCATAATATTTTTATTATTTATGTGTTTGTTCTTGATGGCTTTGATGAAATCACCTTTTCAGACTTCAACTTGATACACAACTTTTATAGAAAGAGGACTTGAGTATGCTTACATGTAATTAATCTACATTGTTCTAAATAAAATTTTCGAATGAAAGTTTTTGATAATAATATCCAATTTGTATGATGATACATGGCTTTTGAATAAAAAATCTTGAACATACCTATTGAAATCATACTTGATGATGAATATCTTGATATTAAAAGGATGTTATCATGCTTGAAAGTTATGGAATCATGTTTGATGAATTATTTTATAAAATTTACCTTTTCGCTCTTAAATATTGATACGTATTTTTACTAAAGGCAAAGGCATGATTATAGGATAAAACACATAAAAAGAGATTGCATTTTCTATTATATTGAGGTTAATGAATTCATTTTATGAATCTTATGAATCTCTTGAAGATAATCATGATGAATGTTTTGAAAACAAATCTATGTATCATGTTTTTAGTCTTAGTGATTTCTCTTGAAACTTGATTTTGGATTTATACAATAATACATATTATGATTTGTTTTACAAAAATTTGCCTTTACGTCTTGAACTTTCATGATTGTCTCTTTGACATAAAAAGACAAAGGCATGCTTATATGAAGTAAATCATAACAAGAAAATGCATGATTCTTAAAAAATTTTCTATCTCTAGAGTTTTCAATTTTTGGATAATAGACAAATGATGAATCCATGTATGTTTTATAAATCTTGTGAATTTCTTAAATGTGATTTTGATGATGTGTTTGGAGTTGATAAATTGAACTAGAATGAGATGATATAATGAATCATGACTTGATCTTTGATATTATTTTTTTTATGATTCTTTTATACTCCTTATCATGAATTGAAAATTGATGCTAAAGAATATTTACAATTCATGATCTTGATCTCTCAGATTTACAACTTGAATTCCTTTTTAATCAAGATCCTTTTAAGAGAATTTTTATCTATATCGTGATCTTGATATCTTGATGATTGAAATCCTTCTTTATGAAATGTAATCTTGATATCTTTATGATGAATCATTATTAAAAGGATTTATCAAATGAATCATGTTCTTCTTGATTTTCTAAAGCTTTGATTTCATATCCTTCTTGACTTAGAAATGACATGATTACTTTGGCTTGCATGCTTTATGTGATGATTGAAAATTAATTTACTTTATGATGAATCATTGAATCATGATCTTGATACTTCCTAAAAGGAATATTTATGAACCATGATTGATATCTTTCAAGATATGAAGTCTTTGCATCTATGGTTTGAATGCATCATATGATGATTGAAAGACTATGGTAAACTCTTATTGATGCAAATTTATAATTGATGTAAAAGACTATATCATTGGATCCTCCACTTCATTTTGACAATAACTAAAGGGGAGCTAGTTTGCTAGCTTGTATATCACAAAAGAAAGTGACAAACATAGCTAGCTAAAACTTGCAAAAAGGCAAAACTTGCACTTCTCAAAATGAGAAGAAAGAAATTGCTAAGTTGCATTATTTTTAAACTCATGAGCTTGCATGTTTAAAATGTTGTAAATTTTACAAAAATACTAACTCATTGCAAAAAAAAAAAAGATTGATAGCTTGCAAAGGCGAAACTTAGTTGCAAAAAGAGAAAAATTGAAAGAGAGCTAGCTTGCGTATCACAAAGTATGCTAGCTTGCTTATCATTATTGCTTGCTTGCTTATCATCAATTTTTCTCATATCATGATTTATTTATGACTCCCTTGAACTCATGACTTGATGAAAATTCATGATGCAAATTTATTATTTTGTCATGATCAAAGCAATGATGTAAAAGACTATTCATACTCCTCCACTTCTTTTTGACAAAAACAAAGGGGGAGAAAGTTTTTACTAGCTTAAACACTTCAATAAAAAAATTTGCTATCTCAAAAGAACTTGCTATCTCAATAGAAACAAAAATCACAAAACTTAGAAAATTTGTAATCCTACACTTACTATGCTTGTATGTTGTAATGAAAATTTAACTTGCATTTTTATAGTGATTGCATATTTCTAAGAGAAAGTAAAGTGCTATCTTGCCTTTCATGAGAAACAAAGTGCAAACTTGCACATCTCAAGAAGCAAGTAAAAATTGTCATGCTCGAACTTAAAAACTTGCTATGATATATATCATGATAACTAGTGTGTTGTAAAACTTACATATCTTTTAAAATAGCTATGATGCAACTTCTCCTTTTTATTGATGACAAAGGGGGAGAAGTCGATTGATGAGTTCATGCAATGTAATGTTGATTGAATATTTTATATATTTGCATAATATTTTTTGATAACATGATTTTGATACATGTTGCTTAGATTTGGCATAATCTAAGTATTCAATCAATATGACATATTGATAGAGGGAGTTTGGCTAAACTCTAGGAGTTAGGTGACTAGATCGAAGTAGAGTTGAGGTTTATGTGTGTAGGATTAACTACGATAACGATGAAGACATAAAGCGAAACAAAGTACTGGAGTCAAGTGCAATGGAATTGCTGGGAGTTCGAGAGTTCAACGGAAGTCCGAAGATTTGTCAGGAGTGCTGTCGGAACTGGTTGAGAATGAGTAGGGAGCCTGCCGAAGGGTTTTCGGAAGTTCACCAGAAAGATTCATTGGAAGTTCACAGAGCTCACCGAGAAAGATCAGAGCTTGCCAAAGAAGTTCGTCAGAACTCTTCAAGATCATCGTGAAGTCTAGGAGCTTGCCGGGAGTCCATAGAATGGTATCCGAGGATTCATCGAAAGATCACTAGAAGTTCATTGGAAGCTCGCTGGAGGAAGTCTTGACTTTCCAGACTTTGTATTAGCTTAGGAAATATCTTTAATTTTATAATTAGTACATAATTAGGATAGGATTAAGTGTTAATCCTATAACCCTGGTGGTGGCCAATTGGGCCCTATAATGGATTGGTTTAGGCCGAGTTTAAGGCCCAACCAGGAGTGTTGGACCTATCTAGCAGTGGCACCACCAGACTAGGGCAGTGGCACCACCGGACTAGGGTAGTGGCATTGCCCAGGTCCAGCTCCCCAGGTTGTACTGGGCGGTGGCACCACATAGTGTCAAAACACTTAGGCAGTGGTACCGTTGGCTAGGCGGTGGTGCCACCCAATACACTGACCGTGGTAGTGTGTCAGGCGATAGTACCACCAGACTAGGTGGTGGTACCGCCCAGTGTCAGGGTCAATCTAGCGGTGGTACCGCTAGTGATAGGCAGTGGTACCGCTAGTGATAGGCGGTGGTACTGCCAGTACCCTGTAAACTCAGGATGGGAAGATTTTTAGCTCCAAGTTTGAATCAGATTAGAACCTATAAAAACCCCTCCCATCCCTGGGTTGATACACAAGCACAGAGATTTAAAAAGCAAGAAAATGCTGTAAAAATCCTTCTAAACATCCATCCTCTAGCTCTCATTTGTATTCCATCGAAAGAGAGGAGTAAAAGTGCTTGTAAGGATTATCCCTTGAGCCCGTCAAAAGGAGAAGGCATTGTAAGGGAATCAGTCATTGCCCATTGGAAGGAGGATAGCTAGTGGAAAGTCGATGGCCTCAAGTGAAGAGGAATTAAGATTGGACGTAGGTTGTATGACCAAACCACTATAAATTGGTTTACATTTATATTTTTATAATTTACTTTACTGCAAATCATCTTCACTTTGATGCTCTACCTCCTCATCTTCTTCTTACAAATCACTTCAAGTTTAAAACATCCTTCATTATGGATTTAATTGACATGAAATATCTTTCTTTTCATATGAAGTTTCTGAAAGTATTTTTAAATTATCAAAATTTATCATTCTTAACCGCTGTACTAATTCACCCCCCTCTCTTAGTGCTGCTCTAGATCCCAACACAAGCTGTGTCGCCTTAGTTCCTCCGTCAAATGCTTCACTGAGATAAGGTGCATGTGCCTTGAAGTTCCCTTCATCTTTGACACCATGCATGATGAGTCTGCTCCATCAGAATAAGAAACCCATGGAACGACATGATCCTACTCCTGCCTTTGCAAGAGTTCATGTCCTTGACCTCTATCCAAGGAAAGCTCCAAACCTTAACTCCAAGTTCCATCTTCTATGCCAACTCCCTTCATGTAGCTTGGGTGCATCACCAAGTTACTCTCAAGTTGCTCCGCTCCTCGATTTGCATTGAGTTAATGGTGGCCCTCATGCCCACCAATCTATGGGTCAGCCCTCTGTTGAGTCCGGTCTCCCTATCGACTCCAAGTGTGCCTTCATTTTATATTATCTTAGGTCGCTCCCTCACCTAATCTTGCTATACATCCACCAATGCATTGCCTCTTGCGAGATCATGTGATGACTCCTAACCGCTTGCTCAGTCCATTAAGCTTTGTCTTGAAGTGCACCTCCTCAACATGTGTAGTCTATTGCATATGATTCTCTCTTTGGAGAACTGAGACTTATCCCTCCTGGATATCTGCCCCGTTGGAGCAACTTCTCTCTTTGAAAGTTTTAGAGACCACCATCCCCTTGAACTACTCTGCCTTGCTAAACAAACTATGCACTATTCTGCCTCTGCAAGTGCACCTGCTAGATTGTGACTCTTCGCTATTATAGCTCCCATTGCACCCCTATAGATCTAGCAACATGCTAAACCTACTGCACACTTCAGCCTCTTATGAATGTATCTTGCTCATGCTGAAGGAAAAGTTTCAATGCTCCATGGCACCATCCTTCGGCCGCCTTGGGATGGCCACGGACAACCCATCGTCCGCATATAAGCCCTTGTATGAGTATCGAATTCCTTGAGTTTGTAATTCCCCTTACCTCTATGAGCTTTACACAACTCTTTCGATCGCTGAACAACCTACTCCACTTTGCACAGTCTCATCCTTTATCAAGTGCCCCACTTGCCTCGAGCACCATCAAGTTTGGTTGCCAACATTGAGGCATTGCTCGAACTCAACCATCCCAACCTTTGTATGCTACGCAATTCTTCTTAGCTTGTTTGTTCTCATGGTGCCTCTGGTTGGCCATTCCTCTAAATGTCATTCTCGGATGTTCGCTCCTCTTTGCGATTCCTTTCCCTACAACACCATGTCCATTTCCCCCAAATAGTCGTGCAAGCTGGCTACCTTCAACACAGCCCCACTATGTCTCCCACATTTGCATGTTAAGTGTTTCTATGTGTGCTTGTTCTACTCTGATACCAACTGTCATGAACTTAGCTAGTTTTGCCTAAGTCGTGCAGCACTCTTGCGTGTATGTCCGCAAAAGTCAACCTCTTCAAAACCTCCTATGATCCTTTAGGACCTATAAAAGAGAAGACGGGACAGAAAAAACGCTTCACACGAGATCCATAAGCAACCCTTTCAGCAAACACTTTATAGCTAATGCAAATTCCAACCATGGACATCATAAGCTCAGAATGGTTGCACAATAAAGGTATAAAATTAGTCCACTACAGATCGAAATCTAGTGTAAATGTCCACCTGACATAAACTTTATATACAAGTCTACAATGACTGCCAAACTCACTCAAATGGGGCTGTTATGCCTTTAGCTAGCCCTTTACAAGCTTTATAAAGCTTGAATAAACCAAAAAGACATGGAAATGCATAAGCATTATATCGAATAAGCCATTTACCATTAGTCCATGATAGTCAAGAGATTGGACATCAAGCCGGAGATCCAGTCGATGATCGGTAGAAGGTTTCAGACAAAGAAATCGGGTATCGAGCCAAGAAGAGCAGAGTTATGCCAAGGAGATTGGAGTTACAGAGGTCAACTGCTGATTGGGTAATAAGCCGTAAGAGAGGATGATGCACTGAAAAAACGGATAAAGTGCCGATGGGCCAATGACATGCTGGATGACATTTTGATTCGTTTTGTAATAATAATTACATAGATCGAAGTAGGATTAGGTCTAATTAGGTTGTAATTAGGCCAACCTAGTAAGGAGCCAATTGGGCCTATACTCGGATAGGTTTGGGCCAGCCCCAAGGCCCAAATAGGGTTGCTGAACCCTATCTGGTGGTGGCATCGCCAGACTGGGGTGGTGGTACCGCCCAGGGCTCAGTCTGCCAAGTTGTCTAGGCGGTGGTACCACCCAGTGTCAATGTACCTAGGTGGTGGTACCGTTGGCTGGGTGGTGGTACCACCCAGTACACTAACAGTGGCAGAAAGCCTAGGCAGTGATATCGCCTAGTACTAGCAATGATACCACTAGTACCCTTGAAATCTAGGGTGATTTAAATTTGGGCTCTAAATTTAAATCACCTTGAGGCCTATAACATATACACAAAACCTGAAAAAGAAAAAGGGAAAACTCTGCTGTAACAGTGTTGAAATCGGTTTGTATTTCTGTCTTTGCTATTTACATTTCTGCAAATCTTTTCATCTTACTTGATCACTGCCCTTTTTTTTCTCTAAATGCTTTCAAGTTAAATATGCTTCAATCGTAATAGGATTTCATTAAAATAAATATTTTATCATATGGGGTTTTTCGAAATCGCTCGAACTTGTCGTATTTTACTACTACACTAATTCACCCCCCCCCTCTTAGTGCTGAACTGATCCTAATAGTGTTGAATCTCATATTCTGATAATGAAACTAATTGATTATATTTTGGTAATCTAACTACGTTTTGAGTCATGCAGGTATACTCTAGATTAAGATTAGACAATTGACGTAGGAAAATTTGATATTGTACTAGAGGAAATCATATTAGGAGATTTGACATCGAGCCGGAGGTCCAATCGATGATCGGTAGAAGGCTTCGAACAAAGAAATCGGGCATCGGGCCAAGAGAAGCGAAGTTGCACTAAGGAGATCGGAGCTGCGGAGATTAGCTACCACTTGGGCAACATGCCACAAGAGAGGACGATGCACCGAAGTGTTCGACGAAGTACCGATAAACCAAGGATGTGCCGGGCAACTAATTACAATTCACATTGTAATAATTGTCTAGATCAAAGTATGATTAGCTTAATTAGGTTACAATTGGGCCAATATAGTTAGGGGCCAACTAGGCCTACATTGGGGCTATGTTGGGCCGAATGAAAAGGCCAAATAGTGTTGAATCTCGAATTTTGATGATGAAACTAATTGATTGTGGTTTATTGTTTAACTATGTTTTGAGTTGCGTGGGTCTACTATCGATCAGGATTAGACAGTTGACGCTGGAGGAATTGACATTGTGTTGGAGGTGATCACGTCAGGATATTGGATGTCGAGCCAGAGGTTCGATCGACAATCGGCAGAAGGCTTCGTACGTTAGGCATCGGGCCAAGAAACACATGTTACGCCAAGGATATTGGGGTTGCGAAGGTCAACCGCCGATTGGGCAACGAACCACAAAAGAGGACGATGTGCCGAAGGATCGGACGAAGCGCCGACCAATGACGTGCCGGGCAATTGAATGTCAATTCGCGTTGTAATAACTATCTAGATCGAAGTAGAGTTTTTGTTTGTGTGTGTGCAGCATTAACTACGATGACGATGAAGAGGTAAAGTGAAACAAAGTACCGGAAGACAAGTGTGATGGATCGTTGGGAGTTTGAGAGTTCGACGGAAGTCCGAAGATTCATTGGGTGTGTTGCCGGAACCGGCCGAGAACGAGTAGGGAGCTTGCCAAAGGGTTTTCGGAAGTTCACCGAAAGGTTCGTCGGAAGTTCGTGGAGCTTGCCAAGATAGATCGGAGCTTGCCAAAGAAGCTCGATGGAGCTTGCCAAGATCATTGTGAAGTCTGCGAGCTTGCCGGGAGTCCGCAGAATGGTTTTTGAGGGTTCGTCGAAGACTGTCGGAAGTTTACCGGAAGCTCGCCGGAAGAAGTCTTTGACTTGTCAGACTTTGTAATAGCTTAGAAAATATCTTTAAATTCATAGTTAGCATGTAATTTGGTTTAGGATTACGTGTTAATCCTATAAACCAAGTTAGGGCCCATTTGGGGCTATTTTGAACCAGTTTGGGCTGAGTTTTCGGCCCAAACTAGTGGGCTGAAAAATGCTGGGCGGTAGCACTGCCCAGGCTGGGTGGTGGCACTACCCAGCAGCCGAGTGCTGGGCGATGGTACCGCCCAGCCTAGGGCGGTAGTACTGCCCAACGCTTGAAGGCACAGGCGGTAGCACCGCCTGCCTTGGGCGGTGGTACCGCTTGTGCACTGTCAGTCTGACGACTGACAAGCGGTGGCACCGCCTCTGACAGGCGGTAGCACCGCCAGCACCGGGAAACCCAAATTGAATTCAAATTTGGAGCTCAAATTTGAATCCTCTTTGGATCTATAAATACCCCCCCTTTCTCAGCTGAAAGAGTAACCCTTTGAGAGTTAGAAATTGAGCAAAAGGCTTGGGAAAGTCTAGTTTTCAATAGCTTGTGTTCACCTCCTTCTTTCTCTTTAAAAAATCTGTAAGAGCATGAACTTCTTGTAAAAGGGTTGTAAGAGGGGTGTTTGGTCCTTCCCCTTCAAAAAGATTTGCTAGTGGAAGTTGGGAGCCTCATCGAAGAAGGCTTCGGAAGTGGATGTAGGTCGGATGACCGAACTACTATAAATCAGTTTGCATTTACTTTCTCATAACTTACTTTGCTGCAAACCATCTTCATTTGCTGCCTTACTTACTCAACTTCCTCTTCATCTTCATACGTGTCATTTTAAGTTTATACGCAATCGAAACAGTTTCAAACGAAACATTGATTTTTATCGTACGAAGTTTTTGAACTTGTTTAAATCACTGAAAATCTATCGTTCTTTACCACTACACTAATTCACCCCCACCCCCTCTTAGTGCCGCTCAATCCCTGACAATTGGTATCAGAGCCACGTTATTTCTCATTCGGATTTACACCCGTAAGAAATGGTTCTTCATGGCTTTCAAGAGGGCTTTTCGGTTTTTCGTCCACCATTCTTTAACGGTTCGGACTACACATATTGGAAAACTCGAATGAGAGTTTTCTTGATTTTTCTTGATTTAAACTTATGGAACATCATTGAAAATGGATTTCAACTTCCCTCTAAACTAACGAACGAATGGTCGAATTTGGAGAAAAGATCATTTTCTTTAAATGCAAAGGCTATGAATGTCTTATTTTGTGCTTTAGACAAAAATGAGTTCAATCAGATTTCTATGTGCGAAACAGCTTTTGACATTTGGCGAACTCTTGAAATCATGCACGAGGGAACTAGTAGAGTTAAAGACTCGAAAGTAAACCTCTTATTGCATGATTTTGAGCTTTTCCGAATGACACCAAGCGAAACTATCGGCGATATGTACACTCGTTTCACGGATATTGTCAATAGTTTGAAAAGTCTTGGTAAATCTTTTTCAAGTTTTAATTTAGTAAACAAGATTTTAAGATCTCTTTCAAAAGAGTGGGATCCAAAAGTAACGACAATACAAGAAGCTAAAAATTTAAATGACTTATCTCTTGAAGAACTCATTGGGTCTTTAATGACCTATGAAATGACTTTCTTGGAACACAATGAACTCGATAAACACATGGACCACCTTCCAAAGAACAAGAAGGATTTGACACTTCGGACTATGAAATGCCACATGAGTGATGACTCAAGTGATGAGGACAATAAGAACTTTGAACTTCAAACACTAAATCTTAATAAGTTCATTAAACAAAAATATAAAATAGACAATGAACTTGAAAGGAGGAAGAGGCCAAAGAAGAAGAAGAAGGCTTGCAAAGAAGAATCAAATAAAGAAGAGGCGAAATGGGCTTTGATGGTTTTCGACAATGAGGTAAGAACCTCACCCAAGTTGTTTTTACCTTATTTTGAAATTACATGATGCTTTTCATAAATGCTTAACTTAGTTAGTAGGATTTTTTTTGGAAATTAAAACAAATTGCTTTTAAAAAAAATTATGCTATGCTTTTCCTTTTAGCATTTTTGAAAAATTATAAAAATGATCATGAAAAACTATATTGTTAAAGTTTGATGCATGTTATGATTCAAAACTTTGAATGATTATGAATGATGATTGCTTAGTTTATGATTTCCATATCGTTTGTTGATGCATAGTTTAACACAAAAGTTAATTAGCATGATTTTGTTTAATAGGGTTAATCCATGATTGTGTACTTTGGTTTTCATGCAATGAGGATTTGAAGTAATGTTGATTTAAAAACATCTATCTTGGATTAATGTGTCTTAATCCTTCTTATGATGAAGTTTTTATATGATGCATGTCTTCATGAAATCAATTGCAAAACTAAAAGACCTAACCCACAAATTTTCAAAATGAAAGAAATATGGTTTTGATGTTGCCTTATGTTATATTTGGACTTAATGGTTTTCATGATGAAAATTATTTTTCAGATTGTTAAAATGATGTATGATTTTAGCAAAAGTTTGAGCATTGATCATCTTGTTATAACAAATGAAAGAAAGAATTAAAATGACTTTGATGATGCATCATGAAAATGTGCTTAATGATTGTATCATACGTGATGACTTGAAATCTCATATTTTGAAATAATGCGTATGATGAATCCATGAATCTTAATGGTCTTGATAATGCTTTTGGTTTTAAAAATGATACATGGTCCATACATAAAAATGTGAACATGCTTATATAAGATCAACCACATAAAATAAAATACAAAAGTTAAAAATATTTTAATCACAATGTTTTATTTTTGATGTGTTTGGTCTTAATAATTTTTATAATGAAACTTATGTCTTGCTTTGAAATGTTGATACATGCTCACATGTAATCAATTTATGTTGCTCTTATTAAAATTTTCGAATGAAAGATTTTGATGCATTTGATCTTGATGGGTTTAATGACAAACTTGTATTTTGAATTTATACAATGATGGGTTCCATATAAATGTTTGAATATACATTATAAAATCATCATTGAAATGAAAATATTAAAAGTTTGTTATCATGCTTAATGACTTTGTGATATCATATCTTGATGACAAACTCATGTTTCAGTTTTAAAATTTGAAACTCATTTTTTGAAACATGAGTACACGTATATGAAATAAACAACTCAAAATAAAACACATTATCATGATAAATTGAATCTCATGTCTTGGAATAATATGTTATATTTTTGCCTTGACAATTTTTATGATAGAGTTTGTCTTTCGATTTTGATGAATCCATGTGAATCTTTTGAATCAAATCTTTTAGAAAATGCCACATACTTAATGTGAATTGACTTAATGATCATTATGATGAAATTTACCTTTCCATCTTAAATGTTGACATTTTGTTTTAAGGCAAAGGCATGCTTATAAGAAGCAAATCATATGAATAGAAATTTACAAGAACGAAATGCAATCCTCTATCTTTTCGATTCTTCAATAAATCTATGCTTATCATATATGAATTTATTGAATGTGATTTTTGAGGATGATTTTAGATTTGAAAAATGCTTGATTTATATTTATGACATAAGATACATTTTAAATATGAATCATGCTCTATCTCCCTTAATTCATTTTGTTCTCCTATAATTATTTTTTATTATTAAAAAGGAGAACCTTCCAAATGAATCATGCTTGATAATTTGTATTATGAGATTTAGCCTTTATGTCTTGAATATTTATGCTTATTTTTATTCGACATAAAAAGGACAAAGGCATGTTCATATAAAATCAATGCAAATCACTAAAAGAGAAATGTATGTTTCTTGAATATCTCTCTTTCTCTAAAGTTTTGAATGTTTCAAATAAAATACAAGTGATAAATTCATTTATGATATTTTGTGAATCACTTAAATTATGAATAAGATTTTGATTTCATGCTTTTCTCATCTTATCGAGATTAATGATTTCATAATATCTTAAGAATCTCATAAAATATAAAAGTGATTTCGATGAATTGATTATGAGTTGATAAATTGAACTAGAATGAGTTTTATTTATATCGAGATCTTCATAACTTGAGTTTTTGAAGACCTCTTACATTATGCTATGATTCTCCCATGTCATTGAAGAGAAATTCAAATGAATAATAAGTTATTTTCTCTTGACTTATTGATACTCAACTTGAGAAAATGTGTTTTGAATGTTGAAACATTACATGTGTGATTTGAAATTTTCTCTCATGTTTCAAGACCACTTTGTATGCTTTATTACTTAATGATTGAAATATTGATGTAGACTTTTGATGTATCACTTGTCATGATTGCTAGCATTTTAAATCTCGAAAATGATTTTGATTTGATTATGGGTTTCAATTTGTCAAATTATTTTGAATGAGATATTTTCAAGTGAATCATGAACTCTCTCTTAAATTCTTGACTTGAGATAATTTTTTTACAAATTGAAATACTTTCCTCTATGATTGCTTCTTTTTTCATTTACTAAAGAGGAAGACAATTCAAGTCTTGATATATTGATATTTGATACTTGAAATTTCTAATGAAATGTGATCTTAATGAGAATTCCTATGCATAAATCAAGTTGTCCTTTGTGCTATCAATTCTCAAATGAATCATGTTCTTCTTGAGCCTTGATATTATATCCTAGAAGTGACATGATTTCTTTGCCTTGTGTGGCAAATTGAATATTTGATATAAATTAATTTTCTTTATGATGAATCATGAATCATGACTTGATCTATGATTTTGACATATTTTCATCATGATCCTTGATTATATAATTCTTTTACGCTATTAAAAGGATTTGTCAAATGAATCATGTCCTTCTTAAATATTTCTTGATATCATGACATGATTTCTTTATATAGCTTAAAATTTTTTAGCAATTGAGTCCTCCACTTCTATTTGACAATGACAAAGGGGGAGTTAGCTTGTTGAATTAATATTCATGACTTGAATGTTGATGATTGAAAATTTGATGAAAAAGAAATGTGCTTAATGATTGAATCATTGATTTATTCATCATGGCTTAAAAATGAATGAAAAGAAAATATGTTAGCACTTATAATCATGACTTGATCCATTATATTGATATATTTGTATCACGATTTGAAGATTGATTTTTTTTAAGCAAACTTATGTGAAAAGTTTATATCATCATATTTGATCCTCCCTTTCTTTTTGACATTGATAAAGGGGGAGAAAGTTTATTGCTAGCTTGCATGAAAAATTTGCTAGCTCATTCAAGAGGAAGAAATTTGCTATTTTGCTTGCCTACAAAAGGAGAAAAGAACTTGCTATCTTGAAATATCAAAAATTGCTATCTTACAAATTTAAGAAAAGCAAAGTGCAACATTGCACAAGAAGCAAGTAAAACTTGTCATGCTTGAACTTAAATCTTGCTATGATTGAATAATGCATTGCAAATCTATGCTTAAATGTTGTTTGATGTGATTAATAGCTAGTATGATTGTAAAATTTGTATATTCTTTTAAACTAGCTATGATGCAACTTCTCCTTTTTGTTGATGACATAGGGGGAGAAGTAGATTGATGACTTCATGCATTGTATTGAATATTTTATATATTTACATAATGGTTTGATAATTCTCATATTTTATGATGAATGTTGCTTGGATTTGGGATAATCCAAGTGTTTCTATCAATGGCATATTGATAGGGGAGTTTGGTTAAACTCCGGGGAGTTATGGTTAACTCCGTTAGTCATCAATTAGTTATCATCATAAAAAAAGGGGAGACTATTGAATCTTGGATTTTGATTATGAAATTAATTGATTGTGGTTTATTGTTTAACTGCGTATTGAGTTACGCAGGTCTACTATCGATCAGGATTAGACAGTTGACGCTGGAGGAATTGACGTTGTGCTAAAGGTGATCACGTCAGGATATTGGATGTCGAGCCGGAGGTTCGATCGACAATCGGTAGAAGGCTTCGTATGTCGGGCATCAGGCCAAGAAACATGTGTTGCGCCAAGGATATCGGGGTTACGGAGGACAACCGTCGATTGGGAAACGGACCGCAAAAAAGGATGATGTGCCGAAGGATCGGATGAAACGCCGACCAATGACATGCCGGGCAACTGAATATCAATTCGTGTTGTAATAATTGTCTAGATTGAAGTAGAGTTTCTGTTTATGTGTGTGCATGATTAACTATGATTACGATGAAGACATAAAGTGAAACAAAGTACCAGAAGACAAGTGTGATGGATCATTGGGAGTTCGAGAGTTCGACGGAAGTCTAAAGATTCGTTGGAAGTGTTGTCAGAACCGGCCGAGAATGAGTAGGGAGCTTGTTGAAGGGTTTTCGGAAGTTCACTGGAAGGTTCGTCGGAAGTTCACGAAGCTTGCCAAGAAAGATCGGAGCTTGTCAAAGAAACTCGGTGGAACTCGCCAAGATCATTGTGAAGTCCGGGAGCTTGCCGAGAGTCCGCGGAATGGTTTCCGAGGGTTCGTCGAAGTGTTGAATCTCATATTTTGATAATGAAACTAATTGATTGTGTTTTGTTGTTTAACTGCGTGTTGAGTTACGCAGGTCTACTATCGATTAGGATTAGATAGTTGACGCTGGAGGAATTGATGTTGCGCCGGAGGTGATCACGTCAGGATATTGGATGTCGAGTTGGAGGTTCGGTCGAGAATCAGCTGAAGGCTTCGTATGTTGAGCATCGGGCCAAGAAGAGCGTGTTGCGCCAAGGATATCCGGCTTACGGAGGTCAATCGTCGATTGGGCAATGGACCGTAATAGAGGACGATGTGCCGAAGGATCGAACGAAGCGTCGACCAATGATGTGCCGGGCAACTGAATGTCAGTTCATGTTGTAATAATTGTCTAGATCGAAGTAGGGTGTTTGTTTGTGCAGGAGTAACTACGATAAGGATGAAGACGTAAAGCGAAACAAAGGGCCGAAGTCAAGTGCGATCGATCGTTGGGAGTTCGAGTGTTCGATGGAAGTCTGAAGATTCATTGGGAGTACTGCCGGAAACGGTCGAGAACGAGTAGGGAGCTTGCCGAAGGGTTTTTGGAAGTTCGCGGAGCTTGCCAAGAAAGATCGAAGCTTGCCAAAGAAGCTCAGGGGAACTTGCCAAAATCATCATGGAGTCCGAGAGCTTGCCGGGAGTTCGTAGGATGGTTTCCAAGGGATCGTCGGAAGACCGTCGGAAGTTCGCCAGAAGCTTGCCGGAAGAAGACTTGACTTGCGGACTTTGTAATAGCTTAGGAATGTCTTTAAATTCGTAGTTAGCATATTAATTTGGGTTAGAATTAGGTGTTAATCCTATAAACCCAAAGTAGGGGCCATTGGGCCTTGATTTAGACTAGTTTGGGCTAAAGTTTTTGGCTCAAACCAACTAAAGATACCATGCAGCACCGCCCTTGCTGCTTGGAAAGGAAGTAGCACCATCAGAATCAAGAAGGATAGTACGCTTATCAGGTCGGGCTCGGGCAGACTGGCTGGTTAGTATCACTTTGATAAAGCTTAGGGCAGCACCGCCCTAGTACCGGGAAACTCAAATTGAGTTCAAATTTGAAGCCCAAATTTAAACCTTTTTGAGTCTACAAATATCCCTCCATTCTCAATGAAAGGCAACCCTTTAGAGTTAGATTTTGAGCAAATAAGTCTTGGGAAAGTTTTGTTCTTCATTTGCTTAAGTGTTTACCTCATTTCCTTCTCTTTGTGAAAACTTGTAAGTGTTGAATCTCGGATTTTGATGATGAAACTAATTGAGTGCGATTTGTTGTCTAACTGCGTGTTGAGTTACGCAGGTCTACTATCGATCAGGATTAGACAGTTGACGCTGGAGGAATTGATGTTGTGCCGGAGGTGATCACGTCAGGATATTGGGTGTCGAGCCAGAGGTTCGGTCGACTATCGGCAGGAGGCTTTGTACGTCGGGCATCGGGCCAAGAAGTGCGGAGTTGCGCCATGGATATCGAGTTTGTTTGTGCAGGAGTAACTACGAAAGGGATGAAGACGTAAAGCGAAATCAAGGGCCGAAGTCAAGTGCGATGGATCGTTGGGAGTTCGAGAGTTGTGAGCCTTTGAAGATTCATTGGGAGTGCTGCGAGCTGGCCGAGAACAAGTAGGGAGCTTGTCGAAGGGTTTTGAGCTCGCCGAGGTTCGCCGGAAGTTCGCGGAGCTTGACAAGAAAGATCGAAGCTTGCCAAAGAAGCTCGGGAACTCGCCAAAATCATCGTGGAGTCCGAGAGCTTGCCGAGTCCGCAGGATGGTTTCCGAGGATCGTCGGAAGACCGCGGAGGTTCACCTAAGCTTCGACGGAAGAAGACTTGACTTGCGGACTTTTAATAGCTTAGGAAACATCTTTAAAATTCGTAGTTAGCACGTATTTTGGGTTAGGATTAGATAACCCAAAGTGGGGCCCATTGGGCCTTGATTAGGATGAGTTTGGGCCAAAATTTTGGCCCAAACCGAACTAGCTACGTGCATGCATGTTCAGAGCATGCCATCAGAGCGAGTATCAGCAGTGCGGTAGTGCCTGCACGTAGCACCGCCCGCCATCGTGAGCCGCGGTGGAATCGCCGCCGGTGGCACGCTTCGCACGCCAACATCAGACGACAGCGGTGGCACCGCCACCGACGTGCGGCACCGCACGATTTACGATACATTGAACTCCAAATTGATTTCAAATTTGGAGCCCAATTTTGAATCCACTTTGGATCTATAAATACCCACCCTTTCTCAGCTGAAAGGGCACCCTTTTGAGCAAAAATTCTTAAGTCTTGAGCTTTTGTAGAGTGTTGAAAAGTCTTGTTCTTGCTAAGTGTTCACCTTCTTCTTTTCTTGAGAAATCTTATACAAGTGTGAACTTCTTGTAAAGGGCTATAAAAGGGGTATTTGATCCTTCCCTTTCAAAGGATTTGATAGTGGAAGAAGAGAGCCTCATCGGAGAAGGCTTCGGAAGTGGATGTAGGTCACTTTGACCGAACCACTATACATCGCTGCGTCTTGATTGTGTGAGTGTTTAAATTTCTGTTTTACTTTGCTGCAATCCTTTACTTTACTTGCTTCACTTCCTTTTTATCTTTGTACGCATGCTTTAAAGTTAGAACGCAAAAATCGGTTTTGAAACAAAACGTTGCTTTCATCGTACGAAGTTTCCGAAGCTTGTTTTAAATCGCTGAAAAATCCGTCGTTTTATCCGCTACACTAATTCACCCCCCCTCTTAGTGCCACTCGATCCCTAACAATTGGTATCAGAGCCACATTCTTTCTCTTTCGGATTTACACCCGTGAGAAATGACTCTAAATGGTTTTCAAGAGGGCTTTTCGGTTTCTTGTCCCCCGTTTCTTAACGGTTCGGACTACACATATTGGAAAACTCGAATGAGAGTTTTCATGCTTTCAATGAACTTGGATTTGTGGAACATCATCGAAAATGGCTTTCAACCTTCCTCTAAACCGACGAACGAATGATTGGATTTGGAGAAAAGGTTATTTTCTTTAAACGCAAAGGCTATGAATGCTTTATTTTGCGCTTTAGACAAAAATGAGTTCAACCGGATTTCTACATACAAAATGGCTTTTGACATTTGGCGAACTCTTGAAATCACGCACGAAGGAATGAGTAGAGTCAAAGACTCGAAAGTTAATATTTTGATGCACGATTTTGAGATTTTCCGAATGGTACCAAGTGAGATTATCGATGACATGTTCTCTCGTTTCTTGGATGTCATCAATAGTCTAAAAGCTCTTGGTAAATGTTTTTCGGACTTTGAACTCGTAAACAAGACTTTAAGATCTCTTCCAAAAAGATGGGATCCGATAATAACTGCAATACAAGAAACAAAAGATCTAAATAACTATCCTATTAATGAACTTATTGGGTCTTTAAAGACCTATGAAATGAGTTTCTTGGAACATTTAGAACATCATGAACATGATGAGCATTTGAATCACCTTCTAAAGAACAAGAAGGTTTTTGAATATTGGACAAATGGATGCCACTTGAGTGATGACTCAAGTGATGAGGACAATGAGGACATTGAACACATAACAATGAATGTTAACAAGTTCATTAAATAAAAATTAAAAAACATAAATGAACTTGAACGGAGAAAGAGGCCAAAGAAGAAGAAGAAGGCTTGGAAAGAAGAATCAAGAAAAGAAGAAGCAAACTACGCTTTAATGGGCTTCGACAATGAGGTAAGTAACTTAACTTCCTTGAATTATTTTGAAATTACATGATTTCCATGAATGCTTATCTTAGTTAGTAGGAATTTTTTTTATGTTTTTCTTGTGTTTTTAGAAATTTAAAAAAAAATTCAAAATTATACTATGCTTTTCTTTATAGTAGTTTTGAAAAGTAAACATATGAATGATGCAAGATTTGTGATAATGCTTAGGATTAATCCATGCATGTGTATCTTGATGGTTTACATTGTCTCCAAATATGACGCTTGATGATTTTATATCATGCATGAGCTTTTGAAGTAATAAAGTGTCATATTGTGATGATGAAACATATTTTTCGAATTTATAAATAAATGCATGATTTTGGAAAAAATTTGAACATGGCCTTTTAACATAAAAATTGAAAGTGTGCTATCATTTTTACATATTTGGTCTTGACGATTTTATGACTAAGCTTGTGTTTTATTTTGATACATGTTTTCATAAAAATTTTGAATATGCTCACATTAAATTGCTTAAAATGAAAATGTATTTTTTTTCTCATTCTATTGAGATGAATGAATTTATGTTATGAGTCTTGTGAATCTCATAAAAATAAACATGATGAATATTTTAAAAAATGTGCCTCATGTTTTCGGTCTTAATGATTTCTCTTGAAACATGCTCTTTGCACCTATATGAAAAACATGAGTATACTCATATGAACGTCAAATCACTTGAAATGGAACACATAAAAAAAAGAGAAATTACACTATCATGATGCTTTGCGTGCAATGCTTTTGATCTTAATGGGCTAAATGACAACTTGTATTTCAAATTTATATAATGATGGCTTCCGTATAAATATTTGAACATACATTATAAAATCATCATTGAAATGAAAATATTAGAAGTTTGTTATCATGCTTAATGACTTTTTGATATTTTATCTTGATGACAAACTCATGTTTCGGTTTTAAAATTTGATACTCATCTTTTGAAATATGAAACATATTATCATGATAAATTAAATCTCATGTCTTGGAATAATATGTTGCATTTATGCCTTGACAATCTTTATGATAAAGTTTGATTTTCAATTTTTGATGAAAGGCAAGTGATAAATTCATTTATGATATTTTATAAATCATTAGAATTACGAATGAGGTTTTGATGATACGGTAATGACTTTATTCATGTTATTAATCTCAAAAATAATAATTTAATTATGAGTCTTGAATTGATAAATTGATCTTGAATAATTTTTTTTTATTCTTGAATATTCTAGTATTATGACTTGTTAAGACATATTTAATGCTTGAATCAAGTTCTAAAAGATTTTATTTTGCTATAAAGAAATTTTATTGAAATCATGATCTTGACAACTATGACTTGAAACTCTTTATAAATCAAGATCTTTTACCATGCTCCTTCCGTCTTATCAAAAGAAAATTCCTTAAATGAAATGTAACTTGTCTTTTGATTTCTCGGAATTCAATACTTGAATTTTTATGAATTCGTGTATTGATTCTTATGAAATGTGATCTTAGTAAAAATTCCTATGTATGAATCAAGATCTTGTGTGTGATCTCCTAAGACTTCCACTTGTTATTTCCTAAAAGGAGACTTGTCAAAATGATTCATGAACCTTTTGATTCATGACTTTTGGATTCATGACTCAAGATTGAAGATTGAAACATTATATGCTAAAATTGAGTCTTTTTATTGTTTCAATACTTCCTTGAATGCCTTATGTGATGATTGAAAATTTGATTAAAAAAAATGTGCTTAATATTTGAATCATTTATCATGGCTTAAAAATGAATGAAAAGAAAATATGTTGGCACTTGTAATCATGATTTGATCCTTAATATTAATATGCTTTTATATATCATGATTCTTGGTTGTATGACATTTATCTTGAATTAAAAATTGATAAATATGAATCTAGATCTTGCTAAAATGAAAAGTTATTAATCATGGATGATATCTTTTGGTTTTGATTCTTGTTGAATTTACATATTGATATCCTTCATGACATGATTTCTCATGTTTTAATACCATCTTGTATGCATCTTGAAAAAAAAAAAAATTGAAATATTATTCATCCCTTGTTTTCGATAGTGACAAAGGGGGAGTTAGCTTGCTAGCTTATGCATGCATCACAAGTGAAAGTAGCAAACATAGCTAGCTAGAACTTGCAAAAGGCAAAACTTGCACTTCTCAAAATGAGAAGAAAGAAATTACAAAGTTGCATTATTTTTTAACTCATGAGCTTACAGTTTTAAAATGTTATAAATTTTACAAAAATTACTAGCTTATTGCAAACATGAAGTTGATTACTTGCCAAAGGGAAACTTAGGTGCAAATGAGAAAAATTGAAAGAGAGCTAGTTTGCGTATTGCAAAGTATACTAGCTTATCATTATTGTTTGTCATAAATTTCCTTCATACCATGATTTGTTTATGACTCTCTTGAATTCATGACTTGATATGTTAAAAATTCATGATGGAAATTTGTTATTTTGTTATGATAGAAGCACTCATGTAAAGGGAAAAGAGTTATATTCTTCCCTTCTTTTTGACAAAATCAAAGGAGGAGAAGATTTATTGCTAGCTTGCATGATTAATTTGCTAGCTTATTCAAGAGGAAGAAAATTGCTAACAATGGAGGAGAAAGTTTTTAGCTCGAACATTGCAAAAATTTGCCATCTTGATTCCTATTTTGTAACTTCATGAGAAGCTAAGAATTATTATATCAAAGGATGCAAATATTGCTATCATGGGAAACAAGGTACCTACTTGCACATCTCAAGAAGCAAGTAAAAATTACCATCATTGTCTATCCTTGAAACTTGCTATGATTGAATGGTATTATTTGATGTTGTATTGTAAAAATATTGTATGATGTGATAAATAGCTAGTATGTTGTAAAGATTTGCATATTCTTGAAAACTAGCTATGATGTTACTTCTCCTTATTGTTGATGACATAGGGGGAGAAGTAGATTGATGACTTCATGCTTTGTATTGAATATTTTATATATATTTGCATGATGGTTTGACTATTCTCATAAACATTATGATGAATGTTGCTTGGATCTGGGATAATCCAAGTCTTCTATCAATGGCATATTGATAGGGGGAGTTTGTTTTAAACTCCAGGGAGTTATGGTTAACTCCGTCAGTCATCAATTAGTTGTCATCATCAAAAAGGGGGAGATTGTTGAATCTCAGATTTTGATGATGAAACTAATTGAGTGTGATTTGTTGTCTAACTGCGTGTTGAGTTACGCAGGTCTACTATCAATCAGGATTAGACAGTTGACATTGGAGGAATTGACATTGTGCCGGAGGTGATCACGTCAGGATATTGGGTGTCGAGCCAGAGGTTTGGTCGACTATCGGCAGGAGGCTTCGTACGTCAGGCATCGGGCTAAGAAGTGCGGAGTTGTGCCATGGATATCGAGTTTGTTTGTGCAGGAGTAACTACGAAAGGGATGAAGACGTAAAGCGAAATCAAGGGCCGAAGTCAAGTGCGATGGATCGTTGGGAGTTTGAGAGTTTGACGGAAGCCTGAAGATTCATTGGGAGTGCTGCCGGAACTGGCCGAGAACAAGTAGGGAGCTTGCTGAAGGGTTTTCAGAAACTCGTCGGGAGGTTCGTCGGAAGTTCGCGGAGCTTGACAAGAAAGATCAAAGCTTGCCAAAGAAGCTCGGGGGAACTCGCCAAAATCATCGTGGAGTCCGAGAGCTTGCCGGGAGTCCGTAGGATGGTTTCCGAGGGATCGTCGGAAGACCGCCGGAGGTTAGTCGAAAGCTCGACGGAAGAAGACTTGACTTGCAGACTTTGTAATAGCTTAGGAAATGTCTTTAAAATTCATAGTTAGCACGTATTTTGGGTTAGGATTAGATAACCCAAAGTGGGGGCCCATTGGGCCTTGATTAGGATGAGTTTGGGCCAAAATTTTGGCCCAAACCGAACCAGCTACGTGCATGCATGCTACTGTAGCATGCTACTGTAGCCAGAGTACTGTAGCCGGCTACTGTAGCAGGCGGTAGTACCGCCTGCCTGGGGCGGTAGCACCGCCCCGGCTACTGTAGCCAGGCGGTGGAACCGCCTGCCTGGGGCGGTAGCACCACCCGGCCATCGTAGCTGTGACGGTGGAACCGCTTGCACAGGCGGTGGCACCGCACGTCGATCAATAGATCGACACAAAGTGTGGCACCGCTCTGCGACCTCCAAATTGATTTCAAATTTGGAGCCCAATTTTGAATCCACTTTGGATCTATAAATACCCCCCCTTTCTCAGTTGAAAGGGCACCCTTTTGAGCAAAAATTCTTAAGTCTTGAGCTTTTGTAGAGTGTTGAAAAGTCTTGTTCTTGCTAAGTGTTCACCTTCTTCTTTTCTTGAGAAATCTTGTACAAGTGTGAACTTCTTGTAAAGGGCTGTAAAAGGGGTATTTGATCCTTCTCTTTCAAAGGATTTGATAATGGAAGAAGAGAGCCTCATCGGAGAAGGCTTCGGAAGTGGATGTAGGTCACTTTGACCGAACCACTATACATCGCTGCGTCTTGATTGTGTGAGTGTTTAAATTTCTATTTTACTTTGTTGCAAGCCTTTACTTTACTTGCTCCACTTCCTTTTTATCTTTGTACGCATGCTTTAAAGTTAGAATGCAAAAATCGGTTTCAAACGAAACGTTGCTTTCATCGTACGAAGTTTCCGAAGCTTGTTTTAAATCACTGAAAAATCCATCGTTTTATCTGCTGCACTAATTCACCCCCCCTCTTAGTGCCACTCGATCCCTAACAGTAAGTGTGTGAACCTCTTGTAAAAGGGTTGTAAGAGGGGTATTTGGTCCTTCCCCTTCAAAAGGATTTGCTAGTGGAAGTGGATATAGGTCACTTTGACCGAACCACTATACATCGCTACGTCTTGATTGTGTGAGTGTTTAAATTTCTATTTTATCTCTTTACTTTGCTGCAAGCCTTTACTTTACTTGCTCCACTTCCTCTTCATCTTCTTACATATGCTTTCAAGTTAAAACGCAATCGAAACGGTTTTAATCGAAACGTTGTTTTCATCATAGGAAAGTTTCCGAACTTGTTTTAATCGCCAAAAAGTTATCATTTTATCCGCTGCACTAATTCACCCCCCCCCCTCTTAGTGCTGCTCGATCCTTAACAATTGGTATCAGAGCTACGTTCTTTCTCTTTCGGATTTACACCCATGAGAAATGGCTCTAAATGGTTTTCAAGAGGGCTTTTCGGTTTTTCGTCTACCGTTCTTTAATGGATCGGACTACACATATTGGAAAACTCGAATGAGAGTTTTCATACTTTCAATGGATTTGGATTTGTGGAACATCATCGAAAATGACTTTCATCCTTTCTCTAAACCGACGAACGAATGGTCAGATTTGGAGAAAATGTCATTTTCTTTAAACGCAAAGGCTATGAATGCCTTATTTTGCGCTTTAGATAAGGACGAGTTCAATCAGATTTTAATATGCGAAATGGCTTTCGATATTTGGCGAATACTTGAAATAACGCACGAGGGAACTAGTAGAGTTAAAGACTCGAAAGTAAACCTCTTATTGCATGATTTTGAGCGCTTCCAAATAACACCAAGCGAAACTATCGGTGATATGTACACCCACTTCACGGATGTCATCTATAGCTTGAAAAGTCTTGGTAAATGTTTTTTGAACTTTGAACTCACTAACAAGATTTTAAGATCCCTCCCAAAGAGTAGGGATCCAAAAGTAACCGCAATACAAGAGACTAAAAATTTAAATGATTTTTCATTAGAAGAACTAATCGGTTCACTAATGACATATGAAATAAGTTTTTTCGAACATTTGGAACATGATGAACATATGAACCACCTTCTAAAGAATAAGAAGGATTTGGAACATCGGACAAATGAATGCCACTTGAGTGATGACTCAAGTGATGAGGACAATAAGGACATTGAACACATAACAATGAATGTTAACAAGTTCATTAAACAAAAATTAAAAAGCACAAATGAACTTGAATGGAGAAAGAGACCAAAGAAGAAGAAGAAGGGTTGCAAAGAAGAATCAAGTAAAGAAGAGGCGAAATGGGCTTTGACAGTTTTCGACAAAGAGGTAAGAAACTCACCCAAGTTGTTCTTACCTTACTTTGAAATTACATATCCTTTCATGAGTTGCTTGAAATAGTTGGTAGGATTTTTTTATGCTTTTTCCTTCCTAGTATTTTTGAAAAGTAAAAATTATGAATGATATTTGCATGATTTGTGATATTGTCTAGAATTAATCCATGCATGTGTATCTTGATATTTCATTTCTAAACATGATGCTTGATGTTTTTGTAACATGCATTAGTTTTTGAAGTAATGTTGATTTGACTCTATGTTGTGGATTAACGTATTCTTGGTCTAATTGTTTTCATGACAAATTAAGATGACATTTTGAGATGATGAAATTTCATGTATACTTTCCATATCGGTTTTCAATCTTAAACATGATACATATCTATGTATAAATTTCTTGAAAATCATTTGATGATAGATGTATGTATCTTGATTATAATTTAAAAATTTCCATCTTGGCTTAGTGGGTTTTAATCCTTTTTATGATGAAATTTTTATTGATACATGTCTTCATGAAATCAATTATAAAGACCCAACCCACAAATTTTCAAAATGAAAGAAATGTGGCTTTGATGTTGCCTTGTGTTATATTTGGACTTAATGGGTTTCATGCCGAAAATTATTTTTTGAATTTATAAATTGATACATGATTTTGACAAAAATTTGAACATGGCCTTTTAACATAAAAATTGAAAGTGTGTTATCATTTTTATGTATTTGGTCTTGACGGTTTTATGACTAAGCTTGTGTTTTATTCTGATACATGTTTTCATAAAAATTTTGAACATGCTCACATCAAATTACTTAAAATGAAAATGTATTTTTTCATTCTATTGAGATGAATGAATTCATGTTATGAGTCTTGTGAATCTTATGAAAATAAACATGATGAATATTTTAAAAAATGTGCCTCATGTTTTCGGTATTAATGATTTCTCTTGAAACTTGCTCTTTGGACCTATATGAAAAACATGAGTATACTCATATGAACGTCAAATCACTTGAAATAGAACACATAAAAAAATGAGAAATTGCACTATCATGATGCTTTACGTGTAATGCTTTTGATCTTAATGGGCTAAATGACAACTTGTATTTCAAAGTAATACAATGATGACTTTCATATAAATAATTGGACATACCTTATGTAATCATCATTGATAATGATAGTTGTTTGTCATGCTTAATGATTTTATGATATCATGAGTATTTTAAGGCATTATATCTTGATGATAAACTCATGTTTTGGTCTTAAATTTGATACTCATTTTAGAAACATGAGCACACTTGTATGAAACAAACAACTTAAAAAGAAGATATTTTTCCTATCTTATCGAGATTAATGATTTCATGATATTTTGTGAATCTCGAAATTGATTTTGATAATTCGATTATGAGTTTCAAGTTAATAATTTGATATGAATGAGCTTAAACTACATTGTGATCTTGATAACTTGAGTCTTTCAAGATCTCTCACTTCATACCATGATTCTCCCATGTTGTTGAAGAAAAATCCAAATGAATCATAAATTATTTTCTCTTAACTTATTGATACTCAACTTGAGAAAATATGTTTTGAAGATTGAAACATTGCATGCACAATTTGATTTTTCTCCTATGTTTCAATACACATGACTTGATGATTGAAATATTAATGCAAACACTTAAAATATCACTTGTCATGATTTGAATATTGATTTAAAAGAAATTTTTGCTTAACTTGATATCTTTTATGAATTTGAATAAGACTTATTAAAGATTCTTGATTCATCTCTTAATCTCTTGAAATCATGATCTTGAATTCTTGACTTGAGATATTTTTGGGAATCAAAATATACTCCTCCTTAATTGCTTCTTTTTATCATTGCTATTATACCTCCCATGATTTATGTTGTAGAGAAAGAATTTATAAATCATGATGTGAGATCTCTTATACAATAATGAAATGCTTATGTGATTCTTTGCTAAAGAAAATTTCTTGATTCTTATGAAATGTGATCTTGATGAAAATTCCTATACATGAATCAAGTTGCTCTTTGTGCTATATCTTTTCAAATGAATCATGAGCCTTGATGTCATATATTTCATGATCCTAGAAGTGACATGATTTCTTTGTCTTGTGTGGTAAATTAAATATTTGATAAATGAAATTTACTTTATGATGAAGAATCATTGAATCATGACTTGATCTATGAGAATGCTATGTTCTTATGCATCATAATTCTAGATTATATATCCTTTATCATGAATTGGAACTTGATGCAAAAGAAAATATTTATGAATTACGATTTTGATTTCTTGGAACTATATGCTTAGAATTTGTTTTACAATCATGATCTTGATCTTGCTAAAATGAAAAGTTATGAATCATGGATGATATCTTTTGGTTTTGATTCTTGTTGAATTTACATATTGATATCCTTCATGACATGATTTCTCATCTTTCAATACCATCTTGTATACATCATGTGATGATTGATATATTGATTGATGCAAATTTTTCATTGGTTCCTCCCTTTTTTCGATAATGATAAAGGGGGAGTTAAATTGCTAACTTGTGTATCAAAAGAGAAAAATTTGCTAGCTTAAACATTGAGAAGTAAAATGTTGCTATCTCAAGAAAGGCAAAAATCTTGCTCAGCTTCACTTTTTTCGACAAAATTACTTGCATCTTTGTTACAAATTATTGTTGAATCTCATGCAAGATTATTTATAGTATTAATCCTCCCTTTCTTTTTGACATTGATAAAGGGGGAGAAGGCTTTTGCTAGATTGCATATTACAAATGAATGCAAAAGTCCTAGTATGCAAAGAAAGCAAAACTTGCAAGCTTGCTCTTCTCAAAAGAGAAGAAAGAAATTACAAAATTGCATGCATATCGCAAAAGAAGTCAAGAAAATGCACATCTTTGAATACAATTTGCTTGCACTTCTCAAAGGAACATAGAAAAACTTGCTATCATCACGACAAGTGCTATCTTGCCTATCATGATAAACTTGCGATACCTAAATGTTATATGATGTGATTAATAGCTAGTATGTTTGTAATATTTGCATATCCTTGAAAACTAGCTATGATGTTACTTCTCTTTTTTGTTAATGACATAGGGGGAGAAGTAGATTGATGACTTCATGCAATGTAATGATGCTTGAATATTTTATATATTTGCATGATGGATTTATATTTCTCACTACATGAATGATACATGTTACTTAGATTTGGGATAATCCAAGGGTTCTATCAATTGCATATTGATAGGGAGAGTTTGGTTAAACTCCGGGGAGTTAAGGTTAACTCCATTAGTCATCAATTAGTTGTCATCATCAAAAAGGGGGAGATTGTTGAATCTCGGATTTTGATGATGAAACTAATTGATTGTGTTTTGTTGTTTAACTGCATATTGAGTTATGCAGGCCTACTATCGATCAGGATTAGACAATTGACGCTGGAGGAATTGACATTGCGCTAGAGGTGATCACGTCAGGATATTGGATGTCGAGCCGGAGGTTCGATCGATAATCGGCTGAAGGCTTCGTATGTCGGGCATCGGGCCAAGAAGAGCATGTTGCGCCAAGGATATCGGGGTTATGGAGGTCAATCGCCGATTGGGCAACGGACCACAAGTGAGGACGATGTGCCGAAGGATTGGACGAAGCGTCGACCAATAATGTGCCGGGCAACTGAATGTCAATTCGCATTGTAATAATTGTCTAGATCGAAGTAGGGTGTTTGTTTGTGCAGGAGTAACTACGATAAGGATGAAGATGTAAAGCGAAACAAAGGGCTGAAGTCAAGTGCGATTGATCGTTGGGAGTTCGAGTGTTCGATGGATGTCCAAAGATTCATTGGGAGTGCTGCGGAACCGGTCGAGAACGAGTAGGGAGCTTGCCGAAGGGTTTTCGGAAGTTCGCCGGAAGGTTCGTCGGAAGTTCGCGGAGCTTGCCAAGAAAGATCAGAGCTTTCCAAAGAAGCTCGGGGGAACTCACCAAAATCATCATGGAGTCTAAGAGTTTGCCGGGAGTCCGCAGGATGGTTTCCGAGGGATCGTCGGAAGACCGCCGGAAGTTCACCAGAAGCTTGCCGGAAGAAGACTTGACTTGCGGACTTTGTAATAGCTTAGGAATGTCTTTAAATTCGTAGTTAGCATATTAATTTGGGTTAGGATTAGGTGTTAATCCTATAAACCCAAAGTAGGGGCCATTGGGCCTTGATTTGGACTAGTTTGGGCCAAAGTTTTTGGCCCAAACCGAACCAGCACAACTGGGCGGTAGCACCACCCAGCGCTTGGAAAGCCAGGCGGTGCAAGTGCTGGGCGGTGCTACCGCCCAACGCATGGAAAGCCAGGCGGTAGCACCGCCTGGTTGGGGTGCCCTGCTGTCGATCTGGCCTCGGCCGGCAGATCGCACCACCTCACAGCACCACCAATTAAGTTCAAATTTGGAGCCCAAATTTGAACCTCTTTGAGTCTATAAATACCTCTCCTTTCTCAGCTGAAAGGCAACCCTTTAGAGTTAGATTTTGAGCAAATAAGTCTTGGGAAAGTCTTGTTCTTCATTTGCTTAAGTGTTCACCTCATTTCCTTCTCTTTGTGAAAACTTGTAAGAGTGTGAACCTCTTGTAAAAGGGTTGTAAGAGGGGTATTTGGTCCTTCCCCTTCAAAAGGATTTGCTAGTGGTAGAGAGGAGCCTCATCGGAGAAGGCTTCGGAAGTGGATGTAGGTCACTTTGACCGAACAACTATACATCGCTACGTCTTGATTGTGTGAGTGTTTAAATTTCTGTTTTATCTCTTTACTTTGCTGCAAGCCTTTACTTTACTTGCTCCACTTCCTCTTCATCTTCTTACATATGCTTTCATGTTAAAACGCAATCGAAACGGTTTTAATCGAAACATTGTTTTCATCGTAGGAAAGTTTTTGAACTTGTTTTAATCACCGAAAAGTTATCATTTTTATCCGCTGCACTAATTCACCCCTCCCCCCTCTTAGTGCCTAAGAAAACCCCTCTTATCCCTAGGTTGAACATACAGGCACATCTATTCAAATCTCTTTAAAATTCCCCTCCTCTAGTCCTCACTTGTATTCAAGTTAAAAGAGAGGAGAGAGTGCTTGTAAGAGTTATCTCCTGAGCCTATCAAAAGGAGAGGTGCTGTAAAGGAGTTTGTCTTCGTCCGTTTGAAGGAAGAAATCTAGTGGAAAGCCGGTGGCCTCAAGTGAAGAGAAATCAGGAGTGGACGTAGGTTGGATGACCGAACCACTATAAAAATTGATTTGTATTTACTTCTTGCAAATTTACTTTACTACAAACCATCTTCACTTCACTGCTCTACTTGCTTACTACCTTTCTTCATCTCTAAACACTTTCAAGTTAATTACATTTCTGATACGCTTTAATCGAAATTGGTTTTAGTTGAAATGTGATTTTTATCATACAAATTTTCTGAAATCGTTTTAAATCACCAAAATTTATCGTTCTTAACCGGTACACTAATTCACCCCCCCCCTCTTAGTGCCACTCTAGATCCCAACAATTGGTATTAGAGCCTCGTTATTTCCCTTTCGGATTTACACTTGCAAGAAATGGCTCTTCACGGCTTTCAAGAGGGTTTTTCGATCGTTCATCCTCCGTTCTTTAATAGGTCGGACTACACTTATTGGAAAACTCAAATGAGAGTTTTCTTGCTTTCTATGAATTTAGATTTATGAAATGTTATTGAAAATGGATTTTTACTTCTCTCTAAACTGATGAACGAATGGTCAGATTTAGAGATAATCTTTTTCTTTAAATGCAAAAGCTATGAATGCCTTATTTTATGCTTTAGACAAAACCAAATTTAATCGTGTTTCTTCCTACGAATCGGCCTTTGATATTTGGCACACACTTGAAATCACGCACGAGAGCACTAGTAGAATCAAAGACTCGAAAGTAAACATCTTAATGTATGATTTTGAGCTTTTTTGAATGGCACCAAGCGAGACTATTGGCGACATGTACACCCGTTTCACGGATGTCATCAATAGTTTGAAAAGTCTTAGTAAATATTTTTTAAATTTTGAACTCACTAACAAGATATTAAGATCCCTTCCAAAAAAGTAGGATCCTAAAGTAACGACGATACAAGAAACTAAAGATCTAAATGATTATCCATTGGAAGAACTAATCGAGTCATTAATGACCTATGAGATGATATTCTTGGAACACAATAAACATGATGAATACATGAACCACCTTCCAAAGAATAGGAAGGATTTAGAATTTTGAACTAGGGAACACCACTTGAGAGAAAGCTCAAGTGATGAGGACGATGAGGATGAGAACTTTGAACTTTTGATAATGAACTTCAAAAAATTTATAAAATAAAAATTAAAGAATCAAAATGAACTTGAACGTAAGAAGAGGCTAAAGAAGAAGAAGGCCCCCAAGGACGAATCGAGAACAACCAAAGGCGAAATGACAAATTATGCTTTGACGGACTTCGACTACAAGATAAGTAACTCACCTGAAATATTGTTACGTTGTTTTAAAATTACATGATCTTTTCATGAGTTGCTTGATTTAGTTAGTAGAAAATAAAAAAATTATTTTAAAAAATTATATCATGTTTTTCTTTCTAGTAATTTTTGAAAATTAAAAATATGAATGATGATTGTATGATTTGTGATAATATTTGTACACCTAATAGGATTAATCCATGCATGTGTATCTTGATGTTTTAATTTGCTTTTCATTTCTAAACATGATGCTTGATGATTTTATATCATGCATGAGTTTTCGAAGTAATAAGGTGTCATATTGTGATGATGAAACTTATTTTTTTTTAATTTATAAAATGATGCATGATTTTGGCAAAAATTTGAGCATAACTCTTTGTTAACACTAAGCTAGAATCATGTAAGAAAGAAAAATCTTGTTAGAACTAATGAAAATGAAAGAAAGAATACTAGAATAAAATTTTTGAGGATGCTTTATGGTGTCATGCTTGATGATGCATGAGGATTTGAAATAATAACTTGAAATCTCACAATTTGAAACAATGTGTTTGTCTTGATGATCTTGATAATGAAATCATTTCTAAATACGATGATGATTTCGATTTAAAATAAGATGCATTGTTTTTGATATAAAAAATCAATTATCATGATAATCGTATATTTCATGATAATACTTGCACACCAAACATGATTAAAAGATAGAAGCAAGCATATTTATGGTTTCATTTTCAACATAAGGCATGGCTTTTTATATGAAAATTTGAACATACGCATATGTGATCAATCACATTAAATAAAACACATAAAAATGGGAAAATGTACTATCATAATGTTTTGTGTGTTTGGTCTTGATGGTTTTAATGATGAAATCACCTTTTCAGTTTTAAACTTGACACACATTTTTTATACAAAAAGGACTTAAGAATGCTGACATGTAATCAATTTACTTTGCTCCTAACAAATTTTTGAAATGAAAGATTTTGATGATAATTCCAGATTTATATGATCATTCATGGCTTTCGAACAAAAATTGAACATACCTAAATTGAACATACCTTACAAAATAATACTTGATGATAAAAATATTAAATGTATGTGTATGATTTCGATTTTTAACTTGATGCTTGGCTCTCGTATAAAAAATTTGAACATTTCTATGTGAGACCAAATTGCATGAATTGAATCACATGAAAAGATGAATGTTTTTGTAAAAATTTTCAATCTTTAAAGCTTTGGAAAATTTGTCAAAAATGATGAATATCTTGACGATAAAAGTTTATTATCATGCTTAATATTTTTATGATATCATACATGAGAAATTGAAGTTATTATATTTTGATGATGAAACTCATGTTTTGGTCTTAAACATAATACTTATCTTTGCATGTTCTAAATTCCTTGAATCAAATTTATTTGAAGATGTCCCATGCTTAATGTGTTTTTTTTTACTTTAAAAATCTTGGTGACGGATTTTGCTTTTACGTCTTGAACTTTCATGCTTATCTCTATTTGATATTAAAAGACAAAGGTATGCTTATATGAAATTAATTATAAAAAAAATGCATGTTTCTTGAAATTTTACTATCTCTAAAAGTTTTTCAATTTTTCATGAAAGACAAGTGATAAATTTATTTATAATATTTTGTGAATCACTTAAATTATGAATGAGATTTTGATGATGTGATAATAACTTTATTCATGTTATGAATCTCGAAAATGATAATTTGATTATGAGGTTTGACTTGACAAATTGACTTGAATGAGATTTTGTTTTAACAAAATCATGAACTTTCTTTTGACGTCTTGACTTGAGAAATTTCAAGAAATATGATTATTACTTGATATTTGATACTTAGAATTTCTAATGAAATGTGATCTTGATTAGAATTCCTATGTATGAATCAAGTTGCTCTTTATGCTATCTATTTTTAAATGAATCATGGGCCTTGATATCATATCTTTCATGATATAGAAATAACAAGATTTCTTTGCCTTGTATACCTTATGTAATGATTGAAAATTGTTGTAAAAGAAATCTGCTTAATGATTGAATCATTGATTTATTCTTTTTATCATGGCTTGAAAATGAATATAAAGAAAATATGTTTAGAATTTTTTTAAAAATTATGATCTTGATCTTATTAAAAAGAATATTTACCATGAATGATATCTTTTGATCTTGATCTTACTAAAAACTTGATTTCTTGGCCATGTATGCATCATGTTGTTAGGGATCGAGCGGTACTAAGAGGGGGGGGGGGGTGAATTAGTGCAGCGGATAAAAATGATAGATTTTCGATGATTTAAACCAACTTCAGAAACTTCGTATGAAAAGAATAAACATTTCGATTAAAATCATTTTGATTACATACGTAAGTAGGAGACAATGAAGTAGAGCATCAAAGTAAAGATGGTTTGCAGTAATGTAAATAACAATAAGATAAACGCAAACCAATTTTATAGTGGTTCGGTCATCCGACCTACATCCACTCCCGATTCCTCTTCGCTTGAGGCCATCGGCTTTCCACTAAGTATCCTCCTTCCAATGGGCGAGGATGAACTCTCTTATAGCTCTTCTCCTTTTGACAGGTTTAGGAGATAACCCTTACAAGCACTCTTACCCCTCTCTTGGACTAGAACACTCTTAAAACTTAGAGAGAAGATTTGACACACTTTCAAGAGAGTTTCTCCCTTCTTTTTTTTTCAGTTCTAGATCCCTTTTCATTCATGTATGAGAGGGGTATTTATAGGCCTCAAGAGGATTCAAATTTGGACCACAAAATTTGAATCACCTTGGTTTACGTATTTTGGCGGTATTGAGTGGTGCCATCGCCCATCCAGCGGTGCCACCGCTGGTGCCCTCGGGTGCTGGGCGGTGCCACTGCTAGCTTGGGACGGTTCCACCACCCAAGTTTCGGCCACTGGGCGGTGCCACCGACCAGGTCATTTTAGCACACTGGTTTGGGCCGAAAACTCGACCGAAATCGGTCCAAATGAAGTCCGAATTGGCCCAAATTTGGTTTATAAGATTAACACCTAATCCTAAACCAAATTATGTGCTAACTATAAATTTTAAAGATATTTTCTAAGCTATTACAATGTCCACAAGACAAGACTTCTTTCGGTGAGCTTTCGACGAACTTCCGGCAGTCTTCCGACGAACCCTCGGAAACCATTCTACAGACTCCCAGCAAGCTCCCGAACTACACGATGATCTTGGCGAGTACCAACGAGCTTCATTGGTAATCTCCAATCTTTCTTGGCAAGCTCCGTGAACTTCCGACAAACCTTCCGGCGAACTTCTGAAAACCCTTCGGCAAGTTCCCTACACATTCTCGGCAGGTTCCGGCAATACTCTCAACGAATCTTCGGACTTCTGTTGAACTCTCGAACTCCCAACGATCCATCCCACTTGTCTTCTGGCAATTTGTTTCACTTTACATCTTCATCGTCATCATAGTTAATCCTGCACACATAAACCAAAACTCTACTTCGATTTAGACAATTATTACAACGTGAATTGACATTCAGTTGCCCGGCACGTCATTGGCTTATCAGTGCTTCATCCATTTCTTCGGCACATCGTCCTCTCTAGCAATCCGTTGCCCAATCGGTGGTTGACCTCCACAACCCCGATATCCTTGGTGCAACATGCTCTTCTTGGCCCAATACCCGATGTACGAAGCCTTTCGCCGATTGTCGACCGAACCTCCAGCTCGACATCCAATATCCAGACGTTATCACCCAGTGCAACGTCAATTCCTCTAGCATCAACTATCTAATCCTGATCGATAGTAGACCTACGTAACTCATAACATAGTTAGACCACAAAACACAATCAATTAGTTTCATCATCAAAATCCGAGATTCAACAATCTCCCCCTTTTTGATGATTACAACTAATTGATGACTATCGGAGTTAACCATAACTCCCTGGAGTTTAACCAAACTCCCCCTATCAATATGTCATTGATAGAACACTTGGATTATCCCAAATCCAAGGAACATTTATCACATATTTTGAGAAATATAAAACCATCATACAAATATATAAAATATTCAATCAATGCATGAAGTCATCAATCCACTTCTCCCCCTATGTCATCAACAAAAAGGAGAAGTTGCATCATAGCTAGTTTAAAAGATATGCAAGTTTGGCAACACACTAGCTATTAATCATATCATATAGCATTTAAGCATAACTTTGCAATACTCAATCATACCATTCAATCATAGCAAGTTTTTAAGGATGGGCAATGATGGTAATTTTTTACTTGCTTCTTGAGATGTGCAAGTTTGCACCTTCTTTGCTTCCTTTTCGATATGCAATCAATTTATGTAAGCATTTCATTACTTTAAATATGCAAGCAAAAATTACAACATATAAGCATAGAAGCATGGCAAGTGTAGGAATGCAAATTTTTAAGTTTTGCATTTTCTCTTCTTGAGATAGGCAAGATAGCAATATTTGCATCCTTTGATATAGCAATCCTTAACTTGTGAAATTTACAAGGTAACAATTTTTCTCCCCCTTTGTCTTTGTCAAAAAGAAGGGAGGAGTAAATGATTAAAAATTTCAATCATTATACAAGCCATTTTTCATATCAATTATAAATTTGCATCAATCAATATGTCAATCATCATATGATGCATACAAGATAACAATGCAAAGAAATCATATTATAATGAATATCAATATGTAAATTCAACAAGGATTAAAACCAAAAGATATCATTCATGATTCATAACTTTCCTTTTAGCAAGATCAAGATTCATATTTATCCATTTTCAATTTAAGATAAATGTCATACTATTGAATCTCGGATTTTGATGATGAAGTCAATTGGTGAAATATTTGTTCTAATATATATGTTGTCAAGATAAGTGTGCAGGTATAACTACGATGGGATGAAAACATAAAGCGATTTACTGAGGTCAAGTCTGTCGAGTGTTCAAGAGTTCATCGAAAGTCCGAGAGATCGTCAGAAGTATTACCGGAACCAACCAAGATCGAATCAAGGACTTGCCGAAGTTTTCAGAAGTTCATCGCAAAGATCGTCGAAGGTTCGCGGAACTTACCGGGAAGATTCGGAAGCTAGCTGAAGACTCGTTGAGCTCGTCAAACAATCTGGGAGTATGCTGGGAGTCCGCTGGAAGAAATCCGAGGGAAGTGTCGGAAGTCCGTCGGAATCTCACCGTAAAGCACGTCGGAAGTTGACTTGAAGAATGTCGGGTTAAATCACTTAGAATTATGTTTTAATTTTGTAGTTTGAATGTGATTAGAGCAAGGATTTAGAAATAATCCTTTCTAAATTTGGTAGGGGCCAACCGGGCTCCTACTGGGCCAAATTGGGCCTTAAACAGGGCCCATTCAGCCCTTGTTGAATGGGCCAGGCGGTTGAACCGCCCAGCCTGGAGCGGTGGCACCGCTTGGCTGGGGCAGTAGCATCGCCCCTGTCGCCAAACTGGGGTGGTAGCATCGCCTGGCTGGGGTGGTGGCACCGCCCCTGTTGTGTTAGTCTGCCAGACTGACACAGGCGGTAGCACCGCCTCTGACAGGCAGTTCCACCGCCTCTGACAGGTTAACATTGGGAAACTCAAATAAAATTCAAATTTGGAGCCTAAATTTGAATCCATTTTAAGCCTATAAACATTCCCTCTTTCTCAGCTGAAAGGGCACCCTTTTGAGAGTTAGAATCTTGAGTTTAAGTCTTTGAATAGTCTTGAAAAGCCTTGTCTCTTGCTAAGTGTTCACCTCCTTCTTCTTGAGAAATCTTGTAAGAGTGTGAACCTCTTATAAAGGGTTGTAAAAGGGGTATTTGGTCCTTCCCCTTCAAAGGATTTGCTAGTGAAAGTGCAGAGCCTCATTGTGAAGGCTTCAAGAGTGGATGTAGGTCATTTGACCGAACCACTATACATCATTGTGTTCATGAATGTGTGAGTGTTTATATTTTTGAATCATTTCATTACTTAGCTATAAATTACTTAGTTCCTTACTATTTCCTTTACTCAAGCAATTTCTTTCAAGTACTCTTTTGTCGAATTAAAATCTTCCTACGAACTTGCCTTTTTGTAAAATCAATTTCAAAATTACGATTTTAATCCACTATACTATTTCACACCCCCCCCCCCTCTTAGTGCCTTTTCGATCCTAACATTTGGTATCAGAGCAAGGTTTACTCTCACGTTGGTTTAAACCCAAGAGAGATGGCCTACTCCGGTATGCAAGAGGGTTACTCCATTACTCGTCCGCCTATGTTTAATGGGTCGGATTATACATATTGGAAGACTCGTATGAGAATTTTTCTCATTTCTATGGATTTTGAACTTTGGAACATTGTTGAGAATGGTTTTGCAAAATCCTCTCTTCTGATGAGTGAATGGAATGAGTTGGAAAGGAAGATTTTTGCTCTCAATGCAAGGGCTATGAATGCCTTATTTTGTGCGCTTGATAAGAATGAGTTTAATCGGGTTTCTATTTGCGAATCGACATTTGATATTTGGCGCACTCTTGAAATCACTCATGAAAGCACTAGCCGAGTGAAAGAGTCCAAAATCAACATTCTTGTGCATTCTTATGAACTTTTTCGGATGAAACCAAATGAGTCCATTGGAGACATGTACACCCGCTTTACGGATGTCATCAATGGACTTAAAGCTCTTGGTAAAGGTTTTTCTAATTTTGAGTTAGTAACTAAAATTTTAAGATCCCTTCCAAAGAGTTGGGATCCAAAAGTAATGGCCATTCAAGAGGCCAAGGATCTTAAAGTATTTCTGCTTGAAGAACTTATTGGGTCTCTAATGACCTACGAGATGACGTGCCATGCTCATGAAGAGCTTGAGAACCCCCTTCCAAAGAACAGAAAGGATATGACACTTAGAACATAAGAAGACCACTTGAAAGGAACATCAAGTGATGAGGACAGTGACAATGACATTGTACTTTTAACTCGAAAGTTTAAGAAATTTATAAGAAAGAATAAATTTAAAAATGACATAAAAAATAAATTTGAATACAAAAAGGACCAAGTTATTTGCTACGAATGCAAGAAGCCAGGACACTTCAAGAATGAATGCCCTCAAGCCAAGAAGAAGCAATTCAAGAAGAAGAAAGCTTTGAAGGCCACGTGGGATGATTCAAGTGACTCCGAGGTTGAAGAAGCTAGCAACAAAGAGGAGGCCAACTTCGCGCTAATGGCATTAGGAGAAGAGGTTAGTGAGTTATTTAATGAAGAGTTATCTTTCGATGAACTTTCTATCGCTTTTCATAAGTTATTTGATGAATGTAGAACTATTAGTAAGAAGTTCAATTTGCTTAAGAAAGAGCATGCTTTATTACAAAGTAAGTTCAATAGTCTCTAAACCCCTTCTCTACCCCCATGCTCTAAGTGTGAACACTTAGAAGCAACAAAAAGGGAGAACTTGCTACTCAAAGAGACCCTAAATAAGTTTAAGGTCGGTAGCAAGGGCTTGGACATGATCCTTGCTAACAAGGGTCACGTCGAAAATAGAAGTGGAATCGGATTTGTGAGTGGATCTCACCACCTTTATTAAAGGTCCCACATTGCATGTATCACCTCATTTGAAATGTAATTTTTGTGGTAAAACAGGACATGTTGCTTACAAATGTTCATTCAAGAAAATTAGTCCACAAAAATTGATATGGGTTCCTAAAGGAACCATAAACAATTCAATGTTGAATTACAAATTAAGTAGATTAATTTGTAAGGCACCCAAAATCAAATGGGTACCTAAAAACCATCCACTTTTGTAGATAAACTCACAAGCTAGGAGCAAGAAATGGTATCTTAATAGTGGATGCTCAAGGCACATGACCGGAGATCTATCTCATTTCTCTATGCTCACTAGCAAATAAGAAGGGTATGTCACCTTCGGAGACAACAACGAGGGTAAAATCATTGGCAAGGGAACCATAGGTAACAAATCAAGTTTTTCAATTGATGATGTGTTGCTAGTTGATGGTTTAAAATATAATCTTTTAAGCATTAGTCAATTATGCAATAAAGGTTATGTTGTTAGATTTGAATCTAATGTTTGCATCATTGAAAAACCAAACAATGACATATCCATGATTACTTTAAAACAAAACAATGTCTACACCATAAATATTGATGAATTAAGCAATGAAATGTGTTTTTCGGTTTTGAATGATGATGCTTGGCTTTGGCATAGGAGATTAGGCCATGCAAAGCATGAAACTAATTTCTAAGATTTCATCTAGAGAGTTAGTAAGAGGAATCCCAAACATGAAATTCGTTAAGGACAAGGTATGTGATGCATGTCAACTAGAAAAATAAATAAAAACTAGTTTCAAATCAAAAAATCAAATTAGCACCACTAGACCATTGCAATTGATCCATTTGGATTTATTTGGACCAATTAACATAACAAGCCTAGGAGGCAGCAAATATGCCTTTGTAATTGTGGATGACTATAGTAGATACACTTGGACCTATTTCTTGGCTCACAAAAGTGATTGTTTCAAATTTTTCTCTAAATTTTGTAAACTCACTCAAAATGAAAAAGGTTTTATGATTTCATCAATTCGAAGTGATCACGGAGGTGAATTTCAAAATTATGACTTCCAAAATTTTTGTGAAATAAACGGATATAACCATAACTTCTCTACTCCAAGAAATCCATAACAAAATGGAGTAGTGGAAAGGAAAAATAGAAGTTTACAAGAAATGACTAGAACCATGTTAAATGAATATAATTTACCAAAGTATTTTTGGGCTGAAGCCGTGAATACAGCTTGTTATATTATAAATAGAGTTCTAGTGAGACCATCCCTATCGAAAACTCTATATGAATTATGGAATGATAAAAAACCCAATGTTTCTTATTTTAAAGTTTTTGGTTGTAAATGCTTTATTTTAAATGAAAAGGATGCCTTAGGAAAATTCGATGCAAAATCCAATGAAGGCATATTTCTTGGTTATTCTTCCGTTTCTAAGGCTTTTCGTGTTTTCAACAAAAGAACCTTAGTTATAGAAGAATCTACTCATGTGTTTTTTAATGAAATTTCTGAATTTAAGAAGAAAGATTTTGATGATGATTTTGGCTTTGATAATTTGAATTTGAATGAACCCTCTCCTTATAATGACAACTTGGATGCATCTTCTTCCCAAACTTCCTTACCCAAGGAATGAAAATATGTAGATGCTCATCCCAAGGAGTTAATTATAGGAGATGCATCGAAAGGGGTTCAAACTCGCTCTTCTTTCAAAGATTTTTGTGCCCATGCCGCTTTTCTTTCTCAAGTTGAACCAAAATGCATTGATGATGCCTTGAAAGATGATTCTTGGGTTATCGCAATGCAAGAAGAATTGAATCAATTTGAGAGGAATGAGGTATGGAATCTTGTTCCTAGACCTAATGACCACTTAGTTATTGGTACTAAGTGGGTCTTTAGAAACAAGCAAGATGAATGTGGTATCGTGGTTAGAAACAAGGCTAGACTAGTAGCCAAAGGTTTCAACCAAGAAGAATGTATCGATTACGAAGAGACCTTCGCTCCGGTGGCAAGAATAGAAGCCATTCGGATGCTCCTTGCCTATGCTAGTAGTAATGATTTCAAATTATTTCAAATGGATGTCAAAAGTGCATTCTTAAATGGTTTTATTTCCGAAGAAGTCTATGTCGAAAAACCATCCGGATTTGAAAATTCTCTTCTTCCTAACCATGTGTTTAAGCTAACTAAGGCTCTATATGGTTTAAAACAAGCCTCTAGGGCTTGGTATGAGAGGTTTAGTTCTTTTTTAATTTCAAATGATTTTACTAAAGGCAAGGTTGATACTACATTATTTATTAAATATTTTAAAAATAATTTTCTTATTGTTCAAATTTATGTTGATGATATTATTTTTTGTTCTTCTAATAAATCACTATGTGAATCATTTGCCAAGAATATGAGTGATGAATTTGAGATGAGCCTAATGGGAGAACTAAATTTCTTTTTAGGATTGCAAATTAAGCAACTAAGTGATGGTATATTTCTAAATCAATCAAAGTATATATTAGAATTATTAAAACGATTTAACATGGATGGATCAAAAGACATTAGCACTCCTATGAGCACCTCCACTAAGTTAGATATGGATGATAATGGAGAAAGTTTTGATCAAAAAACATATAGGGGCATGATAGGTAGCCTGCTTTATCTCACTACAACTAGACTTGACATCATGTTTAATGTAGGGCTATGTGCAAGATTCCAAGCTAATCCTAAGCTATCTCATTTTAAAGTTGTTAAAAGAATCCTTGGATATCTTAAAGGGACTCCGAATCTTAGATTATGGTATCCAAAATCCGATAACTTTGATTTGAAAGCTTATGCAGATGCAGATTTTGGTGGATGTAAAATAGATAGAAAAAGCACATCCGGAACATGCCAATTTCTAGGACATGCACTTGTTTCTTGGACTTCCAAGAAACAAAATTCGGTTGCACTATCTACGGCAGAAGCCGAATATATAACTGCAAGTGCATGCTGTGCACAGGTCATTTGGATGAAAAATACACTAGAAGACTATGGTATTTATTTAAAAAACATTCCTGTAAAATGTGATAACACGAGTGCTATCTGTCTAACTAAAAATCTGATTCAACATTCTCGAACCAAGCACATTGACATTAGACATCATTTTATACGTGATCATGTTAGTAGTAAAGATGTCACCCTTAAATTTATTGATACAAATCATCAATTAGCAGACATTTTTATGAAACCTTTAAATGAGGAACAATTTGATTTTATTAGAAGCGAATTAGGCATGTTAAATTGTCCTAATAAGTGAGTTTTATTATATGAGATTTTTCCTTGAAATTTTGGTTTTCGTCGATTTGCTTTCCTCTCGGATTTCTTTTCGTCGATTTCTTCTTGACATCATCCCATCTCTGAAAACAAATTCAAAACAAATTAAAAAAAAAATTTGTGCTACCAGCGGTAGCATCACTTGGGTAGTCAGACCCCAGGTAGTAGAATCGCCTGCTGGGGCAGTAGTACCGCCCGAACACCCCTTATAAAAGGGGTGAGTTAGGGCCGATGGTAGAACCACCCCCTAACCCGAGAGATCTCTTCCTCACCTCTCTAATCCCCTCAAAACACTTCTCAAGCCTTAATGTCTCCCTCTAGAAGCCTAACAAAGGGATTTCTCCTTGATTCAAGCCCTCTACCTCTCAAGGGAACCAAACTAAGGTAAAATCTGAAATTTTTCTCCTCTTTTTCTTGCCTAGTTTAGTTCTTTCCTTTAAATTGATTATTGATCTATCCTCACTAGAAATGGCTCCTAAAAGATCGTCAAGAGACAAAGGGAAAAGGGTGGAGGTAGATTCATTTGACCAATCTTTGTTCAAATCAAAAGAAGCATCCCTTCGGTTCTCTGAATTTGTTTCTAGAACCATTCATAAAGGGAAATATGTTGATTTGAATCAATTAGGGAACCTTGAACCCATCATATGGTTTGCTGACTTAGTGGTCTTACCAGTTTTGTAAATTATTGAACCTATCTATCCACGCTTGATTAAATTGTTTTATGCTAATTTAAGCATGAATGAAGATGGCTTATCTACCTATCTTCTAGGAAATAAGATCCAAATATCTGATAGTACTATATGCTCTTTAATTGGAATTGTTGAAAAAGAGTTAGGATGCTATTTTAGAGGGAAATGGGACATGGACATAATCGGAGCAACCCACTCCGAAGCCTTAGAACTGTCTTTGCAAATCTGAACTTAGGTATAATTCCCAAGAGTTGTAAACATTTGTTGCCTTTCAACTCTAAAATTTTACATCACATTGTTATAAGCATTATCATTCCTAAACAGTTTCATCACGATGAGATCAGTTTAGCCGAGTTGGGTACCATATATTGGATCATGACCAGACAGCATTATTGTTTTGGTTACCTAATCCGGCAACACATGATAGAAGTCATTTCTAAAGGGTTAATGTTACCATATGGAGGATTAATAACTAGATTGTTGCATGCCCATAATATTAGTATTTCACCTGATGAAAAAGTAGTACAAGTGGACAAATTTAACATCATTGACATGAAACTACTTAGGAGACTTAGGTGTACATTTGAGCATGGAATAGGGGTTAGACAACCTAGGAGAAATGATATACATCCCCCACCAGTAGAACATCCTGAAACACCAGTCTTTAGGGGAAGTGAATCTCCTCTTGATCCCATTAATACAACTCCATCAGTACCAACTTCAGCTCCACCTTCTGACGATCCGATCATGAGAGAATTAAATGAAGTTAAATTACAGCAAATTGAAATTTTAAAGAAAATGTGAAAGATGAACCAAAAGATAGATCACATGTATAGGCACTTTGGCATTCCTTCAGAGGAGTAGTTTGTTGTATTTTCTTTTTGAACGTTGCAAACTTTTATACAACTTTGATATATATGTTGTATTATCTTTACTACATTTTCTTGGGCACTATGGAATGACATTCGGCTTTCTGAATGATTTCTTTTCCCTCATTTGTGATTTTTTTTTTCGGATATCTTTTTTTTACATATCTTTGGATGACGCACTCATAATATTTTTGGTTTTCACTCATATATGAATCCCTCTTTTCCTTTTTGTTGATGACAAAGGGGGAGAAATATGTGACAAGTGAATGCAATTGTCATGCGTTGAAAGTTATATGCATTTGCCATGCTTTACAAGTTATTGCAAGTTATATGCTTGAAATGCTTATTTAGGATCTTGATATCATTTTTTTTTATTGTGTATACTTCATGATATCATTTGATACCTATTTATTTAACATCTTTTGGCTTAATGATGAATGTCTATACATCGACATTGTCATCATTAAGTAAACCAAGAAGTTTTACTTTCATATGTTGAATGATAAGTTAACTTATCGTGTTGATAAGTTTTTACTATCTATGTCATATAGATAGGGGGAGTTAAGAGTAACTCCATTATCAATTGATTATCATCATCAAAAAGGGGGAGATTGTTGAATCTCAGATTTTGATGATGAAGTCAATTGGTGAAATATTTGTTCTAATATATATGTTGTTGAGATAAGTGTGCAGGTATAACTACGATGGGATGAAAACATAAAGCGATTTACCGTGATCAAGTCTGTTGGGTGTTCAAGAGTTCATCGAAAGTCCGAGAGATCATCGGAAGTGTTGCAGGAACCAACCAAGATCAAATCAAGGACTTGTCGAAGGTTTCAAAAGTTCATCGCAAAGATCGTTGAAGGTTAGCGGAACTTACCGGGAAGATTCGGAAGCTAGCCGAAGACTCGTTGAGCTCGCCATAATATCCGGGAGTATGTTGGGAGTCCACTGGAAGAAATTCGAGGGAAGTGTCGGAAGTCTGCCGGAATCTCGCCGTAAAGCTCGCTGGAAGTTGACTTGAAGAATGTCAGGTTAAATCACTTAGAATTATATTTTAATTTTATAGTTTGAATATGATTAGAGCAAGGATTTAGAAATAATCCTTTCTAAATTTGGTAGGGGCCAACCGGGCTCCTACTAGGCCAAATTGGGCCTTAAACAGGGCCCATTCAGCCCTTGCTGAATGGGCCAAGCGGTTGAACCGCCCAGCCTGGAGCGGTGGCACCGCCCAGCCTGGGGCGGTAGCACCACCTGGCTAGGGCAGTAGCACCGACCCTGTCGCCAGACTAGGGCAGTAGCACCGCCTGGCTAGGGTGGTGGCACCGCCCCTATTGTGTCAGTCTGCCAGACTAACACAGGCGGTGGCACCACCTCTGACAGGCGGTTCCACCGCCTCTGACAGGCTGACACCAGGAAAATCACATAAAATTCAAATTTAGAGCCCAAATTTGAATCCATTTTGAGCCTTTAAATACCCCCCCTTTCTCAACTGAAAGGGTACCCTTTTGAGAGTTAGAATCTTGAGTTTAAGTCTTTGAATAGTCTTGAAAAGCCTTGTCTCTTGCTAAGTGTTCATCTCCTTCTTCTTCTTGAGAAATCTTGTAAGAGTGTGAACCTCTTGTAAAGGGTTATAAAAGGGGTATTTGGTCCTTCCCCTTCAAAGGATTTGCTAGTGGAAGTGCGGAGCCTCATCGTGAAGGCTTCAAGAGTGGATGTAGGTCATTTGACCGAACCACTGTACATCATTGTGTTCATGAATGTGTGAGTGTTTACATTTTTGAATCATTTCATTACTTAGCTGCAAATTGCTTAGTTCCTTGCTATTTCCTTTACTCAAGCAATTTCTTTCAAGTACTCTTTTGTCGAATCAAAATCTTCCTACGAACTTGTCTTTTTGTAAAATCGGTTTCAAAATTACGATTTTAATCCGCTGCACCCCCCCCCCCCCCTAGTGCCTTTTCGATCCTAACACATACAACCAAGAATCATGATATATAAAAGTGTAACATTCTCATAGATCGAGTCATGATTCTTGGATTCATCATAAAGCAAAAAAAAAAATTTTATATATCAATTTTCAATTATCACATAAGGTAAAGAAATCATGTCATTTCTAAGATATGATATCAAGACTCAAGAAGAACATGATTCATTTGAGAATGGATAGCACAAAGAGCACCTTGATTCATGCATAAGATTTTTCATCAAGATCACATTTCATAAGAATCAAGATATCAAGATCACGAATTCATTGAATTCGGAGAAATCAAAAGACAAGATACATTTCATTTGAAAAATTCTCTTTTGATAACCGGAAGAAACATGATAAATGATCATGATATATAAAGAACTCCATGTTAAAATCATCAAGTTCATGATTTCAATAAAATTTCCATATACCAAAATGAAATCTTTTAGAACTTGATTCAAGTATTATATATATCTCAAAAAGTCATAAAATCATTCAAACCCATTTTGTCAACTCAAGATTCATAATCAAATCAAAATCATTTTCGAGATTCAAAATACTAGCAATTTGCATTAATCATGACAAATGATACATCAAAAGTCTACATCAATATTTCAATCATCAAGTCATGAAGCATACAAAGTGGTATTGAAACATAAGAGAAAATTTCAAATTACACATGTAATGTTTCAACATTCAAAACACATTTTCTCAAGTTGAGTATCAATTAGTCAAGAGAAAATAACTTATGATTCATTTGAATTTCTCTTCAATGACATGGGAGAATCATAGTATAAAATAAGAGGTCTTGAAAAACTCAAGTTATCAAGATCTCGATATAAACAAAACTCATTCTAGTTCAATTTATCAACTCATAATCAATTCATCGAAATCACTTTTATAATTTATGAGATTCTTAAGATATTATGAAATCATTAATTTCGATAAGATGTGGAAAGCATGAAATCAAAATCTTGTTCATAATTTAAGTGATTCACAAAATATCATTAATGAATTTATCACTTGTATTTCATGGAAAATCGAAAACTTTAGAGAAAGAGAGATGTTCAAGAAACATACATTTCTCTTTTAGTGATTTTCATTTATTTTGTATAAACATGCCTTTATCTTTTTATGCAAAGTCAAAATAAGTATTTAAAAATGAAAGGCAAACTTCATTATAAAAATCGTCAAGGCAAAAATATAACACATTATTTCAAGACATGAGATTCAATTTATCATGATAACGTGTTTCATTTTAAGTTGTTTATTTCATATAAGTGTACTCATGTTTCAAAAGATGAGTATCAAATTAAAACCAAAACATGAGTTTGTCATCAAGATATAACAACTTCAAATTCTCATGATATTATAGAATCATTAAGCATGACAACAAACTTATAATATTTTCATTTCATCATTATCAATGATGATTTCATAAGGTATGTTCAAATATTTATACGGAAGCCATCATTGTATAAATTCAAAATACAAGTTTTGTCATTAAACCCATCAAGATCAAATGCATCAAAATCTTTCATTCAAAAATTTTAATAAGAGCCACGGAGATGGTTCACATGTAAGCATGCTCTTGTCTTTTTCTACTAGATTCATGTATCATCGTATAGATCTGAAAAGTAAGTTTCAAGAGAAATTATTAGGACCAAATAATGTATGATACACTCACATTTTTCAAAATATTCATTATGGTTATTTTCATGAGATTCACAAGATTGGAAAAATAAATTCATTAATCTCAATAGGATAGAAAATGCATCTCCATTTCATGCAATTGTTTTCATGTGAGCATATTCAAATCTTTTTATGAAAACATGTATCAACAAGATATAAGTTTAGTCATAAACTCATCAAGTCCAAACACATCAAAAAATAAAACATCATGATAACACATTTTAATTTTTATGTATTTTATTTTATCTGGTTGATCTCATATAAGCATGTTCACATTTTCACACAAAAGCCAAGCATCATATAAATTTGAAATTATCATCAAAATCTTTCATTCCAAAAATTTATTAGGAGTAAAGTACATTGATTAGATGTAAGCATGTTCAATTCTTTTGTATAAATGATATGTATCAAGTTTAAAACCGAAAAACAAATTTTGTAACATAAATCAATAAGATACACATAATTTCATATTTTCATTATATTATTATGAAAAGCAATATAGAATTCATCAAGATAAATATTCATTGGATTTAATCTTGTTAGGTGTACAAACATGAGATGCAATTATCATGATATTTGTTTTTATGTCAAAAACATAGATCAAGATTGAAATCAAAAATCGATACGGAAGTCATAAACATACATTCGGTTTATCATGAAAAATAATTTTTATATATAAAAAACATGCATCTTGTTTAAAACTAAAAGCAATATCATGAATTCATCATGATCATATACTTTCCTTTTTATGTGTTTCATTTGTTTCATATAGGTATACATCATCTAAAAATTTCATCATAAAAACGTTTAAGAGCCATTAATCCAAGATAGAGATTTTCAAATCATAAGCATGATACTATAAAATTATCATCAAAACATTTTCAAGAATAACATATAGTTGATGTACAATCATTATTACAAATCATTCAATCATCATTCATAATGTTGCATACACCATTCAAGAATTTTACTTTTCAAAAGTACTAGAAAGAAAAGCATGATATAATTTTTTTAAAAGAATTTTTTTTTTAATTTCCAAAAACACAAGAAAAGCATGAAAAAATTTCTACTAACTAAGTTAAGCATTCATGGAAAGCATCATGTAATTTCAAAATAATTCAAGGGAGTTAAGTTACTTACCTTGTAGTCGAAGCCCGTTAAAGACCAATTCGTCATCTCGTCATTTGATTCTTCTTTACGCTTCTTCTTCATCTTTGGCCTCTTCCTCCGTTCAAGTTCATTGTTCATTTTAGATTTTTGTTTAATGAACTTATTAAGATTCATTAAAAGTTCAATGTCCTCTTCATTGTTTTCATCACTTGAGTCATCACTCAAGTGGCATTTCATAGTTTGGAGTTCCAAAACCTTCTTGTTCTTTAGAAGTTGGTTCAAATGTTCATCATGTTCAACATGTTCCAAGAAACTCATTTCATATGTTATTAAGGATCCAATGAGTTCTTCAATAGAATAATCATTTAAATCTTTAGTTTCTTGTATCATCGTTATTTTAGGATCCCACCTTTTTGGAAGGGATCTTAAGATCTTGTTAGTAAGTTCAAAATTCAAAAAATATTTACCAAGACTTTTCAAGTTATTGATGACATCCGTGAAACAGGTGTACATATCGTTGATAGTTTCGCTTGGTGTCATTCGGAAGAGCTCAAAATCATGCAATAAGAGGTTTACTTTCAAGTCTTTGATTCTACAAGTTCCCTCGTGTGTAATTTCAAGTGTTCGCTAAATTTCAAAAGCCGTTTCACACATAGAAATCCGATTGAACTCATTTTTATCTAAAACACAAAATAAGGCATTCATAACCTTTGCATTTAAAGAAAAATACCTTTTCTCCAAATCCGACCATTCGTTTGTCGGTTTAGAGGAAAGTTGAAAATGGTTTTCAATAACATTCCATAAGTTTAAATCGAGAGAAATCAAGAAAACTATCATTCAAGTTTTCTAATATGTGTAGTCCGATCCATTAAAGAATGGTGGACGAAAAATCGAAAAGCCCTCTTGAAAGCTATGAAGAGCCATTTCTTACGGGTATAAATCTGAATGAGAAAGAACGTGTCTCTGATACCAATTATTAGGGATCGAACGGCACTAAGAGGGGAGGGGGGTTTCAATTAGTGCAGCGGATAAAGACGATAGATTTTTGATGATTTAAACCAACTTCGGAAACTTCGTACGAAAAGAATAAATGTTTCGATTAAAATCATTTCGATTGCATACGTAAGAAGGAGATAATGAAGTAGAGCATCAAAGTAAAGATGGTTTGTAGTAATGTAAATGACAATAAGATAAACACAAACCGATTTTATAGTGGTTCGGTTATCCAACCTACATCCACTCCCAATTCCTCTTCGCTTGAGGCCACCGGCTTTCCACTAAGTATCCTCCTTCCAATGGGCAAGGATGAACTCCTTTATAGCTCCTCTCCTTTTGACAGGTTTAGGAGATAACCCTTACAAGCACTCTTACCCCTCTCTTGGACTAGAACACTCTTAAAACTTAGAGAGAAGATTTGACACACTTTCAAAGAGAGTTTCCCCCTTCTTTTTTGTTCAGTTCTAGACCCCTTTTCATCCATGAATGAGAGGGGTATTTATAGGCCTTAAGAGGATTCAAATTTGGAGCCCAAATTTAGACCACAAAATTTGAATCACCATGGTTTTCGCATTTTGGCGATACTGGGCGGTGCCACCGCTGGTGCCCTCGGGTGCTGGGCAGTGCCACCGCCAGCCTGGGGTGGTTCCACTGCCCAAGGTTCGGCCATTGGGCGGTGCCATCGCCCAGGTCATTTTAGCACATTGGTTTGGACCGAAAACACGGCCAAAACTGGTCCAAATAAAGTCTGAATTGGCCCAAATTTGATTTATAGGATTAACACCTATCCTAAACCAAATTATGTGCTAACTATGAATTTTAAAGATATTTTCTAAGCTATTACAAAGTCCATAAGACAAGACTTCTTTCGGTGAGCTTCCGACGAACTTCCGGCGGTCTTCCGACGAACCCTCAGAAACCATTCTACAGACTCCCGGCAAGCTCCCGAACTACACAATGATCTTGGCGAGTTCCAACGAGCTTCATTGGCAAGCTCTGATCTTTCTTGGCAAGCTCCGTGAACTTCCGATAAACCTTCTAGTGAACTTTCGAAAACCCTTCGGCAAGCTCCCTACTCGTTTTTGGTCGGTCCTGGCAATACTCCCAACGTATCTTCAGACTTCTGTTGAACTCTCGAACTCCCAACAATCCATCCCACTTGTCTTCCGGCACTTTGTTTCGCTTTACATCTTCATCGTCATCGTAGTTAATCTTACACACAAAAACCAAAACTCTACTTCGATCTAAACAATTATTACAACGTGAATTGATATTCAGTTGCTCGGCACGTTATTAACTTATCGGTGCTTCGTCCGATTCTTCAGCACATCATCCTCTCTAGTGATCTGTTGCCCAATCGATGGTTGACCTCCACAATCCCATTATCCTTAGCGCAACATGCTCTTCTTGGCCCGATGCCCGATGTATGAAGCCTTCCGTCGATTGTCGATCGAACCTCCGGCTCGACATCCAATATCCAGATGTGATCACCTGGCACAACGTCAATTCCTCCAGCGTCAACTATCTAATCCTGATCGATAGTAGACCTGCATAACTCAAAACGCAGTTAGACCACAAAACACAATCAATTAGTTTCATCATCAAAATCCGAGATTCAACACATGTGATATTGATTGTCACTATTTACTAAATGATGTAAAAAGGAAGAAAACTATGTCCTTCTTTCTTTTTGACATTAACAAAGGGGGAGAAGGGTTTGCTAGCTTACACATTACAAATGAAAGGAAACATAGCTAGCTATAACTTGCAGAAAGGTAAAACTTGCACTTCTCAAAATAAGAAGAAAGAAATTGCAAAGTTGCATTATTATTTTTTTTAATCTCATGAGCTTGCATGTTTAAAATGTTGTAAATTTTACAAAAATTACTAGCTCATTCAAACAAAAGGTTGATAGCTTTCAAAGGCAAAACTTAGTTGCTAAAGAGAAAAAATTGAAAGGGAGCTATCTTGCGTATCGCTAAGTATGCTAGCTTGCTTATCATTATTGCTTACTTGCTTATCATTAATTTTCCTCAATTTATTTATGACTCCCTTGAATTCATGACTTGATATAATGAAAATTCATGATGCAAATTTATTATTTTGTCATGATCAAAGCATTGATATAAACGACTATTCGTACTCCTCTACTTTTTAACAATGACAAAGGGGGAGCAAGAATTGCTAGCTTGTACACTTAAATGAAAAAACTTGCTATCATGAACACTACCAAGAATTGCAATCTTGCAATCTAAAGAGAAGCAAAGAAGTGCTATCTTAATAGAATAAAAAATGCAAACTTAGAAAATTTACAATCTTACACTTGCTATGCTTAAATATTGTATGATGTGTATTGAATATCTAGATTGATAGCTAGTGTATTGTAGAACTTGTATATCTTTTAAACTAGCTATGATGCAACTTCTCTTTTTTGTTGATGATGTTGAGTCTCAGATTTTGATGATGAAACTAATTGATTATATTTTGTTGTCTAACTATATTTTGAGTGGCGTAGGTCTACTATCGATTAGGATTAGTCATAGGAGGTATCATGTCAGGATATTGGACGTCGAGCTGGAGGTCCGGTCGACAATTAGCAGAAGATTCAGACATTGGGCATTAGGCCAAGAAAAGTGATGTTGTGCCAAGGATATCGGGGTTGCCGAGGTCAATCGCTGATTGGGTAACAGGCCGCAAGAGAGGATGGTGCACCGAAGAACTGGACGAAGCACCAACCAATGATGTACCAGGCAATAGGATGTTGATTCATATAATAATTATCTAGATCGAAGTATGGTTAAGATTTACTTAGTGTGCAAGATTAACTACGATAACGATGAAAACATAAAGCGAAACAAAGTGCTGGAGTCAAGTGCGATGGAATCATTGCGAGTTCGAGAGTTTGATAGAAGTCCAAAGATTCATTGGGAGTGCTGCCAGAATTGGCCGAGAATGAGTAGGGAACTTACCGAAGGGTTTTCGAAAGTTCGCTGGAAGGTTTGTCGAAAGTTCACGGAGCTTGCGAAAGAAGCTCGTTGGAACTCAACAAGATCAATTGAGAAGTCCACAAGCTTGCTGGGAGTCCACAGAATGGTGTCCGAGGGTTCGTCGGAAGACCGCCGGAAGTTTGCTAGAAGCTCACCGAAGGAAGACTTGATATGCCGGACTTTGTATTAGCTTAGGAAATGTCTTTAATTTTATAGTTAGTATATGATTAGGGTTAGGATTATGTGTTAATCCTATAAACCTGGTAGGGGCTAATTGGGCCCAGTATTGGACTGGTTTGGGCTGGGTTTAAGGCCCAACCAGGAGTGCTAGACCTGTCCAGCGGTGGCACCGCCAGACTGGGGCGGTGGCACCTCCCAAGTCCAGCTCCCCGAGTTAAATTGGGAGGTGGTACCACCCAGTACACTGACCATGTTAATGTGTTAGGCAGTGGTACCGCCAGACTAGCGGTAATACTACTAGTTTCAAGGTTAAACAAGCGGTGGTACCGCTAGTGACAAGCGATGGTACCGCCAGAACCCGGTAGACTTGGGATGGGATGGTTTTTGGCTTCAAGTTTGAATCCAATTGGAGAATATAAAAACCCCTCCTATCCCTAGGTTGAAAACACAAGCACACTGAATCAAAAAGTAGGAAAACTCTATTAAAATCCTTTCTCTCCTCTAGTCTTCACTTGTATTCAAGAGAGGAGTATGTTAGTGCTTGTAAGGGTTACCTCCTAAGCCTGTCAAAAAGAGAGAGTGATGTAAGAGACTTGTCTTCGCTAGTTGGAAGGAAGACAACAAGTGGAAAGCTAATGACCTCAAGTGAAGAGGACTCAGGAGTAGATGTAGGTCGTATGACCAAAACACTATAAATTCGGTTTGCATTTACTTTCTCACAATTTACATTTTAGTAAAACATCTTCACTTACTGCTCCATTTATTCATCTCTAAATCCTTGCAATTTAAATACATTTCCGATATGCTTTAATCGAAATCGATTTTCATCGAAACGTAATTTTGTCATACAAAGTTTTCAACGTACGAACTTGCTTAAATCACAGAAATTTTTTATTATTAATCGCTGCACTAATTCACTCCCCCCCCTCTTAGTGCTGATCGAGATCCCAATAATTGGTATCAGAGCCTCGTTATTTCTCTTTCAGATTCACACCCGCGATAAATAGCATTTCACGGCTTTTATGAGGGTTTTTTGATTGTTCATCCTCCGTTGTTTAACAGTTTGGACTACACATATTGGAAAACTCGAATGAGAGTTTTTTTTATTTCTTTAGATTTAAACTTATAGAATGTCATTAAAAACGGCTTTCAAATTTTCTCTAAACCAATGAATGAATGGTCAGATCTGAAGAGAAAATCTTTTTCGTTGAATGAAAAGGCTATGAATGTCTTATTTTGTGCTTTAAATAAAACTGAGTTTAATCAGAATTTTACATGTGAAATGGCTTTCGATATTTGGCACACACTTGAAGTCACACACGAAGGAACGAGTAGAGTCAAAGACTCAAAAATTAACATTTTGATGCATGATTTTGAGCATTTTCGAATGGAACCAAACGAGACTATTGATGACATGTTCTCTCGTTTCTTGTATATCATCAATAGTCTAAGAGCACTTGATAAATATTTTTCAAATTTTAAACTCATTAACAAGATTTTACGTTCTCTTCCAAAAAATTGGGATTCTAAAATAACTACTATATAAGTAGCTAAAAATTTAAATAATTTGCCCATTGAAGAACTAATTGATTCTTTGATGACCTATGAAATGACACTCTTAGAACATATTGGAAATGATGAACATATGAACCACCTTCCAAAGAATAGGAAGGATTTGAAATTTTGGACAAATGAATACCACTTGAGTGATGACTAAGTGATGAGGACAATAATGAACTTGAACTTCAAACACCAAAATTTAATAAGTTCATTAAATAAAAATCTAAAATAAAAAATAAACTTGAATGAAGAAAGAGGCTAAAGAAGAGGAAGGCACTCAAGGGCGAATCAAGTGCATCCGAAAGCAAAATGGCAGATTGGGCTTTGATGGGTTTCGTTAACAAGGTAAGTATCTCACCCGAAATGCTTTTACCATATTTTAAAATTACATGAAGTCTTTTCATGAGTGCTTAATTTAGATAGGAGAAAATAAATAAATTATTTTCAAAAATTATATCATGCTTTTCTTTCTAGCATTTTGAAAAGTAAAAATTAAAATGATACTTGCATGATTAGTGATAATGTGTGTACATCTAATAGGATTAATCCATACATGTGTATTTTGATGTTTTATATTGTTTTTCATCTCTAAACATGAAGGTTGACAATTTTATATCATGCATGAGTTTTTGAAGTGATGTTGACTTGAAATCTTCTATTTTGGATTAATATGTTTTTGGGCTTAACAAAATTTGTTTTGGAGTCATACAATGATGGCTTTCTTATAAAAACTAGAATATACTTATATGAAACAAATAAAACATATAAAAAAAGAAAGCGTTTGATCATGATAAATTCATGAATCTTGATAATTTTATATTGCTTTTGGTTTCAAACAAGATGCATGATGTTTGACACAAAAATTAATGGCATGTTTCAAGATAATGCTTGTACACCAAAATATGATTAAAAGATAAAAGCAAGCATATTGATGATTTCACTTTTAACATGATGTGTAGTTTTTATATGAAAATTTGAACATGCTTATATGAGATCAACCACATAAAATAAAACACATAAAAATTAAAAATGTGTTATCATAATATTTTATTTTTGATGTGTTTGGTCTTGATGGTTTTATGATGAAACTTATGTCTTTTTTTATAAATGTTGATACACGTTTTCATAAAAGACTTGAATATGCTCATATGAAATCAATTGTATGAAATAGAAATGCATTTTCTATTCTATTGAGATTAATGAATTTATTTTACCAATCTTGTGAATCTCATAAAAATAAACATGATGAATATTTTGAAAATAAATGAGTGTATCATGTGTTTGGCCTTAATGATTTCTCTTGAAACTTACTTTTCGGATCTATACGATGATACATGAATCTAGTAGAAAAAGACAAGAGTATGCTTACATGTAAACCATCTCCGTTACTCTTAATAAAATCTTCGAATGAAAGACTATGATGCATTTGATATTGATGACTTTAATGAAAAAACTTGCATTTTAAATTTATACGATGATGGCTTTCATTGAACATACCTTATGAAATCATCATTGATAATGATGAAATGTAAATATTAAAAGTTTATTATCATACTTAATGTGTTTCAACTTGATGATTTTTAAGACGAAATTTGCCTTTCGAATGTTAACACTTGTTCTATTAAAAGTAAAGGCATGCTTATAAGAAACAAATCTCATGAATAGAAATTTATAAAAATGAAATACAATCCTCTATCTTATCGATTTTTTAATAAATATATGCTTGTCATGTATGAATTTATTGAATGTGATTTTGAGGATGATTTTAATTTGACAAATGCTTGATTCATAATTATGACATGAGATACATTTTAAATATTAATCATGTTCAATGCTTCATTCATGTTCTATCTCCCTTAATTCATTTTGTTCTTCTATAATTCCTTTTTATTTACTAAAGAGGAGAACCTTCCAAATGAATTATGAATTCGAATGAAATAATATAAATGAATCACTTATCGATATATCTTTTTGAAATATCTTTTTAATATAATGTTGATAACTTGAGATGTCTTTTGGAATTCATGACATAAGATGATTGAATCTTTGACTTACTCTTTTTATCATGGCTTGAAAATGGATGTTTAAAATCGTGCTTGATGAGTTGTTTTTTGAGATTTTGCTTTTATGTCTTGAACTTTCATGCTTATCTCTATTTAACATTAAAAGACAAAGGCATGCTTAAATGAAATTAATCATAAAAAAGGGAAATGCATGATTCTTGAAATTTTACTATCTCTAAAAGTTTTTTGATTTTTTTTTAATGAAAGACAAGTGATAAATTCATTTATGATATTTCATAAATCACTTGAATTATGAATGAGATTTTGATGATGTGGTAATAACCTTATTCATGTTATGAATCTAAAAAATGATAATTTGATTATGAGTTTTGAGTTGACGAATTGACTTGAATGAGATTTTGTTTCAACCGAATCATGAACTTTCTTTTGACTTCTTGACTTGAGAAATTTCAAGAAACATGATTATTACTTGATATTTGATACTTGAAATTTCTTATGAAATGTGATCTTATTGAGATTTCTTATGCATGAAACAAATTGTTCTCTTTGTTATTTTTTACCAAATGAATCATGATTGATATCATTGCTATTGTACCTCCTATGATTCATGTTGTAGAAAAATAATTTATAAATCATGATGCATTGAGATTTCTTATGAAATAATCAAGTGCTCATGTGATTCTTTGCTAAAGAAAATATTTACGATTCATGATCTTGATAATTACAACTTGAATTCCTTTTTAATCAAGATCCTTTTAAGAGAATTTTTATCTATATCGTGATCTTGATATTTTGATGATTGAAGTTCTTTATGAAATGCGATCTTGATATCTTTATGATGAATCATTATTAAAAGGATTTGTCAAATGAATCATGTTCTTCTTGATTTTCTAGAACTTTGATATCATATCTTTAATGATTTAGAAATGACTGAGTACCTTGGCTTGTATGCGTTATGTGATGATTGAAAATTAACTTGCTTTATGATGAATCATGAATCATGACTTGATCTATGATATTCATATATTTTTAGCATGATCCTTGGTTGTATAATTCTTTTGCTTTATTAAAAAGATTTGTCAAATGAATCATGTCATTCTTGAATTTTCTTGATATCATGACATGATTTCTTTATATGACTTTTATAATGATTAAAATTTTTAGCCATTGAGTCCTCCACTTTATTTTGACAAAAACTAAGGGGGAGCTAGCTTGTTGAATTCATATTCATGACTTGAATTTTGATGATTCAAACATTTATGTCAATATTCATTTTTTGATATCTCATTTGTCATGATTTGAAAATTTGATGAAAAAGGAAATGAATTACAACATTACATTTTCCCTTTCTTTTGACAATGATAAAGGGAGACAAAATTGCTAGCTTGGCATATCACAAAGAAATCAAAGTGCAAACTTATTATCTTGCTAGCCTATAAAAGAGAAAAAAAACTTGCTATCTTGAATATCAAAAATTGCTACCTTGCGAATTCAAGAAAAGCAAAATAGAAACTTGCACAAGAAACAAGTTTTGAATTGTCATGATTACACATCCTTAAAAACTTGCCATAATTGAATGTTTTAAAGTGATGTATGTTAAACATCCAGATTGATAGCTAGTATGATTACAAAACTTGCATATCTTTTAAACTAGCTATGATGCAACTTCTCCTTTTTGTTGATGACATAGGGGGAGATGTAGATTGATGACTCCATGCATTGTAATGATAGTTTGAAATATTTGTATGATGTTTTAATATTTTTCATAACATGTGATGAATGTAACTTGGATTTGGCATAATCCAAGTGTTCTATCAATATGTCATATTGATAGGGGGAGTTTGGTTAAACTCCGGGAGTTAAGGTTAACTTCGTCATCAATTAGTTGTCATCATCAAAAAGGGGGAGATTATTGGGTCTTGGATTTTGATGATGAAACTAATTGATTATGTTTTGTTATCTAATTACGTTTTGAGTGACACAGGTCTACTATCGATCAGGATTAGACACAAGAGGAATCGTTGTTACGCAGGAGGAAATCACGTCAGGATATTGGACGTCGAGCTAGAGGTCTAGTCGACAATCGGTAGAAGTTTTCGAACATCGGGATCAGGCCAAGAAGAGTGGTGTTGCACCAAGGATATCGGGGTTGCAGAGGTCAACCGCCGATTGAGTAACAAGCCACAAGAGAGGATGGTGTGCCGAAGAACTGGATGAAACATCGGCCAATGATATGTCGTGCAACAGGATGTTGATTCATGTAATAATTGTCTAGATCGAAGTAGGGTTAAGATTTACTTAGTGTGCAGGATTAACTATGATATCGATGAAAACATAAAGCGAAACAAAATGCTGGAGTCAAGTGTGATGGAATCGTTGTGAGTTCTAGAGTTCGACGGAAGTCCGAAGATTCATCGAGAGTGCTGCCGGAACTAGCCGAGAATGAGTAGGGAACTTGCCGAAGGTTTTTCGGAAGTTCGCCGGGAGGTTCATCAGAAGTTCACGGAGCTCGCCGAGAAAGATTAGAGCTTGTCGAAGAAGCTCGTCAGAACTCGCCAAGATCAATCAAGAAGTCCACGAGCTTATCGGGAGTTTGCAAAATGGTATCCGAGGGTTCGTCGGAAGACCATCGGAAGTTCGCCGGAAGCTCACCAAAGGAAGACTTGATGTGTTGGACTTTGTATTAGCTTAGGAAATATCTTTAAATTTATAGTTAGCATGTAATTAGGGTTAGGATTAAGTGTTAATCCTATAACCCTGGTAGGGGCCAATTAGGCTTGGTATTAGACTTGTTTGGGCCAGGATTAAGGCCCAACTAGGAGTGCTGGACTTGTTCGACGGTGACACTGTAATATTCCTCATTTCTAAAATTTATGTAAGGATTTATTTTAAATTATTCATAAGGACATAATTGTAAAAGTCAAGGACTTATTTGTAAAATTAAAGGACCTACTTGTAAATATAGAAATTTCAAGGGCTAAATTGTTAAGTTAAAAAAAAGAAAAAGAAAAAAAAATGGCAGTCTCATCCCACTGCCACCCACGCACCTCTGTTTCCCACGTGGTGCGTCAGGAAACAGAGGAGAGGAACATGTGGTGCGTCGGGAAAGAGAAGGGAAGAAGAAGAGGGAGAAGAGAGGAAGGAGGTGGCTGCAACTAGGGCTGCGCACCTCTTTTTTCCGTAGGAGGAAACAGAGGAGAAGTGGTGTGGTGTGTTGGGGAGGAGAAGGGAAGAAATGAAGAAGAAAAGAAGGAGAGGGAGAAGAAAAGAGAAGAAGAAGAGGAAAGAGGGCTGCAGCAGTGGTCGTGGCTGCGGCTGTGTCTGTGATTGTGGCAGCTGCAGCTAGGAAAGAAAAAGAAGGGAAGAAGAGGAGAGGGAGAAGAGAGGAAAGAAGAAGAAGAGAGGAAAGAGGGTTTTGGCTGTCTGCGATTGTGGCAGCTGCAGTTGGGAAAGAAAAAGAAGAAGGGAAGAAGAGGAGAAGGAGAGGAAGAAGAGAGGGATGAAGAAGAAGAGAGGAAAGACGGTTGTGGTTGTGGTTGTGGCTGTGGTGTGACTGTGGCAGCTGCAGCTGGGAAAGAAGGAAAAGGGAAGAAGAGGAGGAGTAGAAGAAGAGGGAAAAGAGGAGGAAGGGAAGAGGAACAAGGGCTGCGGTTGTGGCTGCGGCTGTGGATGCATAAGTGATCGCAATAGTGGCTGGGAAAGAAGCAAAGGAAGGAAGGCTGTGGCTGCTGTGTGGCAGCTGTGGCTGGAAAGAAAAAGAAGGAAGAAGAGGAGAGGAAGAAGAGAGGGGCTTGTGGCTGTGGGCTGCGGCCATGGCTGCAACTGCGACTACGACTGTGGCAATTGCGACTGTGGCAGCTATGGTTGGGAAAAAAAAAAGGAAAGCAGGTGGCTGCGACCTCCTATGTTCTGCATGAGCTGCAGCTATGGAGAAAGAAAGAAGATAGGTTCAGAAAACGACACACGGGGAGGAGATGGAGGAAAGGTAGAAGGATTTGGGCTTATAATTTCGTTGGATCGAAATCTTCGAAAGACAAGTATTCCACTCTTTTCTACTACAATTCCAATCTTTGCTTTTACCTTGGATATGAGAAATTTGAATCATTCTAGCCTTGAAATCTGATATCTCTATTGTTTGGAATGTAAATATTTGAATCTGAAAAATTATCAAGATTCTGACCCTTCTACTTTGTTTTGGCTATAAATCCCTGTACAGAATTCCAATTTAGGTAAAACTTATTTGATCTGAATATAGACTTATAAAACTTTCTTTTGACAGCTTACTTGTATGATTTGGAGTAAATTTACCTATCCAAACATCAAATGGAATCAGCTCTACGAAATCTATAAAGCAGAGACAATAAGCTCTGACCTTTTGATACTAAACTGTCCATAACTCTCTATTAAAAACTCTGATTTATAAAAACCTTACTTTGTTAGAAACTAGACTTATAGATCTTTCTTTTGTTACCTAGATTGAAAGGTTTGGAGTCCAAATGACTGCCCCGACTTCTGTTGAATTCGATCTTATAGTTTCTTCAAAATAGAGATTTTGTTCCTTGACTCTTGGTTACCGAATCATTTGTAACTCTTTGATAGAAACTCCTATTTGTATGAAACTTATTTTTATCTAAAAGTAGATAGATTTAGCTTTCCAATGATACCTTCCTTGAGTAATTTGGAGCATAACTGATTATCCAAATAATTCATACAATGTACCTTTCAAATTCTGCCAGAATCAAGTTCTTTTGTTGATCTTGTCTATTCATGTTTCATCCTATTAGAAACTAATTCAACTAAATTCTTCTTCAGTTAAGCTTTATATTAGTCCTTTGTAATTCTAGTATTATTCATTCTAAAATTGTTTATATACCTGAAATCTATTATGTAATGTTCATGTTGGCACTATCTTGTTTCGTAAAGCCACACGCGTATTTTCGTTGTTCCGCATGTGCTTCCAATATGTGCCAATATTATTGTTCATACTACCCTTTTGTACTCTAGTGTCTTGTGGGATAATTTGGACTTTTGCCAAAAATGGTAAAGGGTATATGAGCCACCCCTGACCTTCACCGACTCACGCCAAGCACCTCGGGTCAACACTTTGGGGGTAGGCAAGGTGGTCTGTCCATGATGAGGAAGTCACATGATTGAGTGGGGGAAAATGTAACACCTGCACGCAGGCCCTTAGGGGGATAGGTGGGGTGCATTAGTCCCACATCGGGGGAGAATGCCACGCCTAACGCCTCGATTGCACTCTTGATGGGGTAGGTAGGGTGAGACTTATGTTTGCTGGATCCATGCTTTGAATGGACTATGCATTCTATTTGGGTCCATACTTTGAATGGACTATATTATGTTTGAGGTCCCATAACACCCTCTATGTTATTGATATGATATCCAAAGCTTTGGTTATGTGCTTCTATATGTGCTTTGGATAAGAATGAAATGAATATGATTACTAAATATGGCATTCGAGCTTCTGTTTCTTATTTATTATATTGCTATGCTCTGAAACATTTCATATGCTATTGATATTATTCCGAAATGTTTCATTTGTTATTGATATGCTTCAAAACATTTCATATGCTATTGATATGCTCCGAAATATCCTATGTGTCATTGATATACTTCGAAATGTCCTATGCGCCATTGATATGCTCCGAAATGTTTCGTATTGCCTTTGATATCCTCTAAAACATGTCATACACCATTGCTCTGAAATGTTTCATATGCCTTTGATATGCTTCGAAACATTTCATACGTCTTTGATATGTTCTGAAATATTTCCTTTGCTCTTGATATATTCTGAAACCATTTATAAGTCATTGATATGTTCCGAAATGTTTCTTATGCCCTTAATATGCTCCGAAACCATTCATGCGTCATTGATATATTCCGAAATGTTTCATTTGCTCTTGTTATGCTTCAAAATATTTCATATGTCTTTGCTATGTTCTGAAATATTTTCTTTACTCTTGATATGCTTTGAAACATTTTGTACATCCTTGCTATGTTCCGAAACGTTTCCTTTGCCCTTGATATGCTTCGAAACATTTCATACGTCTTTACTATGTTTCAAAATATTTCATTTGCACTTGATATGCTCCGAAACATTCTCTCTGACATTGATATGCTCTGAAATGTATTAAGTGCCATTGATATGCTCCGTAATATCCTATGTGTCATTTGATATGCTTTGAAATACTTTTTACATCATCTGATAAGTTCCAATTACTCTTTACTCCATTTGTTATGAACCAAAAAAGATTTGAATGAAATGATATTTGCGATTCTGTATCTAATGAGCTTATATCCATGAATTCTTGTATCTCTACCTTATATTTGGATACCAAGTCTATTTGAAGCTATTCTCCTCTTGTTTTGGATTTGTTTGCCACTTGCTAAGCTTTGTAGCTCACTCCGTTGTTATATAACTCTTTTTTAGGTTAGCTTGTCACGCGCTAAAATGTTAGAATTGAGCTGAGACAGTGAAAAGCTATTCAGATTATGATAAGACATTATGGATTGTTATGTTATTGTTTTATAAATGTATTTTGTATGAAATGTGATGTTGCCGACAGATTTGGATTGATGTATTATGTAAAAGCTTTAAAAGACCTCACACGAATGAAATTTTGGAATGTTAAGTTTAGTTTACGATGATATGAATTATGGTAAATGGTTGGAATTCTGTTTTGTATAATTCTTATGCTTGTAGAATTATAAGTGAGGTTAATAATTTGTTGAGTTGGTTTGGATTTTCATAAGGGTTCGCATGATGTGATGTATGATTTTAGCTGTACAAATTTATGGATATGACTAATATTTGAATGTTTCTCTGTATCCTCAAATGTTACTTTGGATTCTAGGATTGGATTGTTGTTTAAAAATTTAATATTATGAATTTTAAGATAGGGTCACACCTCTTGAATGTGATAATTTCAAGGGGGGCGTGACAGACACCGCCAAACTGGGGTGGTGGCACCGCCCAGGTCTAGCTCCCCAAGTTGTATTGGATGGTGGTACCGCCTAGTACATTGACCATGTCAATGTGTTAGGCGGTGGTACCACCAGACTTGTGGTAGTACCGCTAGACTGGCGGTAGTACCGCTAGTGTTAGGGTCAAACAAGCGATGGTACCACTAGTGATAGGCGGTGGTACCACCAGAACCCAGTAGACCTAGGATGGAATGATTTTTGGCTCCAAGTCTGAATCCAATTGGAGTCTATAAAACCCCTCTCATCCCTGGGTTGAAAACACAAGCACACTGAATCAAAAAGTAGGAAAACTCTATTAAAATCCTTTCTCTCCTCTAGTCTTCACTTGTATTCAAGAGAGGAGTGTGTTAGTGCTTATAAGGGTTACCTCCTAAGCTCGTCAAAAGGAGAGAGTGCTATAAGGAACTTGTCTTCCCCCGTTGGAAGGAAGACAATTAATGGAAATCCGGTGGCCTCAAGTGAAAAGGAATCAGGAGTGGATATAGGTCGTATGACCGAACTACTATAAATTTGGTTTGCATTTACTTTCTCACAATTTACATTTCAGCAAACCATCTTCACTTGCTACTCTATTTCTTCATCTCTAAATCCTTGCAAGTTAAATACGTTTCCGATACGCTTTAATCAAAATCGATTTTCATCGAAACGTAATTTTGTCAAATAAAGTTTTCAACGTACGAACTTGTTGAACTCGTAGAAATTTTTTGTTATTAACCATTGCACTAATTCACCCCCCCTCTTAGTACCGCTCTAGATCCCAACAATTGTCAAAGGGAGAGAAGTAGATTGATAAGTTTTTGCAATGTAATGTTGATTGAATATTTTATATATATTTGCATGATTTTTTTTAGTAACATGTGATGAATGTTACTTGGATTTGGAATAATCCAAGGTTTCTATCAATATGACATATTGATAGGGGGAGTTTAGTTAAACTTCGGGAGTTAAGGTTAACTCTGTCATCAATTAGTTGTCATAAAAAAAAAGAGAGAGAGATTATTGAATCTCAAATTTTGATGATGAAACTAATTTACTATGTTTTGATAATCTAACTACGTTTTGAGTCATGCAGGTATACTCTTGATCAAAATTAGACAATTGACATAGGAAAAATTGATGTTGCATTGGAGGAAATCATGTTAGGAGATTGGACGTCAAGTCGGAGGTCCGGTCGATGATCAGTAGAAGGCTTCTTCAGACAAAGAAATCGGGCATTGGGCCAAGAGGAACAGAGTTGCGCCAAGAAGATCAGGGCTACAGAGATTAGCTACTGATTGGGCAACAAGCCACAAGAGAGGATGATGCATCGAAGAGTGTCGGATGAAGCACCGATAAACTAAGGACGTGCCGAGCAACTAATTATGATTTGCATTGTAATAATTGTCTAGATCGGAGTAGGATTAGCTTAATTGGGTTACAATTAGGCCAACCCAATTAGGGGCCACCTAGGCCTGCATTGGGACTATGTTGGGCCGAATGAAAGGCTCAAAGAGTGCCCAAGTGCTATGTCAAGCGGTGGCACTACTAGAAGGCTCAGTCTTCTAGATTGAGTCTGGGCGACGGTACCACCCAAAATACTAACAAAACTAGAGTGCACTGGTGGTGGTACCACTAGTGACAGGTGGTGGTACCACTAGTACTTGATAAGCCTAGGACGTGAAGGTTTTTGGCTCTAAGTTTGAATCAGATTGGAGCCTATAAAAATCCCTCTCATCCCTAGGTTGAACATACAAGCACATACACTTTAAAAGTAGAAAAATACTGTTCAAATCTCTCTAAAATTCCCATCCTCTAGTCCTCACTTGTATTCAAGTTAAAAGAGAGGAGAGAGTGCTTGTAAGGGTTATCTCCTGAGCTTGTCAAAAGGAGATGTGCTGTAAGGGAGTTCGTCTTTGCCATTGGAAGAAAGACAATTAGTGGAAAGCCGATGGCCTCAAGTGAAGAGAAATCGGGAGTGGACATAGGTCAGATGACTAAACCACTATAAAAATCGGTTTACATTTACTTCTTACAAATTTACTTTACTGCAAACTATCTTCACTTCGCTGCTCTACTTGCTTACTACCTTTCTTCATCTCTAAATACTCTTAAGTTAATTATGTTTTCGATACGCTTTAATTGAAATTGGTTTTAGTCGAAATGTGATTTTTATCGTATGAAGTTTTCAAAATCGTTTTAAATGGTTGAAATTTATCATTCTTAACCACTGCACTAATTCACCCCCCCCCCCTCTTAGTGCTGCTCTAGATCCCAATAAACAATTGGTATCATAGCTCGGTATTTCTTATTTGGATTTATACCCACGAGAAATGGCTCTTTTCAGATTTCAAGATGATTTTTCTATCGTTCGTCCTTCCTTATTTAACGGGTCGGACTGCACTTATTGGAAAACTCGAATAAGAGTTTTCTTGCTTTCAATGGATTTGGATTTATGAATTGTCATTAAAAATGGATTTCAAACTCCTTCTAAACCTAGGTCGAAATGGAATGAACTTAAGAAAAAGTCTTTTTCTTTAAATGCAAAGGCTATGAATGCCTTATTTTGCTCTTTAGATAAAATTAAATTTAATCATATTTCTACTTACGAAATAACTTTTGATATTTGGTATACTCTTGAAATCACACACGAAGGCACTAGTAGAGTCAAATACTCGAAAGTAAACCTTCGAATGCATGATTTTAAGCTTTTTCGAATGGCACCAAGCGAAACTATTGGTGACATGTATATCCAGTTCATAGATGTCGTCAATAGTTTGAGAAGTCTTGGTAAAAAAATTTTGAATTTTGAACTAGTAAATAAAATTTTAAAAGGTGGGATCTAAAAGTAACGACGATACAAGAAACTAAAGATTTAAGTAATTTTCCCATTGAAGAACTCATAAGCTCATTGATGACATATGAAATGAGTCTCTTGGAACATAACGAACATAAGAACCACCTTCCAAAGAATAAGAAGGGTTTGGAACTTCCAACAAAAGAATACCACTTGAGTGATAACTCAAGTGATAATGACGATGATGACCTTGGACCCTTTACTATTAAATTTAATAAGTTCATTAAACAAGAATTGAAAAACTCAAATGAACTTAAAAACAATACCAAGTCTTGCTATGAATGTAAGAAGTCAGACAGCTCCAAAGATTAATACTCAAAAGTAAAGAAGAAGAAAGCTCACAAAGAAGAATCAAGTGACGAAGTGAGGAATCACGCTTTGACCTCTTTTGAATACAAGGTTAGTAACTCACCCGAAATATTTTTACCTTATTATGAGATTACTTGATGGTTTTTCATAAATTGCTTAACTTAGTTTGTAGGAAAAAAAATTATTTTCAAAAATTATATCATGCTTTTACTTTTACTATTTTTAAAAATATAAATAATGATTACATGACTTGTGATAATACACCTAACAAGATTAAATCCATGAGCATTTATCTTTATGATTTCGGTTTTCAATATGATACTTTGCCTTTGTATAAAAAAATTGCACATACCTTATGAAATCATGCTTGATAATAGTGTAATGAAAATTTTAAAATTTTTATATCATACATAATGAGGATTTGAAGTAGTGATAATTGAAATCATATGTTTTGGAATGATGTGTTTTTGGTCTTGATGGTTTTGACGAAACTTTGTTTTGGATTTATACGATGATGCATGTCTTCATGAAATCAATTGCGAAACTAAAAGACCTAACCCACAATGCTATCAACAAATTTTCTGAATGAAAGAAACATAGTTTTGATGATACTTTTGGTTCTAAATATGATGCATGGCTTTTGCATGAAAAATTTAAACATGCTAACTTACATTGAAACACATAAAAATGGGAAAATACACTATAATGATGTTTTATGTTTGATGTGTTTGGTTTTGATAACGAAACTTGGTTTTAAACATAATACTCATCTTCTAAAACTTAGCACACTTATATGAAACAAATCACTTAAAATGAAAAACATAAAAAGGAAAGTGTATCATCATGATAAATCAAATTTTTTGGTTAAGGATGCTTTATGTTTTTGGTCTAGATGATCTTTATAACGAAAGTTGCCTTTCTGTTTTTAAATGTTGATACATGTTTTGAGTATGCTTACATGTAATCAATCTACGCTGCTCTTAATATATTTTTGAATAGAAGATTTTGATGATGATTTCGGATTTATATGATGATTCATGGCTTTCGAATAAAAATCTTGAACATACCTTATGAAATCATCCTTGATAATGATGAAATGAAAATATTAAAAGGTTGTTGTCATGCTTGAAAGTTATAAAATCATGCTTGATGATTTGTTTTATAAAATTTGACTTTAGGTCTTGAACATTGATACTTGTTTTTTATTAAAGGCAAAGGCTTACTTAAAAATAATAAATCACTTAAATAGAAACATATAAAAAGGAAAATGCATGTTTCTTGAAAATTTTTTATTTTTTGATAAAAGAAAAGTGACGAATTCATACCATTATTGATGAATCTCTTCAACTATAAAATTGATTTTGATGATTTGAATTGAATAAGTTGAAGTAATGATGGTTTGAATGCATGAATCGATAATTTGTTTTTGTCCCTTGTTTGATACACGAAATTTGATTCAATGCTTCTTGAATGAGCTTTATCAAGATTTTGACCACTCGATATTTGATACTTTAAATATTTTTTATGAAATGTGATCTGGATGAAGATTTCTTATGCAATAATCAAGTTCTCATATGATTCTTTTGCTAATGAAATGATGCATTCAAATGAATCACTTATCGATATTTATGATTGCGATATATTTTTAAAATATCTTTCAAATGTGATCTTGATGACTTGAAATGTTTTTTGGTGTTCATGACATGATTTCTTTATGACTTGTATGCCTCATGATTGAAATATTTTGAGCCTTTATATACTCCCCTACTTTTCGACAATGACAAAGAGGGAGAAAGATTGCTAGTTTGAAGCAAAAATTTGCTAGCTTGCATATCGAAAAATTTGCATATCAAAGTAAAGCAAATTGCTAGCTTATACAAAGAGAGAAAACTAGCTTGTACTTTTCAAAAGAGAAGAAATAAAAATTACATGCATATTGCAAAAGGAAGCAAAGAAAGTGTAACTTGCACATCTCAAGAAGCGAGTGAAAATTTGCTATACTTACACGAACTTACAACTTTAAAACTTGATTGAATGTTATAAAGTATTGTAAATTTTGCTAGTATTTTGTAGAATTTGCATATCTTTTAAACTAGCTAAGATGCAACTTCTTCTTTTTGTTAATGACAAAGGGGGAGAAGTAGATTAATGACTTCATGCATTGTAATGATGATTAAATATTTTAAAATTTTGTATGAATGCTTAATGACATATTGCTTGGATACTTTGAAATCCAAGGGTTTTATCAATATGGCATATTGATAGGGGGAGTTTGTTTAAACTCCAGGAGTTAAGGTTAACTCTGTCATCAATTAGTTGTCATCATAAAAAAAGGGAAAGATTGTTGAATCTTGAATTTTGATGATGAAACTAATTGATTGTGTTTTGGTTATCTAATTATATTTTGAGTCACATAGGTCTACTCTTGATTAAGATTAGACAATTGACGCAGGAAGAATTAGCATTGCACTAGAGGAGAACACGTCAGGAGATTGTACGTCGAGCTGGAGGTCCGGTCGATGATTGGCAGAAGGCTTCGAACAAAGAAATCAGGTATCAAGCCAAGAAGAGTAGAGTTGTGTAAAGGAGATTGGAGTTTCAGAGGTCAACTACTTAGGCAACAGGCCGCAAAAGAGGATGTTGCGTCGAAGAAACGGATGAAGCGCCGATGGGCTAATGACGTGTCAGGCAACATTTTGATTTGCATTGTAATAATAATTGCCTAGATTGAAGTAGGATTAGGTCTAATTGGATTGTAATTGGGCCAACCCAGTTAGGAGCCAGTTGGGCTCATACCCGAACAGGTTTAGGTTGGACTCAAGGCCCAAACAGGGTTGCTGAACCCTATCTAGCGGTGGCACCGTTAGATTGGGGCATTGGTACCACCCAAGGCTCGATCTCCCAGGTTGTCTTGGCAGTGGTACCGCCTAGTGTCAGTGGTACTACTAGTTGGGTGGTGGTATTACCTAGTACACTAACAGTGGTAGAAAGCCTGGGCGGTGGTACCACCTAGCATTGGCAGTGGTACCACCAATACCCCTGAAATCCAGGGTGATTCAAATTTAGGCTCTAAATTTGAATCACCTTGAGGCCTATAAATACCCTCTCATCCATGGATAACATATACACAAAAACTGAGAAAGAAAAAGGAAAAACTTTGCTGTAATGGTGTCAAAATCCTCCCTCTAAATCTTAAGTATGATCTAGTATAAGAGAGGGGTGAGAGGCCTTATAAGGGTAATCTCTTGAGCCCATCGAAAGGAGAAAGCATTGTAAGAGAGTTAGTCTTCACCCATTGGAAGGAAGACAACTAGTAGAAGCTAGTGGCCTTAAGTGAAGAGGAATCGAGAGTAGATGTAGGTCGAATGACCAAACCATTATAAAAATCGATTTGCTTTTCTATTCTTGCTATTTACATTTCTGCAAACCTTTCCATCTTACTTGATCATCACCCTTCTTCTTCTCTAAATGCTTTCAAGTAAAATATGCTTCAATCGAAATCAGATTTTATCGAAATGAATATTTTATCATACGGGATTTTTCGAAATCGCTCAAACTTGTTGTATTTTATTACTGCACTAATTCACCCCTCCCCCTCTCTTAGTGTCAAACTGATCCTAATAGAATTACCACTAGAGAGGAGGACACTTGAACTCTTTCATCAAGTCCCACAAATCTATACGAATTTAGGAATATATGATCTCCCTAGGTAATTCTCTTATGTGTCATTTTTTGGTTTCGTAGGTTTTGCACACTAACTTTTGCATAATGATAAGAACCTTTTTTTCTATAGAAAATATCTGGTTTTTATTTTGTTCTTCTACTGCACATAATGTCGCTATAGATTTTTCAACAATTGTATCAAAGCCAGGTTGCTCATGCAAAAGATTGGCTTTTAAATTGTGTGTGTTGTGTTCAATTACATAAGAATTATTTTACATGATTGTTGTAAATTTTTTATCGTAGATAATCAAATCTATGCTATAACTTTTTCTCTGTTATGAGGTGTTTTACAAAGACTTTTTGATATCAAATATGTTGGCACAAAAGAGGAAGAAAGGGTAGCAACTTTTACTGCCCCTTAGATTGGCCAAAGGCTGCTTGCAGCCTTGGTCGAGAGCTTTTCTTGCTATTCTCGGCTCGGCCAAAAACAGCAGGAATAAGAGCAGCAAGGCTGCTCTGAACTTGCTGCATGATAGTCCCTGCAATCGGGTTTCCTGGCTGCAAGGGACACCCCTGGTGGCTAGGGTTTACTGGCTGCAGGGATTGCCCTAGCAGCCAGGACTCCTAACCGCATGGGGCTGGCCGCCCAAGGCTGCCCTATAGCTAGTGTTTCCTGGCTATAAGGGACTCCTTGGTAGCTAGGGTTTTCTAGCCACACAAGACAGCCCTATGGCCTAGGATTCCTAGCCACAAGGGAGTCCTTAGTGGCTAAGATTTCCTAGCCATATAAGGGACTTTCTACCATATAGGGATACCCAATGGTAGGATAACTCAAAGGGCAGCAAAGTAATTAATTAAATAATTTAATTAATTAATTAATTATTATTATCTAGTAGTCCCACATGATAATGATGTGTATATTGTTGAATCTCGGATTTTGATGATGAAACCAATTGAGTGTGATTTATGATCTAACTGTGTTTTGAGTAACACAGGTCTACTTTCGATTCGGATTAGACAATTTATACAAGATGAATCAATGTTGTGCTAGAGAAAATCATGTCAAAACATTGGACATCAAGTCAAAGGTCCGAAGACAATCGGCAAAAGGTTTCAGACAAAGATATCGAGCGTCGGACCAAGAAGAGTGGAGTTACACCAAGGAGATCGGGGTTGTGGAAGTCAACTACCAATTGGGCAATGGGCCGTAAGAGAGGATAATGCACTAAAGAACTAGATGAAGCACCTACTGTTAGGGATCAAGCGACACTAAGAGGGGGGGGGGGTAAATTAGTGCAGCAGTAAAGAACGATAGATTTTTCAGTGATTACAACAAATTCGGAAACTTCGTACGAATGAATGCAATGTTTCGTTTGAACCCGGAAAGATTGTGTTTTAACTTTAAAGCATACGTAAGAAGATGAAGATGAAGTTGAGTAAATAAGGTAGCAAATGAAGATGGTTTGTAGCAAAGTAATTTGCGAGAAAGTAAATACAAACCGATTTATAGTGGTTCGATCATCCGACCTACATCCACTTCCGAAGCCTTCTCCGATGAGGCTCCCAACTTCCACTAGCAAATCCTTTTGAAGGGGAAGGACCAAACACTCCACTTACAACCCTTTTACAAGAAGTTTACACTCTTATAGATTTTTCAAAGAGAAAGACGGAGGTGAACACAAGCTATTGAAAACTAGACTTTTCCAAGCCTTTTGCTCAATTTCTAACTCTTAAAGGGTTCCCCTTTCAGTTGAGAAAGGGGGGGTATTTATAGATTCAAAGAGGATTCAAATTTGAGCTCCAAATTTGAATTCTCTTTGAGTTTCCCGGTGCTGGCGGTGCTACCGCCTCTCAGGGGCGATGCTACCGCCTGTCAATCGTCAGATTGACAGTGCACAGATGGTACCACCGCCCGAGGCAAGCGGTGCAACCACTTGTGCCTTCAGGCACTGGGCAGTACTACCGCCCCAGGTTGGGCGGTACTACCACCCAGCACTTGGCTGCCTGGGCGGTGCCATCGCCCAACCTGGGTGGTGCCACTGCCCAGCATGTTTGGGCCCACTGGTTTGGGCTGAAAACTCAGCCCAAACCGGTCCAAAATAGCCCCAAATGGCCCCTAACATGGTTTATAGGATTAACACTTAATCCTAAACCAAATTACATGCTAACTACTAATTTAAAGATATTTTCTAAGCTTTTACAAAGTCTGACAAGTCAAAGACTTCTTCCGGTGAGCTTCCGGCAAACTTTCGACGGTCTTCCAACGAACCCTCGGAAACCATTCCGCGGACTCCCGGCAAGCTCTCGGACTTCACAATGATCTTGGCGAGTTCCACTGAGCTTCTTTGGCAAGCTTCAATCTTTCTTGGCAAGCTCCGTGAACTTCTGACGAACCTTCCGACGAACTTCCGAAAACCCTTCGGCAAGCTCCCTACTCGTTCTCGGCTGGTTCCGGCAACACTCCCAATGAATCTTCGGACTTCCTTGGCACATCATCGGTGTATCGTCCGATTCCTTGGCACATCATCCTCTCTAGCGATCCGTTGCCCAATCAGCGGTTGACCTCTGCAACCCCGATATTCTTGGTGCAACACGCTCTTATAGGCCCGATGCCCGACATACGAAGCCCTCCGCCAATTGTCGACCGAACCTCCGGCTCAACATCCAATATCCAGACATGATCACCTCCGGCACAACGTCAATTCCTCCAGCATCAACTATTAATCCTAATTGATAGTAGACCTATGTAACTTAAAATGTAGTTAAACAATAAACCACAATCAATTAGTTTCATCATCAAAATCTGAGATTCAACAATCTCCCTCTTTTTGATGATGATAACTAATTGATGACTAACGGAGTTAACCATAACTCCCCGGAGTTTAACCAAACTCCCCCTATCAATATGCCATTGATAGAAACCTTGGATTATCCTAAATCCAAGCAGCATTCATCACAATGTTAAGAGAAAACAATAAACCATCATGCAAATATATAAAATATTCAATCAATGCATGAAGTCATCAATCTACTTCTCCCCCTATGTCATCAACAAAAAGGAGAAGTAACATCATAGCTAGTTTTCAAGGATATGCAAATATTATAATCATACTAGCTATCAATCACATCATAACTCAAGCATAGCTTTGCAATACAACATCCAATCATACTATTCAATCATAGCAAGTTTTTAAGGATGGGCAATGATGGTAATTTTTTTTTTTTTACTTGCTTCTTGAGATGTGCAAGTTGCACTTTCTTTGCTTCCTTTGCATGTTCTAGCTAGCAAAATTTTTTTTTGTGATACATAAGCTAGCAATAGATTTTCTCCTCCTTTGTTTTTGTCAAAAAAGTGGAGTACAAATAGTCAATGCTTTGATCATGACAAAATAACAAATTTATAACATGAATTTTCAGCATATTAAGTCATGAATTCAAGAGAGTCAAAAATCATGATATGAGGGAAAAAGATGATAAGCATACAATCAATAATGATAAGCAAACTAACATACTTTATGATATGCAAGTTAGCTTCCTTTCAATTTTTCTCTTTTGTAACTAAGTTTCGCCTTTGCAAGCTATCAACTTTTTGTTTACAATGAGCTAGCAATTATGTGTAATCACTTTAAACATGTATGCTAACTTTTCATTAAAACATACAAAATAAGCGCATGACAAGTATAACATTCCAAAATAGCTTCTTTTGAGATAGTCAAAATAGCAATATTTGCATCTTTTGAGATAGCAATCCTTAACTTCTTGTGAAATTGCAAGGTAGCAATTTTTCTCCCCCTTTGTCTTTGTCAAAAAGAAGAGAGGACTAAATGGGTAAAAATTTCAATCATTATACAAGCCATTTTTCATATCAATTATAAATTTGCATCAATAAAAATATACATCAATTATTCAATCATCACATGATGCAAATAAAACGACAATGCAAAGAAATCATGTCATGAAGGATATCAATATGTAAATTCAACAAGGATCAAAACCAAAAGATATCATTCATGATTCATAACTTTCTTTTTAGCAAGATCAAAATTCATATTTATCAATTTTTAATTCAAGATAAATGTCATACAACCAAGAATCATGATATATAAAAGCACGTCAATATTAAGGATCAAATCATTATTCATTGATTCATCATAAGGCAAATTTCTTTTATATCAATTCTTCAATTGCCACATAAGGCATATAAGCCTAGGAATTCTTGTCATTTTAATATCATGCAAGATATGATATCAAGGCTCATGATTTATTTGAAAAGATATAGCACAAAGAGCAACTTGATTATTGCATAAGCAATTTTATTGCATCATGATTTATAAAATTTTTACAGCATGAATCATAGGAGGTAAAATAGCAATAATATCAATCATGATTCATTGGATAGCAAATAGCAAAGAGAACAATTTGTTTCATGCATCTTGATTCACACAAGTCAAGTTATGACTCCAAGAGATTAAGAGATGAATCAAGAATCTTTAGCAAGTCTTATTTAAATTCATAAAAGATATCAAGAAAAGCAAAATTTCTCTTACATTGATATTCAAACCATGACAAATGATATATCAAATGTTTGCATTAATATTTCAATCATCAAAGCACATTTTCTCAAGTTGAGTATCGAAAAGTTAAGAGAAAATAATTTATTATTCATTTGCATTTTTCTTCAATAACATGGGAGAATCATAAAAGAGTATGGAGCAAGAGATCTTAAAGAAATCAAGTTATCAAGATCATGATATAGATAGGACTCATTCTAGTTCAAATCATCAACTCTGAACTCATAAACAAAACATCAAAATCACTTTCACAATTTATGATATTCATAAGATATCATAAAATCATTAATCTCAATAATATATTAAATATAATTTCTTTATGTTTCATTGTATAAGTATATCTTTTGCCTTTATATGCCAAATCAAAATATTTAAAACCGAAAGACAAACTTCATTATAAAAATCGTCAAGACAAAAATATAACACATCCTTTTAAGACATGAGATTTAATTTATCATGATAATGTGTTTCATTTTGTTTTAAACAAGTGTGCTCATGTTTCAAAAAATGAGTATCAAATTTAAGATCAAAACATGAGTTTGTCATCAAGATATGATATCACAAAGTCATTAAGCATGATAACAAACTTTTAATATTTTCATTTCAATGATGATTTCATAATTTATGTTCAAACATTTATATGGAATGCATCATTGTATAAATTCAAAATACAAGTTTGTCAATAAACCCATTAAGATCAAATGCATCAAAATCTTTCATTTGAAAATTTTAATAAGAGCAATGTAAATTGATTATATGTGAGCATGTATCAACTTTTCAAAGCAAGACGTAAGTTTTGTCATAAAGACCGTTAAGACCAAACACATCATAAATAAAACATCATGATTAAAATATTTTTAACTTTTGTGTTTTATTTTATATGGTTGATCTTATATAAGCATGTTCAAAACTTTCATGTAAAAACAAAATCATCAATATGCTTGCTTCTATTTTTTGATCATATTTGGTGTGCAAGCATTATCTTGAAACATGCTATTAATTTTTTGTATCAAAAATCATGCATCTTGTTTGAAATCAAAAGCAATATAAAATCATCAAGATTCATGAATTTATCATGATCATATGTATGGAGCATTTTCATTATCAAGCAAGATTTCACATAAGCATGCCCAAAAACTTTTTACATGAAAGATATGTATCAAATTTAAAGCCAAAAAGTGATATGAAAATCATTAAGATTCATGGATTCATTATGAATATATTATTTCAAAATATGAGATTTCAAGTCATCAAGTATGATACAATCATTAAGCATGTTTTCATGATACATCTTCAAAGTCATTTTAATTCTTTCTTTCATTTGTTATAACAAGATGATCAATGCTCAAACTTTTGCTAAAATCATACATCATTTTAAAAATATAAAAAATAATTTTCATCATGAAAACCATTAAGTCCAAATATAACACAAGGTAACATCAAAACAACATTTCTTTCATTTTGAAAATTTGTGGGTTAGGTCTCTATATAATTGATTTCATGAAGACATGTATCAATAAAAATTTCATCATAAAAAGGGTTAAAACCCATTAAGCCAAGATGAAAGTTTTCAAATTATAATCAAGATACATACATCTATCATCAAAAGATTTTCAGGAAATTCATATATAGATATGTATCATGTTTAAGATTGAAAACCGATATGGAAAGTATACATGAAATTTCATCATCTCAAAATGTCATCTTAATTTGTCATGAAAACAATTAGACCAAAAATACGTTAATCCACAACATAGAGTCAAATCAATATTACTTCAAAAACTAATGCATGTTACAAAATCATCAAGCATCATGTTTGGAAACGAAAAGCAATATAAAACATCAAGATACACATGCATGGATTAATCCTAAGCATTATCACAAATCATGCATCATTCATATTTTTAATTTTCAAAAAATTACTAGAAAGGAAAAAGCATAAAAAAAATCCTACCAACTATTTCAAGCAACTCATGAAAGGATCATGTAATTTTAAAGTAAGGTAAAAACAACTTGGGTGAGTTTCTTACCTCATTGTCGAAAACCATCAAAGCCCATTTCGCCTCTTCTTTACTTAATTTTTCTTTGCAAGCCTTCTTCTTCTTCTTTGACCTCTTTCTCCATTCAAGTTTATTTATATTTTTTAATTTTTGTTTAATGAACTTGTTAACATTCATTGTTATGTGTTCAATGTCATTATTGTCCTCATCACTTGAGTCATCACTCAAGTGGTATTCATTTGTCCGATGTTCTAAATCCTTCTTGTTCTTTAGAAGGTGGTTCATATGTTCATCATGTTCCAAATGTTCGAAGAAACTCATTTCATAGGTCATTAATGACCCGATTAGTTCTTCCAATAAAAAATTATTTAAATTTTTAGTCTCTTGTATTGCGGTTACTTTTGGATCCCACCTTTTTGGAAGGGATCTTAAAATCTTGCTTATGAGTTCAAAATCTGAAAAATATTTACCAAGAGCTTTTAGACTATTGATGACATCTGAGAACTGGGAGAACATGTCATCAATAGTCTCACTTGGTGCATCAAAATATTAACTTTCGAGTCTTTGACTCTACTCGTTCCTTCGTGCGTGATTTCAAGAGTTCACCAAATATCAAAAGTCATTTTGCACGAAGAAATCCGGTTGAACTCATTTTTGTCTAAAGCACAAAATAAGGCATTCATAGCCTTTGCATTTAAAGAAAATGATCTTTTCTCTAAATCTGACCATTCGTTCGTCGGTTTAGAGGGAAGTTGAAAACCATTTTCAATGATGTTCCATAAGTTTAAATTGAGAAAAATCAAGAAAACTCTTATTCGAGTTTTCCAATATGTGTAGTCCGAACCATTAAAGAACGGTGGATGAAAAACCGAAAAGCCCTCTTGAAAGCCATTTAGAGCCATTTCTCACGAGTGTAAATCTGAAAGAGAAAGAACATGACTCTGATACTAATTGTTAGGGATCGAGCGACACTAAGAGGGGGGGGTGAATTAGTGCAGCAGTAAAGAACGATAGATTTTTCAGTGATTAAAACAAGTTTGGAAACTTCGTACGAATGAATGCAACGTTTCGTTTGAACCCGGAAAGATTGCGTTTCAACTTTAAAGCATACGTAAGAAGATGAAGATGAAGTTGAGTAAATAAGGCAGCAAATAAAGATGGTTTGCAGTAAAGTAATTTGCGAGAAAGTAAATGCAAACCAATTTATAGTGGTTCGATCATCCGACCTACATCCACTTCCGAAGTCTTCTTTGATGAGGCTCCTAACTTCCACTAGCAAATCCTTTTGAAGGGGAAGGACCAAACATCCCACTTACAACCCTTTTACAAGAAGTTCACACTCTTACAGATTTTTCAAAGAGAAAGAAGGAGGTGAACACAAGCTATTGAAAACTAGACTTTCCCAAGCCTTTTGCTCAATTTCTAACTCTCAAAGGGTTCCCCTTTCAGCTGAGAAAGGGGGGGTATTTATAGATTCAAAGTGGATTCAAATTTGAGCTCCAAATTTGAATTCTCTTTGAGTTTCCTGATGCCGGCGGTGCTACCGCCTCTCAGGGGCGGTGCTACCACCTGTCAGTCGTCAGACTGATAGTACACAAGCGGTACCACTGCCCAAGGCAGGCGGTGCTACCGCCTGTGCCTTCAAGCACTAGGTGATACTACCGCCCCAAGCTGGGTGGTACTACCGCCCAGCACTCGGCTGGCTGGGCGGTGCCACCGCCTAGCATATTTGGGCCCACTGGTTTAGGCCGAAAACTCGACCCAAACTGGTCCAAAATAGCCCCAAATGGGCCCTAACTTGGTTTATAGGATTAACACTTAATTCTAAACCTAATTATATGCTAACTACGAATTTAAAGATATTTTCTAAGCTATTACAAAGTCCGACAAGTCAAAGACTTCTTCCGGCAAACTTCCGATGGTCTTCCGACGAACCCTTGGAAACCATTCCGCGGACTCCCGGTAAGCTCCCGAACTTCACAATGATCTTGGCGAGTTCCACTGAGCTTCTTTGGCAAGCTTCGATCTTTCTTGGCAAGCTCCGTGAACTTCCGACGAACCTTCCGGCGAACTTCTGAAAACCCTTCGGCAAGCTCCCTACTCGTTCTCGGTTGGTTCTGGCAACACTCCCAATGAATCTTCAGACTTCTATCGAACTCTCGAACTCCCAACAATCCATCCCACTTATCTTCTGTTACTTTGTTTCGCTTTACATCTTCATCATCATCGTAGTTAATCCTGCACATATAAACCAAACTCTACTTCGATCTAGACAATTATTACAACGTAAATTGACATTCAGTTGCCCGGCACGTCATTGGCTTATCGGTGCTTCGTCCGATTCTTTGGCACATCGTCCTCTCTAGCGATCCGTTGCCCAATCGGCGGTTGACCTCCGCAACCCCAATATCCTTGGCACAACATGCTCTTCTAGGCCCGATGCCCGACATATGAAGCCCTCTACCGATTGTCGACCGAACCTCCGACTCGACATCTAATATCCAGACGTGATCACCTCCAACACAACGTCAATTCCTCCACCGTCAACTGTCTAATCCTGATCGATAGTAGACTTATGTAACTCAAGACATAGTTAAATAATAAACCACAATCAATTAGTTTCATTATCAAAATCCGAGATTCAACACCTACCAATGACGTGTCGGGTAACAGGATGTTGATTCATTGTAATTATCTAGATCGAAATAGGTTAAGGCTTAATTAGTGTGCAGGATTAACTATGATAGTAATAAAGATGTAAATAAATATGAAGTGTTAGAGTCAAGTACAATCAAATCGTTGGGAGTTTGAGAGTCAGCCGGAAGTTCAAAGATTCATCGGAGTGCTACCAGAATTGGCCGAGGATGAGTCGGGAACTTGACGAAGGGTTCGTAAGAAGTTTGTTGGAAAGACTCGTTAGAGGTTCATGGAGCTCACTGAGAAAGATCAGAGCTTGCCAAAGAAGACTCGTCGGAACTCGCTAAGATCATCATGAAGTCCAAGAGCCTACCGGGAGTCTGTCGGAAGATATCTGAGAGTTCGTCGGAAGTTCGCCGAAAGTTAGCCGGAAGCTCGTCGGAAGAAGCCTTGACTTGTCAGATTTAAATTTGCTTAGAAAATATATTTAATTTTATAATTAGCACGTATTAGGATTAAGATTGGAAGATAATCCCCTTAACCTAGATAAGGGCCAACTGTTAGGATCGGAGAGGCACTAAGAGGGGGGGGTGGGTGAATTAGTGCAACGGATTAAAACTCATAAGTTTGAAACCGATTTCGTAAATAGCTAGTTCGTATAAAGATTTCAAATTAATGAAAGATGACTTAGTTAAAGTTGCTTGAGTAAAGGAGATGAAAACCGAATGATTTACAGCTAAGTAGAGAAATGATTCAGAAATTTAAACATACACATTCAAGGAACACCACGATGTATAGCGGTTCGGTCAAATGACCTACATCCACTTCCGAAGCCTTCTTCGATGAGGCTCCTAACTTCCACTAGCAAGTTACTTTGAAGGGGAAGGACCAAATACCCCTCTTATAACCCTTTTATAAGAGGTTCACACTCTTACAGATTTTTCAAAGAGAAAGAGGGAGATGAACACTAGCTATCAAAAACAAGACTTTGCTAAAGCTTTTGTTCAATTTCTAACTCTCAAAAAGGTGCTCTTTCAGCTGAGAAAGGAGGGTTATTTATAGACTCCAAGAGGATTCAAATTTGGGCTCTAAAATTAAATTCATTTTGAGTTTCTCGGTGCTAGCGGTGTCACCGCCTATCAGTTGTCAAACTGACAATGCACTGGGCGGTTCCACCGCCCAAGGCAGCGGTGCCACCGCCTAGCTTGCTGGTCCTAGGCAGTGCCATCGCCCAGCTTGGGCGATGCCACCACCCAACGCTTTTCAGCACATCGGTTTGGGCCTTAAACTTGGCCCAAACCGGTCCAAGACAAGGCCCAATGGGCCCCTACTTTGGGTTATAGGATTAATACCTAATCCTAACCTAAATTATATACTTAACTATGAAATTAAAATATAATTCTAAGTGATTTAAACCAACATTCTTCAAGTCTTCTTCCGGTGAGCTTTCTGGCGAAATTCCGGTGGACTTCCGACACTCCTTCGGATTTCTTCCGGCGGACTCGTAGCAAGCTCCCGGATTCTGTGGCAAGTTCAATAAGTCTTCGACAAGCTTTTGAACCTTCTCAGTGATCTCTGCGAACCTTCGACGATTTTTTTGATGAACTTTCGAAACCTTCGGCAAGTCCCTGATTCTATCTCGGTTGGTTCTAGCAACACTTTTGACGATCCTTCCGGTAACCTCTTGAACTCACAATGAACTTGACCTCAGTAAATCACTTTATGTTTTCATCCCATCGTAGTTAATCCTGCACACTTATCTCGCCAATATGGATTAAAACAAATAATTCACCAATTGACTTCATCATCAAAATCCGAGATTCAACAATCTCTCCCTATCAATTGATGATGGAGTTAAACTTAACTCCCCCTATCTATATGCCATATCATGAGAAGGTAAAAACACTTGAATTCAAGCCGAAACCGATAAATTTCATTTATCGTCAAGCTTAATAAACATGATTTTTCATCCATAAATATGAAACTTCATATTTTTCACAATGTCATGGCATGATATGCATTTTCTAGTCGAATGATAGACATTCATCATTTCTACAAGAGAAACTAATCATAAATTGAAATAGCACATGGATCAAATGATATCAATGAGGTGCACAAAGTCAAGGCATGATATCAAATGAAATAATAACTTAAAAAATTTAAGTATTTGAGATATATTGCGATACATTGCAATGCTTCAAAGCAATTAATTGTTGGTTTCAAAGCATAGCAAAAGCAATTTGCAATATGAACCATGTAAGTTATTACGATGAGATATAATACATATAAGTCATTTTTCATTCCAACATATTGCTACATATAAGTCATTTGTCATCAATTTCACATTTTTCTCCCTCTTTGTCATCAATAAAAAGGAGGTGAAGTAGCCATCACAAGGTATCATACCATACAAAAAAAACGAGTGGCCAATTTTCAAGCATATGATAAATGAGTCGAACATAATGTAAAATATGTCATCCTTGACGGAGAAATCCAAAAAATGTTTGGATCATTTTTATTCATGTTCATGAGATCCGAAAGAAAACATTAGGGTGTCAAAATGCTCATGAAGAATTCATACATGAAGAATATAAGATTCAATTTTTTGATTGAGAATTCAAGCATAGAATTGTGAAAGGATAGATCATTAAAGTCATTCATCAAGGATTTCATATTTTAAGGTAAACTCCATGAGAATGAGATGTCAAAACTCATAAAACTTCAACGATTGAAATATATTAATATCAAAAATTTGAAGGAAAAACTTCGACGTGGTATTCTTGTAGTGATTCATGAGGAGGAAGTCATAAAACCTTGAATCATACCAATTAGTACAAGAATAAAAATTGAAAATAAACATTTAAAAACTTAATTTTGCACAAATAATGATATTAATTTATACATATGTTAAGCTTCATATAAAATTCAAGTCATGAAATATCTTTAGTCATACTTAAAGGAGGGTATAAAATCAGTTTTTAGTACATCATTAGTGTCCACTATTTAAAGGAGGAAAACAACATCATGATAGCTTTCATCAAGATTATGATCGAAAGATAAAAATGAGAGCTCCATAATATAAAGATGTCATCAAAATGCGAAAATATAATATCAATGTGAAACTATCAAAACTGAAAATATAATCATTTCATCAAAAATCATAACTCAAAAATTCATCAATAGGAAGATCAAAATGCTAAGATGATATTGGAAAGATATCATTCAAAAATAAAGAGGTGATATTAAGATGATACAATTAAAACCGAAGTTGAAAAATTTCGGAAAAGAAACATATAACATCATGTATTAGAACAATTTAGCATGCCTAATTCTCTTCTAATGAAGTCAAATTGTTCTTCTTTTAGGGGTTTTGTGAAGATGTCTACTAATTGGTGCTTTGTATCAATAAATTCTAGAATGATATTATTATTATTGACATGATCTCGTATAAAGTGATGCCTAATGTCAATATACTTAGTTCTTGAGTGTTGAATTGGATTTTTGGTTAGACAAATAGCGCTTGTATTATCACATTTTATGGGAATGTTCTTTAAATAAATTCCATAGTCTTCTAAGGTATTTTTCATCCAAACAACTTGTGCACATCATGCAATTGCAGCTATATATTCGGCTTCCGCCGTAGATAGTGTAACCGAATTTTATTTCTTGGAAGTCCAAGAAACAAGTGCATGTCCTAAAAATTGGCATGTTCTAGATGTGCTCTTTCTATCTATTCTATATCCACCAAAATCCGCATCCGTATAGGCTTTTAAATCAAAGTTATCAAATTTTGGATACCATAATCCTAGATTAGGAGTTCTTTTAAGATACCTAAGGATTCTTTTAATAGCTTTAAGGTGAGATAACTTAGGATTAGCTTGGAATCTTGCACATAGACCTACACTAAACATGATATCTGGTCTAATTGCGATGAGGTAAAGTAAGCTACCTATCATTCTCCTATATGTTTTTTGATCAAAACTTTTACCACTTTCATCCAAGTCTAACTTGGTGGAAGTACTCATTGGAGTGTTGATGGCTTTTGAACCATCCATGTTAAATCATTTTAACAAATCTAATGTATACTTTGTTTGATTAAGAAATATACCATCACTTAGTTGTTTAACTTGTAATCCTAAAAAGAAGGTTAATTCTCCCATTAAGCTCATTTCAAATTCATGACTCATACACTTGACAAATGATTCACATAGTGATTCATTCGAAGAATCGAAAATAATGTCATCAACATAAATTTAAACAATAAGAAAATTATTTTCAAAATGTTTAATAAACAATGTAGTATCAACCTTACCTTTAGTAAAATTATTTGAAATTAAGAAAGAACTAAGCCTCTCATACCAAGCCCTAGGGGCTTGTTTTAATCCATAGAGAGCCTTAGTTTAAACACATGATTGGGAAGAAGAGAATTTTCAAATCCGAGTGGTTGTTCAACATACACTTCTTCAGAAATAAAACCATTTAAGAAAGCACTTTTGGCATCCATTTGAAAAAACTTAAAATTATTACTACTAGCATAAGCAAGGAGCATCCTAATGGCTTCTAATCTTGCCACAGTAGCGAAGGTCTCTTCATAATCGATATCTTCTTCTTAGTTGAAACCTTTGGCCACTAGTCTAGCCTTGTTTCTAACCACGATACCGCATTCATCTTGCTTGTTTCTAAAGACCCATTTAGTACCAATAACTAAATGGTCACTAGGTCTAGGAACAAGCTTCTATACCTCATTCCTTTCAAATTTATTCAATTCTTTTTGCATTGCGATAACCCAAGAATCATCTTTCAAGGCATCATCAATGCACTTAGGTTTAATTTGAGAAAGAAAATTGGCATGGGCACAAAAATTTTTAAAAGAAGAATGAGTTTGAACCCCTTTTGATGTGTCTCCTATAATTAACTCCTTGGGATGGGCATCTACATACTTCCATTCCTTAGGTAAGGAAATTTGGAAAAAAGAAGCATCCAAGATGCTATTTTGAGGAGAGGGTTTATTTAAATTCAAACCATTAAAACCAAAATCATCATCAAAATCTTTTTTCTTAAATTCTAAAATTTCATTAAAAACTATATGAATAGACTCTTCTATAACTAATGTTCTTTTGTTAAAAACACGAAAAGCTTTAGAAACGGAAGAGTAACCAAGAAAGATGCTTTCATCGGATCTAGCATCAAATTTTCCTAAAGCATCCGTTTCATTTAAAATAAAGTATTTCCAATCAAAAACTTTAAAATAAGAAACAATAGGTTTTTTGTTATTCCATAATTCATAAGGAGTCTTGGATAGAGATGGTCTTACTAGAACCCTATTCATAATATAATAAGCCATATTAACAGCTTCGGCCCAAAAGTATTTGGGTAAACTATATTCATTTAACATGGTTCTTGTCATTTCTTGTAAATTTCTATTCTTTCTTTCTATTACTCCATTTTGTTGAGGATTTCTTAGAGTAGAGAAGTTGTGGTTATACCCATTAGATTCATAAAAATTTTGAAAGTGATGGTTTTGGAATTTTCCACTATGATCACTACGAATCGATGAAATCATGAAACCCTTTTCGTTTTGAGTAAGTTTACAAAATTTAAAAAAATATTTAAAGAAATCACTTTTGTAAACTAAGAAATAGGTCTAAGTATATCTACTATAGTCATCTACAATGACAAATATATATTTGCTACCTCCTAGACTTGTTGTGTCGATTGGTCCAAATAAATCCATATGGATCAATTGTAATGGTCTAGAAGTGTTTATTTGATTCTTTGATTTGAAGTTAGTTTTTATTTGTTTTCCTAGTTGACATGCATCACATACTTTGTCCTTGACAAACTTGATATTTGGAATTCCTTGTACTAGTTCTTTAAGAGAAATTTTAGATATTAGTTTCATACTTGCATGGCCTAATCTCCTATGCCAAAGCCAAGCATCATCATTTAGAATAGAGAAGCACATTTCATTACTAAGTTTTTCAATATTAATGGTGTAAATATTATTTTGTTTTAACGTAATCATAGATATGTTGTTGTTTGGTTTTTCAATGATGCAAGCATTAGATTCAAATCTAACAATATAACCTTTATCGCATAATTGACTAATGCTCTAAAGATTATGTTTTAATCCATCTACTAGTAATACATCATCAATTAAAAAACTTGATTTGTTACCTATGGTTCCCTTGCCAATGATTTTACCCTTGTTGTTGTCTCTTAAGGTGACATACCCTTCTTCTTTGCTAGTGAGCATAGAGAATTGAGATGAATCTCCGGTCATGTGCCTTGAGCATCCACTATCAAGATACCATCTCTTGCTCCTAGGTTGTGATGGTGAATGGTTCTACAAAAGAGGATAGTTTTTAGGTACCCATTTGATTTTGGGTGCCTCAAATATTGATCTACTAACTTTGTCATTTAGCATCAAATTATTTACGATTCCTTTAGGAATCCATATTAATTTATGTGGACTATTTTTCCTAAATGGATATTTCTAAATAACATATCCGAATTTATAACAAAAATTAAATTTTAAATAAGGTAAAACATGTAATGTGGGTCCTTTAATGAAGGTGGTAGGATTTCGGTGAGATCCACTCACAAATCCAATTCCACTTCTAATTCTGACGTGACCCTTGTTTGTAAGGATCATGTCCAAACCCTTGCTACCAACCTTAAACTTGTTTAGGGTCTCTTTAAGTAGCAAGTTCTCATTTTTGATTGCTTCTAAGTGTTCACACTTAGAGCATGGGGGTGAAGAAGTAGTTTGGAGACTATCTAACTTATCTTGTAATAAAGCATGCTCTTTCTTTAATAAATTTAACTTCTTACTAATAGTTCTACATTCATCAAATAATTCATAAAAAGCGATAGAAAGTTCATCAAAAGATAACTCTTCATTAAATAACTCACTAACCTCTTCTCCTAAAGCCATTAGCGCGAAGTTGGCCTCCTCTTTGTTGCTTGCTTCTTCATCCTCGGAGTCACTTGAGTCATCCCATGTAGCCTTCAATGCCTTCTTCTTCTTGAGTTGCTTTTTCTTGGCTTGAGGGCATTTATATTTGAAGTGTTCTGGCTTCTTGCATTCATAACATATGACTTGGTCTTTTTTTTGTTCAAGTTTGTTTTTGGTTTCATTTTTAAATTTACCCTTTTAATGAATTTTTTAAATTTTCTAGTTAAGAGTGCACTATCTTTATTAAAGTCCTCATCACTTGATGTTCCTTTCAAGTAGCCTTCTTGTGTTCTTAATGTTATATCCTTCCTATTCTTTTGAAGGGGGTTCTCAAGCTCTTCATGAGCATGACATATCATTTCATAGGTCATTAAAGACCCAATAAGTTCTTCGAGAGGAAAAGTTTTAAGATCCTTAGCCTCTTGAATGATCATAACTTTTGGATCCCAACTCTTTGGAAGGGATCTTAAAATTTTAGTTACAAGTTCAAAATTAGAAAAACCTTTACCAAGTGCTTTGAGTCCATTGATAACATCCGTGAAGTGGGTGTACATGTCTCCGATGGACTCAATTGGCTTCATTCGAAAAAGTTCATAGGAATGCACAAGAATATTGATTTTGGACTCTTTCACTCGGCTAGTGCCTTCATGAGTGATCTCAAGAATATGCCAAATATCAAAAGCCGATTCATAAATCGAAATGCAATTAAATTCATTTTTGTCGAGAGCACAAAACAAGGCATTCATAGCCTTTACGTTTAAAGCAAAAGTCTTCTTCTCTGATTTATTCTATTCACTCGTCGGAAGAGAAGATTTTTGAAAACCATTTTCGACAATGCTCCAAAGCTCAAAATCCATGGAAATAAGAAAAATCCTCATACGAGTCTTCCAATATGTGTGATCTAACCCATTGAACATAGGCAGACATGTAATGGAATAACCCTCTTGCATATCGGAATAAACTATCTCTCTTGGGTTTTAAATCAAATATGAGAGTGAACCTTACTCTGATACCAATTGTTAGGATCGGAGAGGCACTAAGAGGGGGGGTGAATTAGTGCAGCGGATTAAAACTCATAAGTTTGAAATCGATTTCATAAATAGCTAGTTCGTATGAAGATTTCAATTCGACGAAAGATGACTTAGTTAAAGTAGCTTGAGTAAAGGAGATAAAAACCGAATGATTTGCAGCTAAGTAGAGAAATGATTCAGAAATTTAAACACTCACACATTCAAGGAACACCATGATGTATAGTGGTTCGGTCAAATGACCTACATCCACTTCTGAAGCCTTCTTCGATGAGGCTCCCAACTTTCACTAGCAAGTCACTTTGAAGGGGAAGGATTAAATACCCTTCTTACAACCTTATTACAAGAGGTTCACACTCTTACAGATTTTTCAAAGAGAAAGAGGGAGGTGAACACTAGCTATCGAAAATAAGACTTTGTCAAAGCTTTTGCTCAATTTCTAACTCTCAAAAGGGTAGTCTTTCAGCTGAGAAAGGAGGGGTATTTATAGACCCCAAGAGGCTTCAAATTTGAATTCATTTTGGGTTTCTCAGTGTTGGCAGTGCCACCGCTTGTCAATTGTCAGACTGACAATGCATTGGGCGGTTCCACCGCCCAAGGCAACGGTGCCACCATCCAATCTCTCGGGTGCTAGGCAATGCCATTGCCCAGCCTGGGCGATGCCACCGCCCAGCTTGCTAGTCCTGGGCGGTGCCACCCCCCCAGCACATTTCAGCACATCGGTTTGGGCCTTAAACTCGGCCCAAACTAGTTCAAGACAAGGCCCAATGGGCCCCTACTTTGGGTTATAGGATTAACACCTAATCCTAACCCAAATTACATGCTTAACTACAAAATTGAAACATAATTCTAAGTGATTTAAACCGACATTCTTCAAGTCTTCTTCCGGTGAACTTTCTAGCGAAATTCCAATGGACTTCCGACACTCCTTTGGATTTCTTCCGGCGAACTCCCAACAAGCTTCCGGATTTCGTGGCAAGTTCAATGAGTCTTTGGCAAGCTTTTGAACCTTCTCGGTGATCTTCGTGAACCTCCAACGATTTTTCTAATGAACTTTCGAAACCTTCGGCAAGTCTCTGATTCTATCTTGGTTGGTTTTGGCAGCACTTTCGACGATCCTTCCAGTGACCTCTTGAACTCCTAGCAAACTTGACCTCGGTAATCGCTTTATGTTTTCATCCCATCGTAGTTAATCCTACACACTTATCTCGCCAATATGGATTAGAACAAATAATTCACCAATTGACTTTATCATTAAAATCCGAGATTCAACACCAACTAGGCCTGAATCAGGGCTATGTTGGGCTAGATGAAAGCACACACAGTGCCCGGATGCCACATCAGGCGATGGCACCGCTAGGTGGACGGTGGAATCGCTTGAAGGCTCAGTCTTCAAGATTGAGTCTGGGTGGTGGTACCACCCATTGATAGTGTGTCTGGGTGGTGGTACCGAACTTAGCTAGTTTCACCTAAGTTATGCGGCACCCTTGCGTGTCCGTCCGTAAAGGTCAGCCTCCTTAAAACCTTCTACGATCCCTTAGGACCTGCAAAAGAGAAGATGAGATAGAAAAAGTACTTTACACGGGATCCACAAGCAATCTTTTTAGCAAATACTTTATAGCTAATGTAAATTCCAACTATAGACATCACAAGCTCAGAACGGTTGTACAACAAAGGTATAAAATTAGTCCACTATAGACCAAAATCTAGTACAAGTGTTCACCTGATGTAAACTTTATGTACAAGCCTACAATGACCGCCAAACTCACTTAAATGGGGCTGTTAAGCTTTTGGCTAGCCCTTTATAAGCTTTACAAAGCTAGAACAAATCGAAAAGATACGGACATGCATAAGCATTACACTGAAAGTCGTTTATAATTTGTCTGTGACATTCTCCCCCACTTATTTCTTCGACATCCTCGTCAAAGCCTTTGCTGACACTGTAACTCCTTGCCTTTGTTGGATCTTCAATCTTCTGCTCCTACTGCGATATGCCACTCGGCTCTTAGTTGTTCTCTACTTGTTGTTGTTGATTTATCAAACTTTAATCCGTCATGCTGCTTCAACTCCCCAATGTCTCTAACCCTAGTGTAGGGTCGATAGAGTTGGATTGATCCTTGTTGGCTCTTGCAGATTCATCTGATGAAGGAAAAGACCATCCTTGATATATGTTAGTCTTCAAATTCTTCCTATCTCTTGAATTGGATAGATGCTTATTGGAGCTTTAATGAGTATTGCCTCACAAACTTTGAAGTTTTTTGGTCCTTTCTTCACAAAATTTTCCCATCAAATCTTCTTCCATTTAGTTGTCTCATCTAAGTAGGTTCGCATCACTTCCACTTTCGATTGGCATTCAGTTAGAAAATAAAGCGAACAATCTACTCTCAATAGCACTGATCACTATTAGTGAGGATTTGACAACTGTTGTCTTTCATTAGGTTCCTTCCAAGGGTCTTCGATTTTGTGTAGAGCTCCTTTGCTAGATAAATAAGAGAACTGAGGTACTCGATTTTGCCCATTCTCTTGAAAGTTGAGAAGGCAAAGTTTACTTAACTTTGCCTACCTCCTCAAGGTTGTACTCCATACATCAAGCTGGTTACTAGACTTCGCTTGCTCTTAGCTCACACTTCTGAAGCACTTGAAGTGTTTATAATCCTTACACTGAGTTAGCTACTGTGATTCACCTTCCCAATACCATTGAACTTCTGGAATGCAAGAAGTTATCACTCCAACTTGGAGCAAATCTCCGATAGATTTGGTCGCCTTTGGGATTGTACCACCTTCTCCATCATTTCTGCCACCTACTCCTCTGAGTAGCAAAGGTACAGCATTGCGCACTGCTTGCTTCGTTCCTTGGTCATGTACTCTTGTATCAACCTCAAGTCCTTCACTTACGACTATCTTGATGAGAAGTCTATTGACACCGATCTTATGAAGTTCCCTGGCCTCTGCCCTTCAGCCTTGTCTTAGTACTTGAAGTTTGCCTCTACATTCTTTACCCCCTTGGCCCATTTCATGACCAAGCGTTCTCCCTCTATGAGAGCAAGGGATCGATGACTCCACGGAAGTTCTACCTCTATGGTACTATAGCGTTGCCATACCCATGGCACTACTATCCGTTGTCTAGCATCTGCGTCCCTTCTTCAAAATCAGTAGATCTACCTCTACAGCACTGCGACACTCCTCTGAGTCCACCTTTATTCTAACCGATGCTCGATTTTGGGTAGCTGAGTCCCTCTAGACTCGTCATTGTTTCCTCGCCCTTTTTCAACCACTTGCTTCAATACCTTTGTGTTCTCTGAGCAGTTCCTCTTAGTCGATGGAAAGATATACGCAACTCCCATACATGGCCTCCGCCATCATATTGCAGCACCGCTTCTATTCTCCTTAGTTTAATTAGTCACAACGTTCACTTACTCGGCCTTGTCCTCTGACTTGCTAAGCTCCCTTAAGCGAATATGAGCTCTGAAGCAGTCCAACTCTTTAGTCACTCTGATCATCCTTCTGCATGATCCAGTCCCCCCTACTTCAATCAAGATAGTTACAACGAATCAACATCCTGTTGCCCGACACATCATTTTTTGACGTTGTTGAATCTCAGATTTTGATGATGAAGTCAATTGATCGATTATTTGATCTAATCCATATAATTGAGATAAGTGTGTAGGATTGACTATGATAGCAATGAAAACATAAAGTAAATTACCAAAGTCAAGTATGTTAGGAGTTTGAGAGTCCACCGGAAGTCTGAAAGATCATTAGAAGTATTGTCGGAACTAACCGAGAATGAATCGGGGACTTACCGAAGGTTTCAAAAGTTCACCAGAAGGTTCGTCAGAGGTTTACGGAGTTCACTAAGAAAGTTCGGATGGTGGCCAAAAGATTCGTCGAACTCACCAAAAGGTCTAGGAGGTTGTTGGAAGTCCGTCGGAAGATATCCGAGGGTGTGTCGGAAGTCCACTGGAAAGCTCGCTAGAAGAAGACTCAACATTGTCGGTTTTTAATTTGCTTAGAATATGTTTTCAATTTTATAGTTAGCATATAATTAGGGTTAGGATTAGGTGATAATCCTAATTAACACTAGTAGTGGCCAACTAGGCCTTAATTGAACTAAATTATGCCACAGATTCTGGGCGCATTCACTAGTGCTGACCATGTCTGGCGGTGGCACCGCTAGACTGGGTGGTGGCACCGCTCCTAGAATAGGTTCCCGGGTGGTCTGGGCGGTGGTACTACCCTAGGTTAGCGATGGTACTGCTGACAGTTATTACCTATCAACGGTGGTACCGCCTGACAAGCGGTGGTACCGCCTGACAAGCGGTGGTACCACCCCTCCATAGAGTCTGAGGACCCTGTTAGGTGGTAGTATTGTCAAACTGGGCAGTAGTACCACCTAGTACACTGACAAAGCAGGGTCAATTGTCTGTGGTACCGCTAGTGCCAAGCGATGGTACCATCAATACTTGAAAATCAAGGATGTGACTCTTGTTGGCTCCAAACCTAAAACAAATAGAGTCTATAAATACCCCTTACTTCTCAACTGGCTAAGCACATTGAGAAGTGATAAAAAACTGAGTCAAAGCTATAGCAAAATTACTTTCGATAAGCTTGAGTGTTCACCTCCCAAGTTTTAATTTGTCAAAATTCTGTAAGAGTGTGAACCACTTATAAAAGTTTATAGGAGAGGTGCTTGGTCCTTCCCCTTCAAAAAGAGTTGATAGTGGAAGTTGGGAACCTCATCGGAGGAGATTTCAGAAGTGGACGTAGGTTATTTGATTGAACCACTATGCATCGCTGCGTACTTCTCTTGATGTATGAGTTTTTAACTTACTACATTTTAATATTTACTTAGCTATGATCTCTTGATCTCCTCCTCTCTACTTTCTATAGCATTCACTTGAATCACCTTGCTGAAATCATTTTTGTCGGATCAAAATTTCTTGACGAACAACCTTTTCCGAAGTCGATTTCAAAATTATGATTTTTATCTATTGCACTAATTCACCTCCCCCTCCCTTAGTGCCACTCATATCCTAACAATTGGTATCAGAGCTCGATTACTCTCATTTGGTTTAAAACCCAAGAGAGATGTCATATTCCGACATGCAAAAGGGTTATTCAATTACACGCCCGCCCATGTTTAATGGGTTGGATTACACATATTGGAAGACTCGTATGAAGATTTTTCTTATTTTCATGGATTTTGAACTTTGAAATATTATTGAAAATGGATTTTAAAGATCTTATCTTCTAATGAATAAATGGAATGAATCGGAGAAGAAGATTTTTGCTCTTAATGCAAAGGCTATGAATGTCTTGTTTTGCGCACTTGATAAAAATGAGTTTATTTGTGTTTCAATTTGTGAATTGGCTTTTGATATTTGGCATACTCTTGAAATCACTTATGAAAGTACTAGCCAAGTGAAAGAGTCCAAAATCAATCTTTTGGTCCATTCTTATGAATTATTTCGGATGAAACTAAATGAGTCCATCGGAGACATGTACACCCGTTTCACGGATGTCGTCAATGGACTCAAAGCACTTGGTATAGGTTTTTTTAATTTTAAACTTGTAACTAAAATTTTAAGATTCCTTCCAAAGAGTTGGGCTCCAAAAGTTATGGCCATTCAAGAGGCCAAGTACCTAAAAAATTTTCTACTCGAAGAACTCATTGGGTCTTTGATGACCTACGAAATGACATGTCATGCTCATGATGAGCTCGAGAATCCTCTTCCAAAGAACATGAAGGATATGACATTGAGAACACAAGAAGATCACTTGAAAGAATCTTCAAGTGATGAGGACCTCGATGATGAACTTACACTCTTAACTTGGAAATTCAAAAAAATTATAAGAAAGAATAAATTCAAAAATGAAACTAAAAATAAACTTGAACCTAAAAGAGAACAAGTAATATGTTACGAATATAAGAAGCCGGGGCACTTCAAAAATGAATGCCCCCAGCCAAGAAGAAGCAACCAAGGAGGAAGAAGGCTCTAAAGGCAACATGGAATAACTTAAGTGGCTCTGAAGATGAAGAAGCAAATAATAAGGAGGAGGCCAACTTCGCATTGATGGCTTTGGGAGAAGAGGTATGTGAGTTATTTTATAAAAATTTAACTTTTGACGAACTTTCAATTGCTTTTCATGAATTATTTGATGTGTAGAGCTATTAGTAAAAGGTTAAATTTATTAAAAAAACGAGCATGCTATCTTACTAGATAAACTTGAAAGTCTTGAAATTAATACTCCCTCTTTATCTCTATGCTCTAATTATGAACACTTAGAGGTAATAAAAAAGGAGAACTTACTACTTAAAGAGACCTTAAATAAGTTTAAGGTCAGTAGCAAGGGCTTGGACTTGATCCTTACAAACAAGGGTCACATCAGAAAAAGAAGTGAAATTGGATTTGTGAGTGGATCTCACCATACTCTAACCACCTTCGTTAAAGGACCCATACTATATGTATCATCTCATTTAAAATGTAATTTTTATTATAAATCCAGACATATTATTTACAAATATACGTATAAGAAACTTAACCCACATAAGTTGATATGGGTTCCTAAAGAAACTATAAGGAACTCAATATTTGAGGCACCCAAGTTTAAATGGGTACCAAAAAATCATCCTCTTTTGTAGACATATTCACCAACACAAGCTAGGAGCAAGAGATGGTACCATGATAGTAGATGCTTAAGACATATAACCGGAGATCCATGTCAATTCTCTAAGCTCACTAGCCAAGACGAAGGATATGTCATATTCGGAGACAACAATAAGGGTAAAATCATTGGCAAGAGAACTATAGGCAACAAATTAAGCTTTTTAATTAATTATGTGTTATTGGTAGATGGCTTAAAGCATAATCTTTTGAGTATTAATCAATTATGTGATAAAGGATACATTGTGAAATTTGAATCTAATGCTTGCATTATTGAAAAACTACACAACACATCTATGATTGCACTAAAACAAAATAATGTCTACACCATCAACATTGATGATCTTAGTAATGAAATGAGTTTTTCAATTTTGAATGATGATGCTTGGCTTTGGCATAGGAGATTAGGTCATGCTAGCATGAAACTAATTTCTCAAATCATATCTAAAAAACTTATAAGAGGTATTCCCAACATTAAGTTCATTAAAGACAAAGTGTGTGATGCTTGTCAACTAGGAAAACAAATAAAAAGTAGCTTCAAACCAAAGAATCAAATAAGCACCTCTAGACCATTGCAATTGATCCATATGGATTTATTCAAATCAATTGACACAATGAGCCTAGGAGGTAGCAAATATGCATTTGTAATTGTAAATGACTATAGTAGATACACTTGGACCTATTTCTTGGCTCACAAAAGTGATTGCTTTAAATGTTTGTCTAAATTTTATAAACTTATTCAAAACAAAAAGGGTTTTATGATTACATCAATTCATAGTGATCATGGTGGTGAATTTCAAAATCATAACTTCCAAAATTTTTACGAATCTAATAGATATTACCATAATTTCTCTACTCCAAGGAATCCTCAACAAAATGGAGTAGTATAAAGAAAGAATAGGAGTTTACAAGAAATGATAAAAACCATGTTAAATGAACATAGTTTACTCAAATACTTTGGGTCAAAGCCGTTAATATGGCTTGCTATGTCATGAATAGGGTTCTAATAAGATCATCTCTATCCAAAACTTCTAATGAATTATGGAATAACAAGAAGCCAAACATTTTTTACTTTAAAGTTTTCAGTTGTAAATTCTTTATCTTGAATGGAAAGGATGCCTTGGGAAAATTTGATGCAAAATCCAATGAAGGCATCTTTCTTGGTTACTCTTCCATTTCTAAAGCTTTTTATGTTTTTAACAAAAGAACCTTAGTAAGAGTCTATTCATATTATTTTTAATGAAGTTTTCAAATTTAAGAAAAATGGCTTTGCTGATGATCTTGATTTTGATGGTTTAAATTTGAATAAAATCTCTCCTCAAAATAGTAACTTGGATACATCTTCTTCCTAAATTTCCTTATCTAAGGAATGAAAGATGTAGATGCCCATCCAAAGGAGCTAATTATAGGAGATACATCAAAAGGAGTTCAAACTTGTTCTTCTTTTATGAATTTTTGTGCAAATGCTGCCTTTCTTAAATTGAACCTAAGTACATTGACGCAGCCTTAAAAGATGATTCTTGGGTTATCACAATGCAAGAGGAATTGAACCAATTTGAGAGAAATAAGGTATAGAAGCTTGTTTCTAGACCTAGTGACCATTTAGTTATAGGTACTAAATGGGTTTTTCGAAGCAAGCAAGATGAATTTGGTATCATGGTTAGAAACAAGGCTAGATTAGTAGCCAAGGGTTTCAACCAAGAAGAAGGTATCGATTACGAAGAGACCTTTGCTCCCGTGACAAGATTAGAAGCTATTAGGATGCTCCTTGCCTATGCTAGTAGTAATAATTTTAAGTTGTTTCAAATTGATGTCCAAAGTATTTTCTTAAATGGTTTTATTTCTGAAAAAGTGTTTGTTGAACAACTACCCAGTTTTAAAAACTCTCTTTTTCCTAATCATGTGTTTAAATTAACTAAGGCTCTCTATGGGATAAAACAAGCCCCAAGGGCTTGGTATGAGAGACTTAGCTCATTTCTAATTTTAAATAATTTTACTCAAGGCAAGGTTGATATTACATTATTTGTTAAACATTTTAAAAATAATTTTCTTATTGTTCAAATTGATGTTGATGACATTATCTTCGGTTCTACTAATAATTCACTATTTGAATCATTTGCCAAGTGTATGAGTCATGAATTTGAAATGAGTCTAATGGGTGAACTAACCTTCTTTTTAGGATTATAAATTAATTAATCTAAATATACATTAGAATTATTAAAATGATTTAACATGGATGGTTCAAAAGCCATAAATACTCCTATGAGAAATTCAACTAAGTTAGACATGGATGAAAGTGGAGAAAATTTTGATCAAAAAATATATAGGGGAATGATAGGTAGTTTACTTTACCTCACCGTAACTAGACTGGATATTATGTTTAATATAAGACTTTATGCAAGATTTCAAGCTAATCCTATATTATCTCACCTTAAAGCTATTAAAAGAATCCTTAGATATCTTAAGGGAACTTCTAATCTAGGATTATGGTATCCAAAATCCGAAGACCTTGATTTAAAAGCCTATGTGGATGCGAATTTTGGCAGATGTAGAATAAATAGAAAAAGCACATCTAGAATATGCTAATTTTTAGGTCATGCACTTGTTTCTTGGACTTCCAAGAAATAAAACTCTGTTGTACTATCTATGGCCGAAGCCAAGTATATAGCCGCAAGTGCATGTTGTGCACAAGTTATTTGGATGAAAAATACTTTAGAAGACTATAGAATTCAATTAAAGAATATTCCCACAAAATGTGATAACACAAGTGCTATTTGTTTAACCAAAAATCTCATTCAACACTCTAGAATTAAGTATATTGATATTAGGCATCACTTTATATAAGATCATATTAATAATATTATTATTATTCTAGAATTTATTGATACAAAATACCAATTAGTGGACATCTTCACAAAACCTTTAAAAGGGAATTTGACTTCATTAGAAGAGAATTAGGCATGCTAAATTGTCCTAATACATGAGGGTATTATATGTTTCTTTTCTGAAATTTTTTAACTTTTGTTTTCATGAACTCATTTTGATATTATCTTTTCAGATTTCGGATGACATCTTTTCAATATCATATTTTTGAATGAAAGTCTCATTTTTATCCTTCTCCGATCTTGCATTGATACTCCTCTTTCATCATTTAATGTTGTTGATTTTTAAATTAAAATCATGCCCTCTTAATGACTTGGTAAAATTGGTTTTATACTCCCTCTACCTCTATTGGGATGAATAAATGGTTCTCTTGATTTATTTTATCCACTCTTATGTATTATTTGAAGTTTGATGATTTTGTCTTCTTGTCTCATGCAACTATACATACATTAATATCATGATCTTTGCATAAAGAAAAAGATCTCAAGTTTTTATACTCTCTTCGAACTTCATTCATGCAAATTTGATAAACTCTTAACTCTTGTGCTAATTTCTACATCTTGAGCCTTTATGACTTGATTGTTTATCTTCCATCTTATGAGTTCTAATGAGAATGCCAAGTTGAATCTTTTATAAAATTTTTACGATAATGTGCTCCACTCCATAAATTTGTAATGGAAATGCCAAATTGAACATTTAAAGTATGAAACCTTCGTCATGACTCTTTCATGAATTTTGAGCTTAGTATGAAAACTTCATCTCTCTTCTTTAACTTCATGAGCTCTTGATGAAATATTTGATGAATGCCTTGGCTTCAATGATGTATCTTTTTCACTTTACGATTTTTCAACTTAAAGTTTCAAATTGGCTCTTGAACCTTTCATTTATATCCTTGAATGAAATCTTATAGTTCTTATTATGAGTTTTATCGATTTCATCTCTTTTCTAGTTTCATTTGGTAGAAAAAATTCCTGAATAAATCTTTATTGACTTCAATGATTCAATTCAAGAATTATTATACAAAATTAACTCTTAATACTGAATTTTTCATGATATCTTAGAAAATTTTATGAACTTTGGCTTTAATGATCTATCTTACAATTTTATTGGCCCCAATTTTCAAAAAGAATGATCAAATTACTCTTTGGTATTCTTTTCTTTTTGCCATTTTTACCAAGGCCTATTCCTTTTTTTGTGATGACAAAGGGGGTGAAGAATATGGCAAGATAAATTGATGACTTGATTGATGGAATAATAAATGCCTTGTATGTATCATGTATCACAATGTATTGCAATTGCTTTGTATCGAAAACTGATTGCTATCCTTAAAAGCACCGCAATATATCGTAATATGAAACGTATCACAATTAGAATGTATTACATGCATCACAAATGGTTCATACATGCTTTACATGTTAATTTTGTAAAATCGTTATCATATCATGTTTAAATTTGGTATCATTCATTGATATGATAAGTTTTCATCTTAGTAAATGATGTATCGTAAAATGATATCATGCTTTGCATTTGTGTAATTTTATTTTGATATCATTTGATCCTTGTTTCATTTCAAAATTAAAATTGGTATCATTTGTCGAAGTAATAAATGTCTATCATCATTAAACTTAAAAAATGAGTGTCATGTCTTGACATCGTTTTCAGAATATGAAAAATACGAAGTCTCATATTTATGATGAAAAGATCATGCTTGCTAGGCATGATGGTAAGTTCAACGAATGCAACTTATCAGTTTTGGCTTGAATTCAAGGAGATTGAATTCAAGTGTTTCCCTTCTCATAATATGGCATATAGATAAGGGGAGTTAAGGTTAACTCCACCATCAATTGATTTTCATCATCAAAAAAGGGGAGATTGTTGAATCTCGGATTTTGATGATGAAGTCAATTGATAGGTTATTTGATCTAATCCATATTATTGAGATAAGTGTGTAGGATTGACTATGACAGCAATGAAGACATAAAGCAAATTACCGGAGTCATGTATGTTGGGAGTTCGAGAGTCCACTAGAAGTATGAAGGATTGTCGGAAGTACTATCGGAACTAGCCGAGAATGAATCAGAGACTTGCCGAAGGTTTCAGAAGTTTGCTAGAAGGTTCGTCGGAGGTTTGTGGAGTTCACCAAGAAAGTTGAGAAGGTGCCCAAAAGATTATCGAACTCACCATAAAGTTCGGGAGGCTGTTGGAAGTCCGTCGGAAGATATCTAAGGGTGTGTCGGAAGTCCATCGAAAGTTCGCCGGAAAGCTCACAGGAAGAAGACTTAACGTTGTCGATTTTTAATTTGCTTGGAATATATTTTTAATTTTGTAGTTAACATGTAATTAGGGTGAGGATTATGTGATAATCCTAATTAACCCTAGTAGGGGCCAACTAGGCCTTAATTGAATTGAATTGGGCCAGATTCAAGGCCCATTCACTAGTGCTGACCATGTCTAGTGGTGGCACCACCCCAGGAACAGGTACCCAGGTGATCTGGGCGGTGGTACCGCCCTCGATGGATAGTAGTACCATTGATAGTTATTACTTATCAGCTGTGGTACCGTCTCTCCACAGAGTCCGAGGACCCTGTCAAGCGGTAGTACTGCCAGACTTGGCAGTGGTACCACCCAGTACACTGATAGAGTAGGGTCAACTGGTAGTGGTATTGCTAGTGCCAAGCGGTGATACCTCCAATACCTAGAAATCTGGGATGTGACTCTTTTTGGCTCTAAACCTGAAATTAATAGATTCTATAAATACCCCTTACTTCTCAATTGGCTAAGCACATTGAGAAGTAAAAAAAAAAACTAAGTCAAAGCTGTCGTAAAATTACATTTGATAAGCTTGAGTGTTCACCTCCCAAGTTTTACTTTGTCAAAATTCTGTAAGAGTGTGAACCACTTATAAAAGTTTATAAGAGGGGTGCTTGGTCCTTCTCCTTAAAAAAGAGTTGATAGTGGAAGTTGGGAACCGCATCGAAGGAGATTTCGGAAGTAGACGTAGGTCATTTGACTGAACCACTATAGATCACTACGTACTTCTCTTGATGTGTGAGTTTTTAACTTACTGCATTTTAATCTTTACTTAGCTACGATCTCTCAATCTCCTCCTCTCTACTTTCTACAGCATTTACTCAAATCATCTTACTGAAATCATTTTCGTCGAATGGAAATTTCTTGATGAACAACCTTTTCCGAAGTCGATTTCAAAATTATGGTTTTTATTCTCTACACTAATTTACCCCCTTCCCCCCCCCTCTTAGTGTCGCTCAGATCCGAACAAGTGCTTCGTCCAGTTCTTTGGCACACCGTCCTCTCTTGCGGCCTATTGCCCAATCGACGGTTGACCTTCGTAACTCTGATTTCCTTAGTGCACCACCACTCTTCTCAGCCCGATGTCCAATATCTTTATCCGAAGCCTTCAGTCGATTATCGACCAGACCTTCGACTCGACACCCAATTTCCTGACGTAATTTTCTCTAGCGCAACACTGATTCATCCTATGTCAACTATCTAATTTTGATCGAGAGTAGACCTGCGTGACTTAAAATACAATTAGACAACAAAACATAATCAATTAGTTTCATAATCAAAATCCAAAATTTAACAAATACCTCACCCATTCCTGGGTTGAAGAGACAAGCACACAAACCTTGAAAGCAAGAAAATGTTGTAGAATTCTCTTTACAAATCCCTCCTCTAGCTCTCATTCGTTTTTAGCAAAAAAGAGAAGAGTGTGTGAGTGCTTGTAAGGGTTGTCTCCTAAGCCCGTTAGAAGGAGAAGGTGCTATAAGAGACTTTGTCTTCGCCCGTTGGAAGGAAGACATATAGTGGAAAGCCGATAGCCTCAAGTGAAGAGGAATCAAGAGTGGACGTTCGGTCCGATGACCAAACCACTATAAAATTAGGTTTGCATTTATTTTCTTACAATTTACATTTCTACAAACCACCTTACTTCCTCTACTTCTCCTTCTTATAATTGGCTTCAAGTTTAAAGCATCATTCCTTTCCAGATTTAATCAAAATGATCCTTTTCGTGCAAAACGAGATTTTTCAAAATCATTTAAATTACTGAATTTGTCGTACTTAACCGCTGCACTAATTCGCCGCCCCTCTTAGTACCGAACTGATCCTAATAGTTGGTATTGGAGCTCGGTATTTTTCATTTGGATTCACACCCAAGAGAAATGGCTCTTTTTGGATTTTAAGAGGATTTTTCGATCGTTCATCCTCCCTTCTTTAACGGGTCAGACTACACTTATTAGAAAACTCAAATGAGAGTTTTCTTGCTTTCTATGAATTTGGATTTATAGAACGTCGTTGAAAATAGATTTTAACTTCTCTCTAAATCGATAAATGAATGGTCAGATTTAGAGAGAAAATCTTTTTCTTTAATTGAAAGGCTATGAATGCCTTATTTTGTGTCTTAAAGAAAAATGAGTTTAATCAAATTTTATTATACAAAATGGCTTTTGATATTTGGCACATACTTGAAATCACGTATAAGGGAACTAGTTGAGTCAAAGACTCAAAAGTAAACCTCTTATTATATGATTTTGAGCTTTTCCGAATAGAACCAAGCTAGACTATCGGTGACATATACATCCGTTTCATGGATGTTGTCAATAGCTAAGAGCCCTTAGTAAATCTTTTTTGAATTTTGATCTCATAAACAATATTTTAAGATCTTTTTTAAAAAGGTGGGATCCAAAAGTAACCGCTATATAATAAGCTAAAAATTTGAATGATTTTCCATTGGAAGAACTAATTGGATTATTAATGACCTATGAGATGATATTCTTAGAACACAACAAACATGATGAACACATGAACTACATTCCAAAGAACAGGAAGGACTTGGAATTTCGAACTATTGAATATCACTTGAGAGAAAGCTCAAGTGATGAGGACCATATTGATGATGAACTTGAACTTCGAATACTAAAATTTAATAAGTTTATAAAACGAGAATCTAAAACTAAAAATGAACTTGAATGGAAGAAGAGGCTAAAGAAGAGGAAGGCACCCAAGGACGAATCAAGTGACGAAATGATAAAATGTACTTTGACGGCCTTCAACAACAAGATAAGGAACTCACCCACAATGCTTTTTCATTGTTATGAAATCACTTGATCTTATCATGAGAATGCTTGATTTAATTTGTAGGTAATAAAATATTATTTTTCAAAAATTATTATGCTTCTCTTTCTAGCATTTTTGAAAAATTAAAATTTTTTATCATGAAAATTATATGTTTTTATATTAAAGTTTCATGCATGTTATGATTTGAAATTTTGAATGATGCATGCAACATCATGAATGATAATTACATGATGTGTGATAATGCAATTCCATGCATATGATTTCCATATTAGTTTTCAGTTTCAATCTTGATGTATGGTTTTGACACAAAAATTAATATCATGATAATTGCATCTCATGTTTATACACCAAACAAGATTAAATCCAATGAATATTTATCTTGATGAATTCCGTATCGCTTTTCATAATAATATAATGAAAATGTAAAATCATGTGTATCTTGATGATTTGTTTTATGAAATTTATTTTTTGGTTTTAAATTTGATACACATCGTTTATACAAAAGAATTTAGCATGCTTACATGTAATCAAATCTACGTTGCTCCTAACAAATTTTCTAAATAAAAGATTTTGATGATAATTTTGGATTAATATGATGATACATTTCTTTATGAAATCAATTGCAAAACTAAAAGACTTAACACACATTGCTATCAATAAACTTTCCAAATGAAAGAAAAGTGGTCTTAATGATGCTTTCGGTTCTAAATGGGATGCTTGACATTTTCATAAAAATTTTAACATGCTCACCTTAATTGAAACACATAAAAAAAGAGGGAAGCAAAATGTATTATCATGATGAATCAAGTCTTTTGCTTAATGATACTCTATGTATTTTTTCTTAATCATTTTTATGACAAAATTTTTTAGATGATGTGTCATATTTTTAGTTTTGATGACAAAACGTGTGTTTTGATTTTATACATGATACACATATATGCATGCTATGAATCTCTTGAATTATGAAAGAAATTTTGATAATGGTTTGAATGTATGAATCGGTAATCTTTGTCCCTTATTTGATACATGAAATATCTTTATGATTAAATAATTCTTGAATGAGTTAAAAAGGATGGATATCCTAAAAATAAAAGAAATATCATTGGAATTAAAATGATGGTATCATGCTTGATGATCTTTTTGATGAAGTTTGTCTTTCGCACTTGAACATTGATACTTGTTATGATTTGCAAAAAAATTTGAACATTCCTATGTGAAACCAAATTGCGTGAAATGAAAATGCATTTTTGAATTCATTCCATGAATCTTGTGAATCTCATCATGATGAATATTTTAAAAATAAATGTGTGTATCATGTTTTTGGTCTTAATAATTTCTCTTGAAAGTTGCTTTTATTAAAAGACAAAGGCATGCTTATATGAAATACTTAAAAGAAAAATGTATTTTTCATCTATTCGAGATTAATGAATTCATGTTATTTTGTGAATCTCGTGAATTTCTTGAATGTAATTTTGATCATGAGTTTCAAGTTGACGAATTGATTCAAATAAAATGATACATTCAAATGAATCACTTATCGATATTTATGATTGTTATATATCTTTTTAAAATATCTTTCTAATGAGATTTTGACAACTTAAGATGTCTTTTGGAATTCATGACATAATATGATTGAATCATTGATTTATCTTCGTCATCATGAATTGACAATTGATGCTAAAGAAAATTTGTAAATCATGATCTTGATTTCTCAGACTTATAAACTTGAGATCTTCCTTATATGAATCAAGATTTCTTACAAGCATTCTCGTATGATTCTTTCACTTTACTAAAAAGATTTGTCAAATGAATCATGCTCTTCTTGACTTTTTCTTGATATCATAGAAATGATATGATTTCTTTGACTTGTATGCATCATGAAATGATTGAAATATTGATTGATGCAATTTTTTTTAAAAGTTTATATATCATTGTATTTCCTCCCTTCTTTTCGATATTGACTAAGGGAGAGAGAAAATATGCTAAGTTGAATGATAAATTGCAATTCAAGACTTGATTGTTATGATTGAAATATTTATACAAGTCTTCTTTAATACCTCTTTTGTCATAACTTGAAAATGAATGTAAAGAAAATTTTTGTATTATTGTATTCCTTCCTCCCTTCTTTTTGACAATGACAAAGGGGGATTTAGCTTGCTAGCTTGTGCATCACAAAAGAGAAAGATTGCTAACTTGTACATTTCAAGGAAGCAAAAAGTTGCTATTTAAACATCACAAAGAGAAGTAAGTTGCTATCTCAATAGAAGCAAAAAAATGTAAAACTTTGAAAATTTGTAAATCTTACACTTGCTATGCTTCTATGCTTGTATGTTATAATGAAAATTTAGCTTGCATGTTTAAAGTAAATTATACAATATTGCTAGCCCATTGCAAAAATTTGCTAAGGCAAAACTAAGTTGCACTTCTCAACTGAGAAGAAATAAGTGCTATCTTGCCTATCATGAGACATGAAGTGCAAATTTGCACATCTCAAGAAGCAAGTAAAAATTGCTATGCTTGAACTAAAAAACTTGTTATGATTGAATGTTGTTGATGGAAATCATCAATTTAGCAACCATACACCCCGATAGCTAAAGAGCTATGATACATATGGAATGCAAATTGACACCCTCCAACGAATTGAAAACAAGGCGGATCGTTCAAGAATGAAGTAAGGGAAACTATTCTAATTACTTATCAATAGAAAATTGATGAAATAACTAGAATAGACTTTGAATTCCCTTAAGACGCCACAAACTAACAAGTCTGATAAGTCAAAGGAAAAGCAAAGATTTGGTTTTGAACGCCACAAGCAGAAAAGCCTGATAAGTTCTAAAGTTCATGCAAGAACTTAAAAACAAAACACTCACCGGTGTTAAAGAATTGTTATACTTCCTCAAAATTGTCTGCCTTACATTGAGAGTAAACCTCATTTATATAGTATGAGGATAGTACAAAGGGAATGAATGCATTAAATAACATTCATATTTCTAATTCATGAATTTTGGTAAATATGGCTGAATGGACTTTTATTCTTTAAGATGAGGTCTTCAAATTTGTCCTTCTCTCTTCATGATCATGTTGACCATTTTAGGCTCTTCTTGCAACCATAGAATCTTGACTGAGTCTTGACTAGTTTGATCCTTCCAAATGTTTTCCAATAAACAGGTTAAGGCTTCTTTCATCATCTTAGCTTTAGCTCTCGTCATTGGTCCTCCATGAATAGTTAAAGGGTCTTTAATCGAATTATGATCAACTTGCTGGTTTATATCATTCCCCCTTTCCTGGAAAGGATTCGTCCTCGAATCATAGCCTCCATCACCGTGATTTTGTTAATCGCTCTACAATCAACACACATTCTCCAAGATCCATCCTTTTTAGGCACCAAAAGAACAGGAACTGCACATGGACTCATGCTTTCTCGCACATACCCCTTTTCCATAAGCTCACTGACTTGCTTTTGGATTTCCTTGGTCTCTTCTGGGTTGCATCTATATGCTGGCCTATTTGGTATGCTTGCACCTGGAATGAAATCAATTTGATGCTCAATTCCTCTAATTGGTGGCAAACCATTGGGAACTTCTTCGGGAAAGATATCCTCATTTTCCTGCAAAAGATTAACAATAACACTAGGCAAACTTTTGTCAGTTTTGTTAGAAGAAATCAATATGTCCTTGTACATAAGTACAAGTAAGGGCTGCCTCATGATTAAGGCCTTTTTTACATCACTCATTTTGGCATAAACACTCATTTTTCTTTCACTCAAGCCTTCCTTGTTTTCTCTCCCCTTGTGTTTTTCAATACTCTTATTTTTATCACTCATCTTATCTTTTTCTTTTTTCTCTCTTACTTGCTCCCTCCCAAATGTTTTGGTTAATGAAGACTCAAGCTCCTCATATTGTTGTTTTATGCGCATCTGGTCTTCAAGAATTGTCTTCGGAGGCAACGGTCCAAGTTGATATTTCTGTCCATCTATGATCAAGGAATAACGGTTCTTGAACCCATCATGTGTTACCCTACGATCATATTGCCATGGTCTCCCCAACAACATGTGACTAGCATACATAGGTACCACATCACACCAAACTTCATCCTCATATCTACCAATTGAAAAATGAATTAACACTTGCTGATTTACCTTTACTACACCACTATCATTCAACCATTGCAAATTGTACGGTTTTGGATGTTTGATAGTAGGCAATTTCAGTTTCTCCACGAGCAAGGTACTTGCCACATTGGTACAACTTCCACTATCAACAATCACATTGCACAACTTGTTAGCAATCAAACAATGAGTATGAAACAAATTTTCACGTTGTTCACCATGTTCATCATTTTTACTTTGTAAACTAAGTGTGCGTTGAATAACCAAAATTTCACCTTTAGCATACTCTACGTCACTAGTATCCTCCGAATGTCATCATCATCCTCTCTTTCACTTTCAGATTCTATATTCCCATCTCTTAGAATCATAACTCTCTTATTAGGACATTCACGTGCTATATGTCCATGCCCAAGGCATTTAAAACACTTAATACCTCTACTTTGATTAGGTTGATTCTCACCTTTACCCTTGCTGCCAAATTCATTTTTTCCTTTAATTCCATCAATTTTAGGCTTAACAATGGGTTTATCATCCTTTTTACTCCAATTCGGTTTCCAAGATGAAGAAGAACCCGAATAAGGTTTTGAATCATACCTTGTGCCTTTTCTTTTGAGTTGTATCTCAATCTTCATGGCCATATTCACCATATCATCAATCTCCACATAATGCTGTAATTCCACAAGATCACCAATGTTCTTGTTTAATCCACTTAGGAATCGAGCCATTGTAGCCTCACGGTCTTCCTCCACATTAGCCTTTATCATGGCTATCTCCATCTCCTTGTGATATTCATCAACGCTCATGGAACCTTGTGTCAAAGTTTGCAGTCGTTGATGCAAATCCCGATAGTAATGACTTGGGACGAATCTCCTCCTCATGATTTGTTTCATCTCTATCCAAGTCTCTACGGGCCTTTCACCATTTCTACGCTTGTCTTTACATAATTGATCCCACCAAATTATAGCATAATCACAAAATTCAACAGCAGCTAATTTTACCTTTTTCTCTTCGGAGTAGTTGTGACATTCAAAGATTAGCTCCACTTTTCGTTCCCACTCCAAATAAGTATCTGGATTATTCTTTCCTTGAAAAGAAGGAATTTTCATTTTGATGCTGCCTATGTTTCTGTCCACACCATCAAAACGTCCTCTCCTAATTTGTCTCGTAGGATTAACATTTTGACCAATTAGAGTGACTTGGTCATCGTCGAGGTCATCTCTATCATTATATTCATCATGGACGAACGCTGATTGTCTCCTACGTCGTGGTTCACCTTCCAATCTATTAATTACATTATCATGCCTTTCTAGATGATCTCTTACATCTCCTATCACTTTGAACATATGTTCAAATTGTTGTTGCATTGCTTGAAGCAAAAGATCATTTGATGAAGAACTCGCTTCCTTTTCTTTAGACATATTTGCAACCTGAAAAACAAAATTAGAATAGCCTCACCAACACTCTCTCACGTGTTTCACTGAAGATTTGATTCACTCCACTCGTATTTTCACACAATGTTTGGCTTTTTTTTTCTCGATATTGATCTCACTACTCTTGCCTTTTACCTCTTGTTTTGTTCTTTGAGTTCTTAGATTAACTAAGAAACTTAAACAAACAATTCAGATTGTGGCAATTCAAGGGTATTGGAATTGGATATAAAAGTAAAATAATGTAAGCCAAGTTTAAAGGTGTGAGTAATACACTTCAATAATAGGCAAAGATTAGAATTCAAGTATCAAATGAATAAACAAAATTTTCTGGAATGAAAAAAATTTCAGACCAGAAACAAGAATTCAAAATTATGAAGATAGAATTTTGTAATTTTCAAGAAGTCCCTGAATTCACAAATTTTTTTTTTAATTTCGATCTCTTTCTATCTTTCTTTTTTTTTTGACCTTTGATCTTCTTCTCCCTTTTCTTTTCTTTGATCTTGATTTCCTCTCCTTTTTTTTTTACTTTTGATTTTCTCTCTCTTTTTTGACGATAAAGTGAGGGGAAAACACAAATAAACAGTAATTGCACAAGAAACACAGCAATAAGGAGGAAGGAAGAATAGCAATTATGAATATCGTGATAAAAGAAGAATAAGAGAACAGGGAAAAGTGAAAAGATAATAGATAAGCAAACCTCAAACTTGAGCCGTGCTCTGATACCAAATGATGGAAATCATCAATTTAGCAACCATACACCCCGATAGCTAAAGAGCTATGATACATATGGAATGCAAATTGACACCCTCCAACGAATTGAAAACAAGGCGGATCGTTCAAGAATTAAGTAAGGGAAACTATTCTAATTACTTATCAATAGAAAATTGATGAAATAACTAGAATAGACTTTGAATTCCCTTAAGACGCCACAAACTAACAAGTCTGATAAGTCAAAGGAAAAGCAAAGATTTGGTTTTGAACGCCACAAGCAGAAAAGCTTGATAAGTTCCAAAGTTCATGCAAGAACTTAAAAACAAAACACTCACCAGTGTTGAAGGATGATTATACTTCGCAAATTTATCTTCTTACAATGGGAATCAGCCTTGTTTATATAGTACGAGGCAAGTATAAAGGGAATGAATATATTAAATGTATTAAATTACATTCATATTCCTAATTTTTGAATTTTGTCTAACATGACTGATTGGACTTTTATTCTTCAAGATGAGGTCTTCAAATTTATCTTTCTCTTCATGATCATGTTGACCATTTTAGATTTTTCTTGTAACCATTGAACCTTGACTGAGTCTTGACTAGTTTGATCCTTCCAAATATTTTCCAATAAACAGGTTAAGGCTTCTTTCATCATCTTAGCTTTAGCTCTCGTCATTGGTCCTCCATGAATAGTTAAAGGGTCTTTAATCGAATTATGATCAACTTGCTGGTTTATATCATTTTACTTATCAATAGAAAATTGATAAAATAACTTGAATAGCACTTTGAATTCCCTTAAGACGCCACAAACTAACAAGTCTGATAAGTCAAAGGAAAAGCAAAGATTTGGTTTGAACGCCACAAGCAGAAAAGCCTGATAAGTTCTAAAGTTCATGTAAGAACTTAAAAACAAAACACTCACCGGTGTTGAAGAATTGTTATCTTTCCAAATTGTCTGCCTTACACTGAGAGTCAACCTCATTTATATAGTATGAGGATAGTACAAAGGGAATGAATGCATTAAATAACATTCATATTCCTAATTCATGAATTTTGGTAAACATGGCTGAATGGACTTTTATTCTTCAAGATGAGGTCTTCAAATTTGTCCTTCTCTCTTCATGATCATGTTGACCATTTTAGGCTCTTCTTGCAACCATAGAATCTTGACTGAGTCTTGACTAGCTTGATCCTTCCAAATGTTTTCCAATAAACAGGTTAAGGCTTCTTTCATCATCTTAGCTTTAGCTCTCGTCATTGGTCCTCCATGAATAGTTAAAGGGTCTTTAATCGAATTATGATCAACTTGCTGGTTTATATCAGTTGTATATCTTGATAGCTAGTGTGTTGTAAAACTTGCATTTCTTTTAAACTAGCTATGATGCAACTTTTCTTTTTGTTGATGATAAATGGAGAGAAGTAGATTGATGGTTTCATACAATATATGTTGTATTGAATATTTTTTATTTGCATGATATTTTTTATGACATGTTTTTTGATACATGTTACTTGGATTTGTTGAAATCTAAGGGTTCTATCAATATGGCATATTGATAGGAGGAGTTTGGTTAAACTCCAGGAGTTAATGTTAACTCTGTCATCAATTAGTTGTTATCATCAAAAAAGGGGAGATTATTGAATCTCGGATTTTGATGATGAAACTAATTGAGTGTGATTTATGATGTAACTGCATTTTGAGTCACGTAGGTCTACTTTCGATTAGGATTAGATACTTTACGCAGGATGAATCGATGTTGCGCTAGAGAAAATCAAGTCAGGACATTGGACGTTGAGCCGGAGGTCTGGTCGACAATCAACAGAAGGCTTCGGACAAAGATATCGGGTATCGGACCAAGAAGAATGGAGTTATGCCAAGGAGATCGGGGTTGTAGAAGTCAACCACTGATTGGGCAATAGGCCGTAAGAGAGGATGATGTGCCGAAAACTGGACGAAGCACCGACCAATGATGTGCTGGTCAATAGGATGTTGATTCATTGTAATTATCTAGATCGAAGTAGGTTAAGGCTTAATTAGTATATAGGATTAACTACGATAGAGATGAAGATGTAAAGCAAAATGAAGTGCCGGAGTCAAGTACGATTGAATCATTGGGAGTTTGAGAGTTAGCTAGAATTCCGAAGATTCATCAAAGTGCTATCGGAATTAACCGAGAATGACTCGAGAACTTGACGAAGGGTTCATCAGAAGTTCACCGAAAAGACTCATCAGAGGTTCGCAGAGCTTGCCGAGAAATATTGGAGCTTGCCAAAGAAGACTCATTGAAACTCGCTAAGATTATCGTGAAGTCCAGGAGCCTACCGAGAGTCCGCCGAAAGATGTCCGAGAGTTCATCGGAAGTCTATCGAAAGTTCGCCGGAAGAAGCCTTGACATGTCAGATTTAGATTTGCTTAGAAAATATATTTAATTTTGTAGTTAGTATGTAATTAGAGTTAAGATTGGGAGGTAATCCTCTTAACCCAGATAGGGGCCAACTGGGCTCGAATCAGGGCTGTTTTGAGCCAGATGAAAGGCCCGCACAGTGCTCGGATGCCACATTAGGTGGTGGCATCGCTAGGTGGGTAGTGGAATTTCTTGAAGGCTCAGTCTTCAAGACTAAGTCTACTGGGCAGTGGTACCGCCCACTGATAGTGTGACTGGATGGTGGTACCGGCCAGTACACTGACAGTGGCAGTGTGCTAGGCAGTAGTATTGCCCAGCACTAGTGGTGGTACCGCCAAAACCTAGTAGACCTGGGATGGGATGGTTTTTGGCTCCAAGTTTGAATTCAATTAGAACCTATAAATATCTCTCTCATCCCTGGGTTGAAGAGACAAGCACACAAACCATGAAAGCAAAAAAACGCTATAGAATTCTCTTTAGAAATCCCTCCTCTAGTTCTTATTCAATTTTAGCATAAAAGAGAGGAGTGTGTAAGTGCTTGTAAGAGTTATCTCCTAAGCCCATCAAAAGGAGAAGGTGTTGTAAGAGACTTTATCTTCGCCCGTTGGAAGGAAGACACCTAGTGGAAAGCCAGCGACCTCAAGTGAAGAGGAATTAGGAGTGGACGTAGGTCGGATGACCGAACCACTATAAAATCAAGTTTGCATTGATCTTCTTGCAATTTACATTTCTACAAACCACCTTACTTCCTCTACTTCTCCTTCTTATAATCGGCTTCAAGTTTAGAGCATCATTCCTTTTTAGATTTAATCAAAATGATTCTTTTCGTATAAAATAGGATTTTCAAAAATTGTTTAAGTCATCGAATTTGTCATACTTAACCACTGCACTAATTTGTTGAAATATTAGATTTTGATGATGAAGTCAATTGATAGGTTATTTGATCTAATCTATATTATTGAGATAAGTGTGTAGGATTAACTATGATAGCAATGAAGACATAAAGCAAATTGTCGGAGTTAAGTACATTGGGAGTTCAAGAGTCCACCGGAAGTCCAAAGGATCATCGTAAGTGTTGTCAGAACTGGCCGAGAATGAATCGGCGACTTGTCGAAGGTTTCAAAAGTTCATCGGAAAAATCGTCAGAGGTTCGCGGAGCTTACCGAGAAAAGTTCGGAAGCTTGCCAAAAGATTCATCGAACTCGCCATAAACTCCGAAGGCTGGTGGGAGTCTACCGGAAGATATCCGAGGGTGTATCGGAAGTCCACCAGAAGTTCACCGAAAGCTCGCCGGAAGAAGAGTCAATATTGTCGGATTATAATTTGCTTAGAAATATGCCTTAATTTCATAGTTAGCATGTAATTACGATTAAGATTAGGTGTTAATCCTAATTAACCATAGTAGGGGCCAATTGGGCCTTAATTGGACTAAATTGGGCTGGATTTAAGGCACATTTAGCAGTTGCACTACCTCGAGAACTAGTTCCCAGGTGGTCTGGGCAGTGGTACCACCCCAGGTCAACAGTGGTACCACTGACAATTATTACCTGTTAGCGGTGGTACCGCTTGACAAGCGATGGTACCACCCCTCCATAGAGTCCAAGGACCCTATCAAGCAGTAGTATCATCAGACTAGACGATGGTATAGCCCAGTACACTAACAAAGTAAGGTCAACTGGCGATGGCATCACCAGTGCCAGGCGATGGTATCGCCAGTACCCCAAAATCCAAGATATGACTCTTTTTTACTCCAATTATGAAGACAATTGAGTCTGTAAATACCCTTTACTTCTCAGCTAGCTAAGCACATTGAGAAGTGATTAAAACTAAGTTAAAGCTATAGTAAAATTACATTCGATAGCTTGAGTGTTCATCTCCCAAGTCTCATTTGTAAAAAGTTCTGTAAGAAAGTGTGAACCACTTGTAAAAGTTTGTAAGAGGGGTGTTTAGTACTTCCCCTTCAAGAAGAATTGGTAATGGAAGTTGGGAACCTCATCGGAGGAGATTTTGAAAGCGGATGTAGGTCATTTGAATGAACCACTATACATTACTACATAGTTCTCTTGATGTGTGAGTTTTAAATTCCTGCATTTCAATCTTTACTTAGCTGCAATCTCTCGATCTCCTCCTCTCTACTTTTTGTCGTGTTCACTCGAATCACTTTGTTGAAATCAATTTCATCGAACCGAAACTTCTAAATGCATAACTCTTTCAAATCATTTTCAATTTATGATTTTTATCTATTGCACTAATTCACCCCCCCCCCCCCTTCTTAGTGCTATTCTAGATCCTAACATTTGTTATTAGAGCAAGGTTACTCTCATTTGGTTTAAAATCCAAGAGAGATGGTGTATTCCGACATGCAAGAGGGTCATTCAATTATACGTCCACCTATGTTTAATGGCATTGGATTACACCTATTGGAAGACTCATATGAAGAATTTTCTTATTTCCATGGATTTTGAACTTTGGAATATTTTTAAAATGGCTTTCAAAAATCTTCTCTTTCGATGAATGAATAGAATGAATCGGAGAAATAGGTTTTTGCTCTTAATGTAAAGGTTATGAATGCATTATTTTGCGCACTTGATAAAAATGGGTTTAATCGTGTTTCGATTTGTGAATTGGCTTTTGATATTTGGCATACTCTTGAAATCACTCATGAAGGCACTAGCTGAGTGAAAGAGTCCAAAATCAATATTTTGGTGTATTCTTATGAATTATTTCAGATGAAACCAAGTGAGTGTATCGAAGACATGTACACCCATTTCATAGATGTCGTTAATGGACTCAAAGCACTTAGAAAAGATTTTTCTAATTTTGAACTTGTAACTAAAATTTTAAAATCCCTTCATAAGAATTGGGATCCAAAAATTACGGCCATTCAAGAGGTCAAAGACCTAAAAATTTTCTTCTCGAAGAACTTATTGGGTCATTGAGGACCTACGAAATGACATGTCATGCTCATGATGAGCTTGAGAGCCCCCTTTCCAAAAAACAAGAAGGATATGGCATTAAGAATATAAGAAGACCACTTGAAAGAATCTTCAAGGGATGAGGACCTTGATGATGAACTTGCACTCTTAACTCAAAAATTCAAAAACTTTATAAGAAGGAATAAATTTAAAAATAATTCTAAAAATAAACTTGAACCCAAAAAGAAACAAGTAATATGCTATGAATGCAAGAAGCCGAGGCACTTCAAAAGTGATTGTCCCCAAGCCAAGAAGAAGCAACCGAGGAAGAAGGCTCTAAAGACAACATGGGATGACTCAAGTGGTTTCGAAGATGAAGAAGCAAGCAACAAAGAGGTGGTCAACTTTGTATATGAGTTATTTAATGAAGATTTAACTTTTGACAAACTTTTAATTACCTTTCATGAATTATTTGATGAGTGTAGAGCTATTAGTAAAAAGTTCAATTTATTGAAAAAAGAGCATGCTCTCTTTGTCGATAAACTTGATAGTCTTAAACTTGATACTCCCTCTCTACCTCTATGCTCTAAGTGTGAATACTTAAAGGCAATTAAGAAAGAGAACTTGCTACTTAAAGAGACCTTAAATAAGTTTAAGGTCGGTAGCAAGAGCTTGAACTTGATCATTCAAACAAGGGTCATGTCGGAAAAAAAAAGTGGAATTGGATTTGTGAGTATATCTCACCGAACTCCAACCACCTTTATTAAAAGACCTACACTATGTTGGGATCTAGAGCGGCACTAAGAGGGGTGGTGAATTAGTGCAGTAGTAAAAAACGATAAATTTTGACGATTTAAACACTTTCAAAACCTTCATACGATAAAAAGATATTTCGTTGAAAAGCATATCAAAAATACTTGAGCTTGAAAATGATTGTAAGAGGATAAAGAAGAAGTCAGATGATTACAGTAAAATAAAATGGTTTGTAACAATGTAAATGGCAATAAGTAAACATAAACTGATTTTTATAGTGGTTCGGTCATCCGACCTATGTCCACTCTTGATTCTTCTTCTCTTGAGGCCATCGACTTTTCACTATTTATCTTCCTTCTAACGGATGAAGACAAGCTCCCTTTTAGAGCGCTCTCTCCTTTTAATGGGCTTAGGAGGTAACTCTTATAAGCACTAACACACTCCTCTCTTAAATACAAGTGAAGACTAGAGGAGAGAAAGGATTTTAACAGAGTTTTCCTACTTTTTGGTTTAGTGTCCTTGCTACTTTAACCCAAGGTTGGGAGGGATTTTTATAGGCTCCAATTAGATTTAAACTTGGAGCCAAAAACCATCCCATACCGGGTCTACCGAGTTTTGACGGTACCACTGCTTGTCATTGGCAGTACCACCGCTAGTTTGACCCTGACACTAGTAGTACTACCGCTAGTTTGGTGGTACTACTGCCTGACACACTAACATGGTCAGTGTATTAGGTGGTACCATCGCCCAGGTACTCTATCACTAGGCGGTACCACCGCCTAGTACAACCTGGGGAGCTGGACCTGGGCGATGTCACCGCTCTAGTCTGGTGGTACCATCACTAGACAAGGTCCAGCACTTCTGGTTGGGCCTTAAACCTATCCTAAGCTAGCCCATTACTGGGCCTAATTGGCCCCTACCAGAGTTATAGGATTAACACATAATCCGAACCCTAATTATGTGCTAACTATAAAATTAAAGATATTTCCTAAGCTAATACAAAGTCTAGCTTATCAAGTCTTCCTCTAGCGAGCTTTCGATGAACTTTTAGCAGTCTTCCAATGAACCCTCGGATACCATTCTGCTGACTCCCGGCAAGCTCCTGGACTTTACGATGATCTTGGTGAGTTACGATGAGCTTCTTTGGCAAGCTCCGATCTTTCTCGGTGAGCTCCATGAACTTCCGATGAACCTTTTAGCAAACATTTAAAAACCCTTCAGCAAGCTCCCTACTCATTCTCGGCTAGTTCTGGTAGCACTCCCGATAAATCTTCAGACTTTCGTCGAACTCATAAACTCCTAATGATTTCATCGCACTTGACTCTAGCACTTTGTTTTGCTTTATGTCTTCATTATTATCATAGTTAATCTTGCACACTAAGTAAATCTTAACCCTACTTTGATCTAGATAATTATTACATGAATCAATATCTTATTGTCTGACACGTCATTGGTCAGCGCTTCATCCAGTTCTTTAATGCATCATCCTCTCTTGCTGCTTGTTGCCCAATCAGCAATTGACCTTCGCAACTCCGATCTCCTTGGTGCAACACCACTCTTCTTGGCCCAACGCCCGATGTCTAAAGCCGTCTACCAATTGTTGACTGGACCTCTGGCTAGACATCCAATATCCTAATGTGATTTTCTCCGGTGCAATGCTGATTCATCCTGTGTCAACTGTCTAATCTTGATCGAGTAGTTAAACAACTAAACACAACCAATTAGTTTTGTCATCAAAATCTGAGACTCAACAGTCTCCCCTTTTTTTATGATGACAACTAATTGATGACTGACGGAGTTAACCTTAACTCCTTAGAGTTTAACCAAACTCCCCCTATCAATATGCCATTGATAGAACACTTGGATTATCCCAAATCCAAGCAATATGTATCAAAATCATGTCAAAAAAAATATCATGCAAATATATAAAATATTCAATTAATGTTATATTACATGAGTTAATCAATCTGCTTCTCCCCTTATGTCATCAACAAAAAGGAGAAGTTGCATTATAGCTAGTATTAAGGATATGCAAGTTTTACAATCATACTAGCTATCAAGATATACAACATTCAATCATAGCAAGTTTTTAAGTTCAAGCATAGCAATTTTTACTTGTCACGATAGGCAAGATAGCACTTTTCTTCCTCTTAGAAATATGTAATCACTATAAAAATACAAATTAAATTTTCATTATAGCATACAAGCATAGAAGCATAGTAAGTGTAAGATTATAAATTTTTTAAGTTTTGCATTTTTTCTTCTTTTGAGATAGTAATTCTTTGTTTCTCTTTAGATTGCAAGATTGTAATTGTTGGTAGTGTTCATGAGAGCAAGTCTTTCATTTAAGTGTGCAAGCTAGCAATTCTTGCTCCTCCTTTGTCATTGTCAAAAAGAAGTGGAGTACAAATAGTCTTTTATATCAATGCTTTAATCATGATAAAATAATAAATTTACATCATGAATTTTCAAAATATCAAGTCATAAATTCAAGGGAGTCATAAATAAATCATGATATGAGAGAAATTGATGATAAGCAAGCAAGCAATAATGATAAGTAAGCTAGCATACTTTGCGATATGCAAGCTAGCTTCCTTTCAATTTTTCTCTTTTGCAACTAAGTTTTGCCTTTACAAGCTATCAACTTTTTGTTTGCAATGAGCTAGTAATTTTTGTAAAATTTACAACATTTTAAACATGCAAGCTCATGAGTTTAAAAAAAAAATGCAACTTTGCAATTTCTTTCTTCTCATTTTAAGAAATGTAAGTTTTGCCTTTTTGCAAATTCTAGCTAGCTATGTTTGCTTTCATTTGTAATGTGCAAGCTAGCAAACCCTTCTCCCCCTTTGTTAATGTCAAAAAGAAAGAATGACATGAATTTCTTCCTTTTTACATCATTTAGAAAATAGTGTCAATCAAAATCACATGATGCATACATGGCCAAGAAATCAAGTTTTTAGTAAGATCAAGATCAAAAGATATCATTCATAGTAAATATTCTTTTTAGCAAGATCAAGATCATGATTTTAAAACAAATTCTAAACATATTTTCTTTACATTCATTTTCAAGCCATAAAAAGAATAAATTAATGATTCAATCATTAAGCAAATTTCTTTTACATCAATTTTCAATCATCACATAAGGCATACAAGGCAAAAAAATCTTGTCATTACTATATCAAGAAAGACATGATATCAAGGCTCATGATTAATTTGAAAATAGATAGCATAAAGAGCAATTTGATTCGTACATGGGAATTCTCATCAAGATCACATTTCATAAGAAATTCCAAGTATCAAATATTGAGATATCAAGACTTGGATTGTTTTCTTTCTTTTTACAATAACTTTTCACATCATTTAAATTTGCATCAATCTTTAATTCATGACAATCAATATAAAAGAATTATGATAAAAACATATCAATATCAAAGATCAAGTCATGATTCATTATATCATCTCATTTGTAAAAAAATTATATGAGAACATGATTTATGCATGGAATTCTCATCAAGATCTCATTTAAAGATTCAAGTATCAAGATATCAAGATCACGAATTCATAAAAATTCAAGTATTGAATTCCAATAAATCAAAAGACAAGTTATATTTCATTTGAAGAATTTTCTTTTGATAAACGGAAGGAGTATGGTAAACGATCTTGATTTATAAGGAACTTCAAGTTATAATTGTCAAGATCATGATTTCAATAAAATTTTTTATTACAAAATAAAATCTTTTAGAGCTTGATTCAAGCATTACAAATATCTCAAAAAGTCATTATTCTAAGAGATTAAGAGAAGAGTCAAGAATCATTAACAAGTCTTATTCAAATTCATCATAAAGGATATCAAGAAGAGCAAAATTTATTTTCGATATTCAAACCATGACAAGTGATATATCAAACGTTTGTATTAATATTTCAATCATCGAGTCATGTGTAGAAATAAGTATTAAAACATAGAAGAAAAATCAAATTATGCATGCAATGTTTCAATATTCAAAACATATTTTCTCAAGTTGAATGTCGATAAGTCAAGAGAAAACAACTTATGATTCATTTGGATTTTTCTTCAATAACATGGGAGAATCATAGTATGAAGTAAGAGATTAAGCTATCAAGATTATGAAAGACTCAAGTTATCAAGATCACGATATAGATTAAGCTCATTCAAATCAATTTTGACAACTTGAAACCCATAATCAAATCAAAATTATTTTCGAGATTCATAACATGAATGAAGTTATTATCAACTTTTTAGAGATTACAAAATAATAAATAGATTTTTGATAAACACTTATTATCAAATCATCAATTTCACGATTCATTTAGAAGGTTCTCCTCTTTAGTAAATAAAAAGGAAATATAGGAGAACAAAATGAATTAAGGGAGATAGAACATGATTGAAACATGATTCATATTTAAAATATATCTTAAGTTGTAAATACGAATCAAGCAATTGTCAATTCCGAAATCATCATCAAAATCATATTTAAGAATTTCATGAGATTCTCAAAATATCATAAATAGATTCATTATTTGTCTTTTATCAAGAAATCAAAAACTTTGGAGATAGACAAATTTCAAGAATCATGCATTTCCCTTTTTATGATTAATTTCATATAAGCATGTTTTTGTTCTTTATATGCCAAATCAAAACAAGTATCAACATTTAAAATCAAAAGACAAACTTCGTCATAAAGATCATTAAGGCCAATATAACATGTCAATTATACGTCATCTTCAATTTTTCATGATAATATATTCTCCTTTTTATGTGTTTTATTTCATACAATCATGTTTAAATTTCTATACGAAAACCATTATCATATGAATTTGAAATACAAGTTTTGTCATCAAAACATATTAAACATGAACATCATGATCATGCATTTTTCTATTTTTGTGTTTTACTTTAAGTTGATTGATCTTGTATAAGCATGTTCACATTTTTACACAAAAGCCAAGCATTATATAAATTCGAAATCATTATCAAAGCCATGTTTCTTTCATTAAAAAAAAATGTTGATAGCAATGTGGGTTAGGTCTTTTAGTTTTACAATTTATTTCATAAAGACATGCATCATCGTACAAATTTTGTCAAAGCCATCAACACATTACTCCAAAATGTAGGATTTCAATTTTCAAATCCTCATGCATTATCAAGCATGATACCATAAAACATTCTCAAAAAAAACTTTTCATATGAAAGCCAAGCATTTACACATACATTTGTCCAAGACATAAGATTCGCTCATCATTCATAGTTTTAAAATGTAAAATCATCAAGATATATGTTCATTGATTTTATCTTGTTAAGGTGTACAAGCATGAGATGCAATTATCATGATAATTCATTAAGATTGAAAGCGAAAATCAATACAGAAATCATAAATATACATTCGATTTATCATGATATTTGATTTTTGTGTCAAAAACCATGCATCTTATTTTAAACTAAAAACAATATAAATCCATTAAGATACACATGCATGGATTAATCCTATTAGGTGCACACAAATCACACAAGTATTATTTTAATTTTTTTTAATACTAGAAAGAAAAGCATGATATAATTTTTAAAAATAATTTTTATTTTCTACCAACTAAACTAAGCAACTCATGAAAAGATCATGTAATTTCAAAACAATGTAACAACATTTTGGGTGAGTTACTTACATTGTAGTCGAAGGCCGTCAAAGCACATTTCGCCTCTTCTTTTCTTGATTCTTCTTTGTGAGCCTTCTTCTTCTTTGGCCTCGTTCTCCATTTAAGTTCATTTATATTTTTTAATTTTTATTTAATGAACTTTTTAAATTTAGTGTTCGAAGTATAACTTCATCATCGAGATTGTCCTCATCACTTGAGTCATCACTCAAGTGGTATTCTTTTGTCTAAAGTTTCAAATCCTTCATGTTCTTTGGAAGGTGGTTCATGTGTTCACCAAGTTCCAAGAGACTCATTTCATAGGTCATTAAAGACTCGATTAGTTCTTCAAGTGAATAAATGTTCAAGTCTTTAGACTCTTGAATAGTTGTTATTTTTGGATCCCAACTCTTTGGAAAAGATCTTAAAATCTTGTTAATGAGATCAAAACTTGAAAACTATTTACCAAGACTTTTCAAACTATTGACGATATTCGTAAAATGGGTGTATATGTCACCGATAGTCTCACTTGGTTTCTTTCAAAAAAAGCTCAAAATCATGCAACAAAATGTTAACTTTTGAGTTTTTAACTCTACTCATTCCTTCATGTGTGACTTCAAGTGTATGCCAAATATCAAAAGCCGTTTCACATGTAGAAATCTAATTAAACTCAATTTTATCTAGAGCGTAAAATAAGGTATTCATAGCCTTTGCATTTAATGAAAAAGATTCTCTCCAAATCCGACCATTCGTTCATCTATTTAGAAGGAAGTTGAAAGTCATTTTTCATGACATTCCATAAGTTTAAATATAGAGAAATCAAGAAAGCTCTTATTCAAGTTTTCCAATATGTGTAGTCTGATCTGCTAAAGAACGGAGGACGAACAATCGAAAAACCTTCTTAAAAGCCATGAAGAGACATTTCTCGTGGATGTGAATCCAAAAGAGAACTAACGAGGCTCTGATACCAATTATTAGGATTTAGAGTGACTCTAAGAGGGGGGGTGAATTAGTGCAGTGGTTAAGAACGATAAATTTTGGCGATTTAAACACTTTCGAAACCTTCATATGATAAAAGATATTTTGTTGAAAAGCGCATCGGAAATACTTGAGCTTGAAAGTGATTGTAAGAGAATAAAGAAGAAGCTAGATGATTACAATAAAATAAAATGGTTTGTAGCAATGTAAATGATAATAAGTAAATGCAAATCGATTTTTATAATGATTCGGCCATCCGACCTATGTCCACTCTTGATTCTTCTTCTCTTGAGGCCATCGGCTTTCCACTAGCTGTCTTCCTTCTAGCGAACGAAGATAAGCTCCCTTTTTTTATAGTACGCTCTCCTTTTAACGGGCTTAAGAGGTAACCCTTACAAGCACTAATACACTCCTCTCTTAAATACAAGTGAAGACTAGAGGAGAGAAAGGATTTTAACAGAGTTTTCCAACTTTTTGGTTCATTGTGCTTGCTACTTCAACCCAGGGTTGGGAGAGGTTTTTATATGCTCTAATTGGATTCAAACTTAGAGCCAAAAACCATCCCATTCTTGGTCTACTGGGTTCTGGCGATACCACCGCCTGTCACTGGTGGTACCACTGCCAATTTGACCCTAACACTAGCGATACTACCGCCAGTCTAGCGGTACCACCGCTTAACACATTGACATGGTCAGTGTACTAGGTGGTACCACCGCTCAGTCTGGGCGGTACCACCACTCAGTCTGGGCGGTACCACCACCCAGTACAACCTGGGGAACTGGACCTGGGTGGTGCCACCGCTAGATAAGGTCCAGCACTTCTGATTAGGACTTAAACCCGGCCTAAACCAGTCCATTATCAATCCCAATTGGCCCCTACCAGCGTTATAGGATTAACACTTAATCCTAACCCTAATTATATACTAACTATAAAATTAAAGACATTTCCTAAGCTAATACAAAGTTCGACTTATCAAATCTTCCACTAGCAAGCTTCCGACGAACTCTCGATGGTCTTCCGAAGAACCCTCGGACACCATTCTATGGACTTGCGGCAAGCTCTTGGACTTCACGACGATCTTGGTGTGTTTTGACAAGCTTGTTTGGCAAGCTCCAATCTTTCTCGGTAAGCTCCGCGAACATCTGACGAACCTTCTGGTGAACTTCTGAAAACCCTTCGGCAAGCTCCCTACTCATTCTCGGCTAGTTTCGACAGCACTCTCGATGAATCTTCGAACTTCCATCGAACTCTCGAACTCCCAACGATTTCATTGCACTTAACTCTGGCACTGTTTTTTCTTTTTAACTTCATTGTTATCATAGTTAATCCTGCACACTAAGTAAATCTTAACCCTACTTCGATCTAGACAATTATTACATGAATCAACATCTTGTTGCTCGGCACGTCATTGGTCGGCGCTTCGTCCAAGTCTTCGGCGCACTATCCTCACTTGTGGCCTGTTGCCCAATCAGTGGTTGACCTCCGCAACTCCAATCTCCTTGGTGCAACAACACTCTTCTTGGCCCGATGCCCGATGTCCGAAGCCTTTTGTCGATTATCGATCGGACCTCCAGCTCGACATCCAATATCCTGATGTGATTTTCTCTGATGCAACATTGATTCATCCTATGTCATTTGTCTAGTCCTGATCGAGTAGACCTACATCACTCAAAACGTAGTTAAACAACTAAACACAATCAACTAATTTCATCATCAAAATCCGAGACTCAACACACTACATATAATCTCACTTAAAATGTAACTTTTATTGTAAAACCGGACATATTGTTTACAAATGTTCGTTTAAGAAAGTTAGTAAACATAAATTTATATGGGTTCCTAAAGGAACCATAAATAATTCAATGCACAATGACAAGATTAGTAGATCAATTTTTGAGGCACCCAAGTTCAAATGGATACCTAAAAATCATCCTCTTTTGTATACACATTCACCCACACAAGCTAGGAGCAAGAGATGGTACCTTGATAGTGGATGCTCAAGGCACATGACCAGAGATCCATCACAATTCTCTAAGCTCATTAGCCAAGACGAAGGATATGTCACCTTCGAAGACAACAACAAGGATAAAATCACTAGTAAGGGAATCATAGGTAACAAATCAAGCTTTTTAATTGATGATGTGTTGTTGGTAGTTGGCTTAAAGCATAATCTTTTGAGCATTAGTCAATTGTGTGATAAAGGATATATGATAAAATTTGAATCTAATGCTTGCATAACAACACATCTATGATTGCACTAAAACAAAATAATGTCTACACCATCAACATTGATGATCTTAGCAATAAAATATACTTTTCGGCCTTGAATGATGATACTTGGCTTTGACATAGGAGATTAGGTCATGTTAGTATGAAACTAATCTCTCAAATCACATCTAAAGAACTTGTAAGAGGCATTCCCAATGTTAAGTTTATTAATGACAAAGTGTGTAATGCTTGTCAACTAGGAAAACAAATAAAAAGTAGTTTCAAACTAAAGAATCAAATAAACACCTCTAGACTATTGCAATTGATCCATATGGATTTATTTGGACTAATTGACACAACGAGCCTAGGTGGTAGCAAATATGTCTTTGTAATCATAGATGACTATAGTAGATACACTTAGACCTATTTCTTGGCTCATAAAAGTGATTACTTTAAATGTTTTTCTTAATTTTGTAATCTTGCTCAAAATGAAAAGGGTTTTATAATTTCATCAATTTGGAGTGATCACGGTGGTGAATTTCAAAACCGTGACTTCCAAAATTTTTATGAATTTAATGGATATAACCATAATTTCTCTACTCTGAGGAATCCTCAATAAAATGTAGTAGAAAGAAATAATAGAAATTTGTAAGAAATGGTAAGAACCATGTTGAATGAATATAGTTTATCCAAATACTTTTGGGCGGAAGCCGTTAAAACGACTTGCTATGTCATGAATTGGGTTCTAATAAGACCATCTCTCTCCAAAACTCCTTATGAAATATGGAATAACAAAAAATCAAATATTTCTTATTTTAAAGTTTTCGATTGCAAATGCTTTATTTTGAATGAAAAGGATGTCTTAGGAAAGTTTGATGCAAAATCTGATGAAGGCATCTTTCTTAGTTATGTTGAATCTCGGATTTTGATGATGAAGTCAATTGATAAATTATTTGATCTAATCCATATTATTGAGATAAGTGTGCATGATTAATTATAATAGCAGTGAAGACATAAAGCAAATAGTCGGAGTCAAGTACATTGAGATTTCGAGAGTTTGTCAGAAGTCCGAAGTATCGTCGGAAGTGCTATCGGAACTAGCCGAGAATGAATTAGGGACTTGCCGAAGGTTTCAGAAGTTAATCAAAAAAATCATCGGAGGTTCGCGGAGCTCATCGAGAAAGTTTGGAAGCTTGCCAAAAGATTCATCGAACTCTCCATAAAGTCCGGGAGGCTATTGGGAGTCCATCGGAAGATATCCGAGGGTGTGCCAGAAGTCCACCAAAAGATATCCGAAGGTGTGTCGGAAGTCCATATGAAGTTCGCCACAAGAAGACTCGACATTGCCGGATTAGAATTTACTTAGAATATGTTTTCAATTTTATAGTTAGCATAAAATTAGGGTTAGCATTATGTGATAATCCTAATTAAACCTAGGAGGGGCTAACTAGGCTTTAATTGGACTGAATTGGGCCGGATTTAGGCCTATTCAGCAGTGTTGGATCATGTCTAGTGATGGCACTGCCAGACTAGGGTGGTGGCCCCTCCACATAGTCCGAGAACCCTGTCAAGCGATAGTATCGCTAGACTGGGCAATGGTACCGCCTAGTATACTGACAGAGCAGGGTCAACTTGCAGTAGTACCGCTAGTATCAAAAAATCTAGGATGTGACTCATTTTGGCTCCAAACCTAAAGCCAATTGAGTCAATAAATACCCCTTACTTCTCAGCTAGCTAAATATATTGAGAAGTGATAGAAACTAAGTCACAGCTCTAAGCTTGAGTGTTCACCTCCTAAGTCTCATTTATAAAAGTTCTATAAGTGAGTGTGAACCACTTGTAAAATCTATAAGAGGGGTACTTGGTCCTTCTCCTTTAAGAAGAATTGATAGTGGAAGTTGGGAACCTCATCGGAGGAGGCTTCGGAAGTGGACGTAAGTCATTTGATTAAACTACTATACATCGCTACGTACTTCTCTTGATGTGTGAGCGTTAATTGTTGCATTTCAATCTTTACTTAAGCTGCAATCTCTTGATCCTCTACTCTCTACTTTCTATCGTATTCACTTGAATCACTTAGCTGAAATCACTTTCATCGAATTGAATCTTTTCAATACACAACTCTTTTCCGTAATCATTTTAAATTTATGATTTTTATCCGCTACATTAATTTACCCCCCCCCCCCACCCCCTCTTAGCGCTGCTCTAGATCCTAATAATTGGTATTAGAGCTTGGTCACTCTCATTTGGTTTAAAACCCAAGAGAGATGACATATTCCAGCATGCAAGAGGGTCATTCAATTGCACGTCCGCCTATATTTAATGGGTCAGATTACACCTATTGGAAGACTCGTATGAAGATTTTTCTTATTTTCATGGATTTTAAACTTTGGAATATTATTGAAAATGGATTTCAAAAATCCTCTCTTCCGATGAACGAATGAATCAGAGAAGGTTTTTACTCTCAATGCAAAGGCTGTGAATGCATTATTTTATGCACTTGATAAAAATGAGTTTAATAGTGTTTCGATTTGTGAATTAGCTTTTGATATTTAGAATACTCTTGAAATCACTTATGAAGGCACTAGCTGAGTGAAAGAGTCCAAAATCAACCTCTTGGTGCATTCTTATGAATTATTTCAGATAAAACCAAGTGAGTCCATCGGAGACATCTACACTCGTTTCACGAATATCATCAATGGACTCAAAGTACTTGGAAAAGATTTTTCTAATTTCGAACTTGTAACTAAAATTTGAAGATCCCTTCTAAAGAGTTGGGATCCAAAAGTTATGGCCATTCAAGAGGCCAAGGACCTAAAAAAATTTCCTATCGAAGAACTCATCGGATCATTGATGACCTACAAAATGACATGTCATGCTCATGATGAGCTCGAGAACCTCCTTCCAAAGAATAGGAAGGATATGACATTGAGAACACAAGAAGACCACTTGAAAGAATCTTCAAGTGATGAGGACCTTGATGATGAACTTGCACTCTTAACTTGAAAATTCAAAAAATTTATAAGAAGGAATAAATTTAAAAATGATCCTAAAAATAAACTTGAACCTAAAAAGGAATAAGTAATATGTTATGAATACAAGAAGTTAGGGCACTTCAAAAGTGAATGCCCCCAAGCCAAGAAAGAAGCAACCAACGAGGAAGAAGGCTCTAAAGGCAACATGGGATGACTCAAGTGGCTCCGAAGGTGAAGAAGAAAGCAACAAGGAGATGGCCAACTTTGCATTGATGGCTTTCGGAGAAGAGGTATATGAGTTATTTAATGAAGATTTAACTTTCGATGAACTTTCAATTGCTTTTCATGAATTATTTGATGAGTGTCAAGCTATTAGTAAAAAGTTTAATTTATTGAAAAAAGAGTATGCTCTCTTGCTAGATAAACTTGAAAGTCTTAAACTTGATACTCCCTCTTCACCTCCATGCTCTAAGTGTGAACACTTACAAACAATCAAAAAAGAGAACTTGCTACTTAAAGAGACCTTAAATAAGTTTAAGGTCAATAGCAAGGGCTTGGACTTAATCCTTGCAAACAAGGGTCATGTCAAAAAAAGAAGTAGAATTGGATTTGTGAGTAGATCTCATTGAAATCCTACCACAATCATTAAAGGACCTACACTACATGGTTCATTTCACTCAAAGTGTAACTTTTATTGCAAGCCCAGATATATTGTTTACAAATATCCATTCAAGAAAGTTAGTTTATATAAATTGATATGGGTTCCTAAAGGAAGCATAAATAATTCAATGCAAAATGATAAAATTAGGAGATCAATTTTTGAGGCACCCAAAGTCAAATGGCTACCCAAAAATCCTCCTTTGTAGGCATCTTAAACATCGCAAGCTAAGAGCGGATAACGATACAATTCTTGATCGTTATCAAGCTCACTAGCTCGGGTAATAAAAAGACCCTTGAATGTTGTACATTGTTTGGTTATGCACCATAATACTTCCATTAAGTCTCTTGAAAAATGATTTCGATGAGAACATTTGTGTCACTCTACAATTTGAAATCCTGTGTTGAAATCATGTGGTCCTAATGGATTTGACGAAACCTTGTTTTAGAACTATATGATGATATTAGGCTTTTATAAGAAGTATATATCTTCCTTGAACATTCCTACGAAAAGTTAAATTCACTTTAATTGCATTCTCTATCTACTCAAGATCTACAAATTCATTCATTTTGTGAATCTCGTATGTGATTTTGATGATGAACTCGGAGTTAATGAAGTAAGCTAGAATGAGTTCTTCAAATAATTCATAACTTCTACTTATGACTTATTGTGCTTTGATGGCTTGAAAGCAATTGATACTCAAATTTTCTTTTGAACTTGATGACTCAATTCTCCTAATGCATGAATCACATTCTCATGATGCATTCAAATGAGTCACTTATCGATAGTTATGATTGTAATATATTCTCTTTGAAATATCTTTCAGATATAATTCTTAGTGATGTATGCTTTGAATCGTGTTTACCAATCTTTTACTTATCTTGAAATCATATATGATGAGTAATGTAATGAATCAAAAATTTATGACTTAAATATTCCTTCCCTTGATCTTTATATCTCGGACGTTTAACTTGAGATAATATGATGAAGACATCTTTTGGTTGAATTTTACCTTCTTCATGATTTTACAAACTGATCATTGTCGATTTTGATACACAAGTATTTGTAACCTTCGGAAATCACCTTTCATTTATTTTTACATTATCACTCTCTCTCAATCCGCTTGATGAGAAAGTTTTTGATGTCTCTTGATTACAATGTTTTAATATGATTAATTATTTATTAAGTCATTATGGTTAATAAATAATTTTTACCTCATGATTAGTATGAGTTCAGAAGTAAGTCAAAGACATCATTTCATCTCAATCTAGTACATGATGATCAAATTAGACATCTGAGATAGAGATTAATTAATATAAAAAAGAGGAAAAAATTTGATCAAATGATCAAGGTGTTGCAACCCTCCTAAAATTCTCTAAGTCTAGGTGTCAGTGGTGGCACCACCAGAACTAGCGGTAGCATCGCCTGGGCATTCTGTTCCCAAGCGATGGCATCACTCAATTAGCAATGGCACCGCCCGAGAGCCCCCTTATATAAAGGGCTTTAGGGCCGATGGTAGAACCACCCCCAACTCTTGTAGCTACCTCCGAAAACACTTGCCTTCCTCTTAAAACTCCATCTTTCCTCTCATGAAGACCAAGAGAGGCTGTCATCCTCTCAAATCTTGGATCAAGGTCTCTATTTTTCAAGAAACCTCTACTCAGGTAATCTTTGGTACTCCCTCTTTGATTTCTTGATACATAACTGTCTTTTTATAATTCCCTTTCACTATCATCATTTTTAGATAAATGGCTCCCAAGAGATCTTCTAGGGATAAAGGGAAGAGGAGGGAAGGAGATTCATATGACCCATCCCTTTTTAGCTCTAGTAAAAATTCCCTTAGGTAACTTAGTGTTAGAATCCTTGCGGATTCTAAGCTTGGGTTGATCTCTTTAGGGGATCGGCCTCCTTGAAATTCTATAGGGGTTCTTTCCTCCAAGTTGCTGCTCAAAGGCTGCTAAAAGGATTGATCTATTCATTCAGAAAAGAGGGTGAATACATGGCTATTTATAGGGCTTCTAAACCCGAACTCTTAATAGGACTCCAACTCCTAATAGAACTCCTACTCAAGACTCCTACTTCCAATCAACTCCTAATGCTTCTCCAAGAAGCAACCTCCAACCTAATCCAACTCTAACTTAACCCCAACTCAACCAACCCCTCTTTAATTAGGATAACGGGTGGCTAACTAGGATTACACTTGTTTTATACTTCTCTCAAAATATCTTCATCCAAACTAATCCTAACCTAGCTGGCTTCTTCACCTCTTTAATAGGGGTTGGCTAGATAGGATTCACATGAATGCCCTTAGGATTTACATGTTTGCCCCCTTCAATAAAACTAAATTAGGACTCTCTTAGCTAGAGTCCTAATAGACCCACCCTCTTCAAATCAGCCTTGTCCTCGAGGCTGACGCTCTATGAATTTTGAGAATTTGATCTTCAAGTTGTCATAGTTCTCCTAAGTGACGTCTTCTGCTGATAGGTTCACCCACTATATTAGCACTTCAGTAGTGGGTCGTCATCGTCGAGTCATGATCCGTTGATTATTAATAACACTCGGCTAGGTCTAGAGCTCTCCTTTGGTAGTCATATTTGGTAGGTGGCTTTCGGCTATCTCATTTTGTCCCAACTTGACCTTCAAATATGACACATGGAAGACTGGATGGATTTAGAGGTAGGCAGGTAAGTCCAATCTAGATGCTATTGCTCCGATATGCTCCAAAATCTGGTAGGGTCCATAGAACTAAGGTGAAAGTTTCATGGATGCTCTGGTCTAGATTGATGCTTGCTTAATTCTCTTATAGGTTCAAAGGAAACTGGAGTGCCTGGCCATAGACGTGGAATGCATCTCTTGAAGGATGGTCTTTAAGCAAGTAGAATTTGGTACAAGCATAATGTGTCCCTTATAGCGTAAGTCTTTTGAGTCCCAACTATAATGAGTCATAGAGCTTGGTGCTTCCTCCAATTTTTTTATGATCTTACTGGTTTCTAGATCATCTTACCATTCCCTTCTAATATTCTTAAGGAAGTTGCTGGTCAGAAGTGAAACGGTAAAAAATTCAGCTTGCTCGAGTAACCACGAAAGCGCATCCACAACAACATTCTCTTTCCCCTTTTTTAAGTTATTTCATAATTATATCCAATAAGCATTGTTACCCATGTTTGCTGCTCAAGGGAAGATATCTTCTACTCCAAGAAATATTTTAGGCTTTTATGGTTAGTCTTGATTTGAAAGCATCGTCCGATCAAGTACGATCTCCATTTGGCCACCGCATGCATAATCGCGAGCATCTCCTTATCATACATAGTCATCTTGAGATGGGAAGGAGATTACACCTTACTAGTATAAATAAGGGGGTGACCATCTTGCATTAGTACAGCAACAATTCCGACTCCGAAGGCATGATAGGACCCTAGTAGGGTTGGGTCCTACTCAACCATGTAGCATCTAATAAAAACCCTGTGAGAGTGTAATAAACCTCACCTAGCCGCCTCTATCCTATAAAGAAGAGAGGCTAGGGTTTATATTTGGGTCTTTGGGCTTCTTAGCCACCGCCCCCCTTGTTACTGGGCCGGCCCGCTAAGGTTGAGGGCAAATTGGGTAGTTCACTTAGGAAGCAGCCCCTAGGGCTAGGGTTTGGAGCTCTATATAAGTTTGTAGCCTCCACCTCTTTGGAATAAGAAAGATCAATCTAGAATTATAGCCACTAGGCTACTTGGAGGGTGGAACCCCTATAGCGTTCCAAGGGTTGATCCCCCTCAAAGATCAATCTCCATAGAATTCCTCTAGGGTTCTATCATCTGGTATCAGAGCAGCAATCTTGCTGCTTTTGCTGCCATCCCTGCCGCCCACCATCAACCAAGCAATTCCCACAATTGCTCTTGATGTCGTCATCTCCACCGTCATCTCTTGATGTAGATCAATTCAATCTATAGTCACTACCTCTAATTGCATCAGAGATCTGATATTTTTCTACCACCAATACCTTTTGCTGCTGCAATTTTTCATCTAAAATATTAAAAAGAAGTTTTTCTATCGATCCCTTGCCTACGAATTCCTTTGCGCTTAAATCATAAAGTTTACCATCTTTATGAACGGCATCGCTATAAAATTTATTGCCGCGTGTTCTTTTTTTTTAATCGATATCTAATTGTTATCCTTTTTGAATGAAATTTTTTGTGCACCTCATAGATCATCTTGGATCCCATCCATGATTGATCTATTGTGGAATTCAATAAAAAAAAAATTCGTATGTTGCTGCAATCTCTCGTCGCAAGCTACTAAAATTTTTTGATGAGAATTCTTCTATTGCAACTTGCACCGATTTCTTTACTGCTTTGCTGTCGAAATTTCTTGATCCAATTTGTTATCCTTGTTGCTATCTAAACTAAGATTCTACCGTCAAACCCCCTCCTCAAACCCCTGAGTTTTCACTGGAAATTTCATCGAGAAACCGCTATTTCTTCGACAACAATTCTGCTCTTACGAGACAGCGTATATAGGCAGCAATTGCTGCTATTTTTTGTCAAATCTTTGCTATAATCTACCACAGATCTAAAACCCTCTTCCCTAACCTTCATCCACTACCATCACAGCCCAAAAACTCCATCAAACCGCAGCCCCAAACTGCACTCAAAACAGACACAAACAAGCCTAAACCGTAGCCTATATTCACCAATCCACCAACCCTTTCAACTACAACTTCTCTCAACCAATACATGCCTTTAACACAATAGCAAAAAAGAGATCTTAATATTACAGATTTGGAGACATATGCTATGGCATCCGAGGAGACAATTGATGCTAAATTCGAAGCCTTCGAGACACAAATAGAGGAGAAGATTCGAACTCTCTTTGCCGAACTTAGTTTGGGTCGACCACCGAGTCCAAAGAAATCACATCAAGGAGAGAGCTCTAATCGAAGAGATGACCTCCAGGAGAGGGGAGGCTCTATGACCGATCCCCACTATCCACGCATGAGGGTGGACTTCCCTAGATGGGAAGAAGGAGACCCGATTGGTTGGATCTCGCGCGCGGAGCGGTATTTTCGGTATTACAAAACCGCAGATGCATCTATGGTAGAAATTAAAGCTATACATCTTGAAGGGGATGTCATACAATGGTTTGATTGGTTTGAACATACTCATGGAGTCCTCTTATGGTGATAATTCAAAGAAGGATGGCTGATCCGTTTCAGACCAACCGATTACGAGAACATCGATGGAAAACTAGCAAAGATCCGACAAACCTCCACCATCCAGGAGTATCAAACCAGGTTTGAAAGGTTATCTAATCAAACTCATGATTGGTCTAAAAAATAGTTATTGGGGACATTTATTGAGGGCTTGAAGTTGGAGATCCGGGGAGAAGTTAAAGCGCGACAATCGTACACGCTTATGGTAGCTATCTCTTTCGCACGACTTCAGGAGGAGCGATTGAACCACGAAGCTCGGAGGACTAGGGTCACTCCTCGACCAGCAATATCAAAGCCCTCAGCCCCCCCTACTATCAGCCGAGCTCCTGCACCAAAAAGGTTGACAAGAGAAGAGCTTCAGACCGATCTGCCAAGGGGTTATGTTGGCATTGTGATGAGCCGTGGAGCCGCGAGCATCGCTGCAAAAAGGGGAGACTTCTTGTGATTGAACCAGTGGAAGAAGAGATCAATGAATAGCCAGAAGAAAGTCTTGAACATGAGAATGAAGATGTGGAAGAAGAGCCACAATCGACCGACTTTACAGTACATGCGCTAGCCGGCTCCTCAAATCCACAAACGATGAAAGTTGGAGGCCTGCTCAAACAACAACCGATCATCGTTCTCATCGATACAGGTAGCACTAATAACTTTCTAAATAGTAAGGTTGCTGCTCGGATGGCGCTCCACATCGAAGGTTATAGTAAGTTCAACGTAAAGGTCGTCGACGGTTGAATCCTAAAATGCGACCAAAGATGCCCGCAGGTGAAACTATTACTGCAGGACCAAGAAATTGTTGCCGACATCTTCCTCCTACCAATTGATGATTATGAGGCTATGCTGGGCATAGAATGGTTGATGACACTATGTGATGTCTCTTGGAACTTTTCCAAATTGATTATGAAATTCTATTGCAAAGGCAAACAGGTCACCCTACACGGGAAGCGCAGAAGCAACGTAACCACCGTTTCAACCCAACGAATGGAGAAAGTTTTACACAAGATAAATGGTGGTTTTCTTATGCATCTCCAGTAGCAACCAGAGGGGGAGAAAACAGAAATTAAAGATCAAAATATCACCCAACTGCTTGTTGAATTTGATGATGTTTTTGCTAAACCGCGCGGTCTTCCTCCTACTCAGTAACATGACCACCGAATTTCAATCCTTCCGGGCAAACCACCAGCAAACACTTGGCCTTACCACTATCCTCACCTCCAGAAAGATGAAATTGAGAAGATCATGAAGAAAATGCTCAAAACAGGAGTGATTCGGCCAAGCTACAGCCCCTACTCCTCACCAGTGCTACTTGTGCGCATGAAAGACGAAACTTGGCAGATGTGCATTGACTACCAAGCACTAAATGACATCACCGTCAAGGATAAGTACCCAATACTAGTGGTGGATGAACTTCTTGATGAATTAAAAGGAGCTCGAGTCTTCACGAAGTTGGACCTTCGATCCGGTTACCACCAAATTCGGGTATGTGAAGGCGACATCCCAAAAACTGCTTTCCACACTCATAACGACCATTATGAATTCTTGGTAATGCCCTTTGGACTCACTAATGCTCCTTCAACCTTCTAAAGTCTCATGAACGATATTTTTTGGAGCTTTCTTCGCAAATTTGTGTTGGTATTTTTTGATGATATTCTCATTTACAGCCCTTCTCTTGAGACTCACTTTCAGCACTTACGAATTATTTTGACGATCCTTTGAGAGAATACTCTTTTTGTTAAGCTATCAAAGTGCAGCTTTCTCTAGCAAAAAGTAGAGTACCTTGGGCATATAATATTAGAAGAAGGAGTGGCCATAGACCCAACAAAAATTGAAGCAATGCAAGGCTGGCCGAAACCTACAAATGTGAAATTGCTGCGTGGGTTCCTTGGACTTACAGGCTACTATCGACAATTCATGAAGGACTATGGGAAGATTAGTGCCCCCTCCTTCTCTACTAAAAAAATATGCCTTCCTATGGTCAAACAAAGCCTCCGCTGCCTTCGACAGACTTAAGGCAGCCATGACGACGATACCGGTGCTAGCGCTACCAAATTTCAACCGACCCTTCATCATTGAGGTTGATGCATCGGGAGTTGGAATTGGAGCCGTTCTCATGCAAGATGGTCAACCACTCACATACACTAGCAAGGAGTTATCTCCCTCCCATCAAAAAATGTCTATCTATGATAAGGAGATACTCACCATTGTGCACGCAGTAACAAAGTGGAGACCCTACCTGATTGGCCAACGATTTCAGATTAAAACCGACCATAGAATCCTTAAGAATTTTTTGGAACAGAAGATATCATCCCTGGAGCAACAAAAATGGGTAACCAAACTTCCATATTTGATTATGAAATTATTTACAAAAAGGGGAAAGAAAACATTGTTGCAGATGCACTCTCACGGCTCCCTCAACAAGCTAAATTTTCGGCCATCTCTCTTCCTACCACCGACTTCCTCAAGGGCATTAGAGAGGAATGGAAGAAGGATCCAGAAACCAACAACATCATAAAAAAATTAGAGGAGGATCCAAGTGCAATAGCTCACTATACTTGGGATTCGAGGGATCTACGCTATAAAGGTCGTATTGTGCTTATACCAAACTCCCCTTGCATTAAAGTCATTCTGCACGAAATGCACTCCACACCTTCAGTAGCGCACTCCAGATTTCTAAGAACCTACAAAAGAGTGAAGCAAAACTTTTATTGGAAAGGGATGAAAAAAAATTATTTCTGAATACGTAGCACAATGTGATGTATGTCAACAGCAAAAACATGAAACAGTGGCGAGTCCAGGGAAACTACAACCATTACCTATACCTGACTCGGTGTGGACTGACATCTCCATGGACTTCATCGAAGGGCTGCCACCTTCTAAAGGTAAAAGTACAATCCTTGTGGTGGTTGATCGACTTACGAAATATGCTCATTTTTGTGCTATGTGAAATCCCTACACTACTGTTAGTATTGCTTAGATTTTCATAGAAAATATTGTTAAACTACATGGGATGCCAAGGTCCATTATAATTGATCGTGATAGGGTCTTCGCTAGTAAATTTTGGACCGAGTTATTTCAGTTGCAGGGCACCAAACTTAAGATGAGCACTGCATATCATTCACAAACTGACGGCCAAACAGAAGTGGTGAACAGGTGTTTAGAGACAAACCTTCGGTGTTTTGCCAGTGATCGGCCAAAGGGGTAGACAAAATGGCTCCCCTAGGCCAAATGGTGGTACAATACTACATATCATTCATCTACAAAATGTACCCCATATGAAGCATTATATGGTCGACCAGCTCTTGTGATTCCAAAGTATGTAATTGGCTCGGCTAAGGTAGATCAAGTCGACCAAGATTTAATTGACAGGGACAAACTCCTACAGCTGCTAAAGGATAATCTCTCTACCGCTTAAGCTAGAATGAAGCAGCAGTGACACAAAGAAGTGAAAGAGAATTTTTAATAGGAGACTGGGTTTATCTTCGCCTACAACCATACAAGCAACTATCTATCAACACACGAGCCTCCATGAAGCTATCTCCACATTTTTATGGGCCCTATCAAATCATAGACCGTATTGGGTATGGCATGACTTAAATTACCTAAAGATGCCAAAATTCACCCTGTCTTCCACGTGTCATGCTTGAAGCCCAAGTTGGGAGAACACGAGACACCCCAGATCCAACTGCCTAACACCACTGATGATGGAAATATTCAAGCCCAACCATAAGCCATCCTCGACCGCAGAGTCATGATGCGTCATCGACGTCCCTCTACTGAAGTACTAGCACATTGGACTAATTTACCACTCGAAGATGCCACATGGGAATCATATGAGGAGTTGAAGACCCGGTTCCCTAAGTTTATGGAACCCCAGCATTGAGGACAAGGCTGTTTCAAAGAGGGTGGGCTTGATAGGACCCTAGCAGGGTTGGGTCCTACTCAACCATGTAGCATCTAATAAAAACCCTGTGAGAGTGTAATAAACTCCACCCAACCGCCTCTATCCTATAAAGAAGAGAGGCTAGGGTTTATATTTGGGTCTTTGGGCTTCTTAGCCATCGCCCCTTTGTTACTGGGCCGGCCCGCTAAGGTTGAGGGCAAATTGGGTAGTTCACTTAGGAAGCAGCCCCTAGGGCTAGGGTTTGGAGCTCTATATAAGCTTGTAGCCTCCACCTCTTTAGAATAAGAAAGGTCAATCTAGAATTGCAACCACTAGGCTACTTGGAGGGTGGAACCCCTATAGCGTTCCAAGGGTTGATCCCCCTCAAAGATCAATCTCCATAGAATTCCTCTGGGGTTCTATCACTTCGACAGACTTAAGGTAGCCATGATAACAACACTAGTGCTAGCGCTACTAGATTTCAGCCGACCCTTCATCATTGAGGCTGATGCATCTAGAGTTAGAATTAGAGCCGTTCTCATGCAAAATGGTCGATCACTAGCAAAACACCAAAGTGATCGGCCAAAGGAGTGGATGAAATGGCTCCCCTGGGCCGAATGGTGTTACAATACTACATATCATTCATCTACAATGTACCCCATATGAAGCATTATATGGTCGGCCAACTCCTATGATTCTAAAGTATGTAATTGGCTCGGCTAAGGTAGATCAGGTCAACCAAGATTTAATTGACATGGACAAACTCTTACAGTTGCTAAAGGATAGTCTCTCTACCGCTCAAGCTAGAATGAAGCAACAAGCTGACACATGAAGAAGCGAAAGAGAATTTTTTATAGAAGATTGGGTTTATCTTCACCTACAGCCATACAAACAACTATCGATCAGCACACGAGCCTCCATAAAGCTATCTCCACGTTTTTATGGGCCCTATCAGATCATAGAGCGTATTGGAGCTGTGGCGTACAGACTTAAATTACCTGAAGATGCCAAAATTCACCCTGTCTTCCACGTGTCATGCTTGAAGCCCAAGTTGGGAGAACACAAGACACCTCATATCCAACTGCCCAACACCACTGATGATGGAAATATTCAAGCCCAACCATAAGCCATCCTCGACCGCAGAGTCATGATGCGTCATCGACGTCCCTCTACTGAAGTACTAGCACATTGGACTAATTTACCACTCGAAGATGCCACATGGGAATCATATGAGGAGTTGAAGACCCGGTTCCCTAAGTTTATGGAACCCCAGCATTGAGGACAAGGCTGTTTCAAAGAGGGTGGGCTTGATAGGACCCTAGTAGGGTTGGGTCCTACTCAACCATGTAGCATCTAATAAAAACCCTATGAGAGTGTAATAAACTCCACCCAACCGCCTCTATCCTATAAAAAAGAGAGGCTAGGGTTTATATTTGGGTCTTTGGGCTTCTTAGCCGCCACCCCCCTTGTTACTGGGCCGGCCCGCTAAGGTTGAGGGCAAATTGGGTAGTTCACTTAGGAAGTAGTCCCTAGGGCTAGGGTTTGGAGCGCTATATAAGCTTGTAGCCTCCACCTCTTTGGAATAAGAAAGATCAATCTCCAAAGAATTCCTCTAGGGTTCTATCAATATTCAAGTGATGTATGTTTATTGGAGTAGCTTGCATGATATGATGGTTTTGAAAAGCAAAAGAAGTCTTTATAAAAATAATATGATATGATATAAAGACTTTTTGAGTTTGAGGTTCATAACATCGGAAAGCATTATATTTAAGAAAGCATCCTATAAAAGTGCAAGGCTTAGATCATGGTGTCAGCTTATTTGAGGTATAAGAACATAGCCATGGATAACATAAATAGCTAAAGACTTTGAGTTTCCTAAGGTTTGGAAGCTTATGAAATAGTTTTTCAAATAGTGACTGGTATTATAGGACTAGAGTGAGCATATGATTAATGAGATAGATTGTAGTTTGAAAAGCTATTGATCAAAAAGTTCATGGTATGAATTCTTAATATAGAAGTGAGAGATCAGTTTTAACTATATGCCGATGTTTGCATTCAGTAGAGCTAACTAATTAGATAGTATGTGATGGTGACTTGAGGTATTGTATACCACAAGCTGAGAGGCAGGATGTGAGGGCTTAATATTTGCCTTTGCCATCAAAATAAACTATTCTAATTGAAGATTGAAAGAAATTCTTGACCAACTTTCTAAAGTTGGTAAAGATTATAAAAAAATCAGATTTATGATAGAGAGGATATGACCATGTGTACTTAATGAAATAGTTTGCAAAAATAATATAAAATTTGAACTTGTCAAAAAATGGGGTTAGGGTAAGGCTCCAAACATCTATAAAAATAATTTTAAATGGTTTAGAACAAGATATGGATGATATTCCAAAAGGTAGTCTATGACTTTCATTGCAAAGACAAGCATCATAATGAGTGATAAATCTATTAGTTTTAAAGATAGAAATAGAATAACGAGAAAGTAATTTTTACTGGATAAAAGATGAGGGATGACCAAAACGATGATACCACACATCAACTGGAGCTACAACTGAAGAGTGAATAATAGGGTGGGTAATTTGTAAAGCTGATGGCCACTCATAAATGTTGTCTTTATTCTGGCCTTGGACTAATGATGCCCCAATGCTCAAATCCTTGATAAGAAAGGAGTAAGGAAAGAATTCAATTAAGATATTATTTTGTTTATAGAATTAAGAAATGGAAATGAGGTTTTGTTTAATGTGAGGTGTACACAAAACATCATCAATTGTAAAAGTTATGGTAAGTAAATTAAGCATTGTGGAACTAGTATGAGTAATGAGAATTCCTTTACCATCACTAATGATGATATCTTCATTTCTGCTATAGTTATTATAGAGGGACAAGTTCTAAAGATCAAAGGTGATGTGATGAGAGGTGCCAAAGTCCATAATCCAATTAGGTTAGCTAGTGGTCAGAGTAGTCATGAGATTCGCCTAAGGCTATCATGATGGAGCAAGGAGTTTAGGTCGAGACCGATAGACTTTCACGGAGTATCTAACTTTATCACATAGTTGGCAGATGACTCTTTGTTGGCTTGTGAGGTCAGGTTGCCAGGGCTAATGATTATTGAAGTAGCCACCTTGATAGTGATGATTGAAATGTTGATGATGTGGATGAGGGGGGCCTTGTTTGGGACTTATAGGGTCAGGAGGCAGCTTAGCCAAACCTTTATTGACATGCTTATTATACTAATTGCTTTTCCTCTTGGATTTTTAACTAACCTGAGCTGCGATAGTTGATTTGAGCAACCTGTCATCGCACTTCAAATATATCTCATAGTTAATCAACTTATCATAGAGTTTTTCGAATGATATTGGTGAGTCATGTGCCCAAATTACTGCTGCTAATTCTTTATACTCACCTCTTAGGCCATTAAGAGTATGGACTAGGACTTCTTCATCACTAAGGGAATGACCTATCAAAGCTAAGTCATTGATGATAACTTTAATATTTTATAGATAATCAGCAATAGTACTTTCCTCTTGTTTTGTTTTCACTAGATTGGATGGAAGTTCGAGCATGCAAGAAGGTGAGCAATTTGCTAATGTGGATTGTAACTTATACCATGCTTTTACAGTAGTTGTACATAAAGATATTAGTGGGGTGATGGACTAGCGACTGAGGCTTAAATAGCTTGGAGTAACCATAGTTTGTTAGTTGGATTTTATACTAGATTGGGTTCTCTTAGAATGTTGACCATTGCTAGTTGACAATAGAGAGAGCCATTGATGTAGTCTAGTAGATCATATCCAAATAAGAGATTAAAAAGTTATGCATGCCAAGATGCATAGTTGCCATCATTAGATAATTTGAAGGGAATGAGTGCTACAACATTAATGATAATAAAGCTTGTAGGTTGAGAAGTGCTATTGTTCCCTACAAGGACAATAACTAGAGTGTCAGAGGTACACGATGAAGACATTTTAAGGATATATATCTAAGGGAGCAAGTTTGGAATCATCAACTATAGAAAGAGGGTGGAAGAGAGCTTTGATGAGGAGCAGTGCTTCTTTCGGAGGATGATTATTACAGTGAGAAAGGCAAAGTTACTACAGTTCTGCAAATCTTGTGGCGAAAGATTTAAGTAGTGAAGTCTTGTCAAATTCACTAAGAAGTTGGCTGTTGGAAGCTCTCCTACTATGACTATGGTAGTTCTTAGATCGTCAGATCAAGAATAGAGATAGTATTGTCGAAGAGGGAGGCAGCAAAGGGAAGAAAGGTGGGAAGGGATAGGGGTGCTCAGGGCAAGCAAAGTGCCCTACGGTAAGGGGAGTGCTCTTTTGCTAGAGGGGAGAGACTCGAGGAAGGAACCTCCGGTGCTTTGTCAAAGAAGGAAGCTGACTGATCTAGTAGATCAAGGCTGTAGCGACAATGATGAGGGTGTTGTTGGAGACATGGGTAGCTTTTGCTGTGAGCGGTGTTTGTGGTAGTTGTTGGCAATAGGTGGTAGCGGTGGCGTGAAGTCCACTATGGATTGCTGTTGTCGTGGGCTGCCAGACGATGTGGATGTGATGGCGTTAGTTAGTTGTAAAATTTGCAGGATGTAGGTTGCTATTAGGGGGAAGAGGAAGGTGTGACAAATGACACCAAGTAGCAGTCGTTGAATCTGGGTGCTATAGAAGGAACAAAAGACTATAGGTAGGAGGTACCATCACTGAATCTGAGCCATGGGCTGTAGCATGTCAGAGGACAAGGTGGCTACAACATGTGTTAGGATCTAGAGTGACACTAAGAGGGGGGGGGGGGGAGGGGGGTTGAATTAGTGCAGCGGATAAAAACCATAAATTCAAAGCGATTTTGAAAAGAGTTGTGCATTGAAAAGTTTCAGTCCAATGAAAAAGATTTCAACAAAGTGAATATTTTGATTGAATACGAAAGAGAATTAAGAGAAGGAGATTAAGAGATTGCAGCCAAGCAAAAATTAAAATACAGCAATTTAAAAACTCACACCAAGAGAAGTACGTAGTGATTTATAGTGGTTCGATCAAATGACCTATGTCCACTTTCGAAACCTCCTCTGATGAGGTTCCCAACTTTCATTATCAATTCTTCTTGAAGGGGAAGGACCAAGCACCCCTCTGACAAACTTTTAAAAGTGGTTCATACTCTCTCACAGAACTTTTACAAGTAAGGCTTTGGGAGGTGAACACTCAAGCTTTCGAATGAAAACTTTGCTAGAGTTTTGACTCAGTTTTTATCACTTCTGTTATGATTCTTTTATTTTTTAATTTTTTTTAAAAATATTTATTATGTTAGGATCTGAGCGACACTAAGAGAGGGGGGGGGGGGGGGACGAGGGGTGTGTGAATTAGTGCAGCCAATAAAACCCATAAATTTAAAATGATTTTGGAAAGAGTTGTTCATATAGAAATTTTGGTCCAACAAAAGAGTCTTGAGCAAAGTGATTCAAATTTATGCGATTGAGAGTAGTGAGAAAGAGATCGAAAGATTTGTAGCTAAGTAATGATAAGATACAGAAATTAAAACTCACACATCCAGAGTAGTACGTAGCGATGTATAGTGGTTCGGTCAAATGACCTATGTCCACTTTCGAAACCTCCTTCGATGAGGTTCCCAACTTCTACTATCAAATCTTCTTTAAAGGGAAGGACCAAGCACCCCTCTTATAAACTCTTACAAGTGGTTCACACTCTTACAGAATTGTGACAAAGAAAAAGTGGAAGGTGAACACTCAAGCTATCGAACATAATTTTTCTAAAGCTTTGACTTAGTTTTTTCACTTCTTAAAATGTGCTTTACTAGCTGAGAAGAGAGGGGTATTTATAAACTTAATTGGCTTCAGAAATGGAGCCAAAAAGAGTCACATCCTAGATTTTCGGGTATTGACGGTACAATCGCCAGTTGACCCTATTCTGTTAGTATACTGGGCAGTTCCACCGCCCAGTCTGGCAGTACTTTCGCTTGACAGAGTCCTCAGGCTCTGTGGACTAGCGGTACCACCACTTGTCAAGCGGCACCACCGTTGGTAAGTAATAACTGCCAATAGTACCATCGCTGACCTGGGGTGGTACTACCGCCCAGATCACCTGGGAATTGGTTCCCGGGGTGGTGCCACTACCCCAGTCTGGTGGTGCCATCGTCAGACCTGAGCTAGTACTACTGAATGAGCCCTAAATATAGCTCAATTCAGTCCAACTAAGGCCCAGTTGGCCCTTCTTAGGGTTAATCAAGATTATCACCTAATCCTTACCCTAATTACATGCTAACTATGAAATTGAAACATAATTCTAAGCAAATTAAAAACTGACAACATCGAGTCTTCTTCCGGCGAGCTTTCCGACAAACTTCCGGTAGGCTTCTGGACTTTACGACGAGTTCGACGATCTTTGGTAAGCATCCAAACCTTCTCGGTGAGCTCCGCAATCCTCCGACGATCTTTCTGGCAAACTTTTTAAACCTTCGACAAGTCCCCAATTCATCCATGGCTAGTTCCGATAGCACTTTCGGCGATCCTTCAAACATCTGACGGACTCTCGAACTCCTAATGTATTTGACTCCGGCAATTCGCTTTATGTCTTCATTGCTATCGTAGTTAATCTTGCACACTTATCTTAATAATATGGATTAGATCAAATAACCTATCAATTGACTTCACCATCAAAATCCGAGATTCAACAATCTCTCTCTTTTTTATGATGACAATCAATTGATGACGGAGTTAATCTTAACTCTCCCTATCTACATGCCATATTATAAGAAGGGAAACACTTGAATTCAATCTCTTTGAATTTAAGCCGAAACCGATAAGTTGCATCCATTGAACTTATCATCATGCTTAACAAGCATGATTTTTTATCCATAAATACGAAACTTTATATTTTTCACAATGTCAAGTCATGACACTTAATTTCAAGTCGAATGATGATAGACATTTATCGTTTCAATAAATGATACCAATTATAATTTGAAATACAACAAGGATCACATGATATAAAATACACATGCAAGTCAAGATATCATTTTACGATATACTATCAAATTAAATGATAACTTATCATATCAATGAAAGATATCAATTTTTAAACATGATATGATTACGATCTCTCAAAAATTTATATTTTAAGCATTTGAGATACATTATATACATGTGATACATTGCAATACGATACATATAAGTCATTCATTTCTTCTTGATGCATGCAATATATTTATCAATTTATTTTGCTCATGCAAGGCATTTAACAGGTCATCAATTTAATTTTGCCACATTCTTCTCCCCCTTTGTCATCAACAATTAGAAGGTGAATTGAAGTATCAAAAAAAAATGATAAAGGTAGTCATCATAAGGTATCATGATGCTAGTCATTTATCAAACATATAAAAAAAATGTAAAGGTAGTCATCAATCATATACGATACATAAGGCTAAAATTTGGTTAGAAAAATGAGTTGAATATCATGCAAAATATGTCATCCAAGATGAATAAATCCGAAAAATGATTTGATCATTTTTATTCATGTCTATGAAATCCAGAAAATGATCATTGAGGCCACAATGCATAAGAATTCCTAAGTGCTCATCAAAAATTCATACACGGAAATAATTCAAGACTCAATTTTGATTGAAAATTTCAAGCATAAAATTGTAAAGTGGAAAGACATCATTGAAGCCAATCATTAATCATTTGGTCATTTGTCAACTATATTAATAAGATCTTATGTCATTTATTCAAAGTAAAACTCGTGAGAGAGAGATATATCAAAATTCATAAAAATTCAACTTGGCATTTATGAATTCATGAAGTGGAACACATAAACATCAAAAGTTTCATAGAAGGATTTAACTTGGCATTCTCATAATAATTCATGAGATGGAAGTTAAATAATCAAATCGTAAAAGCTCAAGACTTAGAGATTAGCATAAGAATAAAGTCCGAAGAGAGTATAATAAACACTTAAGAGCCTAATCTTTATGCAAGGTTCATAACATCAAGCTTCAAATGATACGAAAGTCATGAAATCCATTAATCATCCAAATAGAGGTAGAATCAAAATATTACGATCGAAGGAGGAGAATCAAAATATTACGATCGAAGGATAAAAATGAGAGCTCCATTCAAAAATATGATATCATAAAGATATCATCCAAAATCCAAAAATAATAAGTTGAGTTTACAAAAACCGAAGTTAAAAAATTTCGGAGAGGGAACATACAACATCTTCATGTATAAGGACAATTTAGCATGCCTAATTCTCTTCTAATGAAGTCAAATTGTTCTTCATTTAGGGGTTTTCTGAATATGTCCACTAATTAGTGTTTTGTATCAATAAATTCTAGAATGATATTATTATTATTGATGTAATCTCATATCTAGTGATGGCTAATATCAATTTGCTTAGTTCTAGAGTATTAAATTAGATTTTTGGTTAGACAAATAATACTTGTGTTATCACATTTTATAGGAATATTCTTTAAATGAATTCCATAGTCTTCTAAAATATTTTTCATCCAAACAACTTGTGCACAATATGCACTTGCGGCTATGTATTCGGCTTCCACCGTAGATAGTGTAACTGAATTTTATTTCTTGGAAGTCTAAGAAATAAGTGCATGTCCTAAAAATTATCATATTCCAAATGTGCTTTTTCTATTTATTCTACATCCACCAAAATCTGCATTTGCATAGGCTTTTAAATCAAAGTCATCAAATTTTGGATACCATAATCCTAGGTTAGGGATTCCTTTAAGATATCTAAGGATTCTTTTAACGACTTTAAGGTGAGATAACTTAGGATTAGCTTGAAATCTTACATAAAGTCCTACACTAAACATGATATTCGGTCTAGTTATGGTGAGGTAAAGTAAGAGACATACCTTTGGTGTTTTGCTAGTGATCGACTAAAGGAGTGGACGAAATGGCTCCCCTAGGCCGAATGGTGGTACAATATTACATATCATTCATCTACAAAATGTACCCCATATGAAGCATTATATGGTCGGCCGGCCCCTGTAATTGGCTCGGCTAAGGTAGATCAGGTCGACCAAGATTTAATTGACAAGGACAAACTCCTACAGCTGCTAAAGGATAATCTCTCGACCGCTCAAGCTAGAATGAAGCAATAAGCTAACACACGAAGAAGCAAAAGAGAATTTTTTGTAGGAGATTGGGTTTATCTTCGCCTATAGCCATACAAACAACTATCCATCAGCACACGAGTCTCCATGAAGCTATCTCCACATTTTTATGAGCCCTATCAGATCATAGAGCATATTGGAGCTTTGGCGTACAGACTTAAATTACCTGAAGATGCCAAAATTCACCTTGTCTTCCACGTGTCATGCTTGAAGCCCAAGTTGGGAGAACACGAGACACCCCAGATCCAATTGCCCAACACCACTGATGATGGAAATATTCAAGCCCAACCACAAGCCATCCTCGACCGTAGAGTCATGATGCATCGTTGACGTCCCTCTACTGAAGTACTAGTACATTAGACTAATTTACCACTCGAAGATGCTACATGGGAATCATTTGAGGAGTTGAAGACCCGATTCCCTGAGTTCATGGAACCCCAGCCTTGAGGACAAGGCTGATTCGAAGAGGGCGGGCTTGATAGGACCCTAGCAGGGTTGGGTCCTACTCAACCATGTAGCATCTAATAAAAACCCTGTGAGAGTATAATAAACCCCACCTAGCCATCTCTATCCTATAAAGAAGAGAGGCTATGGTTTATATTTGGGTCTTTGGGCTTCTTAGCCACCGCCCCCCTTGGTACTGGGCCGGCCCGCTAAGGTTGAGGGCAAATTGGGTAGTTCACTTAGGAAGCAGCCCCTAGGGCTAGGGTTTGGAGCTCTATATAAGCTTGTAGCCTCCACCTATTTGGAATAAGAAAGATCAATCTAGAATTGCAGCCACTAGGCTACTTGGAGGGTGGAACCCCTATAGCGTTTCAAGGGTTGATCCCCCTCAAAGATCAATCTCCATAGAATTCCTCTAGGGTTCTATCAAGGCATCGGCTTCAATAACAAAAGTTTTGCCAAAGTCGGGTAGCGCTAGTATGGGCGTTATCGACATTACGACTTTAAGTTCATCGAAGGCGATGGTGGCTTTGTCCGACCATTGGAAAGTATTTTTTTCAGTAAGTAAAGGGCGCATGTTATGAATCTTTTACTTTCTAAGCTTTGGATAATACTTTGGATAATGTTATGGAGTTGTCTAGTAGGGAGTCGGTTACTGATTCGATTAGGAGTCGATTACGGAGTCAGTTACTAAGAGTCCAAGTCCTGGGGGACTCTTTGTAGGACTCTATAAATAGGGATGTAACTATTTCTTTCAGACAATGAGAAAGGAATGAAGAATTATTTAGTCTTTTGGCTAAATTAAGAATGTCGATCCCCTCGAAGCGATCAAAGGAGGCCGATCCCCTCGAAGAGATCAAGGAGGCTGATCCCCTCGAAGCAATCATTATCCCCTTTTCTTCCATTTCTTTAACTTCTCCTCCATTTCTTTTACCTTTTTCATAATAAAACCCTAAGGGGTCTTATCATTTGGTATCAGAGCAGTGATCCTCGATGTTTTCACTACAACTTTGTATCTTGTCATAGCCACAATCGACGTCCACAGCAACCGTCGCAATCGTAATCGACATCCGCTACAACCATCGCAGCTACACCCTAGCACTACCTTCCAATTGCCCCTGCTTTGCATCCTCTACCATAGAACGCTGCTGCTTTTTCCCATGACATCGTTGCTTTAGCCCCACAACACTGCTGCCTTCTCCCCACGATGCTACTGCCTTCTTCCCATGAACTTTGCCTTCCAACATCGATGTTGCCACCATCCAGCCCTCGGCACCTGCAGTAATATCGCATGTAATGACAAAAATAGGGAATGGCTACCGACAACTCAGTTAAGGCCCAAAATGAAGCATTTGAAATCAGAATTGAAAATCGATTATAGGAGACCCTTAACGAATTCAAAAGAAGCCTGCTGGAGATCTTTAGTAAGTTTCAACAAGATGGATAGCTTTCTAAAATTTATCAGACTTCTACAATGTTAGAATATCAAAATAGATTCCAACGATTATCAAATCAAGCCACAAATTGCTCTGAACAACAACTAGTGGATACCTTTATTGAAGGGCTTAATCCAGATATCAGATATGAAGTTAAGGCTCGACAGCCCCACACTATGATAGCTACAATTTCATTTACACGTCTATATAAGGAAAAAATCAACCGAGAAAATCGTCGAACAGAAGTGACTACAAACAAATGATCAACGAGCCACCTAGTAAGGAGAACCAATGTAAACAAGAGCAACCTCTAGTGATTGAACCAATTAGAGAGGATCCGAAAGCTGACAAAGTTGACTCCGATCATGAAGTTGAAGGAATTTGGGAACATAAACCTGTTACAGTTCTGATTAATACCGATAGCATTAATGATTTCATGAATAGCAAGGGTGCTGACCAATTGGCATACCATATTGAAGACTATGACAAATTAGAAGTAAAGGTCGCTGATAGACAGACTTTAACTTATGATAGCAAATGTTCAAAGATAAAGCTAATTATATAGGGCAAAAAACTATTGGAGGATTTCTTTTTGCTACCCCTAGAAGACTTCGAAGTGATGATCCTAAAGGGAAGAAGAAGAAATAAAGCCATAGTTGCTACTAGCCATTGGATGAAGAGGGTTCTCCAAAAGACTATAATGACTCCTACGCTAAAAGGCCGATCTATTGCTCACACTATCAAAAGATGGAGGTTGTACATACTTGATCAGTGAGTTGTAATGCACCACAGATACCTTATGCCGAATTTGATGCCGCTCAGCCTTGAGGAAAAGGCTGATTTGATGAGGGCGAAACTGTTATGAATATTTTACTTTCTAAGCTTTGGATAATACTTTGGATAATGTTATGGAGTTGTCTAGTAGGGAGTCGGTTACTGATTCGGTTAGGAGTGGGTTACGGAGTTAGTTAATAAGAGTCCAAGTCTTGGGGGACTCTATGGGGACTCTATAAATAGGGATGTAACTATTTCTTTCAGACAATGAGAAAGGAATAAAGAATTATTTAGTGTTTTGGCTAAATTAAGGAGGTTGATCCCCTCGAAGCGATCAAAGGAGGCTGATCCCCTCGAAGAGATCAAGGAGGTCGATCCCCTCGAAGTGATCATTATCCCCTTTTCTTCTATTTCTTCCACTTCTCCTCCGTTTCTTGTTGAATCTCGGATTTTGATGATGAAACTAATTGAATGTGATTTGTTGTCTAACTGCGTGTTTAGTTACGCAGGTCTACTATCGATCAGGATTAGACAATTGACGTCGAAGGATCGGACGAAGCGCCAACCAATGATGTGTCGGGCAACTGAATGTCAATTCACGTTGTAATAACTGTCTAGATCGAAGTAGAGTGTTTGGTGTTTGTTTGTGCAGGAGTAACTATAAAAGAGATGAAGACGTAAAGCGAAATCAATGGCCGAAGTCAAGTGCGATGGATCGTTGGGAGTTCGAGAGTTTGACGGAAGCCTGAAGATTCATTGGGAGTGCCGAATCGCCGAGAACGAGTAGGAGCTTGCCGAGGGCTTTCTAAGCTCACCGAGGTTCGCCGGTTCGCAGAGCTTGACAAGAAAGATCGAAGCTTGCCAAAGAAGCTCGGGGGAACTCGCCAAAATCATCGTGGAGTCCGAGAGCTTGCCGGGAGTCTGCAGGATGGTTTCCGAGGGATCGTCGGAAGACCGCCGGAAGTTCGTCGGAAGCTCGACGGAAGAAGACTTGACTTGCGGACTTTGGAAACGTCTTTAAAATTCGTAGTTAGCACGTATTTTGGGTTAGGATTAGATAACCCAAAGTGGGGGCCCATTGGGCCTTGATTAGGATGAGTTTGGGCCAAAATTTTGGCCCAAACCGAACCAGCTACGTGCATGCATGCTACTGTAGCCAGAGTACTGTAGCCCGGCTACTATAGCTACCATCGTGAGCGTGCGGTAGAACCGCCTGCCTGCGGCAGTAGCACCGCCCGCCATCAGAGCTGCGGTGGAACCGCTCGGTAGCACCGCCTGCTATCGTAGCCAGCGGTGGAACCGCCGCACAGGGCGTGGCACCGTCACGTTAGTCAACAGACTGACACAGGCGGTGGCACCGCCTCTGACCACCAGAACATTGGAACTCCAAATTGATTTCAAATTTGGAGCCCAATTTTGAATCCACTTTGGATCTATAAATACCCCCCCTTTCTCAGCTGAAAGGGCAACCCTTTTGAGCAAAAATTCTTAAGTCTTGAGCTCTTGTAGAGTGTTGAAAGGTCTTGTTCTTGCTAAGTATTCACCTTCTTCTTTTCTTGAGAAATCTTGTACAAGTGTGAACATCTTGTAAAGGGCTGTAAAAGGGGTATTTGATCCTTCCCCTTCAAAGGATTTGATAGTGGAAGAAGGGAGCCTCAACGGAGAAGGTTTCGGAAGTGGATGTAGGTCACTTTGACCGAACCACTATACATCGCTGCGTCTTGATTGTGTGAGTGTTTAAATTTCTATTTTACTTTGCTGCAAGCCTTTACTTTACTTGCTCCACTTCCTTTTTATCTTTGTATGCATGCTTTAAAGTTAGAACGCAAAAATCGATTTCAAACGAAACGTTGTTTTCATCGTACGAAGTTTCCGAAGCTTGTTTTAAATCACTGAAAAATCCATCGTTTTATCCGCTGCACTAATTCACCCCCCCCCCCTCTTAGTGCCACTCGATCCCTAACAATTGGTATCAGAGCCACATTTTTTCTCTTTTGGATTTCCACCATGAGAAATGGCTCTAAATGGTTTTCAAGAGGGCTTTTCGATTTTTCGTCCACCTTTCTTTAACGGTTCAGACTACACATATTGGAAAACTTGAATGAGAGTTTTCATGCTTTCAATGGATTTGGATTTGTGGAACATCATCGAAAATGGTTTTCAACCTTTCTCTAAACCGACGAACGAATGGTCGGTTTTGGAGAAAAGGTCATTTTCTTTAAACGCAAAGGCTATGAATGCCTTATTTTGCGCTTTGAACAAGAACGAGTTCAATCAGATTTCTATGTGCGAAATGGCTTTTGACATTTGGCGAACTCTTGAAATCACGCATGAGGGAACTAGTAGAGTTAAAGACTCGAAAGTAAACCTCTTGTTGCATGATTTTGAGCTCTTTCAAATGACACCAAGTGAATCTATCGACGATATGTACACCCGCTTCACGGATGTCGTCAATAGCTTGAAAAGTCTTGGTAAAAGTTTTTCGGATTTTGAACTCACTAACAAGATCTTAAGATCCCTTTCAAAATGGTGGGATCCTAAAATAACGGCGATTCAAGAATCAAAGGATCTAAATAATTATTCTATTGATGAACTCATTGGGTCCTTAAAGACCTATGAAATGGAACATGATGAATATGATAAACATTATGAACATATGAACAACCTTCTAAAGAACAAGAAGGTTTTTGAACTCCGAACTATGAAATGCCACTTGAGTAATGACTCAAGTGATGAGGACAATGAGGACATTGAACACATAACAATGAATGTTAACAAGTTCATTAAACAAAAATTAAAAAACACAAATAAACTTGAACGGAGAAAGAGGCCAAAGAAGAAGAAGAAGGCTTGGAAAGAAGAATCAAGAAAAGAAGAAGCAAACTACGCTTTAATGGGCTTCGACAATGAGGTAAGTAACTTAACTTCCTTGAATTATTTTGAAATTACTTGATGATTTCCATGAATGCTTAACTTAGTTTGTAGGATTTTTTTTTGCTTTTCTTGTGTTTTTAGAAATTAAAAAAAATTTTGAAATTATATAATGTTTTTCTTTATAGTATTTTTGAAAAGTAAACATATGAATGATGCAAGATTTGTGATAATGCTTAGGATTAATCCATGCATGTGTATCTTGATGGTTTATATTGTCTCCAAATATGATGCTTGATGATTTTATATCATGCATGAGCTTTTGAAGTAATAAAATGTCATATTGTGATGATGAAACATATTTTTTGAATTTATAAATAGATGCATGATTTTGGCAAAAATTTGAACATGGCCTTTTAACATAAAAATTGAAAGTGTGCTATCATTTTTACATATTTGGTCTTGACGATTTTATGACTAAGCTTGTGTTTTATTTTGATACATGTTTTCATAAAAATTTTGAATATGCTCACATCAAATTGCTTAAAATGAAAATGTATTTTTTTCTCATTCTATTGAGATGAATGAATTTATGTTATGAGTCTTGTGAATCTCATAAAAATAAACATGATGAATATTTTAAAAAATGTGCCTCATGTTTTCGGTCTTAATGATTTCTCTTGAAACATGCTCTTTGGACCTATATGAAAAACATGAGTATACTCATATGAACGTCAAATCACTTGAAATGGAACACATAAACAAAAAAAAAAATTACACTATCATGATGCTTTACGTGTAATGCTTTTGATCTTAATGGGCTAAATGACAACGTGTATTTCAAATTTATACAATGATGGCTTCCGTATAAATATTTGAACATACATTATGAAATCATCATTGAAATGAAAAAATTAGAAGTTTGTTATCATACTTAATGACTTTGTGATATTATATCTTGATGACAAACTCATGTTTCGGTTTTAAAATTTGATACTCATCTTTTGAAACATGAAACATATTATCATGATAAATTAAATCTCGTCTTGGAATAATATGTTGCATTTATGCCTTGACAATTTTTATGATAAAGTTTGATTTTCAATTTTTGATGAAAGTCAATTGATAAATTCATTTATGATATTTTATAAATCATTAGAATTATGAATGAGATTTTGATGATACGGTAATGACTTTATTCATGTTATTAATCTCAAAAATAATAATTTAATTATGAGTCTTGAGTTGATAAATTGAGCTTGAATGATTTTTCTTTTAATGATTCTTGAATATTCTAGTATTATGACTTGTTAAGACATATTTAATGCTTGAATCAAGTTCTAAAAGATTTTATTTTGCTATAAAGAAATTTTATTGAAATCATGATCTTGACAACTATGACTTGAAACTCTTTATAAATCAAGATCTTTTACCATGCTCCTTCCGTCTTATCAAAAGAAAATTCCTTAAATGAAATGTAACTTGTCTTTTGATTTCTCGGAATTCAATACTTGAATTTTTATGAATTCATGTCTTGATTCTTATGAAATGTGATCTTGGTAAAAATTCCTATGTATGAATCAAGATCTTGTGTGTGATCTCCTAAGACTTCCACTTGTTATTTCCTAAAAGGAGACTTGTCAAAATGATTCATGAACCTTTTGATTCATGACTTTTGGATTCATGACTCAAGATTGAAGATTGAAACATTATATGCTAAAATTGATTCATTGTTTCAATACTTCCTTGAATGCCTTATGTGATGATTGAAAATTTGATAAAAAAAAATGTGCTTAATATTTAAATCATTTATCATGGCTTAAAAATGAATGAAAAAAAAATTTGTTGGCACTTGTAATCATGATTTGATCCTTAATATTAATATGCTTTTATATATCATGATTCTTGGTTGTATGACATTTATCTTGAATTAAAAATTGATAAATATGAATCTAGATCTTGCTAAAATGAAAAGTTATTAATCATGGATGATATCTTTTGGTTTTGATTCTTGTTGAATTTACATATTGATATCCTTCATGACATGATTTCTCATGTTTTAATACCATCTTGTATGCATCTTGGAAAAAATTGAAATATTGATTGATGCAAAATTATTGCATTGAAATATTATTCATCCCTTCTTTTCGATAGTGACAAAGGGGGAGTTAGTTTGCTAGCTTATGCATCACAAGTGAAAGTGGCAAACATAGCTAGCTAGAACTTACAAAAGGCAAAACTTGCACTTCTCAAAATGAGAAGAAAGAAATTACAAAGTTGCATTATTTTTTAACTCATGAGCTTACAGTTTTAAAATGTTATAAATTATACAAAAATTACTAGCTTATTGCAAATATGAAGTTGATTACTTGCAAAAGGGAAACTTAGGTGCAAATGAGAAAAATTGAAAGAGAGCTAGTTTGCGTATTGCAAAGTATACTAGCTTATCATTATTGCTTGTCATAAATTTCCCTCAAACCATGATTTGTTTATGACTCCCTTAAATTCATGACTTGATATGTCAAAAATTCATGATGGAAATTTGTTATTTTGTCATGATGGAAGCATTCATGTAAAGGGAAAAGAATTGTATTCTTCCCTTCTTTTTGACAAAATCAAAAGAGGAGAAGATTTATTGCTAGCTTGCATGATTAAGTTGCTAGCTTATTCAAGAGGAAGAAAATTGCTAACTTGTGCATCAAAAGAAAAATTTTGCTAGCTTGAACATTGAGAAGCAAAAAGTTGTTATCTCGAGAAAGGCAAAAATATTGCTCAATTTCACTTCTTCAAAATTGCTTACATTTTTTGTTACAAATGATTGTTGAATCTCATGCAAGATTATTTGAAATATTTGATCCTCCCTTTCTTTTTGATGCTAACAAAGGGGGAGAAAGTTTTTAGCTCGAACATTGCAAAAATTTGCCATCTTGATTCCTATTTTGCAACTTCATGAGAAGCTAAGAATTGTTATATCAAAGGATGCAAATATTGCTCTCATGGGAAACAAGGTGCCTAGTTGCACATCTCAAGAAGCAAGTGAAAATTACCATCATTGTCTATCCTTGAAACTTGTTATGATTGAATGGTATTATTTGATGTTGTATTGTAAAAATGTTGTATGATGTGATAAATAGCTAGTATGTTGTAAAGATTTGCATATTCTTGAAAACTAGCTATGATGTTACTTCTCCTTTTTGTTGATGACATAGAGGGAGAAGTAGATTGATGACTTCATGCTTTGTATTGAATATTTTATATATATTTGCATGATGGTTTGACTATTCTCATAAACATTGTGATGAATGTTGCTTGGATCGATAATCCAAGTGTTCTATCAATGGTATATTGATAGGGAGTTTGTGTTAAACTCGTGGAGTTATGGTTAACTCGTTCGAGTCATCAATTAGTTGTCATCATCAAAAAGGGGGAGATTGTTGAATCTCGGATTTTGATGATGAAACTAATTGAGTGTGATTTGTTGTCTAACTGCGTGTTGAGTTACGCAGGTCTACTATCGATCAGGATTAGATAGTTGACGCCGAAGGATCGGACGAAGCGCCAACCAATGATGTGTCGGGCAACTGAATGTCAATTCGCGTTGTAATAACTGTCTAGATCGAAATAGAGTGTTTGGTGTTTGTTTGTGCAGGAGTAACTACGAAAGTGATGAAGACGTAAAGCGAAATCAAGGGCCGAAGTCAAGTGCGATGGATTGTTGGGAGTTCGAGAGTTTGACGGAAGCCTGAAGATTCATTGGTTGTGCTGCCGGAACTGGCCGAGAACGAGTAGGGAGCTTGTCGAAGGGCTTTTGGAAGCTCGCCGGGAGGTTCGTCGGAAGTTCGCGGAGCTTGACAAGAAAGATTGAAGCTTGCCAAAGAAGCTCGGGGGAACTCGCCAAAATCATCGTGGAGTCCGAGAGCTTGCCGGGAGTCCGTAGGATGGTTTCCAAGGGATCGTCGGAAGACCGCCGGAAGTTTGCCAGAAGCTCGACGGAAGAAGACTTGACTTGCGGACTTTGGAAACGTCTTTAAAATTCGTAGTTAGCACGTATTTTGGGTTAGGATTAGATAACCCAAAGTGGGGGCCCATTGGGCCTTGATTAGGATGAGGTTGGGCCAAAATTTTGGCCCAGCCGAGACCAGCTACGTGTATGCATGCATACTCTTGTGCGCAGCATGCACCGTAGCAGTATCAGAGTCTGCCATCGTGGCCATCAGCTGCGGTAGAACAGGCGTAGCACCGCCCCGGCTCTATAGCTAGGCGGTGGAACACATCGAGAGTCAGCGTGACCAGGCATCTATGTCGCTATTGGTGCGGTGACGCTGCAAGCCATCACCACGACACAAAGGCAACTCCAAATTGATTTCAAATTTGGAGCCCAATTTGAATCCACTTTGGATCTATAAATACCCCCTTTCTCTGAAAGGGCAACCCTTTGAGCAAAAATTCTTAAGTCTTGAGCTCTTGTAGAGTGTTGAAAGGTCTTGTTCTTGCTAAGTGTTCACCTTCTTCTTTTCTTGAGAAATCTTGTACAAGTGTGAACTTCTTGTAAAGGGCTGTAAAGGGGTATTTGATCCTTCCCCTTCAAAGGATTTGATAGTGGAAGAAGGGAGCCTCAACGGAGAAGGCTTCGGAAGTGGATGTAGGTCACTTTGACCGAACCACTATACATCGCTGCGTCTTGATTGTGTGAGTGTTTAAATTTCTGTTTTACTTTGCTGCAAGCCTTTACTTTACTTGCTCCACTTCCTTTTTATCTTTGTACGCATGCTTTAAAGTTAGAACGCAAAAATCGGTTTCTAACGAAACGTTGTTTTCATCGTACGAAGTTTCCGAAGCTTGTTTTAAATCGCTGAAAAATCCATCGTTTTATCCGCTGCACTAATTCACCCCCCCCCCCCTCTTAGTGCCACTCAATCCCTAACATTTCTTTCGTTTTTCCATGATAAAATCTTAAGGGGTCTTATCAATGCACTAATCTTTCTATAGTTTTTCATGAACTTACGGTAGTAGCCTGTTAAACCAAGAAAGTCACATAGCGATTTTATGTTCCTTTGGGTCGGCCAGTTCTACATTGCTTCAATTTTGGAGGGGTCCACCGTCACACCTTCATTTGATATGATATGCCCAAGATATTCTACCTTCTGTTGAAGAAAGTTACACTTTGATTTTTTTTGACAAAAAATATATGTTCTCGTAAAATCGTCAAAACAAGTCGTAAGTGCTGAAAATGACTTTCAAGAGAAGGGCTGTAAATAAGGATATCATCGAAGAAAACTAATACAAACTTATGAAGATAACTCCAGAAAATATCATTCATAAGGCTCTGGAAGGTGGAGGGAGCATTGGTGAGACCAAAGGGCATTACCAAAAATTCATAGTGGTCGTTGTGCGTTCGAAAAGCAGTTTTCGGTATGTCTTCTTTGCACACTCGTATTTGATGATACCCAGATCGAAGGTCCATCTTTGTGAAGACTCGTGCTCCCTTTAACTCATCAAGCAGTTCATCTACTAATAGAATAGGGTACTTGTCCTTGACAGTAATACTATTGAGAGCTCGGTAATCAACGCACATTTGCTATGTTCCATCCTTCTTTCGTACGAGGAGCACCGATGAAGAGTAGGGGCTGCAATTTGGCCGAATAACTCCTATTTCAAGCATCTCTTTTACAATCCTTTCTATTTATCCTTTTAGAGATATGGATACTAATATGGTCGAGTATTTGCTGGAGGTTTGCTTGAAAGAATCGGTATACGATGATCATGCTGGCGAGTAGGAGGTAGGCTACGCAGTTTATCAAATATATCTGAAAATTCAACAAGTAAGGGAAGTAGGTTTGGGTCATCAAATTCAGTTAGCTCTCCTTAGATTACTGCTCAAGTTGTATTAAAAAGCCACTGCATACTTTGTGCAAAACTTTCTTCATTCGTTGTGTGCAAATCGTCGTTATGTCGCCCCCACATTTCCCGCAGAGTATCACCTGTTTCCCCTTACTATAAAATTTTATAATTAGTTTCAAAAAATTTCAGAAAACATCACCCAATGTCATCAGTCATTCCATGCTGAGCACGGCCTCATAATCATCAAGAGGGAGGAGGAAAAATTATGCGATTATCTATCGGTCCTATAGTAATAGTTTCACCCGTGGGTGACCTTAACGTCAAACCTATTGTAATTCTTGATAGGTAAGGCCATCTGGATAGCAATCTTGCTATTCATAAAATTATTAGTGCTCCCAGTGTCAATAAGAATGGTGATCGGTTGTTGCTTTAGAAGTCCTCTTACTTTCATCGTTTGCTGGTTCGCGTAACCGGCAAGGGCATGCATCGTAATATCAACCAGTTGTTGTTCTTCATCTGCGACCTCTTCCTTATACTTTTGGACCTCCTCCACCATATCTTCAAGAGGTTCAAATAGTAGGAGGCAGCCCCTTTTGCAACAATGATCGCGGTTCCACGACTCGTTGCAATGCCAACAAAGACCCTTTGTTGATCAGTCACGTAGTTCTTCTCTTGTCAATTTTTTTGACAGCGAAGGACAGCTGAGAGAAGAAGAAGATTTATATGCCATGAGCCTAGGAGAGGTTCTCATCCTCTAAGAATCTTGGTTGAGCCGTTCTTCCTATATTCGTGTGAAAGAAATTGTAGCCATTATGGTATGGGGCTGCCGTGCCTTAACCTCCCCTTTTATCTCTGGCTTGAGTCCTTCAATGAATGTTTCTAACAATTGATAGTTAGTCCAATCATAAGCAAGGTAGGATAGCTTCTTAAACCTAGTTTGGTACTCTTGAATCGTAGAGATTTGTTGAATCTTTACGAGTTGGTCGTCGATATTTTCATACTCCGTAGGTCCAAACTGGTTTAGTAGTGTGTTCTTAAATTGATTCTACGTCAGAGTCTCATGATTGTATTCCAACTAATTGTACCATTGAATAGCATCTCCTTCAAGGTTGATGATAGCAATTTCCACCATAGCATCATCCGACGTTCGGTAGTAAGGAAAGTAACGTTCATCGCATGAAATCCACCCCGTCGGGTCTCCTTCCCATCGCGGGAAGTCCACCCTCATGCATGGCTAAAGCATGTCTGAGGGTTGTCCCTCCTTCTCTGGAGGCCTCTCTGAACTCTCTCCTTGCTAAAATTTGGCTGGACTCAGTGGTTGTCCAATTCTGAATTCTGCAAACAAAGCGCACAATTTGTCCTCCAAGCGTGATTCAAGCCACGATTCAATCCAAGATTCCCATGCTTCAAATTTGGCATCAATTGGATCTTGAGAAGCCATAGCATATGCCTATAGATCATAGATGCCCTTGTCTTTTTTTCTGTTGATGGGTTAATGGCATGGGATGATGAAAGGTTCGGACAATAGATCGGTGATAGAAGGGTTCGGCTATAATAGTTTACTATTTTGGGCTACAGTTTTTGACATTGTTAGGGTCATGAAAATAGATTATGATGACTGCATCTTAAGGCTAGAGAGATACCCTAAAGACATATTGGTTGGTGGTAGCAAGGTGGCTAGGGTTTGGTAGGTTATGGAGAAGAAAAAGGACAAAGGTGCAGCACTAGATTTTTTGCCAAAAAAATTCCAATAGTAAATATGTAATTTTTTCCAACAATTCTCAATAGAGATTCAAGTAAATCACAAAGGGAATCTACTAGTAAGGGAGAGGTAATATTGTTAAAAATTTTGTAGAATGAAACAACAGCAAGAGGTTTGGCAAAATTGAGGATCATAGAAAGGTATTGCACTAGATTTTTACATCTAAAGTGTAGCAGCTTGGATGTAAAAGATCAATGGTTTATATTGAGAATTTTTTGACAAAACCAAAGGGAAATATGCTGTTAGGAAGTTTCAAAGCTGATGTAAAACTTTTGAAGATTTGGATAGAAAAAATGCAGTAGTAAGATCAAACAAATAATGCTATGTGGCTGGAATTCTATAGTGCATCTTTCATCGTAGAGATGAAAACTTTATGACGAAAAGTTTATGCAGCAATATAGGAATAACTTTTTTGAATTTTTTGAATAAGGATAACTAAATTACAGTAGCAGTAAGGTAGGAAACCATAACTTGTTGCAATTCATGGGGAGATCAAAGAATGATCCGCGGTGGTGGAGATGACAGTGAAATTCGATGATGATCTTTTAAGCAATTGTGGGAATTGCTTTGGGTGGCTGTGGAGGGCTGATGGATTGCTATGAAAGGGAAGCGAGATGCCAAGAACGTTGCTCTAATACCAAGTGGTAGAACCCTTACGGATTCTAAGCTTGGGGTTGATCTCTTTAGGGGATTGGCCTCCTTAGAACTCTATAGGGGTTCCTTCCTCCAAATTGCTACTCAAAGGCTGCTAAAAGGATTGATTTATTCATTCAGAAAAGAGGGTGAATACATGGCTATTTATAGGGCTTCTAAACCTCAACTCCTAATAGGACTCCAACTCCTACTAGAACTCCTACTCAAGACTCCTACTTCTAATCAACTCATAATGCTTCTCCAAGAAGCAACCTCCAACCTAATCCAACTCTAACTTAGCCCCACCTCAACCAACCCCTCTTTAATTAGGATAAGGGGTGGTTAACTAGGATTACACTTGCCTTATACTTTTCTCAAAATATCTTCCTCCAAACTAATCCTAAACTAGTTGGCCTCTTCACCTCTTTAATAGGGGTCGGCTAGATATGATTTACATAAATGCCCTTAAGATTTATATGTTTACCCCTTCAATGAAACTAAATTAGGAGTCTCCTAGCTAGAGTTCTAACACCTAGTTTTGAAATAAGAAACGTGCATAAGGGTAAACTGTTGGGAAATCCACAAGGGGAGTGCCATCACATACGTAGCGAAAGAACAAAAAACAAAACCCCAGATTTCCCATAGAAAGTTTCTGTCGTCGTGCGAAGATCGGTGCATCAAAAATAAATTCACAAAACTGGACATGTAAAAGAAGATACCTAAGGAGATCGTATATCCCTGAATTCCTGCAGATCCGTGGGAGAGGATGAAGGAGGTCAAGCGTCCTCCTCTCTAACGGTATCCATACGGTAGGGATTGTAACGATGCACCTCTCTCTCTAGAGAGAGGAGAACAGGAGGTGGCTACCAAAAGAAACCCCTCAGCATATAGAGCTTTGGTTCCCTCCTATTTATAGAGGCCCCCTGAAAACCCTAATGGATCTTTTACCCTATTGGGTATTGGATCTCCATCCAATTACCTAAGCCTCTTGGATTAGTGGGTCTCTACCCAATAATCTCTTATTAGCAATTATTGGATCTCATCTCAGGATCCAATAATTTAGGGGCTTAATGGATATCCAATAAAATAGGGGGTTCAGCGGATATCTCATATCCGTACCTCTACTTGTCGCAACACCTACTATATGTGTGTGACCCTCTAGGCCCAATATCCAACTGGCCGTGAGTTATACTTGTCAGAACTCCTTCTGACTTAGTGAATTGTTATCTCTAAAATAATTCACCCAACTCATCGACTACGGACGTACTAGGCCACTACGTCGCGGCCCCCAAACAATACAGGGGAATCTAATACTTTGGACCTATCTGTCCTAAGTTACCATGTATCTATAATCCCTCATCCATCCAATATCCTAGAGACCCTATACCGGGCATGGTGCTGTCAGGCCCATATGGTCTCTCCTCGAGTCTTGCTCTTATCGGATTCTCCCAGAGAACTCTTTCTCTCTTAATCCGAATAACCTTGGCCAAGTATTTGTTCGAGCAAGAACACATGGGATATTCCTCTCATGATACCGAGAGCAGATTAACCTTTATTGACACTCAATAGCTACCACTCCCAATAATCGGTTGTACTAGATTTGGAACTTTCCAAACCTATAAGTTCGGTATCAAAGAGTGGAGTACTCATACAGGACATCCTTAGTGTCCCAAGTCTAAAGACCAGATACACTACTGGGACTATGAAATCGCTGTCTGACATGAGGTATCAATAACTATCCAGCATTCCGTAGGTGGATCAATCAGTGAACTCATTCCCCAATGAGCACCTGCACTGTACCCTTAGTGTCCCCACATGAGTAGCTATGAGACTAGCTACCTCCATCATATGGATGGGTATATAGCACACTAGTCTATCCGGTTATCTCGATGTCCTTCTCGAGTAACCTATGACCATGATAATTTAGAGTCTGTGTTTAAAGGTGAATCGGTCTCATTATCGTGATCTCATCATGATCTGATTCTCATTGCACAGATCCAAGGACATCACAGTATATGCAACACGCAAGATAAAGTGATAAAACGCCAAATATTAAGCAAAGAGATAAAGTGCATATCAAGTCATAAGTGCCATCACTCATATGATTGGCTTGCAGGGCACATAGGACTAGCAATCTCCTACTTGACCTAAAGCCAATCACCAACATGTCTGATCCCCATCAGACCTTTGTGATGCTCAAAGACAATCTGAGTCAATGGCTTTGTCAGTGGATCTACAATATTATCTTCGGATGGAACTCTTTCTACTACTACATCTCTTTAGGCCACAATCTCTCTAATAAGTTGGAACCTCCTCAGAACACTTCTGATGAGACCCAAATTCCCTTATTTGAGTAATCGCCCCATATTTGTCACAATATAAAGGAATCAACTCCTCGTTGCTCGGGATGACACCTAGATCTATGATGAACCTCTTCATCCAAACTCCCTCCTTTGCTGCCTCTATCGCAGCAATGTATTCTGCCTTTGTGGTCGAGTCAGTAGTAGTGTCTTGCTTAGAACTCTTCCAGCAAACTACTCCTCCATTCAGGGTGAACACATACCCTGAATTAGACTTGCTATCATTGACATCGGACTGGAAGCTCGAGTCCATGTAGCCCTCAACCCTGAGGCTACTACCTCCATATACCAGTAAAAGATCCTTAGTCCTTCTCAAGTACTTAAGGATACTTTTTACTGCTTTCTAGTGCTCCAAGCCAGGATCTGCCTGATATATGCTCATGACACTCAAAGCATGCGCTATATCAGGCCTGGTACATAGCATAGCATACATGATAGATCCTATCACTGATGCATATTGTATCATATCCATGTGTGCCCTTTCTTTAGGAGTCTTTGGAGATATACTCCTAGAAAGTGATATTCCATATCTCATTAGTATGAGACTTCTCTTGGAATTTTTCATGCCAAACTTTTTGATAATGGTGTCTATGTACCTGGACTAGGACAAGCCAAGCATCCTCTTGGATCTATCTCTACAGATCCGTATCCCCAATATGCAGGATGCTTCCCCTAAGTCCTTCATGGAGAAGTGCTTAGATAACCAAGTCTTTACTGTGGAGAGCATTCCTACATCATTCCCAATGATCAGGATATCATCTATATATAATACCATAAAGGTGACAGTGCTCCCACTTACTTTCCTATACACATAAGGCTTATCTTCGTTCTTAATGAAGTCATAAGATCTGATCGTCTCATCAAATCTTATGTTCCAACTTCAGGAAGCTTGTTTCAATCCATAAATGGACCTAAGCAACCTGCACACCTTATCTAGGTTATCCCTGGACACAAATCCCTTAGGCTGTATCATATACACCTCATCTAGGTTACCATTGAGGAATGTGGTTTTGACGTCCATCTGCCAGATCTCATAATCATAGTGTGCTGCAATAGCCAATATAATTCGAATGGATTTTAGCATGGCTACAGGTGAGAAAGTTTCGTCATAGTTAACACCTTGCCTTTGATTATGCCTCTTAGCCACTAGCCTTGCTTTATAGGTCTTTACCTTTCCATTTACTCCAATCTTCTTTTTGAAGATCCACTTGCAACCAATAGGTACAATACCCTCGGGTGCATCAACTAGGTTCCAAACCTTGTTGGAGTACATGGAATCCATTTCTAAATTCATGGCTTCTTGCCATTTCCCGGAGTCTATGATCATAATAGCCTCCTCGTAAGTCTGAGAATCAATATCCTCAACATCCTCTCTTCTGATATATCCCACATATCTCTTAGGAGGATGGGATACTCTATTGGACCTACGTAAAGTTAGAACTTGTGTGTTAGGTATCTGAACAGATTCTATAATGGTGCTTGAGCTAGGTTCTCCAATCTCGCTTAACTCTATCATGCTCCCACTGTCTCCACCAAGAATGTGTTCCTTCTCAAGGAACACTGCTCTCTTGGCTACAAAGACCTTTCAATCCTTAGGGTGATAGAAATAATACTCACAAGTTTCTTTGGGGTATCCCACAAACTTGCACCGTTCCGTCCTAGATTCCAACTTGTCAAGGTTGTGTCTCTTAACGTGGGTAGGGCAACCCCAAATCTTAACAATCTTAAGATCGGGCTTCTTACCATTCCATATCTCATATGGAGTAGACATCACTGACTTAGTTGGAATTCTGTTCAGAAGGTAAGCTGCAGTTTCTAAGGCATATCCCCAGAATGAGATGGGTAGGTCGGCGAAACACATCATGGAACGCACCATATCTAACAATATGCGATTCCTCCTTTCTGATATACCATTAAGCCATGGTGTATAAGGAGGTATCCATTGGGATAAGATCTCATAGTCTTTGAGGAATTATGTGAATTCTATACTCAAGTACTCACCTCCTTGATCTGATCGAAGGATTTTAATACTCTTTCCTGTCTGGTTCTCCACTTCATTTCCTCTTAGACTCTTTTACACTCATGATGTGGAGCTGTATTTAGCATTAATAAACTATTATGCATTGTTCCTCTCGTGATGATCTCATCATCTAATATTATTGAACAACCATTGTTCTTAAAAACTAATTTATATCCATTAACTATCAAACATGAAATGGAAATAATATTTTTGATAATAGAAGGAACATAATAGCATGCATCTAATATAATAATAACTCCACCAGGTAGATATAAGGTGACCTTGCTAACAGTCACTATAGCAACCTTTGCTCCATTGCCCATCTTAAGGTCCATCTTGCCTCTCTTCAATCTCCTAGGTCCTGCTAGAACCTACAACGAATTGCAAATATGATAAACACTCCCGGTATCCAATACCCATGTGTTATCATAAGATTCTGACAAATGGAGAATGATCATGAATGTACTTGAAACTTCTGCAAGCTTCTGTTTCACCCTCTCTGTAAGGTACTCTTTGTAGTTCCTCTTCCAGTGTCCATCTTTGCCGCAATGGAAGCATTGGCCTTTGTCCTTTGTTGGGTCTTTCTTGGCAACCTTTGCCTTACCCATTTTGCCCTTGCCCTTGCCCTTGCCCTTCTTAAGGGTCTTCTCAACCTTCCTTTTCTTTCTGGTCTCACTAGCATAGAGAACTGGCTTCTCTTTCTTGATAGTGCTCTCTGCTTCTCTCAACATATTGAGGAGCTCTGGGAGGGTCACCTCAAGTTTTTTCATATTAAAATTCATTATGAATTGAGAAAAGGAATCTGGTAGGGACTGAAGCACAAGATCCACACATAGGTTATCCTCTAGGACCATTCCTAGACCTGTGAGTTTTTTGATCCACTCAATTATCTTAAGGATATGGTTCTGAACCGGTGTCCCCTTAGTCATCCTAGCACGGAAAAGACTATTTAATATCTCATATCACTGAGTTCTTCCTTGTTCCTCAAACAGTTTGTGGAGATGCAAGAGTATGGAATTAGCATCCATATTTTCATGCTATCTCTATAACTCAGTAGTCATAGAGGCTAACATATAACACTGAGTAAGAGTGGAATCATCTAAGTACTTCATATAACGAGCGATCTCATCATCGCTTGCCCCTTCGTCGGGCATAGGGATTACTGTATCAAGGACATACGTAATTTTTTCTGCCGTGAGAATGATTCTCAAATTGCGAAGACAATCCGTATAATTTGGACCAGTGAGGCGGTTGGTATCAAGTATACCACGTAAAGGATTTGAAAGTGATATTTTTCTAAAATAAAAGATGTAGCAGAAATAAATAACATGTAGACTTTGTAAAAATTTAAACAATTAAGATAAGGACTTCTATCTTAATGTATTCCCACTAATTTTTTGTGAGACACACAACACCTTCCGGTATGTGAATCGAAGACCCCCGACGGATCTTTAGTGGGGATCAAGATCCAATCAGCATCTTAATGTAACCTTGAGGGACTCGACCAATCACGTTAAGCCCGTAAAGGTAGGCAACTCTTGCCAATCACAACTCCTTGTGATTCCCATCCTATTCGACCTCCGAACCATCATGGCCTCGAGGGACTCGACCAACCATGATGTTCGGTTAAGTCATCACCATCGTTATCAGATGAGTCTGATTCGGTGATATACTCTCAAGGGACTCGACCAAGCATACCATGTCCTCAGGTCACTAATGACATCTCTATGTCGTAGATAAGATAGCGAAACATGATATAGGTGAGTCTCGAGGGACTCGACCAACTCAACCTACACCGAAATTCGGTTTCTACCTATAACGATGGAAGGCCACATTAGTCAATCTAATTGCCTCACGTTTACCAACTTAATATTATTAATAGAGGGGATTTTGGTTTGGTCTCCTAATATAATGTGTCACACATATACATATACGTATTTAATATATATATCTACATCGCATGTAAATATATATATATATATCTCGTAGGTGTATAACTAATCACACATCACATGAGAAATTACACCAGATGATCATGGACCACTTCCTAATGTGATCAGGCCCGAGCCAATGGGCCCAATCATTCACATCAAGATTTATGTGTGCTTCGACGTATCTCCATGCCCTATGATCGCCCTTCTCGCTTTGTCAGTTTCGTCGACATCTCAACATATCTTTATGCGTCGGATCGTCCGTCTCGGCCTCGTGAGTCACACTACCGCTGCGCCTCCTCATATAATTATAACATAATTATAAACACGCAGGCCTGACAATAAATGAGAAAAGAATAGAAGCTCACAGGATCTAATAATAATAATCACATGTACACACATCACATCACATCAAAGGTCCATGATCATCTATCCACATCATACATCACATGTATATGTTATTTTATAGGAATACTAGATAAAAAATAATAGTTAATTAAATTATTTAATTAATATATTTAATTTTCTAAAATCAGGGATATTAAGAGAATTTTTGAATTCACAGGGGTATTTTGGTAATTCAGCCAAAAGGGTATTTTGGTAATTTTGTCAAAATGGATAGAATCTGAAATTTCTGAAATTCTGAGGGGCAAAATCATCTTTTGCCCTTAAACCCTAATCCCTCACCCTTACTGTGCTTGCGGCCGTCGCCACCCTACCAGCGATGCCCCTTACGCACGGGGAAGGCGGCGGCACCGTCGTTGCCCTGCGGGCGGAGCGCCCGCCGCCACCCAGCCGGCTACAGCGCTACGGGCGGCACGGCTGCAGCAGGCGGACGCAGCGCCTGCAAGCGCTGCCCCAACCGCCGGTGGGTGCCGTCGCGCAAATGCCACCCTTGGGCAACCCGCCAGCGCCTTTGCGGCGTTGCCCCACGGGCGCAGCGCCCGCAGGAGCCGGCGCCTCTACGCGGGTGCAGCACCCGTCGGTGCCCCTGTGGGCAGGCCGCAGGTAGTAGGGCTGCAAGTAGCCTTGCGGCAGCTGCACGAGCGCAGCAAGGGCAGCAACAGTTGCTACCCTTCCTAGCCCTTTTGCGCCAACGATTTTGGTGTCAAAAATAGATCCAAAACACAATACACACAGTTTAAGATCCGATCTTCGCACGAACAATCTGGCTCTGATACCATTGTTGAGAAATCCATAAGGGGAGCGCCATCACATGCACAGCGGAAGAACAGAAAACAAAACCCTAGATTTCCCATAGAAAGTTTTCGTCATCGTGCGAAGATCGGTGTGTCAAAAATAAATCTGCAAAACTGCACGTGTAAAAGAAGATACCTAGGGAGATCGTATATCCCTGAATTCCTGCATATCTGTGGGAGAGGATAAAGGAGGTCAAGCGTCCTCCTATCTAGCGATATTCACATGGTAGGGATTGTAACGATGCACCTCTCTCTCTGGAGAGAGGAGAACAGGAAGTGGCTACCAAAAGAAACCTCTTATAGAGCTTTGGTTCCCTTCTATTTATAGAGGCCCCTTGCAAACCCTAATGGATCTTTTGCCCTATTGGGTATTGGATTTCCATCTAATTACCCAAGCCTCTTGGATTAGTGGGTCTCTACCCAATAATCTCTTATTAGCAATTATTGGATCTCATCTCAGGATCCAATAATTCAGGGGCTTAATGGATATCTAATAAGATAGGGGGTTCAGCGGATATCTCATATCCGAACCTCTACTCGTCGCAACACCTACCATATGTGTGTGACCCTCTAGGCCCAATATCGAGCTGGCCATGAGTTATACTTGTCAGAACTTCTTCTGACTAAGTGAATTGTTATCTCTATAATAATTCACCCAACTCATCGACTACAGACGTACCAGACCACTACGCCGCGGCCCCCAAATGATACAGGGTAATCCAATCCTTTAGACCTATCTGTCCTCAGTTACCATGTATCTATAGTCCCTCATCCATCCAATATCCTAAAAACCCTATACCGGGCATGGTGCTGTCAGGCCCATACGGTCTCTCCTCGAGTCTTGCCTTTGTTGGATTCTCTCGGAGAACTCTTTCTCTCTCAATCTGAATAACCTTGGCCATGGACTTGTTCGAGCAAGAATACATGGGATATTCCTCTCATGATACTAAGAGCGGATGATCCTCTATTGACACTCAATAGCCCTCGTAAGGTTGGCTACCACTCCTAATAATCGGCTATACTAGATTTGGAACTTTCCAAACCTATAAGTCCGGTATCAAAGAGTGGAGTACTCATACAGGACATCCTTGGTGTCTCAAGTCTAAAGACCAGATACACTACTGGACTACAGAATTGCTGTCTGACGTGAGGTATCAATAACCATCCAGCATTCCGTAGGTGAATCAATCAGTGAACTCATTCCCCAATAGGCACTTGCACTGTACCCTTAGTGTCTCCACACGAGTAGCTATGAGACCAACTACCTCCATCATATGGACAGGTATACAGCACACCAGTCTATCCAGTTATCTCGATGTCCTTCTTGAGTAACCTATGACTAGGATAATTTAGGGTCTATGTTTAAAGGTGAATCGGTCTCATTATCATGATCTCATCATGATCCGATTCTCATTGCATAAATCCAAGGACATCACAGTATATGCAACACACAAGATAAAGTAATAAAACGCCTAATAATAAGCAAAGAGATAAAGTGCATATCAAGTCATAAGTGCCATCACTCATGTGATTGGCTTGCAGGGCACATATGACTAGCATAAACATGTTGATTTAAGTGAATTAGAAAACCTAGAGTCCATTAGGTGGTTTGCCAATTTAGATGTCTTGCCTATTTATAAATCAGCAAACCAATTTACCCTAGACTAGTTTGGTTGTTTTACACTAATATAAGTATTGATGAAGATGATAACATGTCAACCTACATTCTAGGAAATCAAATTCCAATTACGGATAGCACAATTTGTGACCTAATTAGAATCTCGGAGAAGAGAAGGAGTTGTTACTTTAGAGGACAATAGGATTTGGATGCAATCGGAGTAACCTACTTCGAGGCTCTATGGACCATTTTTGGAAATCCTAACCTAGCTATAGTCCCTAAGAGCTGTGAGCATTTGTTACTATTTAGTTCTAAGGTCCTTCATCACATCATCATTAGTATCATAATCCCTAAGCAATATCACCATAATGAAAATAGTCAAATAAAATTAGGTACTATGTACTAGATAATGACTAGACAAGATAATTGTTTTGATACCTATTCCAGTAAAATATGATAGACAGTATCTAAAGATTAAATGTTACCATATGGGGGGTTAATTATTAGATTACTACATATAATATTAGAATATCACCCAACGAAGATGTAATAAAAGTAGATAGATACAACACCATAAATAGAAACCTACTAAAGAGATTAAGGTGCACATTTAGGAATGGTGTATAGACTAGGTAGCCTAGAAGGACTAATCTAGCTCCCCCTCCAGTAGAAGAACCTAAAACACTAGTATTTAGGGGTAATGAATCTCCTCTTCCTAGTCCCTTTGGTGCAGCACCATCAGAACCAACTCTTGCTCCATCTTTTGAAGATTTGATCATGACAGAGATAAATCAAATCAAATCACAGCAAGCTGAAATCCTAAATGAAGTACGATAGATGAATCGAAAGTTAGATCACTTGTATGGGCATTTGGTATTCCACCCGAGGAATAGTTGTAAAAACTCTATAATTAAATTCATAAGCTGTAATGGAGCTTTTGAATCTCATTTTGTAAACCTCTATGTTATTTTGGCACACTTAAAGTTCCATATGTGTTGATCTTAATGCATGAAGTTGTTGTATGTTTCTTTTCTAAAATTTTTGAACTTCGGTTTTCATGAACTTATCTTAATATTATCCTTTCAGATTTCGAATGACATCTTTACGATATCGTATTTTTGAATGAAGCTCTCATTTTATCCTTCTCCGACCTTGTATTGACACTCCTCCTTCATTAATTAATGATTCTTCGTTGATGATCCTTAATTAATATCATGCCCTTTTAACGACTTGGTAAAATTGATTCTATCAATTTTATACTCTCTTTACTTCTATTGGCATAAATAAATGGATTTCATGATTTTCGTATCATTTGAAGTTTGTTAATTTTGTCTTCATATCATGAACTTTGCATAAAGAAGTAGCTCTCAAGTTTTTATTACTTGAATATTCTCTTCGGACTTCATTCATGCAAATTTGATAAACTTTTAACTCTTGTCCTAATTTCTACGACTTGAGCTTTTATGACTTGATTATTTATCTTCCATCTAATGAATTCTTATGAGAATGCCAAGTTGAACCTTTTATGAAATTTTTTATGTTGATGTGCTCCACTTCATAAATTTGTAATGGAAATACCAAGTTGAACTTTTAAAGTATGAAAACATCATCATGACTCTCTCATGAATTTTGAACTTAAATGATATCTCTTTCTCGCAAATTTTTCTTGAATAAATGACATGAGCTCTTGATGATATATTTGATGATATGACTTGGCTTCAATGATCTATCTTTTCACTTTATGATTTTATGCTTGAATTGTCAATCAAATTGCCTCTTGAACTTTTCATCTTATTCCTTCTTGAATAAACACACATAATTCTTATCATGAGTTTTATGAATTTTATATTCAAATGATCTCCCTTCTACTTCACTAATTTCATTTGGTAAAAATGATTCTTGGAAGCTTTATAATGACTTGGATGATTCCCTTTTATGCTTCAAAAATTATTATGCAGAATTTGCTCCTAATTTTTCATATATGAATCTTTCATGAGCTCTTAGAAATTTTTATGAATTTTGGCCTCGATGATCTATCTTATGATTCCATAGATATGAATTTTAAATAAGAATGAATGAATTGCTTTTCGGGTATATCGTAATCAAGTCCCACTTCCTTTTTGTTGATGACAAAGGGGGAGAAGAATGTTGATGACTTGATAAATGCCTTGTATGTATCGTATTGAAAAGAATGTGACAAAATGAATTAATGACTTTATAAATGTCTTATATGTATCGTATCATATTGTATTGCAATGTAACCGCATTTGCCATGCTTTGTATCGAAAATTGATTGCTATCCTTAAAAGCATTGCAATATATCGCAATAATATGTAGCGTATTGCAATTGTATTGGAATGTATCACATGCATCGCAAATGGTTCATACATGCTTAAAATGTACATTTTTGAAAGATTATTATCATATCATGTTTAAATTTGGTATCCTTATTGATATGATAAGTTATCGTTTCATTTAATGATGTACCGTAAAATGATATCATGCCTTACATTTGTGCATTTATTTTGATATCATTTGATCCTTGCTACTTTTCAAAATTATAATTAGCATCTTTTGTCGAAATCACTCGACATTGAACTAGCAAATGGGTGTCATACCTTGACATCATTTTCGAATATGAAAAATATAAAGTTTTGTATTTATGGATGAAAGATCATGCTTGTTGAGCATGACGATAAGTTCAATGGATGCAACTTATCGGTTTTGACTTGAATTCAAGGGGTTTGAATTCAAGTGTTTTCTTTCTCAAAATATGGCATATAGATAGGGGGAGTTAAGATTAACTCCATCATCAATTGATTATCATCATAAAAAATAGAGAGATTGTTGAATCTCAGATTTTGATGATGAAATCAAATGATAAGTTATTTAATCTAATCCATATTATTGAGATAAGTGTGTAGGATTAGCTATGATAACAGTGAAGACATAAGCAAATAGCCGGAGTCAAGTAGGTTGGGAGTTCGAGAGTCCACTGGAAGTTCGAAGTATCATCAGAAGTATTGCTGGAACTAGCCGAGAATGAATCGGGGACTTGCCGAAGGTTTCGAAAGTTCATTGAAAAAATTGTCAAAGGTTTGCAGAGCTTATCGAGAAAGTTTGGAAGCTTGCCAAAAATACGCCGAACTCGCTAAAAAGTCCTGGAGGCTACTGGGAGTTCGCCGGAAGATATCCGAGGGTGTGTCGGAAGTCCATCGAAAGTTCATTGAAAGCTCATCAGAAGAAGACTCAACATTGCCAGATTAGAATCTGCTTAGAATATGTTTTCAATTTTATAGTTAGCATATAATTAGGGTTAGGGTTAGGTGATAATCCTAATTAACCCTAGTAGGGGACAATTGGGCCTTAATTGGATTGAATTATGCCAGATTCAAGGCCCATTCAGCAGTGTTGGATCATGTCTGGAAGTGGCACCGCTAGACTAAGGTAGTGGCATTGCCCCGGGAACTAGTTCCTAGGTTGTTTGGGCAGTGTTATCGCCTCAGGTCAATGGTGGTACCGTTGATAGTTATTACCTGTTAGTAGTGGTACCGCTTGACAAGCAGTGGTATCTCCCATCCACATAGTCTGAGGACCCTGTCAGGCGATAGAACCATCAGACTGGGTGGTGGTACCACCTAGTACACTGACAGAGTAGGGTCAACTGGTGGTGGTACCGCTTGTGCCAAGCGGTGGTACTGTCAGTACCTGAAAATCCAAGATGTGACTCTTTTTAGCTCCAAACCTAAAGCCAATTGAGTCTATAAATACCCCTTACTTCTCAGCTAGCTAAGTACATTAAGAAGTGATAAAAACTAAGTCAAAGCTCTAGCAAAATAGCATTCAATAGCTTGAGTGTTCACCTCCCAAGTCTCATTTATAAAAGTTCTGTAAGTGAGTGTGAACCACTTGTAAAATCTGTAAGAGGGGTGCTTGGTCCTTCCCCTTCAAGAAGAATTGAGAGTGGAAGTTGGGAACCTCATCGGAGGAGGTTTCGGAAGTGGACATAGGTCATTTGACTGAATCACTATACATCGCTGCATACTTCTCTTGATGTGAGTGTTAATTGTCATATTTCAATTTTTACTTAAGATGCAATCTCTTGATCCTCTCCTCGCTAATTTTTGTCGCATTCACTCGAATCACTTTGCTGAAATCACTTTCGTCAAATTGAAACTTTTCAACGCACAATTCTTTTCCGTAATCCTTTTAAATTTATGATTTTTATCCACTGTACTAATTCACCTCCTGCCCCTCTTAGTGCCGCTCTAGATCCTAATAGGTTACTCTTCCATTTCTAAAGCTTTTCGTATTTTAATAAAAGAACCTTGGTTATAGAAGAACCTATTCATGTTGTTTTTAATGAAGTTTTTGAATTTACGAAAAAAGATTTTGATGATGATCTTGATTCTAATAGTTTAAATTTGAATGAAACCTCTCCTCCAAATAGCCACTTGGATGCATCTTCTTCCCAAATTTCCTTACCTAAGGAATGGAAGTATATAGATGCACATCCAAAGGAGCTAATTATAGGAGACACATCAAAAGGAGTTCAAACTCGTTCTTCTTTTAAGAATTTTTGTACCAACACTGCTTTTCTTTCTCAAATTGAACCTAAGTGCATTAATAAAGCCTTGAAAGATGATTCTTGGGTTATCACAATATAAGAGGAATTGAACCAATTTGAGAGGTATAAAGTGTGGAAGCTTGTTCCTAGACCTAGTGACCATTTAGTTATAGGTAGTAAATGAGTATTTAGAAACAAGTAAGATGAATTCGGTATTGTGGTTAAAAACAAGGCTAGATTAGTGGTCAAGGGTTTCAACCAAGAAGAAGGTATCGATTATGAAGAGAGATTCGCACCTGTGGCAAGATTAGAAACCATTAGGAGGCTCCTTGCCTATGTATTAGGACTCTAGTTAGGAGAGTCCTAACCTGTTGGGGCTCTAGCTAGGAGAGTCCTAATTGAGTTTCATTGATAAGGGCATTCATGTAAATCCTATCTAGCCGACCCTTATTACAAAGATGAAAAGGGTGACTAGGGTTAGGATTAGTTGGGAGGTTGCTTCTTAGAGAAGCATTAAGAGTTTATTAAAAGTAGGAGTCATGAGTAGGAGAGTTTATTAAAAGTAGGAGTCTTGAGTAGGAGAGTTTATTAAAAGTAGGAGTCTTGAGTAAGATTCCTAACAACAGAGAACTCTAGCTATACTAGGGGTCTTCAGTTGGAGTCCTATATAAGCATGTAGCCTCCATCTCTTTAAAATAAGAAAAAGAAGATTCATCTATAGTTGCAGCCACCAGGCCGACTACTTGGAGGGTGGAACCCTTATAGCGTTCCAAGAGTTAATCCCCCTCAAAGATCAAATCTACATAGAATTCCTCTAGGGTTCTATCATCTGGTATCAAAGCAGCGATCTTGCTGCTTTTGCTTCCATCCCTGCCACCCACCATTAGCCAAGCAATTCCCACCACTGTCATCTTCTGTCGTAGATCAAATCAATTTGTTGCCGCCAGCTTCAATTGCATCAGAGATCTGGTATTTCTCCTATCACCAATACCTTTTGCTGCTATAATTTTTCATTCAAAATACTAAAAAGAAGTCTTGCTATCTATCCCTTACTGTGAATTCCTTTCATCGTAAAAGTTATCATCTTTACGAACGAAGGATTGTGCAAAAAATTTCAACTGCTTATTGCTGCCTTTTAACCGATCTATTTGCTATATTTTTTTAATGAAATTTCTTGAGAACTTCATAGATCATCTTGGCTTTCATCTATTATAAATCTATCATGGAATTCATCTCTGAAACGTTCTTGTGTTGCTGCAAGTTTTCATCGCAAACTGTTGAAATTTTTCAATGAGAATTCTGCTATCGCAACTTGCACTAATTCCTTTACTATTTTGCTGCCAAAATTTTCTTGATCCAATTTGTTATCCTTGCTTTTATCTAAACTGAGATTCTACTATCAAATCCCCTCCTCAAATTTCTGGGTTTTCATTGGAAATTTTGTCGAGAAACCACTGATTCTTCGATAATAATTCTGCTCTTACGAGACAGTGCATATCGGCAACAACTTCCACTGAATTCTGTCAAATCTCTACTGCCATCTATAACAGATCTAAAACTCTCTTCTCTAACCTTTATCCACTACCATCACAGCCTAAAACTCCATCAAACTGCACCCCTAAACTGCACCCAAAGTAGCCACCAAACAAGCCTAAACCGTAGTCTACATCCACCAATCCACCAACCCTTTCAGCCACCACTTCTTTCAACCAATATATGCCTTTAACTCAGCAATAAAAGAGAGATCTTAATATTATAGATTTGGAGGCATATACTATAGCATCCGAGGAGGTGATCAATGCTAAATTTGAAGCCTTTGAGACGCGAATGAAGGATAAGATTTGGGCTTTTCTTGCCGAACTCAATTTGGGTCGATCACCGAGCTCGAAGAAATCTAATCCAGGAGAGAGCTCTGACCGAAGAGATGACTTCCAGGAGAGCGGGGGCTCTATGACCAATCCCTGTTAGGGATCGAGTGGCACTAAGAGGGGGGGGGGTGAATTAGTACAACAATTAATAACGATAACATTTTGACGATTTAAAACAACTTTGGAAACTTTATGCGATAAAATTACGTTTCGATGAAATTCAATTTCGATTGCGTATAAAATTAAAATGATTCATAAGGAAGTGAGGAGGAAGTGGAGTAAGTAAATGAACAAGTTTGCAGAAATGTAAGTGACAATATTGAAACGCAAACCAGAGCTTTTATAGTAGTTCGGTCATACGACCTACATCCACTCCCGATTCCTTTTCTCTTGAGGCCACCGGCTTTTCACTAGGTATCTTCCATCGAAGGGCGAAGACCAATTCCCTTTTACAGTGCTTTCTCCTTTTGACAGGCTTAGGAGATAAACCCTTACAAGCACTCACTCCTTTTTTTTGAATTGAATACAAGAGAAAAAACTAAAGGAGGGACTTCCAGAGAGATTTGAATAGAGTTTCTAGCTTTCAAGGTGCATGTGCTTGCATGCCTCAACCCAAGGATGGGAGAGGTTTTTGTAGGCTCCAAGAGGATTCAAATTTGGAGCCCAAATTTGAATCTTCTTGGTTTTCCAAGCTACTGGCTATACCACCGCTTGACACTAGTGGTACCATCGCTTGACAGAGTCCTCGGGCTTTGTGGTCTAGCGATAGCACCGCCTGACACTGGCGGTACCACTATCTGCCAGGCATTAAAGTTGGCGGTACCAACGTTGACTTAGGCGGTGCCACTGCCTAGCACATTTGGGATTTCAGTCCTTAGGCAGTGCCACCGCCTGGGTCTGGCGGTGCCACCACCTGGGTCTGCTGGTGCCACCGCCAGACTTTTCAGCAAGGCTGAATGGGCCCTGACTTCAGCCCAAATCAACCACTAAAGCCCAGTTGGCCCCTACAAGGATTAAACAGGATTATTACCTAATCCTTACCCTAATTACGTGCTAACTATGGAATTGAAACATAATTCTAAGCAAATTAACAATCGATAATGTCGAGTCTTCTTCTGGCGAGCTTTTCGGTGAACTTCCGGCCGACTTCTGATGCACCCTTGAATTTCTTCCGACGGACTCCCAGCAAGCTACCATCCTCTGTGGCGAGTTTGACAAGTCTTTGGCAAACCTCCAAACCTTCTCAATGAGCTCCGCGAACCTCCGACGATCTTTCTGGTGAACTTCCAAGACCTTCGGCAAGTTCCCAATTCTTTCTCGATTGGTTTCGATAGCACCTTTGACGATCCTTCGGACTTCCGGTGAACTCTCAAACTCCCAACTACTTGACTATGGTAATTTGCTTTAAGTCTTCAAGCTATTGTAGTTAATCCTGCACACTTATCTCAATAATATAGATTAGATCAAATAACCCATCAATTGACTTCATCATTAAAATTCGAGATTCAACAATCTCCCCCTTTTTGATAATGATAATCAATTGATGACAGAGTTTATCTGAACTCCTCCTATCTATATGCCATATAATGAGAAAGAAGACGCTTGAATTCAATCTCTTTGAATTCAACTTGAAACCGATAAGTTCCATCCAATGAACTTATCATTATGCTCAACAAGCATGATTTTTTTTATCCACAAATACGAAACTTCATATGTTTCAAGTCGAATTATAGACATTTATCATTTCGACAAGAAATACCAATTTTAATTTAAAATAAAACATGGATCAAATGATATTGATACAAATGCAAGGTATGATATCAATTGAGCAATACATCATGAGATGATAACTTATCATTCCAATGAAGGATACCAATTTATTATACATGATATGATAGCAAATTTTTCAAAAGTCTATATGTTAAGCATTTGTGATACATGTCATACATTGCGATACGATATAAATTTTATTGCGATTGCTTTTGAATATCTCAACCAATTTTTAATTATAAAGCATGGCAAAAGCAATTGAATCACAATATAACACATATAAGATATTTGCTAATTTATTTGTCATATTCTTCTCAATATGATGCATGTAAGACTTTTTATCAAATCATTTGCACATGTCATCAATTTGTTTGCATATTCATCTCCCCCTTTATCATCAACAAAAAGGAGGTGAAGTATTAAAAAAAATGTAAGAGTGGTGATTTATCAAGTATATCAAATATATTTGATTCATGAGGCTTAGAAAATGAAATATTTCACCTGATAAATCTGAAAATGTTTTGATCATCATTTTAAGTCAAGTGTATGAAATTCAGAAAATGATCAATCATTCATCAAGCTATGAAAGATTCATTTATGAAGGAGAATGAAAGGTTTAAGATAGCAAATTGAAAATCCAGGAATAAGATTACACAACGAAAGTATAGATCATTAAAGCCATTCATCATATGAATTTAAAAATCGTGAGAAGGAGATGTCAAAATTCACAAAGCTTCAACTTGGCATTTATGAAATGAAATCAATTTTACTATGTCATTAAGATCGATCATTTAGGGAAGACATCAAATCATCCAAAATATCATAAAGGTGTCATCAAAATGTTATGATCGAAGGATAAACAAACATTCAAAAGATGTCATTGATGATACCCAAAGTTGACAAAATTTCAGAAAGAAACATACAATATCATATAGTAGGACAATTTCAAAAGTATATCAAGGTAGCATAGAGGTTTACAATAGTCAAAAAGGTTTAATACAATAACTATTCCTTAGGAGGAATTATCTTCCGGTTCATCTATCGTACTTCCCTCAAAATTTCGGCTTGCTGTAATTTGATTTGCTCATGTTGTGATTTGATTTGATTTATTTCTATCATGATTGGATTTTCAGAAGATGGAGCAAGAGCTGGTTCGGATGGTGCTGCACCAAAGGGACTAGGAGAAGGAGATTCATTTTTCCTAAAAACTAGTGTTTCAGGTTATTCTACTAGTAGGGGAGCTGGATCAGTCCTTCTAGGCTATCTAGTCCATATACTATTTCTAAATATGCACCTAAGTCTCTTGAGTAGATTTTTGTTAATAGTATTATATTTGTCAACTTGTATTACTTCTTCATCGGGTGATATATAAATATTGTGTGCAAGTAACAATCTAGTGATTAAACCTCCATATGGTAACATCAAGTCTCTAGATATTATGTCCATCATATATTGCCGGATTAAGTATCAAAAATAGTTATCTTGTCCGGTCATAATCCAATACATGGTACTTAACTCTATTACACTAATCTCATCATGGTGATATTATTTAGGAATAAGAATGCTTATGATGATGTGATAAAGAATTTTAGAATTAAAGGGTAACAAGTGCTCACAACTTTTGGGAACTATGCCTAGGTTAGGATTTGCAAAAATAGTTTCTAAAGCCTCGGAGTAGGTTGCTCCAATTGCATCCATATTCCATTAGCCTGTGAAATAACAACCCCTATCCTTTTTTGAGATTCCAATTAGCTCACATATTGTACTATCAAAAATTTGAATTTGGGTTCCTAAAAAGTAGGTAATCAAGTTATCATCATCCACACTTAAATTTGCATAAAACAACTAAACCAACCTAGGGTAAATTGGTTCATCGATTTATAAGATAGGCATGTCATCCAAATCGACGAACCACATAATGGGTTCTAGGCTTTCTAGTTCACCTAGATCAACATATTTTCCCTTATGCACGGTTCTTGCATCGAAATTAGGGTACCTAAGGGCTACTTCATTAGATCTAACGAGGGATGGGTTATATGAACCTCCTTCCAACCTTTTCCCTTTGTCCCTTGATGATCTATTAGGAGTCATATCTAATCATGATAATAGATCAAGAAAGAACTTTAAGGAATAAGCCATGTATTGAAAAGAAAAGAAAAATTTAGATGTTACCTTATATGAGATTTCTTGGGAGGTCTTGATCCAAGATGGAACCCTCTCTTAGTCTTCTAAAGGGTTTGAATGAGGTTTAGAGAGGTTTAGAGGGGATGGGAAGAGAGCTAGGGAGTTCTCTCACGGCTTGGGGGCGGTTCCACCATTGGCCCTAACCCCCCCTTTATATAAGGGGGCTCTCGGGCGATGCCACCGCCAATCGAGCAGTGCCACCGCCTAGGGACTGAGCGCCCAGGCAATGCTACCACCAGTTCTGGCGGTGCCACCGCTAGCACACTTAAAAATATAATTATTTTTTTTATTTTTTTAGAAGTTTAATGTGTTTGATTAAAATAAAATGGTGTCTTGTATCACCCTTTAAGATGTCATATGATAATTATGAAGAAAAAAATGAAGTCAAATCCATGAAAATCAAAAAGATGATGAAAAATTTTAGAAAAGGCATACAATAAAACTCATTCATGAGGATAATTCAACATGCCTAATTCCCTTCTAATAAAGTCAAATTGTTCTTCATTTAAGGGTTTTATGAAAATGTCCGCTAATTGATGCTTTGTATCAATAAATTCTAGAATGACATCATTATTATTGACGTGATCTCGTATAAAGTGATGTCAATGTCAATATGCTTAGTTCTAGAGTGTTGAATAGGATTTTTGGTTAGACAAATAGTACTTGTGTTATCGTATTTTATGGGAATATTTTTTAAATGAATTCCATAGTCTTCTAATGTATTTTTCATCCAAATAACTTGCGCACAACATGCACTTGCGGCTATGTATTCGGCTTCGGCCATAGATAGTGCAACCGAGTTTTGTTTCTTAGAAGACCAAGAAATAAGTGCATGTCCTAAAAATTGACATGTTCCGAATGTGCTTTTTCTAGCTATTCTACACCCGCTAAAATCCATATCCGCATAGGCTTTTAAATCAAAATCATCGGATTTATGATACCATAATCCTAGGTTGGAAGTTCCTTTAAGATATCTAAGCATTCTTTTAACGGCTTTAAGGTGAGATAACTTAGGATTAGCTTAGAATCTTGCACATAAACCTACACTAAACATGATATCCGATCTAGTTGCGGTGAGGTAAAGTCAGCTACCTATTATCCCCCTATATATTTTTTGATCAAAACTTTCTCCACTTTCGTCCATGTCTAACTTAGTGAAAGTACTCATAGGAGTATTTATAGCTTTTGAACCATCCTATATAAATTATTTTAACAATTTTAATGTATATTTAGATTGATTAAGAAATATACCATTACTAAGTTATTTAATTTGTAATCCTAAAAAGAAGGTTAGTTCACCCATTAGACTCAGTTCAAATTCATGACTCATACACTTGGCAAATGATTCACATAATGATTCATTAGTAGAACAAAAAATAATGTCATCAACATAAATTTGAACAACAAGAAAATTATTTTCAAAATGTTTAACAAACAATATAGTATCAACCTTATCTTTAGTAAAATTATTTTAAATTAGAAATGAGCTAAGTCTCTCATACCAAGCCCTTAGAGCTTATTTTAACCCATAGAGAGCCTTAGTTAGTTTAAACACATGATTAGAAAGAAGAGAGTTTTCAAATCCGGGTGGTTGTTCAACATACACTTCTTCAGAAATAAAGCCATTTAAGAAAGCACTTTTGATATCCATTTGAAAAAACTTAAAGTTATTACTACTAGCAGAGGCAAGGAGCATCCTAATAGCTTCTAATCTTGTCATAGGAGTAAAGGTTTCTTCATAATTGATACCTTCTTCATGGTTGAAACCTTTGGCCACTAATCTAGCCTTATTTCTAACCATAATACCACATTCATCTTGCTTGTTTCTAAAGACCTATTTAGTACCAATAACAAAATAGTCACTAGGTCTAGGAACAAGCTTCCATACATCATTTCTCTCAAATTGATTCAATTCTTCTTGCATTGCGATAACCCAAGAATCATCTTTCAAGGCATCGTCAATGCACTTAGGTTCAATTTGAGAAAGAAAAGCAGCATGGGCATAAAAATTTTTAAAGGAAGAACGAGTTTGAACCCCTATCGATGTGTCTCCTATAATTAGCTCCTTTGGATGGGCATCTACATACTTTCATTCCTTAGGTAAGGAAATTTGGGAAGAAGATACATCCAAGTTGCTATTTTGAGGAGATGGTTCATTTAAATTCAAACTATTAAAACCAAGATCATCATCAAAGTCATTTTTCTTAAGTTTGAAAACTTCATTAAAAACTACATGAATAGACTCTTCTATAACTAACGTTCTTTTATTAAAAATGCAAAAAGCTTTAGAAACAGAAGAGTAACCAAGAAAGATGCCTTCATCGAATTTAGCATCGAATTTTCCTAAGGCATCCTTTTCATTCAAGATAAAGCATTTGCAATTGAAAATTTAAAAATAAGAAACATTTGGTTTTTTATTATTCTATAATTCATAAGGGGTTTTGGATAGAGATGGTCTTACTAGAACCCTATTCATGACATAGCAAACCGTATTAATGGCTTCGGCCTAAAAATATTTGAGTAAACTATGTTCATTTAACATGGTTCATACCATTTCTTATAAATTTCTATTCTTTCTTTCTACTACTCCATTTTGTTAAGGATTCCTTGGAGTAGAGAAGTTGTGGTTATACCCATTAGATTCACAAAAATTTTGGAAGTCATGGTTTTGGAATTCTCCACCATGATCACTCAGAATCGATAAAACCATGAAACCCTTTTTATTTTGAGTAAGTTTACAAAATTTAAAAAAACATTTAAAGCAATCACTTTTGTGAGCCAAAAAATAGGTCCAAGTGTATCTACTATAGTCATCTACAATGACAAACGCATATTTGCTACCTCCTAGACTTCTTGTGTCGATTGATCCAAATAAATCCATATGGATCAATTGTAATGGTCTAGAGGTGCTTAATTGATTCTTTGATTTGAAGCTAGTTTTTATTTGTTTTCCTAATTGACATGCATCACATACTTTGTCCTTGACAAACTTGATATTAGAAATTCCTCGTACTAGTCCTTTAGATGAAATTTTAGATATTAGTTTCATGCTTGCATGGCCTAATCTCCTATGCCAAAGCCAAGCATCATCATTTAAAACAAAAAAGCATATTTCGTTACTAAGTTCTTCAATGTTAATGGTGTAGACATTATTTTGTTTTAACGCAATCTTGGATATGTTGTTGTTTGCTTTTTCAATGATGTAAGCCTTAGATTCAAATCTAACAATGTAACCTTTATCGCATAATTGACTAATGCTCAAAAGATTATGTTTTAATCCATCAACTAGTAACACATTATCAATTGAAAAACTTTATATGTTTCCTATGGTTCTCTTGCCAATGATTTTACCCTTGTTGTTATCTTCGAAGGTGACATACCCTTCTTCCTTGCTAGTGAGCATAGAGAATTAAGATGGATCTCCGGTCATGTGCCTTGAGCATCCACTATCAAGATACCATCTCTTGCTCTTAGCTTGTGAATGTGTCTACAAAAGAGGATGGTTTTTAGATACCCATTTGATTTTAGGTACCTCAAAAATTGATCTACTAATTTTATCATTTAGCATTGAATTATTTATAGTTTCTTTAGGAATCCATATCAATTTGTGTGGACTAATTTTTCTAAACGAATATTTGTAAACAATATGTCCAGATTTATAACAAAAATTACATTTCAAACGAGGTGATACATGTAGTGTGGGTCCTTTAATGAAGATGGTAGGATTTTGGTGAGATCTACTCACAAATCCAATTCCACTTCTATCTGCGATGTGACCCTTGTTTGCAAGGATCATGTCCAAGCCCTTGCTACCAACCTTAAACTTATTTAGGGTCTCTTTAAGTAGCAAATTCTCATTTTTTTTATTACTTCTAAGTGCTCACACTTAGAGCATGGAGGTGAAGAGGAAGATTGAAGACTATCAAGTTTATCTAGGAATAAAGCATGCTTCTTCTTTAATAAATTGAACTTCTTACTAATAGTTCTACACTCATCGAATAATTCATGAAAAGCTATTAAAAATTCATCGAAAGATAAATCTTCATTAATTAAATCACATACCTCTTCTCCTAAAGCCATTAGCGCGAAGTTGGCCTCCTCTTTGTTGCTTGTTTCTTCATTCTCGGAGTCACTTGAGTCATCCCACATCGTCTTTTAAAGCTTTCTTCTTCTTCGATTGCTTCTTCTTGGCTTGGGGGCATTCATTTTTAAAGTGCCCCGGCTTTATGCATTCGTAACATATGACTTGGTCCTTTTTTGTTCAAGTTTGTTTTTAGTGTCATTTTTAAATTTATTCCTTCTTATAAATTTTTTAAATTTTCGAGTTAAGAGTGTAATATCATCGTCACTGTCCTCATCACTTGATGTTCCTTTCAAGTGGTCTTCTTGTGTTTTTAATGTTATATCCTTCTTGTTCTTTGAAAGGGGATTCTCGAGCTCTTCATGAGCATGGCATGTCATTTCATAGGTCATTAGAGATCCAATAAATTCTTCAAGAGGAAAAGTTCTAAGGTCCTTGGCCTCTTGAATGGCCATAACCTTTGGATCCCAACTCTTTGGAAGGGATCTTAAAATTTTAGTTATAAGTTCAAAATCGGAAAAATCTTTACCAAGTGCTTTGAGTCCATTTGTAATATCCCTTATTTTCAGAATTTATGTAAGGACCTATGTGTAAAATTGAGGACCTATGTATAAATATTAAAATTTCAGGGATAAAACTATTAAGCTGCAAAAATTTAAAAAAAAAAGAGGGAAAAATAGCGATGGTTATCCCACCGCCTCTTTTCTCGTGCACACCTCTGTTTCCTGGATGAGGAAACAGAGGAGGTGCTGTGCGTCGGTGGAGGAGAAGGGAAAAAGAGGAAGAAAAGAAGAAGAGAGAGAGAAGAAGAAGAGAAGAGAAGAAGGAGAGGAAGAAGAGAGGAAGGAGGTGGCTGCAGCTAGGGCAGCGCACACCTCTTTTCCCGTAGGAGGAAATAGAGGAGAAGAGTTGTGGTAGCAGGGAGGAGAAAGGAAGAAGAGGAGAAGAAGAGGAAAAAGGGAAAAGAGAGGGAAGAGGAAGAAGGCTGCAGCTTGGGCTGCAGTTAGGAGAGAAGAAAAGAAAGAGAGAAGAAGAGAAGAAGAGGGAGAAGAGAGGGAAGAGGAAGAGGAAGGAAGGAGGCTGCGGCTGTGGCTGCGGCAGCTGCTGTTAGGAAAGAAGAGAGGAAGAAGGAGGGAAGAGGAGAGGGGGCTGTGCTGCGGAGAAAATAGGGAAGAAGAAGAAGAGAGGGAAGAGGGCTGCTGTGGGTGTGGTGTGGCAGCTACATGGTTGCTGCACCCCTTTTTCCTGCATGAGGAAACAGAGGAGGTGCTGTGCATCGATGGAGGAGAAGGGAAAGAGAGGAAGAAGAGAAGAAGTGAAGGGGAAGAAGGAGAGAAGAGAAGAAGAGATGAGGAGGGAAGGAAGGCTGTAGCTGTGGTTGTGGCAGCTGCACGAGAAAGAAGAAGAGGTGGAGAGGAAGAAGAGGCTGTGGCTGCGGCTGTGGCAGCTGCGGCTGGAAAAGAAGAAGAGGAAGGAAGAGGAGAAAAAGAGGAAGAGGAGCAAGGGAGGAAGAGGATGCTATGGCTGAGAGAGAAGGAGCAGAAATAGCACAGTGGAAGGGGCAATGGCTGTGGCTATGGCTATGGCTGTGGCTGGGACTGTAGCTGCGGCTATGACTACGGCAGCTGTGGTTGAGAAAAGAGAGGAAGGGAAAGCAGATGATTGCACCCTCCTACGTTCTACATGAGTTGCAGCTGAGGAAGAAAGAAGATACGTAAACAATATGGCATAGGGAGAGGAGATTGAGGAAAGGTAGAAGGATTTGGGCTTATAATTTGGTTGGATCAGAATATTCGAAAGGCAAGTGTTCCACTCCTTTCTACTACAATCCTAATCTTTGCCTTTTCCTTGAATATGAGAAATTTGAACTGTTCTAGTCTTGAAATCTGATATCTTTATTATTTGGAATGTAATTGCTTGAATCTGGAAAATTATCAAAATTCTGACCCTTCTACTTTGTTTCAGCTATAAATCCTTGTACAGATTTCCAATTTAGGCAAAGCTTATTTGATCTGAATATAGACTTGTAGACCTTTCTTTGGACAGCTTATTTGTATGATTTGGAGTAAATTTGCCTATCCAAACATCAAATTGAATCAACTCTACGGAATCTGTAAAATAGAGACTATAAGTTCTGACCTTTTGATACTAAACTGCCTATAAGTCTCTATTGGAAACTCTGATTTATATGAAACTTGCTTTGTTGGAAACTAGACTTATTGATCTTTCTTTTGGTATCTAGATTGAAAAGTTTGGAGTTAAAATGACTGCCCAGAATTCTGTTGAATTCGATCCTATTGTTTCTGAAAACAGAGATTTCGTTTCTTGACTCTTGGTTACCGAATCATTTGTAACTCTTTGGTTGAAACTCCTATTTGTATGAAACTTATTTTATCTGCAAGTAGACTGCTTCAGCTTTCTAATGACATCTTTCTTGAGTGATTTGGAGCATAATTGGTTATCCGAACAATTCATGAAATGTGGTTCTCAAATTCTGCCAACAATTGAGCTTTGGTTGATTCTGCCTATTCTTGTTTATTTCTTTGAAAAATTGATTTCGGCTATAATCCTTTCTTTGACTGAGCTTGATATTATTGCTTTGAATCCTTGTATGCTCTTGCTTCTATTTTCTTTCAAGTTTGAATGCAATTGTGAAAGATTATGTCTGCATCGTATCGACTCATAAAGGCACATGTACATTTTATTGATCTGCATGTGCTTCCGATGTGCTAATTTTATTGCTCACCTGTCCTTTTGTACTCTGGTGGCTGTGGGATCTTGTGAACCTTTGCCAGAAATGGTGAAGGGAGTTATGCTTAGAGCCCGCGATGCTCTGATTTCTGTCTGGGTCCATGCTCTGAATGGACCATATTTTGTTTGAGATTCCACTGCTACCCTCTGTGTTTTTGATATGATACCACTCAGTCACATGATTTTGCTTATTCATGTTTCATCTGCCTATTCATGTTTCATCTCTTTGGAAATTGAATCCAGCTAGAATTCGTTTTTTGATTGAGCTTTATATTATTGCTTCAAATCCTTAAATACTCTTGCTTTTATTTTCCTTTCAAATCTAACTGAATTTGTGAAAGATTATGTTTGTATCGTATTATTCCGTAAAGGCGTATGTACATTTTATTGTTCCGCATGTGCTTCCGATATGTGCCAATTTATTATTCACACCTATCCTTTTGTACTCTGGTGTCTTATGGGATCATGTGAACCTTTGCCAGAAATGGTAAAGGGAGTTATGCATAGAGCCTGAGATGCTCTGCCGGCCCCTTCTGACTTCACCTAGACGTGGGTGGATGGAGCTCCCAAACGTGGGAGACTTCATGCAGGTGGTCATTCAGAAATGGATGGACCATATTCTGTTTGGGATCCCACTGCGCCCTCTGTGTTTTTGATATGATATCCAAAGCATTGTTTATGTGTTTATATGTGCGCTTTGGATGATAAGAAAATGAATGATCAGATATGACATTTGAACTTCTGTTACTTGTTTGTTATTCTGATATGTTCTAAGAGATCTCCTATACACCATTGATATGTTTCGTAATGTCCTATGTGTCATTTGATAAGCTCCGAAATACTATTTACGTCATTTGATATGCTCCAATTACTCTCTACTCCATTTGTTACGAATCAAATATGGTTTGAATGAAATGACATCTGCGATTTTGTATCTAATGAGCTGATACCTATGAATTCTGGTATTTCTGCCTTGTATTTTGATACCAAGTTTGTTTGAAACTATCATTCCTTATTCTGGATATGTTTTCCCACTTGCTGAGCTTTGTAGCTCACTTCGTTGCTATATAACTCTTTTTCAGGTTAGCTTGTGACTCGCTAAATGTTAGAATTGGGCTGAGATAGTGAAAAACTATTCAGATTGTGGCAACACTTTGTGGGTTGTGATGTTATTGTTGTATAAGTATATTTTGTATTTAATGAAATGTTGTCGATGAATTTGAATTGATGTATTATGTATAAGCTTTTAAAGATCTCGCATGGTTGGAATTTTGGAATGTTGAGTTCAGGGTATGATGATATGAATTTATGGTAAATGGTTGGAGTTTTGATTGTGTAAATTTTTATGCTTGTGGAATTATAAGTGAGGTCGATATTTTGTTGAGTTGGTTTGGGTCCTTATAAAGGTTCGTGTGATGTGATATATGATTATAACTGCACAGGTGTTATGTATATGAATGATATTTGAATGTTACTCTGTATCTTCAAATAATTGTTTGGATCCTGGGATTGGATTGTTGCTAAAATTGTAATGTTATGGATTTTAAGACAGGATCATACCTCCTAAATGCGATAATTTCGGGAGGGGTGTGACATTGGTGGTATCAGAGCATGGTTTGAGGATCATAGAGATTTTGATATATTTGATGTGAAAATATATTGATGTTTAGTAAATTATATTGAGATTGATGAAATTTTTCTTTGATGTCTTTAAGATTCTGGGATGCTGAGGACATCTGGTCCTTTTGCTTCATCCCCTTTTGAGTAATTGAGTAGGATGAATGGGTTGATTTGGGGACATCAAATTGGAATAGACTGGGAATGAAATAATTTAAAGAGCTTTGTCTCTTTTTGTTTCTGTGGTGAACCTGATCTATTGGTGGTAGAATAATGTTTGATACTAATAGAGAAAATATTTGATGTCTTGAATTGTTTGGATGAATCAGAAAAATTTCTTTTGTCACCTTTATGTTTAAAGGAGAGATTAAGCACTGGTGGAAAATAATAAAAAGAATTTCTGGAGATCAGGAGCCAGAATAGCCAGGACAAGTTTATCAACTAAAAAGAATAGAGGAAATGAATTAGAATGTGATAATAAGAGGGTCAATACATCTAGATTTAGAAAGGGAAAGCACTACAGAGGACTTAATCACAAAATGTGGTTTAAATCATGGAATAAGTTTATGTTTTCGAGTGACTAGAGTCTATTAGCTTGTGGGAAGTTGAATCATGAATCAAAAGATTGCATTTTGAACAAGAAGAAGAAAGAACCATTGTCTCCCAGATCATCAGCTCATGTTAGAGTGCATGCTAATCCTGAACATGATTTTAGAGCTTCTAAATCGGTGGTCGAAGGTATTATTCATGTTTTTGAAAGAATGCCAAAATTTTGTTTGACCATGGTTCCAATCTCTATTCTGCTTCATAATATTTTGTTTATCACGTGGGCATTCAACCTAGACCACTGGATCATATACTATATGTAACTACGATTGTTAGGGATCCATGGACAATAAACCTGATCTAATCATCTTATCTAATTTCTATTAGAGCACACAAACTTCTTACTGATTTGGTTCTCCTGGAGATTTGGAGTTTTGATATTAAACTTGACATAGAATGACTGATTTCTTATCATGCCAATATAGATTGCTATACAAAAATGATTGCTTTTTGCATACTAGATCAGCCTATCTTTTATTTGAGAGTATTAAGCATGATTTACCTCTTTGCTTAGATATCAACTTTAGCTCCTCGTTTTATGCAGAAGGATTATTTTTGTTGTCTTGAATGTGTAAAGGAGCAAATCAGATCAAGAAACTAATTTAGATGAAATTTTGGTAGTTAGAGAGTTCCTTGGTGTATTCCAAGATGATTTGCTCGGATTACCTCAAGATCAAGAGAGTGAATTTACTTTTGATTTGGTCCTTGGGACAATCCTCTATATCTAAGCCTCCATATGGAATGACACAACTTGAGTCAGTGGAAATAAAGAAGCAACTACAATGACTGTTAGAATAGGGGTTTTATTTGGCGAGTGTTTTACCATGAGATACTCCGGTGTTATTAGTTAAGGAGAAAAAATATAACATTGAGGTTTTGTATTGATTATAGACAATTGAATCAGGTAGAAAAAAAAAAGGAAAAGGTATCCTTTACCCAGAATTGATGACTTGTTTGGAAAATTGTAAGGTGTATAAGTATTTTCCAAGATTGATCTGAGATTGGGTCACTATCAATTGAAGATTAAGAAGGAGGACAATGATGAGATACACATTTAGTATACTTGAGGAATGAAGTAGAAAAAAAGATTTAAGGTGAATTTTTAAATTTCAGAGGATGACCTATTGAGATTTGGGGACAAAGTATGCATCTCTAATGATAAAAAAAAATATTTCTCTAGTCAAAGTGATTTGGAAGTATTATTCTATTGACGAAACTATTTGAGTTAAACGAGGAACTGAAGAAAATTTATCTTCATCTTTTCATTGATTGAGGTATGATCAATTTAGAGGACTAAATTTTCTTTTAAGGGGGGAGAGTGTAATATCCCTCATTTTCAGAATTTATGTAAGGACCTATGTGTAAAATTGAGGACCTATGTATAAATATTAAAATTTCAGGGATAAAACTATTAAGCTGCAAAAATTTGAAAAAAAGAGGGAAAAATAGCGATGGTTATCCCACCGCCTCTTTTCTCGTGCACACCTCTGTTTCCTGGATGAGGAAATAGAGGAGGTGCTGTGCGTCGGTGGAGGAGAAGGGAAAAAGAGGAAGAAAAGAAGAAGAAGAAAGAGAGAAGAAGAAGAGAAGAGAAGGAGAGGAAGAAGAGAGGAAGGAGGTGGCTGCAGCTAGGGCAGCGCACACCTCTGTTTCCCGTAGGAGGAAATAGAGGAGAAGAGTTGTGGTAGCAGGGAGGAGAAAGGAAGAAGAGGAGAAGAAGAGGAAAAAAGGGAAAAGAGAGGGAAGAGGAAGAAGGCTGCAGCTTGGGCTGCAGTTAGGAGAGAAGAAAAGAAAGAGAGAAGAAGAGAAGAAGAGGGAGAAGAGAGGGAAGAGGAAGAGGAAGGAAGGAGGCTGCGGCTGTGGCTGCGGCAGCTGCTGTTAGGAAAGAAGAGAGGAAGAAGGAGGGAAGAGGAGAGGGGGCTGTGCTGTGGAGAAAATAGGGAAGAAGAAGAAGAGAGGGAAGAGGGCTGCGGCTGTGGCTGTGGTGTGGCAGCTACGGCTGGGGTTGCTGCACCCCTGTTTCCTACATGAGGAAACAGAGGAGGTGCTGTGCGTCGGTGGAGGAGAAGGGAAAGAGAGGAAGAAGAGAAGAAGCGAAGGGGAAGAAGGAGAGAAGAGAAGAAGAGATGAGGAGGGAAGGAAGGCTGTAGCTGTGGTTGTGGCAGCTGCGGCTGAGAAAGAAGAAGAGGTGGAGAGGAAGAAGAGGCTGTGGCTGCGGCTGTGGCAGCTGCGGCTGGAAAAGAAGAAGAGGAAGGAAGAGGAGAAAAAGAGGAAGAGGAGCAAGGGAGGAAGAGGATGCTATGGCTGAGAGAAGGAGCAGAAATAGCACAGTGGAAGGGGCTGTGGCTGTGGCTATGGCTATGGCTGTGGCTGGGACTACAGCTGCGGCTGTGACTACGGCAGCTGTGGTTGAGAAAAAAGAGGAAGGGAAAGCAGATGACTGCACCCTCCTACGTTCTGCATGAGTTGCAGCTGAGGAAGAAAGAAGATACGTAAACAATATGGTATAGGGAGAGGAGATTGAGGAAAGGTAGAAGGATTTGGGCTTATAATTTGGTTGGATCAGAATATTCGAAAGGCAAGTGTTCCACTCCTTTCTACTACAATCCTAATCTTTGCCTTTTCCTTGAATATGAGAAATTTGAACTGTTCTAGCCTTGAAATCTGATATCTTTATTGTTTGGAATGTAATTGCTTGAATCTGGAAAATTATCAAAATTCTGACCCTTCTACTTTGTTTCAGCTATAAATCCTTGTACAGATTTCCAATTTAGGCAAAGCTTATTTGATCTGAATATAGACTTGTAGACCTTTCTTTGGACAGCTTATTTGTATGATTTGGAGTAAATTTGCCTATCCAAACATCAAATTGAATCAACTCTACGGAATCTGTAAAATAGAGACTATAAGTTCTGACCTTTTGATAGTAAACTGCCTATAAGTCTCTATTGGAAACTCTGATTTATGTGAAACTTGCTTTGTTGGATACTAGACTTATTGATCTTTCTTTTGGTACCTAGATTGAAAAGTTTGGAGTTAAAATGACTGCCCAGAATTCTGTTGAATTTGATCCTATCGTTTCTGAAAACAGAGATTTCGTTTCTTGACTCTTGGTTACCGAATCATTTGTAACTCTTTGGTTGAAACTCCTATTTGTATGAAACTTATTTTATCTGCAAGTAGACTGCTTCAGCTTTCTAATGACAACTTTCTTGAGTGATTTGGAGCATAATTGATTATTCGAACAATTCATGTAATGTGATTCTCAAATTCTGCCAACAATTGAGCTTTGGTTGATTCTGCCTATTCTTGTTTATTTCTTTGAAAAATTGATTTCGGCTATAATCCTTTCTTTGACTGAACTTGATATTATTGCTTTGAATCCTTGTATGCTCTTGCTTCTATTTTCTTTCAAGTTTGAATGCAATTGTGAAAGATTATGTCTGCATCGTATCGACTCATAAAGGCACATGTACATTTTATTGATCTGCATGTGCTTCCGATGTGCTAATTTTATTGCTCACCTATCCTTTTGTACTCTGGTGGCTATGGGATCATGTGAACCTTTGCCAGAAATGGTGAAGGGAGTTATGCTTAGAGCCCGCGATGCTCTGATTTCTATCTGGGTCCATGCTCTGAATGGACCATATTTTGTTTGAGATTCCACTGCTACCCTCTGTGTTTTTGATATGATACTACTCAGTCACATGATTTTGCTTATTCATGTTTCATCTGCCTATTCATGTTTCATCTCTTTGGAAATTGAATCCAGCTAGAATTCTTTCTTTGATTGAGCTTTATATTATTGCTTCAAATCCTTAAATACTCTTGCATTTATTTTCCTTTCAAATCTAACTGAATTTGTGAAAGATTATGTTTGTATCGTATTGTTCCGTAAAGGCGCATGTACATTTTATTGTTCCGCATGTGCTTCCGATATGTGACAATTTATTGTTCACACCTATCCTTTTGTACTCTGGTGTCTTGTGGGATCATGTGAACCTTTGCCAGAAATGGTAAAGGGAGTTATGCATAGAGCCTGAGATGCTCTACCGGCCCCTTCTGACTTCACCTAGACGTGGGTGGATGGAGCTCCCAAACGTGGGAGACTTCTGTCTGGTGGTCATTCAGAAATGAATGGACCATATTCTGTTTGGGATCCCACTGCGCCCTTTGTGTTTTTGATATGATATCCAAAGCATTATTTATGTGTTTATATGTGCGCTTTGGATGATAAGAAAATGAATGATCAGATATGACATTTGAACTTTTGTTACTTGTTTGTTATTCTGATATGTTCTGAGAGATCTCTTATGCACCATTGATATGTTTCGTAATGTCCTATGTGTCATTTGATAAGCTCCAAAATACTATTTACGTCATTTGATATGCTCCAATTACTCTCTACTCCATTTGTTACGAATCAAATATGGTTTGAATGAAATGACATCTTCGATTTTGTATCTAATGAGCTAATGCCTATGAATTCTGGTATTTCTACCTTGTATTTTGATACCAAGTTTGTTTGAAACTATCATTCCTTATTCTGGATATGTTTTCCCACTTACTGAGCTTTGTAGCTCACTCCGTTGTTATATAACTCTTTTTCAGGTTAGCTTGTGACTCTCTAAATGTTAGAATTGGGCGGAGACAGTGAAAAACTATTCAGATTGTGGCAAGACTTTGTGGGTTGTGATGTTATTGTTGTAAAAGTATGTTTTGTATGTAATGAAATGTTATCGATGAATCTGAATTGATGTATTATGTATAAGCTTTTAAAGATCTCGCATGGTTGGAATTTTGGAATGTTGAGTTCAGGGTATGGTATGATGATATGAATTTATGGTAAATGGTTGGAGTTTTGATTGTGTAAATTCTTATGCTTATGGAATTATAAGTGAGGTCGATATTTTGTTGAGTTGGTTTGGGTCCTTATAAAGGTTCATGTGATGTGATATATGATTATAACTGCACAGGTGTTATGTATATGAATGATATTTGAATGTTACTCTGTATCCTCAAATAATTGTTTGGATCCTAGGATTGGATTGTTGCTAAAATTGTAATGTTATGGATTTTAAGATAGGATCACACCTCCTGAATGCGATAATTTCGGGAGGGGCGTGACACCATTGACGACATCTGTGAAACGGGTGTACATGTCTCCAATAAACTCACTTGGTTTTATCCGAAAAAGTTTATAAGAATGCACGAGAATATTGATTTTGGTCTCTTTCACTCGGCTAGTGCCTTCATGAGTGATTTCTAGAGTATGCCAAATATCGAAAGTCGAATCACAAATCAAAACAAATGCACAAAACAAGGCATTCATAGCCTTTGCATTTAAAGCAAAAACCTTCTTTTTCGATTCATTCCATTCACTCATCGGAAGAGTGGAATTTTGAAATCCATTTTCAATGATATTCCAACGCTCAAAGTCCATAGAAATAAGAAAGATCCTCATACGAGTCTTCTAATATGTGTAATCCGACCCATTGAACATGGGTGGACGTGTAATTGAATGATCATCTTGCATATCGGAATAAGCCATCTCTCTTGGGTTTTAAACTAGATGAGAGTAACCAGGCTCTAATACCAACTGTTAGGGATCGAGCGGCACTAAGAGGGGGGGGGGGCTGAATTAGTGTAGTGGTTAATAACGATAACTTTTCGGTGATTTAAAACAACTTCAGAAACCTTGTGCGACAAAATTACGTTTCAATGAGATTCGATTTCGATTGCATATAAATTTAAAATGATTCGTAAGGAAGTATGGAGAAAGTGGAGTAAGTAAATGAACAAGTTTGCAGAAATGTAAGTGACAATATTAAAATACAAACCAGAGCTTTTAAAGTGGTTCGATCATACGACCTACATCCACTCCCAATTCCTCTTCTCTTGAGGCCACCTACTTTTCACTAGGTGTTTTCCTTCGAAGGGAGAAGACCAATTCCCTTTTACAGTGCTTTCTCCTTTTGACGGGCTTAGGAGACAAACACTTACAAGCACTCACTCCTTTCCTTTGAATCGAACATAAGAGAAAAAACTAAAGAAGGGACTTCTAGAGAGATTTGAACAGAGTTCTAGCTTTCAAGGTGTATGTGCTTGCATGCCTCAACCCAGGGATGGGAGGGGTTTTTATAGGCTCCAAGAGGATTCAAATTTGGAGCCCAAATTTGAATCTTCTCGATTTTTCAAGCTACTAGCGGTACCATCGCCTAACACTGGCGGTACCATCGCCTAACACTGGTGGTACCACCGCCTGCCAAGCATTAAATCGGTGGTAACACCACTGACTTGGGCAGTGCCACCGCCTAGCACATCTAGGATTTTGGTCCTTGGGCGGTGCCACAACTTGGGTCTAGTGGTGCCATAGCCTGGGCACTGCCAGACTTTTCAACAAGGCTGAATGGGCTCTGACTTCGGCCCAAATCAGCCCAATTAAGACCTAGTTGGTCCCTACAAAGGTTAAATAGGATTATTACCTAATCTTTACCCTAATTATGTGCTAACTATGGAATTGAAATATAATTCTAAGCAAATTAACAACCGGCAATGTCGAGTCTTCTTCTAGCGAGCTTTCTGATGAATTTCTGGCTGACTTCCGATGCACCCTCGGATTTCTTCTGACGGACTCCCAACAGGCTACCATACTCTGTGGCGAGTTCGACAAGTCTTTGGCAAACTTCTGAACCTTCTCGGTGAGCTCCGCGAACCTCCGACGATCTTTTCGGTGAACTTCCGAGACCTTCGGTAAGTTCTTGATTCTTTCTTAGTTGGTTCCGGCAGCACCTTTGATGATCCTTCGGACTTCCGGTGAACTCTCGAACTCCTAACTACTTGACTCTGGTAATTTGCTTTAAGTCTTCAAGCAATCGTAGTTAATCTTGCACACTTATCTAAATAATATAGATTAGATCAAATAACCCATTGATTGACTTCATCATCAAAATCTGAGATTCAACTATCCCTACTATCCATGCATGAGTGTGGACTTCCCTAGATGGGAAGAAGGAGACCCGATTGGTTGGATCTGGCGCGCGGAGCAATATTTTCGATACCACAAAAATGCAAACGCATCTATGATGGAAATTGTAGCTATACATCTTGAAGGAGATATCATATAGTGGTTTGATTGGTTTGAACACACTCATGAAGTCCTCTCATGGCGACAATTCAAAGAAGGACTACAGATCTGCTTCGGATCAACCGATTACGAGAACATCGATGAACAACTAGCAAAGATCTGACAAACCTCCACCATTTAGGAGTATCAAACCAGGTTTGAAAGATTATCTAATCAAACTCATGATTGGTCTAAAAAATAACTATTAGGGATGTTTATTGAGGGCTTAAAGCCAAAGATCCAGGGAGAAGTTAAAGTGCGACAACCGTACACGCTTATGGCAGCCATCTCTTTCGCATGACTTCAAGAGGAGCGATTGAACTACAAAGCCCGGAGGACTAGAGTCACACCCTAACCAGCAATATTGAAGCCCTCAGCCCCCTCTACTATTAGCCAAGCTCCTACACCAAAAAAGTTGACAAGAGAAGAGCTTTAGGAGCGATCTACAAAGGGGCTATGTTGGCATTACGACGAGCTGTGGAGCCACGAGCATCGCTGTAAAAAAGGAAAAATTCTTGTGATCGAACTAGTGGAAGAAAAGGTCATTGAACAGCTAGAAGAGAGCCTTGAACATGAGGAAGCAGATGCAGAAGAAGAGTGTTAGAACCCTTACAGATTCTAAGCTTGGGGTTGATCTCTATAGGGGATCGGCCTCCCTGGAACTCTATAGGGGTTCCTTCCTCCAAGTTGCTGCTCAAAGGCTACTAAAAGATTAATCTATTCATTGATGAAAAGAGGATAAATACATGGCTATTTATAGGGCTTCTAGCCCCAACTCCTAATGGGACTCTTACTCAAGACTCCTACTTCTTAACCAACTCCTACTAATTATGACTCCTTCTATAATAGGACTCTCACTTCTAATAAGACTCTTTCTCTAATAGGAGTTCTTCTCTAGTAGGACTCCTACTTCTAATAAGACTCTTTCTCTAATATGACTCATACTTCTAATAGGACTTCTTCTCTAGTAGGACTCCTACTTCTAATAAGACTCTTTCTCTAATAGGACTCCTACTTCTAATAGGACTTCTTCTCTAGTAGGACTTCTACTTCTAATAGGACTCTTTTTCTAATAGGACTCCTATTTCTAATAGAACTCCTTTTCTAAGAAGCAACCTAACCCTAACCTAGCCGGCCTCTTCACCTCTTTAATAGGGGTCGGCTAGATAGGATTTACATGAATGCCCTTATCAATGAAACTAAATTGGGACTCTCATAGCTAGAGTCCTAACAAACCCGTCCTCTTCAAATCAACCTTGTCCTCGAGGCTGACGGTCCATGAATTCTGGGAATTTGATCTTCAAATCATCATAGTTCTCCCAAGTGGCATCTTCTGCTGGTAGGTTTACCCATTGTATTAACACTTCAGTAGTAGGTTGTCGTCGTCGAGTCACGATCCGTCGATCAATAATGCCACTTGGTTGGGTCTGGAGCTCTCCTTGGATAGTTATATTTGGTAGATGGCTTTGGGCTGTCTCATGTTGTCCCAACTTGAGCTTTAAACACGATACATGGAAGACTGGATGGATTCGGGAGCAGACGGGTAAGTCCAATCTGTATACTACTATTCCGATGTGCTCCAAAATCTGGTAGGATCTATAGAACCGAGGTGAAAGCTTCATAGATGCTCTGGTTTTCAGATCATCTTACCATTCCCTCCTAATATCCTTAGGGAAGTCGCTAGTTGAAAGTGAAATGGCCAAAAATTGAGCTTGCTCAAGTAGCCACGAAAGTGCATCTGTAACAACATTCTCTTTCCCCCTTTTGTAAGTTATTTCATAATCATATCCAAGAAGCTTTGTTACCCATTTTTGCTGCTCAGGGGAAGATATCTTCTGCTCCATTTGTAGTGTGCAAATTGTCGTTACGTCACCCCCACGTTTCTCGCACAGTATCACCTATTTCCCCTTACTATAAAATTTCATAATTAATTTCAAAAAATTCCAAGAAACATCACTTAATGTCATCAATCATTCAATGCCAAGCACGACCTCATAATCTTCAAGAGGGAGGAGGAAAAAATCTGCAATTATCTCTTGGTCCTGTAGTAATAGTTTCACCCATGGGCACCTACGATCACACTTCAAAATTCGTCCATCTACGACCTTAACATCAAACCTACTACAATTCTCAATAGGTAAGGCCATCCGGATAGCAACCTTACTGTTCATAAAATTATTAGTGCTCCCGGTGTCAATAAGAATGGTGATCGATTGTTGCTTCAGAAATCCTCCCACTTTCATTGTTTCCGGGTTCGCGTAATCGGCAAGGGCATGCATCGTAATATCAATTGGCTACTGTTCTTTATCCGTGACTTCTTCCTCATGCTCCTGGACCTCCTCCTCCATGTCTTCAAGAGGTTCAATCAATAGGAGGCAACCCCTTTTGCTGCGATGATCGCGGTTCAACGGCTCGTCGCAATGCCAACAAAGACCCTTCGCTGATCAGTCACATAGTTCTTCTCTTGTCAATTTTTTGGACAGCGAAGGATGGCTAGGAGTAGAAGGGGGTTTATATGTTGAGGTTCTATGAGTGGTTCTTATCCTCCAAGCATCTTGGCTGAGTCGTTCTTCTTGTATTCGGGCAAAAGAAATCGTAGCCATCACGGTACGGGGCTGTCACGCCTTAACTTCCCCTTTTATCTTTGGCTTGAGTCCTTCGATAAATGTTCCTAACAATTGATGGTCAATTCAATCATGAGCAAGGTAGGATAGCTTCTCAAACCTGGTTTGGTACTCTTGAATCATAGAGGTTTGTCAAATCTTTGCGAGTTGGCCGTCGATATTTTCATACTTCGTAGGTCCGAAACGGTTCAGCAGTGCATTCTTAAATTGATTCCAAGTCAGAGCCCCATGATTATATTTCAACCAATTGTACCATTGAATAGCATCTCCTTCAAGGTGGATGACAGCAATCTCCACCATAGCATTATCCGACGTTCGGTAGTAGCGAAAGTAATGTTCGGCGCGCAAAATCCACTCCACCGGGTCTCCTTCTTCCCATCATGGGAAGTCCAACCTCATGCATGGTTGAAGCATGTCCGAGAGCTGTCTCTTCTTCTCTGGGGCCCTTTCTGAATTCTCTCCTTACTGCAATTTGGTTGGACTCAATGGTTGTCCAATTCTGAATTCTGCAAACAAAGCGCGCAATGTGTCTTCCAAGCGCGATTCAAGCCGTGATTCAATCCGAGATTCCCATACTTCAAATTTAGCATCAATTGGATCTTGAGAAGCCATAACATATACTTGTAGATCAAAGATGCCCTTGTCTTTTTTCTGTTGATGGGTTAATGGCATGGGGTGGTGGAAGGTTCGGACAATAGATCGGTGATAGAAGGGTTCGGCTGTAATGGTTTACTATTTTGGGCTATGGTTTTTGATGCCGTTAGGGTTATGAAACTAGGTTATGATAGCTGCATCTTAAGGCTAGAGGGATGCCCTAAAGATATCTTAGTTTGTGGCAGCAAGGTGGCTAGGGTTTGGTAGGTTACGGAAAAGATAAAAGGACAAAGGTGCAACACTAGATTTTTCGCTGAAAAAATTCCAGCGGTAAAGATGTAATTTTTTCCAGAAATTTTCAAAAGAGATTCAAGTAAAACTCAAAGGGAATCTACTGATAAGGCAGAGGTAATGCTGTTAAAAATTTTGTAGAAAGAAACGACAGCAAGAGGTTCGACAAAATTGAGGATCACGGAGACGTACTATAGCAGATTTTTACGTCTAAAGTGCAGCAGTTTGGACGTAAAAGATAAGTGATTTATATTGAGAATTTTTCGACAAAACCAAAGGAAAAACTACTATTAGGAAGTGTTATAGAGATTTGGATAGAAAAAACATAGTAGCAAGATCAAAAAGATAGTTCTATGCGGCTGAAATTCTATAGTGCAACTTTCGTTATAGAGATGAAAACTTTGCGACAAAAAATTTATGCAGCAATATAGGAACGAATTTTTCTGGATTTTTTGTTTTTGAATAAGGATAACTAAATTGCAGCAGCAGTAAGGTAGATAACCAAAACCTGTTGTAATTCACGGGAATATCAAAGGATGATCTACGATGGTGGAGATGACGGCGGAATTCAGCGATGATCATCTAAGTAATTGTGGGAATTGCTTTGGCCGGTTGTAGAGAGCTGGTGGATGGCTGTGGAAGGGCAGTGAGATGCCAAGAATGCTGCTCTGATACCAAGTGTTAGAACCCTTTCGGATTCCTTAGGGGATCGGCCTCCTTGGAATTCTATAGGGGTTCCTTCCTCCAAGTTGCTGCTCAAAGGCTACTAAAAGATTGATCTATTCATTGATGAAAAGAGGATGAATACATGGCTATTTATAGGGCTTCTAGCCCCAACTCCTAATAGGACTCTTACTCAAGACTCCTACTTCTTAACCAACTCCTACTAATTAAGACTCCTTCTATAATATGACTCCTACTTCTAATAAGACTCTTTCTCTAATAGGACTTCTTATCTAGTAGGACTCCTACTTCTAATAAGACTCTTTCTTTAATAGGACTCCTACTTCTAATAAGACTTCTTCTCTAGTAGGACTCCTACTTTTAATAAGACTCTTTCTCTAATAGGACTTCTTTTCTAGTAGGACTCCTACTTCTAATAGAACTCTTTTTCTAATAGGACTCCTATTTCTAATAGGACTCCTTTTCTAAGAAGCAACCTAACCCTAATCTAGCCGGCCTCTTCACCTCTTTAATAGGGGTCGGCTAGATAGGATTTACATGAATGCCCTTATCAATGAAACTAAATTAGGACTCTCATAGCTAGAGTCCTAATAAAGAGCCACAATCGATCGGCTTTATGGTACATGCGCTAGTTGGCTACTCAAATCCGCAAATGATGAAAGTTGGAGGCCTTCTCAAACATCAACCGATCACTATTCTCATTGACACGGGTAGCACTAATAACTTCATAAATAGTAAGGTTGCTGCTCGGATGGTGCTCCACATCGAAGGTTGTAGCAAGTTCGACGTAAAGGTCACCGACGGTCGAATCCTAAAGTGCGACCGAAGATGCCCGCAGGTAAAACTATTACTACAAGACCAAGAAATTGTTGTCGACTTCTTCCTCCTACCAATTGATGATTATGAGGCCATGCTAGGCATAGAATGGCTAACGACGCTAGGTGACATCTCCTGGAACTTTTCTAAGTTAATTATGAAATTCTATTGCAAAGGCAAACAGGTCATCCTATATAGGAAGCGCGGAAGCAACGTAACCATCATTTCGACCCAACGAATGGAGAAAGTTTTGCACAACATAAATGGTGAATTTTTTATGCATCTCCAACAGCAACTAGAGGAGAAAAAAATAGAAATTGAAGATCAAAATCTCATCCAATTGCTTGCTAAATATGATGATGTTTTTGCTGAACCATGCGGTCTTCCTCCTACTCGGCAACATGACCACCAAATTCCAATTCTTCCGAGCAAACCACCAGCGAACACTAGGCCATACCACTATCCTCACCTCCAGAAGGATGAAATTGAGAAGATTACAAAGGAGATGCTTGAAACAGGGGTGATTCGGCCAAGCTACAGCCCCTATTCCGCATCGGTGCTACTTGTACGCAAGAAGGACGAAACTTGGTAGATGTGCATCAACTACTGAGCTCTAAATGGCATCACCATGAAGGATAAGTACCCAATACCAGTGGTGGATGAACTTCTTGATGAGCTAAAAGGAACTCGAGTCTTTACGAAGTTGGACCTCCGATCCGGTTACCACCAAATTTGGGTATGTGAAGACGGCATTCTAAAAACTGTTTTCCGCACACATAACAGCCATTATGAATTCTTGGTAATTCCTTTTGGACTCACTAATGCTCCTTCAACTTTTCAAAGTCTTATGAATGATATTTTTCGGAGCTTTCTTCGTAAATTTATGATGGTATTTTTTGATGATATTCTCATTTACAACCCTTCTCTTGAGACTCATTTTCAGCACTTGCGATTTGTTCTGACGATGCTTCGGGAGAATACTCTTTTTGCTAAGCTATCAAAGTGTAGCCTTATCCTGCAAAAAGTAGAGTACCTTGGGCACCTAATATCAGAAGGAGTGGCGGTAGACCCAACAAAAATCGAAGCCATACAGGGCTGACCGAAACCTACAAATGTTAAATTGTTACATGGGTTCCTTGGACTAACAGGCTACAACCGAAAATTTGTGAAGGACTATGGGAAGATCAGTGCACCCCTCACTTCTCTACTAAAAAAAGATGCCTTCCAATGGTCAGATGAAGCCTCTGTTGCCTTCGATAAACTTAAGGTAGCCATGACGATGACGTCCGTGCTAACACTATCAGATTTCAACCGACCCTTCATCATTGAGGCCGACGCATCTGGAATCAGAATTGGAGCCATTCTCATGCAAGATGGTCAACCACTCATATACACCAGCAAGGTGCTATCTCCCTCCCATCAAAAAATATTAAATTATGATAAGGAGATGCTCGTCATAGTGCACGTAGTAACGAAGTGGAGACCTTACTTGATCGACCGACGATTTCAAATTAAAACCAACCATAGAAGCCTCAAGTACTTTTTGGAGCAGAAGATATCATCCCTAGAGTAGCAAAAATGGGTAACCAAACTTCTAGGATTTGATTATGAAATTATTTACAAAAAGGGGAAAGAAAATGTTATTGCAGATGTACTCTCACGGCTACCTAAGCAAGCTGAATTTTTAACCATCTCTCTTCCTACCACTAACTTCCTTGAGGACATTAGGGAGGAATGGAAGAAGGATCCAGAGATCAGCAACATCATTAAAAAATTGGAGGAGGATCCAAGTGCAATAACTCACTATACTTAGGATTTGAAGGATCTACGCTACAAAGGCCGTATTGTACTTATACCTAACTCCCCTTGCATCAAAATCATTCTACACGAAATGCACTCCACACCTTCAGTAGGGCACTCTGGATTTCTGAGAACCTATAAAAGAGTGAAGCAAAATTTTTATTGGAGAGGGATGAAAAAAATTATTTCTGAATATATGGCACAATGTGATATATGTCAACAACAAAAAGGTGAAACAGTGGTGAGTCTAGGGAAACTACAACCACTACCCATACCAGACTCGGTGTGGACTGACATCTCCATGAAGCTATCTCTACGTTTTTATGGACCTTATCAGATCATAGAGCATATAGGAGCTGTGGCGTACAGACTTAAATTACTAAAGGATGCCAAAATTCATCCTGTCATCCACGTGTCATGCCTCAAGCCCAAGTTGGGAAAACATGAGTCACCCCAGATTCAACTACCCAACACCATTGATAATGGAGATATTCAAGCTTAACCACAAGCTATCCTCGATCGTAGAATCATGATGCATCGCCAACGTCCCTCTACTGAAGTACTAGTGCATTGAAATAATTTACCACTCGAAGATGCCACTTGGGAGAACTATGACAACTTGAAGATCAAATTCTTAGAATTCATGGAGCATTAGCCTCGAGGACAAGGCTGATTTGAAGAGAGCAGGTCTGTTAGGACTCTAGCTAGGAGAGTCCTAACCTGTTGGGACTCTAGCTAGGAGAGTCCTAATTGAGTTTCATTAATAAGGGCATTCATGTAAATCCTATCTAGTTGACCCTTATTAAAGAGGTGAAGAGGGCGGCTAGGGTTAGGATTAGTTGGGGGGTTACTTTTTAGAGAAGCATTAAGAATTAATTAAAAGTAGGAGTCATGAGTAGGAGAGTTTATTAAAAGTAGGAGTCTTGAGTAGGAGAGTTTATTAAAAGTAGGAGTCTTAAGTAAGAGTCCTAACAATAGAAAACTCTAGCTATACTAGGGGTCTTGAGTTGGAGTCCTATATAAGCATGTAGCCTCCATCTCTTTAAAATAAGAAAAAGAAGATTCATCTACAGTTATAGCCACCAGGCCGACTACTTGGAGGGTAGAACCCCTATAGCGTTTCAAGAGTTGATCCTCCTCAAAAATCAAATCTACATAGAATTCCTCTGGGGTTTTATCACTATGCTAGTAGTAATAATTTTAAGTTATTTCAAATGAATATCAAAAGTGCTTTCTTAAATGGTTTTATTTCTGAAGAAGTATTTGTTGAACAACCACCTGGTTTTAAAAACTTTCTTTTTTCTAATCATGTGTTTAAATTGACTTAGTCTCTCTATGGGTTAAAACAAGCCCCAAGGGCTTGGTATGAGAGACTTAGCTCATTTCTAATTTCAAATAATTTTTCTAAAGGCAAGGTCAATACTACATTGTTTATTAAATATTTTAAAAATAATTTTCTTATTTTTCAAATTTATATTAATGATATTATCTTTGGTTCTATTAATGAATCACTATGTGAATCATTTGCCAAATGTATGAGTCATGAATTTGAAATAAGTCTAATGAATGAACTAACCTTCTTTTTAAGATTGTAAATTAAACAACTTAGTGATGGTATATTTCTTAATCAAACTAAATATACATTAGAAATGTTAAATCGATTTAACATGGATGGTTCAAAAGCCATAAACACTCCTATGAGTACTTCGAGTAAGTTAAACATGTATGAAAGTAAAGAAAATTTTGATCAAAAACATATAGGGGAATGATAGGTAGTTTATTTTACCTCACCACAACTAAACCGGATATCATGTTTAGTGTAGGACTTTGTACTAGATTTCAAGTTAATCCAAAGTTATCTCATCTTAAAGCTGTTAAAAGAATCCATAGATATCTTAAAGGAACTCTTAACCTAGGATTATGGTATCCAAAATCCAATAACTTTGATTTAATAACCTATGCGGATGCGGATTTTGACGGATATAGAATAGATAGAATAAGCTCATCTGGAACATGCCAATTTTTAGGGCATACACTTGTTTCTTGGACTTCCAAGAAATAAAACTCAGTTGCAGTATCTACTGTTGAAGCCGAATATATAGGTACAAGTGCATGTTGCGCATAGGTTGTTTGGATAAAAAATACTTTAGAAGACTATGGAATTCATTTAAAGAATATTTCCATAAAATGTGATAACACAAGTGCTATTTGTTTAATCAAAAATCTCATTCAATACTCTAGAACTAAGCATATTGATATTAGGCATCACTTTATACGAGATCATGTCAATAGTAATGATGTTACTTTAGAATTTATTGATACAAAACACTAATTAGCAGACATCTTTACAAAACCTTTAAATGAAAAATAATTTGACTTCATTAGAAGAGAATTAGGTATGCTAAATTGTCATAATACATGAAGTTGTATGTTTCTTTTCCGAAATTTTTTTTAAACTTCGGTTTTCATGAACTCATCTTGATATTATCTTTTCAGATTTCGGATGACATCTTTTCGATATTGTATTTTGAATGGAGCACTCATTTTTATCCTTCTCTGATCTTGCATTGATACTCCTTCTTTGATTAATGATCTTTAGCACCATTCTCCGTTGATGATCTTTAATTAATTTCATGCCCTTTTAATGACTTGGTAAAATTGATTCTATTGATTTTATACTCCCTCTACTTCTATTGGCATGAATAAATGGATTTCATGTTTTTCCCACACTTTCGTATCATTTGAAGTTTGTTGATTTTGTCTTCATGACACATGGAACTATACATATGTTAATGTCATGAACTTTGCATAAAGAAGAAGCTCTCAAGTGTTTATTACTTGAATACTCTCTTCGGACTTCATTCATGTGAATTTGATAAACTCTTAACTCTTGTTCTAAATTTCTACATCTTGAGCTTTTATAACTTGATTGATGATTTTTCACTTCATGAATTCTTTCTTATGAGAATACCAAGTTAGCCCCTTATAAAATTTTTGGATGAGTTTTTATCATCATCACTCTTTTCATGAGTTTTGAGCTTAAATGATCTCTCTTTTCTTCCTCACGAATTTTCTCTTGAATGAATATCATGAGCTCTTGATGATATGTTTGATGAATGACTTGGCTTCAATGATCTATCTTTTCACTTTACTATTTTTTGCTTGAATTTTCAATCAAATTGCCTCTTGAACTTTTCATCTCAATCCTTCTTGAATAAACACTCATAATTCTTATCATGAGTTTTATGAATTTTATATTCAAATTATCTCTTTTCTATCTCACTAATTTCATTTGGTAGAAATGATTCTTGGAAGCTTTTTAACGACTTGAATGATTCACTTTTATGTAGAATTTACTCTTAATTTTTTTTCATGTATGAAACTTTCCTGAGCTCTTAGAAATTCTTATAAATTTTGGCCTTAATGATCTACCTTATGATTTTATAGACAAAAATTTTCAATTAGAATGAATGAATCACTTTTCATTATTCTTCTTAATGGATTTATTCTTCTCTTTTTGCCATTTTTCAAAAACTCCAATCATAATATTTGGTATCAAGGCCCACTTCCTTATTGATGACAAAGGGGGAGAAGAATGTGGTAAAATAAATTGATGACTTGATAAATGCCTTGTATGTATTGTATTGAGAAGAATATGGCAAAATGAATTGATGACTTGATAAATGCCTTATATGTATCGTATTGTAATGTATCGCAATTGACTATAGCGTATCGCAATTGTATGGAATGTATCATATACATTGCAAATGGCTCATAGATGCTTAAAATGTAAATTTTTGAAAGATCATTATCATATCATATTTAAATTTGGTATCTTTCATTGATATGATAAGTTATCATTTCATTTGATGATGATATCATGCCTTGCATTTATGCATTTTATATTGATATCATTTGATCCTTGTTACATTTCAAAATTATAATTAGTATCATTTGTCAAAGTGATAAATGTCTATCATCATTCGACATCGAACTTGAAATTTGGTGTCATGCCTTGACATCATTTTCAATTGAGAAAAATATGAAGTTTTGTATTTATGGATGAAAGATCATGCTTGTTGAGCATGATAATAAGTTCAACGGATACAACTTATCGATTTCACCTTGAATTTAAGGAGATTGAATTCAATTGTTTCCTTTCTCAAAATATGACATATAGATAGGGGGAGTTAAGGTTAACTCCATCATCAATTGATTGTCATCATCAAAAACGGGGAGATTATTGAAATCTCGGATTTTGATAATGAAGCCAATTGATAGGTTATTTGATTTAATCCATATTATTGAGATAAGTGTACAGGATTAACTATGATAGCAATGAAGACATAAAGCAAATTGTCAGAGTCAAGTATATTTGAAGTTCGAGAGTCCGTTAGAAGTCCGAAGGATCATCGAAAGTGCTGTCGGAACTGGCCGAGAATAAATCGGGGACTTGCCGAAGGTTTCGAAAGTTCATCGAAAAAATCATCTTAGGATCGCGGAGCTCATCGAGAAAAGTTTGAAAGCTTGCCAAAAGATTCGTCGAACTCACCATAAAGTCTGGGAGGCTGCTCGGAGTTCATCGGAAGATATCCGAGGGTGTATTGGAAGTCCATCGGAAGCTCGCCGAAAGAAGACTCGATGTTATCGAATTATAATTTGCTTAGAAATATATCTCAATTTCATAGTTAGAATGTAATTAGGGTTAGGATTAGGTGTTAATCCTAATTAACCCTAGTAGGGGCTAACTAGGCCTTAATTGGACTAAATTGGACCGGATTCAAGGCTCATTCAATAGTGCTGGACCATGTCTAGCGGTGGCACTGCCAGACTGGGGCGTTGGCATTTGGCAGTGCCATCGTCAGATTGGGGTGGTGGCACCACCTTGGGAATAAGTTCCTTGGTGGTCTGGGCAGTAGTACCACCCTAGGTCAATGGTGGTACTACTAACAGTTATTACCTGTCAATGGTGGTATCTTCCCTCCACAAAGTCTGAGAACTCTGTCAGGCGGTAGTACCACTAGACTAGGCAGTGGTACCGCCCAATACACTAACAAAGCAGGGTTAATACGATGGTACTGCCAGTACGTGAAAATCCGGGATGTGAGTCTTGTTGGCTCCAATTTTGAAGCTAATTAAGTCTATAAATACCCTTTACTTCTTAGCTGGCTAAGCACATAGAAAAGTGATAAAAACTAAGTCAAAGGTATAGCAAAATTGCATTCGATAGCTTGAGTATTCACCTCCTAAGTCTTATTTGTAAAAAGTTCTATAAGAGAGTGTTAACCACTTGTAAAAGTTTGTAAGATGGGTGCTTGGTCTGTCCCCTTCAAGAAGAATTGATAGTGAAAGTTGTGAACCTCATCGAAGGAGGTTTCGGAAGTAGATGTAGTTTATTTGACCGAACTACTAAACATTGCTGCATACTTATCTTCATGTGTGAGTTTTAAATTGTTGCATTTCAATCTTTACTTAGTAGCAATCTCTCGATCTCCTCCTCTCTACTTTCTGCCGTGTTTACTCAAATCACTTTGTTGAAATCATTTTCATCGAACCAAAACTTCTTAATGCATAACTCTTTTCAAATCATTTTGAATTTATGATTTTTATCCACTACACTAGTTCACCCCTCCCCCCCCTCCCTCCTTAGTTTCAAACTGATCCTAAAATACATATGATGTATGATGTGGATAGATGATCATGGACCGTATGATGTGTGTGTACATGTGATTATTATTATTATTTGGGCCTATGAACCTCTATTTTTTTTCTAATTTATTGTCGGGCCTATATGCCTGTAATTAAGTTGTAATTACACAAGGAGGCATGGCGGGAGTGTGGAAGCGATAGCGGGATTCCGCATGGTGAGACGGATGATCGCGATGCATGGAGATGCGTTGAGATGCTGACGAAACCAATGAGGATGAGATAGATGATCACAGGGCATAGAGATGCATCACTGCACACATAGATCTTGATGTGAGTGTTTGGGCCCACTAGCTCGAGCTTGATCACATTAGGATGTGGTCCATGATCATCTAGTGTGATTGCTCATGTGATGTGTGATTATATGCACACCTACTAGATACATATATATTTATATACGATATAAATATATATTAAATATGTATATGTGTGACATGTCATAGGAGACCAAATCAAAAATCCCCTTTTGATAATATTAAGTTGGTAAACATGAGGCAACTAGATTGACTCACATGGCCTTCTACTGTTATAGGTAGGAACCGATTCCTAATGTAGGTTAAGTTAGTCAAGTCCCTCGAGACTCACCTATATCATGATTCACTATCTTGCCTATGACATAGAAATGTCACCATTGATCTAAAGACATAGAATACTTGGTCAAGTACCTCAAGGGTATATTATCGAATCGGACTCATCTTGTAATGATGGTGATGACTTAACCGAACATCATAATTTGTCGAATCCCCCGAGACCATGGTAGTTTGGAGGCTTTCAATAGGATGGGAATCATAAGGAGTTGTGATTAGCAAGAGTTACCTACCTTTACGGGCTTCACGTGATTAGTCAATTCCCTCAAGGTTACGTTAAGATGTCGATTGGATCTTGATCCCCACTAGAGACCTATCGGGGGTCTTCGATTCATATACTAGAGATAGTTATGTGTTTCATGAGAAAATAGTGAGAGTAGATTAAGATAGAAGTCATTATCTTAATTATTTAATTTTTATAAAATTTATATTTTATTTATTTCTGCTATGTCTTTATTTTCAGAAAAATATCGCTTTCGAATCTTTTACATGGCATACTTGATGCCAACTGCCTCACTCGTCCAAATTATATGGATTAGCTTTGCAACCTGAGAATCATTCTTATGATAGAAAAAATTACATAAGTCCTTGATACAATGATCCCTACGCTTGATGATGGGGCATGCGAGGATGAGATCGCTCACTACGTGAAGTACATAGATGATTTTACTCTTGCTCAATATTATATATTGGTCTCTATGACTCCTAAGTTATAAAGACAATATGAAAATATGGATGCTAGTTTCATACTTTTGCATCTCTGCAAACTATATGAGGAACAAGTAAGAACTCAGCGATATGAGATATCGAAGAGTCTCTTCTACCCTAGGATGACTAAGGGGATATTAGTTCAGAACTATGTTCTTAAGATGATTGAGTGGATAAAAAACTCAAAGGTCTAAGAATGTTCCTAGAGGATAACCTATGTGTGGATCTTATGCTTCAGTCCTGACTAGATTCCTTTTTTTAATTCATAATGAATTTCAATATGAATAAACTTGAGGTGACCCTCCCAAAGCTCCTCAATATGTTGAGGGAAGTAGAGAGTACCATCAAGAAAGAGAAGCCAGTTCTCAATGCTGGTGAGACCAGAAAGAAAAGGAAGGCTGAGAAGTCCCTTAAGAAGGGCAAGGGCAAGGGCAACCGAGTAAGGCAAAGGTTGCTAAGAAAGACCCAACAAAGGACAAAGGCCAATGCTTCCACTGCGGCAAAGATGGGCACTAGAAGAGGAACTACAAAGAGTACCTTGCAAAGAAGGTGAAACAGAAGCTTAGAAAAGCTTTAGGTACATTCATGATCAGTCTCCATTTGTTAGAACCTTATGATAATATATTAGTATTGGATACCGGGAGTGCTTATTGTTAGTTATTGGTGCCCTACAAGCTAATCACGTGAGTGATAGCACCTGTAACATGCTACATCAATCTCTTTGCTTATGATTACTAACATTTTCTCATATTATCTGGATGTATATTATGAGGTCTTTGGATCTATGCAGTGAGAATCGGATCATGATGAGATCACAATAATGAGACTAATTCACCTTTAAACATAAATCCTAAATAATTACAGTCATAGATTACCCGAGAGGGATATCGAGATAATCGAACAGACTGGTGTGTTGCATATATGTTCATATGATGGAGATGGCTGGTCTCATAGCTACTCGTATAGGGATACTAAGGATACAGTACAGGTGCTTGTTGGAGAATGAGTTCACTAATTGATCTGCTTACGAAATGCTAGATGATTAATGATATATATTATTAAATAGTGATTTCGTAGTCCCAATAGTGTATCTGATCCTTAGACTTGAGATACTAAAGATATCCTGTATAAGTACTCCATTCTTTGATACCGAATTTATAGGTTTGGAAGTTTCAGATCTAGTATAGCTAGTTATTAGGAGTAGCAACCAACCTTACGAGGGCTATTGAGTGTCAATAGAGGATCATCCACTCTCGGTATCATGAGAGGAATATTTTATGTGTTCTTGCTTAGACAAATCCCTGGCCAGGGTCATTTAGATTGAGAGAAAAAGAGTTCTTCAGGAGAATCCGATTAGAGTGAGATTCGAGTAGAAACCATATGGGCCTGATAGTATCATGCCCGATATACGACCTTTGGGATACTAGATGGATGAGGGACTATAGATACATGGTAATTGAGGATAGATAGGTCTAAAGGATTGGATTCCCCTATATCATCTTAGGATTATGGTGTAGTGGCCTAGTACATCCGTAGTCGATGAATCGAGTGAATTATTATGGAGATAATAATTCATTGAATTAGAAGGAGTTCTGAAAGGTATGACTTATGGCTAGCTTGATATTGGGCCTAGAGGGTCACACACATATGGTAGATGTTGCGACGAGTAGAGGTTCGGATATGAGATATCCGTCGGAGCTCCTATCTTATTAGATATCCAATAAGCCCCTAAATTATTGGATCCCATAGATGAGATCTAATAAGAGCTAATAAGATATTATTAGGTAGAGACTAATTAATCTAAGAGACTTGTGTAATTGGATAGAGATCTAATACCCAATAAGGCACGATCCATTAAGTTTAATAAGAGGCCTCTATAAATAGGTGGAAACTAAAGGCTCAGAGGCTGGGGTTTTTCTTAGTAACCACTTCTATTCTCCTCTCTCCAAAGAGGAGCATCTTCACAGCTCCTACTGTGTGGATCACCGTTAGAGATGAGGATGCTTGATCTATTTCATCCTTCCTATGGATCTACAGAAATCTCAAGGATATACAATCTCCCTGGGTACTATCTTTCATATATACGTAGTTTTTTATTTGCAGATTTTTATGCATCGATCTTTATATGATGATGAAACCTTTTCATGAAAATCTAAGATTTTTTTTTCTATTTTTCCACTACACATGTGATGTTGCTCCTATATTTTCCAACAATGGTATCAGAACTAGATTGTTCGTGTGAAGATCGGATTTTAAATTATATGTGTTGTGATTTAAAGAGGCTTTTGACATCAAAATTATTGACGCAATAGCAAGAAAGGGGCTGCATGCAGCGGCGACGGCCTGCATGCAACAACGATGGCTGCAGGCAAGGGGGCTAGTAGGCAGGCTGCTTAAAAGATATAGGCGGCACCCGTAGGCCAACTGCCTGTGGGTACACATTGTAGGTGATGCTCGTCGACAAGCAGCCTGCAAGCACAAGTTGTAAGCGGCGCCCCCCGTGGGTGAGCCGCTTGTGGGGCCTGTGCTCACCCACAAGGGGCAGCCTCGCCGTAAGGGCGACCGCCTATGGGTGAGCCACTCGTGGGCAAGGGCGGCGGTCACCTGTGGGTACACCTCCTATGGGCATTGTGCCCATAGGTAGGGGCGACGTGCTCTCCCATAGTGACCACCGCCTACAAGGTGGCAACGACCACAACGTAGTAATCATCAGGGAAGGAGAATTATGGTTTTTGTCCAAAAGACTATTTTTACCCCTCAGAATTTTAGAAATTCTAAGTTATGTCCTCTTTATCCAAATTATCAAAATACACTTTATAATTCAAAAAATTCTTTATATATCCTTGATTTTTGAAAAAATATTAGTTAATTAAAAGGTCTAATTAACTATTATTATTTATCTAGTAGTCCTATATAAAGATATGTATATGTGATGTATGATGTGGATAGATGATCGTGGAGCATGTGATATGATGTATGTGCATGATGTGATCATTATTATTATTATTGGGGCCTACGAGCCTTTATTTTTCTTGTTTATTGATGGGCTTGTGTGCCTATAATTATATTGTAATTACACGAGAAGGCGTAACGGGAGCGTGGAAGTGATAGCTGGACCCACAAGGCCGAGACAGATTATCATGATGCATAGAGATACATCGAGATCCCAATGGAACCGACAAGGATGAGATGGACGATCACAAGGTATAGAGATACGCCGATGTATACATAGATCTTGATATGAGTGATTGGGCCCACTAACTCGAGCTTGATCATATTAGGATGTGGTCCATGATCATCTAGTATGATTGCTCATGTGATGTGTGATTGCTTATACACCTACTATATGAATATATATATATATTTGCATGTAATATAGATATATATTAAATATATATGTGTGTAACATGCTATATAAGGAGACCAAATCAAAAATCCTCTCTCTTGATAATATTAAGTCAGTAAATGTGAGACAATTAGATTAACCCACGTGGCCTTCCATCATTATAGGTAGGAACCGATTCCTGATGTAGGTTGAGTTAGTCGAGTCCCTCAAGGCTCACCTATATTGTGATTCGCTATCTTGCTTATGACATAGATATGCCACCGGTGACTTGAGGACATGATCTGCTTGGTCAAGTCCCTTGAGGTCATATCATTGAATCGGACTCATCTTGTAACGATGTTGATGACTTAATCGAATATTATGGTTGGTCGAGTCCCTTGAGACCATGGTAGTTTGGAGGCCAAATAGGATGGAAATCATAAAGAGGTGATCGATAAGAGTTGCCTATCTTTTGGGCTTAGTGTGATTAGTCGAGAACCTTAAGGTTATACTAAGATGCTAATTAGATCTTGATCCCCACTAGAAGTCTACTGAAGATTTTTGTTTCATGTGTTGAGGGTGTCATGTGACTCGTTAGACAAATAGTAGGAGCACGTCAAGATAGAAGTTCTTATCTTAATTGTTTATATTTCTATAAAATCTGTATATTATTTAATTATACTGCATCTTTATTTTTAGAAAATATCACCATTAGTTTCTCGAAAGCACTAATTCACCCACCCCCCCCCCCTTTAGTGCTTTTACAATCTTAACAGAGGGACCAATCCCTCCTTAGTTGCTACGATGTGGTAGTACACGAATGCGAGGAAAGAATGTGTTGTGCGTTGTGTGGATCACCGCTTCTTTATCCACAGACTAGATTTTCATATTAGGGTATATACGATATCTCCTAGATGAGACTTACCAAAAAAAAAAGATATCTCCTAGATGAGAACATCTCAACCACTTTATGCAGTTATGCAATTTTATCACTTTTAACTATTTTGCTTGCAACTTCACATGACAATTCGATAAAATTGATTTGAGAAACTAATTATTATTTCATTTTTTATTGTGCATGTGATGCTCTTTATAGTTTCCTAAAAGATAGTACAGGTGCTCATTGAAGATTAAGTTCACTAAATGATCCATTTATAGAATTTTGGATGGTTAATGATACCTCATTGTTCGACAGTAATTCTATAGTCCCAATTGTATATCTGGTCTTTAGACTTGAGATACCAATGATGTCTTATTTGAGTACTCCATTTTTTGATACCAGACTTACAGATTTGAAAGTTTCAGATCTAGTATAAATGATCATTGGGAATGGTAGCCAACCTTACGAAATCAATTATGTGTCAATAGAAAATCATCTACTCTTAGTATCATGAGAGAAATATCTCATGTATTCTCACTCAAAAAAATCTATGGCCAGGGTCAATTGGATTGAGAGAATCTATAAGAATGAAAGTCAGATTAAGAAAAAAAAAATTCTCAATGAGAATCTAAAAAGAGTGAGACTCGTATAGATTCCATGTGGGCCTAACAACACCATGCTTGATTTACAGTCTTTGAGATATTAGATGGATGAGAGATTATAGATATACGGTAACTAAGGGCAGATAGATCCAATGGATTAGATTCCCATGTACCATTTGGGGACCAGACATAGTGGCCTAGTATATCTATAGTTGATGAGTTTAGTAAATGATTATAGGGATAATAATTCATTAAGTCAGAAGAAGTTCTGAGTCAAAAGAGATTCTGATAGGTCTCATGTCCAACTCAATATTAAACTTAGAGAGTCACAAACATATGATGGACATTACGACAAATAGATGATTAGATAAAGGATATCCAATAAGCCCATGTTTTAATGGATCCATTGGGTAAGACCCAATAGAGCTTAGAGTGATTATTAGATGGGGATCCAATATCTATTAAGCTAGTGGTTATTGGATAGAGATCTAAAACCCATTAAGGCAAATTCATTAGGGTTAGCAATAGGAGCTCTCTATAAATAAGAGTTGGGGCTTCATGAATCATAGGCCAACTTATATAGCCGTCGGCCTCCTATCTCCTTCTCCCCATCTTTCTCTAAGCCATGAGCCCCTCCATGGTGAGAGAGGATAGCAAGAGGGTTGACCCCTCTCTTGACTGATGCTGCATGGTGGTGCACTCTCACAAGAAGAGAACCCATTGTGTGAGAAGGTGTGTCATCACTAGGATCGCTATGTGGATTATCATTAGAGAGGAGTTTGCAAGAGCTCCTTCATCCATGGACCAAGATATGAGATTTAGGGGATATATGATCTCTCCTATATGAGAACATCTCAACCACTTATGTGGTTTTATGATTTTTAGTTTTATGCTCTCAATCATCACTCAAAGATCCGATGTCTTTGTTTTGGGAAACCAATTTTGTTTTTATTTTCTAGTGCGCATATGATGCTCTTATAAGGTTTCTTAATAGACTCTCATTCTCTTCTCTTCTTATCCTTTTATAGAACCATTTAGATTAATGGATTAAAGGCAAGGAGGATGAGAGAGGAATCATAATCTCTCAATGATTGTCATGTATCCATGTCCGTCATATGTCATGTCATACATAGTTTAGTCCCTAGTGATAGGACCAAAATCGGCATTAAGAGAAGAGGGGGGGGGGGGGGGGGCGGTGGTTTGGTGGGTTTGAATTAGTGCTGACAATAAAAACATCGATTTGAAAATTTCGTTTCAATGAAAGCTTATATTGGAAATTTGTTTAACTCAAAAGCATTCGTAAGAATGTAAAGAGTAAGTTAAGCAATTTGTAATATAAGTAAACAGCAAAGAAGAGAAGGCATACTAATTTAATAGTGGTTCAGTCATCATGACCTACATCCACTCCTTATTCCTCTTCCATCAAGGCCACTAGTGTCCACTAAAAGTCTTTCTTCAATGGACGATGACCAACTACCCACTTATAACCCTTTTCTCCTTTTCACAGGTTTAGGAGATAACCTTTACAAGCCGCTCACCTCTCTCTTAAACTAAAATCCCACTTAGAGCTAAGGGAGGGGAATTCTCACAAGATTATAATAGCATTTTCCTTAATTTTTCTTCTCAATTTTTGTGTATTCTTAGTAGGGATGAGAGGGATATTTATAGGCCTTAAATGGATTCAAACTTAGAGCCAAAATTAGTTTCCTCCTGGCTCTTCGGGATACCGGCGGTACCACAGCCTATGCTGGGCGATACCACCGCCAGTACTCTCTAATACTGGACGGTACCACTATCCAGTTTGGCGGTGCCATCACCTAACACAGTTTTAGAGATTATGTTTTGGAGACTAAGCCATTGGCGGTTCCACCACCTGTTCTGGCAGTGCTACCGCCTGACCCAACTTTTGGGTCATTGAATGGGCCTTTCTCTTAGCCAAAAATAGCCCCAACTTAGGCCCCATGGGCTCTTAATTGAGTTAGCCTAATTACATTCTAAACTAACCTAATTAGAACTAAAACTACATTGATCTAGATGATTATTATAAAGCATTAATCATATGTTATCTAACATATCATTGATTTATCCGATGCTTCGTCCGACCCTTCAACACATCATCCTCTCCTTCAATGTATTGCTCAATCGGCATGTTGTCTTCTCGCAACATCTAATCTCCTTGGCATAATGTCCAATCTTCTTGGCCTCATGCTCAAACTCATGGCACGAAGCTTTCTGCTAACACACCGATCGATCTTTCGGCTCGACGTCCAATCTTCTAACATGTTCTTCTCTAGCCCAACATTGATTCTTCCTGCTTTAATCAAATTCTCTCTCCATGATCGAAGCTAGTCCTGTGTCACTCAAAACGTAGATTAGATCATAACTTTATCAATTGGTTTCATCATCAAAATTTGAGATTCAATAATCTTCCTCTTTTTTATGATGACAAACAATTGGTGACAAAGTTTAAACTAAACTCGCCCTATCAATATGCCATATTGATAGAACCTTTAAATTCAAAATAATTCATCATTGCATGTATCATAATTATAAACATAATTTTAAATCAAGGTATAACATGCATAAAATTTTAAATTATCATTATAAATCATCATAATGCATGATGCTAAATCATCAATTTTAAATTATCATCACAAATCATCATCATGCATGATACCAAATCATCATTCCTTCTCTCCCTTTGTCATCAACAAAAAGGAGAAGTGCAACTAGCAAGTTTTACATCATTTTAGAACATCCAAGCTAGCAAGTTTTAGAGATATGTAAGTTTGTAAATTTTGTTTCTTAAGATGGACAAGCTAGCACTTTTACTATTCTTGAGATGTGCAAGATAACAAATTCTTTGCTTTCCTTTGTGATATGCAAAATAGCAAGTTATTGAGAATGTGAAGTTTAGCAAAATTTTTGCTTCTTTTGCGATAGCAACTTTTGTTAGGATCAAGAGCGGCACGAAGAAAAGGAGGGGGGGTGGGGGGGGGGGGAGGAGAGGATGGGGATGGGGTGAATTAGTGCAGCGGATAAAAATTGATGATTTGAAGCGATTTTAGAAAACTTTGTGTGAGGAGAAAATTTTGACTAATGAAAACAATTTTGATAAAGAGATTTATTCGAGTGAATACATAAGAGAGTAGAGAACAATTGTAGTGAAGTAAAGAATTGAATGTAGCAAATAAAATTTACGCACTAAGAGAAGAACGTAGCAATTTTATAGTGGTTCATTCGATTGATCTACGTCCACTCCCAATACCTCCTCCGATGAGGTTATCGGTTTCCACTATCGATCTTTCTTGAAGGGAAAAGACCAATCACCCCTTTTTACCGAACTTTGCAGTGGCTCACTCTCCTTTTATAGACTTTTTACACTTTGAGCAAAGTGGAGGTGAACTCTAGACTTTTTAAAGTTATTTCACTATAGTTTCAGTTCAGTTCTTATCACTTCTCAATGTGCTTAACCAGCTGAGAAGTAAGGGATATTTATAGTCTTAATTGGCTTTAAAAATGGAGCCAAAAAAGGTCCTATCCTAGATTTTTGGGTACTAGCGAGACCACCACCTATCACTAGCAGTACCACCACTTGTCACTGATGTTACCACCACTAATTGACTCTGACACTGAGCGATACCACCATCTAGTCTAGCAGTACTACCACAATAGCAGAGATTCAGGTTTTGTGGTGGGGCAGTACCATTGCCTAACAGGTGATACCATCGCTTGGCAATTATTAACTACCGATAGTACCACCACTTGACCTAGGCGGTACCACCACCCAGGTTTTGGGGAATCCACACCCTAGGCTATTCCACTGCCCCAGTCTAGCAGTGCTATCGCTAGACAGGGTCTAGCATCCTGGATGGGCCTTAAATCTAGCCTAATCCAATTCACCTATGGGCTCAATTGGCCCCTACAAGGGTTAATGGGATTACCTCTCAATCTTAACTCTAATTACATGCTAACTATAAAAATTAAAGATATTTTCTAAAGAAAATAAAATCTGGCATGTCAAGGCTTCTTCCGGTGAACTTTCGACGAACACTCGGACATCTTCCAGCAAACTCCCAATAGGCTCCTAGACTTCACGATGATCTTGGCGAGTCCCGACAGCTTTTTTGACAAGCTCCGATCTTTCTCGACAAGCTCCGTGAACTTCTAATGAGTCTTTCCGGTGAACTTTCGATGAACCCTTCGTCAAGCTCCCGACTCATTCTCGGTCAATTTCGATAGCATTTCCGACGAATCTTCAGACTCCCAGCAAAGTCTCAAACTCCTAATGATTCGATCATATTTGACTTCGGTACTTCATTTTGCTTTATATCTTTATCGCTATCGTAGTTAATCCTGTACACTTTTCTCAACATATAGATTAGATCAAAATAACTTATCAATTGGCTTCATCATCAAAATATGAGATTCAATAATCTCTTCCTTTTTTATTATGACAATCAATTGATAATAGAGTTAACCTTAACTCCCCCTATCTATATGCCATACTTGAGAAAAGAAACACTTGAATTCAAACACTTTGAATTCAATCCCAAACCAATAAGTTTCATACATTCGAACTTATCGACATACTCAACAAGCATGATGTTTCATTCCACAATATGAACTACGTATTTTTCATAATACGAAAATGATGTCAAGGCATGACATCCAAATTCAAGCCCAATGTCGAATGATGATAGATAATCATCATTTCAACCAACTTTAATTTTGAAATATAGCAAGATTCAAATGATATCAAATAATAATTCACCAATCCATAGCATGATAACAATTGATAATTTATCATTAAATGAACTTCAAAATGAAACCAAATGATAACTTATCGTATCGAGACATGATACCAATTTCAAGTAGGATAATTAGGCATAATACGATAACAAGCATAGAAAAATTATCATTTTGAAGCATGCATGATTTATTTCAATCATTTGTAATGCATGTGATACATTTGTGATACACTGCAATATGCTTCAAGTGTTTGCGATACATTTCATATATTTGTGATACATTACGATCCTTTTAATGATAACAAGCATTTTACGATACAAAGCATGGCAATTGTTTTACGATACAAAGCACCAAGCATTTTACGATACAAAGATACCAATTGTTTTACAATACAAAGCATGACATCAATTTTCTATATTTCTCCCCCTTTGTCATTAACAAAAAGGAAATGGGCCATGTTTTTGGCAAGCAAAATTTGACATTGATACCAAATTTTATGATACCAATTGTTATGATAGGATTTTTTTTGAAGGGCAAAGAGAGAAGGAAAAATCCATGAATAGTCCATTCAAGAAAAATCAAGATATTGAAAGTCATGAAAAGTACAAGAAATAATTTGTTCAAATGATCAAGAATTCATGCCATAGAAAGAGATTCGCGATAAGAGCTAACTCGACATTTCTATGAAAAATTCATGAAGTGGAAAACAATCATTCAAGTCATGAAAAATTCATACAAGCTCATAACACAAAATTTATATAAGAGTTAACAAATCATTAAATTCGCATTTAGAGAAGTGAGTGAAATCCAAATTAAATTCAAGAGAGCATTCAAGCTATTCAAAATTTATAAGAGCTTCTTCTTTTCATATAGAAATCATAACATAAAGATATGTATAAAGAGAAGAAGTATGTGAATAATGAAAGTAATTTGTCCAATTTATCAAGAATTTATCAAACTTCTATTTTCATCAAAATCTCATTGAATGTGAAAAGTGAATCATGAAGGCAATTGAGTTCATTTAGAGCTAATATATATCATTTCGTAGAATCCGTGAATGTCACATATATGAATTTGCACAAGAGTCAAATAAGATCCGAAAGTGACATTTTCATGAAGTAAAATTCGTTAATGGTCTATCTATAAATTCATAGTTTTTGCACAAATTTCCAAGTCATTAAAATTCATTTCTTATTAAAACTTCACAAGTGTGAAATACAAGGATTCATGAGGGAAGATTCATGAATCAAGGGAGGCTAAAAAGTATCAAACGTCATCAAACGTGTATAATACCAATTCAAAAATTCATCGAACGATAGAATCGAGTTTGATATCAATTCAAAAATTTTAAATGATGGAATCAAGAGTATCAAACCGAGATAAGAGGAAATAAGTTCATGAAAACTCCATTTACGAAATCAAAAAATGGTAATATGAAATCAAAAAATTTCAGAGAAAGACAACAAACTTATGTATTAGGACAATTTAACATGCCTAATTCCCTTCTAATAAAATCAAATTATTCTTCATTTCAGGGTTTTGTAAAGATATCCGCTAATTGGTGTTTTGTATCAATAAATTCTAGAGTTACATAGTTGCTATTGACATTATCTCGTATAAAGTGATGCCTAATGTCAATATGTTTAGTTCTAAAAGTTAAATAGAATTTTTAGTTAAACATATAGCACTTGTGTTATCACATTTTATGGGAATATTCTTAGATGAATTATGTAATCTTCTAATATATTTTTCATCCATATAATTTGTGCACAACATGCACTTATGGCTATTTATTCGGCTTCAGCCGTAGATAGTGCAACCGAGTTTTGTTTCTTGGTCTTCTAAGAAACATGTGCATGTCATAATAATTGACATGTTCTGGATGTGCTTTTTTTATCTATTCTACATCTAATAAAATCTGCGTCTGCATAAGCTATTAAATTAAAGTTTTTGGATTTTGGATATCATAATCTTTTGTTAGGAGTTTCCTTAAGATATCTAAGGATTCTTTTAACAACTTTAAAATGAGATAACTTAGGATTAGCTTGAAATCTAGCATAAAGTCCTACACTAAATATGATATCTAGTCTAGTTGTAGTGAGGTATAGTAAACTACCTATCATACCCCTATATGTTTTTTTATCAAAGTTTTCTCTACTTTCGTCCATGTCTAACTTAGTGGAGGTACTCATAGGAGTATTGATGACCTTTGAACCATTCATATTAAACTGTTTTAATAATTCTAATGCATACTTGGTTTAACTAAGAAATACATCATCACTAAATTGTTTGATTTGTAATCCTAAAAAGAAGGTTAGTTTACCCATTAGACTTATTTTAAACTCTTGGCTCATACTCTTGGTAAATGATTCACATAATGATTCATTTGTAGAACCAAAGATAATATTATCAACATAAATTTGAACAACAAGAAAATTATTTTTAAAATTTTTAATAAATAATATAGTATCAACCTTGCCTTTAGAGAAATCATTTTGAATAAGAAAAGAGCTAAGACTCTTATACCAAGCCCTTGGGGCTTGTTTTAATCAATAGAGAGCCTTAGTCAATTTAAACACTTGATTAGGAAAAAGAGAGTTTTCGAATCCGGGTGATTGTTCAATATATTCTTCTTCGGAAATAAAACCATTTAAGAAAGCACTTTCAACATCAATTTGAAATAGCTTAAAATTATTACTACTAGCATATGCAAGGAGCATCCTCATGGCTTCTAATCTTACAATAGGAGTGAAGGTTTCTTTGTAATCGATACCTTCTACTTGGTTGAAACTCTTGGCCACTAATCTAGTCTTATTTCTAACCATGATACCAAATTCATCTTACTTATTTCTAAAGATCCATTTAGTACCAATAACTAAATAGTCACTAGGTCTAGGAACAAGCTTTTATACCTCATTTCTCTCAAATTGGTTCAAATCCTCTTGCATTGTGATGACCCATGAATCATCTTTCAAGGCCTCGTCAATACATTTAGGTTCAATTTGAGAAAGAAAAGCGACGTTGGCACAAAAATTTTTAAAAGAAGAACAAGTTTGAACTCCTTTTAATATGTTACTTATAATTAGCTCTTTAGGATGAGCATCTAAATACTTCCATTTCTTAGGCAAGAAAGTTTCGGAAGAAGATGTATCCAAGTTGCTATTTGGAGGAGAGATTTTATTCAAATTCAAAGTATCAAAATTAAAATCATCATCAAAATTATTTTTTTATTTGGAAACTTTATTAAAGATAACATGAATGGATTCTTCTATAACCAAAGCTCTTTTATTAAATATACGAAAGGCTTTAGAAATGGAAGAATAACTAAGAAAAATGCTTTCGTTGGATTTTGCATCAAACTTTCCTAAGGCATTTTTTTCATTCAATATAAAACATTTACAACCAAAAACTTTAAAATATAAAACGTTTGATTTTTTGTTATTCCATAATTCATAAGGAGTTTTGGAGAGAGATGGTCTTACTAGAACCCTATTCATGATAAAGCATGTCGTATTAACGACTTCGGCCCAAAAATATTTAGGTAGGCTATGTTCGTTCAACATGGTTCTTGTCATTTCTTGTAAACTCTTATTCTTTCTTTCTACTACTCCATTTTGTTGAGGATTCCTTAGAGTAGAGAAATTGTAGTTGTATCTATTAGATTCACAAAAGTTTTGAAAATCACGATTTTAAAATTCACCACCGTGATCACTCCGAATCGATGAAATCATAAAATCTTTTTCATTTTGAACAAGTTTGCAAAACTTCAAAAAACGCTTAAAATAATCACTTTTGTGTGCCAAGAAGTATGTCTAAGTGTATCTACTATGGTCATCTATAATTACAAAGACGTATTTGCTATCTCCTAGGCTTGTTGTATCAGTTGGTCCAAATAAGTTCATATGGATCAATTACAATGGCCTAGAGGTGCTTATTTGATTCTTAGATTTAAAACTATTTTTTATTTATTTTCTTAGTTAACAAGCATTACACACTTTGTCTTTAACAAACTTAATATTGAGAATGCCTCTTACTAGTTCTCTAGATGAGATTTGAGAGATTAGTTTCATGCTTGCATGACCTAATCTCTTATGCTAAAGCCAAGCATCATCATTCAAAATCAAAAAGCATATTTTATTACTAAGTTCATCATTGTTAACAGTGTAGACATTATTTTATTTTAGAGCAATCATAGATGTGTTGTTGTGTAATTTTTCAATAATACAAGCATTAGATTCAAATCTTATGATGTATCCTTTATCACACAATTGACTAATACTCAAAAGATTATACTTTAAGCCACCTACTAATAATACATCATTAATTAAAAAGTTTGATTTGTTACCTATGATTCCCTTGCCAATGATTTTACGCTTGTTGTTGTCTTCGAAGGTGACATATCTTTCGTCTTGGCTAGTGAGCTTAGAGAATTGAGATGGATCTCCGGTCATATGCCTTGAGCATCCACTATCAAGGTACCATCTCTTGCTCCTAGTTTGTGAATGTGAGTGTCTACAAAAGAAGATGGTTTTTAAGTACCCACTTAAACTTAGGTGCCTCAAAAATTGATCTACTTATTTTGTCATTTTGCATTGAATTCCTTATGGTCCCTTTAGGAACCCATATTAATTTATGTAGATTAAGTTTCTTAAATGGACATTTGTAAGTAATATGTTTGAGTTTATAACAAAAGTTACACTTTGTGTGAGGTGATACATGTAATGTAGGGCCTTTAACGAAAGTGGTTGGATTTCGGTGAGACTCACTCACAAATCCGATTCCACTTCTCTTATGAACGTGACCCTTATTAGCAAGGATTATATTCAAATACTTGCTACTGACCTTAAATTTATCTAAGGTTTCTTTGAGTAGTAAGTTCACCTTTTTAAGTGCCTCTAAGAGTTCACACTTGGAGCGTGGAGGTAAGGAAGGTGTTTTGTTTAAAATTTTCAAATTCATCAATCAAAAGGGCATGATACTTCGTTAACAAATTAAACTTTTTACTAATTACTCTACACTCATCAAACAAATCATGAAAAGCATTCGAAAGCTTATCGAAAGTTAAATTTTCATCTAATGAATTACTTACCACTTCTCTGATAATCATTAGAGCATAGTTGGCGATCTCTTTGTTACTTAGTTCTTTATCTTTCGAGCTACTCAAATCATCCCACGTAGCCTTTAGCGCCTTCTTCTTCTTCGGTTGTTTCTTCTTTGCTTGTGGACATTCGCTTTTGAAATGCCCCGATTTCTTACATTCATAGCATATTACTTGTTCTTTCTTAGGTTCAAGTTTATTTTTAAAGTCATTTTTAGCTTTATTTCTTCTTATAAATTTTTTAAATTTTTGGGTCAAGAGTGCAAGTTCGTCATCATAGTCCTCATCACTTGAATTTTCTTTTAAGTGGTCTTCTTGTGTTCTTAGTATCATATCTTTCCTGTTCTTTGGAAGGAAGTTCTCAAGCTCATCATAAGCATTGTAAGTCATCTCATAGGTCATTAATGACCCAATTAGTTCTTCGAAGGGAAGTTCTTTAAGTCCTTAGCCTCTTGAATGGTTGTTACTTTAGGATTCCAACTCTTTGGAAGGGATCTTAAAATTTTAGTTACAAGTTCAAATTTTGAAAAACTTTTACTAAGCACTTTTATTCTATTGATGACATCCGTAAATCAAATGTACATATTTCCAATTGACTCATTTGGTTTCATCCGAAATAACTCTTAAGAATGAATTAAAAGATTAAATTTGGACTCTTTTACTCGATTAGTACCTTCATGAGTGATTTCAAGAGTATGCCAAATATCGAAAGCCATTTTGTAAATTGAAATATGATTAAATTTATTTTTATCTAAGGCGCAAAATAAGGCATTCATATCCTTGGCATTAAGAGTGAAAGTCTTCTTCTCCAACTCATTCAAATCATTCATTGGAAGAGAAGACTTTTGAAAGCCATTTTCAATAATGTTCCATAATTCAAAATCCATAGAAATAAGAAAAATTCTCATGTAAGTTTTTCAATAGGTGTAATCTGACCCATTGAACATAGGTGGATGAGCGATTGAGTGGCCTTCTAGAATACCGGCAAATGCCATCTCTCTTTGGTTTTAAACCAAATGAGAGAAACTTTGCTCTGATACCAAATGTTAGGATCAAGAGCGGCACTAAGAGGGGGGGGGGGTGAATTAGTGTAGTGGATAAAAATCGATGATTTGAAGTGATTTCGAAAAACTTTGTGCATTGAGAAACTTTCGACCGATGAAAATGATTTCGATAAAGAGATTGATTCGAGTGAATATATAAGACAGTAGAGAAGGGGAGATTGAATGATTGCAGTGAAGTAAAGAATTAGATGCAATAAATAAAATTTACGCACCAAGAGAAGAACGTAATAATTTATATTGGTTCGATCGGTGGACCTACGTCCACTCCCGATACCTCCTTTGATGAGGTTACTAGCTTCCACTATTGATCTTTCTTGAAGGGGAAGGATCAATCACCCCTTTTTATAGAACTTTACGGTGGCTTACTCTCCATTTACAGACTTTTTATACTTTAGAGCAAAGTGGAGGTGAACTTTAGACTTTTGAAAGCTATTTCACTATAGTTTTGGCTCAGTTCTTATCACTTCTCAATGTGCTTAACCAACTAAAAAGTAAGGAGTATTTATTGTTAGGATCAGAGAGGCACTAAGGGAGGGGGGGGGGGGGGTGAATTAGTGCAGTGGATTAAAACTTGTAAGTTTGAAACCAATTTCGTAAATAGCTAGTTTATGTGAAAATTTTGATTTGACGAAAGATGGCTTAGTTGAAGTTGCTTGAGTAAAGGAGAGGAAAAACTGAACAGTTTGCAGCTAAGTAAAGAAACGATTCAGAAATTTAAACACTCACACATTCAAGAACGCGACGATGTATAGTGGTTCGATCAAATGACCCACATCCACTTCCGAAGCCTTCTCCGATGAGGCTCCCAACTTCCACTAGCAAATCCTTTTAAAGGGAAAGGACCAAATACCCATCTTGCAACCCTTTTACAAGAAGTTCACACTCTTACAGATTTTTTAAAGAGAAAAAGGGAGGTGAACACTAGCTATTGAAAACAAGACTTTGCCAAAGCTTTTGCTTAATTTCTAACTCTCAAAAGGGTGCTCTTTTTGCTGAGAAAGGAGGGGTATTTATAGACGCCAAAAGGATTCAAATTTGAGCTCCAAATTTGAATTCTGTTTGGGTTTCCCGGTGTTGGCAGTTCAACCGCCTGTCAGTGGTGGTGCAATCGCTTGTCAGTAGTCAGACTGATAGTATACAGGGTGGTTCAACTGCCCAAGGCAACGATTCAACCGCCTATGCATTCTGGTGCTGGGCGATTCAACCACCCAGCTTTCAGCCACTAGGTGATTCCACACCCAACACAAGCGGTTGAACCGCCTGGCCCATTCAGCAAAGCTGGATGGGTCCTGTTTTAGGCCCAAATCAATCCAATAAGAGCTCGATTGGCCCCTACTAGGTTTAAATAGGATTATTTCCCAATCCTTACCCTAATTACGTGCCAACTACGAAATCGAAACATAATTCTAAGTGATTTAGACTAACATTCTTCAAGTTTACTTCTGGCGAGCTTTTCGGCGGACTTCCAACACTCTTTTGGGTTTCTTCTGGCGGACTCCAAGCATGCTCCCGGATTTTGTGGCAAGCTCAACGAGTCTTTGGCAAGCTTCCGAACTTTCTCGGTGATCTCCATGAACCTCCGACGATCTCTGTGGCAAACATCCGAAACCTTCGGTAAGTCCCTGATTTGACCTTAGTTGATTCCGGCAATACTTCCGATGATCTTTCGGACTTCCAGTGAACTCTCGAACTTCTGATAAACTTGACCTCCGTAAATCGCTTCATGTTTTCATTCCATCGTAGTTAATCATGCACACTTAACTCAACAATATGGATTATAACAAATAATTCATCAATTGACTTCATCATCAAAATCCGAGATTCAACAATCTCCCCCTTTTTGATGATGACAATCAATTGATGGAGTTGATCTTAACTCCCCTATTTATATGCCATATCATGAGAAAGTAAAAACACTTGAATTCAATCTTTTGAATTTAAGCCGTAACCAATAAATTTCATTTAACGTCAAGCTTAATAAGCAAGCTTGAACATAAGTACGAAACTTCATATTTTTCTTGATAAAAACAATGTCAAGGTATTACACCTAGAGCCATTCATCGTTACGGCAAGAGATATCAATTTAAAACAAGGATCAAATGATATCAAAAAGAGTGTTCAATATCAAGGCATGATATCAAATGAAGGAATAGCTTATCTCAAGAAAATTTACAATTAAAGTATTTACGATATAATGCAATATGAACCATATGAGTTGATGCAATTGCAATATTATATATTAATTCATTTTTCATTCCATTATATCAATTTCACATTTTTCTCCCCCTTTGTCATCAACAAAAAGAGGTGAAGAATTTATGCATTGTCCCAAAAGAAGAAAGAAAAATTTATCAAACCACGAGTAAGAGATATCAAAATTTGATTAATCATCAATGTGGCATCCATGAAGCCAAACATGCTTAAAGTAGGTGGAAAGAGCAAGAAATCAATCATTCGATGCAGATATCAAATCATCAAAATAGTACAATAAGTTACGATCGAACGAAAAAGTCATTTAAAGTCGAAGTAGATGATACATCATATAACAAGTCTTTTCACATTCATAATAGTCATAAGGTTTACAAAATAAGCATTAAAGATAAACAACTATTCCATAGGGGGAATTCCAAAATGCCTATACAAGTGATCTATCTTCCGGTTCATCTATTGTACTTCCTTCAAAATTTTAGTTTGCTGTAAGTTGATTTAATTTTGCTATGATTTGATTTGATTTAGGGCTAGCATGACTAGATCTTCAGTGGATGGAGCAGGAGCTGGCTCAGATGGTTATGGACCATAGGGACTAGGCAGAGGAGATTCACTTCCCCTAATGACTGGTGTTTCAGGTTGCTCTACTAGTTAGGGTGCTAGTTCAATCCTTCTAGGTTGCCTAATCCAAATACCATTTGTAAATATGCATCTAAATCTTTTGAGGAGTTTTCTGTTGATGGTGTTATATCTATCGACCTGTATTGTTTCCTCATCATGTGATATATAAATATCATATGTAATTAATAATCTAGTGATCAACCCGCCATACGATAACATTAAATCTCTAGAGATAATTTCCATCATATGTTATCTGATCAAGTATCCAAAGCAGTTGTTTTGTCGGGTCATGATCCAATACATGGTGCTTTATTCTAGCATGCTAATCTCATCATGGTAAAATTGTTTAGGAAGAAGAATGGTTATGATAATGTGATGAAGTATTTTTGAATTGAAGGGTAACAAATGTTTGCAGCTTTTGGGAATGATGCCTAGGTTAGGATTTTCAAAAATCATTTCTAAAGCTTCGGAGTAGGATGCTCCAATAGCATTCATATCCCATTGGCCTTTGAAATAGCATCCTCTTTTCTTTTCTTCAATTCCAATGAGCTCACATATCGTATGATCAAAAATTTACATTTTGGTTCCTAAAAGATAGGTAGTCAATCCATCATGTTCAACACTCATGTTTGTATAAAATAACTTAACCAACCTAGGGTATATCGATTCATCGATTTGCAAGATAGGTATGACATCTAAATCGGCAAACCATCTAATGAGTTCTAGGTTTCCTAGTTTACCTAGATCAAGATGCTTACCCTTATGTATAGTTTTAGATTCAAAATTGGGGTACCTTAGGGCTGCTTCATTGGATCTAAAGAGGATAAGATCAAATGAATCTCCTTCTAACCTTTTCTCTTTACCTCTTGATGATTTCTTAGGAGCCATATCTATTTATGATGATGGATCAAAAAAAAAATAATAAGGAAAAGACCAAATAATGAAAGGAGAGGAGAAAATTTCAGTTTATTATTATTATTTTTTTACCTTCTTGAGTTTCCTAGGGAGGTGAAGAGCTTGAATCAATAGAAAACCCTTTGTTAGGCCTTTTAGGATGAGAGGATGGGGAGAGGAGAGGATTAGAGAGATATGGGGGAGGGGGAGGAGTCAAGAGAGGAGTTGGGGTCAATTCCACTGTCGACTCTAACACACCCCTTATATTTTGGGGTGTTCGGGCTGTTTAACCGCCCACCAGGCGTTTCCACTACTTGGGGGCCGAGCATCCAAGCGGTTTAATCGCCAGTTTTGGCAGTGGAACTGTTGGCACCCAAATATTTTTTATTTTTTATTTTTTTAAATTTAGTTTTTAGAGGTTTTAATGTGTTGAATTGAGATAGGATGATGTCTTGGATTACTCTTTGAGATACAAAATCAAGATAAGGGAGACAAGTCCGCGAAAGCCAAAATTTTAAAAAATCCACGAAGGCCAAAATTTTGAAAAACATATAATGCAGCTCATTTATGAGGATAATTCAACATGCCTAATTCCCCTCTAATAAAGTCAAATTATTCTTCACTTAAGGGTTTTGTGAAAATGTCTGCTAATTGATATTTTGTATCAATAAATTCAAGAGTGATGTCATTGCAATTGACATGATCTCGTATAAAGTGATGTCTAATATCAATATGCTTGGTTCTAGAGTCTTGAATAGGATTTTTGGTTAGACAAATAGCACTAGTATTATCACATTTTATGGGAATATTTTTTAAATGAATTCCATAGTCTTCTAACGTATTTTTCATCCAAACAACTTGTGCACAACATACACTTGCGGCTATGTATTCGGCTTCCGCCATAGATAGTGCAACTGAATTTTGTTTCTTGGAAGTCCAAGAAACAAGTGCATGTCCTAAAAATTGACATGTTCCGGATGTGCTCTTTGAAAGGATCAAAAAGGCACTAAGAGGGGGGGGGGGGTGAATTAGTGCAGCGGATTAAAACCGTTTTCTTGAATCCGATTTACGAAAACTCACGTTCGTAGGAAGATCTCGATTTGACGAAAGAGAGCTTGAAAGAAATTGCTTGCTTAAGGGAAATAAGTATGAACTAAATAACTTGTAGTAAAGTAAAGAAATGCTTCAAGAAGGTAAGCACTCACACATTCATGAACACAAGGATGTATAGTGGTTCGGTCAAATGACCTACATCCACTCTTGAAGCCTTTACGATGAGGCTCCTCTCTCCACTAGCAATCTCTTTGAGGGGAAGGATCAAACACCCTTTACAACCCTTTACAAGATGTTCACACTTGTATAAGATCTCTCAAGAAAGGGAAGAAGGTGAACACTAGCAAAAGCAAGACTTTACAACACACTTCAAGAACTCAAGACTTAGACTTTTTGCTCAAAAGGATTGCCCTTTCACCGGGAAGGGAGGGGTATTTATAGATCCAAAGTGGATTCAAATTGGGCTCCAAATTTGAAATAAATTTGGAGTTCATTGGTGCCACCACCGCCTACGTTTTTTTTGACGAAGTCGATCGGTGCTACGCGCGATGCCACCGCTGCGATCAGTGACTGGGTCGGTGCTACCGCCCCAGTCAGGCGGTTCCACCGTCTCTGGTTCCGAACAGGGGCGGTGCCGCACAGCGGTGCCACCGCGGAGCGTGGCGGCGATCGCGCCCACCAGCGTTCCACCGCCCAGTGGCGGTTCCACCGCCTGCCTCATTCGGCCAAGGCCGAATGAGCCTGCTTGAGCCTTCACTTGGCTCGAGAGACTGGTTGGCCCCTCGATTTTAGGCAAGGATTTTACCTCAAATCCTTGCCTTACTTATGTGCAAACTACGAATATTAAAACACAAGTAACTGTGATTTGATCCGACATGCTTCCGGTGAGATTCCAGCAAGCTTCCGATGCTTCCCTCGGATTGCTTCCAGCACACCTCGGATTGTATGGCGAGCTTCAACGAGTCTTCGGCTAGTTTCCGGATCATCCCGGTGAGTTCCGCGAACCTTTGACGATCTCTGAGAGGAACTTCCGAAAACTTCGGCAAGTCCCTGATTTGATCTTTGATGGTTCCGGCAACACGTCCGAAAATCTCTCGGACTTCCGATGAACTCTTGAACCCCCGACGGACTTGATCACTTTGTGTTTTCTACCCTTCGTAGTATACATAGTTATCAAGGATATCAATCAAGTATACATAGTTAAAAACATGATATCAAGATCCTAAAAAAGCTTGAACTTGTAATAGCTTGTAAAGCATGGAAGATATCAAATAGGTAAGTGTTCATAATTAAAAACATGATATCAAGATCCTAAACCATGCATATAACTATCATCACACATTATTTAAATAGGTATCAAGGATATCAATCAAGTATACATGATATCAAGATCCTAAACCATGCATATAACTATCATCACACATTATTTCTCCCCCTTTGTCATCAACAAAAAGAAAACAAGGGATTCATATGTAACACTTAAGATGGTCGTAATATATCATACAAAAAGGAAATTAATCAGAAAGGAAAATCAGTACACAAAGTGGCCATGACGATGTAATGCAACATATATGTCAAGATGCAATGAAGATAATACAACACACATGTCAACATAAGTTTACACCGTTCAAAAAGAAATACAGCAAGCTACTCCTCAGGAGGAATGCCAAGATGCCTATACATATGATCGATCTTTAAGTTCATCTTCCGCATTTCCTTCAAAATTTCAAGTTGCTGTAGTTTGACTTCATTTAACTCTCTCATGATCGGATCTTCAGAAGATGGAGCAGGAGGTGTCACTGATGTAGCGCAAAAAAGGATCAGGAGGAGTAGATTCATTTCTCCTAAGGACTGGTGTTTCAGGATGATCCACGGGTGGGGGAAGAATATCACATCTCCTAGGTTGTCTAACCCCTATTCCATGTTTGAATACACACCTAAGTCGCCGAAGTAATTTAACATCAATGATATTAAATCTGTCCATTTGTATTGCTTCTTCATCTGGAGGAATGTTAATATTTTGGGCATGCAGTAGTCTAGTAATCAAACCTCCATATGGTAACATTGATCCTTTAGAAAGGACCTCTATCATGTGCCTGATTAGGTAACCAAAACAAAAGGGTTGTCGGGTCATGATCCGAGAATAAGGTACCTAACTTCGTGAAGTGATCTCATCATGATGAAACTGTTTAGGAATGATAATGCTAATTAGAATGTGATGCAAAATTTTAGAGTTAAAGGGTAGTAAATGTTCACAACTCTTGGGAATGATACCTAAATTTGGGTTTGCAAATACTGCTTCTAAAGCTTCAGAGTGGGTGGCACCAACTGTGTCCGTATCCCACTTTCCTCTAAAGTAGCACCCTAGCTCCTTTTCAACAATGCCAATTAATGAGCATATAGTAATATCACATAATTGAATCTCATTACCTAAAAGATAAGTTGATAAGCCATCATCATTCACAGTTAGATTAGCATAGAAAAGTTTCACTAAGTGTGGATAAAGAGGTTCATTAATTTGTAAAATGGGTAAGGCTTCTAAGTCCACAAACCACATGATAGATTCTAGGTTGCCCAATTGATTCAAATCAACATATTTTCCCTTATGAATGGATCTAGAACCAAATTCCGAGAATCTAAGGGAAGCTTCTTGGGATTTAAACAAGGTGTGGTCAAATGAATCTACTTCCATCCTTTTTCCTTTGTCTCTTGATGTTCTTTAGGAGCCATTTCTATTTAAAGGAGTGAAAAATTAAACAATTGAAAGGATTAAAACTAGAACAGAATTGTAAGAACAGAATTGAAGCTACACAATAAGAGAACAATTCTGTTTTTACCTTAGAGTTTGCCCTTGAGATGTAGGAAGCTTGAACAAGGTTAGTTCTTCTTCTTAGGCTTCTAAAGGAAAGAATGGTTAGTAAAATCGAGTGTAGAAGGTGTTGGGAGAGATTTGGCCGATTCTACCGCAAAGGGGCAGTGAGTTCGGGCGGTTCTACCGCCGGCCCTAACTCACTCCTTAATAAAGGAGTGTTCGGGCGGTTCTACCGCCTCAAAGAAAGTGTTCTATCATTTCAACAGTGGTTCCACACCGGTATGATGCTACCGCCAGTAGCACAAAGTCTGCAGATTTGGTTTTTTTTTTTTGTTGGTTTTTTTTTTTTTGAAAAATCGTCTCAGAGAAGGAATGAAGGCAAATTGATGAATATAAGATCAAAAAAAAATCAAATCGATGAACCCAAAATCAAACTCAAATCAATAAAAACCATGATTTCAAGAAAAGATATCATTAAATAGAACTTACTTATTTGGGCAGTTTAACATGCCTAATTCCCTTCTAATAAAATCAAATTGTTCCTCATTTAAGGGTTTCATAAAAATGTCCGCTAATTGATGAGATGTATCAACAAATTCAAGGGTGACATTTTTACTACTTACATGATCACGTATAAAATGATGCCTAATGTCAATGTGCTTAGTTCGAGAGTGTTGAATTGGATTTTTTGTTAGACAAATAGCACTCGTGTTATCACACTTTATAGGGATATTATTTAAGTAGATTCTATAGTCTTCTAGTGTATTTTTCATCGGATATAACTGTACGACATGCACTTGCAGCTATATATTGACAGTAGTGGATAGTGCAACCGAATTTTATTTCTTGGAAGTCTAAGAAACGAGTGCATGTCCTAGAAATTGGCATGTTTCGGAAGTGCTTTTTCTATCTATTTTACATCCACCAAAATCCGCATCTGTGTAAGCTTTCAAGTCAAAATTTTCAGATTTTGGATACCATAATCCAAGATTAGGGGTACCTTTTAGGTATCTAAGAATTCTCTTGACAGCTTTCAGGTGAGATTGTTTAGGATTAGCTTGGGTTCTTGCACATAGCCCTACACCGAACATGATGTCGTCTGCAGTTGCGATGAGATAGAGCAAGCTACCTATCATGCCCTATAAGTTTTTTGATCAAAACTTTCTCCATTTTCATCCATATCTAATTTAACAGGGGTGCTCATAGGAGTGCTAGCATCTTTTGAGCCATCCATGTTAAACCGTTTTAATAATTCCAATGTGTATTTTGATTGATTTAGAAATATACCATCACTTAGTTGCTTGATCTGTAGTCCTAAAAAGAAATTTAGTTCTCCCATTAGGCTCATCTCAAATTCATCACTCATATCCTTAGCAAATAATTCACATAGTGATTCATTACAAGACCCAAAAATGATATCATCAACATAAATTTGAACAATAAGAAAATCATTTTCAAAATGTTTAATAAACAATGTAGTATCAACCTTGCCTTTAGTGAAATCATTTGAAATCAAAAATGACTAAGTTTTTCATACCAAGCCCTAGGGGCTTGTTTTAGACCATATAGAGCTTTGGTTAGCTTAAACACGTAATTAGGAAATAAAGGGCTTTCAAATCCGGGTGGTAGTTCGACATACACTTCTGCGGGAATAAAACCATTTAAGAATGCACTTTTGCCATCCATTTGACATAATTTGAAATCTTTTCTACTAGCGAAGGCACGGGGCATCCTAATGTGTTCCAATCCCGCCACCGAGCGAAGGTCTCTTCATAGTCGATACCTTCTTCTTGGTTGAAACCTTTGGCCACTAGTCTAGCCTTGTTTCAACCACGATAGATTCATCTTGCTTGTTTCTAAAGACCCACTTAGTACCAATAACTAAGTGGTCATTAGGTTTAGGAACAAGTTTCCACACCTTATTCCTCTCAAATTGATTCAATTCTTCTTGCATTGCGATAACCCAAGAATCATCTTTCAAAGCATCAACAATGCATTTTGGTTCAACTTGAGAAAGAAAAGCGGCATGGGCACAAAAAATTTTTGAAAGAAGAGCGAGTTTGAACCCCTTTCGATGTATCTCCTATAATTAACTCCTTGGGATGAGCATCTACTTCCATTCCTTGGGTAAGGAAATTTGGGAAGAAGATGCATCCAAGTTGTTATTTTGAGGAGAGGGTTCATTCAAATTCAAATTATCAAGACCAAAATCATCATCAAAATCTTTCTTCTTGAATTCTGAAATTTCATTAAAAACGACATGAATTGATTCTTCAATTAGTAAGGTTCTTTTTGTTGAAAACACGGAAAGCCTTAGAAACCAAAGAATAACCAAGAAATATGCCTTCATTGGATTTTGCATCGAATTTCCCTAAGGCATCCTTTTCATTTAAGATAAAGCATTTACAACCAAAAACTTTAAAATAAGAAACATTGGGTCTTTTATCATTCCATAACTCATACGGAGTTTTAGATAGGGATGGTCTCACTAGAACTCTATTCATAATATAGCAAGCCGTATTTACGGCTTCGGCTCAATAGTATTTAGGTATATTATAGTCATTTAACATGGTTCTAGCCTTTTCTTGCAATCTTCTATTTTTCCTTCCCACTACTCCATTTTGTTGTGGATTTCTTGGAGTAGAGAAGTTGTGATTGTATCCATTTATTTCACAAAAATTTTGGAAGTCATGATTTTGAAATTCTCCTCCATGATCACTACGAATTGATGAAATCATGAGGCCTTTTTCATTTTGAGTGAGTTTACAAAACTTTGAGAAACATTTAAAACAATCACTTTTATGAGCTAAGAAATAGGTCCAAGTGTACCTACTATAGTCATCCACAATTACAAAGGCATATTTGCTACCACCTAGACTTGTTATATCAATTGGTCCAAATAAGTCCAAGTGGATCAATTGCAATGGTCTAGTGGTGCTAATTTGATTTTTGATTTGAAACTAGTCTTTATTTGTTTCCCTAGTTGACATGCATCACATATCTTATCCTTAAAAAATCTTGTGTTTGGGATACCTCTTACTAAATCTCTAGATGAAATCTTAGAGATTAGTTTCATGCTTGCATGTCCTAGTCTCCTATGCCAAAGCCATGCATCATCATTCAAAACCGAAAAGCACATTTCATTACTTAGTTTATCAATATTTATGGTGTAGACATTGTTTTGTTTTAAAGCAATCATGGATATGTTGTTGTTGGGTTTTTCAATAATGCAAACATTAGATTCAAATCTAACAACATAACCTTTATCACATAGTTGACTAATACTTATAAGATTATGTTTTAAGCCATCAACTAGTAGCACATCATCAATTAAAAATTAGATTTGTTACCTATGGTTCCTTTGCCAATGATTTTACCCTTGTTGTTGTCTCCGAAGGTGACATATCCTTCTTGTTTGCTAGAGCATAGAGAAATGAGATGGATCTCCGGTCATGTGCCTTGAGCATCCACTATCAAGATACCATTTCTTGCTCCTAGCTTGTGAATTTGTCTACAAAGAGGATGGTTTTAGGTACCCATTTGATTTTGGGTGCCTTACAAAATGACCTACTTACTTTGCAATTCATCATTGAATCGTTTATGGTTCCTTTAGGAACCCATATCAATTTATGTGGATCAATTTTCTTGAATGGACATTTGTAGACAACATGTCCCATTTTGCCACAAAAGTTACATTTCATATGTGGTGATACATGCAATGTAGGCCCTTTAATGAAGGTGGTGGGATTTTGATGAGCACCTCTCACAAATCCAATACCACTTCTATTTCCGACATGACCTTTGTTAGCAAGAATCATGTCTAAGCCCTTTACCGACCTTAAACTTGTTTAGGGTCTCTTTGAAATAACAAGTTCTCCCTCTTTGTTGCATCTAAGTCTTCACACTTAGAGCATGGGGGTAGAGAAGGGTTTTGAAGACTATTTAACTTACTTTGTAACAAAGCATGCTCCTTTTTAAGCAAATTGAACTTCTTACTAATAGTTTTACATACATCAAATAACTCATGAAAAGCCATAGAAAGTTCATCAAAAGATAACTCTTCATAAAGTAAACTACTAACCTCTTCTCCAAATGCCATTAGTGCGAAGTTTGCCTCCTCTTTGTTGCTAGCCTCTTCAACCTCGGAGTCACTTGAATCATCCCACGTGGCCTTCAAAGCTTTTTTCTCTTGAATTGCTTCTTCTTGGCTTGAGGGCATTCATTCTTGAAGTGTCGGCTTCTTGCATTCATAGCAAAGGACTTGGTCCTTTTGTGTTCAAATTTGCCTTTGTGTCATTTTTGAATTTGTTCTTTCTTATAAATTTCTTAAACTTTCGAGTTAGAAGAGCAATATCTTTGTCACTGTCCTCATCACTTGATGTTCCTTTCAAGTGGTCTTCTTGTGTTCTAAGTGCCACATCCTTCCTGTTCTTTGGAAGGGTATTCTCAAGCTCTTCATGAGCATGGCACGTCATCTCATAAGTCATTAGAGATCCGATAAGTTCTTCAAGTGGAAATACTTTAAGATCCTTGGCCTCTTGAATGGCCGTCATCTTTGGATCCCAACTTTTTGGAAGGGATCTTAAAATTTTGGTTACCAATTCAAAATTCGAAAAACCTTTACCAAGAGCTTTTAGTCCATTGATGACATCCGTAAAGCGGGTGTACATGTCTCCAATGGACTCACTTGGTTTCATCCGAAAAAGTTCATAAGAATGCACAAGAATGTTGATTTTGGACTCTTTCACTCGGCTAGTGCCTTCATGAGTGATTTCAAGAGTTCGCCAAATATCAAATGCCGATTCACAAATAGAAACCCGATTAAACTCATTCTTGTCAAGCGCACAAAATAAGGCATTCATAGCCTTTGCATTGAGAGCAAAAATCTTCTTCTCCGACTCATTCCATTCACTCATCGGAAGAGAAGATTTTGCAAAGCCATTTTCAACAATGCTCCAAAGTTCGAAGTCCATGGAAATAAGAAAAATCCTCAAACGAGTCTTCCAATACGTATAATCCGACCCATTAAACATAGGTGGACGAGTAATGGAGAGACCTTCTTGCATACGGAGTAGGTCCTCTCTCTTGGGTTCAAACCAATGAGAGTAAACTTTGCTCTGATAACAATTGTAAGGATCGAAAAGGCACTAAGTGGGGGAGGGGGGATGAATTAGTGCAGCGGATTAAAACCGTTTTCTTGAATCCGATTCTGAAAACTCACGTTAAGTAGGAAGATCTCGATTTGTGAAAGAGACCTTGAAAGAAATTGCTTGCTTAAGGGAAATAAGTATGAACTAAATAACTTGCAGTAAAGTAAAGAAATGCTTCAAGAAGGTAAGCACTCACACATTCATGAACACAAGGATGTATAGTGGTTCGGTCAAATGACCTACATCCACTCTTGAAGCCTTTACGATGAGGCTCCTCTCTTCTACTAGCAATCTCTTTGAGGGGGACGGATCAAACACCCTTTACAACCCTTTACAAGATGTTCACACTTGTACAAGATCTCTCAAGAAAGGGAAGAAGGTGAACACTAGCAAAAGCAAGACTTTACAACACACTTCAAGAACTCAAGACTTAGACTTTTTGCTCAAAAGGATTGCCCTTTCGGTTGGGAAGGGAGGGGTATTTATAGATCCAAAGTGGATTCAAAATTGGGCTCCAAATTTGAAATAAATTTGGAGTTCCAAGATCGATAGTCGAGCGGTGCCACACTTTGTCGAAGCGGTGCCACACATCCTTTTTTGACTGGAAATGCGGGCGGTGCTACGCATAGCGTGCCACCGCTGCGATCTGGCGGGTCGGTGCTACCGCCCGATCGGCCAGTTCCGTCTGGTTCGAGCGAGGCGGTGCTACCGCCCCAGACGGCGGTGCCACCGCGTCTGTGAGTAGAAGCGATCTTGCCGCCCGACCAGCAGTTCCACCGCCCGGTGGCGGTTCCACGCTTTGCCTCGTCGGCCAAGGCGAATGAGCCTGTTGAGCCTTCACTTGGCTCGGCGAGACCTGGTTGGCCCCTGCGATTTTAGGCAAGGATTTTACCTCAAATCCTTGCCTTGCAAACTACGAATATTAAAACACAAGTAACTGTGATTTGATCCGACATGCTTCCGGCGAGATTCCAGCAAGCTTCCGATGCTTCCCTCGGATTGCTTCCAGCACACCTCGGATTGTATGGCGAGCTTCAACGAGTCTTCGGCTAGGTACCGGATCATCCCGGTGAGTTCCGCGAACCTTTGACGATCTCTGAGAGGAACTTCCGAAAACTTCGGCAAGTCCCTGATTTGATCTTTGATGGTTCCGGCAACACGTCCGAAAATCTCTCGGACTTCCGATTAACTCTTGAACCCCCGACGGACTTGATCACTTTGTGTTTTTTACCCTTTGTAGTTGTTCCTGCACACTTATCTCGACAAGGTGAATTAGCACAAATATTTCACCAATTGACTTCATCATCAAAATCCGAGATTCAACACTCTTTCTATCTATTCTACATCCACCAAAATCCACATCTGCATAGGCTTTTAAATTAAAGTTATCGGATTTTGGATACCATAATCCTAGATTAGGAGTTCCTTTAAGATACCTAAGAATTCTTTTAACAGCTTTAAGGTGAGATAACTTAGGATTAGCTTGGAATCTTGCACATAGACCTACACTAAACATGATATCTGGTCTAGTTGCGGTGAGGTAAAGTAAGCTACCTATCATTCCCCTATATGTCTTATGATCAAAATTTTCTCTGCTTTCATCCAAATCTAACTTAGTGGAAATACTCATAGGAGTATTTATGGCTTTTGAACCATCCATGTTAAATCTTTTTAACAATTCTAATGTATATTTGGATTGATTAAGAAATATACCATTACTAAGTTGTTTAATTTTTAATCCTAAAAAGAAGGTTAATTCTCCCATTAGGCTCATTTCAAATTCATGATTCATACATTTGGTAAATGATTCACATAGTGATTCATCCGAAGAACCAAAAATAATATTGTTAACATAAATTTGAACAATAAAAAAATTATTTTTAAAATGTTTGATAAACAATATAGTATCAACCTTGCCTTTTGTAAAATTATTTGAAATAAGAAAGGAACTAAGCCTTTCATATCAAGCTCTAGGAGCTTATTTTAGTCCATAGAGAGCCTTAGTTAATTTAAATACATGATTAGGAAGACGAGAATTTTCAAATCTGGGAGATTGTTCAACATACACTTCTTCGGAAATAAAGCCATTTAAAAAAGTACTTTTGACATCCATTTGAAATAGTTTAAAATCATTACTACAAGCATAGGCAAGGAGTATCCTGATGGCTTCTAATCTTGCCACAGGAGCGAAGGTCTCTTCATAATCAATAACTTCTTCTTGGTTGAAACCTTTGACCACTAGTCTAGCCTTGTTTCTAACCATGATACCATATTCATCTTGCTTGTTTCTAAAGACTCATTTAGTATCAATAACTAAATAGTCACTAGGTCTAGGAACAAGCTTTCATACCTCATTCCTTTCAAATTGATTAAATTCTTCTTGTATTGTGATAACCCAAAAAATCATCTTTCAAGGCATCGTCAATGCACTTGGGTTCAATTTAAGAAAGAAAAGTAGCATGGGCACAAAAATTTTTGAAAGAAGAACGAGTTTGAACCCCTTTCGATATGTCTCCTATAATTAACTCCTTAGGATGGGCATCTACATACTTCCATTCCTTAGGTAAGGAAATTTGGGAAGAAGATGCATCTAAGTTGCTATTTTAAGGAGAGGATTCATTTAAATTCAAACCATCAAAACCAAAATCATCATCAAAATCTTTTTTCTTAAATTTAAAAATTTAATTAAAAACTACATGAATAGACTCTTCTATAACTAATGTTCTTTTGTTAAAAACATGAAAAGTTTTAGAAATGGAAGAGTAACCAAGAAAGATGCCTTCATCGGATTTAACATCAAATTTTTCTAAAGCATCCTTTTCATTTAAAATAAAATATTTGCAACCAAAAACTTTAAAATAAGAAACAATAGGTTTTTTGTTATTTCATAATTCACAAGGAGTCTTGGATAGAGATGGTCTTACTAGAACTCTATTCATGATATAGCAAGCTGTATTAATGGCTTCGGCCCAAAAGTATTTGGGTAAACTATGTTCATTTAACATGGTTCTTGTCATTTCTTGTAAATTTCTATTCTTTCTTTCTACTACTCCATTTTATTGAGGATTTCTTGGAGTAGAGAAGTTATAGTTATACCCATTAGATTCACAAAAATTTTAAAAGTTATGGTTTTGGATTTCTCCACCATGATCACTTCAAATCGATGATATCATGAAATCCTTTTCGTTTTGAGAAAGTTTACAAAATTTAGAAAAACATTCAATCACTTTTGTGAGTCAAGAAATAGATCCAAGTATATCTACTATAGTCATCTACAATGACAAATGTATATTTGCTACCTCCTAGACTTGTTGTATCGATTGGTCCAAATAGATCCATATGGATAAATTGTAGAGGTCTAGAGGTGCTTATTTGATTTTTTGATTTGAAGCTAGTTTTTATTTATTTTCCTAATTGACATGCATCACATACTTTATCCTTGACATACTTGATATTTGGAATTCCTCGTACTAGTTCCTTAGAAAAGATTTTAGATATTAATTTCATGCTTGCATGACCTAATCTCCTATGCCAAAGCCAAGCATCATCATTTAACATTGAGAAGCATATTTCATTACCAAGTTCTTCAATGTTAATGGGGTAAACAGTATTTTGTTTTAACGCAATCATGGATATATTATTGTTAATGGTTTCGGCCCAAAAGTATTTGGGTAAACTATGTTCATTTAACATGGTTCTTGCCATTTCTTGTAAATTTATATTCTTTCTTTCTACTACTCCATTTTATGGAGGATTTCTTGGAGTAGAGAAGTTATGGTTATACCCATTAGATTCACAAAAATTTTAAAAGTTATGGTTTTGGATTTCTCCACCATAATCACTTCGAATCGATGATATCATGAAACCCTTTTCGTTTTGAGTAAGTTTACAAAATTTAGAAAATCATTCAATCACTTTTGTGAGCCAAGAAATAGATCCAAGTATATCTACTATAGTCATCTACAATGACAAATACATATTTGCTACCTCCTAGACTTGTTGTATCGATTGGTCCAAATAGATCCATATGGATCGATTGTAATGGTCTAGAGGTGCTTATTTGATTTTTTGATTTGAAGCTAGTTTTTATTTATTTTCCTAGTTGACATGCATCACATACTTTATCCTTGACATACTTGATATTTGAAATTCCTCGTACTAGTTCCTTAGAAGAGATTTTAGATATTAATTTCATGCTTGCATGGCCTAATCTCCTATGCCAAAGCCAAGCATCATCATTTAACATTGAGAAGCACATTTCATTACTAAGTTCTTCAATGTTAATGGGGTAAACATTATTTTGTTTTAACGCAATCATGGATATATTATTGTTAATGGCTTCGGCCCAAAAGTATTTGGGTAAACTATGTTCATTTAACATGGTTCTTGCCATTTCTTGTAAATTTATATTCTTTCTTTCTACTATTCCATTTTGTTGAGGATTTCTTGGAGTAGAGAAGTTGTGGTTATACCCATTAGATTCACAAAAATTTTAAAAGTTATGGTTTTGGATTTCTCCACCATGATCACTTCGAATCGATGATATCATGAAACCCTTTTCTTTTTGAGTAAGTTTACAAAATTTAGAAAAACATTCAATCACTTTTGTGAGCCAAGAAATAGATCCAAGTATATCTACTATAGTCATCTACAATGACAAATGCATATTTGCTACCTCCTAGACTTATTGTATCGATTGGTCCAAATAGATCCATATGGATCGATTGTAATGGTCTAGAGGTGCTTATTTGATTTTTTGATTTGAAGCTAGTTTTTATTTATTTTTCTAGTTGACATGCATCACATACTTTATCCTTGACATACTTGATATTTGGAATTCCTCGTACTAGTTCCTTAGAAGAGATTTTAGATATTAATTTCATGCTTGCATGACCTAATCTCCTATGCCAAAGCCAAGAATCATCATTTAACATTGAGAAGCACATTTCATTACTAAGTTCTTCAATGTTAATGGGGTAAATATTATTTTGTTTTAACGCAATCATGGATATATTATTGTTTAGTTTTTCAATGATGCAAACATTAGATTCAAATTTAATAACATAACCTTTATCGCATAATTGACTAATGCTTAAAAGATTATGTTTTAGTCCATCAACTAACAACACATCATCAATTGAAAAACTTGATTTGTTACCTATGGTTCCCTTGCCAATGATTTTACCCTTGTTGTTGTCTCCGAAGGTGACATACCCTTCTTCTTTGCTAGTGAGCATAGAGAATTAAGATGGATCTCCGGTCATATGCCTTGAGCATCCACTATCAAGATACCATCTCTTGCTCCTAGCTTGTGATGGTGAATGTGTCTATAAAAGAAAATGGTTTTTAGGTACCCATTTGATTTTGGGTGCCTCAAATATTGATCTACTAATTTTGTCATTTAGCATTAAACTATTTATGGTTCCTTTAGGAACCCATATCAACTTGTGTAGACTAATTTTCTTAAACGAACATTTGTAAACAACATGTCCGGGTTTGCAACAAAAATTACATCTCAAGTGAGATGATACATGTAGTGTGGGTCCTTTAATGAAGGTGGTAGGATTTCAATGAGATCTACTCACAAATCCAATTCCACTTCTATTTCCAACGTGACCCTTGTTTGCAAGGATCATGTCAAGGCCCATGCTACCGACCTTAAACTTATTCAAGGTCTCTTTAAGTAGTAAGTTTTCATTTTTAATCTCCTCTAAGTATTCACACTTAGAGCATGAGGGTAAAGAAGGAGTTTGAAGACTATCAAACTTATTTTGTAATAAGGCATGCTCTTTCTTTAATAGATTGAATTTCTTACAAATGATTCTACATTCATCAAACAATTCATGAAAAGTGATAGAAAGTTCATCGAAAAATAAATCTTCATTAATTAAATCACATACCTCTTCTCCTAAAGCCATTAGTGCGAAGTTGGCCTCCTCTTTGTTGCTTGCTTCTTCGACCTCGGAGTCACTTGAATCATCCCATATAGCCTTTAATGCTTTCTTTGTCTTTGGTTGCTTCTTCTTGGCTTGGGGGCATTTATATTTGAAGTGCCCCGACTTCTTGCACTCGTAGCAAATGACTTGGTCCTTTTTATGTTCAAGTTTATTTTTTGGCATTTTTAAATTTGTTCTTTCTTATAAATTTTTTAAATTTTTGAGTTAAAAGTGCAATGTCATTGTCACTGTCCTTATCACTTGATGATGTTCCTTTCAAGTGGTCTTCTTGTGTTCTTAGTGCCATATCCTTCCTGTTCTTTGGAAGGGGGTTCTCGAGCTCTTCATGAGCATGACACGTCATTTCGTAGGTCATTAGAGACCCAATAAGTTCTTCGAGAGAAAAAGTCTTAAGATCCGTGGCCTCTTGAATGGCCGTAACTTTTGGATCCCAACTCTTTGGAAGGGATCTTAAAATTTTAGTTATAAGTTCAAAGTTAGAAAAACCTTTTCCAAGTGCTTTGAGTCCATTGATAACATCCGTGAAGCGGGTGTACATGTCTCCGATGGACTCACTTGGTTTCACTCGAAAAAATTCATAAGAATGCACAAGAATATTGATTTTAGTCTCTTTCACTCGGCTAGTGCCTTCATGAGTGATCTCAAAAGTACACCAAATATCAAAAGCCGATTCACAAATCGATACGTGATTAAATTCATTTTTGTCAAGTGCACAAAACAAGGCATTCATAGCCTTTGCGTTTAAAGCAAAAACCTTCTTCTCTGACTCATTCCATTCGCTCATCAGAAGAGAAGATTTTTGAAAACCATTTTCAACGATATTCCAAAGTTCAAAATCCATAGAAATAAGAAAGATCCTCATATGAGTCTTCCAATACATATAATCCAACTTATTAAACATAGGCGAATGAGTAATGGAGTGACCCTCTTGCATGCCGAAATAGGCCATCTCTCTTGGGTTTTAAACCAAATATGAGAGTGAACCTTGCTCTGATACCAATTGTTAGGATCGGAGAGGTACTAAGAAGGGGGGGGGGTGAATTAGTGTAGTGGATTAAAACTCGTAAGTTTGAAACTGATTTCGTAAATAGCTAGTTTGTGTGAAAATTTTGATTCGACAAAAGATGACTTAGTTGAAGTTGCTTGAGTAAAGGAGAGAAAAAACTGAACGATTTGCAGCTAAGTAAAGAAACGATTTAAAAATTTAAACACTCACACATTTAAGAATGCGACGATGTATAGTGGTTCGGTCAAGTGACCTACATCCACTTCCGAAGCCTTCTTCGATGAGGCTCCCAACTTCCACTAGCAAATTCTTTTGAATGGGAAGAACCAAATACCCCTCTTACAACCCTTTTACAAGAAGTTCACACTCTTACAGATTTTTCAAAGAGAAAGAGGGAGGTGAACACTAGCTATTGAAAACAAGACTTTGCCAAAGCTTTTGCTTAATTTCTAACTCTCAAAAGGGTACTCTTTCTGCTGAGAAAGGAGGGGTATTTATAGACCCCAAAAGGAATCAAATTTGAGCTCCAAATTTAAATTCTGTTTGGGTTTCCCGGTGCTAGCGGTTCAACCACCTATCAATGGTGGTTCAACCACCTGTCAGTAGTCAGACTAATAGTATACAGGGCGGTTCAACCGCCCATGCATTCTGGTGCTGGGCGGTTCAACCACCCATGCATTTTGGTGCTGGGTGGTTCAACCGTCCAACTTTCGGCCACTGGGCGGTTCCACCTCCCAGCACAAGCGCTTGAAACGCCTGGCCCATTCAGCAAAGTTGGATGGGTCCTATTTTAGGCCCAAATCAACCCAATAAGAGCTCGGCTGGCCCCTACTAGGTTTAAACAGGATTATTTCCCAATCCTTACCCTAATTACGTGCCAACTATGAAATCGAAACATAATTCTAAGTGATTTTGACCGACATTCTTCAAGTTTACTTCCGGCAAGCTTTCCGGCGGACTTCCGACACACTTTCGAGTTTCTTCCGGCAGACTCTAAGCATGCTCCCGGATTTTGTGGTAAGCTCAATGAGTCTTTAGCAAGCTTCCGAACCTTCTAAGTGATCTCCGCGAACCTCTAACGATCTCTGTGGTGAACTTCTGAAACCTTCGATAAGTCCCTGATTTGACCTCGGTTGATTCTGGTAATACTTCTGATGATCTTTCGGACTTCCAGTGAACTCTCAAACCCCGACAAACTTGACCTCGATAAATCACTTCATGTTTTCATTCCATCATAGTTAATCTTGCACACTTAACTCAATAATATGGATTATAACAAATAATTCATTAATTGACTTCACCTTCAAAATCCGAGATTCAACATTTATAGCCTCAATTGCTTCAAAAATGGAGCCAAAAAGGTCTCATCCTGGATTTCTGAGTAGTAGTGGAACCATCGCCTATCACTAGCGATACCACCGCTAGTTGACCCTAACACTAGGCGGTATCACTACCTAGTCTGATAGTACTACCACCAGAGCAAAGCTTCAAGTTTTGTAATGGGGTAGTACCACTACTTAACAGGCGGTACCACCACTTAGTAGTTATTAACTACCGATAATACCATCACCTAGCCATTATTAACTATCGATGGTACCACCGCTTGACTTGGGTGGTACCACTGCCCAAGCTTCTGGGAAACCACACCCTGAGCTGTTCCACCGCCAGACAGGGTCCAATAACCTAGATGAGCCTTGAATCCAGCCTAGTCCAGTCCACTTACAAGCCCAATTGGCCCCTACCATGGTTAATGAGATTACCTCCCAATCTTAATCCTAATTACATGCTAACTATAAAAATTAAAGATATTTTCTAAAGAAAATAAAATCTGGCACATCAAGGCTTCTTCTAGTGAGTTTGCAACAAACTTCCGGCGGATTTCTGATGAACACTCGGACATCTTCCAGTGGACTCCCAACAAGCTCCTGGACTTCACGACGATCTTGGCGATTTCCAATGAGCTTCTTTGGCAAGCTCTAATCTTTCTCGGCGAGCTCTGTGAACTTTTAACAAGTCTTTCTGGTAAACTTCTGACGAACCCTTCGTCAAGCTCCTGACTCATTCTCGGTCAATTCCAGTAGCATTTTCGATGAATCTTCGGACTCCCGATGAAGTCGCGAACTCCCAATAATTTGATTATACTTGACTCCGGTATTTTATTTTGCTTTATGTCTTTATCGCTATCGTAGTTAATCCTGCACACTTTTCTCAACATCTAGATTAGATCAAAATAACTTATCAATTGATTTCATCATCAAAATTTGATATTCAACAACTTTTTGCTTCTCTTTATAATGTGCATGCTAGCAAGTTTTCTCTCCTTGAAATATGCAAGCTAGCAATTTTGCTTTCTTTTGTGATGTGCAAGCTAACAAGACTTTCTCCCCCCTTGTCATTGTCAAAAGAAAGGGACTAATACAATGTTGTAAATATTTTTCTTTTTATATCAATTTTCAAACATCACATGAGATATACAAATCATAAATACAAGGGAATTGTGCATAGTAAAATTCAAGTCATAAACTATCAAGATGTCAAGTGACATATCATGAATGAAAGATCTATTAGGATCAAGTTAGCACTAGGGGGGGGAGGGGGGGGGGGGAGGGCAACAAGCAAGTAAGGTAGTATGCAATATGACTAAATAACAAAGAGAAGGAAGAGAGTGTACACCAAATTTATAGTGGTTCGGTTGCTATGACCTACATCCACTTTCGATTCCTCCTTCGTCGAGGTTACCAGATTCCACTATTGATCTTCCTTCAATAGGCGAAGATCAACTACCCATTTTATAGATCTATTCTCTTTTTTATAGGTTTAGAAGATAACCTTTTACAATTTACTCACTCCTTAAACATAATTCTAAACTAGAATAAGAGGAGGTGAAATCTCAAAGGATGACAATAGTATTTTCACTTAGATCTCAGGTTTTTTGTTCACTTTTTCATGCTTCACAAGCAAAAAAGTGTGGGGTATTTATAGGCCCCAATTGGCTTCAAAAATGAAGCCAAACAAGATCTCATCTCGGGTTTCCAAGGTACTAGTGGTACCACCGCTAGTCCTACGTGACACTATCGCCATTACTCTTTGACATTAGGTGGTACCCTCACCTAGTCTAGCGGTACTATCACCTGACAAAGTCTTGGATACTAGACTCTAGCGGTACCACCGCCTGCTTGGGTGGTACCACCACCTGGCAGCATAAACTGTTGGCAGCACCACTAGGAGGCTAAGCCTTGGACGGTTCCACTACCTAGTCCTAGTGATGCCACCACCTAACATAGCTCCAAGTCACTGTTTGGGCTATCAGTCTAGCCCAAACCAACCCTGATTTGGGCCCAATTAGCTCCTAACTGAGTTAGTGGAGTTATCTCACAATCCTAACTCAATCTAAATCCTAACTATGATAACTAAGGCATTTAACTATGTAATCTTTGTATGGTATGTCAATTGTTCTTTTAGTGAAATCCTGATAAACTTCCGGTGATCTTCCGACGGGCTTCCAATGAACTCTTCAACAATCTTCTAACAGACTCCCAACAAGCTCCCGATGGACTTCTCGGCGAACTCCCAATGAACTATCAGTGAACTTCCGATAAACTCTCGGCGAACTCCCAATGAACTTCTTGGCGAGCTTCTGACGCATCATCCGAACCTTCGGTGTATCGCCTGATCTTTGATTCCGGTCTAACATCTACTTTATGCCTTATTCATGATCATAGTTAATCCTGCATCACTTTTCTCAACATATGGATTAGATCAATAATTTATCAATTGATTTCATCATCAAAATTTGAGATTCAATAATCTCCCCCTTTTTGATGATGATAACCAATTAATGACGGAGTTAATCTTAACTCTCCCTATCTATATGTCATATTTGAGATAAGGAAAACTTAAATTCAAAAGGAATCATAACCTTTGAATTCAAGCTTAACCAATTTGTTTTTAGTGATCATATCAAAAATTCCATACATTTTGCATCATCATAGCTTTAAGTTATCAAGGTGTAACATGCATAATTTCATATATGATACTAAAAAATCAACTTAGCATGATCTACATGATACTAAAGCATTCATCACTTCATGCATGATACCAAAATTATTATCATTTTAGGCATGATACTAAACATTCATCATTTCAAGGTATAACATGCACAATACCAAACATTCATCATTTCAAGGCATAATATGCACAATTTCACTTCATGCATGATATCATTTCTCCCCCTTTGTCATCAACAAAAAGGAGATGTGCAAGCACTTTGATACCATGACACCAAAGATTCGACAAGTATTTGAACCATGCAAGATAGTTTTACACCATTTTATGCAAGCTAGCAAAAATGAAGTTAAGATAGCAACTTCTATTTCTTGAAATGAGTAAGCTGGCAAAAGAGAGGAATTCATTCATTACAAAAAAAATTTAAACTATAAGAACCGAAAATCCATGAATCAAACTTCCACTTTCATAAATAGAAACCGAAATGATTCATTACATAAAAGATCAAGAGGTGCATACTAAAATTCATGATTCAAGTCCCTACTCTTGTAAATAGGAAAAAGATGCATTCATAAGAAATGATACAACAAAAGTCCATAAATGAAAACTCTTCTTTCATAAGTAGAGAGAGGAAGGATTCATAGGTAATGATCATCAAATGATGGATCAAATGTATCAAAAATCCATGAATAAAATTGCAAGAAGGTGATAGAAAATGATCTCGATAAAAACTCAATTTTCAAAAATCATGAAGACAAATGTATAAGAGAAACTCATGCATTCGGAAGATTTAACATACCTAATTCTCTTCTAATAAAATCAAATTGTTCCTCATTTAAAGGTTTTATAAAAATATCAGCAAATTGATGTTTCGTATCAATAAATTCAAAAGATACATCATGGTTATTAATATGATCTCTTATAAAATGATGCCTAATATCAATATGTTTAGTTCTAGAGTGTTGAATGATATTTTTTGTTAAACATATTGCACTAGTGTTATCACATTTTATAGGAATATTTTTTAAGTGAATTCTGTAATCTTCTAATGTATTTTTTATCCATATAACTTGTGCACAACATGCACCTACTGTTGAATCTCGGATTTTGATGATGAAGTCAATTGATGGTTATTTGATCTAATCCATTTTTGAGATAAGTGTGCAGGATTAACTATGATAGAGCAAATTACCGGAGTCAAGTTGCTGGAAGTTTAAGAGTCCACCGGAAGTTCGAAGGATCATCAGAAGTGTTGCCGGAGCCAACCGAGATGAAATCGGGGACTTGCCGAAGGTTTCGGAAGTTCGCCGAAAAGATCGTCGGAGGTTCGCGGAGATAACCGAGAAGGTTCGGAAGGGTGCCAAAGACTCGTTGAACTCGCCATAGAATCTAGGAGCCTGCTAGGAGTCCGCCGGAAGGAATCTGAGGGAGTGTCGGAAGTCCATTAGAAGATCGCCGGAAAGCTCTTCGAAAGATAACTTGATGGTGTCGGTTTAATTTGGCTTTAAAAGTTCATAGTTAGCACTTAATTAGGGTATAGACTAGGTGTTAATCTTGTCTAGACCGGTATTGGGCCAATTGGGCCTTTAATGGGCTGTATTGGGCTGTATTGGGCCAAAGGTTAGGCCCATACAATTTCTGGCAAGGGCAGGCGGTAGCACCGCCGAACCCAGGCGGTAGAACTGCCTATTGACCATAGGCCGAGCGGTAGCACCGCCCAGGCAGGCAGTGGTACCGCTTGACAAGTGGTTGTAACCACCTTTGTCAGGCGGTAGTACCGCCCCAGGCAGGCAGTGGTACCGCCTGACAGGTGGTTGCAACCATCTGTGTCAGGCGGTAGTACTGCCAGTGCCAAGTGGTAGTACCGCCAGCACACTGACACACACAAAGGTGTGTCAGGCAGTAGTACCGCCTACAGTCCGAAATTTCGGATGAGACCTCTTTGAGCGGGATTTTTGAATCCCAAAAAGCTCTATAAATACCCCTTTACTTCTAGCTAGTTGGGTTACCTTTTTGCAGTGTTAGAATTGAGTCTAAGCTATAGCAAATTCCTGCTTTCAATTGCTCAAGTGGTCACCTCCTTCTTCTACTTGTAAAAATTCTATAAAGTAAGAGAACCTTTGGTAAAAGGCTATAAAGGGGTGTTTGGTCCTTCCCCTTCAAGAGATTTGGTAATGGAAGTTGGGAGCCTCATTGGAGGAGGCTTCAAGAGTGGACGTAGGTCATTTGACCGAACCACTATACATCGCTGTGTACATTTGTTGTGTGAGTGTTTGAATTTCTGTTTCATAAATTTCTTAGCTACAAAATTGATTGGAATTATTCTCCCTACTTCTGACTTTATTTACCTGAATTACTTCAAGTTAAAGTCACTTTAGTTATATCAAGTTTCTATACGAATCTCCATAATCGGTTATCAAAAGGTCAAGTTTTAATCTACTGCACTAATTCACCCCCCCTCTTAGTGCCGCTCCGAACCTAACAATTGATATCAGAGTGAGGTTCACTCTCATATTTGGTTTAAAACCCAAGAGAGATGGCCTTTTCCGGCATACAAGAGGGTCACTCCATTACTCGTCCACCTATGTTTAATGGGTCGGATTATATGTATTGGAAGACTCGTACGAGGATTTTTCTTATTTCTATGGATTTTGAGCTTTGGAATATCATTGAAAATGGTTTTCAAAAATCTTCTCTTCCGATGAGCGAATGGAATGAGTCAAAGAAGAAGATGTTTGCTTTAAATGCCAAGGCTATGAATGCCTTGTTTTGTGCACTAGACCAAAACGAATTTAATCGCCTATCGATTTGTGAATCAGCTTTTGTTATTTGGCAAACTCTTGAGATCACTCATGAAGGCACTAGCCGAGTTAAAGAGTCCAAAATCAACATTCTTGTGCATTCTTATGAGCTTTTTCGAATGAAACCAAGTGAGTCCATTGGAGACATGTACACCCGCTTTACGGATGTCATCAATGGACTCAAGGCACTTGGTAAAGATTTTTCTAATTTTGAATTAGTAACAAAAATTTTAAGATCCCTTTCGAAATATTGGGATCCAAAGGTTATGGCCATTCAAGAGGCCAAGGACCTTAAGACTTTTCCTATCGAAGAACTCATAGGGTCTTTAATGACCTATGAAATGACATGCCATACTCATGATGAGCTAGAGAACCCCCTTCCAAAGAACAGGAAGGATATGGTATTAAGAACTCAAGAAGATCACTTGAAAGGAACATCAAGTGATGAGGACCTTGACGAGGATATTGTACTCTTAACTAGAAAATTTAAAAAATTCATTAAAAAGGGCAAATTTAAAAATGAATTCAAGAACAAACTTGAACCATAGAAGAACCAAGTCATATGTTATGAATGCAAGAAGCCAGGGTACCTCAAAAATGAATGCCCCCAAGCCAAGAAGAAGCAACTCAAGAAAAAGAAGGCATTGAAGGCTACATGGGACGACTCGAGTGATTCCGAGGATGAAGAAGCAAGTATCAAAGAGGAGGCCAACTTCGCTCTAATGACTTTGGGAGATGATGCGTGCGTGGGCGAGTGACTCCGAACAGAAAATTTTAGGACTGCGCGATTTTGGGAAAAGGGGCGTAACTTCCTTGATGCAGATCGGATTGACCCGATTCCAAAAGCCACCGATCAAGGAAAAAAAAGGACCGAGATAATTGCAGTTCACCACCAAGGCTTAAAGGAAATTCCACCGGCCAAGGATAAAGAACTGTTTGATTCACCACCAACGATGTTGGATAAAGAATCGAGATAAAATTCAACTCACAAGAGGAATTTTCATTCATTCAACTAAAGGTTCTTACAAATGAGAATATATCTCATTATATAGATATTAGACTCAAAAAACAACATGGGAACTACCTAAACAATAAAGACTAACAAGACTAACAAGACTAACAAGACTAACAAGACTAGAAGATAAAATTCGTTCACTAACAATAACCAGCAAATATCTACTTCCAAAGAGCATTAAATCACTTTGGAACTTATCCTGAATAACTCCCCTTTGATATAGCAGCAATCAGTAACGAATTTTGATATTGGTATCATCATTCCTTATCCCACCGAAGTAAGTTGTAACCGAAGTTAGTTTTGGCATGAATAAGTACCGATAGTGTTTGTTTTGCCGAAGGAATCAGCTCAGGACTTAAGGATTGATTAGTAGTCTCGGATGCTCCCGCATCATTCTCCCCGAGTTGTTTAAGATTTGTCCTCAAATCTGACAAGTCATCATTGTCCAAGTAAGGAGAAAGATCACCTACATTAAAAGTTGCCGAAACTCCATATTCTCTAGGAAGATCAATCTTGTAAGCATTTTCGCCAATTCTCTTGAGAACTTTAAATGGACCGTCAGCTCTGGGCATAAGCTTATTCTTCCGCTGAGAAGGAAATCTTTCCTTCCTTAAATGTAACCATACAAGATCACCTTGTTGGAAATGGGTCTTCCTCCGATGTATATTAGCTTTCTTCCTATAAGACTCGTTAGCCTTCTCGATCTTACTTCGAATCTGCTCATGGAGTTTTTTTATTGATTCAGCTCGCTCTTTGCCATCAAAGTTCACTTGTGAATTGGATGGAATAGGAATTAAATCAATCGGTGTGAGCGGATTGATTCCATACACAATTCAAGGGTGATCGACCATGGTATAACTCGCGATCGATTATGTTTAACTCAACATGTGCAAGCTTCAAATCCCAATCTTTTAGGGATTTACTAACCATTCCTCGAAGTAATGTAGTGAGAGTGCGATTGGTTACCTCCGTTTGGCCATCGGTTTGAGGATGACAAGTGGTGCTGAATAGAAGTCTAGTTCCAAGCATTCTCCATAAGGTCTTCCAAAAGTAACTTAAAAATTTAGAATCACGATCAGATACAATGGTCTTTGGTACTCCATGAAGGCGAATGATCTCCTTGAAATAAAGATCAGCCACATGAGATGCATCATCCGTCTTGTGGCATGGAATAAAATGGGCCATTTTAGAAAACCGATCAACAACCACCATAATGGCATCTTTTCCTCTGAGTTCTTGGAAGAGCCACAATAAAATCCATGCTCACATCTTCCCAAGGTTGTAATGGTACTGGAAGGGGAGTATACAGCCCTTGGTGGAAATGACTCTTTGCTCTTTGACAAGTTGCACACCTCAAGATGATAGCATGTACGCCTCCACTCATCTTTGGCCAATAAAAGTGCTCTTGAAGGATTTCAAGAGTTTTGTTCATGCCGAAGTGACCAGCCAGACCTCCATCATGTGCTTCTCGGATCAACAATTCTCTAAATGAACTCTTCGGCACACATAATCGATTTCCCTTGAAAAGAAAACCATTTTGGACAGAATATGTACCTTGAATTCCATGTTTGCAACTATCGATAATAGTAGAGAACTCCGGGTCTTCAGAATATAGTTCTTTCATGGATTGAAAACCAAGAATTCTAGAATCAAGAACAGCAAGCATAGAGTATCTTCTTGATAAAGCATCCGCAACAATATTAGTATGGCCAGGTTTATATTTCAAAATGAAAGAAAAGGATTGAAGAAATTCTACCCATTTGGCATGCCTTGGGTTGAGCTTGCGTTGGCCACTAATAAACGTCAAAGCCTCATGGTTAGAATGAAGTACAAATTGTTTAGGCCTTAAATAGTGACTCCAATGATCAAGAGCTCTCACAATGGCGTAGAACTCCTTATCATAAGTTGAGTAGTTCTTCTTCGAATCGGTTAACTTTTCACTGAAATATGCCAATGGCCTTTGTTCTTGAACAAGAACAGCTCCAATGCCAACTCCACTTGCATCACATTCAACTTCAAATACTCTATCAAAATTAGGAAGGGCAAGAATGGGGGACTCACATAGCTTCAGTTTGATGAGTTCAAAAGCGGCATGAGCAGCTCTTGTCCATTCAAAAGAACCCTTCTTCATGCATTCGGTGATAGGGGCCATGATTGTACTGAAGTTCTTCACAAAGCGACGATAGAAAGAAGCAAGGCCATGAAAACTCCTTACATCGGTGATGGATTTCGGAATCGGCCAAGTCTTCATAGCTTCCACCTTGGATTGATCTACGGAAATTCCATCTTTGGAAATTACATAACCAAGAAACACAATGGTTGGAGAGAAGAACTCGCATTTCTCCATTTTGGCATAGAGTTTCTGTTCTCTCAAGACATTAAAGACCTGTTTTAAATGAGAGATATGCTCCTCCTCATTCCTGCTATAAATAAGAATATCGTCGAAATAAACAACGACAAATCGACCAATAAACGAACGAAGAATCTCGTTCATAAGTCTCATGAAGGTACTTGGAGCATTCGATAACCCGAATGGCATTACCAACCACTCATAAAGGCCTCCCTTGGTTTTGAAAGCCATCTTCCATTCATCACCTTCTCGCATTTTGATTTGATGATAACCACTCCGTAAATCTATCTTTGAGAAGACAGTAGAACCATACAATTCATCAAGCATATCATCAAGTCTAGGTATAGGGTACCTATACTTAATGGTGATGTTGTTGATGGCTCTATCAATGCACATTCTAAATGAACCATCTTTCTTAGGCACAAGTAGAGCAGAACATGGACTCATGCTTTCTCGAACATACCCTCTACCGATAAGTTCATCGACTTGTCTTTGCAACTCCTTTGTTTCCTTCGGATTGCATCGATAAGCTGGTTTGTTCGGTAGAGGAGCGCCGGGGATCAAATCAATTTGATGCTCAATACCTCTTATGGGAGGTAATCCAGGTGGCAAATCCTCCGGGAACACATCTGCAAAATCTTTCCACAAGCGATGCATCTTTGGATGAATGGGTTGCTCTATCTTACTCTTTTTCTCTACCATAAGCAAAGCAAATACATTCTTTTGTTTGCTAATGGCTCTCTCAACCCGTGTTTCATTTAAGAACAAACTTTCCTTACTGTTTCCCTTCCTGCATTGATTTCGATGTATCAATGAAGGATTCAAGGGTAAAAGGGTGATGCATTTTTGTTCTTTCTGAAAAGAGTATGTGTTCTTACGACCATCATGCACAGCATTCATATCATATTGCCAAGGTCTTCCCAATAACAAGTGACATGCATCCATGAGAATCACATCACACAGAGCTTGATCTCGATAGTTCATCCCAATCGAAAACGATATAAGAGCTCGTTTGGTTACCTTAAGATCATTTCCTTGATTGAGCCATTGGAGCTTGTACGGTTGAGGATGTTTCGTTGTCGGAAGCTTCAATTTGTCAACAAGGTTTGTCGAAGCAACGTTGGTACAACTCCCACCATCGATAATCACTGAACATACCTTCCCGTTAGTGCAACGGGTGTGAAAGATGTTCTCCCTTTGCTCATTCTCTTCGGGAGATATCTCAGCATGTAATGCTCTCCGTATCACCAACAACTTACCATCATCAGCTTTTTCAACGATATTCTCGGATTCTTCAGCTTCAGAATCATTCTGGTCATGTTCATCGTTGGCCTCTTGAAGTTTCAAATCGATCTTCTCAATTTCTTGAAGAGTCATAACTCTCCGATTTGGACAATTAGCTTGCAAATGCCCATAGCCATGACACTTAAAACACTTCCTTGTGTCACTATCAACTTTCTTGCTGGTTTCTTTGATGGGTTCCACCAACTTCTCTTTACCCTTAGCGTTGATGAAACACCTTCATATTTGCTTGAGGAAGCACCCTAAAGTAGGATGTCCCTTCGAGGAGGTTCTGGAAGAAAACCTCTTGCTACTCTTTAGTTGTTTCTCAACCTTCATTGCTAGCTTGCAAACATCTTCGAAGGACCAATAAGGTTGAAGTTCAACCAAATCAGCAATTTCCCGATTCATGCCACCAAGGAATCAAGCGATGGTTTGCTCGGGAACTTCTGGAACTTCGCATCTTATCATGAGTTGTTCGAACTCACGAATATATTCTTCAATACTCATCCCTTGTTGTCTTAGGGAATTCAACTTGAGAAACAGATCTTGCTTATAGGTATCGGGCAAGAACCTTTTCTTCATAAGTTTCTTGAGTTTATCCCAAGACTTGATTCGGCTTTTTTTTTCTCTAGCTCGCTGATGCTTTAGATTCTCCCACCATAGAGAAGCATACTTTGTCAACTTTATGGCAGCAACCTTGCACCTCTTCTTATCCGAGTAGGTCTTGAAGTCAAAAATCCGTTCGATTGTGTGTAGCCAATCCACAAAGTCATCAGGATTGAGATTACCTTCAAATTCAGGAACGTCCACTTTGATGTCTCGATTATTTTCCTTATGCCTCCCTCTTCATCTTTGGATATGAGAATCAGAATCACTAGAGTTGCCCCCAATGGAATTGGAATCGCCACTATAACTTTGACGAGATTCCAAATTGTCACGTGACGTCGAACATTCGGACACCTCTCCGGTTGGCCTTGTCTTGCCGGATCCTCTAGAAGATTGAGGACTCGCTCCATTTGTTACTGAAGGTCTTGGATAGCACGTTCCCGCCTTTCATTGTGCGCTTGTTCCAAAGTCAAGCCTCTTGGAACCCGATCATCCATATTGAATAAGGATTGGAAAACTAGAAAGGAATCACTCAAACAAGTTCAACCGGGCTCTGATACCAACTTGATGCGTGCGTGGGCGAGTGACTCCGAACAGAAAATTTTAGGACTGCGCGATTTCGGGAAAAGGGGCGTAACTTCCTTGATGCAGATCGGATTGACCCGATTCCAAAAGCCACCGATCAAGGAAAAAAAAGGACCGAGATAATTGCAGTTCACCACCAAGGCTTAAAGGAAATTCCACCGGCCAAGGATAAAGAACTGTTTGATTCACCACCAACGATGTTGGATAAAGAATCGAGATAAAATTCAACTCACAAGAGGAATTTTCATTCATTCAACCAGTGCCCTTACAAATGAGAATATGTCTCATTATATAGATATTAGACTCAAAAAATAACATGGGAACTACCTAAACAATAAAGACTAACAAGACTAACAAGACTAGAAGATAAAATTCGTTCACTAACAATAACCAGCAAATATCTACTTCCAAAGAGCATTAAATCACTTTGGAACTTATCCTGAATAACTCCCCTTTGATATAGCAGCAATCAGTAACGAATTTTGATATTGGTATCATCATTCCTTATCCCACCGAAGTAAGTTGTAACCGAAGTTAGTTTTGGCATGAATAAGTACCGATAGTGTTTGTTTTGCCGAAGGAATCAGCTCAGGACTTAAGGATTGATTAGTAGTCTCGGATACTCCCGCATCAGGAGAAGAGATAAGTGATTTACTTAATGAAGATTTATCGAGCTTTTAATTGCTTTCCATGAATTATTTGATGAATGTAGGACTGTTACAAAAAGCTTCAATTCTTTAAAAAAGGAACATGCTTTATTGCTAGATAAGTTTGAGAGTCTTGAGCATGATTCTCTCCCTCTACTCCCATGCTCTAAGTGCAATCACTTAGAAGCAATCAAAAAGGAGAACTTGCTACTCAAAGAGACCTTAAACAAGTTTAAGGTCGGTAGCAAGAGCTTAAACATGATCCTTGTTAACAAGGGACATGTCAGAAATAGATGTGGAATTGGATTCGTGAGTGAATCTCACCAAACTCAAACCACATTCATTAAAGGGCCAACATTACATGTCTCCTCTCATTTGAAATGCAATTTTTATTGCAAATCTGGACATGTTGTTTACAAATGTCCATATATGAAACTTAGCCCAAATAAATTAGTATGGGTTCCTAAAGGACCAATTAGGAACTCATTGAATAATGATAAATTTAGTAGATCAGTTTTTGAGGCACCCAAGTCAAAATGGGTACCTAAAAACCATCCTTTCTTGTAGACAAAAATACCCACACAAGCTAGGAGCAAGAGATGGTACCTTGATAGTGGATGCTCAAGGCACATGACCGGAGATCCATCTTAATTCTCTAAGCTCTCTAGCCAAGACGAAGTGTTTGTCACCTTCGGAGATAACAACAAGGGTAAAATCATTAGCAAGGGTACTATAGGTAACAAATCAACCTTTTCAATTGATAATGTGTTATTAGTAGATGGTTTAAAATATAATCTCTTGAGCATTAGTCAATTATGTGATAATGGTTATATTGTAAGATTTGAATCTAATGCTTACAACGTCAAAAAACCACACAACAATACATCTATAATTGCAATCAAGAAAAATAATGTCTACACTATTAATCTTGATGATCTTAGTAGTGAAATATGTTTTTCGGCTTTGAATGATGACCTTGCTTTAGCATAGAAGATTAGGTCATGCTAGCATGAAACTAATCTCTCAAATCACATCTAAAAACCTTGTAAGAGGCATTCTTAAGGTTAAGTTCGTTAAAGATAAAATATGTGATGCTTGTCAACTAGGAAAATAAATTAAAACTAGCTTCAAGCCAAAAAATCAAATACGTACCTCTAGACCATTACAATTGATCTATATGGATTTGTTTGGACCAATTGACATAACAAGCCTAGGAGATAGTAAATATGCCTTTGTGATTGTAGATGACTATAGTAGATTCACGTGGACCTATTTCTTAGCAAACAAAAGTGATTCTTTCAAATGTTTCTCTAAATTCTGTAAACTTACTCAAAATGAAAAGGGTTTCATGATTTCATCAATTCGGAGTGATCACGGTGGTGAATTCCAAAACCATGACTTCCAAAATTTTTGTGAATCAAATAGGTATAACCACTTCTTCTCTACTCCAAGAAATCCTCAACAAAATAGAGTAGTAGAAAGAAAGAATAGAAATTTACAAGAAAAGGCAAGAACCATGTTAAATGAATATAATTTACCCAAATATTTTTGGGCCGAAGCCATAAATACAACTTGCTATGTTATGAATAGGGTTCTAATAAGACCATCTGTATCCAAGACCCCTTATGAATTATAGAATGAAAAAATACCTAATATTTCTTACTTTAAAGTTTTTGGCTACAAATGCTTTATTTTAAATGAAAAGGATGCCTTAGGAAAATTCGATGCTAAATCTAATGAAGGCATCTTTCTTGGCTACTCTTCTGTTTCTAAAGCTTTTCGTATTTTTAACAAAAGAACCTTACTTATAGAAGAGTCTATTCATGTGGTTTTCAATGAAGTTTCCAAAATTAAGAAAAATGATCTTGATGATGATTTCATTTTTGATAATTTGAATTTAAATGAACCCCCTCCTCAAAATGGCAACTTGGAAACATCTTCTTCCGAATATTCCTTACCTAAGGAATGGAAGTATGTGGATGCCCATCCTAAGGAGCTAATTATAGGAGACACATCAAAAGGGGTTCAAACTTGCTCCTCTCTTAAAAATTTTTGTGCTCATGCCACTTTTCTTTCTCAAATTGAACCTAAATGTATTGTCAAAGCCTTGAAAGATAATTCTTGGGTTATCGCAATGCAAGAGGAATTGAACCAATTTGAGAGAAATGAGGTATGGAAGCTTGTTCCTAGACCAAGTGACCATTTAGTTATCGGTACTAAATGGGTCTTTAGAAACAAGCAAGATGAACATGGTATCGTGGTTAGAAATAAGGCTAGATTAGTGGCCAAAGGTTTCAACCAAGAAGAAGATATCGACATTTAAGAAACCTTCGCTCCTATGGCTAGATTAGCAGCCATTAGGATGCTCCTTGCCTATGCTAGTAGTAATAACTTTAAGCTTTTTCAAATGGATGTCAAAAGTGCTTTTTTGAATGGCTTTATTTCCGAAGAGGTTTATGTTGAAAACCACCCGGTTCTGAAAACTCTCTTCTTCCTAATCATGTGTTTAAATTAACTAAAGCTCTCTATGGATTGAAACAAGCCCCTAAGACTTAGTATGAGAGGCTTAGTTCTTTCTTAATTTCAAATAATTTTACTAAAGGCAAGGTTGATACTACATTGTTTATTAAACATTTTGAAAATAATTTTCTTATTATTCAAATTTATGTTGATGATATCATTTTTTGTTCTTCGGATAAATCACAATGTAAATCATTTGCTAAGTGTATGAGTCATGAATTTGAAATGAGTCTAATGGGTGAGTTAAACTTCTTTTTAGGATTACAAATTAAACAACTTAGTGATGAAATATTTCTTAATCAAACCAAGTATACATTGGAATTGTTAAAATGATTTAACATGGATAGTTCTAAAGCCATCAACACTCCAATGAGTACTTCCACCAAGTTAGACTTGGATGAAAATGGAGAAAATTTTGATCAAAAACCATATAGGAGAATGATAGGTAGCTTATTCTATCTCACTGCAACTAGACCTGATATCATATTTAGTATAGGTCTATGTGCAAGATTCCAAGCTAATCCTAAGTTATCTCACTTTAAAGCTGTTAAAAGAATCCTTTGGTATCTTAAAGGAACTCCTAATCTAGGATTATGGTATCCAAAATCTGATAACTTTAATTTAAAAGCTTATGCGGATGCCGATTTTGGCGGATGTAGAATCGATAGAAAAAGCACATCCGGAACATGCCAATTTCTAGGATATGCACTTGTCTCTTGGACATCCTAAAAACAAAATTCTGTTGCACTATCTACGGTGGAAGCCGAATATATAGCTGCAAGTGCATGTTGTGCACAAGTTGTGTGGATGAAAAACACTTTAGAAGATTATGGAATTAATTTAAAAAATATTCCAATAAAATGCAATAACACAAGTGCTATTTGTCTAACAAAAAATCTCATTCAACACTCAGGAACTAAGCATATTGATATTAGGCATCACTTTATACGAGATCATGTCGCTAATAATGATGTCACTCTAGAATTTATTGATACAAAACACCAATTAGTGGACATTTTCACAAAACCCCTAAATGAAGAACAATTTGACTTCATTAGAAAAGAATTAGGCATGCTAAATTTGTCCTAATATTTAATATTGCATGTTTTTCAAAACATTTAAACTTTGATTTTGATAGGTTCACCTTTATACCTTCAATGATATATGAAACTTTCATTTTTTAATCATTGATCATAATATTTTATGAAGAACTCATCTTTCGATCGAAAAGTTTTCATGATGTTGCCTTCATGATGTTGTTTTGTTTTATGAAATGGTTAAAAATTTTATGATTTCATATCTTGTTTTATTCTTGAATCTCTTCATGAATTTTGATATCTCTCTCACTTTTTGTTGATTGGCTTTAATGATATATCCTTTAGCCTTACGATCATGATTTTCGCTGTATAAATGATCAAATATCTTTTGGATTTATCTGTCGAGGATGACATATTCTGGCTTTATGATTTCTGCGTAAAGATTCCTCTCATATATCACTTATGTCACTCTATTTGTTCAAGTCTCACCCTTTCATCAAGTTTATTCATCTCCTTTTTGTTGATGACAAAAGGGGAGAAAAATGTGAAATTGATGACTTGTTGAATGTGGCCTTTATGAGTAAAATAATTTGATGACTTGATAAATATCATGCATTGTATTGAAAAATACCTTATATAGTGAAAAATGTCTCATAAGATTTGTTATTGCAATTCAATTGCTCTTGTCATGCTTTGTGTCAAAAACAGGTTGCAATCCTTAAAAAGTAATGCAATACATTACATTGCAATTGAAATTTATAGTTGAAAGATTCTAATTATATCATGTTTATCAAATGTCATCATTTGATTGATATGACAAGTTTTCATCTCATGATTTATTTGATATGGTGTCATGCTTTTTCAATCATGAGATCCTTGTTGTAATCTCAAATTTTTTGGTATCTTTTGATGAAATGATAAATGTTTATCATCTTTCGACTTGAAATTAAATGTCATGCTTTGATATTGCTTACGAATGAAACCTCATACTAATTGAGAATGATGATAAGTTCAACGCAAGTAACTTATCGGTTTTGGTTGAATTCAAGAGATTGAATTCAAATATTTTTACTTTCTCATTATATGGCTTATAGATAGGGGGAGTTAAGAATAACTCCGTCATCAATTAATTGTTATCATCAAAAAGGGGGAGATTGTTGAATCTCGGATTTTGATGATGAAGTCAATTGATGGTTATTTGATCTAATCCATTTTTAAGATAAGTGTGCAGGATTAACTATGATAGAGCAAATTATCGGAGTCAAGTTGCGGGAAGTTCAAGAGTCCACTGGAAGTCCGAAGGATCATCGGAAGTGCTGCCGGTGCTAACCGAGATGAAATCGTGGACTTGCCGAAGGTTTCGGAAGTTCACCGAAAAGATCGTTGGAGGTTCGCGGAGATAACCGAGAAGGTTCGGAAGGGTGCCAAAGACTCGTTGAACTCGCCATAGAATCTGGGAGCCTGCTGGGAGTCCACCGAAAGGAATCTGATGGAGTGTCGGAAGTCCACCGGAAGATCGCTGGAAAGCTCTTCGGAAGATAACTTGATGGTGTCGGTTTAATTTGGCTTTAAAAGTTCATAGTTAGCACTTAATTAGGGTATAGACTAGGTGTTAATCCTGTCTAGACCTGTATTGGGCCAATTGGACCTTTAATGGGCTGTATTGGGCCAAAGGTTAGGCCCATACAGTTTCTGGCAAGAGCAGGCAGTAGCACCGCCGGACCCAGGCGGTAGAACCGCCTATTGACCATAGGCCAAGTGGTAGTACCGCCCCAAGCAGGCGGTGGTACCGCTTGACAGGTGGTTGCAACCACCTATGTTAGGTAGTAGTACCGCCAGTGCTAGGCGATAGTACCGCCAGCACACTGACACACACAAAGGTGTGTTAGGCAGTAGTACCACTAGTGCCAGGTGGTAGTACCGCCTATAGTTCAAAATTTCGGACGAGACCTCTTTGAGCGGGATTTTTGAATCCCAAAAAGCTCTATAAATGCCCCTTTACTTCTAGCTAGTTGGGTTACCTTTTGCAGTGTTAGAATTGAGTCTAAGCTATATCAAATTCCTGCTTTCAATTGCTCAAGTGCTCACCTCCTTCTTCTACTTGTAAAAATTCTGTAAAGTGAGAGAACCTCTGGTAAAAGGCTGTAAAGGGGTGTTTGGTCCTTCTCCTTCAAGAGATTTGGTAGTGAAAGTTGGGAGCCTCATTGGAGGAGGCTTCAAGAGTGGACGTAGGTCATTTAACCGGACCACTATACATCGCTGCGTACATTTGCTGTGTAAGTGTTTGAATTTCTATTTCGTAAATTTCTTAGCTACAAAATTGATTGGAATTCTTCTCCCTACTTCTGACTTTATTTACCTGAATTACTTCAAGTTAAAGTCACTTTAGTTATATCAAGTTTATATACGAATCTCCATAATCGGCTTTCAAAAGGTCAAGTTTTAATCCGCTATACTAATTCACCCCCCCCTCTTAGTGCCGCTCTGAACCTAACACCTACTACTATATATTCAGCTTCGATTGTAGATAATGCAACTGAATTTTATTTCTTAGAAGACCAAGAGATAAGTGAATGACCTAAGAATTGATAAGTTCCAGATGTGATTTTTCTATCTATTGTATATCTAGCAAAATCAGCATCGGTATAAGAAGTTAATTCAAAGTTCCTGGATTTTAGATACCATAATCCTAGATTATGGGTTCTTTTTAGGTATCTAAAGATCCTTTTAATAGCTTTAAAGTGAGATCTTAGGATTAGATTGAAATCTAGCACAAAGTCCAACACTAAACATAATGTCTGGTCTAGTTACGGTGAGGTATAGTAAACTACCTATCATATCCCTATAAGTTTTTTAATCAAAGTTTTCTTCATTATCATCCATATATAACTTAGTGAAAATGCTCATTGGTGTATTGATAGCCTTTGAACTATCCATATTGAATTGTTTTAACAAATCTAATATATATTTAGTTTGACTAAGAAAGATTTCATCACTTAGTTGCTTGATTTGTAAACCTAAGAAAAATGTTAATTTACCCATTAAGCTCATTTTGAACTCTTGCATCATAATTTTAGCAAAAGATTCATATAAAAACTCGTTCGTAGAACCAAGAACAATATCATCAATATAAATTTAAATAATAAAAAAATTATTTTTAAAATTTTTAATAAATAATGTATTATCGACCTTGCCTTTTGAGAAAATATTTTAAATAAGAAAAGAACTAAGTCTCTCATACCAAGCCCTTGGGGCTTGTTTCAATCTATAGAGAGCCTTAGATAACTTAAACATATTATTAGAAAAAGAAGCATTCTCAAATCCGGGTGGTTGTTTAACATAAACTTCTTCCAAAATAAAGTCATTTAGAAAAACACTTTTAACATCCATTTGAAATAACTTAAAATTATTTCAACAAGCATAGGCAAGGAGCATCCTTATGGCCTCTAATCTAGCTACAGGAGCAAAGGTTTCTTCATAATCAATACTTTCTTCTTGGTTAAAAACTTTGGCCACTAGTCTAGCCTTGTTTCTAACCACGATTCCAAGTTCATCTTGCTTGTTTCTAAAGACCAATTTAGTATCAATTACTAAATAGTCATTTGGTCTAGGAACAAGCTTCCACACCTCATTCCTCTTAAATTGATGCAACTCTTCTTCCATTGTGATAACCCATGAATCATCTTTTCGGGCTTCATCAATATATTTTGATTCAATTTGAAATAAAAAGATAGTGTTAGTATAAAAATTTTTAAATGAAGAGCAAGTTTGAACACTTTTTGATGTATCTCCTATGATTAGCTCCTTAGGATGAGTAGCTACATACTTTCATTCCTTAGGTAATAATACTTTTGAAGAAGATATATCAAAGTTGCTAGGAGGAAGAGAGGTTTCATTCAAATTTAAAGCGTCAAAATCAAAATCATCATCAAAATTATTTTTCTTAAATTCAAAAATCTCATTAAAAACAACATGAATAGATTTCTCTATAACCAAAGCTCTCTTGTTAAAGACCCAAAATACTTTAGAAATAGAGGAATAACCAAGAAAAATACCTTCATCGGATTTTGCATCAAATTTTCCTAATGTTTTTTTCGTTTAAAATAAAACATTTACAATCAAAAATTTTAAAATATAAAACATTGGGTCTTTTGTTATTACACAATTCATAAGGAGTTTTGGAAATTAATAGTCTTACTAGAACCCTATTCATAACATAGCATATCGTATTAATGGTTTTGGCCCAAAAATATTTGGGCAGGCTATGTTCGTTTAACATAGTTCTTGCCATTTCTTATAAGTTCCTATTTTTTCTTTCAACTACTCTATTTTGTTGTGGATTTCTTGGAGTATAAAAATTATAGTTATAGTCATTTGACTCATAAAAATTTTAAAAATTACAGTTTTGAAACTCACCATCATGATCACTATGAATAGACGAAATCATAAAATATTTTTCACTTTGAACAAGTTTATAAATTTTAAAAAATATTTAAAGTAATCACTTTTGTGTGCCAAAAAGTATATCCAAGTGTATATACTATAATCATCAACAATTACAAAAGCGTATTTACTACCATCTAGGCTTGTTATATCAATTGGTCCAAATAAATCCATAAGGAACAATTGCAATGGTCTAGAGGTGCTTATTTGATTCTTTGATTTAAAACTATTTTTATTTATTTTTCTAATTGACATGCATCACAAACTTTGTCTTTAACAAACTTGATACTAGCATTCCTCTTACAAGTTCTTTAATGGAAATTTGAGAAATTAGTTTCATGCTAGCATGACCTAATCTCCTATGCCAAATCCAAACATCATCGTTTAAAGTCGAAAAGCACGTTTCATTACAAAGATCATCAATATCAATAATATATACATTATTATGTTTTAAGACAATCATAGACGTATTTTTATATGGTATTTCAATTATGCAAGCATTAGATTCAAATCTTATGATATATCCTTTATCACACAATTGACTAATGTTCAATAGATTATACTTTAAACCATCTACTAATAATACATCTTCAATCAAGAGATTTGACTTATTACCTATGGTTCCTTTCTAATACTTTTACCTTTGTTGTTGTCTTCGAAGGTGATATACTCTTCACCTTGGCTAGTGAGCTTAGAGAATTGAGTTGGATCTCCTGTCATGTGTTTTGAGCATCTACTATCAAGGTATTATCTCCTACTCCTAGCTTATGATTGTAAACATATCTATAAGAAAGGGGGTTTTCTTTTAGGTATACATTTAACTTTGGGTGCCTCATTAATAGATCTACCTAACTTATTAATTTGCATTGAGTTATTTATGGTTTCTTTAGGAACCCAAATTAATTTGTGTAGACTATACCTTTTAAATGGACATTTATAAGCATAATGTCTAAATTTACAACAGAAATTATATTTACTTTGGGGTGAAACATGTAATGTGGATCCTTTAACAAAGATAGTTGGCTTTTGTCGAGTATTACTCATAAAGACAATTCCTTCCTTTCTATGAACATGACCATTATTAGCAAGGATTATGTTTAAGGATTTGCTTTCGATTTTAAATTTTTCTAAAGTTTATTGTAATAATAAAATTTTCTTTTAAAATAACTTTAATTCTTCACATTTAGTGTAAGGAGGCAACATCTCATTATCATGCTCAATTTTTAATCTATCAAATTCACTAACAATAGAGGCATGCTCCTTTTTTAATAATTTATACTTTTTACTAACTAATTTGCATTCATCAAACAAATAATGAAAAGCATTCAATAATTCATCATAAGATAAACGAGCTTCGATTGAATCACTTACCTCGTTGCCTAATGCCATTAGCGTGTAATTTGCAACTTCTTCTTTGTTGGTAGGCTCCTCGTCTTCAGATATACTTGAGTCGTCCCAAGTAGCTTTGAGCACCTTCTTTTTCTTTAGGAGCTTCTTCTTCATTTAAGGACATTCATTTTTAAAGTGCCTCCCCCCCCCCCCCAACTTCTTGCATTCATAGCAAATTATTTGGTCCTTTTTGAATTCACTTTTGTTTTTAGTATCTTATTTTGTTTTGTTTCTTTTTAAGAATTTTTTAAATTTCTTGTTAGAAGTGCCAAGTCAAATCATCATCGTCACTTGAGTTTTTTCCAAAGTGGTCTTCTTTGGTTCTAAGTGTCATATCCTTCTTGTTCTTTGGAAGGTTATTCTCAAGTTCATCATGTGTCATCAAGGACCCAATAAGTTCTTCAAGTGGAAAGTTATTTAGGCCCTTGGCTTCTTATATTGTCGCTACTTTAAGATCCTAACTTTTTGGAAGAGATCTTAACATTTTGTTAATAAGTTCAAAATTAAAAAAACTTTTATCAAGTACTTTTAAACCATTAATAACATCCGTAAACCGGGTGTACATGTCTCCAATGGTCTCGCTTGGTTTCATATAAAATAACTCATAGCTATGAACCAAAAGATTAATTTTTGACTCCTTAACCCTACTTATGCCTTCGTGTGTGACCTCAAGTGTATGCTAAATCTCATATGTAGTTTCGCAAATAGAAACCCGATTAAATTCATTTTTATCTAAAGTACAAAACAAAGCGTTCATCACTTTAGCATTCAAAGAGAAAGTCTTCTTTTCCAAATCATTTCATTTATTCATTAGATTAGAAGACTTTTGAAATCCATTTTTAATAATATTCCACAACTAGAAATCTATAGAAAGTAAGGAAATTCTCATTCTAGTTTTTCAATGTGTGTAATTTGTCCCATTCAAGATAGGAGGACGAGTGATAGAATAACTATCTTGATTGCCGATAAAAGCTATCTCTCTTGGGTTTTAAACTAAATTGAGAGTAACCTTACTGTGATACCAATTGTTAGAATCAAGTCGGCACTAAGAGGGGTGGGGGGGGGGCGCGATGAATTAGTGCATACGTTAAAAATGACAACGATTCAAAAAAAATTTTGGCTCGATAAAACTTGTATCGGAAAAGTGTTTAACTTTAAAAATGTTCGTAAGAGGATAATAAGTAAGTAAGGCAGTATGCAATATATCTAAATAACAAAGAGGAGAAGGAAGAGATTGCACACCAAATTTATAGTAGTTTTGTTATTATGACGTACATCCACTTCTGACTCCTCCTCTATTGAGGTCACTGGCTTCTACTATTGATCTTCCTTCAATGGACGAAGATCAACTATCCCTTTTACACATCTTTTCTCTCTTTTACAGATCTTTTCTCCTTTTTATAGGTTTAGGAGGTAACCTTTTACAATTTACTCACTCTTCCTTAAACAAAATTCTAAACTAGAACAAAGATGAGGTAAACTCTCAAAAGATTACAATAGTATTTTCACTTAGATCTCAAGTTTTTTATTCACTTATTTATGCTTCATAAGCAAAAGAGTATGGGATATTTATAGGCTCTAATTGGCTTCAAAAATGGAGCCAAAAAAGGTCTCATCTTGGGTTTCCGAAGTACTAGTAGTACCATCGCCAGTCCTAGGTAGTACTACTACCATTACTCTCTAACACTAGGTGGTACGACCGCCCAGTCTAGCGATACTACCACTTGACATAGTATCGAATACTGGACTCTGGCGGTACCACCACCTGCCTAGATAGTATTATCGCCTAGCAACATTAACTACTGGTGGTACCATCGTCCAAACCTCCTAGGAGATTGAGCCCTGGGCAGTTTTACTATCCAGTTCTGGCGATGCCACTGCCTGACATAGCTCCAGGTCATTGTTTGGGCCATCAGTTCAGCCCAAACCTACCCTAATTTAGGCCCAATTGGCCCTTAATAGAGTTAGTGATATTATCTCCCAATCCTAACTCAATCTAAATCCTAACTATGATAATTAAAGCATTTAACTAAGCAATCTTTGTCTGGTATGTCAATTGTTCTTCCGACGAAATCCCGACAAACTTCCGACGATCTTCCGGCGGGCTTCCGACGAACTCTTCAACGATCTTCCGGCGGACTCTCAACAATCTCCCGACGGACTTCTCAGTATACTCCTAACAAACTCTCAGCAAGCTTCTGACGAACTCTCGACAAACTCCCGATGAACTTCTCGGTGAGCTTCTGATGCATCATCCGAACCTTCGGTGTATCGCCCGATAATTAACTCTAACCCAACATCTTCTTTGTGCCTTATTCATGATCATAATTAATCCTGCATCACTTTTATCAACATATAGATTAGATCAATAATTTATTAATTGATTTCATCATCAAAATCCAAGGTTCAATGATATCTCCACCATTTTTTAGGATAAGTCTCCTCTTTAATGAATAGCAAAAAGAATCATATGAGAGCAAATAATAAATCTCAATTCATATGTATTAAGTGAAAGAATCATGATTTGTTTAGATAAATCTCCTCTTAGTGAAAGAAGAAATCATAAAAAATCTTGATTCATAAAATTTCAAGTTATGATTCCGAGAAATCAAAAGAAACATATGAAATAAAATAGCAATGATACCAATAATGATTCATTTGGATAGTAAATACCAAAAAGAAAATTAGGAGAACTTGATTCATGCATAAGAAATCTCAAGTCATCAAGATCATGATGTTAGGATCGAGTCTAGCACTAAGAAGGGGGGTGAATTAGTGCAGCGGTTAAAACTGATAATTTTACGATTTCAAAAATACTAGTTCGTACAATGAAAATTCATTTCGATTGAAAGCATATCAAAAATGCTTTAGCTTGAGAGTGATTGTAAGAAAGTGATGAGGAAGTAGATAAAGTGGTTTGCAGAATAATAAATATGAAGGAATTAAAGGCAAACCAATTTATAATGGTTCAGTTGTCCGACCTACGTCCATTCCTGATTCCTCCTTCGTTGAGGCCACCGACTTTCACTTGTTGAATCTCGGATTTTGATGATGAAACTAATTGATTGTGTTTAATTATCTAACATGTTTTGAGTGATGCAAGTCTACTAGATCAGAATTAGACAGTTGATGCAGGAGGAATTGACGATGCGCCGGAGGAAATCATGTCAGGATATTGGATGTCGTGTCGAAGGTCCGATCGACAATCGGTAGAAAGCTTCGGACATCGGGCATCAGGCCAAGAAGACTGGTGTTACACCAAGGATATCGAGGTTGCGGAGGTCAACCGTCGATTGGGCAACAGGCCGTAAGAGAGGACAATGCACTGAAGAAGCAGATGAAGCGTTGACGAATGACGTGCCAGGCAACAGAATGTCAATTCGCATTGTAAAAGCTGACTAGATCGAAATAGAGTTAAGTTTATATGTGCAGGATTAACTACGATAATGATGAAGATATAAAGCGAAGCAAAGTGCCGGAGTCAAATGTGATGGAATCATTGGGAGTTTAAAAGTTTGACGGAAGTTTGAAGATTCATCGGGAGTGCTGCCGGAACTGGCCGAGAATGAGTTGGGAGCTTGCCGAAGGGTTTTAGGAAGTTCACAGAGCTCATCAAGAAAGATCAGAGCTTACCGAAGAAGCTCGTCGGAACTTGCCAAGATTAATCGAGAAGTCTAGGAGCTTGTCGGGAGTTCGTAGAATGGTGTTCGAGGGTTTGTCAGAAGGCCGCTAGAAGTTCTTCGGAAAGCTCGGCGGAAGAAGTCTTGACTTTTCGGACTTTGTATTAGCTTAGGAAATGTCTTTAATTTCTTATTTAGCATATAATTAGGGTTAGGTTTATGTGTTAATCCTTTAAACCTGTTAGGGGCCAATTGGGCCCGTACCCGGACAGGTTTGGGCTAAATGAAATGCCCAAACAGGGTTGCTGAACCCTATCTGGTGGTGGCACCGCCAGACTAGGGCAATGGTACTACCTAGGTTCAGTCTCCCAAGTGGTCTGGGTGGTGGTACTGCCTAGACTAGGCGATGGTACCACCCTAGGGCAGAGTGCTTGGGCAATGGCACTATTGGCTAGGCAGTGGTATCGCCTAGTACACTGATCATGTTAGTGTGTCAAGCAGTGGTACCGCCAGACTGAGCGGTGGTACCGCCCAGTGTTAGAGTCAGACTAGCGATGGTACCGCCAGTGATAGGCAGTGGTACCACTGGAACTCGGTAGACCCAAGATGGGATTTTTTTGGCTCCAAGTTTGAATCCAATTGGAGTCTATAAAAACCCCTCCCATCCTAGGGTTGAAGAAGCAAGCACAGAGATTTTAAAAGCAAGAAAATTATGTAAAAATCCTTCTAAACATCCCTCTTCTAGTTCTCATTTGTATTCCACCGAAAGAGAGTGAAGTGCTTGTAAGGGTTATCTTCTGAGCCCGTCAAAAGAAGAGGTACTGTAAGGGAGTTCATCTTCGCCCATTGGAAGGAAGATGACTAGTGAAAAAGCCGGTGGCCTCAAATGAAGAGGAATCGGGAGTGGACATAGGTCGTATGACCGAACCACTATAAATCAGTTTACATTTATATTCTTGCAATTTACTTTACTGCAAACCATCTTCACTTCGCTGCTCTACTTGCTTACTATCTTTCTTTATCTCGAAACGCTCTTAAGTTAATTACATCTTAATCAAAATTGGTTTTAGTTGAAACAAAGTTTTCAACGTATGAAGTTTCCAAAAGCATTTTTAAATCACCGAAAATTTATCGTTATTAACCTCTGCACTAATTCACCCCCCTCTCTTAGTACCGCTCTAGATCCTAGCAATTGATATTAGAGCCACGTTATTACTCTTTCGAATTTACACTTGCGAGAAATGGCTCTTCACGGCTTTCAAGAGGGTTTTTCGATTGTTCGTCCCCCGTTCTTTAATAGATCAAACTACACATATTGGAAAACTCAAATGAGAGTTTTCTTGATTTCTTTAGATTTAAATTTATGGAACGTAATTGAAAATGACTTTCAACTTCCCTCTAAACCGATGAACGAATAGTTTGATTTAGAGAAAAAAATCTTTTTCTTTAAATGCAAAGGCTATGAATGCCTTATTTTGTTCCTTGAACAAAAATGAGTTTAATCAAATTTCTATGTATGAAACAGCTTTTGATATTTGGTGGATACTTGAAATCACGCACGAGGGAACTAGTAGAGTCAAAGACTCGAGAGTAAATCTCTTATTGCATGATTTTGAGCTCTTCTGAATGACACTAAGTGAGTGTATCAGCGACATGTAACCCATTTCACGGATGTCGTCAATAACTTGAAAAGTCTTGGTAAATATTTTTTGAATTTTGAACTCACTAATAAGATCTTAAGATCCCTTCCAAAAAGGTGGGATCCTAAAGTAACCGCAATATAAGAGACTAAAAATTTAAATGAATTTCCATTGGAAGAACTAATCGGGTCATTAATGACCTATGAAATGAGTTTCTTAGAACTTGATAAACACATGAATCACCTTCCAAAGAACAGGAAGGATTTGGAACTTTGGACAAATGAATGCCACTTGAGTGATGACTCAAATGATGAGAATAATGTTGAGAACCTTGAACTTTTAATGAATCTTAATAAGTTTATTAAACAAAAATCTAAAACTAAAAATGAACTTAAATGAAGGAAGAGGCCAAAGATGAAGATGAAATACAAAGAAGAATCAAGTGATGAAATGGTGAATTGGGCTTTGATGGGTTTCTACAACGAGGTAAGTAACTCACATAAGATGTTCTTACATTGTTTTGAAATTGCATGATCCTTTCATGAGTTGCTTGATATAGTTGGTAGGAATTTTTTTTTATGCTTTTTCCTTCTAGTAGTTTTGAAAAGTAAAATTTTGTTAATAATACTTGCATGATTGTTGATAATACTTGTTTAAATCCATGATGTCTATCTTGACGATTTACGTATGACTTGTCATGAATGATGCATAATTTCTCACACTAAGCTAAAATCATCTTATTATAACTAATAACAATGAATGAAAGAATGTTAGAATGATTTTGAGGATGCATTATGAAATCATGCTTAATGATTGTACCGTGCTTGATAATTTGAAATCTTATATTTCAGAATATCATGTTTTTTGGTCTTAACGATTTCTTTTGAAACTTGTTTTTTGGATCTATATGAAAAACATGAGTATACCTATATGAAACAAACAACTTAAAATAAAACACATTATGCATGATGAGTGACTCTTACGTTTTTTAACTAATGTGTTTTCGGTCTTAATCATTTTAATGAAGAAATTTTTAGATGACATGTCATATTTTTGGTCTTGATGACAAACCGTGTGTTTCGATTTTATACATGATATACATATATGTACGCTATGAATCTCTTGAATTATGAAAGAAATTTTGATGATGGTTTGAATGTACGAATCGATAATCCTTGTCCCTTATTTGATACATGAAACTTCTTGATGATTAAATAATTCTTGAATGAGTTAGAAAGGATGGATATTCAAAAAAAAAAATGTCATTGGAATTAAAATGATGGTATCATACTTGATGATCTCCTTGATGAAGTTTGTCTTTCACACTTGAACATTGATACTTGTTTTGATTTGGCAAAAGTTTGAACATTCCAATGTGAAACCAAATTGCATGAAATGAAAATGCATTTTTGAATTCATTCCACGAATCTTATGAATCTCATCATGATGAATGTTTTGAAAACAAATGTGTGCATCATGTTTTTTGTCTTAATAATTTCTCTTGAAACTTGCTATTATTAAAAGACAAAGACATGCTTATATGAAATACTTAAAAGAAAATACATTTTTCATCTATTCGAGATTAATGAATTTATGTTATTCTCATAAATTTCTTGAATGTAATTTTGATCATGAGTTTCGAGTTGACGAATTGATTCAAATAAAATGATACATTCAAATGAATCACTTATCGATATTTACGATTGCGATATATCTTTTTGAAATATCTTTCTAATAAGATTTTGACAACTTAAGATGTCTTTTGGAATTCATGACATGATATAATTGAATCATTGATTTACTCTTCCTTTTCGTGAATTGAAAATTGATGCTAAAGAAAATTTGTAAATCATAATCTTGATTTCTCAGACTTATAAACATGAGATACTCCTTATATGAATCATGATTTCTCACAAGCATTCTCATATGATTCTTTCACTCCACTAAAAGGTTTTGTCAAATGAATCATGCTCTTCTTGACTTTTTCTTGATATCATAAAAATGACATGATTTCTTTGACTTGAATGCATCATGAAATGAATGAAATATTGATTGATGTAATTGTTTATATATCATTGTATTTCCTCCCTTCTTTTCAACGTTGACTAAAGGGGGAAAGAAAATATGCTAGGTTGAATGATAAATTGCAATTCAAGACTTGATTGTCATGATTAATTTTTGTCATGTTAGCTTGAATGTTAAATTCATATTCATGACTTGAATTTTGATGATTGAAAATTGATGAAATTTTCTTTATGATGAATCATTGAATCATAATTTTGATACTTCATAAATGGAATATTTATGAATCATGAATGTAAATTTTTGATACCCCATTGATCTCTTGATAAATATTTATCTTTATTGATTGTCATAATTTCAAAATTCATGTAAAGGAAAAAGAATTATACTCTTCCCTTCTTTTTAACAAAAACAAAGGGGGACAAAGTTTTTGCTAGCTAGAACATGCAAAGGAAGACAAAGGTTACACTTCTCAAAAGAGAAGAAAGAAATTATAAACTTGCACATTCTTCTTTAACTTGTTAGCTTGCATGTTTAAAGTGATGTAAATTTTGCAAAAATTACTAGCTTACAAAAGAAAACTAGCTTGCACTTCTCAAGAGAGAAGAAACAAAAATTACATGTATATTGCAAAGGAAGCAAAGAAAGTGCAACCTGCACATCTCAAGAAAAGAATGAAAAATTGCTATCTTGCTTATCTTTAGAAAGAATTTAAAACTTGCTATGATTGAATATGATAAATCTAGCTTATATGAGTTGACTTGTATATCTTTTAAAATAGCTAGAGCTACTTCTCCTTTTTGTTGATGACATAGGAGGAGAAGTAGATTGATGACTTCATGCATTGAATTGAAGATTTTATATATTTGTATTATGTTTTGATATTTCTCATAACATATGATGAATGTTACTTGGATTTGGAATAATCCAAGGTTTTTATCAATGGCATATTGATAGGGGGAGTTTTTTTAAACTCCGGAGAGTTAGGATTAACTCCGTCATCAATTAGTTGTCATCATCAAAAAGGGAGAGATTGTTGAATCTTGAATTTTGAAGATGAAACTAATTGATTGTGTTTAGTTGTCTAACTACATTTTGAGTAATGCAAGTCTACTTGATCAGGATTAGACAGTTGATGCAGGAGAAATTGACATTGCATCGGAGGAAATTAGAACAATCGTATAGGGCTTCTAAACCCTAACTCCTAATAGGACTCTTACTCAAGACTCCTACTTCTAACCAACTTCTAATTAGGATTCCTTCTCTAGTAGGACTCCTAATTCTAATAGGACTCTTTCCCTAATAGGACTCCTACTTCTAATAGGACTCTTTTCCTATTAGGACTCCTAATTCTAACAGGACCCTTTCCTTAATAGGACTCCTACTTCTAATAGGACTCTTTTCCTAATAGGACTCCTACTTCTAATAAGACTCTTTTCCTAATAGGACTCCTACTTCTAATAGGACTCTTTCTCTAATAGGACTCATATTTCTAATAGGACTCTTTTTCTAAGAAGCAACCCAACCCTAACCTAGCCGGCCTCTTCACCTTTTTAATAGGGGTCGGCTAGATAGGATTTACATGAATGCCCTTATCAATAAAACCAAATTAGGACTCTTCTAGCTAGAGTCCTAACAGACCCGCCCTCTTCAAATTAGCCTTATCCTCGAGGCTGACGCTCCATGAATTCTGAGAATTTGATATTCAAGTCATCATAGTTCTCCCAAGTGGCATCTTCTGTTGGTAGGTTCACCCACTGTATTAGCACTTCAATAGCGGGTTGTCGTCGTCGAGTCACGATCAATCGATCAATAATAGCACTTGGTTGGATTTGGAGCTCTCCTTGGGTTCTCATATTTGGTAGATGGCTTTGGGCTATCTCGTTTTATCCCAACTTGAGCTTCAAACATGACACATGGAAGACTATATGGATTCGAGGGCTGGCGGGTAAGTCCAATCTGTATGCTACTATTCCGATGTGCTCCAAAATCTGGTAGGATCTATAGAACTGAGGTGAAAGCTTCATAGATGCTTTGGTCTTCGGATCATCTTACCATTCCCTCCTAATATCCTCAGGGAAGTCGCTGGTTGAAAGTGAAATGGCAAAAAATTTAGCTTGCTCGGGTAGCCACGAAAGTGCATCTGTAACAATATTCTCTTTCCCCCTTTTGTAAGTTATTTCATAATCATATCCAAGAAGATTTGTTACCCATTTTTGCCACTCAGGGGAAGATATCTTCTGCTCCAAGAAATATATTTGGCTTTTATGGTTAGTCTTGATTTGAAAGCGTCGCCCGATTATGTACGATCTCTATTTGGCCATCGCTTGCACAATTACGAGAATCTCTTTGTCGTAAATAGTCATCTTGAGATGGGAAGGAGATAACGCCTTACTGGTATAAGTGAGGGGGTGGCCATCTTTCATTAGTACAACACCAATTCTGACTCCGGAGGCATCGGCTTCAATAATAAAAGTCTTGCCGAAGTCGGGTAACGCTAGTACGGGCATTGTTATCATTGTGACTTTAAGTTCATCGAAGGCAGTGGTGGCTTTATCCGACCACTGGAAAGCATCTCTTTTCAGCAAGAAAGTAAGGGGTGCACTGATCTTTCCATAGATTTTCACGAACTTACGGTAGTAACCTGTTAAACCGAGAAAGCCGCATAGCGATTTTATGTTCCTCGAAGTTGGCCAGTTCTGCATTGCTTCAATTTTGGAGGGGTCCACTGCCACCCTTTCCTCTGATATGATATGCCCAAGATATTCCACCTTTTGTTGAAGAAAGCTGTACTTCATTTTTTGACAAAAAGAATATGTTCTCGCAAAATTGTCAAAACAAGTCGTAAGTGCTGAAGATGACATTCAAGAGAAGGGCTGTAAATATGGATATCGTCAAAGAAAACTAGCACAAACTTTCGAAGATAACTCCGAAAAATATCATTCACAAGACTCTGGAAGGTGGAGGGAGCATTGTGTTGAATCTCGGATTTTGATGATAAAATCAATTTGTGAAATATTTGTTCAATTCTATATTGTCAAAGATAAGTGTGCAGGATTAACTATGATGGGTCAGAAACATAAAGTGATTTGCCGAGGTCAAATCCGTCGGGTGTTCAAGAGTTCATCGGAAGTCCGAAGGATCGTCGAAAGTGTTGCCGGAACCAACCAAGATCGAATCAGGGACTTGCCGAAGTTTTAGGAAGTTCATCACAAAGATCGTTGAAGGTTCGCAGAACTTCGCCGAGAAGGTTCGGAAACTTGTCGAAGACTCGTTGAGCATGCCATACAAGTCGAGAGCATGCTAGGAATCCGCCGGAAGAAATCCGAGGGAAATATCGAAGGACCGCCGAAGTCTCATCGTAAAGCTCGCCGGAATAAGACTTGAGGAATGTCGGTTTAAATCACTGTTAATTATGCTTTAATTTTGTAGTTGGCACGTACTTAGGGCAAGGATTTCGAATTAATCCTGCTCTAAATTGGTAGGGGCCAATCGGGCCCTTACTGGGCTTTTTGGGCCTTGAATAAGGCCCATTCAGCAAGCTGAATGAGCCAGGCGGTAGCACCGCCTGGCAGCCGTGTGCTGGGCAATGCTATCGTCTAGCCTGGGGCGGTAGTACCGCCCGGCTACAGTGTACAATGGTGGTAGTACCGCCTGCTCCAAGCGGTAGCACCGCCTGTGCACTATCAGTCTGACGACTGACAGGCGGTAGCACCGCCTCTGACAGGCGGTAGCACCGCCTCTGACAGGCGGTAGCACCGCCAGCACCGGGAACTCCAATTTGATTTCAAATTTGGAGCCCAAATTTGAAACCATTTTGGATCTATAAATACCCCCCCTTTCTCAGCTGAAAGGGTACCCTTTTGAGAGTTAGAATCTTGAGTTTAAGTCTTTGAATAGTCTTGAAAAGCCTTGTCTCTTGCTAAGTGTTCACCTCCTTCTTCTTCTTGAGAAATCTTGTAAGAGTGTGAACCTCTTGTAAAGGGTTGTAAAAAGGGGTATTTGGTCCTTCCCCTTCAAAGGATTTGCTAGTGGAAGTGCGGAGCCTCATCGTGAAGGCTTCAGGAGTGGATGTAGGTTATTTGACCGAACCACTATACATCATTGTATTCATGAATATGTGAGTGTTTACATTTCTGAATCATTTTATTACTTAGCTGCAAATTTCTTAGTTTCTTGCTATTTCATTTACTCAAGCAACTTCTTACAAGTTCTCTTTCATCGAATCAAAATCTTCCTACGAACTTGTCTTTGTGCGAAATCGGCTTCAAAGTTACGTTTTTAATCCGCTTCACTAATTCACCCCCCCCCCTCTTAGTGCCTTTTCGATCCTAACAATTGGTATCAGAGCAAGGTTTACTCTCATATTGGTTTAAAACCCAAGAGAGATGACCTTTTCCGGTATGCAAGAGGGTTACTCCATTACTCGTCCGCCTATGTTTAATGGGTCGGATTATACGTATTGGAAGACTCGTATGAGGATTTTTCTCATTTCTATGGACTTCGAACTTTGGAACATTGTTGAAAATGGTTTTGCAAAATCTTCTCTTCCGATGAGTGAATGGAATGAGTTGGAAAGGAAGATTTGTGCTCTCAATGCAAAGGCTATGAATGTCTTATTTTATGCGCTTGATAAGAATGAGTTTAATCGGGTTTCTATTTGCGAATCGGCATTTGATATTTGGCGCACTCTTGAAATCACTCATGAAGGCACTAGCCGAGTGAAAGAGTCCAAAATCAACATTCTTGTGCATTCTTATGAACTTTTTCGTATGAAACCAAATGAGTCCATTGGAGACATGTACACCCGCTTTACAGATGTCATCAATGGACTTAAAGCTCTTGGTAAAGGTTTTTCTAATTTTGAGTTGGTAACTAAAATTTTAAGATCCCTTCAAAAGAGTTGGGATCCAAAGGTTACGGCTATTCAAGAGGCCAAGGATCTTGAAATATTTCTGTTTGAAAAACTTATTGGGTGTCTAATGACCTACGAGACGACGTGCCATGCTCATGAAGAGCTTGAGAACCCCCTTCCAAAGAACAAGAAGGATATGACACTTAGAACACAAGAAGACCACTTGAAAGGAACATCAAGTGATGAGGACAGTGACAATGACATTGCACTTTTAACTCGAAAGTTTAAGAAATTTATAAGAAAGAACAAATTTAAAAATGACATAAAAAATAAATTTGAACACAAAAAGGACCAAGTTATTTGCTACGAATGCAAGAAGCCGGGACACTTCAAGAATGAATGCCCTCAAGCCAAGAAGAAGCAATTCAAGAAGAAGAAAGCCTTGAAGGCCACGTGGGATGATTCAAATGACTCCGAGGTTGAAGAAGCTAGCAGCAAAGAGGAGGCCAACTTCACGCTAATGGCATTAGGAGAAGAGGTTAGTGAGTTATTTAATGAAGAGTTATCTTTCGATGAACTTTCTATCACTTTTCATGAGTTATTTGATGAATGCACAACTATTAGTAAGAAGTTCAATTTGCTTAAGAAAGAGCATGCTTTATTACAAAATAAGTTCAATAGTCTCCAAACCCCTTCTCTACCCCCATGCTCTAAGTGTGAACACTTAGAAGCAACAAAAAGGGAGAACTTGCTACTTAAAGAGACCCTAAACAAGTTTAAGGTCGGTAGCAAGGGCTTGGACATGATCCTTGCTAACAAGGGTCACGTCGGAAATAGAAGTGAAATCGGATTTGTGAGTGGATCTCACCAAAATCCTACCACCTTCATTAAAGGACCCACATTGCATGTATCACCCCATTTGAAATGTAATTTTTGTGGTAAAACGGGACATATTGCTTACAAATGTCCATTCAAGAAATTTAGTCCACAAAAATTGATATGGGTTCCTAAAGGAACCATAAACAATTCAATATTGAATTATAAATTAAGTAGATCAATTTGTAAGGCACCTAAAATCAAATGGGTACCTAAAAACCATCCTATTTTGTAGACAAACTTACAAGCTAGGAGCAAGAAATGGTATCTTGATAGTGGATGCTCAAGGCACATGACCGGAGATCCATCTCATTTCTCTATGCTCACTAGCAAAGAAGAAGGGTATGTCACCTTCGAAGACAACAACAAGGGAAAAATCATTGGCAAGGGAACCATAGGTAACAAATCAAGTTTTTCAATTGATGATGTGTTGCTAGTTGATGGTTTAAAATATAATATTTTAAGCATTAGTCAATTATGTGATAAAGGTTATATTGTTAGATTTGAATCTAATGTTTGCATCATTGAAAAACCAAACAATGACATATTCATGATTGCCTTAAAACAAAACAATGTCTACACCATAAATATTAATGAATTAAGTAATGAAATGTGTTTTTCGATTTTGAATGATGATGCTTGGCTTTGGCATAGGAGATTAGGCCATGCTAGCATGAAACTAATTTCTAAGATTTCATCTAGAGAGTTAGTAAGAGGTATCCCAAATATGAAATTTGTCAAGGACAAGGTATGTGATGCATGTCAACTAGGAAAATAAATAAAAACTAGTTTCAAATCAAAAAATCAAATTAGCACCACTAGACCATTGCAATTGATCCATTTGGACTTATTTGGACCAATTGACATAACAAGCCTAGGAGGTAGCAAATATGCCTTTGTAATTATGGATGACTATAGTAGATACACTTGGACCTATTTCTTGGCTCACAAAAGTGATTGTTTCAAGTGTTTCTCTAAATTTTGTAAACTCACTCAAAATGAAAAAGGTTTTATGATTTCATCAATTTGAAGTGATCACGGAGGTGAATTTCAAAATCATGACTTCCAAAATTTTTGTGAAATAAACGGATATAACCATAACTTCTCTACTCCAAGAAATCCATAAAAAAATGGAGTAGTGGAAAGGAAAAATAGAAGTTTGTAAGAAATGGCTAGAACTATTTTAAATGAATATAATTTACCAAAATATTTTTGGGCCGAAGCCGTGAATACGGCTTGCTATGTTATGAATAGAGTTCTAGTGAGACCATCCCTATCTAAAACTCCATATGAATTATGGAATGATAAAAAACCCAATGTTTCTTATTTTAAAGTTTTTGTTTGTAAATGCTTTATTTTAAATGAAAAGGATGCCTTAGGAAAATTCGATGCAAAATCCAATGAAGGCATATTTCTTAGTTATTCTTCCGTTTCTAAGGCTTTTCTTGTTTTCAACAAAAGAACCCTAGTTATAGAAGAATCTATTCATGTGGTTTTTAATGAAATTTCCGAATTTAAGAAGAAAGATTTTGATGATGATTTTGGCTTTGATAATTTAAATTTGAATGAACCCTCTCCTCGAAATGACAACTTGGATGCATATTCTTCCCAAACTTCCTTACCCAAGGAATGAAAGTATGTAGATGCTCATCCCAAGGAGTTAATTATAGGAGATGCAACCAAAGGGGTTCAAACTCGCTCTTCTTTCAAAGATTTTTGTGCCCATGCCGCTTTTCTTTCTCAAGTTGAACCAAAATGCATTGATGATGCCTTGAAAGATGATTCTTGGGTTATCGCAATGCAAGAAGAATTGAATTAATTTGAGTGGAATAAGGTATGGAAGCTTGTTCCTAGACCTAATGACCATTTAGTTATTGGTACTAAGTGGGTCTTTAGAAACAAGCAAGATGAATGTGGTATCGTGGTTAGAAACAAGGCTAGACTAGTGGCCAAAGGTTTCAACCAAGAAGAAGGTATTGATTACGAAGAGACCTTCGCTCCGGTGGCAAGATTAGAAGCCATTAGGATGCTCCTTGCCTATGCTAGTAGTAATGATTTCAAATTATTTCAAATGGATGTCAAAAGTGCATTCCTAAATGGTTTTATTTTCGAAGAAGTGTATGTCGAACAACCAGCCAGATTTAAAAATTCTCTTCTCCCTAACCATGTGTTTAAGCTAACTAAGGCTTTATATGGTCTAAAACAAGCCCTTAGGGCTTGGTATTTGAGACTTAGTTCTTTTTTAATTTCAAATGATTTCACTAAAGGCAAGGTTGATACTACATTGTTTATTAAACATTTTGAAAATAATTTTCTTATTGTTCAAATTTATGTTGATGATATTATTTTTGGTTCCTCGGATGAATCACTATGTGAATCTTTTGCCAAGTGTATGAGTCATGAATTTGAGATGAGTCTAATGGGAGAATTAACCTTCTTTCTTGGATTACAAATTAAACAACTTAGTAATGGTATATTCCTTAATCAATCTAAATATACATTAGGATTGTTAAAATGATTTAATATGGATAGCTTAAAAGCCATCCACACTCCAATGAGTACTTCCACCAAGTTAGACTTGGATGAAGGTGGAGAAAATTTTGATCAAAAGACATATAGGGGTATGATAGGTAGCTTGCTCTATCTTACTGCAACTAGACCAGATATCATGTTTAGTATAGGACTTTGTGTGAGATTTTAAGCTAATCCTAAGTTGTCTCACCTTAAAGCCATTAAAAGAATTCTTAAATATCTTAAAGGTACTCCTAATCTAGGATTATGGTATCCAAAATCCTATGCAGATGTGGATTTTGGTGGATGTAGAATAGATAGAAAGAGTACATCTAGAACATGCTAGTTTTTAGGACATGCACTTGTTTCTTGGACTTCCAAGAAACAAAATTCGGTTGCACTATCTACGGCGGAAGCCGAATACATAGCCGCAAGTGCATGTTGTGCTCAAGTCATTTGGATGAAAAATACACTAGAAGATTATGGAATTCATTTAAATAACATTCCTATAAAATATGATAATACAAGTGCTATTTGTCTAACAAAAAATCCTATTCAACACTCTAGAACTAAACACATTGACATAAGACATCACTTTATACGAGATCATGTTAACAGTAACGATGTCACTCTTGAATTTATCGATACAAAACATCAATTAGCGGACATCTTTATGAAACTTTTAAATGAGGAACAATTTGACTTCATTAGGAGGGAATTAGGCATGTTAAATTGTCCTAATAAATGAGTTTTATTGTATGAGATTTTTCTTTGAAATTTTAGTTTTCGTAGATTTGACTTCCTCTCGGATTTCTTTTTGAAATTTTGGATTTCTTTTTAACATCATCTCATCCTTAAAATCTCTGAAAACAAATTCAGAATAAATTAAAAAAAAAATATTATGTGGGGCCAGCGATAGCACCGCCTGAACCGGCTGTAGTACCGCCTGGGTACTCAGCTCCCAGGCAGTAGCACCACTTGGTTAGTGGTAGTACTGCCCAAACACCCCCATATTAAAGGGGGTGTTAGGGCCGGTGGTAGAACCGACCGAAGCCATTCTTTCCTTCATCCTTCTTCCTCCTAAGCTCCTCTAAGTCTTCTCCTCTCCATTCTTCCTCCTCCTAAAGGGCAAATCAAAGGCATTTTTGTGATCCAAGCTCCTCACCTATCTAGGAAACACAAACAAGGTAATAGCTGAAATTTTCTCTTCTACTCACAATTGCTTATCTTTTCCTTATTATTTCCTTTTGTTTGTTCATCATGAATAGATTTAGACATGGCTCCTAAGAAATCAACAAGAGGGAAAGGGAAAAGGTTGGAAGGAGATTCATTTGACCCAATCCTTTTTAGATCTAATGAGGTAGCCTTAAGATACCCAAATTTTGATTGTAAAACCATACATAAGAGTAAACATGTTGATCTAGGTGAACTAGGAAACCTAGAACCTATTAGATGGTTTGCTAATCTAAATGCTCTACCTATCTTGCAAATTAATGAACCAATCTACCCTAGGTTGGTTAAGCTATTTTATGCTAACATGATTATTAAAGATGATGTTTTGTCCACATATGTGTTAGAAACCACAATTCAGATTTCTGATCGTATCATATGTGAGTTACTTGGAATTGAAGAAACGAATAAAGGATGTTATTTTAGAGGGCAATGGGATATGGATGCAATCGGAGCAACCCACTCCGAAGCCTTAGAAATGATTTTTGCTAATCCTAACCTAGGCATCATCCCTAAAAGTTGTGAGCACTTATTACCTTTTAACTCGAAATTACTTCATCACATTATGATAAGCATTCTACTTCTGAAGCAATTTCATCCTAATGAAATAAGTATGTTGGAACTGTGTACTATGTATTGAATTATGACTAGACAAGACAATTGCTTTGGTTATTTGATTAGACAACATATGAGAGAAATTTTTTCTAGAGATTCGATGCTGTCGTATGGTGGGTTGATCACTAGACTCATTTTTGCCCATGACATTTGTGTGTCACCCAACGAGGAAGTAATGAAAGTTGATAGATATAACACAATTAATAGAAGTCTCCTGAAGTGGCTTAGATACACCTTTAGAGATGGTATATGGATTAGGCAACCTAGAAGGGTCGATATAGTTCCTCCACCAGTAGAGCAACCTGAAACACCAATTTTTAGAGGAAATGAATCTCCTCCGCCTAGTCCCGTTGATCCTGCACCGTCTGAGCCAGCTCTTGCTCCATCTACTGAAGATCCGATCATGCGTACCTTGAATCAAATCACATCACAACAAACTGAACTTTTGAAGGAAGTGCAACAAATGAACCGCAAAATAGATCACTTGTATAGGTATCTTGGCATTCCTCCTCCGGAGTAGCTGTTGTTTTCTTTTTAAACACTTGTCCTGTTATGCTTATAACTACTATGGATGACGTTGTGTGTTGTAACTTTCATTTCGTCTACTCAGCTTTTGCGTGAACTTTTTTCGATTTGATCATAATTTTGACTTGATACCTTCTTCCTTGTGACTACTATGGATGACACTTTTATATCATTTTATGACTTAATATCTTCCTCGAATGGTTTCTTGCTCTCTCTATGACAATGAATGGTTTCTTCACCTTCATTATTTTTGTTGATGACAAAGGGGGAGAAAAATGTAAATTGCTATGATGGAGTAATTGTTGCTATGTTGGAATAAAATGCTTAAAGTGAAATATGAATCAATTGTATTGCATTGCAAATGCTTAAGAACTCTTATTCTTGAGATAAGCTACTTTTTCATGTGATATCATGACTTGATATTAAAACACTCTTTTGGATATCACTTGATCTTTATCATGTTTGAATTAATATTTCTGGTTAATTATAGGTGTAAATACTTTGACATTGTTTTAAATACATTGCTTTGAGTATTTATGCCTAAGCTTGCTTCTTAAGCTTTATGTTGAATAAAATCTATTCGATTTGGCTTAAATTCAAAAGATTGAATTTAAGTGCTTTTTACCTTCTAATGATATGGCATATAGATAGGGGGAGTTAAGTTTAACTCCATCATCAATTGATTGTCATCATCAAAAAGGGGGAGATTGTTGAATCTCGGATTTTGATGATAAAATCAATTGATGAAATATTTGTTCTAATCTATATTGTCAAAGATAAGTGTGCAGAATTAACTACGATGGGTCAGAAACATAAAGTGATTTGCCGAGGTCAAGTCCGTCGGGTGTTCAAGAGTTTATCGGAAGTCCGAAGGATCATCGGAAGTGTTGCCGGAACCAACCAAGATCGAATCAGGGACTTGCCGAAGTTTTCGGAAGTTCATCGCAAAGATCGTTGAAGGTTCGCGAAACTTTGCCAAGAAGGTTCGGAAGCTTGTTGAAGACTCGTTGAGCGTGCCATACAAGCCGGGAGCATGCTGGGAATCCGTCGGAAGAAATCCGAAGGAAATATCGGAGGACCGTCGAAGTCTCATCGTAAAGCTCATTGGAATAAGACTTGAAGAATGTCAATTTAAATAACTATTAATTATGTTTTAATTTTGTAGTTGGCACGTACTTAGGGCAAGGATTTCGAATTAATCTTGCTCTAAATTAGTAGAATCGCCTATGCCAGGCGGTAGCATCGCCTGGCAGCCGTGTGCTGGGCGGTGCTACCGCCTAGCCTAGGGCGGTAGAACCGCCCGGCTACAGTGTACAATGGCAGTAGCACCGCTTGCTCCAGGCAGTAGCACCGCCTATACACTATCAGTCTGACGACTGACAGACGGTAGCACCGCCCCTGACAGGCGGTAGCACCGCCAGCACCGGGAACTCCAATTTGATTTTAAATTTAGAGCCCAAATTTGAAATCATTTTGGATCTATAAATACCTCCCCTTTCTCAGCTGAAAGGGCACCCTTTTGAGAGTTAGAATCTTGAGTTTAAGTCTTTGAATAGTCTTAAAAAGCCTTGTCTCTTGCTAAGTGTTCACCTCCTTCTTCTTCTTGAGAAATCTTGTAAGAGTGTGAACCTCTTGTAAAGGGTTGTAAAAAGAGGTATTTGGTCCTTCCCCTTCAAAGGATTTGCTAGTGGAAGTGCGGAGCCTCATCGTGAAGGCTTCAAGAGTGGATGTAGGTCATTTGACCGAACCACTATACATCATTGTGTTCATGAATGTATGAGTGTTTATATTTCTGAATCATTTTATTACTTAGCTGCAAATTGCTTAGTTCCTTGCTATTTCCTTTACTCAAGCAACTTCTTACAAGTTCTCTTTCATTGAATCGAAATCTTCCTACGAACTTGTTTTTGTGCAAAATCGGCTTCAAAGTTACGTTTTTAATCCGCTGCACTAATTCACCCCCCCCCCTCTTAGTGCCTTTTTGATCCTAACACATTGGTGAGACCAAAGGGCATTACCAGAAATTCATGGTGATCGTTGTGCGTTCGAAAGGCAGTTTTCGGTATGTCTTCTTCGCGCACAAGTATTTGATGATACTCGGATCGAAGGTCCAGCTTTGTGAAGACTCATGCTCCCTTTAATTCATCAAGCAATTCATCTACTGCTGGAATAGGATACTTGTCCTTGATGGTTATGCCATTGAGAGCTCGGTAATCAACGCACATTCGCCATGTTCCGTCTTTCTTTCGTACGAGGAGCACCGATGAAGAGTAGGGGCTGCAACTTGGCTGAATAACTCATGTTTCATGCATTTCTTTTACAATCCTTTCTATTTCATCTTTTTGGAGATGTGGATACCGATATGGTTGAGTATTTGCTGGAGGTTTGCTTGGAAGAATCGGTATATGATGATCATGCTGACGGTTAGGAGGTAGGCTGCGTGGTTCGTCAAATATATCAGAAAATTCAGCAAGCAAGGGAAGTTGGTTTGGATCTTCAAATTTGGTTGGCTCTCCCTTAGATTGCTACTCAAGTTGTACCAAAAAGCCATTGCATGCTTTGTGCAAAACTTTCTCCATTCGTTGTGTTACGTCGCCCCCACATTTCCCGCACAGTATCACCTGTTTCCCCTTACTGTAAAATTTCATAATTAATTTCAAAAAATTCTAGGAAACATCACCTAATGTCATCAACCATTCGATGCCAAGCACGACCTTATAATCATCAAGAGAGAGGAGGAAAAAATCTGCAATTATCTCTTGGTCCTGCAGCAATAGTTTCACCCATGGGCACCGATGATCACACTTCAAAATTCATCCATCTACGACTTTAACATTGAACCTGCTGCAATTCTCAATAGGTAAGGCCATCCAGATAGCAACCTTGCTATTCATAAAATTATTAGTGCTCCCGGTGTCAATAAGAACGGTGATCGGTTGTTGCTTCAGAAATCCTCCCACTTTCATTGTTTGTAGGTTCGCGTAACCAGCAAGGGTATGCATCGTAATATCAATTGGCTATTGTTCTTCATCTGTGACCTCTTCCTCATTCCACTAGACCTCCTCCTCCTTGTCTTCAAGAGGTTCAATCAATAGGAGGTGGCCCCTTTTGCAGCGATGATCGCGGTTCTACGGCTCATCGTAATACCAACAAAGTCCCTTTGCTGATCGATCACATAGTTCTTCTCTTGTCAATTTTTTAGGCAGCGAAGGATGGCTGAGAGCAGAAGGGGGTTTATATGTTGAGGATCTAGGAGTGGTTCTCATCCTCTGAGCATCTTAGCTGAGCCATTCTTCTTGTATTCGGGCAAAAGAAATCGCAGCCATCACGGTACGGGGCTATCACGCCTTAACTTCCTCTTTTATCTCTGGATTGAGTCCTTCGATAAATGTTCCTAACAATTGACAGTCAATCCAATCACAAGCAAGGTAGGATAGCTTCTCAAACCTGGTTTGGTACTCTTGAATCGTAGAGGTTTGTTGAATCCTTGCGAGTTGACCATCGATATTTTCATACTCCATAGGTCCGAAACGGTTCAATAGTGCATTCTTAAATTGATTCCACGTCGGAGCCCCATGATTATATTCCAGCCAATTGTACCATTGAATAGCATCACCTTCAAGGTGGATGACAGCAACCTCCACCATAGCATTATCCGACGTTCGGTAGTAGTGAAAGTAGCGTTTGGCGCACGAAATCCTCTCCGTCGGGTCTCCTTCTTCCCGTCATGGGAAGTCCACCCTCAAGCATGGCTGAAGCATGTCCGAGGGCTGTCCCTCCTTCTCTGGGTCCTTTCTAAATTCTCTGCTTGCTGCAATTTGGTTGGACTCGGTGGTTGTCCAATTCTGAATTCTGCAAACAAAGCGCGCAAGTTGTCTTCCAAGTGCGATTCAAGCTGTGATTCAATCCGAGATTCCCATGCTTCAAATTTGGTATTAATTGGATCTTGAGAAACCATAGCATATGCTTGTAGATCAGAGATGCCAATGTTTTTTTTCTGTTGATGGGTTAATGGCATGGGTTGGTGGAAGGTTCGGACAGTAGATCGGTGATTGAAGGGTTCAGCTGTAATGGTTTACTGTTTTGGGCTGTAGTTTTTGATGCTGTTAGGGTAATGAAACTAGGTTATGATGGCTACGTCTTAAGGCTAGAGGGATGCCCTAAAGACATCTTGGCTTGTGGCAGCAAGGTGGCTAGGGTTTGGTAGGTTACGGAGAAGAAAAAAGAACAAAGGTGCAACACCAGATTTTTCGCCAAAAAAATTCCATCAGTAAATATGTAATTTTTTCCAAAAATTTTCAAAAGAGATTCAAGCAAAACTCAAAGGGGATCTACTGATAAGGAAGAGGTAATGCTGTTAAAAATTTTGTAGAAAGAAATGACAGCAAGAGGTTCAACAAAATTGAGGATCACGGAGAGGTATTATAGCAGATTTTTACGTCTAAAGTGCAATAGTTTGGACGTAAAAGATAAGTGGTTTATATTGAGAAATTTTTGACAAAACCAAAGGAAAAACCACTGTTAGGAAGTTTCAAAGCCGTCGTAAAAATTTCATTGAGATTTGGATAGAAAAAATGCAGTAGCAAGATCAAAAAGACAGTGCTATGCTGCTGAAATTCTGCAGTGCAACTTTCGTTGTAGAGATGAAAACTTTACGATGAAAAGTTTATGCAGCAATATAGGAACAAATTTTTTGGATTTTTTGAATAAGGGTAACTAAATTGCATCACCAGTAAGGTAGATAACCAGAACCTGTTGCAATTCACGGGAAGATCAAAGGTTGATCTACGGTGGTGGAGATGATGGCGGAATTCAGTGATGATCTTCTAAGCAATTGTGGGAATTGCTTTGGGTAGTTGTGGAGGGCTGTGAAAGGGCAACGAGATGCCAAGAACGCTGGTCTGATACCATGTGTTAGAACCATTGCGGATTCTAAGCTTGGGGTTGATCTCTATAGGAGATCGACCTCCTTGGAACTCTATAGGGGTTCCTTCCTCCAAGTTACTGCTCAAAGGTTGCTAAAAGATTGATCTATTTATTGATGAAAAGAGGATGAATACATGGCTATTTACAAGGCTTCTAAACCCCAACTCCTAATAGGACTCTTACTCAAGACTCCTACTTCTAACCAACTTCTAATTAGAACTCCTCTAGTAGGGCTCCTAATTCTAATAGGACTCTTTCCCTAATAGGACTCCTACTTCTAATAGGACTCCTAATTCTAATATTACTCTTTCCCTAATAGGAATCCTACTTCTAATAGGACTCTTTTCCTAATAGAACTCCTACTTCTAATAGGACTCTTTTCCTAATAGGACTCTTTTCCTAATAGGACTCATACTTCTAATAGGACTCTTTCTCTAATAGGACTCCTATTTCTAATAGGACTCCTTTTCTAAGAAGTAACCTAACCCTAACCTAATCGACCTCTTCACCTCTTTAATAGGGGTCGCTAGATTGGATTTAAAATAATGCCCTTATCAATGAAACCAAATTAGGACTCTCGTAGCTATTGTCCTAACAAAAGTGATAGAACCCTTGTGGATTCCAAGCTTGGGGTTGATCTCTATAGGGGATCTGCCTCCTTGGAACTCTATAGGGGTTCCTTCCTCCAAGTTGCTACTCAAAGGCTACTAAAAGATTGATCTATTCATTGATGAAAAGAGGATGAATACATAGCTATTTACAGGGCTTCTAAACCCCAACTCCTAATAGGACTCTTACTCAAGACTCCTACTTCTAACCAACTTCTGATTAGGACTCCTTCTCTAGAAGGGCTCCTAATTCTAATAGGACTCTTTCCCTAATAGGACTCCTACTTCTAATAGGACTCTTTTTCTAATAGGACTCCTAATTCTAATAGGACTCTTTCCCTAATAGGACTCCTACTTCTATAATAGGACTCTTTTCCTAATAGGACTCCTACTTTTAATAGGACTCTTTTCCTAATAGGACTCCTACTTCTAATAGGACTCTTTCTCTAATTGGACTCCTATTTCTAATAGGACTCATTTTCTAAGAAGCAACCTAACCCTAACCTAGCCGGCCTCTTCACCTATTTAATAGGGGTCGGCTAGATTGGATTTACATGAATGCCCTTATCAATAAAACTAAATTAGGACTGTCCTAGCTAGAGTCCTAACAGACCCGCCCTCTTCAAATCAGCCTTGTCCTCTAGGCTGACGCTCCATGAATTCTGAGAATTTGATATTCAAGTCATCATAGTTCTCCCATGTGGCATCTTCTATTAGTAGGTTCGCCCATTGTATTAGCACTTCAATAGCGGGTCATCGTCGTTGAGTCACGATCCGTCGATCAATAATGGCACTTGGTTGGATCTGGAGGTCTCCTTGGGTAGTCATATTTGGTAGATGGCTTTAGGCTATCTCATTTTGTCCCAACTTGAGCTTCAAATACGACACATGGAAGCCTAGATGGATTCAAGGGCTGGCGAGTAAGTCCAAGCTGTATGCTACTATTTCGATGTGCTCCAAAATCTGGTAAGATCCATAGAACCGAGGTGAAAGCTTCATAGATGTTCTGGTCTTCGGATCATCCTGCCATTCCCTCCTAATATCCTCAGGGAAGTCATTGGTTGAAAGTGAAATGGCCGAAAATTTAGCTTGCTCGGGTAGCCATGAAAGTGCATCTATAACAACATTTTCTTTTCCCCTTTTGTAAGTTATTTCATAATCATATCCAAGAAGCTTTGTTACCCATTTTTGCCACTCAGGGGAAGATATCTTCTGCTCCAAGGAATATTTTAGGCTTTTATGGTCGGTCTGGATTTGAAAGCGTCGTCCGGTTAAGTACAATCTCCATTTGGCCATCGCATGCACAATTACGAGAATCTCCTTGTCATAAATAGCCATCTTGATATGGGAAGGAGATAATGCCTTACTGGTATAAGTGAGGGGGTGGCCATCTTTCATTAGTATAATACCGATTCCGACTACGGAGGCATTGGCTTCAATAATAAAATTCTTGCCAAAGTTGGGTAACGCTAGTACGGGCGTTGTTATCATTGTGACTTTAAGTTTGTCGAAGGCGGCGGTGGCTTTGTCCGACTACTGGAAAGCATCTCTTTTCAGTAAGGAAGTAAGGGGTGCACTGATCTTTCCATTGTTTTTTACGAACTTACGGTAGTAACCTGTTAAACCGAGAAAGCCGCGCAGCGATTTTATGTTCCTCAAGGTTGGCCAGTTCTGCATTGCATCAATTTTGGAGGGGTCCACTGCCACCCCTTCCTTTGATATGATATGCCCAAGATATTCCACCTTTTATTAAAGAAAGCTGCACTTCATTTTTTTGACAAAAAGAACATGTTCTCGTAAAATTGTCAAAACAAGTCGTAAGTGCTGAATATAACTTTCAAGAGAAGGACTGTAAATAAGGATATCATCAAAGAAAACTAGCCCAAAATTTCAAATATAACTCTTGAAAATATTATTCATAAGGCTCTGGAAGGTGGAGAGAGCACTGGTGAGACCAAAGGGCATTACCAGAAATTTGTGGTGACCGTTGTGCGTTTGAAAGGCAATTTTCGGTATGTCTTTTGCACATACTCGTATTTGATGAAACCCGGATTGAAGGTCCAGCTTTGTGAAGACTCATGCTCCCTTTAATTCATCAATCAATTCATCTACTACTGGAATAGGATACTTGTCCTTGACGGTTATGTCGTTGAGAGCTCGGTAATCAACGCACATTCGTCATGTTCCGTCTTTCTTTCGTACGAGGAGCAACGATGAAGAATAGGGGCTGCAACTTGGCTGAATAACTCCTATTTCAAGCATCTCTTTTACAATCCTTTCTATTTCATCTTTTTGGAGGTGTGGATACTGATATGGTCGAGTATTTGCTGGAGGTTTGCCTGGAAGAATCGGTATACGATGATCATGCCGATGGTTAGGAGGTAGGTTACGTGGTTCGTCAAATATATCTAAAAATTCAGCGAGCAAGGGAAGTAGGTTTGGATCTTCAAATTTTGTTGGCTCTCTCTTAGATTGCTGCTCAAGTTGTACCAAAAAGGTGCTGCATGCTTTGTGCAAAACTTTCTCCATTCGTTGTGTGCAAATTGTCGTTACGTCACCCCCACGTTTCCCGCACAGTATCCACCTATTTCCCCTTACTGTAAAATTTCATAATTAATTTCAAAAAATTTTAGAAAACATCACCTAATGTCATCAACTATTCAATGCCAATCATGGCCTCATAATCATCAAGAGAGAGGAGGAAAAAATCTACAATTATCTCTTGGTCCTACAGCAATAGTTTCACCCGTGGGCACCTACGATCACACTTTAAAATTCATCCATCTATGACTTTAACATCAAACCTGCTGCAATTCTCAATAGGTAAGGCCATTCGAACAGCAGCCTTTCTATTCATAAAATTATTAGTGCTCCCGATGTCAATAAGAATGGTGATCGGTTGTTGCTTCAGAAATCCTCCCACTTTCATTGTTTGTGGGTTTGCGTAACCGGCAAGGGCATGCATCGTAATATCAATTGGCTACTATTCTTCATGCGTGACCTCTTCCTCATGCTCCTGGACCTCCTCCTACATATCTTCAAGAGGTTCAATCAATAGGAGGCGGCCCCTTTGGCAGCGATGATCATGGTTCCACGGCTCGTCGCAATGCCAACAAAGACCCTTTGCTGATCAGTCACATAGTTCTTCTTTTGTCAATTTTTTTGGCAGCGAAGGATTGCTGGGAGCAGAAGGCGGTTTATATGCTGAGGTTCTAGGAGTGGTTCTCATCCTCTGAGCATCTTGGCTGAGCCATTCTACTTGTATTCGGGCAAAAGAAATCGTAGCCATCACGGTACGGGGCTGTCGTGCCTTAACTTCCCCTTTTATTTCTGGCTTGGATCCTTCAATGAATGTTCCTAACAATTGATGGTTAGTCCAATCACGAGCAAGGTAGGATAGTTTCTTAAACCTGGTTTGGTACTCTTGAAACATAGAGGTTTGTCGAATTTTTGCGAGTTGGTCATCGATATTTTCATACTCCGTAGGTCCGAAACGGTTCAGTAGTGCGTTCTTAAATTGATTCCACGTCAAAGCCCCATGATTATATTCCAACCAATTGCACCATTGAATAGCATCTCCTTCAAGGTGAATGATAGCAATCTCCACCATAGCATTATCCAACGTTCGGTTGTAGCGAAAGTATGTTCGGCGCACGAAATCCACCTCGCCAAGTCTCTTTCTTCCCATCGTGGGAGGTCCACCCTCATGTGTGGCTGAAGCATGTCCGAGGGCTGTCCCTCTTTCTCTAGGGCCCTTTCTAAATTCTCTCCTTGCTGCAGTTTGGTTGGACTCGGTGGTTGTTAAATTTTGAATTCTGCAAACAAAGCGCGCAATTTGTCTTCCAAGTGCGATTCAAGCCGTGATTCAATCCGAGATTCCCATGCTTCAAATTTGACATCAATTGGATCTTGAGAAGCCATAGCATATGCTGGTAGATTAGAGATGCCCTTGTCTTTTTTCTGTTGACGGGTTAATGGCATGGGGTGGTGGAAGGTTCGGACAATAGATCGGTAATTGAAGGGTTCAGTTGTAATGGTTTACTATTTTGGGCTGTAGTTTTTGATGCTGTCATGGTTATGAAACTAAGTTATAATGGCTATGTCCTAAGGCTAGAGGGATGCCCTAAAGACATCTTGGCTTATGGTAGCAAGGTGGCAAGGGTTTGTTAGGTTATGGAGAAGAAAAAAGGAGAAAGGTGCAACACCAGATTTTTCGCCTAACCGCCAGCATGGTCAACCTAATTTTAAGTGCAACGAATTTTAAGGGGTTTGTTAGAACCCTTGCGGATTCTAAGGTTGGGGTTGATCTCTATAGGGGATCGACCTCCTTGGAACTCTATAGGGGTTCCTTCCTCCAAGTTGTTGCTCAAAGGTTGCTAAAAGATTGATCTATTTATTGATGAAAAGAGAATGAATATATGACTATTTATAGGGCTTATAAACCCCAACTCCTAATATGTCTCTTTTCCTAATAGGACTCCTAATTCTAATAGGACTCTTTCCTTAATAGGACTCCTACTTCTAATAGGACACTTTTCCTAATAGGACTCCTACTTCTAATAGGACTCTTTCTCTAATAGAACTCCTATTTCTAATAGGACTCACTTTCTAAGAAGCAACCAAACCCTAACCTAGCCGGCCTCTTTACCTCTTTAATAGGGGTCGACTAGATAGGATTTACATGAATGCCCTTATCAATGAAACCAAATTAGGACTCTCCTAGCTAGAGTCCTAATAGACCCGCCCTCTTTAAATCAGCCTTGTCCTCGAGACTGACGCTCCATAAATTCTAAGAATTTGATATTCAAGTCATCATAGTTCTCCCAAGTGGCATCTTCTATTGGTAGGTTCACCCATTGTATTAGCACTTCAATAGCGGATCGTCGTTGTCGAGTCACGATCCATCGATCAATAATGGCACTTGGTTAGATCTGGAGCTCTCCTTGGGTAGTCATATTTGGTAGATGGCTTTGGGCTATCTCGTTTTATCCCAACTTGAGCTTCAAACATGACACATGGAAGACTAGATAGATTCAAGGGCTGGCGGGTAAGTCCAATCTATATGTTACTATTCCGATGTGCTCCAAAATCTGATAGGATCCATAGAACCGAGGTGAAAGCTTCAAAGATGCTCTGGTCTTCGGATCATCTTGCCATTCCCTCCTAATATCCTTAGGGAAGTTGCTGGTTGAAAGTGAAATGACTGAAAATTTAGCTTGCTCGGGTAGCCACGAAAGTGTATCTGTAACAACATTCTCTTTCCCCCTTTTGTAAGTTATTTCATAATCATATCCAAGAAGCTTTGTTACCCATTTTTGTCACTCAAGGGATGATATCTTCTGCTCCAAGAAATATTTTAGGCTTTTATGGTCAATCTTGATTTGAAAGCATCGGTCGATCAAGTAGAGTCTCTATTTGGCCATCGCATGCACAATCGCGGGAATCTCCTTGTCGTAAATAGTCATCTTGAGATGGGAAGGAGATAATGCCTTACTGGTATAAGTGAGGGGGTGGCCATCTTTCATTAGTACAACACCAATTCTGACTCTGGAGGCATCGGCTTCAATAATAAAAGTCTTGCCGAAGTCGGGTAATGCTAGTACGGGCGTTGTTATCGTTGCGACTTTAAGTTTGTTGAAGGCGGTGGTGGCTTTGTCCGACCAATGGAAAGCATCTCTTTTCAGCAAGGAAGTAAGGGTTGCACTGATCTTTCTATAGTTTTTTACGAACTTACGGTAGTAACCTGTTAAACCGCGAAAGTCGTGCAGCGATTTTATGTTCCTCGGAGTTGGCCAGTTCTGCATTGCTTCAATTTTGGAGGGGTCCACTACCACCCCTTCCTCTGATATGATATGCCCAAGATATTCCATCTTTTGTTAAAGAAAGCTGCACTTCATTTTTTTGACAAAAAGAACATGTTCTCACAAAATTATCAAAACAAATCGTAAGTGCTGAATATGACTTTCAAGAGAAGGGCTGTAAATAAGGATATCGTCAAAGAAAACTAGCACAATCTTTCGAAGATAACATCAGAAAATATCATTCATAAGGCTCTGGAAGGTGGAGGGAGCCTTGGTGAGACCAAAGGGCATTACCAGAAATTCATAGTGACCGTTGTGCTTTCGAAAGGTAGTTTTCGGTATGTCTTCTTAGCACACTCGTATTTGATGATACACGGATCGAAGGTCCAGCTTTGTGAAGACTCGTGCTCCCTTTAATTTATCAAGTAATTCATCTACTACTGTAATAGGATACTTGTCCTTGATGGTTATGCCATTAAGAGCTCGGTAATCAACGCACATTCGCTATGTTCCGTCTTTCTTTTGTACGAGGAGCACCGGTGAAAAGTAAGGGCCGCAACTTGGCTGATAACTCTTGTTTCAAGCATCCCTTTTACAATCCTTTCTATTTCATCTTTTTGGAGATGTGGATACCGATATGGTCGAGTATTTGCTGGAGGTTTGCTAGGAAGAATCGGTATATGATGATCATGTCGGCGGTTAGGAGGTAGTCTGCGTGGTTCGTCAAATATATCTGAAAATTCAGCAAGCAATGGAAGTAGGTTTGGATCTTCAAATCTGGTGGCTCTCCCTTAGATTGCTACTCAAGTTGTATCAAAAAGCCGCTACATGCTTTGTGCAAAACTTTCTCCATTCATTGTGTGCAAATTATCGTTACGTCGCCCCCACGTTTCCCGCACAGTATCACCTATTTCCCCTTACTGTATAATTTCATAATTAATTTCAAAAAATTCTAGGAAATAACACATAATGTCGTCAACCATTCGATGCTGAGCACGGCCTCATAATCATCAAGAGAGAGGAGGAAAAAATCTGCAATTATCTCTTGGTCCTTCAGCAATAGTTTCACCCGTGGGCACCTACGATCACACTTCAAAATTCGTACATCTGCGACTTTAACATCGAACCTGCTACAATTCTCAATAGGTAAGGCCTTCCGGTCAACAGCCTTGCTATTCATAAAAATATTAGTGCTCCCAGTGTCAATAAGAATGGTGATCGGTTGTTGCTTCAGAAATCCACCCATTTTCATTGTTTGCGGGTTCACGTAACCGGCAACGGCATGCATCGTAATATCAATTGGCTACTGCTCTTCATCCGTGACCTCTTCCTCATGCTCCTGGACCTCCTCCTCCATATCTTCAAGAGGTTCAATCAATAGGAGGCGGCCCCTTTTGCAGCGATGATCGCAGTTCCATGGCTCGTCGCAATACCAACAAAAACCCTTTGTTTATCGGTCACATAGTTCTTCTCTTGTCAATTTTTTGGGCAATGAAGAACGGCTGGGAGTAGAAGGGGGTTTATATGTTGAGGTTCTAGGAGTGGTGCTCATCCTCCGAGCATCTTGGCTGAGCCGTTCTTCTTGTATTTAGGTAAAAGAAATCACAGCCATCACGGTACGGGGCTGTCACGCCTTAACTTCCCCTTTTATCTCTTGCTTGAGTCTTTTGATAAATGTTCCTAACAATTAATGGCCAGTCCAATTATGAGCAAGGTAGGATAGCTTCTCAAACCTGGTTTGGTATTCTTGAATCAGAGAGGTTTGTCAAATCTTTGCGAGTTGGCCGTCGATATTTTCATACTCCATAGGTCCGAAACGGTTCAGCAGTGCATTATAAATTGATTCCACGTTGGAGCCCCATGATTATATTCTAGCCAATTGTACCATTGAATAGCATCACCTTCAAGATGGATGACAGCAATCTCCACCATAGCATTATCTGACATTCGATAGTAGCGAAAGTAATGTTCGGCGCGCAAAATCCACCTTGCGAGTTTCCTTCCCATCATGGGAAGTCCACACTCATGCGTGGCTGTAGCATGTCCGAGGGCTATCCCTCTTTCTCTGGGGTCCTTTCTAAATTCTCTCTTTGCTGCAGTTTGGTTGGACTCGGTGGTTGTCCAATTCTAAATTCTGCAAACAAAGTGCGCAATTTGTTTTCCAAGCGCGATTCAAGCCGTGATTCAGTCCAAGATTCACATGCTTCAAATTTGGCATCAATTGGATCTTGAGAAGCCATAGCATATGCTTGTAGATGCCCTTGTCTTTTTTCTATTGACGGGTTAATGACATGGGTTGGTGGAAGGTTCGGACAATAGATCGGTGATTGAAGGGTTCAGCTGTAATGGTTTACTCTTTTGAGCTGTGGTTTTTAATGCTATAAGGGTTATGAAACTAGGTTATGATGGTTATGTCTTAAGGCTAGAGGGATGCCCTAAAAACATCTTGGCTTGTTGCAGCAAGGTGGCTAGAGTTTGGTAGGTTATGGAGAAGAAAAAAGGACAAAGGTGCAACACCAGATTTTTTGCCTAACCACCGGCATAATCAACCTAATTTTAAATGCAACAAATTTCAAGAGGACTGTTAGAACCCTCACGGATTCTAAGCTTGGGGTTGATCTCTATAGGGGATCGGCCTCCTTGGAACTCTATAGGGGTTCCTTCCTCCAAGTTGTTGCTCAAAGACTGCTAAAAGATTGATCTATTTATTGATGAAAAGAGAATGAATACATGGCTATTTATAGGGCTTATAAACCCCAACTCCTAATAGGACTCTTACTCAAGACTCCTACTTCTAACCAACTTCTAATTAGGACTCCTTCTCTAGTAGGACTCTTAATTCTAAAAGGACTCTTTCCCTAATAGGACTTTTACTTCTAATAGGACTCTTTTCCTAATAGGACTCTTAATTCTAATAGGACTCTTTCCCTAATAGGACTCCTACTTCTAACAGAACTCTTTCCTAATATGACTCCGACTTCTAATAGGACTCATTCTCTAATAGGAATCTTATTTCTAATAGGACTACTTTTCTAAGAAGCAACTTAACCCTAACCTAGCCGGCCTCTTCACCTCTTTAATAGGGGTTGGCTAGATAGGATTTACATGAATGCCCTTATTAATGAAACCAAATTAGGACTCTTCTAGCTAGAGTCCTAACAAACCCGCCCTCTTCAAATCAGCCTTGTTCTCGAGGCTGAGGCTCCATGAATTCTGAGAATTTGATATTCAAGTCATCATAGTTCTCCCAAGTGGCATCTTCTGTTGGTAGGTTCACCCACTGTATTAGCACTTCAATAGCAGGTCGTCGTCGTCGAGTCACGATTCATCGATCAATAATGACACTTAGTTGGATCTAGAGCTCTCCTTGGGTAGTCATATTTGGTAGATAGCTTTAGGCTATCTCATTTTATTCCAACTTGAGCTTCAACCATGACACATGGAAGACTAGATGGATTCGAGAGCTGGCCGGTAAATCCAATCTGTATGCTACTCTTCCGATATGCTCCAAAATCTAGTAGGATCCATGGAACCGAGGTGGAAGCTTCATAGATGCTCTAGTCTTCGGATCATGTTTCCATTCCCTCCTAATATCCTCGGAGAAGTCGTTGGTTGAAAGTGAAATGGCCGAAAATTTAGCTTGGTCGGGTAGCCACGAAAGTGCATCTGTAACAACATTCTCTTTCTCCCTTTTGCAAGTTATTTCATAATCATATCCAAGAAGCTTTGTTACCCATTTTTTCCTCTCAAGAGAAGATATCTTTTGCTTCAAGAAATATTTTAGGCTTTTATGGTTGATCTTGATTTGAAATCGTCACCCGATCAAGTACGATCTCCATTTGGCCATTGCATGCACAATCGTGAGAATCTCCTTATCGTAAATAGTCATCTTGCGATGGGAAGGAGATAATGCCTTACTAGTATAAGTGAGGGGGTGGCCATCTTTCATTAGTACAACACAAATTCTGACTCTAGAGGCATCGACTTCAATAATAAAAGTCTTACCGATGTCGGGTAACGCTAGTACGAGCGTTGTTATCATTGTGACATTAAGTTCGTCGAAGGCGGTGGTGACTTTGTCTAACCACTAGAAAGCATCTCTTTTCAGCAAGGAAGTAAGGGGTGCACTAATCTTTCCATAGATTTTCACGAACTTACGGCAGTAACCTATTAAACTGAGAAAGCCGCGCAACGATTTTATGTTCCTCGGGGTTGGCTAGTTCTGTATTGCTTCAATTTTGGAGGGGTCCACTGCCACCCCTTCCTCTGATATGATATGCCCAAGATATTCCACCTTTTGTTGAAGAAAGTTGCACTTTATTTTTTTGACAAAAAGAATATGTTCTCGCAAAATTGTCAAAACAAGTCGTAAATGCTGAATATGACTTTTAAGAGAAGGGCTGTAAATAAGGATATCATCAAAGAAAACAAGCATAAACTTTCGAAGATAACTCCGGAAAATATCATTCATAAGGCTCTAGGAGGTGGAGGAAGCATTGGTGAGACCAAAGGACATTACTAGAAATTCATAGTGATCATTGTGCGTTCGAAAGACAGTTTTCGATATATCTTCTTCGCACACTCGTATTTGATGATACACGGATCCAAGGTCTAGCTTTGTAAAGACTCATGTTCCCTTTAATTCATCAAGCAATTCATTTACTACTGGAATAGGCTACTTGTCCTTGACAGTTATGTTGTTAAGAGCTCGGTAATCAACGCACATTCGCCATGTTCTGTCTTTCTTTCGTATGAGGAGCACCGGTGAAGAATAGGGGCTGCAACTTGGCTGAATAACTCCTGTTTCAAGCATCTCTTTTATAATCCTTTTTATTTCATCTGTTTGGAGATGTGGATACCGATATGGTCGAGTATTTGCTGGAGGTTTGCTTGGAAGAATCATTATACGATGATCATGCCAACCGTTAGGAGGTAGGCTACGTGGTTCGTCAAATATATCTAAAAATTCAGCAAGCTAGGGAAGTAGGTTTAGATCTTCAAATTTGGTTGGCTCTCCCTTAGATTGCTGCTCAAGTTGTACCAAAAACCCGCTGCATGCTTTGTGTAAAACTTTCTCCATTCGTTGTGTGCAAATTGTCATTACGTTGCCCCCACGTTTCCCGCATAGTATCACCTATTTCCCCTTTCTGTAAAATTTCATAATTAATTTCAAAAAATTCCAAGAAACATCACCTAATATTGTCAACCATTCAATGCCAAGCATGGCCTCATAATCATTGAGAGAGAGGAGGAAAAAATCTGCAATTATCTTTTAGTCCGCAGTAATAGTTTCACCCGTGGGCACCTACGATCACACTTCAAAATTCGTCCATCTGTGACTTTAACATCGAACCTACTATAATTCTCAATAGGTAAGGCCATCCAAATAGCAATCCTGCTGTTCATAAAATTATTAGTGCTCTCAGTGTCAATAAGAACAGTGATCGATTGTTGCTTCAAAAATCCTCCCATTTTCATTGTTTGCGGGTTCGCGTAACCGGTAAAGGCATGCGTCGTAATATCAATTGGCTATTGTTCTTCATCCGGGACCTCTTCCACATGCTCCTACACCTCCTCCTCCATGTCTTCAGGAGGTACATTTAATAGGAGGTGGCCCCTTTTGCAGCGATAATCGTGGTTCCACGGCTCGTCGCAACCCAACAAAGACCCTTTGCTGATCGGTCTCGTAGTTCTTCTCTTGTCAATTATTTGGGCAGCGAATGATGGCTGGGAGCAGAAGGGGGTTTATATGTTAAGGTTCTAGGAGTGATTCTCAATCTCCGAGCATCTTGGCTGAGCCATTCTTCTTGTATTCGGTCAAAAGAAATCGCAGCCATCACGGTACGGGGTTGTCGCACCTTAACTTCCCCTTTTATCTCTAGCTTGAGTCCTTCGATAAATGTTCCTAACATTTGATGGTTAGTCCAATCATGAGCAAGGTAGGATAGCTTCTTAAACCTGGTTTGGTACTCTTGAATCATAGAGGTTTGTCGAATCTTTGCGAGTTGGCCGTCGATATTTTCATACTCCGTAGGTCCGAAACGGTTCAGCAGTGCATTCTTAAATTGATTCCACGTCAGAGCCCCATGATTATATTCCAACCAATTGTACCATTGAATAGCATCACCTTCAAGGTGGATGACAACAATCTCCACCATAGCATTATCCGACATTCGATAGTAGCGAAAGTAATGTTCGGCGCGCAAAATCCACCTTGCGAGTCTCCTTCTTCCCATCATGGGAAGTCCACACTCATGCGTGGCTGTAGCATGTCTGAGGGCTGTCCCTCCTTCTCTGGGGTCCTTTCTAAATTCTCTCCTTGTTGCAGTTTGGTTGGACTCGTTGGTTGTCCAATTCTGAATTCTACAAACAAAGCACGCAATTTGTTTTCCAAGCACGATTCAAGCCGTGATTCAGTCCAAGATTCACATGCTTCAAATTTGGCATCAATTGGATCTTGAGAAGCCATAGCATATACCTGTAGATTAGGGATACCCTTGTCTTTTTTTAGTTGACGGGTTAATGGCATGGGTTGGTGGAAGGTTCGGACAATAGATCGATGATTGATGGGTTCAGCTGTAATGGTTTACTGTTTTAGGCTGTGGTTTTTGATGTTGTTAGGGCTATGAAACTAGGTTATGAAGGCTGTGACTTAAGGCTAGAGGGATGCTCTAAAGATGTCTTAGCTTGCGGCAGCAAGGTGGCTAGGGTTTGGTAGGTTACGGAGAAGAAAAAAGGACAAAGGTGCAACACCATATTTTTTGCCAAAAAAATTCCAATAGTAAAGATGTAATTTTTTCCAGAAATTTTCAAAAGAGATTCAAGTAAAACTCAAAAGGGATCTCCTGCTAAGGAAGAGGTAATATTGTTAAAAATTTTGTAGAAAGAAACGATAACAAGAGGTTCAGCAAAATTATGGATCACAGAGAGGTATTATAGCAGATTTTTACGTCTAAAGTGCAGCAGTTTGGACATACAAGCTAAGTGATTTATATTAAAATTTTTTTGACAAAACTAAAGGGAAAACCACTGTTAGGAAGTGTCAAAGCCATTGTAAAAATTTTATATAGATTTGGATAGAAAAAACATAGTAGCAAGATAAAAAAGATAGTGCTATGCGATTGAAATTCTGTAGTGCAACTTTTGTTGTAGAGATGAAAACTTTACGATGAAAAGTTTATGTAGCAATATCGGAACGAATTTTTTGGATTTTTTGAATAAGGATAACTAAATTGCAGTAGGAGTAAGGTAGATAACCAAAACCTATTGCAATTCATGAGAAGATCAAAGGATGATCTACGGTGGTGGAGATGATGGCGGAATTCAGCGATGATCTTCTAAGCAATTGTGGGAATTGCTTTGGGCGGTTGTGGAGGGCTAGTGGATGGCTGTGGAAGGGTAGCGAGATGCCAAGAATGCTACTCTGATACCAAGTGTTAGAACCCTTGTGGATTCTAAGCTTGGGGTTGATCCTTATAGGGGATCGGCCACCTTGGAACTCTATAGGGGTTCCTTCCTCCAAGTTGCTGCTCAAAGGCTGCTAAAAGATTGATCTATTCATTGATGAAAAGAGGATGAATACATGACTATTTATAGGGCTTCTAAACCCTAACTCATAATAGGACTCTTACTCAAGACTCCTACTTCTAACCAACTTCTAATTTGGACTCCTTCTCTAGTAGGACTCTTAATTCTAATAGGACTCTTTCCCTTATAGGACTTCTACTTCTAATAGGACTCTTTTCCTAATAGGACTCCTAATTCTAATAGGGCTCTTTCCCTAATAGCACTCTTACTTCTAATAGGGCTCTTTTCCTAATAGGAATCTTATTTCTAATAGGACTTTTTCTCTAATAGGACTCCTTTTCTAAGAAGCAACCAAACCCTAACCTAGCCGGCCTCTTCACCTCTTTAATAGGGTCGACTAGATAGGATTTACATGAATGCCCTTATCAATGAAACCAAATTAGGACTATCCTAGCTAGAGTCCTAACAAATTCTGTTAGGACTCTAGCTAGGAGAGTCCTAATTTGTTGGGACTCTAGTTAGGAGATTCCTAATATAGTTTCATTGATAAGGACATTCATATAAATCCTATCTAGCTGACCCCTATTAAAGAGGTGAAGAGGCCGGCTAGGATAGGGTTAGGTTGCTTCTTAGAAAAGGAGTCCTATTAGAAAAAGAGTTCTATTAGAAGTAGGTGTCCTGCTAGAGAAGAAGTCCTATTAGAAGTATGAGTCCTATTAGAGAAAGAGTCTTATTAGAAGTATGTGTCTTATTATAGAAGGAGTCCTATTTAGGAGTTGGTTAGAAGTAGGAGTCTTGAGTAAGATTCCTATTAGGAGTTGGGGCTTAGAAGCCCAAAAAATAGTCATGTATTCATCCTCTTTTCTTCAATGAATAGATCTATCTTTTAGCAGCCTTTGAGCAGCAACTTGGAGGAAGGAACCCCAATAGAGTTCCAAGGAGGTCGATCCCCTATAGAGATCCACCCCCAGCTTAAAATCCGCAAGGGTTCTAACACTTGGTATCAAAGCAGCGTTCTTAGCGTCTTGCTGCCCTTCCACAGCCATCCACCAGCCCTCCACAATCGCCCAAAGCAATTCCCACAATTACTTAAAAGATCATCGCTGAATTCCGCCGTCATCTCCACCACCGTAAATCATCCTTTGATCTTCCCATGAATTGCAACAGGTTCTGGTTATCTACCTTACTGCTACTGTAATTTAGTTATCCTTATTCAAAAAATCCAAAAAATTCGTTCCTATATTGCTGCATAAACTTTTCATCGCAAAGTTTTCATCTCTACAATGAAAGTTGTACTGTAGAATTTCAGCCGCATAGCACTGTATTTTTGATCTTGCTATTGTATTTTTTCTATCCAAATCTCTATGAAATTTTTACGACAGCTTTGACACTACCTAATAGTGGTTTTCCCTTTGATTTTGTCAAAAAATTCTCAATATAAACCACTTATCTTTTACGTCCAAGCTGCTGCACTTTAGACATAAAAATCTACTATAATACCTCTCCGTGATCCTCAATTTTGCCGAACCTATTGCTGTCGTTTCTTTCTACAAAATTTTTAACAACATTACCTCTTCCTTATCAATAGATTTCATTTAAGTTTTACTTGAATCTCTTTTGAAAATTTCTAGAAAAAATTACATCTTTACTGCTGGAATTTTTTCGGCAAAAAATCTGGTGTTGCACCTTTGTCTTTTTTTCTTCTCCGTAACCTACCAAACCCTAGCCACCTTGCTACCACAAGCCAAGAAATCTTTAGGGCATCCCTCTAGCCTTAAGATGTAGCCATCATAACCTAGTTTTATAACCCTAACAGCATCAAAAATCATAGCCCAAAAGAGTAAACCATTACAGTTGAACCCTTCAATCACCGATCTATTGTCCGAACATTCCACCAACCCATGCCATTGACCCATCAACAGAAAAAAAACAAAAGCATCTCTGATCTATAGGCATATGCTATGGCTTCTTAAGATCTAATTGATGCCAAATATGAAGTATGGGAATCTCAGATTGAATCACGACTTGAATCGTGCTTGGAAGATAAATTGCGCGCTTTGTTTGCAGAATTCAGAATTGGACAACCACCGAGTCCAACCAAACTACAGTAAGGAGAGAATTTAGAAAGGACCCCAGAGAAGGAGGGACAACCCTCGGTCATGCTTCAGCCACGCATGAGGGTGGACTTCCCATGATGGGAAGAAGGAGACCCGGTAGGGTGGATTTCACGCGCCGAACGTTACGTTCGCTACTACCGAACATCGGATAATGCTATGGTGGAGATTGCTGTCATCCACCTTGAAGGAGATGCTATTCAATGGTACAATTGGCTGAAATAAAATCATGGGGCTCCAATGTGGAATCAATTTAAGAATGCACTGTTGAACCGTTTCGGACCTACAGAGAATGAAAATATTGACGGCCAACTCGCAAAGATTCGACAAACCTCTACGATTCAAGAGTACCAAACCAGGTTTGAGAAGCTATCCTACTTGCTCATTATTGGATTGACCATCAATTGTTAGGAACATTTATCGAAAGACTTAAGCTAGAGATAAAAGGGGAAGTTAAGGTGCGACAACCCCATATCGTGATGGCTACGAATTCTTTTGCTCGAATACAAGAAGAACGACTCAGCCAAGATATTCAGAGGATGAGAACCACTCCTAGAACCTAAGCATATAAACCCCCTTCTACTCCCAGCCATCCTTCACTGCCAAAAAAATTGACAAGAGATGAACTACGTGACTAATCAGTAAAGGGTCTTTGTTGGCATTGCGATGAGCCGTGGAACCGCGATCATCGCTGCAAAAGGGGCTACCTCCTATTGATTGAACCTCTTGAAGACATGGAGGAGGAGGTCCAAGAGCATGAGGAAGTGGTCACGGATGAAGAACAGTAGCCAATTGATATTACGATGCATGCCCTTGCCGGTTACGCGAACCCGCAAACAATGAAAGTGGGAGGATTTCTGAAGCAACAACCGATCACCATTCTTATTGACACCGGGAGCACTAAAAATTTTATGAATAGCAAGGTTGCTATCTGTATGGCCTTACCTATTGAGAATTGTAGCAGGTTTGATGTTAAGGTCGCAGATGGATGAATTTTGAAGTGTTATCGTTGGCGCCCACGGGTGAAACTATTGCTGCAGGACCAAGAGATAATTGTTGATTTTTTCCTCCTCCCTCCAGATGATTATGAAGCCGTGCTTGGCATCGAATGGTTGATGACAATAGGTGATATTTCCTAGAATTTTATGAAATTAATTATGAAATTTTATAGTAAGGGGAAACAGGTGATACTATGTGGGAAATGTGGGGGCGACGTAACGATGATTTGCACACAACGAATAGAGAAAGTTTTGCACAAAGCATGCAGTGGCTTTTTGGTATAACTTAAGCAGCAATCTAAAGGAGAGCCAACCAAATTTGAAGATCTAAACCTACTTCCCTTGCTTGCTGAATTTTCAGATATATTTGATGAACCACATAGCCTACCTCTTAACCGCCGGCATGATCATCATATACCGATTCTTCCAAGCAAACCTCTAGCAAATACTTGGCCATATCAGTATCCACATCCCCAGAAAGATGAAATAGAAAGGATTGTAAAATAGATGCCTGAAACAGGAGTTATTCACCCAAGTTGCAGCCCCTACTCTTCACCGGTGCTTCTCGTACGAAAGAAAGACGGAACATGGCAAATGTGCATTGATTACCAAGCTCTCAACAGCATAACCGTCAAGGACAAGTACCCTATTCTATTGCTTGATGAATTGAAGGGAGCACGAGTCTTCACAAAGCTGGACCTTTGATCCGAGTATCATCAAATACGACTATGCGAAGAAGACATACCGAAAACTGCCTTTCGAATGCACAATGGTCACTATGAATTTCTGGTAATGCCCTTTGGTCTCACTAATATTCCCTCCACCTTCTAGAGCCTTATGAATGATATTTTTCGAAGTTATCTTCGTAAGTTTGTGCTAGTTTTCTTCGATGATATCCTTATTTATAGCCCCTCTCTTAAAAGTCATATTCAACACTTACGACTTGTTTTAACAATTTTGCGAGAACATGTTCTTTTTGTCAAAAAAATAAAGTACAGCTTTCTTCAACAAAAGGTGGAATATCTTGGGCATATCATATCAGAGGAAGGGGTGTAGTGGACCCCTCCAAAATTGAAGCAATACAGAACTGGTCGACCCCGAGGAATATAAAATTGTTGCGTAGCTTTCTCGGTTTAACAGGTTACTACCGCAAGTTCATGAAAAACTATGAAAAGATCAGTGCACCCCTTACTTTCTTATTGAAAAAAGATGCTTTCCAGTTGTCGGACAAAGCTACCACCGCCTTCGGTGAACTTAAAGTCGCAATGATAACAACGCTTGTACTAGCATTACCCGACTTCGGTAAGGCTTTTTTTATTGAAGCCGATGCCTCTAGAGTCGGAATTGGTGTTGTACTAATGAAAGATGGCTGCCCCCTCACTTATACCAATAAGGTGTTATCTCCTTCCCATCTCAAGATGACTATTTATGACAAGGAGATTCTCGCGATTGTGCATGCGGTGGCCAAATGGAGGCTATACTTAATCAAGCGATGCTTTTAAATCAAGACCGACCGTAAAAGCCTAAAATATTTCTTGGAGTAGAAGATATCTTTCCCTGAGTGGCAAAAATGGGTAACAAAGCTTCTTGGATATGATTATGAAATAACTGACAAAAGGGGGAAAGAGAATATTGTTACAGATGCACTTTTGCGGCTACCCAAGCAAGTTGAATTTTCGGTCGTTTCACTTTCAACTAGCAACTTCCCAGAGGATATTAGGAGGGAATGGCAGGATGATCTGAAGACCAGAGCATCTATGAAGCTTTCACCTCAGTTCTATGGATCCTACCAGATTTTAGAGCACATCGAAGTAGGTGCATATAGATTGGACTTACCCGCCAACCCTCAAACCCATCTAGTCTTCCATGTGTCGTGTTTGAAGCTAAAGTTAAGACAAAACGAGATAGCTCAAAGCCATCTACCAAATATGACTACCCAAGGAGAGCTCCAGAGCCAACCAAGCGCCATTATTGATCGATAGATCGTGACTCGACGACGACAACCCACTATTGAAGTGCTAATACAATGGGCGAACCTACCAATAGAAGATGCCACTTGGGAGAACTATGGTAACTTGAATATCAAACTCTCAGAATTCATGAAGCGTCAACCTCGAGGACAAGACTGATTTGAAGAGGGCAGGTCTGTTAGGACTCTAGCTAGGAGAGTCCTAATTTATTGGGACTCTAGTTAGGAGAGTCCTAATTTAGTTTCATTGATAAGGGTATTCATGTAAATCCTATCTAGCCGACCCCTATTAAAGAGGTGAAGAGGCCGGCTAGGATAGGGTTAGGTTGCTTCTTAGAAAAGGAGTCCTATTAGAAAAAGAGTTCTATTAGAAGTAGGAGTCCTACTAGAGAAGAAGTCCTATTAGAAGTAGGAGTCCTATTAGAGAAAGAGTCTTATTAGAAGGAGTCCTAATTAGGAGTTGGTTAAAAGTAGGAGTCTTGAGTAAGATTCCTATTAGGAGTTGGGGCTTAGAAGCCCTATAAATAGCCATGTATTATCCTCTTTTCATCAATGAATAGATCAATCTTTTAGCAGCCTTTGAGCAGCAACTTGGAGTAAGGAACCCCTATAGAGTTCCAAGGAGGCCGATCCCCTATAGAAATCAACCCCAAGCTTAGAATCTGCAAGGGTTCTAACACTTGGTATCAGAGCAGTGTTCTTGGTGTCTCGCTGCCCTTCCACAGCCATCCACCAGCCCTCCACAACCACCTAGAGCAATTACCACAATTGCTTAGAAGATCATCGCTGAATTCCGCCGTCATCTCCACCACCGTAGATCATCCTTTGATCTTCTCATGAATTGCAACAAGTTCTAGTTATCTACCTTACTACTATTGTAATTTAGTTATCCTTATTCAAAAAAATCCAAAAACTTCGTTCCTATATTGCAGCATAAACTTTTTGTCGCAAAGTTTTCATCTCAACAACGAAAGTTGCATTGCAAAATTTCAGCCGCATAGCACTGTCTTTTTTATCTTGCTATTGCATTTTATCCAAATCTCTATGAAATTTTTATGACAGCTTTGACACTTCCTAACTTTGGTTTTCCATTAGTTTTGTCAAAAAATTCTCAATATAAATGACTTATCCTTTACGTCTATACTGCTGCACTTTAGACATAAAAATCTGCTATAATACCTCTCTGTGATCCTCAATTTTGCCGAACCTATTGCTATTGTTTCTTTCTACAAAATTTTTTAACAGTATTATCTCTTCCTTATCAGTAGATCCCCTTTGAGTTTTACTTGAATCTCTTTTGAAAATTTTTGAAAAAAATTACAACTTTACTGCTGGAATTTTTTCGGTGAAAAATCTGGTGTTGCACCTTTATCCTTTTTCTTCTTCGTAACCTACCAAACCCTAGCCACCTTGCTGCCACAAGCCAAGACGTCTTTACAGCATCCCCCTAGCATTACGACGCAGCTATCATAACTTGGTTTCATAACCCTAACAACATCAAAAATCATAGCCCAAAATAGTAAACCATTACAGCTGAACCCTTCAATCACCGATTTATTATCCGAACCTTCCCCCAACCCATGCCATTAACCCATCAACAAAAAAAAGACAAGGGTATCTCTGATGTACAGGCATATGCTATGGCTTCTCAAGATCCAATTGATGCCAAATTTGAAGCATGGGAATCTTGGATTGAATCATGGCTAGAATCACGCTTGGAAGACAAATTGCGCGCTTTGTTTGCAGAATTCAGAATTGGACAATCACCGAGTCCAACCAAACTACAACAAGGAGAGAATTTAGAAAGGACCCCAGAGAAGGAGGGACAGCCCTTGGACATGCTTCAGCCATGCATGAGGTGGACTTTCCACGATGGGAAGAGGGAGACCTGGCGGGGTAGATTTCGTGCGCCGAATGTTACTTTCGCTACTACTGAACGTCAGATAATGCTATGGTGGAGATTGCTGTCATCCACCTTGAAGGAGATGCTATTCAATGGTGCAATTGGCTGAAATATAATCATGGGACTCTGACGTGGAATCAATTTAAGAATGCACTGCTGAACCGTTTCGGACCTACGGAGTATGAAAATATCGACGGCCAACTCGCAAAGATTCGACAAACCTCTACGATTCAAGAGTACCAAACCAGGTTTGAGAAGCTATCCTACCTTGCTTGTGATTGGACTGACCATCAATTGTTAGGAACATTTATCGAAGGACTCAAGCCAGAGATAAAAGGGGAAGTTAAGGCGCGACAGCCCCGTACCGTGATGGCTTTGATTTCTTTTGCCCGAATACAAGAAGAACGGCTCAGCCAAGATACTCAGAGGATGAGAACCACTCCTAGAACCTCAACATATAAACCCCCTTCTGCTCCCAGCCATCCTTCGTTGCCCAAAAAATTGACAAGAGAAGAACTATGTGATCGATCAGCAAAGGGTCTTTGTTGGCATTGCGACGAGCCATGGAACCGCGATCATCGCTGCAAAAGGAGCCACCTCCTATTGATTGAACCCCTTGAAGATATGGAGGCGGAGGTCCAGGAGCATGAAGAAGAGGTCATAGTTGAAGAACAACAGCTAATTGATATTACTATGCATCCCCTTACCGGTTACGTGAACCCACAAACAATGAAAGTGGGAGGATTTCTGAAGCAACAACCGATCACCGTTCTTATTGACACTGGGAGCACTATTAATTTTATGAACTGCAAGGTTGCTATCCGGATGGCCTTACCTACTGAGAATTGTAGTAGGTTTGATGTTAAAGTTGCAGATGGATGAATTTTAAAGTGTGATCGTAGCTACCCACGGGTGAAACTATTGCTGCAGGACCAAGAGATAATTGCAGATTTTTTCCTCCTCTCTCTCGATGATTATGCGGCCGTGCTTGGTATCAAAATGGTTGATGACATTAGTTGATGTTTCCTGGAATTTTTTGAAATTAATTATGAAAGTTTACAGTAAGGGGAAACAGGTGATACTATGCGGGAAACATGGGGGCGACGTAACGATAATTTGCACACAACGAATGGAGAAAGTTTTGTACAAAGCAAGTAGTGGCTTTTTGGTACAACTTGAGCAGCAATCTAAGGGAGAGCCAACCAAATTTGAAGATCCAAACCAACTTCCCTTGCTTGCTGAATTTTTAGATATATTTGATGAACCACACAGCCTACCTCCTAACCGCCGGCATGATCATCGTATACCGATTCTTCCAGGCAAACCTCCAGCAAATACTTGACCATAACGGTATCCACATCTCCAAAAATATGAAATAGAAAGGATTATAAATGGGATGCTTGAAACATGAGTTATTCAGCAAAGTTGCAGCCCCTATTCTTCACCGGTGCTCCTCGTATAAAAGAAAGACGGAACATGGCAAATGGGCGTTGATTACCGAGCTCTCAACGGCATAACCATCAAGGACAAGTATCCTATTCTAGTAGTAGATGCATTGCTTGATGAATTAAAGGGAGCACGAGTCTTCACAAAGCTGGACCTTCAATCCAGGTATCATCAAATATGAGTGTGTGAAGAAGACATGCCAAAAACTGCCTTTCGAACGCACAACAGTCACTACGAATTTCTAGTAATGCCCTTTGGTCTCACCAATGCTCCTTCTACCTCCCAAAGCCTTATGAATGATATTTTCTGGAGTTATCTTCGAAAGTTTGTGCTAGTTTTATTTGACGATATCCTTATTTATAGCCCTTCTCTTAAAAGCCATATTCAGCACTTACAACTTGTTTTGATAATTTTGTGAGAACATGTTCTTTTTGTCAAAAACATGAAGTGCAGCTTTCTTAAACAAACGATGGAATATCTTGGGCATATCATATCAGAGGAAGGGGTGGTAGTGGACCCCTCCAAAATTGAAGCAATGCAGAACTAGCCAACCACGAGGAACATAAAATCGCTGCATGGCTTTCTCAATTTAATAGGTTACTACTGTATGTTCGTGAAAAACTATGGAAAGATCAGTGCACCCCTTACTTCCTTGCTAAAAAGAGATGCTTTCCAATGGTCAGATAAAGCTACCACCACCTTCGATGAACTTATAGTCACAATGATAACAACGTCCGTACTAACATTACCCAACTTTGGTAAGACTTTTATTATTGAAGTCGATGCCTCCGGAGTTGGAATTGGTCTTGTACTAATGAAAGATGGCCGCCCCCTCACTTATACCAGTAAGACGTTATCTCCTTCACATCTTAAGATGACTATTTATGACAAGGAGATTCTTGCGATTGTGCATACGATGGCCAAATGGAGATCGTACTTAATCGGGCGACGCTTTCAAATCAAGACCGACCATAAAAGCCTAAAATATTTCTTGGAGCAAAAGATATCTTCCCCTGAGTGGCAAAAATAGGTAACAAAGCTTCTTGGATATGATTATGAAATAACTAACAAAAGGGGGAAAAAGAATGTTGTTACAGATGCACTTTCGTGGCTGCCCGAACAAGCTAAATTTTCGACCATTTCACTTTTAACCAGTGACTTCCCCGAGGATATTAGGAGGGAATGGCAAGATGATCTGAAGACCAGAGCATCTATAAAGCTTTCACCTCGATTCTATAGATCCTACCAGATTTTGGAGTACATCGGAATAGTAGCATACAGATTGGACTTACCCGCCAACCCTTGAATCCATCTAGTCTTCCATGTGTCATGTTTGAAGCTCAAGTTGGAACAAAGCCATCTACCAAATATGACTACCCAAGGAGAGCTCTAGATCCAACCAAGTGTCGTTATTAATCGACGGATCATGACTCGACGATGATGATCCGATTAAAGTGCTAATACAGTGGGCGAACCTACTAATAAAAGATGCCACTTAGGAGAACTATGATGACTTGAATATCAAATTCTCAGAATTCATGGAGCGTCAGCCACGAGGACAAGGCTGATTTGAAGAGGGCGGGTCTGTAAGGACTCGAGCTAGAGAGTCTTAATTTGGTTTCATTGATAAGGGTATTTATGTAAATTTTATCTAGCCGACCTCTATTAAAGAGGTGAAGAGGTCGGACTGGTTAGGGTTAGGTTGCTTCTTAGAAAATGAGTCCTATTAGAAATAGGAGTCCTATTAGAGAAAGAGTCCTATTAGAAGTAGGAGTCCTATTAGGAAAAGAGTCCTATTAGAAGTAGGAGTCCTATTAGGGAAAGAGTCCTATTAGAATTAGGAGTCCTACTAAAGGAGTCCTAATTAGAAGTTGGTTAGAAGTAGGAGTCTTGAGTAAGAGTCCTATTAGGAGTTGTGGTTTAGAAGCCCTATAAATAGTCATGTATTCATCCTCTTTTCATCAAGAATAGATCAATCTTTTAGCAGTAACTTGGAGAAAGGAACCCCTATATAGTTCCAAGGAGGCCGATCCCCTATAGAGATCAACCCCAAGCTTAGAATCCACAAGGGTCCTCTCCGTGATCCTCAATTTTGCCGAACCTCTTGTAGTCATTTCTTTCTATGAAATTTTTATTTTTAATAGCATTACCTCTTCCTTATCAGTATATCCCCTTTGAGTTTTACTTGAATCTCTTTTGAAAATTACATCTTTACTGTTGAAATTTTTTTGGTGAAAATCTGGTGTTGCACCTTTGTCCTTTTTTCTTCTCCGTAACCTACCAAACCCTAGCCACTTTGCTGCCACAAGCCAAGACATCTTTAGGGCATCCCTCTAGCCTTAAGATGCAGCCATCATAACCTAGTTTCATAACCCTAACAGCATCAAAAGCCATAGCCCAAAACAGTAAACCATTACAGCTAAACCCTTGAATCACTGATCTATTGTCTGAACATTCCACCAACCCATGCCATTAACCCGTCAATAGAAAAAAGACAAGGGCATCTCTGATCTATAGGCATATGCTATGGCTCCTCAAGATCCAATTGATGTCATATTTGAAGCATGGGAATCTCGGATTGAATCTCGGCTTGAATCGCGCTTGGAAGACAAATTGCGTGCTTTGTTTGAAGAATTCAGAATTGGACAACCACCAAGTCCAACCAAATTGTAGCAAGGATAGAATTTAGAAATGACCCCAGAGAAGGAGGGAGAGCCCTCGAACAAGCTTTAGCCATGCATGAGGGTGGACTTCCCATGATGGGAAGAAGGAGACCTGGCGGGGCGGATTTCGTGCATCGAACGTTACTTTCGCTGCTACCGAATGTCGGATAATGCTATGGTGGAGATTACTGTCATCAACCTTGAACGTGATGCTATTCAATGATACAATTGGCTGAAATATAATCATGGGGCTCCGACGTAGAATCAATTTAAGAATGCACTATTGAACCGCTTCGGACCTACGGAGTATGAAAATATCGACGGCCAACTCACAAAGATTCGACAAACCTCTACGATTCAAGAATACCAAACCAGGTTTGAGAAGCTATCCTTCCTTGCTCATGATTGGACTAACTATCAAATGTTAGGAACATTTATCGAAGGACTCAAGCCAGAGATAAAAGGGGAAGTTAAGGCGCGACAACCCCGTACCGTGATGGCTGCGATTTCTTTTGCCCGAATACAAGAAGAACGGCTCAGCCAAGATGATCAGAGGATAAGAACCACTCCTAGAACCTCAACATATAAACCCCCTTCTGCTCCTAGTCATCCTTCTCTACCTAAAAAATTAACAAGAGAAGAACTACGTGACCGATCAGCTAAGGGTCTTTGTTGGCATTGCGACGAGCCGTAGAACCGCGATCATCGCTGCAAAAGGGGCCGCCCCCTATTGATTGAACCTCTTGAAGACATGGAGGAGGAGGTCCAGAAGCATGAGGAAGAGGTCATGGATGAAGAACAATAGCCAATTGATATTACGATGCATACCCTTGCCGGTTACGCGAACCCACAAACAATGAAAGAGGGAGGATTTGTGAAGCAACAACCGATCACCGTTCTTACTGACACCGGGAGCACTAATAATTTTATGAACAGCAAGGTTGTTGTTCGGATGGCCTTACCTATTGAGAATTATAGCAGGTTCGATGTTAAAGTGGCAGATGGATGAATTTTGAAGTGTGATCGTAGGTGCCCACAGGTGAAACTATTGCTACAGGACCAAGAGATAATTATAGATTTTTTTCTCCTCTCTCTCAATGATTATGAGGCCGTGCATGGCATCGAATGGTTGATGACATTAGGTGATGTTTCCTAGAATTTTTTGAAATTAATTATGAAAGTTTACAGTAAGGGGAAACAGGTGATACTGTACGGGAAACGTGGGGGCGACGTAACGATAATTTGCACACAACGAATGGAGAAAGTTTTGCACAAAGAATGCAGTGGCTTTTTGGTACAACTTGAGTAGCAATCTAAGGGAGAGCCAACCAAATTTGAAGATCCAAACCAACTTCCCTTGCTTGCTGAATTTTTGGATATATTTGATGAATCATGCAGCCTACCTCCTAACCGCCGGCATGATCATCATATATCGATTCTTCCAGGCAAACCTCTAGAAAATACTCGGCCATATCAATATCCACATCTCTAAATAGATGAAATAAAAAGGATTGTAAAAGAGATGCTTAAAACATAAGTTATTCAGCTAAGTTGCAGCCCCTACTCTTCACCGGTGCTCCTCGTATGAAAGAAAGATGGAACATGGCGAATGTGCGTTGATTACTGAGCTCTCAATGGCATAACTGTCAAGGACAAGTATCCTATTCCAGTAGTAGATGAATTAAAGGGAGCATGAGTCTTCACAAAGCTGGACCTTCGATCCGGGTATCATCAAATATGAGTGTGCGAAGAAGACATACCGAAAACTGCCTTTCGAACGCACAACGGTCACTACGAATTTCTGGTAATGCCCTTTGGTCTCACCAATGCTCCCTCCACCTTCTAGAGCCTTATGAATGATATTTTCTGGAGTTATCTTCGAAAGTTTGTGCTAGTTTTCTTTGACGATATCGTTATTTACAGCCCTTCTCTTGAAAGTCATATTCAGCACTTACGACTTGTTTTGACAATTATGCGAGAACATGTTCTTTTTGTCAAAAAAATGAAGTGCTGCTTTCTTCAACAAAAGGTGGAATATCTTGGGCATATCATATCAGAGGAAGGGGTGGCAGTGGACCCCTCCAAAATTGAAGCAATGTAGAACTGGCCAACCCGAGAAACATAAAATCGCTGCGTAGCTTTCTTGGTTTAACAGGTTACTACCGTAAGTTCATGAAAAACTATGGAAAGATCAGTACACCCCTTACTTCCTTGCTGAAAAGAGATGCTTTCCAGTGGTCGGACAAAGCTACCACCACTTTCGATGAACTTAAAGTCGCAATGATAACAACGCCCGTACTAGCGTTACCCGACTTCGGCAAGACTTTTATTATTGAAGCCGATGCCTCTAGAGTTGGAATTGGTGTTGTACTAATGAAAGATGGCCTCCCCCTCACTTATACCAGTAAGGTGTTATCTCCTTCCCATATCAAGATAACTATTTACAATAAGGAGATTCTCGCGATTGTGCATGCGATGGCCAAATGGAGATCGTACTTGATCGGGTGACTCTTTCAAATCAAGCCTGACCATAAAAGCCTAAAATATTTCTTGGAGCAGAAGATATCTTCCCCTAAGTGGTAAAAATGAGTAACAAAACTTCTTGGATATGATTATGAAATAACTTACAAAAGTGAGAAAGAAAATATTGTTACAGATGCACTTTTATGGCTACCCAAGCAAGCTAAATTTTTGGCCATTTTACTTTCAACCAGCGACTTCCCAAAGGATATTAGGAGGGAATGGCAAGATGATCCGAAGACCAGAGCATCTATGAAGCTTTCATCTCGGTTCTATGGATCCTACCAGATTTTGGAGCACATCAGAATAGTAGCATACAGATTAGACTTACCCGCCAGCCCTCGAATCTATCTAGTCTTCCATGTGTTGTGTTTGAAGCTCAAGTTGAGATAAAACGAGATAGCCCAAAGCCATCTACCAAATATGACTACCCAAGGAGAGCTCCAGATCCAACCAAGTGTCATTATTGATAGACGGATCGTGACTCGACGACGACGACCCACTATTGAAGTGCTAATACAGTGGGCGAACCTACAAATAGATGATGCCACTTGGGAGAACTATGATGACTTGAATATCAAATTCTCAAAATTCATGGAGCATCAGCCGCGAGGACAAGGCTGATTTGAAGAAGGCGGGTCTGTTAGGACTCTAGCTAAGAGAGTCCTAATTTGGTTTCATTGATAAGGGCATTCATGTAAATCCTATCTAGCCGACCCCTATTAAAGAGGTGAAGAGGCCGGCTAGGTTAGGGTTAGGTTGCTTCTAAGAAAAGGAGTCCTATTAGAAATATGAGTCCTATTAGAGAAAGAGTCATATTAGAAGTAGGAGTCCTATTAGGAAAGTGTTATATTAGAAGTAGGAGTCTTATTAGGAAAAGTATCCTATTAGAAGTAGGAGTCCTATTAGGGAAAGAGTCCTATTAGAATTAGGAGTCCTATTAGGAAAAGAGTCCTATTAGAAGTAGGAGCCTTATTAGGGAAAGAGTCCTATTAGAATTATGAGTCTTACAAGAGATGTAGCCCTAATTAGAAGTTGGTTAGAAGTAGGAGTCTTAAGTAAGAGTCCTATTAGGAGTTGGGGTTTAGAAGCCCTATAAATAGTCATGTATTCATCCTCTTTTCATCAATGAATAGATCAATCTTTTAGTAGCCTTTGAGAAGCAACTTGGAGGAAGGAACCCCTATAGAGTTCTAAGGAGGCCGATCCCCTATAGAGATCAACCCCAAGCTTAGAATCCGTAAGGGTTCTAACACTTAGTATTAGAGCAGTATTTTTGGCATCTCGCTACCCTTCCATAGCCATCCACCTGTAACATCCCTCGTATTTTTTTCTCGTTTCTAAATTTTGTATAAGAGTTTAATTATAATATTACTACCCATCTTAAATTCTGTAGATGAGCCCAAATAAATTTTAAATCCTATTTATAAAATATGAGGACTTGTTTGTAAAATTCTAAGGACCTATTTGTAAATACGAGAAATGTTTAACAATTCTTTAGCACTAAATATTTTTTTATATTGAAAGTTTAGTGCTAGGGCCCAAAATGTGAATACTAATACTTAGATAGGATTTATGAAAGATTTATATTCAGTTTAAGAAAGAAAGAAAGAAAATAAATAAAATAAAAATAGAGGACATATGGCATTAGTTAACCTAAGAATGAGCCACTTGTGTTCATTTTAAGAATGACACCTGAGCCTCCATCATGCATGCTTGCCACCTTGCAAATCTTTGCATGATGCCAAACTTAAGTAATTAAAGTCACAATTAAGGGGAAGCTTGCTGCCAACGTAGAAGAGAAGGAGAAGGAATTGAAGAGGAAAGAATTGAAGGAGAAGAGAAACTTTTGTCTGAGCTCAAGGTTTTGCATCAACTCTCCATAGTTGGGAATCAAACTTTTGTAAGGCAAGTGCTCTAAACCCATTCTAAAGATAAATTTTGATCCTTGTTTTCATCTTGATTCTGAGAAAACTGGGAGATTGTGGCTTCATGTAAGATATCTATGCCATTTATACATCAAATGTTGGATCTGAAATTTTTCAGATTTTTGACCTTTCAGTACTCTTGTAACCATAACGTTTTGTACCAAATTCTAATTGAGGAAAAACCTTTTTCGTACGAAAGAAAACTTATAGAGCTTTCATTGGATATAAAAATTGAAAGATTTGGACTAAATTTACCTATCCAAATAAATGAATGAAAAGACCTCATGTATTCGGTGAAACAGATACTACAGCTTCTAACCTTCTGTTACTAAATGGCTCATAACACTCTGATGAAAATTCTGAATAATGCAAAACTTGATTATTTAGAAACTAGATTCGTATATCTTTCTTTTGACACCTAATTTTGAAATTTTGAAGTATGTTTTCCCTCTGAAACATTTGTTTGAATTAATTCTGCAAAACAGAGATGATCAATTCTGACCTTTCTTTACTCTATTTGTTATAACTTCCTGTTAGGAACTCAAAAATTTACAAATCCAAGTTCATTTGAAAATAGATTGATACAGCTTTCCAATAAAACTATTTTGAGCAAATTGGAGTATAATTAGTTACTCAAACAATTCAGGAAATATACCACTTAAATTCTGCCAGAATTAAAATTTTGTTGAGTTTTGCCTATTCAAGCTTGATCCTATTGGAAATTTGATTTCTGCTAAATTCTTCTTCAATTGAGCTTATATTGGTCCTTTGAAATTCTTATATTATTCATCCTAAAATTATTTGTATATCTGAAATTTATTATGTAATGTTCATGTTGGCACAATCTTGTTTCGTAAAGGCACACGCATATTTTTGTTATTCCGTATGTACTTCCGATATGTGCTAATGTTATTGTTCATACTACCATTTTTGTATTCTAGTGTCTTGTGGGATTATTTGGACCTTTACCAGAAATGGTAAAGGGATTATTTGGACCTTTGCCAGAAATGGTAAAGGGTGTATGCTTAGAGCCCGCGATGCTCTGCCGGTCCCCTTTGGCTTTATCCAGACGTGGATGTATGACACTCCCAAACATGGGAGATTCCATTTGAGATCCCACTGCACCCTCTGTGTTTTTGATATGATATCCAAAACCTTGCTTATGTATTTATATATACACTTTGGATGAGAATGAAATGAATGAACGTCAGATATGACATTCGAGCTTATGTTTCTGATTTGTTCTTCTAATATGCTCTGAGATATCTTATATGCCATTGTTATCCTTTGAAATATGTTCTGAAACCATTTTATATGCTATTTGTTATATTCAAAAATGTTTCATCTATTCTTGATTTGCTCCAAAACATTTCATATGCCATGGATATGTTTGTCACTTACTGAGCTCTATTATGCTCACTCCGGTTGCTATAACTTTTTTTTTCAGGCTAGCTTATCAGTCTCTGGAATGTTTAAATTGGGTTGAGGAAGGAATGCTAGAAGATTTTGGCTTATGCTTTAATGGTTGTTAAGTTTTGTTGTACAAGAATATTTTGTGCTTAAGGAAATGTCTATGATAAATATGAACTTATGTGTTTTATAAATGTTAAAGAACCTCTCTGTTAGGATTTGGAATGTTAAGTTTAATTTGTATAACGATATGAACTAGTGGTAAAGGTTGGTTTTGAGATTGTATGGATTTCCCAAACTTGTGGATTTATGATGTGGATGTTGTTTAGTTGAGTTAATTTTAGACTTTATGAATCAATGAATGAAGTGGAGTATGATTTATGAAACTGTACAAGTTTATGAATTGTGAATTTAAGGGTTTAAATATTGATTTGAATGGTTCTTAGTATCCTCAAATTGTTAGAATGGATCCTAAATTGAATTGTTCCTAAAATTTTAATGTTATGGATTTTTAAGATAGGGTCACATCTCTTGAATGTGATAAATTCGGTGGGGCGTGACACCACCAGCCCTCCACAATCACTCAAAGTAATTCTCACAATTGCATAGAAGATCATCGCTGAATTCCATCATCATCTCCACCACCGTAGATCATCCTTTGATCTTCCTGTGAATTGCAACAGGTTCTGGTTATCTACCTTACTGCTACTGTAATTTAGTTATCCTTATTCAAAAAAATCTAAAAAAATTTGTTCCTATATTGCTGCATAAACTTTTCATTGCAAAGTTTTTATCTCTACAACGAAAGTTGCACTGCAGAATTTCAACCGCATAACACTATCTTTTTTATCTCACTATTGTGTTTTTTCTATCCAAATCATTATGAAATTTTTATGATGGCTTTGACACTTCCTAACAGTGGTTTTCACTTTGGTTTTGTCGAAAAATTCTCAATATAAACCACTTATCTTTTACGTCCAAGCTGCTGCACTTTAGACATAAAAATCTACTATAATACCTCTCCGTGATCCTCAATTTTGTCGAACCTCCTACTATCGTTTCTTTCTATAAAATTTTTAACAGCATTACCTCTTCCTTATCAGTAGATCCCCTTTGAGTTTTACTTGAATCTCTTTTAAAAAATTTTGAAAAAAATTACATCTTTACTGCTGGAATTTTTTCAACGAAAAATCTGGTGTTGCACCTTTGTCCTTTTTTCTTCTCCGTAACCTACCAAACCCTAGCCACCTTGCTGCCACAAACCAAGACATCTTTAGGGCATCCCTCTAGCCTTAAGACGCAACCATCATAACCTAGTTTCATAACCCTAACAGCATAAAAAACCACAGCCCAAAACAGTAAACCATTACAATTGAACCCTTCAATCACCGATCTATTGTCCGAACCTTCCACCAACCCATGCCATTAATCTAACAATAGAAAAAAGATAAGGGCATCTCTATTCTATAGGTATATGCTATGGCTTCTCAAGATCCAATTGATGCCAAATTTGAAGCATGGGAATCTCGGATTGAATCACGGCTTCAATCGCACTTGGAAGATAAATTGTGCGCTTTGTTTACAGAATTCAGAATTGGACAACCACCAAGTTGTGATAGAACCCTTGTGGATTCTAAGCTTGGGGTTGATCTTTATAGGGGATTGGCCTCCTTGGAACTCTATAGGGGTTCCTTCCTCCAAGTTGCTGCTCAAAGGTTGCTAAAAGATTGATCTATTCATTGATGAAAAGAGGATGAATACATGGCTATTTATAGGGACTCTAAACCCCAACTCTTAATAGGACTCTTACTCAAGACTCATACTTCTAACCAACTTCTAATTAGGACTCCTTCTGTAGTAGGACTCCTAATTCTAATAGGACTCTTTCCCTAATAGGATTCCTACTTCTAATAGGATTCTTTTCCTAATAGGACTCCTAATTCTAATAGGACTCTTTCCCTAATAGGACTTCTACTTCTAATATGACTCTTTTCCTAATAGGACTCCTACTTCTAATAGGACTCTTTTCCTAATAAGACTCCTACTTCTAATAGGACTCTTTCTCTAATAGGACTCCTATTTCTAATAGGACTCCAATTTCTAAGAAGCAATCTATCCCTAACCTAGCCGGCCTCTTCACCTCTTTAATAGGGGTCGACTAGATAAGATTTACATGAATGCCCTTATTAATGGAATCAAATTAGGACTCTCCTTACTAGAGTCCTAACAGACCCGCCCTCATTAAATCAGCCTTGTCCTCGAGGCTAATGCTCTATGAATTCTGAGAATTTGATATTTAAGTGATCATAGTTCTCCCAAGTGGCATCTTCTGTTGGTAGGTTCGCCCACTATATTAACACTTCAATAGCCAATCGTCGTCGTCGAGTCACGATCCGTCGATCAATAATAGCACTTGGTTGAATGTGTAGCTCTCCTTGGGTAGTCATATTTAGTAGATGGCTTTGGGCTATCTCGTTTTGTCCCAACTTGAGCTTCAAACATGACATATGAAAGACTAGATGGATTCGAGGGCTGGCGGGTAAGTCCAATCGATATACTACTATTCCGATGTGCTCCAAAATCTGGTAGGATCCATAGAACCGAGGTGAAAGCTTCATAGATGCTCTGGTCTTCAGATCATCTTGCCATTCCCTCCTAATATCCTCAGGAAAGTCGCTGGATGAAAGTGAAATGGCCAAAAATTTAGCTTGCTTGGGTAGCCACAAAAGTGCATATGTAAAAACATTCTCTTTCCCCCTTTTGTAAGTTATTTCATAATCATATCCAAGAAGCTTTGTTACCTATTTTTGTAACTCAAGGGAAGATATCTTCTGCTCCAAGAAATATTTTAGGCTTTTATGGTTGGTCTTGATTTGAAAGCGTCGCCAGATCAAGTATGATCTCCATTTGGCCATCAAATGCACAATCGCAAGAATCTCCTTGTCGTAAATAGTCATCTTGAGATGGGAAGGAGATAACGCCTTACTGGTATAAGTGAGGGGGCAGCCATCTTTCGTTAGTACAATACCAATTCTGACTCTGAAGGCATCGGCTTCAATAATAAAAGTCTTGCCGAAGTCGGGTAACGCTAGTACGAGCATTGTTATCATTACGACTTTAAGTTCGTCGAAGGCGGTGGTAGCTTTGTCCAACCACTAGAAAGCATCTCTTTTCAGTAAGGAAGTAAGGGGTGCACTGATCTTTCCATAGTTTTTCACGAACTTATAGTAGTAACCTGTTAAACCGAGAAAGCCGCGCAACAATTTTATTTTCCTCGACATTGGCCAGTTCTGCATTGCTTCAATTTTGGAGGGGTCTATTGCCACCCCTTCCTCTGATATAATATGCCCAAGATATTTCACCTTTTGTTGAAGAAAGCTGCACTTCATTTCTTTGATAAAAACAACATGTTCTCGCAAAATTGTCAAAACAAGTCGTAAGTGCTGAATATGACTTTCAAGAAAAGGGCTGTAAATAAGGATATCGTCAAAGAAAACTAGCACAAACTTTCGAAGATAACTCTGGAAAATATCATTCAAAAGGCTCTGGAAGGTGGAGGGAGCATTGGTGAGACCAAAGGGCATTACCAGAAATTCGTAGTGACCATTGTGCGTTCGAAAGGCAGTTTTCGGTATGTCTTCTTTGCACACTCGCATTTGATGATACCCGGATCCAAGGTCTAGCTTTGTAAAGACACGTGCTCCCTTTAATTCATCAAGTAATTCATCTACTACTAGAATATGATACTTGTCCTTGACGGTTATGCCGTTGAGAGCTCGGTAATCAACGCACATTCGCCATGTTTTGTCTTTCTTTCGTACGAGGAGCACCGGTAAAGAGTAGGGGCTGCAACTTGACTAAATAACTCATGTTTCAAGCATCTCTTTTACAATCCTTTCTATTTTATCTTTTTGGAGATGTAGATACTGATATGATCAAGTATTTGCTGGAGGTTTGCCTGGAAGAATCAGAATATGATGATCATGCCGGCAGTTAGGAGGTAGGCTGCGTGGTTCGTCAAATATATCTGAAAATTTAGCAAGCAAAGGAAGTAATTTTGGATCTTCAAATTTGGTTGGCTCTCCCTTAGATTGCTGCTCAAGTTGTGTCAAAAAGCTGCTACATACTTTGTGCAAAACTTTCTCCATTCGTTGTATGCAAATTGTCGTTACGTCGCCCCCACATTTCCCGCACAATATCACCTATTTCCCCTTACTGTAAAATTTCATAATTAATTTCAAAAAATTTTAGGAAACATTACCTAATGTCGTCAACCATTTGATGCCAAGCACAGTGTTAGGATCTAAAAGGCACTAAGAGGGGGGGGGGGTGAATTAGTGCAGCGGATAAAACGATGGATTTTTCAGTGATTTAAAACAAGCTTCGGAAACTTCGTACGATGAAAACAATGTTTCGTTTGAAACCGATATTTGCGTTTTAAAGCATACGTATAAAGAGGGCAAGTAGAGTAAACGCTTGCAACAAAGTAAAACAGAAATTTAAACACTCACACAATCAAGACGCAGCGATGTATAGTGGTTCGGTCAAAGTGACTTACATCCACTTCTAAAGCCTTCTCTGATGAGGCTTCCTTCTTTCACTATCAAATCCTTTGAAGGGGAAGGATCAAATACCCCTTTTTACAGCCCTTTACAAGGAGTTCACACTTGTACAAGATTTCTCAAGAAAAGAAGAAGGTGAACACTTAGCAAGAACAAGACTTTTCAACACTCTACAAAAGCTCAAGACTTAAGAATTTTGCTCAAAAGGGTGCCCTTTCAGCTGAGAAAGGGGGGGGGTATTTATAGATCCAAAGTGGATTCAAAATTGGGCTCCAAATTTGAAATCAATTTGGAGTTCCAATGCTCACCAGTCAGCAGAGCGGTGGCCGCACTTTGTGATCTGATGGTAGCGTGCGAGTGGTGCCACCGCCCGGTGACGATTCCACCGCTGTGCGTAGCTATAAGCGGTGCCACGCCTAAGCGGCAGTGCCGCCTTTGAGCGCAAGCGGTTCAACTGCTTGCCCCATTCGGACAAAGCCGAATGGGCCCTGTTTAAGTCCCAACTTGGCTCAGTAGAGGCCCGGTTGGCCCCCACTGAATTTAGGCAGGATTTTTTCCTAAATCCTTGCTCTACTCATGTGCAAACTATGAACCTAAAACATAACTCAACGTGATTTGATCCGACACTCTTCAAGTCAACTTCCAGCGAGCTTTACGACGAGATTCCGGCAGCCTTCCGATGCTTCCCTCGGATTGCTTCCAGTGGGCTCCCAGCATACTCCGGATTGTATGGCGAGCTCAACGAGTCTTCGGCTTGCTTCCGAATCTTCCCGGTGAGTTCCGCGAACCTTCGACGATCTTTGAGATGAACTTCCGAAAACTTCGGCAAGTCCCTGATTCGATCTTGGATGGTTCCGGCAACACTTCCGAAAATCTCTCGGACTTCCGATGAACTCTTGAACCCCCGACGGACTTGACCTCGGTAAATCACTTTATGTTTTCTTCCCATCGTAGTTATTCCTGCACACTTATCTCAACAAAGTAGATTAGAACAAATATTTCACCAATTGACTTCATCATCAAAATCCGAGATTCAACACACAGCCTCATAATCATCGAGAGAGAGAAGGAAAAAATCTGCAATTATCTCTTGGTCCTACAATAACAGTTTCACCCGTGGGCACCTACGATCACACTTCAAAATTCATCCATCTGTGACTTTAACATCGAACCTACTGCAATTCTCAATAGGTAAGGCCATCCAGATAGTAACCTTTCTGTTCATAAATTTATTAGTGCTCCCGGTGTCAATAAAAATGGTGATCAGTTGTTGCTTCAGAAATCCTCCCACTTTCATTGTTTGTAGGTTCGCATAACCGGCAAGGGCATGCTTCGTTATATCAATTGGCTACTGTTCTTCATCTGTGACCTCTTCCTAATGCTCCTGGACCTCCTCCTTCATGTCTTCAAGAGGTTCAATCAATAGGAGGTAGTCCCTTTTGCAGCGATGATCGCGGTTCCATGGATCATTGCAATGCCAACAAAGACCCTTTGCTGATCGGTCACGTAGTTCTTCTCTTTTCAATTTTTTGGGTAGCGAAGGACGGCTGGGGGCAGAAGGGGGTTTATATGTTAAGGTTCTAGGAGTGGTGCTCATCCTCCGAGCATCGTGGCTGAGCCGTTCTTCTTGTATTCAGGTAAAAGAAATCGTAGCCATCACGATATGAGGCTATCGCGCCTCAACTTCCCCTTTTATCTCTGGCTTGAGTCCTTCGATAAATGTTCCTAACAATTGACAATCAGTCCAATCATGAGCAAGGTAGGATAGCTTCTCAAACCGAGTTTGGTTCTCTTGAATCGTAGAGGTTTGTCGAATCTTTGCGAGTTGGCCGTCGATATTTTCATACTCAGTAGGTCCGAAATGGTTCAGCAGTGCGTTCTTAAATTAATTTCACATCGAAGCCCTATGATTATATTCCAGCAAATTGTACCATTGCATAGCATCTCCTTCAAGGTGGATGACAGCAATCTCCACCATAGCATTATCCGACATTCAGTGATAACGAAAGTAACGTTCGGCATACGAAATCCACCCCGCCTGGTCTCCTTCTTCCCATTATGGGAAGTCCACCCTCATGCGTGGTTGAAGCATGTTCGAGGGCTGTCCCTCCTTCTCTAGGGTCCTTTGTGAATTCTCTCCTTACTGCAATTTGGTTGGACTCAATGGTATTCCAATTCTGAATTCTGTAAACAAAGCGTGCAATTTGTCTTCCAAGCGCGATTCAAGCCGTGATTCAATCCGAGATTCTCATGCTTCAAATTTGGCATCAATTGGATCTTGAGAAGCCATAGCATATGCCTGTAGATCAGAGATGCCCTTGTCTTTTTTCTGTTGATGGGTTAATGATGCGGGAGCATCCGAGACTACTAATCAATCCTTAAGTCCTGAGCTGATTCCTTCGGCAAAACAAACACTATCGGTACTTATTCATGCCAAAACTAACTTCGGTTACAACTTACTTCGGTGGGATAAGGAATGATGATACCAATATCAAAATTCGTTGCTGATTGATGCTATATCAAAGGGGAGTTATTCAGGATAAGTTCCAAAGTGATTTAATGCTCTTTGGAAGTAGATATTTGCTGGTTATTGTTAGTGAACGAATTTTATCTTCTAGTCTTGTTAGTCTTGTTAGTCTTGTTAGTCTTGTTAGTCTTTATTGTTTGGGTAGTTCCCATGTTGTTTTTTGAGTCTAATATCTATATAATGAGACATATTCTCATTTGTAAGGGCACTGGTTGAATGAATGAAAATTCCTCTTGTGAGTTGAATTTTATCTCGATTCTTTATCCAACATCGTTGGTGGTGAATCAAACAGTTCTTTATCCTTGGCCGGTGGAATTTCCTTTAAGCCTTGGTGGTGAACTGCAATTATCTCGGTCCTTTTTTTTTTCTTGATCAGTGGCTTTTGGAATCGGGTCAATCCGATCTGCATCAAGGAAGTTACGCCCCTTTTCCCGAAATCGTGCAGTCCTAAAATTTTCTGTTCGGAGTCACTCGCCCACGCACGCATCAAGTTGGTATCAGAGCTCAAGGTTGAACTTATCTTGAGTGATTCCTTTGTGTTGTTATCTTCTACTTACCATGGGTGACGAACAAGTTCCAAGAGGCTTGACTTTGGAACAAGCGCATAATGAAAGGCGAGATCATGCTATCCAAGACCTTCAGCAACAAATGGAGCGAGTCCTCAATCTTCTAGAGGATCCGGCGAGACAAGGCCAACCGGAGAGGCATCCGAATGATCGACGTCGGCGTTACAATTTGGAATTTTGTCAAAGTTATAGTGGCGATTCCAATTCCACTGGGGGCAACTCTAGTGATTCTGATTCTCATATCCGAAGACGAAGAGGGTGACATAAGAAAAATAATTGAGACATCAAAGTGGACGTTCCTGAATTTGAAGGTAATCTCAATCCTGATGACTTTGTGGATTGGCTACACACAATCGAACGGATTTTTGGCTTCAAGACCGACTCGGACAAGAAGAGGTGCAAGGTTGCTGCCATAAAGTTGACAAAGTATGCTTCTCTATGGTGGGAGAATCTAAAGCATCAACGAGCAAGAGAAGGAAAAGGCCGAATCAAGTCTTGGGAAAAACTCAAGAAGTTGATGAAGAAGAGGTTCTTACCCGATAACTATAAGCAAGATCTTTTCCTAAAACTGAATTTCCTAAGACAATAAGGGATGAGTGTTGAAGAATACATCCGTGAGTTTGAACAACTCAAAATGAGATGTGACATTCCAGAAGTTCCAGAGCAAACCGTCGCTCGTTTCCTTGGCGGATGAATAGAGAAATTACTGATGTGGTCGAACTTCAACCATATTGGTCCTTTGAAGATATTTGTAAGCTAGCCATAAAAGTTGAGAAGCAACTGAAAGGCAAGAGGTTTTCCTCCAGAACCTCAACCAAGGTGACATCCTATTTTAAGGATGCTTCCTCAAGCAAGATCGAGAGCACGTCAACCAAATATAAAGGAGAGGAGAAGAGTGCAAAGCCTTCCAAAGAATTCCGGAAGAAACTTGAAGGCGATACAAGGAAATGCTTTAAGTGCCATGGTTTTGGGCATTTTCAAGCAAATTGTCCGAATTGGCGAGTTATGACTCTTCAAGAAATTGAGGAGATTAATTTAGCACTTCAAGAGGCTGAAAGCAATCTAGACCAAAATGGTTCTGAATCTGAAAAAGAAGAAGAAGTTGTGGAGAAAGCAAATGATGGTGAAATGTTGATCATACGAAGAGCACTGCATACTGAAGTTTCTCTTGATAATGAGCAAAGGGAGAACATCTTTCACACCCTTTGCACTATTAACGGGAGGGTATATTCAGTGATTATCGATGGTGGGAGTTGTACCAACGTTGCTTCGACAAACCTTGTTGACAAATTGAAGCTTCCGACAACGAAACATCCTCAACCGTACAAGCTCCAATGGCTCAATCAAGGAAATGATCTTAAGGTAACCAAACGAGCTCTTATATCATTTTCGATTAGGATGAACTATCGAGATCAAGCTCTGTGTGATGTGATTCCCATGGATGCATGTCACTTGTTATTGGGAAGACCTTGGCAATATGATACGAATGCTGTGCATGTTGGTCGTAAGAACACATTCTCTTTTCGAAAAGAACAAAAATACATCACCCTTTTACCCTTGAATCCTTCATTGATACATCGAAATCAACCTGGGAAGGGAAACACTGGTAAGGAAAGTTTGTTCTTAAATGAAACACGGGTTGAGAGAGCCATTAGCAAACAAAAGAATGTATTTGCTTTGCTTATGGTAGAGAAAAAGAGTAAGATAGAGCAACCCATTCATCCAAAGATGCATCGCTTGTGGAATGATTTTGCAGATGTGTTCCCGGAGGATTTGCCACTTGGATTACCTCCTATAAGAGATATTGAGCATCAAATTGATTTGATCCCAGACGCTCCTCTACCGAACAAACCAGCTTATCGATGCAATCCGGAGGAAACAAAGGAGTTGCAAAGACAAGTCTATGAACTTATCGACAAAGGATATGTTCCAGAAAGCATGAGTCCATGTTCCGGCTCTACTCGTGCCTAAGAAAGATGGTTCATTCAGAATGTGCATTGATAGCCGAGCCATCAACAACATCACCATTAAGTATAGGTACCCTATACCTAGACTTGATGATATGCTTGATGAATTGTATGGTTCTACTGTATTCTCAAAGATAGATTTGCGGAGTGGTTATCACCAAATCAAAATGCGAGAAGGTGATGAATGGAAGACGGCTTTCAAAACCAAGGGAGGCCTTTATGAGTGGTTGGTAATGCCATTCGGGTTATCGAATGCTCCAAGTACCATCATGAGACTTATGAACGAGGTTCTTCGTTCGTTTATTGGTTGATTTGTCATTGTTTATTTCGACAATTTTCTTGTTTATAGAAGGAATGAGGAGGAGCATATCTCTAATTTAAAACAGGTCTTTAATATCTTGAGAGAATAGAAACTCTATGCCAAAATGGAGAAATGCAAGTTCTTCTCTCCAACCATTGTGTTTCTTGGTTATGTAGTTTCCAAAGATGGAATTTCCGTAGATCAATCCAAGGTGGAAGCTATGAAGACTTGGCCGGTTCCGAAGTCCATTTCTGATGTAAGAAGTTTTCATGGACTTGTTTTTTTCTATCGACGGTTTGTTAAAAATTTCAGTACCATCATGGCTCCCATAACTGAATGCATGAAGAAGGGAGTTTTTGAATGGACAAAGGCTGCTCAAAATGCTTTTGAGGTAATCAAGCAAAAACTTTGTGAGTTCCCTATTCTTGCCCTTCCTGATTTTGATAAAGTATTTGAAGTTGAGTGTGATGCAAGTGGAGTTAACAAAACTCTTGAGGTTCTTCAAGAACATTTCTATTGGCCAAAGATGAATGGAGACGTACATGCTATCATCTTAAGGTGTGCAACTTGTCAAAGAGCAAAGAGTCATTTCCACCAAGGGCTGTATACTCCCCTTCCAGTACCATTACAACCTTGGGAAGATGTGAGCATGGATTTTATTGTGGCTCTTCCAAGAACTTAGAGGGGAAAAGATGCCATTATGGTGGTTGTTGATCGGTTTTCTAAAATGGCCCATTTTATTCCATGCCACAAGACGGATGATGCATCTCATGTGGCTGATCTTTATTTCAAGGAGATCATTCACCTTCATGGAGTACCAAAGACCATTGTATCTGATCGTGATTCTAAATTTTTAAGTTATTTCTGGAAGACCTTATGGAGAATGCTTGGAACTAGACTTCTATTCAGCACCACTTGTCATCCTCAACCCGATGGCCAAACGGAGGTAATCAATCCAACTCTCACTACGTTACTTCGAGGAATGGTTAGTAAATCCCTAAAAGATTGGGATTTGAAGCTTGCACATGCTGAGTTCGCTTATAATCGATCACCGAGTTATACTACTGGTCGATCACCCTTCGAAATTATGTATGGAATCAATCCTCTCACACCGATTGATTTAATTCCTATTCCATCCAATTCACAAGTGAACTTTGATGGCAAAGAGTGAGCTGAATCAATAAAAAAACTCCATGAGCAGATTCGAAGTAAGATCGAGAAGGCTAACGAGTCTTATAGGAAGAAAGCTAATAAACAACGGAGGAATACCCATTTCCAACCAGGTGATCTTGTGTGGTTACATTTAAGGAAGGAAAGATTTCCTTCTCAGTGGAAGAATAAGCTTATGCCCAGAGCTGACGGTCCATTTGAAGTTCTCGAGAGAATTGGCGAAAATGCTTACAAGATTGATCTTCCTGGAGAATATAGAGTTTCGGCAACTTTTAATGTAGGTGATCTTTCTCCTTACTTGGACGATGATGACTTGTCGGTTGAGAACAAATCTCAAACAACCCGGAGAATGATGCGGGAGCATCCGAGACTACTAATCAATCCTTAAGTCCTGGTGATTCCTTCGGCAAAACAAACACTATCGGTACTTATTCATGCCAAAACTAACTTCGGTTACAACTTACTTCGGTGGGATAAGGAATGATGATACTAATATTAAAATTCGTTGCTGATTGATGCTATATCAAAGGGGAGTTATTCAGGATAAGTTCCAAAGTGATTTAATGCTCTTTGGAAGTAGATATTTGCTGGTTATTGTTAGTGAACGAATTTTATCTTCTAGTCTTGTTAGTCTTATTAGTCTTGTTAGTCTTGTTAGTCTTGTTAGTCTTTATTGTTTGGGTAGTTCCCATGTTATTTTTTGTCTAATATCTATATAATGAGACATATTCTCATTTGTAAGGGCAGTGGTTGAATAAATGAAAATTCCTCATGTGAGTTGAATTTTATCTCGATTCTTTATCCAACATCGTTGGTGGTGAATCAAACAGTTCTTTATCCTTGGCTGATGGAATTTCCTTTAAGCCTTGGTGGTGAACTGCAATTATCTCGGTACTTTTTTTTTCTTGATCGGTGGCTTTTGGAATCGAGTCAATCCGATCTGCATCAAGGAAGTTACGCCCCTTTTCCCGAAATCACGCAGTCCTGAAATTTTCTGTTCGGAGTCACTTTCCCACGCACACATCAGTTAATGGCATGGGGTGGTGAAAGGTTCGGACAATAGATCGGTAATTGAAGGGTTCAGCTGTAATGGTTTACTGTTTTGGGCTGTGGATTTTTATATTGTTAGGAATATGAAACTAGGTTATGATGGCGACGTCTTAAGGCTAGAGGGATGCCCTAAAGACGTCTTGGTTTGTGGTAGCAAGGTGGCTAGGGTTTGGTAGGTTACGGAGAAGAAAAAAGGACAAAGGTGCAACACAAGATTTTTCATCGAAAAAATTCCAGCAGTAAAGATGTAATTTTTTTCAGAAATTTTCAAAAGATATTCAAGTAAAACTCAAAGGGGATCTACTGATAAGGAAGAGGTAATGTTGTTAAGAATTTTGTAGAAAGAAACAACAACAAGAAGTTTAGCAAAATTAAGGATCACGGAGAGGTATTATAGCAGATTTTTATGTCTAAAGTGCAGCAGTTTGGACATAAAAGATAAGTAGTTTATATTGAGAAATTTTTGACAAAACCAAAGACAAAACCACTGTTAGGAAGTATCAAAGCCATCATAAAAATTTCATAGAGATTTGGATAGAAAAAATGCAGTAGGAAGATCAAAAAGGCAGTGCTATGCGGCTGAAATTCTGTAATGCAACTTTCGTTGTAAAGATGAAAACTTTGCGACGAAAAGTTTATGCAGCAATATAGGAACAAATTTTTTGGATTTTTTTTGAATAAGGATAACTAAATTGCAATAGCAGTAAGGTTGATAACCAAAACCTATTGCAATTCACGGGAAGATCAAAGGATGATCTAGGATGGTGGAGATGACGGCGGAATTCAGAAATGATCTTCTAAGCAATTGTGGGAATTGCTTTGGGCGGTTGTGGAGGGCTAGTGGATGGCTATTGAAGTGTAGCGAGATGCCAAGAACGCTTCTCTGATACCAAGTGTTAGAACCCTTACGGATTCTAAGCTTGGGGTTGATCTCTATAGGGGATCGGCCTCCTTGGAACTCTATAGGGGTTCCTTCCTCCAAGTTGCTGCTCAAAGGATGCTAAAAGATTGATTTATTCCTTATGAAAAGAGAATGAATACATGGCTATTTATAGGGCTTCTAAGCCCCAACTCTTAATAGGACTCTTACTCAAGACTCCTACTTCTAACCAACTCCTACTAATTAGGACTCCTACTTCTAATAAGACTCTTTCTTCTAATAGGACTTCTTCTTTAGTAGGACTCGTACTTCTAATAAGACTCTTTCTCTAATAGGACTCCTATTTCTAATAGGACTTCTTCTCTAGTAGGACTCCTACTTCTAATAGAACTCTTTCTCTAATAGGACTCCTATTTCTAATAGGACTCCTTTTCTAAGAAGCAACCTAACCCTAACCTAGCCAGCCTCTTCACCTCTTTAATAGGGGTCGGCTAGATAGGATTTACATAAATGCCCTTATCAATGAGACTCAATTAGGACTCTCCTAACTAGAGTCCCAACAGATTAGGACTCTCCTAGCTAGAGTCCTAACAAAGTGTTAGAACTCTTGCGGATTCTAAGCTTAGGGTTGATCTCTACAGGGGATCGGCCTCTTTGGAACTCTATAGGGGTTCCTTCCTCCAAGTTGCTGCACAATGGCTACTAAAAGATTGATCTATTCATTAATGAAAAGAGGATGAATACATGGCTATTTATAGGGCTTCTAAACCCCAACTCCTAATAGGACCCTTACTCAAGACTCATACCTCTAACCAACTTCTAATTAGGACTCCTTCTCTAGTAGGACTCCTAATTCTAATAGGACTCTTTCCCTAATAAAACTCCTACTTCTAATAGGACTCTTTTCCTAATAGGACTCCTATTTTTAATAGGACTCTTTCTCTAATAGGACTCTTTTTCTAAGAAGCAACCTAACCCTAACCTAGCCGGCCTCTTCACCTCTTTAATAGGGGTCGGCTAGATAGGATTTACATGAATGCTCTTATCAATGAAACTAAATTAGGACTCTCATAGCTAGAGTCCTAATAGACCCGTCCTCTTCAAATAAGCCTTGTCCTCAAGGCTGACGTTCCATGAATTCTGGGAATTTGATCTTTAAGTCGTCATAGTTCTCCCAAGTGGCATCTTCTGCTGGTAGGTTTGCCCACTATATAAACACTTCAATAGTAGGTCGTCATCGTCGAGTGACGATCCGTCGATCAATAATGGCACTTGGTTGGGTCTAGAGCTCTCCTTGGGTAGTTATATTTGGTAGATGACTTTGGGCTGTCTCATGTTGTCCCAACTTGAGCTTCAAACACGATACATGGAAGACTGGATGGATTCGGGAGCTAGCGGGAAAGTCCAATCTGTATGCTACTACTCCAATGCGCTCCAAAATCTGGTAGGGTCCATAGAACCGAGGTGAAAGCTTCATAGATGCTCTGGTTTGGATTGATGTTTGCTTGTATGGCTGGAGCCGTAGGAAGACCCAATCTCCTACTGAAAATTCTATTTCGCCTTTGTGTTGATCATATTATTATTTCATCCTTGCTTGTGCTGAAGTGAGATTATCTTTTAGCAACTTCAGCATTTTATCTCTATCTTGTAGTTCCCTATCTACTTGTTCTACTTTAGAGATGCCCAACACATATTTTGGAATTACAGGGGGGGTCGGTCATACATGGCCTCATAGGGAGTACATTTTATGGAGGAATGATAAGTTATATTATACCACCACTCGGCTTAGGGAAGCCACTTTGTCCATTCTTTTGGTCGGTCACTGGTGAAGCATCTAAGGTATGTCTCCAAACACCTATTCACCACTTCAGTTTGGTCGGTTTGTGAGTGATATGCCGTACTCATCTTTAATTTAGTGCCCTGCATCTAGAATAACTCTGTCCAAAATTTGCTCGTGAAGACCCTATCACGATCACTTACAATAGATCTTGGCATCCCATGTAATTTTACAATATTCTCCATAAAGATTCGAGCAATACTAGAAGCAGTATAGGGATTACGAATGGCACAAAAGTGAGCATACTTTGTAAGGCGATCAACCATGACAAAAATTATAACTTTTCCTTGTGATAAGGGAAGCCCTTCGATGAAATCCATTGATATATCAGTCCATATTGATTCTGGGATGGGTAGAGGTTGTAACTTTCCGGGACTTGTCATTGTCTCAACTTTGTGTCGTTGACATACATCACATTGTGCTACAAATTCAGCAATAATATTTTTCATCCCTATCCAATAAAAATTTTGCTTAATTCTTTTATAGGTTCTAAGAAACTCGGAGTGCCCGACCGCAGGTGTGGAATGCATCTCTTGAAGGATGGTCTTTATGCAAGTAGAATTTGGTACATGCACAATGCATCCTTTATATCGTAAGCCCTTTGAGTCCCAACTGTAATGAGCCATGGAGCTTGGTGCTTCCTTCAATTTTTTTATGATTTTACTTATTTTTGGATTATCTTGCCATTCCCTCCTAAAATCCTCAAGGAAGTCGCTGGTCGGAAGTAAAACAGCCAAAAATTCAGCTTGCTCGGGTAGCCGTGAAAGCGCATCTGCAACAACATTATCTTTTCCCTTTTTGTAAGCTATTTCAAAATCATATCCAAGAAGCTTTTTACCCATTTTTTCTGCTCAAGGGAAGATATCTTCTGCTCCAAGAAATATTTTAGGCTTTTATGGTCGGTCTTGATTTGAAAGAGTCGCCCAATCAAGTACGGTCTCCATTTGGACACCGCATGAACAATCGCGATCATCTCCTTGTCATAAATAGTCATCTTGAGATAGGAAGGAGATAACACCTTACTAGTATAAGCGAGGGGGCGGCCATCTTGCATTAGTACGACACCAATTCCTACTCCGGAGGTATAGCTTCAATAATAAAAGTCTTGTCGAAGTCCGGTAATGCTAGTACTAGCGTTGTTATCATTGCGACTTTAAGTTCGTCGAAGGCGGTGGTGGCTTTGTCTGACCACTAGAAAGCATCTCTTTTCAGTAAGGAAGTAAGGGGTGCACTGATCTTTCCATAGTTTTTCACGAACTTACGGTAGTAACCTGTTAAACTGAGAAAGCCGCGCAGCGATTTTATGTTCCTCATGGTTGGCCAGTTCTGCATTGCTTCAATTTTGGAGGGGTCCACTGCCACCCCTTCCTCTGATATGATATGCCCAAGATATTCCACCTTTTGTTAAAGAAAGTTGCACTTCATTTTTTTGACAAAAAGAATATGTTCTCGCAAAATTGTCAAAATAAGTCGTAAGTGCTGAATATGACTTTCAAGAGAAGGGCTGTAAATAAGGATATCGTCAAAGAAAACTAACACAAACTTTCAAAGATAACTCTGGAAAATATCATTCATAAGGCTCTGGAAGGTGGAGGGAGCATTGGTGAGACCAAAGGGCATTACCATAAATTCATAGTGATCGTTGTGCATTCGAAAGGCAGTTTTCGGTATGTCTTCTTCGTACACTCGTATTTGATGATACCCGGATCCAATGTCCAGCTTTATGAAGACTCATGCTCTCTTTAATTCATCAAGCAATTCATCTACTACTGGAATAGGATACTTGTCCTTGATGGTTATGTCGTTGAGAGCTCGGTAATCAACGCACATTCGTCATGTTCCGTCTTTCTTTCGTACGAGGAGCACCGGTGAAGAGTAGGGGCTACAACTTGGCTGAATAACTCCTGTTTCAAGCATCTCTTTTACAATCCTTTCTATTTCATCCTTTTGGAGATGTGGATACCGATATGGTCGAGTATTTGTTGGAGGTTTGCCTGAAAGAATCGGTATACGATGATCATGCCGGCAGTTATGAGGTAGGCTACGTGGTTCGTGAAATATATCTAAAAATTCAGCAAGCAAGGGAAGTAGGTTTGGATCTTCAAATTTGGTTGGCTCTCCCTTAAATTGCTGCTCAAGTTGTACCAAAGAGCCACTGCATGCTTTGTGCAAAACTTTCTCCATTCGTTGTGTGCAAATTATTGTTACGTCGCCCCCACGTTTCCCGTATAGTATCACTTATTTCCCCTTACTATAAAATTTCATAATTAATTTCAAAAAATTCTAGGAAACATCACCTAATATCGTCAACCATTCGATGCCAAGCACGGCCACATAATCATCGAGAGAGAGGGGGAAAACATTACAATTATCTCTTAGTCCTACAGCAACAGTTTCACCTGTGGGCACCTAAGATCACACTTCAAAATTCGTCCATCTGTGACTTTAACATCAAACCTGCTACAATTTTCAATAGGTAAGTCTATCCGGACAGCAACCTTGCTGTTCATAAAATTATTAGTGCTCCCAGTGTCAATAAGAATGGTGATCGTTTGTTGCTTCAGAAATCCTCCCACTTTCATTGTTTGCAGGTTCGCGTAACAGGCAAGGGCATGCATCATAATATCAATTGGCTGCTATTCTTCATCTGTGACCTCTTCCTTATGCTCCTAGACCTCCTCCTCCATGTCTTCAAAAGGTTTAATCAGTAGGAGGTGGCCCCTTTTGCAGCGATGATCGCGGTTCCACGGCTCGTCGCAATGCCAACAAAGACCCTTTGCTGATCGGTCATGTACTTCTTCTCTTGTCAATTTTTTTGGCAGCGAAGGATGGTTGGGAGCAGAAGGGGGTTTATATGCTGAGGCTCTAAGAGTGGTTCTCATCCTCTGAGCATCTCGGCTGAGCCGTTCTTCTTGTATTCGGGCAAAAGAAATCGCAGCCATCACGGTACGGGGCTGTCGCTCCTTAACTTCCCCTTTTATCTCTAGATTTAGTCCTTCGATAAATATTCCTAACAATTGATGGTCAATCCAATCATGAGCAAGGTAGGATAGCTTCTCAAACCTGGTTTGGTACTCTTGAATCGCAGAGGTTTGTCGAATCTTTACGAGTTGGCCGTCGATATTTTCATACTCCGTAGGTCCGAAACGGTTCAGTAGTGCGTTCTTAAATTGATTCCAAATCAGAGCCCCATGATTATATTCCAGCCAATTGTACCATTGAATAGCATCTCATTCAAAGTGGATGACAGCAATCTCCACCATAGCATTATCCGACGTTCGGTGATAACGAAAGTAACATTCGGCGCGCGAAATCCACCCCGCCGGGTCTCCTTCTTCCCATCATGGGAAGTCCACCCTCATGCATGGTTGAAGCATGTCCAAGGGCTGTCCCTCCTTCTCTAGGGTCCTTTCTTAATTCTCTCCTTGCTGCAATTTGGTTGGACTCAATGGTTGTCCAATTCTGAATTTTGCAAACAAAGTGCGCAATTTGTCTTCCAAGCGCGATTCAAGCCGTAATTCAATCCAAGATTCCCATGCTTCAAATTTGGCATCAATTGGATCTTGAAAAGCCATAGCATATGCCTGTATATCAGAGATGCCCTTGTCTTTTTTCTGTTGATGGGTTAATGACATGGGGTGGTGGAAGGTTCGGACAATAGATCGGTGATTGAAGGGTTAAGCTGTAATGGTTTACTGTTTTGGGCTATGATTTTTTATGCTGTTAGGGTTATGAAACTAGGTTATGATGGCTGCATATTAAGGCAAGAGGGATGCCCTAAAGATGTCTTGGCTTGTGGCAGCAAAGTGGCTAGGGTTTGGTAGGTTACGGAGAAGAAAAAAGGACAAAGGTGCAACACAAGATTTTTTGCCGAAAAAATTCCAGCAGTAAAGATGTAATTTTTTTCAGAAATTTTCAAAAGAGATTCAAGTAAAACTTAAAGGGGATCTAATGATAAGGAAGTGGTAATACTGTTAAAAATTTTGTAGAAAGAAACGATAGCAAGAGGTTTGGCAAAATTGAGGATCACGGAGAGGTATTATAGCAGATTTTTACGTCTAAAGTGCAACAGCTTGGACGTAAAAGATAAGTGGTTTATATTGAGAATTTTTCGACAAAACCAAAGGAAAAACTCCTGTTAGGAAGTGTCAAAGCCATTGTAAAAATTTCATAGAGATTTGGATAGAAAAAACGTAGTAGCAAGATCACAAAGATAGTGCTATGCGGCTGAAATTCTGTAGTGCAACTTTCGTTGTAGAGATGAAAACTTTGCGACGAAAAGTTTATGCAGCAATATAGGAACAAATTTTTTGGATTTTTTTTGAATAAGGAAAACTAAATTGCAGCAGCAGTAAGATAGATAACCAGAACCTATTGCAATTCACAGGAAGATCAAAAGATGATCTACGATGGTGGAGATGACGGCGGAATTCAACGATGATCTTCTAAGCAATTGTGGGAATTGCTTTGGGCGATTGTGGAGGGCTGATGGATGGCTGTGTGTTAGGATCGGACAATCACTAAGAGGGGGGGGGGGTGAATTAGTATAGCAGATTAAAATGTAAGTTTGAAACCGATTTTGGTAAAATGGTTAGTTCGTATGAAAACTTTGATCCGACGAAAGATGACTTGGTTGAAGTTGCTTGAGTAAAGGTAAGAAAAACTGAATGGTTTGCAGCCAAGTAAAAAGATGAAACAGAAATTTAAATACTCACATTCAAGAATGCCACAATGTATAGTGGTTCGGTCAAAGTGACCTACATCCACTTCCGAAGCCTTCTCCGATGAGGCTTCCAACTTCCACTAGCAAATCCTTTTGAAGGGACAGGACCAAACACACCTCTTACAACCCTTTTACAAGAAGTTCACACTCTTACAGATTTTCCAAAGAGAAAGAAGGAGGTGAACACAAGCTATTGAAAATAAGACTTTTGCAAGACTTTAGCTCAATTTCTAACTCTCAAAAGGGTGCCCTTTTAGCTAAGAAAGGGGAGGTATTTATAGATTCAAAGAGGATTCAAATTTGAGCTCCAAATTTGAATTCTCTTTGAGTTTTCTGGTGCTGGCGGTGCCACCGCCTGTCAAAGGCTGTGCTACCGCCTATCAGTCGTCAGACTGATAGTGCATAGGCGATACCACCGCCCAAGGTTGGCAGTACTACCGTCGCTGCACACATGCGCTGGGCGGTAGCACCGCCCAACACTTGGCTGCCAGGCAGTTCCATCGCCTGGCCCATTCAGCATGTTTTAGGCCCAAATTGGCCCAGTAAGAGCCCGGTTGGCACCTACTAGGTTTGAGCAGGATTAATTCGAAATCCTTGCCCTAATTACATGCCAACTATGAAATTGAAATATAATTAACATTGATTTGAACCGACATTCTTCAAGTCTTATTCCGACGAGCTTTACGATGAGATTTCGATGGTCTTCCGATACTTCCCTTGGATTTCTTCTAGCGGATTCCCAGCACGCTCCTGGATTGTATGGCGAGCTCAACGAGTCTTCGGCAAGCTTCTGAACCTTCTCAGCAAACTCCGCGAACCTTCGACGATCTTTGCGGTGAACTTCTGAAAACTTCGGTAAGTCCCTGATTTGATCTCGGTTGGTTCCGACAACACTTCCGATGATCCTTCGGACTTCCGATAAACTCTTAAACACCCAACGGACTTGACCTCGGCAAATCACTTTATGTTTCTAACCCATCGTAGTTAATCCTGCACACTTATCTTGATAATATAAATTAGCACAAATATTTCATCAATTAATTTCATCAGCAAAATCCGAGATTCAACAATCTCCCCGTTTTTTATGATGACAATCAATTGATGATGGAGTTACTCTTAACTCCCCCTATGTATATGCCATATCATGAGAAGGTAAAAGCACTTGAATTCAATCTTTTGAATTCAAGCCAAATCCGAGAGACTTCATTTAACATAAAGCTTAATAAACAACCTTAAGCATAAATTCGAAAACTTCATATTTTAACAATGTCAAGGTATTACACCTATAATAACAAGAAATATTAATTCAAATATGACAAGGATCAAGTGATATCCAAAAGAGTGTTTCAATATTAAGACATGATATCAAATGAAAAAGTAGCTTATCTCAAGAATAAGAATTTTTAAGCATTTGCGATGCGATACAATTAATTCATATTTCACTCCATCATGGCAATTTCCATTTTTCTCCCCCTTTGTCATCAACAAAAAGGAGGTGAAGTAGCCCCCACAAGGTATGATAAATGAGTTGAACATAATGCAAAATATGTTATCCTTGATAGAGAAATCCGAAAAATGTTTGGATCATTTTTATTCATGTTCATGAGATCTGAAAGAAAACATTAGAGTGTCAAAATGGTCATGAAAAAATTCACAAGACTCATTTTTTGATTTAGAATTCATAGAATTGTGAAAGGATAGATCATTGAGGTCATTCATCAAGAATTCCATATTTCAAGGATAGATAATGAGATGTCAAAACTCATAAAACTTCAACGAATCAAAAATTTAAAGGAAAAACTTCAACGAATGAAATATTCTTGTCATGAGAAGGAAGTCATAAAACCTTGAATCATACCGATTAGCACAAGAATAAAAATCGAAGATGAACATTTAAGAATACCACTATTTAAAGAAGGAGGAAAACAACATCATGATAGCTTTTATTAAGATTAAGATCAAAAGATAAGAATGAGAGCTCCATGATATAAAGATGTTATCAAAATGTGAAAATATAATATCAATGTGAAACTATAAAACTGAAAATTTAATCATTTCATCAAAAGTCATACCTAAAAAAAATTCATCAATAGGAAGATCAAAATGCCAAGATGATATTGTAAGGAAGTCATTCAAAAATGAAGAGGTGATATTAAGATGATACAATCAAAACCGAAGTTGAAAATTTTCAGAAAAGAAACATACAATATCATGTATTAGAACAATTTAGCATGCCTAATTCTCTTCTAATGAAGTCAAATTGTTCTTCATTTAGGGGTTTTGTAAAGATATCTGCTAATTGGTGTTTTGTATCAACAAATTCTAGAATAACATTATTATTATTGACATGATCTCATATAAAGTGATGCCTAATGTCAATATGCTTAGTTCTTGAGTGTTGAATTGGATTTTTGGTTAGACAAATAGCGCTTGTATTATTGCATTTTATGGGAATGTTCTTTAAATAAATTCCATAGTCTTCTAAGGTATTTTTTATCTAAACAACTTATGCACAACATGCACTTACGGCTATGTATTCGGCTTTTGCCGTAGATAGTGCAACCAAATTTTGTTTCTTGGAAGTCCAAGAAACAAGTGCATGTCCTAAAAATTGGCATGTTCCTGACGTGCTCTTTCTATCTATTCTACATCCACCAAAATCCGCATCTACATAGGCTTTTAAATCAAAGTTGTCTGATTTTGGATACTATAATCCTAGATTAGAAGTTCTTTTAAGATACCTAAAGATTCTTTTAATAGCTTTAAGATGAGATAACTTAGGATTAGCTTGGAATCTTGCACATAGACCTACACTAAACATGATGTCTAGTCTAATTGCTGTAAGGTAAAGTAAGCTACCTATCATTCCCCTATATGTTTTTTGATCAAACTTTTCTCCACTTTCATCCAAGTCTAACTTGGTGGAAGTACTCATCGGAGTGTTGATGGCTTTTGAACTATCCATGTTAAATCGTTTTAACAAATCTAATATATATTTTATTTGATTAAGAAATATACCATCACTAAGTTGTTTAACTTGTAATCCTAAGAAGAAAGTTAATTCTCCCATTAGGCTCATTTCAAATTCATGACTCATACACTTGGCAAAAGATTCACATAGTGATTTATTCGAAGAATCAAAAATAATATCATCAACATAAATTTGAATAATAAGAAAATTATTTTTAAAATATTTAATAAACAATGTAGTATCAACCTTGCCTTTAGTAAAATTATTTGAAATTAAGAAAGAACTAAGGCTCTCATACCAAGCCCTAAGGGCTTGCTTTAATCCATAGAGAGTCTTAGTTAGTTTAAACACATAATTGGGAAGAAGAGAATTTTCAAATCTGGGTGGTTGTTCAACATACACTTCTTCGGAAATAAAACCATTTAAGAAAGCACTTTTGACATCCATTTGAAAAAGCTTAAAATTATTACTACTAGCATAGGCAAGGAGCATCCTAATGGCTTCTAATCTTGCCATAGGAGTGAAGGTCTCTTCGTAATCGATACCTTCTTCTTGGTTGAAACCTTTGGCCACTAGTCTAGCCTTGTTTCTAACCACAATACCGCATTCATCTTGCTTGTTTCTAAAGACCCATTTAGTACCAATAACTAAATGGTCACTAGGTCTAGGAACAAGCTTCCATACCTCATTCTTTTCAAATTGATTCAACTCTTCTTGCATTGCGATAACCCAAGAATCATCTTTCAAGGCATCATCAATGCACTTTGGTTCAATTTGAGAAAGAAAAGCGGCATGGGCACAAAAATTTTTAAATGAAGAACGAGTTTGAACCCCTTTAGATGTATCTCCTATAATTAACTCCTTGGGATGGGCATCTACATACTTCCATTCCTTGGGTAAGGAAATTTGGGAAGAAAATGCATCTAAGTTGTCATTTTAAGGAGGGGGTTCATTTAAATTCAAATCATCTAAACCAAGATCATCATCAAAATCTTTTTTCTTAAATTTGAGAAATTCATTAAAAACAATATGAATAGATTCTTCTATAACTAAAGTTCTTTTGTTGAAAACCCGAAAAGCTTTAGAAATAGAAGAGTAACCAAGAAAGATTCCTTCATCGGATTTAGCATCAAATTTTCCTAAGGCATCCTTTTCATTCAAGATAAAACATTTACAACCGAAAACTTTAAAGTAAGAGATATTGGGATTTTTATTATTCCATAATTCATATGGAGTCTTAGATAGAGATGGTCTTACTAGAACTCTATTCATCACATAGCAAGCCGTGTTCCCAAATTTGGCCACCGCCCCAGCCAGGCAGTGCTACCGCCCCAGCTAGGCGGTGCTACCGCCCTAGGCTGGGCAGTGCCACCGCCCCAGGCTGGGCGGTGCCACCGCTCCAGGCTGGGTGATTCAACCGCCTGGCCCATTCAACAAGGGCTGAATGGGCCCTATTTAAGGCCCAATTTGGCCCAATAAGAGCTCGGTTGGCCCCTACCAAATTTAGAAAGGATTATTTCTAAATCCTTGCTCTAATCACGTGCAAACTATGAAATTAAAACATAATTCTAAGTGATTTAACCTGATATTCATCAAGTCAACTTTCGGTGAGCTTTACAGCAAGATTCCGACGGACTTCCGACACTTCCCTCGGATTTCTTCCAACGGACTCCCAGCATACTCCCGGATTGTATGGCGGGCTTAATGAGTCTTCGGCTAGCTTCTGAATCTTCCCGGTAAGTTCTGCGAACCTTCGACGATCTTTGCGATGAACTTTCGAAAACTTCGGCAAGTCCTTGATTCGATCTTGGTTGGTTCCAGCAACACTTCCGATGATCTCTCGTACTTCCGATAAACTCTTGAACACCCGATAGACTTGACCACGGTAAATCGCTTTATGTTTTCATCCCATCGTAGTTATACCTGCACACTTATCTCGACAACATATATATTAGAACAAATATTTCACCAATTGACTTCATCATCAAAATCCGAGATTCAACAATTAGTATGAGGAATTCCCAATATGAAGTATGTCAAGGATAAAGTATGTGATGCATGTCAATTAGGAAAATAAATAAAAACTAGTTTCAAACAAAAAAATCAAATTAGCACCATTAGACCATTGCAATTGATCCATTTGGAATTATTTGGACCAATTGATATAACAAGCCTAGGAGGTAGCAAATATGCCTTCGTAATTGTGGATGATTATAGTAGATACACTTGGACCTATTTCTTGGCTCACAAAAGTGATTGTTTCAAATGCTTCTCTGAATTTTGTAAACTTACTCAAAATGAAAAGGGTTTCATGATTTCATCAATTCGGAGTGATCACGGTGGTGAATTTCAAAACCATGACTTCCAAAATTTTTGTGATATAAACGGATATAACCATAACTTCTCTAATCCAAGGAATCCTCAACAAAATGTAGTGGAAAGGAAAAATAGAAATTTATAAGAAATGGCTAGAACCATGTTTGAAACTCTTAAAAATAAGAAAATACACTATCATAATATTTTATTTTTGATGTGTTTGGTCTTAACGGTCTTTATGACGAAACTTGCTTCTTACCTTGAAAAGTTGATACATGCTCACATGTAATCAATTTATGTTGCTCTTATTAAATTTTTGAATGAAAGATTTTGATGCATTTGATCTTAATGGGTTAAATGACAACTTGTATTTCAAATTTATACAATGATGGCTTCCGTATAAATATTTGAACATGCATTATGAAATCATCATTGAAATGAAAATATTAGAAGTTTGTTATCATGTTTAATGACCTTGTGATATCATATCTTGATGATAAACTCATGTTTCGGTTTTAAAATTTGATACTCATCTTTTGAAACATGAGTACACTTACAAGAAACAAATAACTTAAAATGAAACATATTATCATGATATATTGAAACTCATGTCTTGAAATAATGTGTTACATTTTTGTCTTGATAATGCCTTATGAGATTTTGCCTTTACATCTTGAACTTTCATGCTTATCTTGGTATATAAAGACAAAGGCATATTTAGATGAAAAAATTACTTGAAAAGAGAATTTTCCAAATGAAATATAACTTATCTCTTGTTTCACGAAACTATGGTTTTGAATTACTTTTATGAGATCATCATCTTGATAACTTGAGTTTTTATCTCTATACTCTCTTATGTTTCTCCCATGTTATATGAAGAAAAATATAAATTATTTTCTCTTAACTTATTGATACTCAATTTGAGAAAATATGTTTTGATAATTGAAACATTGTATGTGCAATTTGAACTTTTCTCATGTTTCAATACCATTTTGTATGCTTCATGACATGATAATTGAAATATTGATGTAGACTTTTGATATATCACTTGTCATGATTAATGCATATAGCTAGCATTTTAAATCTCTAAAATGATTTTGATTATGAGTTTGAGTTGACAAATTGAGCTTGAATGATTTTTCTTTTAACGATTCTTGAATCTTTTGGAATTATGACTTGTTAAGACATATTTAATGCTTGAATCAAGTTTTAAAAGATTTCATTTAGCTATAAAGAAATTTTATTGAAATCATGATCTTGACAACTATGACTTGAAACTCTTTATAAATCAAGATCTTTTACCATGCTCCTTCCGTCTTATCAAAAGAAAATTCTTTAAATGAAATGTAACTTGTCTTTTGATTTTTAGGAATTTAATACTTGAATTTTTATGAATTCGTGTCGTGATTCTTATGAAATATGATCTTGGTAAAAAATTCTTATGTATGAATCAAGATCTTGTGTTTGATCTCCTAAGACTTCCACTTGTGATTTCCTAAAAAGGAGATTTGTCAAAATGATTCATGAACCTTTTGATTTATGACTTTTGGATTCATGACTCAAGATTGAAGATTGAAACATTATATGCTAAAATTGATTTTTTTTATTATTATTGTTTCAATACTTCCTCAAATGCCTTATGTGATGATTGAAAATTTGATGAAAAAGAATTGTGCTTAATATTGGAATCATTGATTTATTCTTTTATCATGGCTTAAAAATGAATGAAAAGAAAATATGTTAGCACTTGTAATCATGATTTGATCCTTAATATTGATATGCTTTCATATATCATGATTCTTGGTTGTATGACATTTATCTTGAATTAAAAATTGATAAATATGAATCTAGATCTTGCTAAAATGAAAAGTTATGAATCATGGATGATATCTTTTGGTTTTGATTCTTGAATTTACATATTGATATCCTTCATGACATGATTTCTCATGTTTCAATATCATCTCGTATGCATCATGTGATGATTGATATATTGATTGATGCAATTTTCTCATTGGTTCCTCCCTTCTTTCTGATATTGATAAAGGGGGAGAAAAATTGTTAACTTGTGTATCAAAAGAGAAAATTTTGCTAGCTTAAACATTGAGAAGCAAAAAGTTGCTATCTCAAGAGAGGCAAAAATCTTGCTCAACTTCACTTTTTTCAACAAAATTGCTTGCATCTTTGTTACAAATTATTGTTGAATCTCATGCAAGATTATTTGTAGTATTAATCCTCCTTTTCTTTTTGATATTGATAAAGGGGGAGAAGGCTTTTACAAATGAATGCAAAAGTCCTAGCATGCAAAGAAAGCAAAACTTGCAAGCTTGCTCTTCTCAAAAGAGAAGAAAGAAATTACAAAATTACATGCATATCGTAAAAGAAGTCAAGAAAATGCACATATTTGAATACAATTTGCTTGTACTTCTCAAAGGAACATAGAAAAACTTACTATCATCACGACTAGTGCTATCTTGCCTATTATTATAAACTTGCAATGCCTAAATATTGTATAATGTGATTAATAGCTAGTGTGTTGTCAAATTTACATATCCTTGAAAACTAGCTATAATGCTACTTCTCCTTTTTGTTGATGACATAGGGGGAGAAGTAGATTGATGACTTCATGCAATGTAATGATGCTTGAATATTTTATATATTTGCATGATGGTTTGTAAATTCTCATAACAATGTGATGAATGTTGCTTGGATTTAGGATAATCCAAGTGTTCTATCAATGGCATATTGATAGGGGGAGTTTGTGTTAAACTCCGAGGAGTTATGGATAACTCTGTCAGTCATCAATTAGTTGTCATCATCAAAAAGGGGGAGATTGTTGAATCTCGAATTTTGATGATGAAACTAATTGAGTGTGTTTTGTTGTTTAAATGCACGCTGAGTTACGCAGGTCTACTATCGATCAGGATTAGACAGTTGATGCTGGAGGAATTGACATTGCGCCGGAAGTAATCACGTCAAGATATTGGATGTCGAGCTGGAGGTTCGATCGACTATCGGCAGGAGGCTTCGTACGTCAGGCATCGGGCCAAGAAGTGCGGAGTTGCGCCATGGATATCGGGGTTGCAGAGGTCAATCGCCGATTGGGCAACAAGCCACTAGAGAGGGCGATGTGCCGAAGGATCGGACGAAGCGCCAACCAATGATGTGCTGGGCAACTGAATGTCAATTCACGTTGTAATAACTGTCTAGATTGAAGTAGAGTGTTTGGTGTTTGTTTGTGCAGGAGTAACTACGAAAGGGACGTAAAGCAAAACCAAGGGCCGAAGTCAAGTGTAATGGATCGTTGGGAGTTTGAGAGTTTGACGGAAGTCCGAAGATTCATCGGAAGTTCACAGAGCTTGCCAAGAAAGATTGGAGCTTGCCAAAGAAGCTCGGGGGAACTCGCCAAAATTATCGTGGAGTTCGAGAGGTTGTCGAGAGTCCACAGGATGGTTTCCGAGGGATTATCGGAAGACCACCGGAAGTTCGCCGGAAGCTCACCGGAAGAAGACTTGACTTACGAACTTTGTAATAGCTTAGGAATGTCTTTAATTTCGTAGTTAGCACATCAATTTGGGTTAGGATTAGGGGTTAATCCTTTAACCCAAGTATGGGCCCATTGGCCCTTGTTCGGAACTGGTTTAGGCCAATTTTTCGGCCCAAACCAAATGTAGATTTGTGCTGGGCGGTGGAGCCCAGCAGCCAATGTGCCCAGCAGCATGTGTGCATGCACAGCATGCGTGCTGCTACGTGCATGCATGCTGGGCGGTGGCACCGCCCAGCAACTTGTGTGCTGGGGCGGTAGCACCGCCCGGCTACTGTAGCCCGGCTATTGTAGCCAGCGGTAGCACCGCCTGGCTGGGGCGGTGGTACCGCCCCTGTGTGTCAGTGATCGACAGTGGTGGCACCGCTTGACAATGGCACCGCACCGCACCGCCCGCTTTGACACTTTGATTTCAAATTTGGAGCCCAAATTTGAATCCACTTTGGATCTATAAATACCCCCACTTTTCTCAACTGAAAAGGAACCCTTTGAGAGCTAGATTTTGAAAATAAGTCTTGGGAAAGTCTTATTCTTCATTTGCTTAAGTGTTCACCTCATTTCCTTCTTCTTGTGAAATCTTGTAAGAGTGTGAACCACTTGTAAAGGGTTGTAAGAGGGGTATTTGGTCCTTCCCCTACAAAAGGATTTGCTAGTGGAAGTTGGGAGCCTCATCGGAGAAGGCTTCGGAAGTGGATGTAGGTCACTTTGACCGAACCACTATACATCACTGCGTCTTGATTGTGTGAGTGTTTAAATTTCTGTTTTACTTCGCTACAAGCCTTTACTTTACTTGCTCCACTTCCTTTCTATTTTTGTACGCATGCTTTAAAGTTAGAATGCAAAAATTGGTTTCAAACGAAATATTGCTTTCATCGTATGAAGTTTCTAAAGCTTGTTTTAAATCGCTGACAAATCCATCATTTTATCCGCTGCACTAATTCACCCCCCCCCCCTCTCAGTGCCGCTCGATCCCTAATAGAACTTGCTACTCAAAGAGACCTTAAACAAGTTTAAGGTCGGTAGCAAGAGCTTAGACATGATTCTAGCTAACAAGGGACATGTCAGAAATAGATGTGGAATTGGATTCGTGAGTGGATCTCACCGAACTCAAACCACATTCATTAAAGGGCCAACATTACATGTATCCTCTCATTTGAAATACAATTTTTGTTGCAAATCCGGACATGTTGTTTACAAATGTCCATATAGGAAACTTAGTCCAAATAAATTAGTATGGGTTCCTGAAGGATCAATTAGGAACTCATTGAATAATGATAAATTTAGTAGATCAGTTTTTGAGGCACCCAAGTCAAAATGGGTACCTAAAAACCATCCTTTCTTGTAGATAAAAACACCCACACAAGCTAGGAGCAAGAGATGGTACCTTGATAGTGGATGCTCAAGGCACATGATCGGAGATCCATCTCAATTCTCTAAGCTCTCTAGCCAAGACGAAGGGTTTGTCACATTCGGAGACAACAACAAGGGTAAAATCATTAGCAAGGGTACTATAGGTAACAAATCAACCTTTTCAATTGATAATGTATTATTAGTAGATGGTTTAAAACATAATCTCTTGAGCATTAGTCAATTATGTGATAATGGTTATATTGTAAGATTTGAATCTAATGCTTGCATCGTCGAAAAACCACACAACAATACATCTATAATTGCAATTAAGCAAAATAATGTCTATACTATTAATCTTGATGATCTTAGTAGTGAAATATATTTTTCGACTTTGAATGATGATGCTTGGCTTTGGCATAGAAGATTAGGTCATGCTAGCATGAAACTAATCTCTCAAATCACATCTAAAAACCTTGTAAGAGACATTCCTAAGGTTAAGTTCATTAAAGATAAAGTATGCTTGTCAACTAGGGAAACAAATCAAAACTAGCTTCAAGCCAAAAGATCAAATAAGTACCTCTAGACCATTACAATTGATCCATATGGATTTGTTTGGACCAATTGACATAACAAGCCTAGGAGGTAGCAAATATGCCCTTGTGATTATAGATGACTATAGTAGATTCACATGGACCTATTTCTTAGCTCACAAAAGTGATTCTTTTAAATGTTTCTCTAAATTTTGTAAACTTACTCAAAATGAAAAGGGTTTCATGATTTCATCAATTCGGAGTGATCACGGTGGTGAATTCCAAAACTGTGACTTCCAAAATTTTTATGAATCAAATGGGTATAACCACAACTTCTCTACTCCAAGAAATCCTCAACAAAATGTAGTAGAAAGAAAGAATAGAAATTTACAAGAAATGACAAGAACCATGTTAAATGAACATAGTTTACCCAAATATTTTTGGGCCGAAGCGGTTAATATAGCTTGCTATGTCATGAATAGGGTTTTAATAAGACCATCTCTATCCAAGACTACTTATGAATTATGGAATAACAAAAAACCTAATGTTTCTTACTTTAAAGTTTTTGGTTGCAAATCCTTTATTTTAAATGAAAAGGATGCTTTAGGAAAATTCGATGCTAAATCTAATCAAGGCATCTTTCTTGGTTACTCTTCTATTTCCAAAGCTTTTCGTATTTTTAACAAAAGAACATTAGTTATAGAAGAGTCTATTCATGTAGTTTTTAATGAAATTTCTGAATTTAAGAAAAAAGATTTTGATGATGATTTTGGTTTTGATAATTTGAATTTAAATGAACCCTCTCTTCAAAATAGCAACTTGGATGCATCTTCTTCCGAATTCTCCTTACCTAAGGAATGGAAGTATGTAGATGCCCATCCCAAGGAGTTAATCATAGGAGACACATCGAAAGGGGTTCAAATGCGTTCTTCATTTAAAAATTTTTGTGCTCATGCCGCTTTTCTTTCTCAAATTGAACCTAAAAGCATTGACGAAGCCTTGAAAGATAATTCTTGGGTTATCGCAATGTAAGAGGAATTGAACCAATTTGAAAGAAATGAAGTATGGAAGCTTGTTCCTAGACCAAGTGACTATTTAGTTATCGGTACTAAATGGGTCTTTAGAAATAAGCAAGATGAATATGGTATCGTGGTTAGAAACAAGGCTAGATTAGTAGCCAAAGGTTTCAACCAAGAAGAAGGTATCGATTACGAAAAAACCTTCGCTCCTGTGGCTAGATTATAAGCCATTAGGATGCTCCTTGCCTATGCTAGTAGTAATAACTTTAAGCTTTTTCAAATGGATGTCAAAAGTACATTTTTGAATGGCTTTATTTTCGAAGAGGTTTATGTTGAACAACCACTTGGTTTTGAAAACTCTCTTCTTCCTAATCATGTGTTTAAATTAACTAAAGCTCTCTATGGATTGAAACAAGCCCCCCTAGGGCTTGGTATGAGAGGCTTAGTTCTTTCTTAATTTCAAATAATTTTATTAAAGGCAAGGTTGATACTACATTGTTTATTAAATATTTTAAAAATAATTTTCTCATTGTTCAAATTTATGTTGATGATATCATTTTAAAAATAAATATTTTAAAAAAAATTTCTTATTTTCGGATGAATCACAATGTGAATCATTTGCTAAGTGTATGAGTCTTGAATTTGAAATGAGTCTAATGGGTGAGTTAAACTTCTTTTTAGGATTACAAATTAAACAACTTAGTGATGAAATATTTCTTAATCAAACCAAGTATACATTGGAACTATTAAAATGATTTAACATGGATAGTTCTAAAGCCATCAACACTCCAATGAGTACTTCCATCAAGTTAGACTTTGATGAAAATGGAGAAAATTTTGACCAAAAAATATATAGGGGAATGATAGGTAGCTTACTCTATCTCACTGCAACTAGACCTGATATCATGTTTAGTGTACGTCTATGTGCAAGATTCCAAGCTAATCCTAAGTTATCTCACCTTAAAGCTGTTAAAAGAATCCTTAGGTATCTTAAAGGAACTCCTAATCTAGGATTTTGATATCCAAAATCTGATAACTTTAATTTAAAAGCTTATGCGGATGCCGATTTTGGCGGATGTAGAATCGATAGAAAAAGCACATCCAGAACATGCCAATTTCTAGGATATGCACTTGTTTCTTGGACATCCAAGAAACAAAATTCTGTTGCACTATCTACGGCGGAAGCCGAATATATAGTTGCAAGTGCATGTTGTGCACAAGTTGTGTGGATGAAAAACACTTTAGAAGATTATGGAATTAATTTTAAAAATATTCCAATAAAATACGATAACACAAGTGCTATTTGTCTAACAAAAAATCTCATTCAATACTCAAGAACTAAGTACATTGATATTAGACATCATTTTATATGAGATCATGTCGCTAATAATGATATCACTCTGGAATTTATTAATACAAAACACCAATTAGTGGACATTTTCACAAAGCCCTTAAATGAAGAACAATTTGACTTCATTAGAAGAGAATTAGGCATGCTAAATTTGTGCTAATATTTAATAGTGCATGATTTCCAAAACGTTTAAACTTTGATTTTGATAGTTTCAACTTTACACTTTCAATGAAAATTATGTCTTTCAATGATGTATGTATAACTTCATACTATCTTCACCTTCTTTTGTGATGACTAAATGGATTATATAAGCTTGACATTTGTATAAATTAATGTCATGGATTCTGCATAAAAATCAAGCTCTTAAATATTTATTCATGTGCTAATCAAGTTTTTATGATTTCATATCTTCTTCCTTCATAAAAATAACAAGTTGAATCTCATTATGAATTTTCTTGGATATGGTTGATGATTGGCTTCAATGATGTATCCTTATACATATTTTGAAAAAATTTGATGACTTGATAAATATCATGCATTGTATCAAAAAATAACTTTATGACTCCTCTTACTTATGTCATTTTTTTTTCAAGTTTCACCCTTTCATCAAGTTTATTCATCTCCTTTTTGTTGATGACAAAGGGGGAGAAAAATGTGAAATTGATGACTTGTTGAATATGGCCTTTATGAGAAAAATAATTTGATGACTTGATAAATATCATGCATTGTATTGAAAAATGACTTATATAGTGTAAATGAAATGAAAAATGTCTCATAAGATTTGTTATTGCAATTCAATTGCTCTCGCCATGCTTTGTGTCAAAAACAGGTTGCAATCCTTAAAAAGCATTGCAATGAACCCATAAGTAATACAACACATCACATTGCAATTGAGTTTTATAGTTGAAAGATTCTTATTATATCATTTTTATCAAATGGCATCTTTCGATTGATATGACAAGTTTTCATCTCATGATTTATCTAATATAATGTCACGCTTTTTCAATCATGAGATCCTTGTTGTAATCTCAAAATTTTTGGTTTCGTTTGACGAAATGATAAATGCTTATCATCTTTCGACTTGAAATTAAATGTCATGCTTTGATATTGCTTACGAATGAAACCTCATGCTAATTGAGCATGATGATAAGTTCAACACAAGTAACTTATCGATTTTGGTTGAATTCAAGAGATTGAATTCAAATGTTTTTACTTTCTCATTATATGGCTTATAGATAGGGGGAGTTAAGAATAACTCCGTCATCAATTGATTATCATCATCAAAAAGGGGGAGATTGTTGAATCTCAGATTTTGATGATGAAGTCAATTGATAGTTATTTGATCTAATCCATTTTTGAGATAAGTGTGCAGGATTAACTATGATAGAGCAAATTACCGGAGTCAAGTTGCTGGAAGTTCAAGAGTCCACCGGAAGTCTGAAGGATCATCGGAAGCGTCACGAGCCAATCGAGATGAAATCGGGGACTTGCCGAAGGTTTCGGAAGTTCACCGGAAAGATCGTCGGAGGTTCGCAGAGATCACCGAGAAGGTTCGCAAGGGTGTCAAAGACTCGTTAAACTCGCCATAGAATCTGGGAGCCTGTTGGGAGTCCGTTGGAAGGAATCCGAGGGAGTGTCGGAAGTCCGCCGGAAGATCGCCGGAAAGCTCTTTGGAAGATAACTTGATGGTGTCAGTTTAATTTGACTTTAAAAGTTCATAGTTAGCACTTAATTAGGGTATAGACTAGGTGTTAATCATGTCTAGACCTGTATTGGGCCAATTGGGCCTTTAATGGGCTGTATTGGGCCGAAGGTTAGGCCCATACAGTTTCTGGCAAGGGCCGACGGTTGACTGAAGGCCGGGCAGTAGCACCACCCTAGGTAGGTGGTGGTACCGCCTGACAGGTGGTTGCAACCACTTGTGTCAGGCGGTAGTATCGCCAGTGTTAGACGGTAGTACCGCCAGCACACTGACACACGCAAAGATGTGTCAGGCGGTAGTACCACCTACAGTCTGAAATTTCGGATGAGACCTCTTTGAGCGGGATTTTTGAATCCCAAAAAGCTCTATAAATACCCCTTTACTCCTAACTGGTTGAGGGATCTTTGCAGTGTTAGAATTGAGTCTAAGCTATAGCAAATTTCTGCTTTCATTTGCTCAAGTGTTCTCCTCCTTTCTTCTCCTTGTAAAAATCCTGTAAAGAGAGGGAACCTCTTGTAAAAGGCTGTAAAGGGGTGTTTGGTCCTTCCCCTTCAAGAGACTTGGTAGTGGAAGTTGAGAGCCTCATTGGAGGAGGCTTCAAGAGTGGATGTAGGTCATTTGACCGAACCACTATACATCACTATCACTGCGTACATTTGCTGTGTGAGTGTTTGAATTTCTGTTTCATAAATTTCTTAGCTGTACTAATTAACCCCCCCCCCCTCTTAGTGCCGCTCCGAACCTGATAAGTTAAACATATTTTTGATACGAGCTTTCATCGAAATGAAATATTTAAACTGACATTTTTATCACCAACACTAATTCACCCCCCCCCCCCTTTTAGTGCTGATTTCGGTCCTAATAGTTGGTATCAGAGCTACGTTTTTTTCTGTTTGGTTTAACATTTAAGAGAGATGACTTTTTTCGGCTTTCAAGATAGTCTTTCTATCACTCGTCCTCCTATATTCAATGGGATGGACTACACGTATTGGAAAACATGAATGAGAGTCTTTTTACTTTCTATGAACTTTGATTTATGAAATATTATCAAATGTGATTTTCAAAAGTCTTCCAAACCAATGAACGAATGGAATAATTTGGAGAAGAAGATTTTTCGTTAAATTCAAAAGCTATGAATGCTTTGTTTTGTGCTTTAAATAAAAATAAGTTTAATTATATTTCGACTTATGAAATTGCACATGACATTTAGCATACTCTTGAAATCACACACAAAGGCACAAGTAGAGTTAAAGATTCTAAAATTAATCTTTTGATGCATAGTTTTGAACTGTTTCAAATGGAACCAAGCAAAACTATTGGAGACATATACACCCTGTTTACAGATGTTGTCAATGGTTTAAAAGCACTTGATAAAAGTTTTTCTAATTTTAAACTTGTCAATAAAATACTAAGATCCCTTCTAAAAAGTTAGGATCTGAAAGTAACGAAAATATAATAGTCAAAGGACTTGAACTATTTACCTATTGAAGAACTTATCCAGTCTTTAATAACTTATGAAATGACTTGTATCGAACATGATGAATATGAGAACAATCTTCCAAAGAACAAAAAGTATTTGACACTTTGAATAATAGAAGACCACTTGAGAGAAAACTCAAGTGATGATGATGATTATGATGATCTTGAACTACTAATAATAAAATTTAAAAAGTTCATAAAACAAGAATCAAAAAATAAAAATAAACTTAAAAAGAACACAATAACTTGCTATAAATACAATCAGCCAGGGCACCTCAAAAGTCAATGTCTGTCATAAAAGAATAAGAAAGCACTCAAGGTGATATGAGACGAAACGAGTGCATCCAAAGATGAGGTTACAAATTACACTTTGACAGCTTTCAACAACGAGGTAAGTGACTCAACCAAAACCCCTTTTTATTATAAAATTACTTGATGTATTTCATGAGTTATTTTTAAATTAGTAAAAAATAAAAAATATCATGCTTTTCTTTCTAGTGATTTTGAAAAATTAAAAAAAAATAAGCATGACATTTGCATGTTAATTTCTTGCACTAAGTATGAAAAGTTAGATTTACATTAAAAGGAAAATATATTATCATCAGAATTTAAATAAATCAAATCTTTTGTTTGAAGATGTGTTATTATTTTAATGTGTTATACTATTGACCTTGATGATTTCTTTTTTGATAAAACTTACTTTTCGGGTTTATATGATGATGCATGATTTTGGTATAGAAACTTTGGCATGCTTATATGAAATCAATTGTATGAATTGAAACAACTAAAAAGAGGAAAGCATTCTTTAAAAATTTCTTAATCTGTATCTTATTGAGTTTTCATCATAGAGATCTTTATTGATGAATCTATTTTTGTTATTTATGAATCTCTTGAAAGTGATTATGATGATTTGACAATTTAAATTTGAATGAATTTTATCCAAATCTTACACTTGATACTTAAAATTTTCTGTGAATCATATGTTACGATCGAGTCTGACACTAAGAGAGGGGGGGGGGAGGTGTATAGTGTGAATTAATTAGTACAACAGTTAAAATGTTCGTCAATTTCATAGATTTCGAAAAACTCATTTCGGTGAAAATATTTCATTCAACGAAAACTGATATCGAGTGTACTTTAACTTAAAAAGATTCATAAGTGAAAGAGAGAAGTAGAGCAGTGAGCAATTAGCTTAGAAAGTACAAGCAATGATAAAGAAAGATAAAATAGGAAATGCACACTGATGTTTATAGTGGTTCGGTCATTCGACCTATGTCCACTCCCAATTTCTCCTTCGTTGAGACCATTGGTATCCACTAGTAGTCTTCTTTCAATCCGGCAAAGACTAACTACCCTTACAAAAGTCTTCCCTCCACCACCTCTCTTTGAGATTACTTTTAAGATTTTGAAGGAGAGATTTCTACACTTAGAATCACAAAGTTTTTCCTTTATTTTTTTGCTCAATTCTTGCTCTCCTTAGCAAGAATAGCTGGGGTATTTATAGACCCTAAATGTCTTCAAATCTTAGAGCCAAAATTCAAATACCTTGAAATTTCGGGGTACTAATAGTACCACCGCCTAGGCTTTCTAACATTAGGCGGTACTATCGTCTAGTCTGGAGGTACTACTACCCAAGCTACTTGACATTGGGCGGTACCATCGCTCAGTCTGGCGGTACCATCGCCAGATAGGGTCTCAGCTATTGGATCCAAGTGGTACCACCGCCTAGATGCTTAGGAGACTGAGCTGTGGGCAGTTTCACCATCCAGTTCTGGTGGTGCCATCACTAGATAGGGTTTAGCATATTGTTTGGGCCAATAGTCTAGCCCAAAATAGTCCAAATTCAAGCCTAAGTGGCCCCTAACTGAGTTGGCCTAATTCCAACCCAATTATACTCTAATCCTACTTCAATCTAGATAATTATTATAAAGCTTTAATCGAATTTGTTGCCTGGCATGTCATTGGTCCATCGACGCTTCATCCGATTCTTCGACGCATCATCCTCTCTTGCGGCCTATTGCCCAATCGACAATTATCTGTTGTAACCCTGATCTCCTTGGCGTAATTTCGCTCTTCTTGGCCCTATACTCAAATTCCTTTTTCGAAGTCTTCTACCGATACATCGACCGATCCTTTGCTCGATGTCCAATCTTCTGACATGTTCTCCTCTAACGCAACATCGATTCTTCCTACTTCAATTATCTAAACCTGATCGAAGGTAGTCCTACGTCATTTAAAATGTAGATTAGATCTTAAACACAATAAATTGGTTTTATCATCAAAATTCATGATTCAACAATCTCTCCCTTTTTGATGATGACAACCAATTGATGATGGAGTTAACCTTAAGTCCCCCTATCAATATGCTATATTGATAGAAACAAAAAATTCTAAAAATCCAAGTAACATGTCATCATAAAATCATGCATAATCATAATTTCAATTCAACATTCATGCATGATTATCAACATACTTCTCCCCCTTTATCATCAACAAAAAAGGAGAAGTTGCATCTAGCATGTGTTTGAAAATATGTAAATTTTACAATATACAAGCTAGCAATCATTTTACAATATGCAATCATAGTAAGTTTTGCTTTTTGAGATATGCAAGTTTACATTTTTGCTTCTTAAGATAGGCAAAATAACACTTTACTTATTTTTGTGATATTTCAAACTAGCACCTTTTGTTTCTTCTATGTTGAGAAGTATAACTAAGTTTTGCCTTTGCAAGATAGCAAATTTTACGATACGTAAGCTAGCAAATTTTTGTTCCTTTGTAATGAGCAAGCTAGCAATCTTTCTCCCCCTTTGTCATTGTCAAAAAGAAGGGAAGAATATAAATTTATAAATATTTTTTTTATATTAATTTTTAAATCATGACAAGTGACATATCAAAAGTTTACATCAATATTTCAATCATCAAGTCATGTATACAAAGAAGTATTGAAACATAGGAGAAAAATCAGTTTAAGCATACAATGTCAAGTCATGAATACCAATGCCATTTTTGTCATTAAATAAAAGAATGAAAGAAGAGGGGAAGAATTCAAGGGTAGAAATATTTCAACCATTACATAAAAAAATGAAAAATCAAGTCATGAATCCAAAAATCATAAATCCAAAAGTCCATGAATCATTTTGACAAATCTCCTTTTTAGCAAATAACAAGAGGAAATCTTAGGAGATCAAGGATCTTGAATCATAAAGAAAATACAAGTTATAAATCTGAGATAACAAGAGAACAATCATTATTTATTTGGATACTTCTTCTCTTTAGTAAATGATAAGAAGAAATATAGGAGAATAAACACAAGATCTTGATTCATACGTAAGAATTCTCAAGTCATCAAGATCATGATTTCATAAAAAATTTCAAGTATATAGTTTTGAGAAATCAAGAGACAAGTCATATTTCATTTGCTTAATTCTCTTTTGATAAAATGGAAGAATCATGGTATACGATCTTGATTTATAAAAGTTTCAAGTTATAAGTCTCAAGATATCAAGATCATTATTACGATAAAACTCATTCAAATTCTAATCATCAAATCATCAACTTTTTAGAGATTCAAAATGACAAATAGATTTTGGATAAAACTTATTATTACATTATTAAAATCTCTTTCATAATTTAAGATATTCATAAAAGATAATCTATATGGATTCATTAATCTTTTATTCAAAAATAAAAAAGCTTAGAGAGCATTTTATGGAAAAAGAATGTATTCCTCTTTTTATGTGTTTCAATTTAAGTGATTTACTTCTTATAAGCATACAAAAAAACAAGCATCAATTGTTCAAGACCGAAAGGCAAATTTCGACAAAGAGATCATCAAGGCTAAAATTATAATATATTAATTCAAAACATAAGATTCACTCAACATGCATAGTTTCATCAACACCAAAAACATATTATTCCAAGATATAAGTGTTGAAAAATCCACTAGGGGAGCGACATCACATGCGTAGCGAAAGAACAAAAAACAAAAAACCTCAGATTTCTCGTAGAAAGTTTTTGTCATCATGCGAAGATTGGTGCATCAAAACAAATCCGTGAAAAACTGTACGTGTAAAAGAAAGTACCTAGGGAGATCGTATATCCCTGAATCCCTACAGATCTATAGAAGAGGATGAAGGAGGTCAAGCGTCCTCCTCTCTAGCGGTATCCATACGACAGGAACTGCGACGATGCACCTCTCTCTCTGGGGAGAGGAGAACAGGAAGTGGCTACCAAAAGAAACCCTCAGCCTATAGAGCTTTGGTTTCCTCCTATTTATAGAGGCCCCCTTAAAACCCTAATGGATCTTTTACCTTATTGGGTATTGGATCTCCATCCAATTACCTAAGCCTATTGGATTAATGGGTCTCTACCCAATAATCTCTTATTAGCAATTATTGGATCTCATCTCAGGATCCAATAATTTAGGGGCTTAATGGATATCCAATAAGATAGGGGGTTCAGCGGATATCTCATATCAGAACCTCTACTCGTCGCAACACCTACCATATGTGTGTGACCCTCTAGGCCCAATATCGAGCTGGTCGTGAGTCATACTTGTCAGAACTACTTCTGACTTAGTGAATTATTATCTCTATAATAATTCACCCAACTCATCGACTACGGACGTACCAGGCTACTATACCGCGGCCCCTAGACGATACAGGGGAATCCAATCCTTTGGACCTATCTATCCTCAGTTACCATGTATCTATAGTCCCTCATCCATCTAATATCCTAGAGACCCTATACCGGGCATGGTGCTGTCAGGCCCATACGGTCTCTCCTCGAGTCTTGCTCTTGTCGGATTCTCCCGGAGAACTCTTTCTCTCTCAATCTGAATAACCTTGGCCAAGGATTTGTTTGAGCAAGAACACATGGGATATTCCTCTCATGATACCGAGAGCGGATGATCCTCTATCGACACTTAATAGCCCTCGTATGGTTGGCTACCACTCTCAATAACCGACTGTACTAGATCTGGAACTTTCCAAACCTATAAGTCCAGTATCAAAGAGTGGAGTACTCATAAAGGACATCCTTGGTGTCTCAAGTCTAAGAACCAGATACACTACTGGGAATATGAAATCGTTGTCTGACGTGAGGTATTAATAACCATCCAGCATTCCGTAGGCGGATCAATAAGTGAACTCATTTCCCAATGAGCACCTACACTGTACCCTTAGTGTCCCCACATGAGTAGCTATGAGACCAGCTACCTCCATCATATAGATGGGTATATAGCACACTAGTCTATCCGGTTATCTCGATGTCCTTCTCGAGTAACCTATGACCAAGATAATTCAGGGTCTGTGTTTAAAGGTGAATCGGTCTCATTATCATGATCTCATCACGATCTGATTCCCATTGCACAGATCTAGGGACATCACAATATATGCAACACGCAAGATAAAGTGATAAAATACCTAATAATAAGCAAAGAGAAAAAGTACATATCAAGTCACAAGTGTCATCACTCATGTGATTGGCTTGCAGGGCACATATGACTAGCAATAAGATTTCAAATTATCAAACATTTTCATTACATCACTAAAGTCATCAAGAGAAATATTCATGGAATTAATCTTATTAGATGTACAAGCATTATCACAAATCAACCAATTATCATTCATAATTTTAATTTTTAAAAATACTAGAAAAAAAGCATGATATATTTTTATAAACTTTTTATTTTCTACAAACTAAATTAAGCAACTCATGAAACACATCAAGTAATTTAATAATAATGTAAAAACATTTTGTGTAAGTTACTTACATTGTTGTCGAAAGCCATTAAAGCACAATTTGTGTCTTCGTCTTCGGATGTACTCGATTCTTCTTTGCGTGCTTTCTTCATCTTCACTTTTGTATACTTATCTCTGGATCGTCCCAGCTTCTTGCATTCATAGCAAGAGGTTGTGTTCTTTTTAAGTTTATTTTTATTCTTTAATTCATGTTTTATAAATTTTTAAAATTTTATAGTAATAAGTTCAAGGTCCTCATCATGATAACTTGAGCTATCACTCAAGTGCTCTTCTTCCATTCTAAGTGCAATTACCTTCTTGTTCTTCGAGGCTATCGGCTTTCATTATTAGTTTTCTTTTAATTGGGCAAAGACTAACTACCCATACAACTCAATTCTCATTCTAACAGGTTCAGGAGTTAACCTTTACAGCTCTTACAAACCCAGTCACCCCTCTCTTAGATTCAACCAAATTGTAAACTAGAGGGAAAGGATTTTTCACACTATTACAATAGAGTGTTATTTTTCTTTCTCAGTTATTATATTGTCTAACCAGGGATGAGAAAGGTATTTATAGGCTTTAAGGTGATTTAAAATTAGAGCCAAAATTTAAATCACCTCGATTTTCAAGGTACTGGCAGGACCACTACCAGCTGACTCTGACACTGGGCGGTACCACCACCTAGTTTAATGAAATTATTAAATTTTAGATTTTGATGATGAAACTAATTGATTGTGTTTAAGATCTAATCTGTATTTTAAGTGACGTAGGACTACCTTCGATCAGGTTTAGGCAATTGAAGTAGAAAGAATCGATGTTGCGCCGGAGGAGAACATGTTAGAAGATTAGACGTTAAGTGAAGGATCGGTCGACATATTAGCAAAAGGCTTCGAACAAGGGATTCGGGCATCGAGCCAAGAAGAGTAGAATTGCGCCAAGGAGATCAGGGTTGCAAAGGTTAACTATCGATTGGGCAATAGGTCACAAGAGAGGACGATGCATCAAAGAATCAGATGAAGCGTTGATGGACCAATAATATGCCCGGCAACAAATTCGATTAAAGCTTTGTAATAATTATCTAGATCAAAGTAGGATTAAAGTATAATTGGGTTGGAATTGGGCCAACTCAATTAGGGGCCACTTAGGCCCAAATCTAGATTAGTTTAGGTCGGATTATTGGCCCAAACAATATGTTGAACCTTTCTGGCGGTGGCACTGCCAGAACTGGGTGGTGGAATTGCCCAAGGCTCAATCTCCCAAGTATTTGGGCGTTGATATTGCCTAAACTAAGCGATGGTACTGCTTGGGTCTAATAGCCGAGACCTTGTCTGGCGATACTAGGTGGTGGTAGTACCACCCAATGTCAGGTAGCCTGGGCAGTGGTATCGCCTAGTGTCAAAAAGCTTAGGCGATGGTATCGCCTAGCATTGGCGATAGTACCGCTAGTACCTCAAAATTTTGGGGTGTTTGAATTTTGGCTCCAAGATTTAAAGTCACTTGGGATCTATAAATACCCTAGCTATTCTTGCTTGGGAGAGCAAGAATTGAGTAAAAAATAAAGGGAAACTCTATGATTCTAAGTGTAGAAATCCCTCCTCCAAAATCTTAAAAGTAGTCCTGAAGAGAGGTGGTTGACGGAATACTTGTAAAAGAAAGAGTTTGTAATGGTAGTTAATCTTTGTACGATTGAAAGAAGATTGCTAGTGGATACCGGTGGCCTCTACGAAGGAGAAATCAGGAGTGGACGTAGGTCGGATGATCGAACCACTATAAACATCAGTGTGCATTTCCTATTCTGTCTTTTTTTTATCATTGTCTTTACTTTCTAAGCTAATTGCTCACTATTCTATTGCCCTCTTTCACTTACGAATCTTTTAAAGTTAAAGCGCTCTCGATATCGATTTTCGTTGAATGAAATATTTTCATCGAAATGAGTTTTTCGAAATCTATGAAATTGACAAACGTTTTAACTGCTGCACTAACTCACTCCCCCTCTTAGTGCCGGACTTGATCCTAACAATTGATATCAGAGCCTTAGTATTTCTTAATTGGATTTATACTCAAGATAAATGGCTCTTTTCGGTTTCAAGAGGGTTATTCTATCGTTTGTCCTCCAATATTTAATGGGACGGACTACACATATTGAAAAACTCGTATGAGAGTTTTCTTACTTTCCTTGAATCTTAATTTATGGAATATTATCAAATATGATTTTCAACATCCCTCGAAACCTATGAATGAATGGATGGTTTTTGAGAAAAAATCATTTTCCTTGAATGCAAAGACTATGAATACCTTGTTTTGTACCTTAGACAAAAATAAGTTTAATTAGATTTTTATTTACAAAATTATACATGATATTTGGCACACACTTGAAATCATGCAGAAGGCACAAGTAGAGTCAAAGACTCAAAAATAAATATTTTGATGCATGATTTTGAACATTTTTGAATGGCACTAAGTGAAACTATTGGTGATATGTACACCATTTTTACGGATGTTATCAATAGTTTAAAAGCTCTTGGGAAATGTTTTTCAAGTTTTGAACTTGTAAACAAGATTTTAAGATCTTTTCCAAAAAGTTAGGATCCGAAAGTAACCGCTATTCAAGAGGTAAAAGATTTAAATAATTTTTCATTAGAAGACCTCATCGGGTCTTTGATGACCTATGAAATGACACTTATGGGACATGATAAATTTAAGAACCACATTCCAAAGAACAGGAAGGATTTGGGACTTCGAACTATAGAAGACCACTTGAGTGAAAGCTCAAGTGATGATGATCTTGAACTCATAACAATAAAATTTTAAAAAATTCATAAAACAAGATTTGAAGAACAAAAATGAATTTGAAAAGAAGAAGATTCTAAAGAAGAAGAAAGAACTCAAAGAAGAATCGAGTACATCCGAAGATGAAGTTGTGAACTACGCTTTGACGGCTTTTGACAACAAGGTAAGTAACTCACTTGAAATTTTTTTACATTATTATGACATTACTTGATCTTTTCATGAGTTGCTTAATTTAGTTTGTAGGAAATAAAAATTGTACAAAAATATATCATGCTTTTCTTTCTAGTAATTTTGAAAATTAAGAATTTTTTTTAGCATGACTATTGCTTAAAGAGTTAAATTCATGTCTTGTTACATCTAACAACAAACAAAATATTATTGGAATTAAAATAATTTTGAAAATACTTTATGAAATCATGCTTGATAATTTTGATGATGTAATGTTAAACGTTATGGTATCATGCTTGATGATTTTATATTATGCATGAGGATTTGAAGTAATGATCTTATGTTTTTGGTCTTAATTTTTTTTTATAATGAAACTTGTGAATCGGTCTTAAACATTGATACATGCTCACTTAAATTGAAACACATAAAAAAGGAAAAATGTATTATCATGATAAACAAATTTTTGTTTGAAGATGATGTTTGTTTGACGTATTTTGGCCTTTATGATCTTTTTAACAAAATTTGCCTTTTGCTCTTGAACATTGATACTTGTTTTTATTAAAGGCAAAGGTATGCTTATAAGTAGTAAATCACTTAAATTGAAACACATAAAAAGGAAATACATTTTCTATCCCCATCTTATCGATTTTTCAATAAATGAATCTATTTATGTTATTTCATGAATCTCGTGAATCTCTATGAAAGTAATTTTGATGATGAGTTTGGAGTTGACAAATTGAATTTGAATGAGATTTTTAAATGATTCTTGACTCTTCTCTTAATCTCTCAGAATCATGTTATGAATCATGATCTTTATTTCTCGATACTCAATACTTATAATTCTTTTTTATCTTTGATCTCCTAAGGTTTCCTCTTGTCATTTACTAAAAAAGAGAACTTTCTAAATATATCATGAATTTTTCGGAATCATAACTTAAATTTCTTATGATTCATGATAAATTGAGAGATATTATGCATAAATTGAGATCTCTTCTTTGTTTTTCTAAGATTTCTTTTTGCTATTTACAAAAGGAGAGGCATATCAAAATGAATCATGATTTGATTTCTCATAATTATTGATATTGATGTCTTTTATATCATGATTCTTTTATTAGTTGTATACCTTTTGTCATGATTTGTAAATTGATATAAAAATCTTACAACATTGTATTCTTCACTTCCTTTTGACAATGCCAAAGGGGGAGTTAGCTTGCTAGTTTGTGCATCACAAAAAAAAGAAATATTGCTAGCTAGAACATTGCAAAGGAACCAAAATTGCTAAGTTGCAAAGAAAGACAAAGCTTGCACTTCTCAAAAGAGAAGAAAGAAATTGCAAAGTTGCACATTTTTCTTTAACTTGTTAGCTTGCATGTTTAAAGTGATATAAATTTTATAAAATTGTTAGCTCATTGCAAACAAAAAATTTGCTAGTTTGCAAAGGCAAAACTTAGTTACAAAAGAGAAGAAACAAAAGGTGCTAGCTTGAAATATCACAAACAGATGCAAAGTGCTATCTTGCCTATCATAAGAAACAAAAGTGCAAACTTGCACATTTCAAGAAGTAAGTGATAAATTACAATATTACACATTTTTATAACTTACTATGCTTAAATGTTGTAAAGTGATTGCTAGCTTGATGTTGTAAAACTTATATATCCTTAAAACTAGCTAGATACAACTTCTCCTTTTTTGTTGATGACAAAGGGGGAGAAGTATATTGATGATTTCATGCATTGAATGATGTATTGAATATTTTGATTATTGCATGATTTATTCAAAATTTTTGAAGTTTGAATTGTCTATCAATATGATAATATTGATAGGGGGAGTTAAGGTTAACTCCATCATCAATTGGTTGTCATCATAAAAAAGAGAGAGATTGTTGAATCTTGAATTTTGATGATGAAACCAATTGATAGTGATTATGATCTAACTACGTTTTGAGTGACACAAGTCTATCTTCAATCAAGATTAGATAATTGAAGCAGGAAGAATCGACGTTGGGCTAGAGGAGAACATGTTAGAAGATTGAATGTCGAGCCGGAGAATCGATCGATGTATCAGCAGAAGGATTCAAACAAAGGATTCGGGTATCAGGCTAAGAAGAGCGGAGTTGCACCAAGAAAATTAGAATTACGGAGGACAACTATTAATTGGGTGATAGGTCGGAAGAGAGGACAATGCATCGAAGAATCGGATAAAGCGCCGATGGACCAATGACATGCCAAACAACGAATGGATTCAAAGCTTTATAATAATTGTCTACATCGAAGTAGGATTAGGTCTAATTGGGTTAAAATTGGGCCAACTCAATTAAGGACCAATTGGGCCTAAATCAAGGCTGTATTGGGCCAAATGAAAGGTCTAAATAGTACCCTGGAGCCTTATCAAGTGATGGCACCATGAGGGTTAGTAGTGGAACTGCCTAAAGGCTCAACCTCCAAGGCTAAGTTTGGGCGGTGGTATCGCCCAATGTCAGGCAGCTTAGGTAGTGGTACCGCCAGACTGGATGGTGGTACCACTCAGATCTAGTAGCCGAGACTCTACCTGGGCGATGGTACTATCCAATGTCGGAGTCAACTGGCGGTGGTACCGCCAGTACCTTGAAAATCAGGGTGATTCAAATTTTGGCTCCAAGTTTGAATTACCTTGAGGCCTATAAATATCATTCTCATCCCTAGTTAGACAATATACCAACTAAGAAAGAAAAAAGAGAAAACCCTATTGTAATAGTGTGAAAAATCTTTTCCCTCTAGTTTACAATTTGGTTAAGTCTAAGAGAGGGGTGAATGGGGCTATAAGGGCTGTAAAGGTTAGCTCCTAAACCTGTTAAAAGGAGAATTGAGTTGTAAGGGTAGTTAATCTTCGCCCTGGTTGAAAGAAGACTAATAGTGATGTTGGGATCTAGAGTGGCACTAAGAGGGGGGAGGGGGGTGAATTAGTGCAACGGTTAATAATGATAAATTTTCGGTGATTTGAAAATGCTTTCGAAAACTTCGTACATTGAAAACTTTATTTTTACTAAAATCAATTCTAATTAAGACGTAATTAACTTAAGAGTGTTTCGAGATAAAGAAAGTTAGTAAGCAAGTAGAGTAGTGAAGTCAAGATGGTTTGCAATAAAGTAAATTACAAGAATATAAACGCAAACTAATTAATAGTGGTTCGGTCATACGACCTACATCTACTCCCGATTCCTCTTCACTTGAGGCCATCGGCTTTTCCACTAGTTGTCTTCCTTCGAATGGGCAAAGATGAACTCCTTTATAGCACCTCACCTTTTGACGGGCTCAGGAGATAACCCTTACAAGCACTTCACTCCTCTCTTTCGATGGAATACAAATGAGAACTAGAGGAGGGATGTTTAGAAGGATTTTTATAGTGTTTTCTTGCTTTTAAAATCTCTGTGCTTGTGTCTTCAACCCTAGGATGAGAGAGGTTTTTATAGGCTCCAATTGGATTCAAACTTGGAGCCAAAAACCATCATATCCCAGGTCTATCGGGTTCTAGCGGTACCACCGCCAATCTAACTCTAACATTGGGCGGTACCATCGCTCAATCTAGCGATACCACTACCTAACACACTGACACGGTCAATGTACTGGGCGGTACCACCAACCAAGCACTCTACCTCAAGGTGGTACCACCACCCCAGTCTGGCGGTGCCATCGCCAAATAGGGTTCAACAACCCTGTTTCGACCTTTCATCCGACCCAAACCTATCCGGGTACGAGCCTAGTTGGCCCCTAACAGGGTTAAAGGATTAACACCTAATCCTAACCCTAATTATATGCTAACTATGAAATTAAAGATATTTTCTAAGCTAATACAAAGTTTGGAAAGTCAAGATTTCTTCCGGCGAGCTTTCCAACAAACTTCCGACGAACCCTTGGATACCATTCTACAAACTCCTAGCAAGCTCCTAGACTTCTCAATTAATCTTGGTGAGTTCCAATGAGCTTCTTCTTCAGCAAGCTCCGATCTTTCTCGATGAGCTCCGTGAACTTCTGATGAACCTTTCGGCAAACTTCCAAAAACCCTTCGGCAAACTCCCTACTCATTCTCAGCCAGATTCGGTAGCACTCCCGATGAATCTTCAAACTTTCGTCGAACTCTCAAACTCCCAATGATTCCATTGCACATGACTCTGGCACTTTGCTTCATTTTACGTCTTCATCATTATCATAGTAAATCCTGCACATATAAAAGTTAACTCTATTTCGATCTAGTTAGTTATTACAATGCGAATTGACATTCTGTTGCCCGGCACGTCATTGGTCGGTGCTTCGTCCGCTTCTTCGGCGTATCGTCCTCTCTTGCGGCCTGTTGCCCAATTGACGATTGACCTCTATAACTCTAATATCCTTGGCGCAATACCACTCTTCTTGGGCTGATGCTCGACGTCCGAAGCCTTCTGTTGATTGTCGACTGGACCTCTGGCTCGACGTCCAATATCCTGACATGATTTCCTCTAATGCAATGTCAATTCCTCCTGCATCAACTATCTAATCCTGATCAAGTAGACCTGCGTCACTCAAAACATAGTTAAATATTAGGACTCTAGCTATGAGAGTCCTAATTTAGTTTCATTGATAAGGGCATTCATGTAAATCCTATCTAGCTGACCCCTATTAAAGAGGTGAAGAGGTCGGCTAGGTTAGGGTTATGTTGCTTCTTAGAAAAGGAGTCCTATTAGAGAAAGAGTCCTATTAGAAGTAGGAGTCATATTAGGAAAAGAGTCCAATTAGAAGTAGGAGTCCTATTACGGAAAGAGTCCTATTAGAATTAGGAGTCCTACTAGAGAAGGAGTCCTAATTAGAAGTTGGTTAGAAGTAGGAGTCTTGAACAAGAGTCCTATTAGGAGTTGGGGTTTAGAAGCCCTATAAATAGCCATGTATTCATCTTCTTTTCATTAATGAATAGATCAATCTTTTAGCAGCCTTTGTGCAGCAACTTGGAGGAAGGAACCCCTATAGAGTTCCAAGGAGGCCGATCCCCTATAGAGATTAACCCCAAGCTTAGAATCTGTAAGAGTTCTAACACTTGGTATCATAGCAGCATTCTTAGCATCTCGTTGCCCTTCCACATGTTGAATCTTGAATTTTGATGATGAAATTAATTGGTGAAATATTTGTGCTAATCTATATTGTCAAGATAAGTGTATAGGATTAACTACGATGGGATAGAAACACAAAGCGATATGCCAAAGTCAAGTCCATCGGGTGTTCAAGAGTTCATCGGAAGTCCGAAGGATCATCGGAAGTGTTGCCGGAACCAATCGAGATCAAATCAAGGACTTACCGAAGTTTTCGAAAGTTCATCGCAAAGATCGTCGAAGGTTCACGGAGTTTGCTGAGAAGGTTCGAAAGCTTGCCGAAGACTCGTTGAGCTCACCATACAATCCGGGAGCATGTTGGGAATCCGAGGGAAGTATCGGAAGACTGTCGAAATCTCATCGTAAAGCTCGCCGGAATAAGACTTGAAGAATGTCGGTTCAAATCAACGTTAATTATGTTTCAATTTCATAGTTGGCACATAATTAGGGCAAGGATTTCGAATTAATCCTGCTCAAACCTAGTAGGGGCCAATTGGGCTCTTATTGGGCCAATTTGGGCCTAAAACAAGGCTCATTCAGCATTGTTGAATGGGCCAGGCTGTGGAATTGCCTGGTAATCGAGTGTTGGGCGGTGCTACCGCCTAGCCTGGGGCGGTAGTACCGCCCAGCGCATGTGTGCAGCGGTGGTAGTACCACCTGCCTTGGGCGGTGGTACCGCCTGTGCATTGTTAGTCTGATGACTGACAGGCAGTAGCACCACCTCTGACAGGTGGTGGCACCGCCGGCACCGGGAAACTCAAAGAGAATTCAAATTTGGAGCTTAAATTTGAATCCTCTTTGAATCTATAAATACCCCCCCTTTCTCAACTAAAAGGGCACCCTTTTGAGAGTTAGAAATTGAGCTAAATTCTTGCAAAAGTCTTGTTTTCAATAGCTTGTGTTCACCTCCTTCTTTCTCTTTGGAAAATCTGTAAGAGTGTGAACTTCTTGTAAAAGGGTTGTAAGAGGGGTGTTTGATCCTTCCCCTTCAAAAGGATTTGCTAGTGGAAGTTGGAAGCCTCATCGGAGAAGGCTTTGGAAGTGGATGTAGGTCACTTTGACCGAACCATTATACATCGTGGCGTTCTTGAATGTGTGTTTAAATTTCTATTTCATCTTTTTACTTGGCTGCAAACCATTCAGTTTTTCTTTACCTTTACTCGAGCAACTTCAACCAAGTCATCTTTCGTCAGATCAAAATTTTCATACGAACTAACTATTTTAACGAAATCGGTTTCAAACTTATGTTTTAATTCGCTGCACTAATTCATCCCCCCTCTTAGTGATTGTCTGATCCTAGCAATTGGTATCAGAGCGGGTACACTCTCATATTTGGTCTACAACCCAAGAGAGATGGCCTATTCCGGTATGCAAGAAGGTCATTCCATTATACATCTACCTATGTTTAATGGGTCGGATTATATGTATTGGAAGACCCGTATGAGGATCTTTCTTATTTCTATGGATTTTGAGCTTTGGAATATTGTTGAGAATGGTTTTCAAAAATATTCTCTTCCAATGAGCAATTGGAATGAATCAGAGAAGAAGGTTTTTGCTTTAAACGCAAAGGCTATGAATGCCTTGTTTTGTGCACTAGACAAAAACAAATTTAATCGCGTATCAATTTGTGAATCGGCCTTTGATATTTGACATACTCTTGAGATCACTCATGAAGGCACTAGCCGAGTGAAAGAGTCCAAAATCAATATTCTTGTGCATTCTTACAAACTTTTTCGAATGAAACCAAGTGAGTCCATTGGAGACATGTACACCCGCTTTATGGATGTCATCAATGGACTTAAGGCACATGGTAAAGGTGTTCCTAACTTTGAACTTGTAACTAAGATTTTAAGATCCCTTCCAAAGAGTTGGGATCCAAAAGTTATGACCATTCAAGAGGCCAAGGACCTTAAGACTTTTCCTCTTGAAGAACTTATTGGGTCTCTAATGACCTACGAAATGACGTGTCACGCTCATAAAGAGCTCGAGAACCCCCTTCCAAAGAACAGGAAGGATATGGCACTAAGAATACAAGAAGGCCACTTGAAATAACATCAAGTGATGAGGACAGTGACAATGACATTGCACTTTTAACTCAAAATTTTAAAGAGTTCATAAGAAAGAACAAATTTAAAAATGACACAAAAAATAAACTTGAACATAAAAAGGACCAAGTTATTTGCTATGAGTGCAAGAAGCCGGGGCACTTCAAATATGAATGCTCCCAAGCCAAGAAGAAGCAACCCAAGAAGAAGAAAGCATTGAAGGCTACATGGGATGATTCAAGTGACTCCGAGATTGAAGAAGCAAGCAACAAAGAGGAGGCTAACTTCGTGCTAATGGCCTTCGGAGAAGAGGTTAGTGAGTTATTTAATAAAAAATTATCTTTTGATGAACTTTCTATCGCTTTTCATGAGTTATTTGATGAATGTAGAACTATTAGCAAGAAGTATAATTTACTAAAGAAAGAGCATGCTTTATTGCAAAATAAGTTCAAAAGTCTCCAAACTCCTTCTCTACCCCCATGCTCTAAGTGTGAACACTTAGAAGCAATAAAAAATGAGAATTTGCTACTCAAAGAGACCCTAAACAAGTTTAAAGTCAGTAGCAAGGGCTTGGACATGATCCTTGCTAACAAGGGTCACATCGAAAATAGAAGTGAAATCGGATTTATGAGTGGATCTCACCGAAATCCCACCACCTTCATTAAAGGACCCACATTGCATGTATCACGCCATTTGAAATGTAATTTTTGTGGTAAAACTGGACATGTTGTTTACAAATGTCCATTCAAGAAAATTAGTCCACAAAAATTGATATGGGTTCCTAAAGGAACTATAAACAATTCAATGTTGAATTACAAATTAAGTAGATCAATTTATGAGGCACCCAAAATCAAATGGGTATCTAAAAACCATCCTCTTTTGTAGACAAACTCACAAGCTAGGAGTAAGAGATGGTATCTTGATAGTAGATGCTCAAGGCACATGACCAGAGATCCATCTCATTTCTCTATGCTCACTAGCAAAGAAGAAGGGTATGTCACCTTCGGAGACAACAACAAGGGTAAAATCATTGGCAAGGGAACCATAGGTAACAAATCGAGTTTTTCAATTGATGATGTGTTGCTAGTTGATGGTTTAAAACATAATCTTTTAAGCATTAGTCAATTATGCGATAAAGGTTATGTTGTAAGATTTGAATCTAATGTTTGCATCATTGAAAAACCAAACAATGATATATCCATGATTGCTTGAAAATAAAATAATGTTTACACCATTAATATTGATGAACTAAATAATGAAATATATTTTTCGGTTTTGAATGATGATGCTTGGCTTTGGCATAGGAGATTAGGCCATGCAAGCATGAAACTAATATCTAAGATTTCATCTAGAAAATTAGTGTTAGGATCGAAAAGGCACTAAGAGGGGGGGGGGGGGTGAATTAGTGCAGCGGATTAAACTCGTAATTTTGAAATCGATTTTACAAAAAGACAAGTTCGTAGGAAGATTTTGATTCGACAAAAGAGTACTTGAAAGAAATTACTTGAGTAAAGGAAATAGCAAGGAACTAAGCAATTTGTAGCTAAGTAATGAAATGATTCAAAAATGTAAACACTCACACATTCATGAACACAATGATGTATAGTGGTTCGGTCAAATGACCTACATCCACTCTTGAAGCCTTCACGATGAGGCTCCTTCCACTAGCAAATCCTTTGAAGGGGAAGGACCAAATACCCCTTTTACAACCCTTTACAAGAGGTTCATACTCTTACAAGATTTCTCAAGAAGAAGAAGGAGGTGAACACTTAGCAAGAGACAAGGCTTTTCAAGACTATTCAAAGACTTAAACTCAAGATTCTAACTTTCAAAAGGGTACCCTTTCAGCTCAGAAAGGGGGGGGTATTTATAGGCTCAAAATGGATTCAAATTTGGGCTCCAAATTTGAATTTTATTTGAGTTTCCCGGTGTTAGCTTGTCAGAGGTGGTGGAACCGCCTGTCATAGGCGGTGCCATCACTTTGTGTCGATCTGTGACCCGACAAGCGATGCCACGCCCTAGCCAGTGCGGCTTCGCCCAGCAGCGGTGCTACGCCCTAAATGGCGGTGCCACCGCTCCAGGCTGGGTGGTTCAACCGCCTGGCCCATTCAACAAGGGCTGAATGAGCCCTATTTAAGGCCCAATTTGGCCAAATAGGAGCTCGGTTGGCCCCTACCAAATTTAGAAAGGATTATTTCTAAATTCTTGCTCTAATCACGTGCAAACTACGAAATTAAAACATAATTCTAAGTGATTTAACCTGGCATTCTTCAAGTCAACTTTCGGTGAGCTTTACAGCGAGATTCCGACGGACTTCCGACACTTCCCTCGGATTTCTTCCAACGGACTCCTAGCATACTCCCGGATTGTATGGCAAGCTCAATGAGTCTTCGGCTAGCTTCTGAATCTTCCCGGTAAGTTCCGCGAACCTTCGACGATCTTTACGATGAACTTCCGAAAACTTCGGCAAGTCCTTGATTCGATCTTGGTTGGTTCCGGCAACACTTCCAACGATCTCTCAGGCTTCCGATGAACTCTTGAACACCTGACAGACTTGACCACGGTAAATCGCTTTATGTTTTCATCTCATCGTAGTTATACCTGCACACTTATCTCGACAACATATATATTAGAACAAATATTTCACCAATTGACTTCATCATCAAAATCCGAGATTCAACAATCTCCCCCTTTTTGATGATGACAATCAATTGATGATAGAGTTACTCTTAACTCCCCTTATCTATATGCCATAGATAGTAAAAACTTATCAACACGATAAGTTTAACTTATCATTCAACATATGAAAGTAAAACTTCATGGTTTACTTAATGATGACAATGTCGATGTATGAATATTCATCATTAAGCCAAAAGATGTTAAATAAATAGGTATCAAATGATATCATGAAGTATACACAATAAAAAAAATGATATCAAGATCCTAAATAAGCATTTCAAGCATATAACTTGCAATAACTTATAAAGCATGGCAAATGCATATAACTTTCAACGCATGGCAATTGCATTCACTTGTCACATATTTCTCCCCCTTTGTCATCAACAAAAAGGAAAAGAGGGATTCATATATGAGTGAAAACTGAAAATATTATGAGTGCGTCATCTAAAGATATGTAAAAAAAAGATATCCGAAAAAAAAAATATCACAAATGAGGGAAAAGAAATCATTCAGAAAGCTGAATGTCATTCCACAGTATCCAAGAAAATGTAGTAAAGATAATACAACATAGATGTCAAAGTTGCATAAAAGTTTACAACGTTCAAAAAGAAAATATAATAAATTACTCCTTTGGAGGAATGCTAAAGTGCCTATACATGTGATCTATCTTTTGGTTCATCTTTCACATTTCCTTCAAAATTTTAATTTGTTACAATTTAACTTCATTTAATTCTCTCATGATCGGATCGTCAGAAGGTGGAGTTGAAGCTAGCATTGATGGAGCTATATCAATGGGATCAGGAGGAGATTCACTTCCCCTAAAGATTGGTGTTTCAGGATGTTCTACTGGTGGGGGATGTATATCACTTCTCCTAGGTTGTCTAACCCCTATTCCATGCTCAAATGTACACCTAAGTCTCCTAAGTAGTTTCATGTCAATGATGTTAAATTTGTCCACTTGTACTACTTCTTCATCAGGTGAAATACTAATATTATGGGCATGCAACAATCTAGTTATTAATCCTTCATATGGTAACATTAACCCTTTAGAAATGACTTCTATCATGTGTTGCCGGATTAGGTAACCAAAACAAAAATACTGTCTGGTCATGATCCAATATATGGTACCCAACTCGGCTAAACTGATCTCATCGTGATGAAACTGTTTAGGAATGATAATGCTTATAACAATGTGATATAAAATTTTAGAGTTGAAAGGCAACAAATGTTCACAACTCTTGGGAATTATGTCTAAGTTCGGATTTGCAAAGACAGTTTCTAAGGCTTCGGAGTGGGTTGCTCCGATTGTGTCCATGTCCCATTTCCCTCTAAAATAGCATCCTAACTCTTTATCAACAATTCCAATTAAATAGCATATAGTACTATTAGATATTTGGATCTCTTTTCCTAGAAGATAGGTAGATAAGCCATCATCATTCACGCTTAAATTAGTATAAAATAATTTAATCAAGTGTGGATAGATAGGTTCAATAATTTGTAAAATTAGTAAGACCTCTAAGTCAGCAAACCACATGATGGGTTCAAGGTTCCCTAATTGATTCAAATCAACATATTTCCCTTTATGAATGGTTTTAGAAACAAATGCAGAGAACCGAAGGGATGCTTCTTTTGATTTGAACAAATATTGGTCAAATGAATCTACCTCCACCCTTTTCCCTTTGTCTCTTGACGATCTTTTAAGAGCCATTTCTAGTGAGGATAGATCAATAATCAATTTAAAGGAAAGAACTAAACTAGGCAAGAAAAAGAGGAGAAAAATTTTAGATTTTACCTTAGTTTGATTCCCTTGAGAGATAGAGGGCTTGAATCAAGGAGAAATTCCTTTGTTAGGCTTCTAGAGGGAGAGATTAAGGCTTGGGAAGTGTTTTGAGGGGATTAGAGAGGTGAGGAAGAGATCTCTCGGGTTAGGGGGTGGTTCTACCGTCGGCCCTAACTCACCCCTTTTATAAGGGGTGTTCGGGCGGTACTACCACCCCAACAAGCGGTTCTACCGCTTGGGGTCTGACTACCCAGGCGGTGCTACCGCCGATAGCACAAATTTTTTTTTAATTTATTTTGAATTTGTTTTCAGAGATGGGATGATGTCAAGAAGAAATCAACGAAAAAAAATCCGAGAGGAAAGCAAATCGACGAAAACCAAAATTTCAAGGAAAAATCTCATATAATAAAACTCACTTATTAGGACAATTTAACATGCCTAATTCCCTTCTAATAAAATCAAATTGTTCCTCATTTAAAGGTTTTATAAAAATATCTGTTAATTGATGATTTGTATCAATAAATTCAAGGGTGACATTTTTACTATTGACATGATCACGTATAAAATGATGCCTAATGTCAATGTGCTTGGTTCGAGAGTGTTGAATCAGATTTTTAGTTAGACAGATAGCACTCGTGTTATCACATTTTATAGGAATATTTTTTAAATAAATACCATAGTCTTCTAGTGTATTTTTCATCCAAATAACCTATGCACAGCATGCACTTGCAGCTATATATTCGGCTTCTGCCGTAGATAGTGCAATTGAATTTTGTTTCTTGAAAGTCCAAGAAACAAGTGCATGTCCTAGAAATTGGCATATTCTGGATGTGCTTTTTCTATCTATTTTACATCCACCAAAATCCACATCTGCATAAGCTTTCAAATCAAAGTTATCGGATTTTGGATACCATAATCCAAGATTCGGAGTCCCTTTAAGATATCTATGGATTCTTTTAATAGCTTTGAAATGAGATAGCTTAGGATTAGCTTGGAATCTTGCACATAGCCCTACACTAAACATGATGTTAGGTCTAGTTGCAGTGAGATAAAGCAAGCTACCTATCATACCTCTATATATTTTTTGATCAAAACTTTCTCCATTATCATCCATATCTAACTTAGTGGAGGTGCTCATAGGAGTGCTAATATCTTTTGATCCATCCATGTTAAATCGTTTTAATAATTCTAATGTATACTTTGATTGATTTAGAAATATACCATCACTTAGTTGCTTAATTTGTAATCCTAAAAAAAATTTAGTTCTCCCATTAGGCTCATCTCAAATTCATCACTCATATTCTTGGCAAATGATTCACATAGTGATTTATTAGAAGAACCAAAAATAATATCATCAGCATAAATTTGAACAATAAGAAAATTATTTTCAAAATATTTAATAAATAATGTAGTATTAACCTTGCCTTTAGTAAAATCATTTGAAATTAAAAAAGAACTAAGCCTCTCATACCAAGCCCCAGGGGCTTGTTTTAAACCATATAGAGCCTTAGTTAGCTTAAACACATGGTTAGGAAGAAGAGAATTTTCAAATCCGGGTGGTTATTCGACATAGACTTCTTCATAAATAAAACTATTTAAGAATGCACTTTTGACATCCATTTGAAATAATTTGAAATCATTACTACTAGCATAGGCAAGGAGCATCCGAATGGCTTCTAATCTTGCCACCGGAGCGAAGGTCTTTTCGTAATCGATACCTTCTTCTTGGTTAAAACCTCTGGCCACTAGTCTAGCCTTGTTTCTAACCACGATACCACATTCATCTTGCTTGTTTCTAAAGACCCACTTAGTACCAATAACTAAGTGGTCATTAGGTCTAGGAACAAGCTTCCATACCTCATTCCTCTCAAATTAATTCAATTCTTCTTGCATTGCGATAACCCAAGAATCATCTTTCAAGTCATCATCAATGCATTTTGGTTCAACTTGAGAAAGAAAAGCGGCATGGGCACAAAAATCTTTGAAAGAAGAGCGAGTTTGAACCCCTTTGGTTGCATCTCCTATAATTAACTCCTTGGGATGAGCATCTACATACTTCCATTCCTTGGGTAAGGAAGTTTGGGAAGAATATGCATCCAAGTTGTCATTTTGAGGAGAGGGTTCATTTAAATTCAAATTATCAAAGCCAAAATCATCATCAAAATCTTTCTTCTTAAATTCGAAAATTTTATTAAAAACCACATGAATAGATTCTTCTATAACTAAGGTTCTTTTGTTGAAAATACGAAAAGCCTTAGAAATGGAAGAATAACCAAGAAATATGCCTTCATTGGATTTTACATCAAATTTTCCTAAGGCATCCTTTTCATTTAAAATAAAGCATTTACAACCAAAAACTTTAAAATAAGAAACATTGAGTTTTTTTTATCATTCCATAATTCATATGGAGTTTTAGATAGGGATGGTCTCACTAGAACTCTATTCATAACATAGTATTCATGGCTTCGAAAATATTTTGGCAAATTATATTCATTTAACATGGTTCTAGCCATTTCTTGCAAACTTCTATTTTTCCTTTCTACTACTCCATTTTGTTGTGGATTTCTTGGAGTAGAGAAGTTATGGTTATATCCGTTTATTTCACAAAAATTTTGGAAGTCATGATTTTGAAATTCATCTCCGTGATCACTTCGAATTGATGAAATCATAAAAACTTTTTCATTTTGAGTGAGTTTACAAAATTTAGAGAAACATTTGAAACAATCACTTTTGTGAGTCAAGAAATAGGTCCAAGTGTATCTACTATAGTCATCCACAATTACAAAGGCATATTTGCTACCTCCTAGGCTTGTTATGTCAATTAGTCTAAATAAGTCCAAATGGATCAATTACAATGGTCTAGTGGTGCTAATTTGATTTTTTGATTTGAAACTAGTTTTTATTTGTTTTCCTAGTTGACATGCATCACATACCTTGTCCTTAACGAATTTCATGTTTGGGATTCCTCTTACTAACTCTCTAGATGAAATCTTAGAAATTAGTTTCATGCTTGCATGGCCTAATCTCCTATGCCAAAGCCAAGCATCATCATTCAAAATCAAAAAACACATTTCATTACTTAATTCATCAATATTTATGGTGTAGACATTGTTTTGTTTTAAAGCAATCATGGATATGTCATTGTTTGGTTTTTCAATGATGCAAACATTAGATTCAAATCTAACAACATAACCTTTATCGCATAATTGACTAATGCTTAAAAGATTATGTTTTAAACCATCAACTAGCAACACATCATCAATTGAAAAACTTGATTTGTTACCTATGGTTCCCTTGCCAATGATTTTACCCTTGTTGTTGTCTCCGAAGGTGACATACCCTTCTTCTTTGCTAGTGAGCATAGAGAAATGAGATGGATCTCCGGTCATATGCCTTGAGCATCCACTATCAAGATACTATTTCTTGCTCCTAGCTTGTGAGTTTATCTACAAAAGAGGATGGTTTTTAGGTACCCATTTGATTTTGGGTGCCTTACAAATTGATCTACTTAATTTGTAATTCAACATTGAATTGTTTATAGTTCCTTTAGGAACCCATATCAATTTTTGTGGACTAATTTTCTTGAATGGATATTTGTAAGCAACATGTCCCGTTTTACCACAAAAATTACATTTCAAATGAGGTGATACATGCAATGTGGGACCTTTAATGAAGGTTGTGGGATTTTGGTGAGATCCACTCACAAATCCGATTCCACTTCTATTTTCGACGTGAACCTTGTTAGCAAGGATCATGTCCAAGCCCTTGCTACTGACCTTAAACTTGTTTAGGGTCTCTTTGAGTAGCAAGTTCTCCCTTTTTGTTGCTTCTAAGTGTTCACACTTAGAGCATGGGGGTTGAGAAGGGGTTTGGAGACTATTGAACTTATTTTGTAATAAAGCATGCTCTTTCTTAAGCAAATTGAACTTCTTACTAATATTTCTACATTCATCAAATAACTTATGAAAAGCGATAGAAAGTTCATCGAAAGATAACTCTTCATTAAATAACTCACTAACCTCTTCTCCTAATGCCATTAGCGCGAAGTTGGCCTCCTCTTTGTTGCTAGCTTCTTCAACCTCGGAGTCACTTGAATCATCCCACGTGGCCTTCAAAGCTTTCTTCTTCTTAAATTGCTTCTTCTTGGCTTGAGGGCATTCATTCTTGAAGTGTCCCAGCTTCTTGCATTCGTAGCAAATAACTTGGTCCTTTTTGTGTTCAAATTTATTTTTTGTGTCATTTTTAAATTTATTCTTTCTTATAAATTTTTTAAACTTTCGAGTTAAAAGTGCAATGTCATTGTCACTGTCCTCATCACTTAATGTTCCTTTCAAGTGGTCTTCTTGTATTCTAAGTGTCATATCCTTCCTGTTCTTTGGAAGAGGGTTCTCAAGCTCTTCATGAGCATGACACGTCATCTCGTAGGTCATTAGAGACCCAATAAGTTCCTCAAGCGGAAATACTTTAAGATCCTTAGCCTCTTGAATGACCATTATTTTTAGATCCCAACTCTTTGGAAGGGATCTTAAAATTTTAGTTACCAACTCAAAATTAGAAAAACCTTTACCAAGAGCTTTAAGTTCATTAATGACATCCGTAAAGCGGGTGTACATGTCTCCAATGGACTCATTTGGTTTCATCCGAAAAAGTTATTAAGAATGCACAAGAATGTTGATTTTGGACTCTTTCACTCGGCTAGTGCCTTCATGAGTGATTTCAAGAGTGCGCCAAATATCAAATGCCGATTCGCAAATAGAAACCCGATTAAACTCATTCTTATCAAGCGTACAAAATAAGGCATTCATAGCCTTTGCATTGAGAGCAAAAATCTTCCTTTTCGATTCATTCCATTCACTCATCAGAAGAGAGGATTTTGCAAAACCATTCTAAAAAATGTTCCAAAGTTCGAAATCCATAGAAATGAGAAAAATTCTCATACAAGTCTTCCAATACGTATAATCCAACCTATTAAACATTGGCAGAAATCCATTACTATGGAGTGACCCTCTTGCATACCGGAGTAGGCCATCTCTCTTGGGTTTAAACCAATGTGAGAGTAAACCTTGCTCTGATACCAATTGTTAGGATCAAAAAGGCACTAAGAGGGGGGGGGGGGGATGAATTAGTGCAGTGGATTAAAATCATAATTTTGAAATCGATTTTACAAAAAGACAAGTTCGTAGGAAGATTTCGATTCGACAAAAAAATACTTGAAAGAAATTGCTTGAGTAAGGGAAATAGCAAGGAACTAAGCAATTTGCAGCTAAGTAATGAAATGATTCAAAAATGTAAACACTCACACATTCATGAACACAATGATGTATAGTGGTTCGATCAAATGACATACATCCACTCTTGAAGCCTTCACGATGAGGCTCCGCACTTCCACTAGCAAATCCTTTGAAGGGGAAGGACCAAATACCCCTTTTACAACCCTTTACAAGAGGTTCATACTCTTACAAGATTTCTCAAGAAGAAGAAGGAGGTGAACATTTAGCAAGAGACAAGGCTTTTCAAGACTATTCAAAGACTTAAACTTAAGATTCTAACTTTCAAAAGGGTACCCTTTTAGCTCAGAAAGGGGGGGTATTTATAGGCTCAAAATGGATTCAAATTTGGGCTCCAAATTTGAATTTTATTGATGTTAGTGGTGGAGGGTGAATCACCTTGTCAAGTGGGCAGCAGCATCGCTTTTATGGGCAGATCGACACATCAGGTGGTCTGGCCCGCCAGGCGATGCTAGGCTACCCGGCGGTGCTGGCCGCCCTAGTGCATGCGCCCGGTGCACGGCTGCCAGCCGCCAGCGGTGCGGTGCCAGCTCGGGTGGTTGTACTTTGGCCCATTCAGCAAGGGCTGAATGGGCCCTGTTTAAGGCCCAATTTGGCCCAGTAGGAGCCCGGTTGGCCCCTACCAAATTTAGAAAGGATTATTTCTAAATCCTTGCTCTAATCACATGCAAACTATGAAATTAAAACATAATTCTAAGTGATTTAACCCGACATTCTTCAAGTCAACTTTCGGCGAGCTTTACGATGAGATTCCGACGGACTTCCGACACTTCCCTCGGATTTCTTCCAACGGACTCCCAGCATACTCCCGAATTGTATGGTGGGCTTAATGAGTCTTCGGCTAGCTTCTGAATCTTCCTGGTAAGTTCTGCGAACCTTCGACGATCTTTGCGATGAACTTTTGAAAACTTCGGCAAGTCCTTGATTCGATCTTGGTTGGTTCCGGCAACACTTCCGATGATCTCTCGTACTTCCGATGAACTCTTGAACACCCGATAGACTTGACCATGGTAAATCGCTTTATGTTTTCATCCCATCGTAGTTATACCTGCACACTTATCTCGACAACATATATATTAGAACAAATATTTCACCAATTGACTTCATCATCAAAATCCGAGATTCAACAATTAGTACGAGGAATTCCCAATATGAAGTATGTCAAGGATAAAGTATGTGATGCATGTCAATTAGGAAAATAAATAAAAACTAGTTTCAAACAAAAAAATCAAATTAGCACCACTAGACCATTGCAATTGATCCATTTGGAATTATTTGGACCAATTGATATAACAAGCCTAGGAGGTAGCAAATATGCCTTCGTAATTGTGGATGATTATAGTAGATACACTTGGACCTATTTCTTGGCTCACAAAAGTGATTGTTTCAAATGCTTCTCTGAATTTTGTAAACTTACTCAAAATGAAAAGGGTTTCATGATTTCATCAATTCGGAGTGATCACGGTGGTGAATTTCAAAACCATGACTTCCAAAATTTTTATGATATAAACGGATATAACCATAACTTCTCTACTCCAAGGAATCCTCAACAAAATGTAGTGGAAAGGAAAAATAGAAATTTATAAGAAATGGCTAGAACCATGTTAAATGAATATAATTTACCCAAATATTATGAAACAAAAATTCAAACACTCACATAGCAAATGTACGCAGCGATGTATAGTGGTTCAGTCAAATAACCTACATCCACTCTTGAAGCCTCCTCCAATGAGGCTCCCAACTTCCATTACCAAGTCTCTTGAAGGGGAAGGACCAAATACCCCTTTATAGCCTTTTACAAGAGGTTCCCTCTCTTTATAGGATTTTTACAAGGAGAAGAAAGGAGGAGAACACTTGAGCAAATAAAAGCAGAAATTTGCTATAGCTTAGACTCAATTCTAACACTGCAAAGATCCCTCAACCAGCTAGGAGTAAAGGGGTATTTATAGAGCTTTTTGGGATTCAAAAATCCCGCTCAAAGAGGTCTCTTCCGAAATTTCAAACTGTAGGCGGTACTACCGCCTAGCACTGGTGGTACTACTGCTTGACACACCTTTGCGTGTGTCAGTGTGCTAGCGGTACTACCGCTTAACGGGCGGTACTTATCGCCGGCCGACAGTGGTTGCAACCACGTCGATGATACCACCGCTTTGCACAGAGGCAATGCTATCGCTCGGCCTTCAGTCTACAAGCGGTGCTACCACCTGGGTCCGATGGTGCTACCGCTTGGCCTATGGTCAACAAGCGGTGCTACCGCCTGGGTCCGGTAGTGCTACCGTCGGCTCTTGCCAGAAACTGTATGGGCCTAACCTTCGACCCAATACAGCCCATTAAAGGCCCAATTGGCCCAATACAGGTCTAGATAGGATTAACACCTAGTCTATACCCTAATTAACTGCTAACTATGAACTTTTAAAGCCAAATTAAACCGACACCATCAAGTTATCTTCCGAAGAGCTTTCCGACGATCTTCCGATGGACTTCTGACACTCCCTCGGATTCCTTCTGGCAGACTCCCAGCAGGCTCCTGGATTCTATGGCGAGTTCATTGAGTTTTTGACACCCTTCCGAACCTTCTTGGTGACCTCTGCGAACCTCTGACGATCTTTTCAGCGAACTTTCGAAACCTTCGGCAAGTCCCCGATTTCATCTCGGTTGGCTCCGACAGCACTTTCGATGATCCTTTGGACTTTCAGTGGACTCTTGAACTTCCAACTACTTGACTACGGTAATTTGCTCTATCATAGTTAATCCTGCACACTTATCTCAAAAATGGATTAGATCAAATAACCATCAATTGACTTCATCATCAAAATCCGAGATTCAACATAACTCAAAAGCGTTCGCAAGAATGTAAAGAGCAAGTTAAGCAATCTACAACATAAATAAACAACAAAGAAGAGAAAGCATATAAATTTTATAGTGGTTCGGTCATCGTGACCTACATCTTATAGGATCAAGATGACCTTAAGAGGGGGCGTGAATTAGTGCATACATTAAAGATGGTTGCGATTCAAAATTCTTTCGGGTTAATAAAATTGTATCGATGAAATCATATCGAAAAGATATTGACTTGAAGTAAATGTAAAGTAAAAAAAGTAGCTAAGTAATAAGAGTAAGCAATAAGGAAAGAACACACTGGATTTATAGTGGTTCGGTCATTGTGACCTACGTCTACTTTCAATTCCTCCTCCGTCGAGGTCACCGGCTTCCACTATTGATCTTCCTTCGATGGGCAAAGATCAATCACCCATTTTACAGATCTTTTTTCCTTTTAATAGGTTTAGGAGTTAACCTTTTTACAATTCACTCACTTCTCCTTATACAAAATTCTAAGCCAGAACCGGTGGAGGTGAACTCTCAAAAGATTACAACAGTGTTTTCACCAAGATCTTAGTTTCTTTATTTATTTTTCTATCCTTCACAAGCAAAAGAGTGTGGGATACTTATAGGCCTTAATTGGCTTTAAAAATAAAGCCAAAAAAGGTCTCATCGTGGATATCTAGGGTACTGGCGGTACCACCACTAGTACTCTCTAACACTGGGCTATACCACTAAGTGTTGGTATTGGATCCAGGCGGTACCACCACCTACCAACATTAACTACTGGTGGTACCACCAATGCCCAAACATCCTAGGAGACTAAGCCTTGGGTGGTTTCACCACCCAGTCCTAGCGATGCCACCACCAGACAAGTTCCAAGTTACTGTTTAGGCCATCAGTTCGGCCCAAACCACTCCTGATTCAGGCCCAATTGGCCCCTAATTGAGTTAATGGGATTACCTCCCAATCCTAAGTTAAACTAAGTCCTAATTATGATAATTAAGACATTAACAAAGTAAACTAAGTTTGATATATCAAATGTTCGTCCGATGAAATCCCGACAAGCTTCTAGCGATCTTCCGGTGGACTTCCAACGGACTCTCGGTGATCTTCTGATGGACTCCCGGTAAGCTCTTGGCAAATTCCCAATGATCTTTTCAGTGAACTTCCGACAAACTCTCAGCGAGCTCCCAATAAACTTCTCATCAAGCTCTGATGACCTTCCGATGAACTTCTCGGCGAACTCCCATCAAACTCTCGATGAGCTCCCAATAAACTTCTCGGTAAGCTCCGATGATCTTCCAACGAACTTCTCGATGAACTCCCAACAAATCGTCCATTCTTTGACTCTAGCACAACATCTGCTTTATACCTTATTCATGATCATAGTTAATCTTGTAACACTTTTCTTAATATATGGATTAGATCAATAATTTATCAATTGATTTCATCATCAAAATCCAAGATTCAATAATCTCCTCCTTTTTTATGATGATAACTAATTGATAACAGAGTTAAGTTTAACTCCTCGTATCTATATGCCATACTTGAGAAAAGACAAACTTGAATTCACAACCTTTGAATTCAAGCTTTAACCAATTTTAATCAAAAATTTTATGTATTGTGCATCATCATAATTTCACATTATCAAGGTGTAACATGCACAATTTCATGTATGATACTAGAAAGTAATCAATTTGGTAATCATCACTCTATGCATGATAACAAAATTTAACATTATGATATCATTTCAAACATTTAAGCATGATGCCAAACATTTATCATTTAAGCATGATACTAAACATTAACATGATTCATTATTTAAGTATGATACTAAGCACGAACATTCATCATGATACCAAACATTAAGGCATGATAACAAAATTTATCATTTCAAACATTCATTATGATACCATTTCAAATATTTAAGCATGTTGCCAAGCATGATACTAGACATTATGATACCAAGCATTCATCATTTATTCTCCCCCTTTGTCATCAACAAAAAAGAAATGTGCTAATATTTTGACACCAATCATTCGACATGAAAGATAGTTTTACACACTTTTATACAAGCTTAGCAAAGATGGAGTTAAGGAAAAGATAGCAATGTTTGTTTCTTTAAATTAGCAAGCTAACAAAATCCCTACAAGATAGCAACATTTGCTTTTAGATATGCACACTAGCACTACTCTTGCTTAAGCACTTCTCTTTAGCTTTGAAGTAGGCAAGCTAGCAAAGATTTAGGCAAAAATTTTTGCAAGATAGCAACTTTTGCTAATACTTCTCTTTGGACGTGAATGGTTCTTCTTGAGATGTGCAAGCAATTTTTAGTATCTCTCCTTTGTTATACAAAAAAGAGAAGAAGAAGGAGAAAGAAGGAATTCATTCATCACAAGAAAAATCAAGCTTTTAGAATAAAAAAATTCATGAATCAAACTTTTACTTTCATAAATAGAAAGCAAAAAGATTCATCACATAAATAATCAATATGTGTATGTCAAGGATTCATGAATCAAATCACTATTTTTGTAAATGGAAGGAAGAAGGATTCATGATCATCACACAAGAATCAAGTATACCAAAAATCCATAAATGAAAACTCTTCTTTTGTAAGTACAAGGGGGGTTATAGGAAAAGCTCATCAAATGACAGAACAAGTATATCAAAAATCCATGAATGAGATTGTAGGAAGATAGGAAATGAACATGGTAAAATCTCCATTTTTGAAAATCGAAGAATAAAAAAAAAATGTATAAGATAAACTCATGCATTCAGAAGATTTATCATACCTGATTAAATCATATAGTGTCGCAATCATCATAATATTAAGAAGTGCATCATAATATTGATAAAACACATAACGTCATAGAGTACACAGTATAGAAAGAGTTCTTCCTCCTCAACAGGAAGAAAGAAGAAATATACAAGCTATTCATTTGGTGGTAAATCAAAATGTCTAAACAAAGTATTAAGGTGATGATGAATTTGCTACATTTCAGTTAAGATCTAATCTTGATGTAATTCAATTTGATCTAGTCGATGTTGGGAAATCCTTCAGGGGAGCGACATCACATGCGTAGTGGAAGAACAAAAAAACAAAACCCCAGATTTCCCGTAGAAAGTTTTCGTCGTCGTGCGAAGATCGGTGCGTCAAAACAAATCTGTGAAAACTGCATGTGTTAAAGAAAATACCTAGGGAGATCGTATATCCCTGAATTCCTACAGATCTGTGGGAGAGGATGAAGGAAGTCAAGTGTCCTCCTCTCTAGCGGTATCCACACAGCAGGGATTGCGACGATGCACCTCTCTCTCTAGGGAGAGGCGAATAGGAGGTGGCTACCAAAAATCCTCAGCCTATAGAACTATGGTTCCCTCCTATTTATAGAGGCCTCCTAAAAATCCTAATGGATCTTTTTGCCCTATTGGGTATTGGATCTCCATCCAATTACCCAAGCCTCTTGGATTAGTGGGTTTCTACCCAATAATCTCTTATTAGCAATTATTGGATCTCAACTCAGGATCCAATAATTCAAGGGCTTAATGGATATCCAATAAGATTGGGGGTTCAATGGATATCTCATATTCGAACCTCTACTTATCGCAACACCTACCATATGTGTGTGACCCTCTAGGCCCAATATCGAGCTGGTCGTGAGTCATACTTGTCAGAACTCCTTCTGACATAGTGAATTATTATCTCTATAATAATTCACCCAACTCATCGACTGCGGACGTACCAGACCACTACGCCACGGCCCCTAGACGATACAGGGGAATCCAATTCTTTGGACCTATCTGTCCTTAGTTACCATGTATTTGTAATCTCTCATCCATCTAATATCCCAGAGACCCTATACCGGGCATGGTATTGGCAAGCCTATACGGTCTCTCCTCGAGTCTTGCTCTTGTCGGATTCTCCCGGAGAACTCTTTCTCTCTCAATCCGAATGACCTTGGCCAAGGATTTGTTCGAGCAAGAATACATGAGATATTCCTCTCATGATACCGAGAGCGGATGATCCTCTATTGACACTCAATAGCTCTTGTAAGGTTGGCTACCACTCCCAATGACTAATTGTATTAGATATGGAGCTTTCCAAACCTATAAGTCTGGTATCAAAGAGTGGAGTACTCATATAGGACATCTTTGGTGTCTCAAGTCTAAGGACCAAATACACTATTGGGACTACGAAATCGCTGTCTGACATGAGGTATCAATAACCATCCAGCATTCTATAGGCGGATCAATCAGTGAACTCATTCTCCAATGAGCACCTGCACTATACCCGTAGTGTCCCCACACGAGTAGCTATAAGACCAGCTACCTCCATCATATGAACGGGTATACAGCACACCAGTCTATCCGATTATCTCGATGTCCTTCTCGAGTAACCTATGACCAGGATAATTTAGGGTCTGTGTTTAAAGGTGAATCGGTCTCATTATCGTAATCTCATCACGATCCAATTCCCATTACACAGATCCAAGAACATCACAATATACATCTAGATAATATGAGATAATGCCAATAATCATAAGTAAAGAGATTGACGTAGCATGTTACAGGTGCAATCACTCATGTGATTGGCTTGTAGGGAACCTATAACTAGCAGTCGAGTCACTATGGGGTCGGTAGATGAGGAGGGTGCTGGATCCGTTAGAGGTGCTGCCTCAAATGTGCTAGTAGGAGGAGATTGATTTCCCCTATATGCAAGTGTTTAAGGTTCTGGTTCAGGTGGGAGAGGATCAGTTCTCGAAGACAGTCTATGTTAAGATCGAGTCTGGTACTAAGAGGGGGGTGAATTAGTGCAGCGGTTTAAAAACATTCGATTTCGATTCGTAATTTTGAAAAATTATTTCGATAAAAGATTCATTCGATGATTAAATCCATATCAAAAAAATGTTTAACTTGAAAGTGATTGCAAGTGAGAGATGAGGAAGTATAGTAGCAAGTAAAATGGTTTATAGCAAGGATAAACAGCAAAGTAAAATGCAAACTAATTTATAGTGGTTTGATCATCCGACATATGTCCACTCCTGATTCCTCCTTCGTCGAGGCCATCGGCTTTTACTATCAGACTTCTTTCAACCGGACGAAGACTAACTACCCTTACAACTCAATTCTCCTTTTACAAGGTTAGGAGAACAACATTTATAAGACCTCTCACCCCTCTCTTAAACTTAGCCAACACTAAACTAGAGGGGAGGAATTTTGTCAAGATTTAAATAGCATTTTTTCCTCTTTTTTGTACTCAGTTAGTGTATTCTAACCATGGATGAAAGGGGTATTTATAAGCCTCAAGGGGATTCAAATTTAGAGCCCAAATTTGAATCACCCCGATTTTCAATGTGCTAGTAGTACCACTACCAGTTGACTCTGACACTAGACCACCCAGGTAGAGTCTTAGCTACTGGACCTGGGTGGTACCATCGCTCAATCTAGTAGTACTATCGCTAAGGCAGCCTAACACTGGGTGGTACCACCACTCAGTTTGGGTGATATAATTGCCCAGACTCTACCTTAGAGACTTAGCCTTCAAGCGATTCCACCGCCAACCCTAGTAGTTCCATCGCCTGATGTGGCTCTAGGGTAATGTTTAGGCCTTTCACTTGGCCCAACACAGCCCTGATTTGGGCCCAATTGGCCCCTAATTAAGTTGGCCCAATTCCAAACCAATTAGACCTAATCCTATTTCGATCTAGATAATTATTACAAAGCTTTAATTGAAATCGTTGTCCAGCATTGTTGGTTATAGGTGCCCTACAAGCCAATCACATGAGTGATGGCACCTGTTACATGTTACGTCGATCTCTTCACATATTATTATTGATATTTTCTCACATTATCTGGATGAATATTGTGATGTCCATGGATCTGTGCAATGGGAATCGGATCGTAATGAGATCACGATAATGAGACCGATATACCTTTAAACACAAATCATAAATCATCCTAGTCATAGGTTACTCGATGAGGACATCAAGATAACCAGATAGACTGGTGCGTTGTATACTCATCTATATGATGGAGGTGACTAGTCTCATAGTCGCTTGTGTGGGGACACTAGAGGTACTGTGCAAGTGCTCATTGGAGAATGAGTACACTAATTGATTCGCTTATAGAATGTTGTATGGTTAATGATACCTAATGTTAGATAGTGATTCCGCAGTCCTAGTAGTGTGTCTAATCCTTAGACTTGAGGCACCAAAGATGCCTTGTTTGAGTACTCCATTCTTTGACGTCGGACTTACAAGTTTGGAGAGCTCCAGATCTAGTATAGTCGATTCTAGGAATGGTAGCTAATCTTACGAAGGCAATTATGTCAATAGAGGATCATCCATTCTCGGTATCGTGAGAGATATATCCCATGTGTGCTCGCTCAAGCAAAATCCCTAGCCAGGGTCATTCAGATTGAGAGAGAAGGAGTTCTCCAAGAGAATCTGATTAGAGCGAGACTCGGACAGGATTCCGTATGGGCCTGACTCTACCATGCCCAATATACGATCTCTGGGATATTAGATGGATGAGGGACTATAGATACATGGTAACTGAGGATAAACTAGTCTGATGGATTAGATCCCCCCGTACCGTCTAGGGACTATGGCGCAGTGGCCTAGTACATCTATAGTCGATGAGTCAAGTGAATTATTATGTAGATAATAATTCACTATATCATAAGGTGTTTTGAGTCAGAAGGAGTTCTGACGGGAGTGACTCACAGCCAGCTCGATATCGGGCCTAGAGGGTCATACACATAAGGTGGATGTTATGACAGGTAGAGGTACGGATATGAGATATCTACGAAGCCCCTAGTTTAGATCCTGTGGATGAGATCTAATTGGGTAATTGGATGAGATCCAATTAAATGATTAGATAAGATCCAATAAGATGAGATCAAATTGGATCCTATGGATAAGATCCAATGAGATCCAACTTGATAGAGATCCAGTGTGAACAGGATCTGTTAAGGATAATCTTCCTCCACCTCTATAAATAGGAGGAACCTCCTGGTTCATAGGCTGAGAGCTCTTGGTAGTCATCCTCCTATTCTCCTCAGTTTCCCCTCCTCCTCCTTGGCTCCGGCAGCCTTATGATGCATGTGGAGAGAGATCCCACGGTGATCTAAGGAGCATCGTTGCTACATCCGTTGTGTGGTTTACCGCTAGAGAGGAGTACGCTAGTGCTCCTTCATCCTCTTCATTAGATCTGGAATTTTCGGGGATATATGATCTCCCCAAGTAACGCTTCTGACATGATACATGCGGATTTTTCAGATTTATGATTTTTATGCACCAATCATCACACGACGGTCAAGTACGTAACTATGCAAAATCCAGTCTTGTTTTTGTTTTTCGCTGTGCTTGAGATGCCGAATCTCCCGATTTCCCAATAGTGGTATCAGAGCCAGGTTCTGTTGAATCTCAGATTTTGATGATGAAACTAATTAAGTGTGATTTATTGTTTAACTGCGTTTTGAGTTACGCAGGTCTACTATCGATCAGGATTAGACAGTTGATGCTGGAGGAATTGACGTTGCGCCGGAGGTGATCACGTCAGTATATTGGATGTCGAGCCGGAGGTTCGGTCGACTATCGGCAGGAGACTTCGTATGTCGGGCATCAGGCCAAGAAGTGCGGAGTTGCGCCATGGATATCGAGGTTGCGGAGGTCAACCGTCGATTGGGCAACAAGCCGCTAAAGAGGGTGATGTGTCGAAGGATCAAACGAAGTGCCAACCAATGATGTGTCGGGCAACTGAATGTCAATTCGCGTTGTAATAACTGTCTAGATCAAAGTAGAGTGTTTGGTGTTTATTTGTGCAGGAGTAACTACGAAAGGGATGAAGACATAAAGCGAAATCAAGGGCCGAAGTCAAGTGCGATGGATCGTTGGGAGTTCGAGAGTTTGTGAAGTCGAAGATTCATTAAGTCTTTGTCGGGCGCCGAAGCAGTAGGGAGCTTGTCGAAGGGTTTTCGGAAGTTCGCCGGGAGGTTCGTCGGAAGTTCGTGGAGCTTGCCAAGAAAGATCGGAGCTTGCCAAAGAAGCTCGGGGGAACTCGCCAAGATCATCATGGAGTCAGGAGCTTGCCGAGTCCGCGAGGATGGTTTCGAGGATCGTCGGAAGTTCGCGAGCTCGACGGAAGAAGACTTGACTTGCGGACTTTGTAATAGCTTAGGAATGTCTTTAATTTCGTAGTTAGCACATTAATTTGGGTTAGGATTAGAGGTTAATCCTTTAGCAAGTAGAGCCATTGGGCCTTAGTTTGGGCCAAAGTTTTTGGCCCAAACAGCCAACACATGCTACGTGCATGCCTTTGTAGCATGGCACTGTAAGACTCTTTGTGGCATGTAGTGGCCGACTCTTGCTGACGATAGCTTTTGCAGAGGCGGTAGAACCACACAGGTGTCTCGATCTGCCAGGTGGCGCGGCAAAAAACTCAAAAGATTCAAATTTTTGGCTCCAAGTTTGGGCTCCAAATTTGAATCACTTTGAGGCTTATAAATACCCCTTCCTTTTCAGCTGAAAAATAGAACCCTTTTAAGAGTTAGAATCTTGGTTTTGAGCTTTTGAAAAGTCTTGAAAAGTCTTGTTCTTGCTAAGTGTTCACCTCCTTCTTCTCCTTGAGAAATCTTGTAAGAGTGTGAACCACTTGTAAAGGGTTGTAAGAGGGGTATTTGATCCTTCCCCTTCAAAGTATTTGATAGTGGAAGAAGGCAGCCTCATCGGAGAAGGCTTCGAAAGTGGATGTAGGTCACTTTGACTGAACCACTATACATCGCTGCGTCTTGATTGTGTGAGTGTTTAAATTTCTGTTTTACTTTGCTGCAAGCCTTTACTTTACTTGCTCCACTTCCTTTTTATCTTTGCACGCATGCTTTAAAGTTAAAACACAAAAATCGGTTTCAAATGAAACGTTGGTTTCATCGTACGAAGTTTCCGAAGCTTGTTTTAAATCGCTGAAAAATCCATCGTTTTATCCGCTGCACTAATTCATCCCCCCTCTTAGTGCCGCTCAATCCCTAACAAGTTCGTCGTGCGATAATTGGCTTATAAACTGCATGTGTTATGATTTAGAATAATTTTGTCATCAAAATCGTTAGCGTAAAAGTGGTGAGGAAGGGCAGCAACTGTTGCTGCCCTTGCTGCGCTCGTAGAATGGCCAAAGGCTGCTTGCAGCCATGGTCATGCGCGTAAGGGCCGCCGGGTGGCCGGCGTTGGCCGCCAGGTAGGCAGCACCTGCAGGCTGCCTACAAGGGGCAGGTGGCACCCGCAAGGGCGATCGTCGTCGCCCGTGGTTAGGCAAGCAACGTCGGCAGCCACTCGTAGGGGTGGTGCCCGCGGGGGGCAAGGCCGCCTGAGGAGGCGGTGCCTGCTGGGCAGCACCCGCATGCGATTCCCCGCAAGGGCGGCACCCGCGGGGCAGTGTCGTAGGGGCGCCTGCGAGCACTGATCCCGCATGCAGCGGCGGCACTGCCCGCAGGCACAGGATGCGCCCCCTTCCCCCCAGCACCACGCATGCATGGCCACCGCCGACAGGGTGGTGGTGACCGTAGCCACACAGCTAGAAAGGAGGGAATTAGGGCTTTCAGGGCAAAGGATAGTTTTTCCCCTAGGAATTATAGAAATTCTAGTTTTATACTTTTAGTCGAATGACCAAAATGCCCTTTAAATTTTAAAAAATTCTCTATATGTCCCTGATTTCAATTTTTAGTTATTTAAAAGGTTTAAGTAACTATTATTATTTATTTAGTAATTTTATATGATACATACATGTGATGTGATGTGATGTGGGAAGATGATCATGGACTTTGTGATGTGTGTTTGTGATTATTAGGGCTTGTGAGCCTTCATTTTTCGTTGATTGTCGGGCCTGCATGCCTGTAATTATGTTGTAATTATCCTAGAGGTGTGGCAGAAGCCTAGAGGTAGTAGTGGGATCCCTAAGGCCGATTCAGACAATCGCAATGCATGGAGATACGTCGAGGTGCCGACAGATCCGACGATGACGAGATGGATGATCACCGTGCATAGAGATGCACTAATATGCACATAGATCCTGATGTAAGTGATTAGGCCTACTAGCTCAGGCCTAATCATATTAGGTTGAAGTCCATGATCATATTGACCCATGTGGCCTTTCATCATTAGGGGCAGGAATCGATTCCCGACATAGGTTGAGTTGGTCGAGTCCCTCGAGGCTCACCTATTTCATGTCTTGCTATCTTGTCTTCGACATAGAGATGTCACCGGTGACCTAAAAATATTGTATGCTTGGTCGAGTCCCTCGAGGGCATATCATCGAATCAGACTCATCTTGTAATGATGGTGATGACTTAACTGGACATCATGGTTGGTCGAGTCCCTCGAGACCATAATGGTTTAGAGGCCAAATATGACGGGAATCATAAGGAGTTGTGATTGTCAAGAGGTTGTCTACCTTTTAGACTTAATGTGATTGGTCGAGTCCCTCGAGATTGCACTAAGATATCGATTAGATCCCGATCCCCACTAGAAGTCTATCGGAGACTTTCATTTCACGTGCATAAGGGTGTCATATGACTCGCTAGAAAAATTAGTGGGAGCATGTCAAGATAGAAGTCCATATCTTGATTGTTTATTTTTGCAAAATCTATATGTTATTTATGTTAAATCTCTTGTTTATCAAAAACATGTCATCATCAAACCGTCTACATGGCATACTTGATGTCAACCGTCTCACTGGTCCAAATTATATGGATTGGCTCCGCAACCTAAGAATAGTTCTTATAGCGGAGAAAATCGCATATGTCTTAGATATAGTCATGCTCCAACCTGACGCAGAAGCTCCTCAACAAGAGTTTGCCCAATATGCGAAGTATATAGATCATTCCACTCTCGCCCAATGTTACATGTTAGCCTCTATGACTCTTGAGTTACAAAGACAACATGAAAACATGGATGCTTATTCCATACTCCTGCACCTCCGTAAACTGTTTGAGGAACAGGGAAGAACTCAACGATATGAGATATCCAAGAGTCTCTTCCATGCCAGGATGACTAAGGGGACATCAGTTCAGAACCATGTCCTAAAGATGATAGAGTGGATTGAAAAACTCACAAGTCTAGGAATGGTTCTAGATGATAACCTGTGTGTTGATCTTATACTTCAGTCCCTACCAGATTCCTTTTCTCATTTCATCATGAACTTTAATATGAAAAAACTTGAGGTATCTCTCCCTGAGCTCCTCAATATGTTGAGGGAGGCAGAGAGCACTATCAAGAAAGAGAAATTAGTTCTCTATGTTGGTGAGACCAAAAGAAAAAGAAAGGCTAGGAATGTTGAATCTCAGATTTTGTTGATGAAATCAATTGATGAAATATTTGTTCTAATCTATATGTCAAAGATAAGTGTGCAGGATTAACTATGATGGGTTAGAAACATAAAGCGATTTGCCGAGGTCAAGTCCGTCGGGTATTCAAGAGTTCATCAGAAGTCCAAACGATCGTCGGACGTATTACCGGAACCAACCGAGATCGAATCAAGGACTTACCGAAGTTTTTGGAAGTTCACTGCAAAGATCGTCGAAGGATTCGCGGAGTTTGCCGAAAAGGTTTGGAAGCTTACCAAAGACTCATTGAGTGCGCCATATAAGCCGGGAGCATGCTGGGAATTCGCCGGAAGAAATCCGAGGGAAGTATCGGAAAATCACCGAAGCCTCATCGTAAAGCTCACTGGAATAAGACGTGAAGAATGTCAGTTCAAATCACTATTAATTATGTTTTAATTTGGTAGTTGGCATGTACTTAGGGCAAGGATTTCGAATTAATCCTGCTCAAATCTGGTAGGGGCCAATTGGGCTCTTACTGGGCCTTGAACAAGGCCCATTCAGCATTGCTGAATGGGCCATGCGGTGGAACCGCCTGGCAACCGAGTGCTGGGTGGTAGTACCACCACCAGCGATCTGTGAGAGGCGATAGTACCGCTTTGGCATAAGTGATAGCACCGCTGTGATAGTCGACAAGCGTGACGGTAGCACCACCCCTGACAAGCGGTAGCACCGCCAGCACCAGGAACTCTAATTTGATTTCAAATTTGGAGCCCAAATTTGAATCCACTTTGGATCTATAAATACCCCCTCCCCCTTTCTCAGCTAAAAGGGCACCCCTTTTGAGAGTTAGAAATTGAGCTAAAGTCTTGTAATAGTCTTGTTTTCAATAGCTTATGTTCACCTCCTTCTTTCTCTTTGGAAAATTTGTAAGAGTGTGAATTTCTTGTAAAAGGGTTGTAAGAGGGGTGTTTGGTCCTTCCCCTTCAAAAAAATTTGTTAGTGGAAGTTGGGAGCCTCATCGGAAAAGGCTTCGGAAGTGGATGTAGGTCACTTTGACCGAACTACTATACATCGTAGCGTCATGAATGTGTGAGTGTTTAAATTTCTGTTTCATCTCTTTACTTAGCTTCAAACCATTCAGTTTTTTCATTACCTTTACTCAAGTAACTTCAACCAAGTCATCTTTCATCGAATCGAAGTTTTCATATGAACTAGCCTTTTACCGAAATCGATTTCAAGCTTACGGTTTTAATTCGCTGCACTACCCCCCCCCCCCCCTCTTAGTGCTTGTCCGATCCTAACAAGGAAGACCCTGGAGAAGAATAAAGGTAAGGGCAAATGAGGTAAGGCAAAGGTTGCTAAATTTGATCCAGCAAAGGACAAAGGTCAGTGCTTCCACTGTGGTCAAGATGGGCATTGGAAGAGGAACTACAAAGCGTATCTTATAGAAAAAGCAAAACAGAAGCTTGGAAAAGCTTCAGGTACTTTCATGATCAGTCTCCATGTGTCAGATTCTTGTGATAATGCATGGGTATTGGATACCAATAGTGCTTATCATATTTGCAATTCGTTGTAGGTTCTAACAAGGTATAAAAGATTGGCAAAAGGCGAGATGGACCTCAAGATGGGCAATGGAGCAAGAGTTACTATTGTTGCTGTCGGTGAGGTCACTCTACATCTACCTGTTGGAGTTAATATTGCATTAGATGCATATTATTTTGTTCCCTCTATTGTCAAAAATGTTATATCCATTTCATGTTTGACATTAAATGGTTATAAAGTACTTTTTGAGAATAATTATTGTTCAATTAATAAGAATGATAAGATTATTACTAGAGGGACATTGCATGATGGTTTGTTTATGCTAAATACTACTCCACATATCATGAATGTAAATGTATCCAAGAGGAAACAAGATGAGGTGAACAATGCATATTTGTGGCATTGTAGGCTAAGTCATATCCATGAGGGAAGGATTCAAAAGTTGTTAAAAAGTGGATACTTAGATCCATTTGACTGTGAGTTATATATAACTTATGAGCCTTGCCTTCGTGGAAAATTGACCAACTCTCCATTTAGTGGAACTGGAGAGAGAGCCATTGAGTTACTAGAACTCATACATAGTGATGTATGTGGTCCTATGTCAACTCATGTCATAGGTGGTTATTTCTACTTCATTACTTTCACTGATGATTTTTCTAGGTATGGATATGTATACTTGATGAACTATAAGTCTAAAGCCTTTGAGAAATTTAGGGAGTATAAGAATAAAGCAAAGAACAAGATTAGAAAGAGTATTAAAACTCTTCGATCAGATCAAGGAGTAGAATACTTGAGTACAGAATTCACCCAATTCCTCAAGGACCATGGGATTTTGTCCCAATGGACACCTCCTTATATACCACAGCTCAATGGTATATCAGAAAGAAGGAATTGCACACTATTAGATATGGTGCAGTCCATGATGAGTTTTGCTGATCTACTCATCTCATTTTGGGGATATGCCCTATAGACCGTAATTTACCTTCTGAACAGAGTTCCATCTAGATCGGTAGTGTCTACACCATATGAGACATGGATAGGAAAAAAACCCAATCTTAAGGTTGTTAAGATTTAAGGCTATCCTGCCCATGTTAAAAGACATGACCCCGATAAGTTGGAATCCAGGATGGAACGGTGTAAGTTTATGGGATACCCCAAGGAAACTTGTGGTTATTATTTCTATCACCCTGAGGACCAAAAGGTCTTTGTTGCCAAGAGAGCAGTGTTTCTTAAGAAGGAACATATTCTTGGCGGAAACAATGGGAGCAAGATAGAATTGAGCAAGGTTGGAGAACCTAGCGCAAGAACCATTCTAGAGATCGAGTTTGTTCAAGTACCTAACACACAAGTTCCAATTTTGTGTAGGACTATTAGAGTGTCACACCCTCTTGAAAGATATGTGGGACATATTAGTGGAGAGGACATTCAGGACATTGATCCTCAAATCTACGAGGAGGCTATTGAAGTAGCAAGAAGCCATGAATTTTGAGATGGAATCCATATACTCCAATAAGGTTTGGAACCTTGTTGATGCACATAAGAGTATTATATCTATTAGCTACAAATGGATCTTCAAGAAGAAGATCGGGGTAGATGGAAAGGTGGAGACCAATAAAGCAAGGCTAGTGGCTAAGGGTTATCGTCAGAAGCAAGGTGTTGACAATGATGAAACCTTTGCACCCGTAGCTATGCTAAAATCCATTCGAATTCTATTGGTTGTTACAGCTCATTATGGCTATGAGATCTGGCAAATGGATGTGAAAACTATATTCCTCAAAGGCAACCTCGAAGATGAAGTGTATATGATACAGCATGAGGGGTTCATGTCCAAGCATAGTCCAGATAAGGTGTGCAGATTGCTTAAGTCCATTTATGGACTAAAGCAAGCTTTTCAAAGTTGGAACATAAGATTTAATAAGGCGATCAGATCTTATGACTTCGTTAAGAACGAAGATGAGCCTTGTGTGTATAGGAAGGTAAGTGGAAGCACTATCACCTTCTTAGTGTTATATATGGATGACATCTTAATCGTTGGGAATGATGTAGGAATGCTCTCCATAATAAAAGCTTGGCTATCTAGATACTTCTCCATGAAAGACTTAGGGGAAGCATCCTATATTCTAGGGATTCAGATCTTAGCTTGTCCCAATCCAAGTACATAGACTCCATCGTCAAAAGATTTAGTATGAAAAATTCCAAAAGAGGTCTCATACCTGTAAGACATGGAATATCACTTTAAGGGAGTATGTCCCCAAAGACTCCTGAAAAAAGGGCATACATGGATAAAATATCATATGCCACAGCGATAGGGTCTATCATGTATGCTATGCTATATACCAGGCCTGATGTAGCGCATGCTCTGAGTGTCACGAGTAGGTATCAAGCAGATCCAAGCTTGGAGTACTGAAAAATAGTAAAGTGTATCCTTAAGTACTTGAGAAGGGCTAAGGATCTTTTACTGGTATATGGAGGTAATAGCCTCAGAGTTGAGGGCTACACGGACTCAAGCTTCTAGTCCGATATTGATGATAGCAAGTCGAATTCAGGGTATGTTTTCACCTTGAATGTAGTAGCAATAAGTTGGAAGAGTTCTAAGTGAGATACTAATTGACTCGACCACAGAGGCGGAATATATTGTTGTGGTAGAAGTAGTAAAATAGGATGTATAGATGAAAAGTTCATCATGGATTTAGGAATCGTATCAGATAGCGTGAAATTAATTCCTATATAGGGTGACAATAACGTGGCGATCGATCAAGTTAGGGAACCCAGGTCTCATCAGAAGTATTCTGAGGAAGTTCCACTTGATCAGAGAGATCGTGGCCCGAGGAGATGTAGCAATGGAAAGAATTCCATCCGAAGATAACATTATAGATCCACTAATAAAGCTGCTGACTCAAATTATATTTGAGCGTCATAGAGGTCTGATGGGGATCAGATATGTAGGTGATTGGTTTTAGGTCAAGTGGGAGATTGTTGGTTATAGGTGCCCTACAAGCCAATCACGTGAGTGATGGCACTTGTTACATGTTACATCAATCTCTTCACATATTATTATTGATATTTTCTCACATTATCTGGATGAATATTGTGATGTTCATGGATCTATGCAATGGGAATCGGATCATGATGAGATCACGATAATGAGACTGATATACCTTTAAACATAGATCCTAAATCATTCTGGTCATAGGTTACTCGATGAGGACATCGAGATAACCGGATAGACTGGTGCATTGTATACTCATCTATATGATGGAGGCGACTGGTCCCATAGTCGCTTGTGTGGGGGCACTAGAGGTACAGTGCAGGTGCTCGTTGAAGAATGAGTTCACTAATTGATCCACTTATAGAATGTTGTATAGTTAATGATACCTAATGTTAGACAGCGATTCCATAGTCCTAATAGTATGTCTAGTCCTTAGACTTGAGGCACCAAAGATGTCTTGTTTGAGTACTACATTCTTTGACGTCAGACTTGCAGGTTTAGAGAGCTCCAGATCTGGTATAGTCGGTTCTTGGGAATGGTAGCCAACCTTATGAAGGTAATTATGTGTCAATAGAGGATCATCCACTCTTAGTCTGATGAGAAATCTTTCTCGCGTGTGCTCGCTCAAGCAAAATCCCTGGCCAGGGAATTGAGAGAGAATGAGTTTTCTAGGAGAATCTGATTAGAGAGAGACTCGGACAGGATTCCATATGGGCCTTACTCTACTATGCCCAATATACAATCTCTGAGATATTAGATAGATGAGGGACTATAGATACATGGTAACTGAAGACAGACAGGTCCGATGGATTAGATCCCCTTGTACCATTTGGGGACTATAGCATAGTGGCCTAGTACGTCCATAGTCGATGAGTTGAGTGAATTATTATGGAGATAATAATTCACTATATCAAAAGATGTTCTAAGTCAGAAGGAGTTCTAACGGGAGCGACTCATGGCCAGCTCGGGATCGGGCCTAGAGGGTCACACACATAAGGTGGATGTTGCAATGAGTAGAGGTGCAGATATAAAATATCTGCCAAGCCTCTAGTTTGTATCCTGTGGATGAGATCCAATTGGGTAATTAGATGAGATCCAATTAAATGATTAGATAAGATCCAATTGGATAAGATTAAATTGGATCCTATGGATAAGATCCAATGAGATCCAATTGGATAGAGATCTAGTGTGAATAGGATCTATTAAGGATAAGCTTCCTCCACCTCAATAAATTGGAAGAATCTCCTGGTTCATAGGCTGAGAGCTCTTGGTAGTCATTACTAGTCATATGTGCCCTGCAAGCCAATCACATGAGTGATGGCACTTGTGACTTGATATGCACTTTTTCTCTTTGCGTATCATAAGGCGTTTTATCACTTTATCTTGCGTGTTGCATATATTGTGATATCCTTGGATCTATGCAATGAAAATCGGATCGTGATGAGATTACGATAATGAGACCAATTCACCTTTAAACACAGACCCTAAATTATCTTGATCATAGGTTACTCAAGAAGGACATCAAGATAACTTGATAGACTAGTATGTTGTATACTCGTCCATATGATTGAGGTGGCTAGTCTCATAGCTACTCATGTGGGGACACTATGAGTATAGTGTAGGTGCTTATTGGGGAATGAGTGCATTGATTGGTCCGCCTATAGAATGCTGGATGGTCATTAATACCTCACGTCAGACAGGATTCTGTGGTCCCAATAGTGTATCTAGTCCTTATACTTGAGACACCAAGGATGTCCTGTATGAGTACTCCACTTTTTAATACCGGACTTATAGGTTTGGAAAGTTCCAAATCTAATACAACCAGCTATTAGGAGTGATAGCCAACCTTACGAGGGCTATTGAGTGTCAATAGAGGATCATCCGCTCTCGATATCATGAGAGAAATATCTTATGTATTCTTGCTCAAACAAATCCTTGGCCAAGGTTATGTGGATTGAGAGAGAAAGAGTTCTCCAGGAGAATTCGACAAGAGCAAGACTCAAGGAGAGACCGTATGGGCCTGACAGCACTATGCCTAGTATAAGGTCTCTAGGATATTAGTTGGATGAGGGACTATAGATACATGGTAATTGAGGACAGATAGGTCCAAAGGATTGGATTCTCCTATATCGTCTGGGGGCTATGGCGTAGTGGCCTAGTACATCCGCAATCGATGAGTTGGGTGAATTATTATAGAGATAATAATTCACTAAGTCAAAAGGAGTTCTGACAAGTATGACTCATGACCAGCTCGATATTGGGTCTAGAGGGTCACACATATATGGTAGGTGTTGCGAGGAGTAGAGGTTCGGATATGAGATATCCGTTGGAGCCCCTATCTTATTGGATATCCATTAAGCCCTTAAATTATTGGATCCTAAGATGAGATCCAATAATTGCTAATAAAAGATTATTGGGTAGAGACCCACTAATCCAAGAGGCTTGGGTAATTGGATAGAGATCCAATACCCAATAGGGCAAGATCTATTAGGGTTTATAGGAGGCCTCTATAAATAGGAGGGAACCAAAGTTCTATAGGCTAGGGTTTTTTTTTTGTAGCCATCTTCTGTTCTCCTCTCCCTAGAGAGGAGCATCATCATAGTCTCTACTATCTAGATACCGCTAGAAAGGAGGACGCTTGACCTCTTTCATCCTTCCTACAGATCTATAGGGATTCAGGGATATATGATCTCCCTAGGTATTTTCTTTTACACATGCAGTTTTCACGAATTTGTTTTGACGCACCGATCTTTACACGACGACGGAACCTTTCTATGGGAAATTTGGGGTGTTTTATTTTTGTTCTTCCGCTGCACATGAGATGTCGCTCCCCAGAAGGATTTCCCAATAATGGTATCAGAGCCAGGTTGTTCATACAAAGATCGGATCTTAAACTATGTGTGTTGTGTTTTAGATCTACTTTTGGCACCAAAATTATGGGTGCAAAAGGCGAGGAAGGGCAACAACTATTGCTGCCCTTATTGCGCTCACACAAAGGCGAGGAAGGGCAACAACTATTGCAGCCTTGCTGCCTGCACCGGCATGTAGGTGGTGCCCACCATTGCCATCGCATGCAGCATTGCCTGTCCGCAATGGTGGGTGGTGCCCGCCAGGGCAATGCTGCATGCGACGACCTCCGGGCGTTGCCCCGCTGGTAGAAGAGCCCACAGTGGTGGCACGTGCCCGCTATGGCGGCCTCGCTCGCAGGGGCGTCCGCCACCTGGGGTACAGAGCCCGCAGGGGCCTCCGCTTGCAGGCGACCAGCCCACAGCAACGCCCGCCTGAGGGTGAGCAGCCCGCAGGGATGCTCACCCGCAAGGGTAGCGCCATCGAGAGGCGATGCTCGCCCAAAAGGGGTAGCGCCGCCCGTGGGTGAGCCGCTCGCGGGTTGAGGCCGACGCGTTCGCAGCGTAGTGGCCACCGCCGGTAGGGTGGCAGTGGCCACATCACAGCAAAGCAGTGAGAGGGGTTAGGGTTTTGGGCAAAAGATAATTTTGCCCTTGAGAATTTATGAAATTCTAGTCTTATCCCTCGTAGTCAAATGATCAAAATGCCTTTGGGATTTCAAAAAATTTCCTCTATGTCCTTTATCTTAGAAAAATATATATGTTAATTAAATAGTCTAATTAACTATTATTTTTATCTAGTAGTCCTATAAAATAACATATACATGTGATGTATGATGTGGACAGATGATCATGGACCTGTGATGTGATGTGTGTACATGTGATTATTATTATTAAGGCCTACGAGCCTCTATTTTTCTCGTTTGTTGTCGGGCTTGCGTGTCTGTAATTATATTGTAATTACATGAGGAGGCGCAATAGTAGCAGGACCCACGAGGTCGAGACAGACGATCCGACGCATGAAGATGCATTGAGATACCGACGAAATCAACGAAGAGAGAAGGACGATCATAGAGCATGGAGATGCGCCTAAGTACACATAGATCTTGATATGAGTGATTGGGCCTACTGGCTCGGGCTTGATCATATTAGGATGTGGTCCATGATCATCTGGTGTGATTGCTCATGTGATGTGTGATTGGTTATACACATACTATATATATATATATATATATTTGCATGCGATGTAGATATATATATGTATTAAATATATATGTGTGTGACACATTATATTAGGAGACCAAATAAAAAATTCTCTCTATTAATAATATTAAGTTAGTAAACGTGAGGTAATTAGATTGACCCAAGTGGCCTTCCATCATTATAGGTAGGAACAGATTCCTGGTGTAGGTTGAGTTGGTCGAGTCCCTCGAGATTCACCTATATCGCATTTTGCTATCTTATCTACGACATAGAGATGTCACCGGTGACCTGAGGACATGGTATGCTTGGTCGAGTCCCTCGAGAGTATATCACCGAATCAGACTCATCTTGTAACGATGGTGATGACTTAACCGAACATCATGGTTGGTCGAGTCCCTTAAGGCCATGGTGGTTCGGAGGTCGAACAGGATGGGCATCACAAGGAGTTATGATTGGCAAGAGTTGCCTACCATGATGGGCTTAACGTAATTGATTGAGTCCCTCAAGGTTACGTTAAGATGCCAATTGGATCTCGATCCCCACTAGAGATCTGTCGAGGGTCTCTGATTCACATACCGGAGGGCATTGTGTGTCTCGCGAAAAAATTAGTGGGAATATATTAAGATAGAAGTCCTTATTTTAACTGTTTAATTTTTACAAAGTCTGCATGTTATTTATTTCTACTACATCTTTAATTTCAGAAAAATGTTGCTTTTAAATCCTTTACGTGGCATACTTGATGCTAACCGCCTCACTGGTCTAAATTATATGGATTGGTTTACAATCTAAGAATCATTCTCACGGTGGAGAAAATCACGTATATCCTTGATACAGTGATCCCTACACCCGACGAAGGGGCAAGCGAGGATGAGATCGCTCGTTATATGAAGTACATAGATGACTCCGCTCTTGCTCAGTGTTATATGTTGGCATCTATGACTACTAAGTTATAGAGATAGTATGAAAATATGGATGCTAATTCCATACTCCTACATCTCCGCAAACTGTTTGAGGAACAGGGAAGAACTCAGCGATGTGAGATATCAAAGAGTCTTTTCTGTGCTAGGATGACTAAGGGGACACCAGTTCAGAACCATGTCCTTAAGATGATTGAGTGAATCAAGAAACTCACAGGTCTAGGAATGGTCCTAGAGGATAACCTGTGTGTGGATCTTGTGCTTTAGTCCCTACCAAATTCTTTTTCTGAGTTCATAATGAATTTTAATATGAACAAACTTGAGGTAACCCTCCTAGTGCTCCTCAATATGTTGAGAGAGGTGGAGAGCACCATTAAGAGAGAGAAGCCGATTCTCTATACTGGTGAGACCAGAAAGAAAAGGAAGGCTGAGAAGACCCTTAAGAAGGCCAAGGGCAAAATGGGTAAGGTAAAGGTTGCCAAGAACGACCCAACAAAGGACAAAGGTCAGTGCTTCCATTGCAGCAAAGATGGGCACTGGAAGAGGAACTACAAAGATTACCTTGCAAAGAGGGTGAAACAGAAGCTTGGAGAAGCTTTAGGTACATTCATGATCAGTCTCCATTTGTCAAAATCTTATGATAACACATGGGTATTGGATACTAGGAGTGCTTATCATATCTGTAATTCATTGTAGGTTCTAGCAAGACCTAGGAGATTGAACAAAGGCGAGATGGACCTTAAGATGGGCAATGGAGCAAAGGTTGCTGTAGTGGTTGTTGGCAAGGTCATCTTACATCTGCATGGTGGAGCTATTATTGCATTAGATGCATGCTATTATGTTCCTTCTATTATCAAATATATTATTTCCATTTCATGTTTGACAGTTAGCGGATATAAATTAGTTTTTGAGAACAATGATTATTCAATAATATTAGATGATGAGATCATCACGAGAGGAACATTGCATAATGGTTTATTTATGCTAGATACAGTTCCACATATCATGAGTGTAAGTGAGTCTAAGAGGAAATGAGAAGAGGTGAACAATGCATATCTGTGGTCACATCCACGAGGGAATGATTCAAAAGTTGCTAAAGAATGGATATCTAGATCCATTTGACTGAGTCATATGCGACTTGTGAACCTTACCTTCAGGGAAAGATGACCAACTCTCCATTTAGTGGAACTAGAGAGAGCCACTAAGTTACTAGAACTCATACATAGTGATGTATGTGATCTCATATCGACTCATGCCATAGGTGGTTACTCCTACTTCATTACTTTCACTGATGATTTCTTAAGATACGGACATGTATACTTGATGAAGTATAAGTCTCAGGCTTTTGAGAAATTTAAGAAATATAAAAATGAAGTGAAAAACCAAACAGGAAAGAGTATTAAAACCCTTCGATCAGATCGAGGAGGTGAGTACTCGAGTACAGAGTTCACCCAGTTCCTCAAAGACTATAGGATTTTATCCCAATGGACACCTCCTTATATACCACAGCTTAATAGTGTATCAGAAAGGAGGAATCGCACACTGTTAGACATGGTGCATTCCATGATGTGTTTCACCAACCTACCCATCTCATTCTGGGGATATGCCCAAGAGACCACAGCTTACCTTCCGAATAGAATTCCAACTAAGTCAATGATGTCTACTTCATATGAGATATGGAATGGGAAGAAGCCCGATCTTAAGGTTGTTAAGATTTGGGGCTGCCCTACCCACGTCAAGAGACACAACTCTGACAAGTTGGAATCCATGACGGAACGGTGCAAGTTCATGGGATACCCCAAGGAAACTTGTCGGTATTATTTCTATCATCATGAAGACCAAAAGGTCTTTGTAACAAAGAGAGTAGTGTTCCTTGAGAAGGAACATATTCTTGGTAGAGACAGTGGGAGCATGATAGAGTTGAGTGAGGTTGGAGAACCTAGCTCAAGCACTATTCCACAACTAGAGTTTGTTCAGGTACCTAGCACACAAGTTCCAACTTTATGTAGGTCCAATAGAGTATCTCATCCTCCTGAGAGATATGTGGGATATATCAGAAGAGAGGATGTTGAGGATATTGATCCTCAAACCTACGAAGAGGTTATTATGAGCATAGACTCTGGGAAATGGCAAGAAGCCATGAATTCATAAATAGATTTCATGTACTCCAACAAGGTTTAGAACCTAGTTGATGCACCCGAGGGCATTATACCCATTGGCTGCAAGTGGATCTTCGAAAAGAAGATTGGAGTAAATAGAAAGGTAGAGACCTATAAAGCAAGGCTAGTGGCTAAGGGGTATCGTCAGAGGCAAGGTGTTGACTATGATGAAACTTTCTTACCTATAGCCATGCTAAAATCCATTCGAATTCTATTGGTTATTGTAATACTCTATGATTATGAGATCTGGCAGATGGATGTCAAAACCATATTCCTCAATGGCAACCTTGAGGAGGAGGTGTATATGATATAGCTTGAGGTATTCATGTCTAGGGATAACCCAGATAAGGTGTGTAGGTTGCTTAGGTCCATTTATGGAATGAAGCAAGCTTCCCAAAGTTGGAATATAAGATTTGATGAGGTGATCAGATCTTATGACTTTATTAAGAACGAAGATGAGCCTTGTGTGTACAGGAAAATAAGTGGGAGCATTATCACCTTTTTGGTATTATATGTGGATGACATCTTGATCATTGGGAATAATGTAGGAATGCTCTCCACAGTAAAGACTTGGTTATCTAGGCACTTCTCCATGAAGGACTTAGGGGAAGCATCCTGCATATTGGGGATACGGATCTATAGAGATAAATCCAAGAGGATGCATGGCTTGTCCCAGTCCAGGTACATAGACACCATTGTCAAAAGGTTTGGCTTGGAAAATTCCAAGAGAGATCTCATACCAATGAGACATTGAATATCACTTTCTAGGAGTATGTTCCCAAAGACTCCTGAAGAAAAAACACACATGGATATGATACCATATGCCTTAGCGATAGGATCTATCATATATGCTATGCTATGTACCAGGCCTGATATAACATATGCTTTGAGTGTCACGAGCAGATATCAGGCAGATCCAAGCTTGGAGCACTGGAAAGCAGTAAAATGTATCCTTAAGTACTTGAGAAGGACTAAGGATCTTTTACTGGTATATGGAGGTAGTAGCCTCAGGGTTGAGGGCTACACGGACTTGAGCTTCCAATCTAATGTTGATGATAGCAAGTCTAATTTAGGGTATGTGTACACCCTGAATGGAGGAGTAGTATGCTGGAAGAGTTCAAAGCATGACACAACTGCTGACTCAACCACAGAGGTAGAATACATTACTGTAGCAGAGGCAGCAAAGAAGGAAATCTGGATGAAGAAGTTCATCACAGATTAAGGAGTCGTCTCGAGTAGTGAGGAGTCGATTCCCTTATATTGCGATAACAATGGGGTGATTACTCAAATAAGGGAACCCGGGTCTCATCAGAAGTGTTCTGAGGAGGTTCTAGCTTATTAGAGAGATCGTGGCCTGAAGAGACATAGTAATGGAAAGAGTTTCATCCAAAGATAATATTGTAGATCCACTGACAAAGCCATTGACTCAAATTATCTTTAAGCATCACAAAAGTCTGATGGGGATCAAACATGTTGGTGATTGGCTTTCGGTCAAGTGGGAGATTGCTAGTCAAATGTGCCCTGTAAGCCAATCATATGAGAGATGGTACTTGTGACTTGATATGCACTTTTTCTCTTTGCGTATTATTAGGCGTTTTATCACTTGATCTTGCGTGTTGCATATATTGTGATGTCCTTGGATCTGTGCAATGGGAATCGAATCATGATGAGATCACGATAATAAGACCGATTCACTTTTAAACACAGACCCTAAATTATCCTAGTCATAGGTTACTCGAGAAAGATATCAAGATAATCGGATAGATTGGTGTGCTGTATACCTGTCCATATGATAGAGGTGGCTGATCTCATAGCTACTCATGTGGGGACACTAAGGGTATAATGCAAGTGCTCATTGGGGAATGAGATCACTAATTGATCTGCCTACAGAATGCTGGATGGTTATTGATACCTCACGTCAGACAGCGATTCCATAGTCCCAGTAGTGTATCTGGTCCTTAGACTTGAGACACCAAAGATGTCCTGTATTTGCACTCCACTCTTTGATACTGGACTTATAGGTTTGAAAAATTCCAGATCTAGTACAGCCAGTTATTGGGAGTGGTAGCCAACCTTACGAGGGCTATTGAGTGTCAATAGAGGATCATCCGCTCTTAGTATCATGAGAGAAATATCCTATGTATTCTTGCTCGAACAAATCCTTATCCAAGGTTATTCGGATTGAGAGAGAAAGAGTTCTCCGAGAGAATCTGACAAGAGCAAGACTCGAGGAGAGATCGTATGGGCCTGACAGCACCATGCCCGGTATAGGGTCTCTGAGATATTAGTTAGATGAGGGACTATAAATACATGATAACTGAGGATAGATAGGTCCAAAGGATTGGATTCCCTTGTATCGTTTGGGGGTTGTGGCGTAGTGGCCTAGTTTGTCCGCAATCGATGAGTTGGGTGAATTATTATAGAGATAATAATTCACTAAGTCAGAAGGAGTTCTGACAAGTATGACTCACAACCAGCTCAATATTGGGCCTAGAGGGTCACACACATATAGTAGGTGTTGCGATGAGTAGAAGTTCGAATATGAGATATCCACTAGAGCCCTTATCTTAATGGATATCCATTAAGCTCCTGAATTATTGGATCCTAAGATGAGATCCAATAATTGCTAATAAGAGATTATTGGGTAGAGACCCACTAATCCAAGAGACTTGGGTAATTGGATGGAGATCCAATACCTAATAGGGCAAGATCCATTAAGGTTTATAAGGGGCCTCTATAAATAAGAAGGAACCAAAGCTCTATAGGCTGGGGGTTTCTTTTGATAGCCACCTTCTATTCTCCTCTCCTGAGAGAGGAGCATCATCGCAGTCTCTGCTATGTGGATACCGCTAAAGAGGAGAACACTTGACCTCCTTCATCCTTCCTACAGATCTACAGGGATTCAGGGATATACAATCTCCTTAGGTATTTTTTTTTACACATACAGTTTTCCTGGATTTGTTTTGATGCACCGATCTTCGCACGATGACCAAACCTTTCTACGGGAAATTTGGTGTGTTTTATTTTTGTTCTTCCACTGTACATGAGATATCGCTCCCCAGAAAGATTTCCCAATAGTCATCCTCCTATTCTTTTCAGTTTCCTCTCCTCCTCCTTGGCTCTGGCAATCTTATGGTGCACGTGGAGAGAGATCCCATGGTGAACTGAGGAGTGTTGTTACTGCATCCACTGTGTGGATTATCGCTAGAGAGGAGTACGCCAGTGCTCCTTCATCCTCTTCATCGGATTTAGAATTTTTGGGGATATACGATCTCCCCAGGTAATGCTTCTGGTATTATACAGTTGGATTTTTTGGATTTGTGATTTTTGCGCATTAATCATCTCACGATGACCAAGTATGTAACTATGGGAAATCCGATCTTGTTTTTTATTTCCGCTGTGCATGAGATGCCTAATCTCCCAATTTTCCAGTAGGCATGCTATTGGTCCATCGGCACTTCGTCCGATTCTTCGGCACATCGTCCTCTCTTACGGCCTGTTGCCCAATCGACAATTGTCCTCTATAAATCCGATCTCCTTGGCGTAACTCCGCTCTTCTTGGCCCGATGCAGATCCTTTGTTCGATGTCACGCGTCGTCGGCGGATCGGATCCTCACAAAGCTTAACGTCCAATCTTCTAACATGTTCTCCTCTGGCCTAACGTCGATTCTTTCTACTTCAATTATTTAATCCTGATCGAAAGTAGTCTTGTGTCACTCAAAATGTAGTTAGATCAAAATCATAATCAATTGGTTTCTACTAGTTATAGGTGCCTGCAATCCAATCACGTGAGTGATGACACCTGTAACATACTGCGTCAATCTCTTTGCTTATGATTATTGACATTTTCTCACATTATCTCGATGTATATTATGATATCCTTGGATCTGTGCAATAGAAATCGGATCATGATGAGATCACGATAATGAGACTGATTCACCTTTAAACACAGACCCTAAATAATCTCAGTTATAGGTTACTCGAGAGGGACATCGAGATAATCGGATAGAGTGGTGTATTGTATACCCATCCATATGATGGAGGTGGTTGGTCTCATAGCTACACGTGTGAGGACACTAAGAATATAGTACATGTGCTCATTGGAGAATGAGTTTACTAATTGATCCGCTTACGAAATGCTAGATGGTTATTGATATCTCATATCAGACAGCGATTCCGTAATCTTAGTAGTGTATCTAGTCCTTAGACTTGAGACACCAAAGATGTCCTGTATGAGTACTCCACTCTTTGATACCAGACTTATAGGTTTGGAAGTTTCAGATCTAGTATAGCTGGTTATTGGGAGTGGTAGCCAACTTTATGAGAGCAATTAAGTATCAATAAATGATCATCCACTCTCAGTATCATAAGAGAAATATCTCATATGTTCTTGCTTAAGCAAATCCCTGGCCAGGGTCATTCAGATTGAGAGAGAAAGAGTTCTTCGGGAGAATCCAATTAGAGCGAGACTCGATTGGAAATCGTAAAGGCCTAACAATACCATGCCCGATATATGGTCTCTTGGATATTAGATGGATGAGGGACTATAGGTATATGGTAACTGAGGGCAGATAGGTCCAAACGATTGGATTCCCCTATATTGTCTGGGGACTGTGGCATAGTGGCATAGTACGATCTCTCTATATACTATCGATTCTTTTACACACGTAGTTTTCGAATTCGTGGATTTGTTTTTGACAAACCGATCTTCGCACGATGACGGAACATTCTGCAGAAATCTAGGGTGTTTTGTTTTTATGTTCTTCCACTACGCATGTGATGTCGCCCCCTGAATTTTTCAATAGTGGTATCAGATCCAGGTTGTTCATGTGAAGATCAGATTTTAACTACGTGTTATGTTTTGGATGCGCTTTTGATGCCAAAATTATTGATGCAAAAGACTACGAGGGCAGCAACTATTGCTACCCTTGTAGTTTGGCCAAGCTGCTTGTAGCCATGGCCGTGCACGCATGGGGCTGTCGGCGGTCGACGGACGATGACCGTCTGCCCGCAGTGGTAGTACTACCCGCATGCACGAAGGGTACCTATAGTCAAGGCCACAGAGGGCGGTCGGCCTACACGCGGGCGCCTGCCCGTAGGGGAGGGCGGCGCTTGCTCGTATAGGGGCACTAGCCCGCTGCGAGCATTGCACCCATAGGGGAAGCGCTAGTGGGCGGGCGATTCTACCCGCAAGCAGCATCGCCCGTAGGCCCGTGTGCGCCATTGCTCGCAGGCATAATGCCCACGGGCTAGCCGCCCACAAGCAAGGGCAGCGCTCCCCCGTAGTGTCGCCGTCGGCAAGGTGGCGGCGGTGGCGACCACAACGCAACAATGCAGCGAGAGGGAATTAGGGTTTTTGATAAAAGATAGTTTTGCCCTTGGGAATTTTAGAAATTTCTATTTTATCCTTTTTACCAAATGACTAAAATGCCCTTCAAAATTCAAAAAATTCTTTGTATGTCCCTGATTTTAAAAAAATATTAGTTAATTAAAAGGTTTAATTAACTATTATTATTTATCTAGTAGTCCTATATAATAACATATATATGTGATGTATGATATGGATAGATGATCATGGATCGTGTGATGTGATGTATGTGTATGATATGATCACTATTATTGAGGTCTGCAAGCATCTATTTTTCTCGTTTTTTGTCGGGCCTACATGCCTGTAATTATATTGTAATTACACAATGAGACATAGTGGGAGCATGGAAGCAATAGTGGAACCCACGAGGTCGTAACGATCCGATGCATGGAGATGCGTTGAGATGTGGACGGAACCGATGAAGTAAGATGGACGATCACAAGGTATGGAGATGCGTCGAGGCACACATAGATCTTGATGTGAGTGATTGGACCCACTGGCTCAGGCTTGATCACATTAGGATGTGGTTCATGATCATCTGGTATAATTGCTCAAGTGATGTGTGATTGGTTATGCACCTACTAGATATATATATATATATATATATTTGTATACGATGTAGATATATATTAAATATGTATGTGTGTGACACATTATATTAGGACCCCATATCAAAAATCCCCTTTCTCGATAATATTAAGTCAGTAAACGTGAGGCAATTAGATTGACCCATGTGGCCTTCCATCGTTATAAGTAGGAACCGATTCCCGATGTAGGTTAAGTTGGTCGAGTTCCTCGAGGCTCACCTATATCACAATTCACTATCTTATCTACAACATAGAGATGTCACCGGTGACCTGAGGATATAGTATGCTTGATCGAGTCTTTCGAGTGTATATCATCGAATCAAACTCATCTTGTAATGATGGTGATGACTTAACTAAACATCATGGTTGGTCGAGTCCCTCGAGGCCATGGTGGTTCAGAGGCCGAACAAGACGAGAATCACAAGAAGTTGTGATCGGTAAGAGTTCTTACCTTTTGGGCTTAGTGTGATTGGTCGAGTCCCTCAAGGTTATACTAAAATATCAATTGGATCTTGATTTGATAGAACCCCAGAGGAATTCTATGGAGATTAATCTTTGAGGGGGATCAACCCTTGGAACGCTATAGGGGTTCCACCCTCCAAGTAGCCTAGTGGCTGCAATTCTAGATTGATCTTTCTTATTCCAAAGAGGTGGAGGCTACAAGCTTATATAGAGCTCCAACCCCTAGCCCTGGGGGCTGCTTCCTAAGTGAACTACCCAATTTGCCCTTAACCTTAGCGGGCCGGCCCAGTAACAAGGGGGGCGACGGCTAAGAAGCCTAAAGACCCAAATATAAACCCTAGCCTCTCTTCTTTATAGGATAGAGGCAGCTAGGTAGGGTTTATTACACTCTCACATGGTTTTTATTAGATGCTACATGGTTGAGTAGGACCCAACCCTGCTAGGGTCCTATCAAGCCTGCCCTCTTCGAATCAGCCTTGTCCTCAAGGGTGGGGTTTCATGAACTTAGGAAACCGGGTCTTCAACTCCTTATATGATTCCCATGTGGCATCTTCGAGTGGTAAATTAGTCCAATGTACTAGTACTTCAGTAGAGGGACGTCGACGACGCATCATGACTCTACGGTCGAGGATGGCTTGTGGTTGGGCTTGAATATTTCCATCATCAGTGGTGTTGGGCAGTTGGATCTGGGGTGTCTCGTGTTCTCCCAACTTGGGCTTCAAGCATGAATATGGAAGACAAGGTGAATTTTGGCATCTTCAGGTAATTTAAGTCTGTACGCCACAGCTCCAATACGCTCTATGATCTGATAGGGCCCATAAAAATGTGGAGATAGCTTCATGGAGGCTGATGGATAGTTGTTTGTATGGCTGTAGGTGAAGATAAACCCAATCTCCTACAAAAAATTCTCTTTCGCTTCTTCGTATGTCAGCTTGTTGCTTCATTCTAGCTTGAACGGTAGAGAGATTATCCTTTAGCAAGCTGTAGGAGTTTGTCCCTGTCAATTAAATATTGGTTGACCTGATCTACCTTAGCCGAGCCAATTACATACTTTGGAATCACAGGAGCCGGCCGACCATATAATGCTTCATATGGGGTACATTTTGTAGATGAATGATATGTAGTATTGTACCACCATTCAACCCAGGGGAGCCATTTCGTCCACTCCTTTGGCCGATCACTGGCAAAACACCGAAGGTATGTCTCTAAATACCTGTTCACCACTTCTGTTTGGCCGTCAGTTTGTGGATGATATGTAGTGCTCATCTTAAATTTGGTGCCCTGCAACTGAAATAACTCAATCCAAAATTTACTAGTGAAGACCCTGTCATGATCACTTACAATGGACCTTGGCATCCCATGCAGTTTAACAATATTTTCTATGAAAATCTGAGCAATACTAACAACAGTGTAGGGATTTTGCACAGCACAAAAATGAGCATATTTCGTAAGTCGATCAACCACCACAAGGATTGTACTTTTACTTTGGAAGGTGGCAACCCTTCGATGAAGTCCATAGAGATGTCAGTCCACACCGAGATAGGTATGGGTAGTGGTTGTAGTTTCCTTGGACTCACCACTGTTTCACCTTTTTGTTGTTGACATACATCATATTGTGCTACGTATTCAGAAATAATATTTTTCATCCCTTTCCGATAAAAGTTTTGCTTCACTCTTTTGTAGGTTCTTAGAAATCCAGAGTGCCCTGCTGAAGGTGTGGAGTGCATTTCGTGCAGAATGACTTTGATGCATGGGGAGTTTGCTATAAGCACAATACAACCTTTATAGCGTAGATCCCTCGAATCCCAAGTATAGTGAGCTATTGTGCTTGGATCCTCCTCTAATTTTTTTATGATGTTGCAAGTTTCTGGATCCTTCTTCCATTCCTCCCTAATGCCCTCGAGGAAGCCGGTGGTAGGAAGAGAGATGGCCGAAAATTCAGCTTGTTGAGGGAGTCGTAAGAGTGCATCTGCAACAACATTTTCTTTCCCCTTTTTATAAATAATTTCATACTCAAATTTGAGAAGTTTGGTTACCCATTTTTGCTGCTTTGGGGATGATATCTTCTACTCCGAAAAGTACTTAAGGCTTCTATGGTCGGTTTTAATCTGAAATCGTCGGCCAATCAGGTAGGGTCTCCACTTTGTTCCTACGTGCACAATGGCGAGCATCTCCTTATCATAAATAGACTTTTTGATGGGAGGGAGACAACGCATTGCTAGTGTATGTGAGTGGTCGACCATCTTGCATGAGAACGGCTCCAATTCTAACTCCCGATGCATCGGCCTCAATGATGAAGGGTCGGCTGAAATCTGGTAGCACAAGCACCGGTGTCGTCGTCATGGCTGCCTTAAGTCTATCGAAGGCAGCAGAGGCTTTGTTCGACCATAGGAAGGTATCGTTTTTTAGTAGAGAAGTGAGGGGGCACTAATCTTCCCATAGTCCTTCACAAATTTTCGGTAGTAGCCCGTTAGTCTAAGGAACCCACGCAGCAATTTCACATTTGTAGGTTTTGGCTAGCCTTGCATTGCTTCGATTTTTGTTGGGTCTACGGCCACTCCTTCTTCTGATATTATATGCCCAAGGTTCTCTACTTTTTTCTAGAGAAAGCTACACTTTGATAGCTTAACAAAAAGAGTATTCTCCCGAAGGATCATCAAAATAATTCGTAAGTGCTGAAAGTGAGTCTCAAGAGAAGGGCTGTAAATGAGAATATCATCAAAAAATACCAGCACAAATTTGCGAAGAAAGCTTTGAAAAATATCATTCGAGACTTTGGAAGGTTGAAGGAGTATTAGTGAGTCCAAAAGGCATTACCAAGAATTCATAATGACCGTTATAAGTGCGGAAAGCAGTTTTTGGGATGTCACCTTCATATACCCGAATTTGGTGGTAATCGGATCGAAGGTCCAACTTCATGAAGACTCGAGCTCCTTTTAATTCATCAAGAAGTTCATCTACCACTGGTATTGGGTACGTATCCTTGATGGTGATGTCATTTAGAGCTCAGTAGTCGATGCACATCCGCCAAGTTCCGTCTTTCTTGCGCACAAGTAGCACTGGTGAGGAGTAGGGGCTGCAGCTTGGCCGAATCACCCATGTTTCGAGCATTTCCTTCACGATCTTCTCAATTTCATCTTTCTAGAGGTGAGGATAGTGGTAAGGCTGAGTGTTTGCTAGTGGTTTGCCCGGAAGGATTGGAATTCGGTGGTCATGTTGCCGAGTAGGAGGAAGACCGCACGGTTCAGCAAAAACATCGTCAAATTCAACAAGCAGTTGGATGATATTTTGATCTTTAATTTCTGTTTTCTCCCCCTCTGGTTGTTGCTGGAGATGCATAAGAAAGCCATCATTTATCTTGTGTAAAACTTTCTCCATTCGTTGGGTTGAAACGGTGGTTACGTTGCTTCCGTGCTTCCCGCATAGGGTGACCTGTTTGTCTTTGCAATAGAATTTCATAATCAATTTGGAAAAGTTCCAAGAGACATCACCTAGTGCTGTTAGCCATTCTATGCCCAGCACAGCCTCATAATCATCAATTGGCAGGAGGAAGAAGTCGGCAACAATTTCTTGGTCCTGTAGTAATAGTTTCACCTGCGGGCATCTTTGGTCGCATTTTAGGATTCGATCGTCGGCGACCTTTACGTCGAACTTGCTACAACCTTCGATGTGGAGCACCATCCGAGCAGCAACCTTACTATTTAGAAAGTTATTAGTGCTGCCTGTATCAATGAGAACGGTGATCGGTTGTTGTTTGAGAAGGCCTCCAACTTTCATCGTTTGCGGATTTGAGTAGCCGGCTAGCGCATGTACCGTAAAGTCGGTCGATTGTGGATCTTCTTCCATATCTTCATCCTCATGTTCAAGACTCTCTTCTGGCTATTCACTGATCTTTTCTTCCATTGGTTCAATCACAAGTGTTGGGCTGAGAGCCTAGTTCAGCCCATAGCCCTCTTTTCTCCTAAACTCTAACCTAAACGTAATTATATATAGGGGCTAATGGTGGCTGCGAATTAAATAGAAAAAACATCGTAGTAAAGGGCAGAATCTTTGCAGCGATATTAGGGATTCAAAGAGAGGAGAAAAGGGCAGAAAAACAAGAGAAAAAGAAAGGGAAGAAGACAAGGAAAACATAGAAATTGTTCTCACTCGTCCAAACAGTTTCTCATCTCAGGTTAGATCAGATCTTTAGTGAATTCTTCTGTGATTGCTTGAGGAGGTTTTGGATATTGTGCACAGTGACGTGATCCTTGTATCACAGTTATTCTCTTGTGATTGTTGCTTGGGTTTTGGGCAAGAGATTCGAGAATTGTACATTCATTATTTCTATAGTGGATTTTCTCTAGTTTGCCCCGTGGTTTTTACCCTTCACGTTGAAGGGGTTTTCCACGTAAATCTTGGTATTCTATTTGATTGTGATTTTGGTTAATTCCTCTGTGTTACAGCCTGCTAGTATTTGTTCATATACAAAAGTTATTGTTTGTTGCCTATCCTTTTATTTCCCCCATCAACTGGTATCAGAGCAAGGTTTTGGTAATTTAATTTTTATGTTTGAACATGGAGACTGGTAATGTTTCTCACATGATTAGTTTGAATGGAAACAATTGGATGATATGGAAACCAAGAATGGAAGATCTCTTGTATTGTAAATATTTATATGGACCTTTGCAAGGGGATAGTGAAAAACCCATTACTATGATAGATGATGAGTGGAAGAGATTAGATCGAAAAACAGTTGGGTTTATTCGACAGTGGCTCGATGATAGTGTCTTTCACCATGTTTCTACTGAAAGTTCTACATATTCTCTTTGGAAAAAGTTAGAAGGTCTTTATGAAAGAAAAACAGCTGGCAACAAAGCTTTTTTGATCAGAAAACTTGTGAACCTAAAATATAAAGAGGGTGCTTCTATTGCTGAGCATTTGAATGAAATACAAAGTATTACTAACCAGTTATCTTCTATGAAAATGTCTCTTGATGATGAGTTGCAGGCATTGTTACTTCTCAGTTCATTGCTAGAAAGTTGGGAGACAATAGCGGTTTCCCTCAGTAATTCTGTGCCAGATGGTATTGTCACCATGAGTCAAGTAACAAGCAGTTTGTTGAATGAGGAGTTGAGAAGAAAGAACTCAGCAGTATCTTAGATTGATTCACAGACATTTATCTCAGAGAACAGAGGAAGGTCAAGGTCTAAAGATAGAAGCAGTTCACGCATAGGTAGAAGCAAGTCAAGATCAAGGAAAGATATTGTTTGCTATAACTGTGGTGAGAAAGGACATTATAAGAATCAGTGTAAGCAACCTAAGAAGAGCAAGAAAAAGGGAAAAGAAGTGGAGTCTACAGAGTCAAAAGAGAATACCATGGCTACAGTGCAGGTTGGTGATTATTTGATTTTGTCTCTTTCTGATGATATTTTTTCTTGTGTGTGTTAGGATCTCGAGTGAATAATTGACACAGGAGCTTCTTATCATGCTATACCACGGAGGGAGTTCTTTGCTACGTACAGGTCTGGAAATTTTGGTGTTGTTAAGATGGGCAACTATGACACAACAGACATCATTGGCATGGGTGACATCCACATAAAGACCAACCTTGGATGCAAGTTGGTACTTAAGGATATGAGGCATGTGGTTGACTTGAGACTGAATCTAATTTCAGTTGGAAGACTAGATGATGAAGACTATGATAGCAAGTTTCACAGAGGGCAATGGAAACTCAGTAAGGGTTCTCTTGTTATAGCTAGTGGAAAGAAATGTCATACTTTGTACAGGTTGCAGGCCAAAGCTTGTGGTGAACAATTAAATGCCACAGAGAAAGACTTCAGCATGGAGTTGTGACATAGGTGATTGGGACACATGAGCGAGAAAGGATTGCAAGCTCTTTCCAAGAGAGAGGTATTGTCTGACCTCAGAGATGACTTTTCTAGGAAAGTTTGGGCTTATGCTTTGAAGACAAAGGATCAGGTTATTGGTATCTTCAAAGAGTTTCATGCCAAAGTTGAAAGGGAGACAAAAAAACGGTTGAAATGCATAAGATCAGATAATGGTGGTGAGTATATAGGATTGTTTGATGATTATTACAGGTCACATGGCATCCAGCATGAGATGACAGTTCCTAGTACACCTCAGCATAATGCAATTGCATAGAGGATGAACTGCACAATCATGGAAAAGATCAGATGTATGCTTTCACAGGCAAAGCTACCCAAAAGGTTTTGGGATGAGGCTTTGAGGACTGCAGTTGATGTGATTAACTTATCTCCCTGTACAGCCCTAGATGCTGATGTTGCAGAGCATGTTTGGTCAGGAAAAGATGTTTCTTATAAGCATTTGAGAGAGTTTGGTTGTCGTGCATTTGCACACATTCCAAACAATGAACGGTTCAAGCTGGATGGTAAGACAAAAGAATGTATTTTTCTTGGCTACTCACATGATCAATTTGGTTACAGGCTTTGGGATCCAAAAAAGCAGAAGGTGTTTAGAAGCAGAGATGTGGTCTTCTTTGAGGATCAAACCATTGAGGATTTGAAGGAGGCACCAGCCAAGACTTCTACAGAAGGATTAGCAGATTGTGACCTAGTTGTTCCTCCAGTATATCCGGGTGATGGGGGAGATGCGCAGGAAGATGGTGTAAAGCCAGATATTAATCTACCTGCAGGACATGTTGAGCAAGAAGAAGTTGAGGAGTAGCTTCCCTCAGAACCTCAGTTGAGAAGATCTTCAAGATAAAGTCAGCCTTCCAGAAGATACTCTGCAGATGAGTATGTGATGCTTACTGATGCAGGTGAACCAGAGAGTTACCAGGAAGTAGTTGAAAGTGAGCAGAAAAAAATATGACTAGTTGCTATGCAGGAAGAGATGGATGCTCTACAAAAGAATCATACATATGATTTGGTGCAACTTCCACAGGGAATGAAGGCCTTGAAGAACAAGTGGGTTTTCAAGTTGAAGACTCAAGAATATTGTTCTCAACTAAAGTACAAAGCTAGACTGGTTGTGAAAGGCTTTGGTTAAAAGAAAGGTATTGACTTTGAAGAAATTTTTCTCCTGTTATTAAAATGTCTTCTATTCGTGTTACTCTAGGTATTGCTACTAGCTAGGACTTGGAGGTGGAGCAGTTAGATGTGAAGACAGCTTTCCTTCATGGTGATTTGGAGGAGGAAATTTATATGGAGCAACCAAAAGGTTTCAAAGTCAAAGGTAAAGAAAATTTTGTCTACAAGTTAAGAAAGAGTTTGTATGGATTAAAGCAAGCTCCAAGACAGTGGTACAGAAAGTTTGATTCATTTATGATTGAAAATGGATACAAAAGAATAGCTTCAGATTATTGTGTGTACATCAAACGGTTTGGTGAGGATTTTATTATTCTCTTACTTTATGTTGATGATATGCTTATCCTTGGGAAAGATATGCATACAATTGACAAGTTGAAGAAGGAACTAAGTGAGTCCTTTGCAATGAAAGACTGGGGCCAGCAAAGCAAATACTAGGCATGCAGATTTCTCGTGATAGGAAAAACAAGAAGATTTGGTTGCCACAGGAGAAATACATCGAGAAGGTATTAGAAAGGTTCAGTATGAGCAATGCAAAGCCAGTTGGTTCTTCTCTTTCAGGTCACTTCAAGTTATGCTCAGAACAGAGTCCGTCAAGTGATGAAGAGAAGGAGAAAATGCAAAAGGTTCCTTATGCTTCAGTAGTTAGAAGTTTAATGTATGCAATGGTATGTACGAGGCCGGACATTGCAGATGCAGTGGGTGTTACTAGCAGATTTCTTATAAATCCAGGCAAAGAGCACTGGGCAGTAGTGAAGTGGATCTTGAGATATCTCAGAGGAAGCTCTAAGGTTTGTTTAAGCTTTGGAGGTGGACCACCTGTGCTAACGGGTTACACAGATGCAGATATGGCTAGAGATATTGATACAAGAAAATTCACATCAGGTTTTGTACTTACTTTTGTAGGGGGAGCTGTTTCATGGTAATCCAGATTACAAAGGTGTATTGCTCTCTCCACCATAGAGGTAAAATATATTGCTGCTACAGAGGTTTGCAAAGAAATGTTATGGATGAAAAAATTCTTACAAGAATTGGGGTTGAAACAGGAAAACTATGTGGTGTATTGTGATAGCCAGAGTGCCATCCATTTATGTAAGAACCCAGTTTTTCATTCCAAGTCAAAGCATATAGATGTCAGATATCACTGGATTCGAAATGTACTTGAAGAGAAGCAGTTGCAACTTCAGAAAATTCATACAGATGATAATGGAGCAGACATGTTGACAAAGACCTTACCAAAAGAGAGGCAGGAGATGTGTCGACAGTTGGTCGGCATGGATTTACACTAAGGAGTCATAGGATAGCCTCCCTTATGGGCTAAAGGGGGAGGTTGTTGGGCTGAGAGCCCAATTCAACCCATATGGGCTTTAGCAGCCCATAGCCCTCTTTTTTCCTAAACCCTAACTTAAACCTAATTATATATAGGGGCTAATGGTGGCTGCGAATTAAATAGAAAAAACATCACAGCAAAGGGCAGAATCTTCGCAGTGACATTAGGGATTCAAAGAGAGGAGAAAAGGGCAGAAAAATAAGAGAAAAAGAAAGGGAAGAAGACAAGGAAAATACAAAAATTGTTCTCACTCATCCAAACAGTTTCTCATCTCAGGTTAGATCAGATCTTCAGTGAATTCTTCTGTGATTGCTTGAGGAGGTTTTGGATATTGTGCACAGTGACGTGATTCTTGTATCCCAGTTATTCTCTTGTGATTATTGCTTGGGTTTTGGGCAAGAGATTCGAGAATTGTACATTCATTATTTCTATAGTGGATTTTCTCTGGTTTGCCCCGTGGTTTTTACCCTTCACGTTGAAGGGGTTTTCCACGTAAATCTTGGTGTTCTATTTTATTGTGATTTCTGTTTAATTTCGCTGTGTGTTATAGCCTGCTAGTATTTGTTCATATATAAAAGTTATTGTTTGTTGCCTATTCTTTTATTTCCCCCATCAACAAGAAGTCTCCCCTTTTTACAACGATGCTCGCGGCTCTACGGCTCGTCACAATACCAACATAACCCCTTGGGAGATCGATCTCGAAGCTCTTTTCTTGTCAACCTTTTTGGTATAGGAGCTATGCTGATAGTAGGGGAGGTTGAGGGCTTCGATATTGCTAGTCGGGGAGCGACCCTAGTCCTTCGGGCTTTATGGTTCAATCGCTCCTCCTGAAGTCGTGCGAAAGAGATGGCTGCCATAAGCGTGTACGGTTGTCGCATTTTAACTTCTCCCCGGATCTCCAGCTTCAAGCCCTCAATAAATGTCCCCAATAATTGTTTTTCAGACCAATCACGAGTTTGATTAGATAACCTTTCAAACCTGGTTTGATACTCCTGGATAGTGGAGGTTTGTCGGATCTTTGCTAGTTGTCCGTCGATGTTCTCGTAATCGGTTGGTCCGAAATGGATCAACAGTCCTTCTTTGAATTGTCACCATGAGAGGACTCCATGAGTGTGTTCAAACCAATCAAACCATTGTATGGCATCCCCTTCAAGATGAATATCTATAATTTCTACCATAGATGCATCTACGGTTTTGTGGTACCGAAAATATCACTCCGCGCACGAAATCCAACCAATCGGGTCTCCTTCCCATCTAGGGAAGTCCACCCTCATGCATGGATAGTAGAGATTAGTCATAGAGCCTCCCCTCTCCTGGAGGTCATCTCTTCGATTAGAGCTCTCTCCTTGATGTGATTTCTTTGGGCTCGGTGGTCGACCCAAACTAAGTTCGGCAAAGAGAGTTCGAATCTTCTCCTCCATTCGTGTCTCGAAGGCTTCGAATTTAGCATCAATTGCCTCCTCGGATGCCATAGCATATGTCTCCAAATCTATAATATTAATATCTCTTTTTTGCTGTCGGGTTAAAGGCATGTATTGGTTGAGAGAAGTGGTGGTTGAAAGGGTTGGTGGATTGGTGAATGTAGGCTGCGATTTAGGCTTGTTTTGTGGCTGCTTTGGGTGCAGTTTGGGGCTGCGGTTTGATGGAGTTTTTGGGCTGTGATGGTAGTGGATGAAGGTTAGGGAAGAGGGTTTTAGATCTGTGGTAGATTACAGTAAAGATTTGACAAAAATCAGTGGCAATTGCTGCCTATATGCGCTGTCTCGTAAGAGCAGAATTGTCATCGAAGAAATAGCGGTTTCTCGATGAAATTTCTAGCGAAAACTCAGGGGTTTGAGGAGGGGGTTTGACGGTAGAATCTCAGTTTAGATAGCAACATGGATAACAAATTGGATCAAGAAATTTCGGCAGCAAAGCAGTAAAGAAATTGGTGCAAGTTGTGATAGCAGAATTCTAGTCGAAAAATTTCAGTAGTTTGCGATGAGAGATTGCAGCAACACACAAATTTTTTTTTGGATGAATTCCACAATAGATCAATCATGGATGGGAGCCAAGATGATCTATGAGGTGCACAAAAAATTTCGTTCAAAAAGGATAACAATTAGATCAGTTAAAGGCAGCAACATGCAGCTGAAATTTTCTACAGTTATCCTTCGTTCACAAAGATGGTAACTTTTGCGACGCAAGAAATTCGCAGGCAAGGGATCGATAGAAAAACTTCTTTTTAATATTTTAGATGAAAAATTATAGTAGCAAAAGGTATTGGTGGTAGACAAATACCAGATCTCTGATGCAATTGGAGATAGCGACTGTAGATTGAATTGATCTACGTCAAGAGATGACGGTGGAGATGACGACGTCAAGAGCAATTGTGGGAATGATAGGACCCTAGCAGGGTAAGGTCCTACTCAACCATATAGCAGCTAATAAAAACCCTGTGAGAATGTAATAAACCCCACCTAGCCACCTCTATCCTATAAAGAAGAGAGGCTAGGGTTTATATTTGGGTCTTTGGGCTTCTTAGCCGTCGCCCCCTTGTTACTGGGCCGGCCCGCTAAGGTTGAGGGCAAATTGGGTAGTTCACTTATGAAGCAACCCCTAGGGCTAGGGTTTGGAGCTCTATATAAGCTTGTAGCCTCCACCTCTTTGGAATAAAAAAGATCAATCTACAATTGCAGCCACCAGGCTACTTGGAGGGTGGAACCCCTATAGCGTTCCAAGGGTTGATCCCCCTCAAAGATCAATCTCCATAGAATTCCTCTGGGGTTCTATCATCTAGTATCAGAGCAGCGATCTTGCTGCTTTTGCTGCCATCCCTGCCGCCCACCATTAGCCAAGCAATTCCCACAATTGCTCTTGACGTCGTCGTCTCCACCGTCATCTCTTGACGTAGATCAAATCAATCTATAGTCGCCACCTCTAATTGCATCAGAGATCTGGTATTTTTCTACCGCCAATACCTTTTGCTGCTGCAATTTTTCATCTAAAATATCAAAAAAAAGTTTTTCTATCAATCCATTGCCTGCGAATTCCTTGCGTCGCAAAAGTTACCATCTTTGCGAATGAAGAATCGCTGCAGAAAATTTCAGCCGTGTGTTGCTGGCTTTAACCAATCTAATTGTTATCCTTTTTGAACAAATTTTTTTGTCCACCTCATAGATCATCTTGGCTCCCATCCATGATTGATCTATTATGGAATTCATCAAAAAAAAATTCGTGTGTTGCTGCAATCTCTCGTCGCAAACTGCTGAAATTTTTCGACGAGAATTCTGTTATCGCAACTTGCACCAATTTCTTTACTGCTTTGCTGCAAAAATTTCTTGATCCAATTTGTTATCTTTGTTGCTATCTAAACTAAGATTCTACCGTCAAACCCCCTCCTCAAATCCCTGAGTTTTTGCTGGAAATTTCGTCGAGAAATCGTTATTTCTTCGACGACAATTCTGCTCTTACGAGGCAGCGCACATAGGCAGCAATTGCCACTGGTTTTTGTCAAATCTTTGCTGCGATCTACCACAGATCTAAAACTCTCTTCCCTAACCTTTATCCACTACCATCTCAGCCCAAAACTCCATCAAATCGTAGCCCCAAACAGCACCCAAAATAGCCACAAAACAAGCCTAAACCGCAGCCTACATCCACCGATCCACAAACCCTTTCGGCCACCACTTCCCTCAAACAATTTATGCCTTTAACCCAGCAACAAAAGAGAGATCTTAATATTACAGATCTTGAGGCATATACTATGGCATCCAAGGAGGCGATAAATGCTAAATTCGAAGCCTTCGAGACACGAATTGAGGATAAGATTCGGGCTCTCTTTGCCGAACTCAGTTTGGGTCGAACACCGAGCCCAAAGAAATCTCATCAAGGAGAGAGCTCTGACTGAAGAGATGACTCCCAAGAGAAGGGAGGCTCTATGACCGATCTCTACTATCCACGCATGAGGGTGGACTTCCCTAGATGGGAAGAAGGAGACCTGATTGATTGGATCTCGCGCGTGAAGTGATATTTTTGGTATCACAAAACCGCGGACGCATCTATGGTAGAAATTGCAACTATACATCTTGAAGGGGATGCCATACAATGGTTTGAACACACTCATGGAGTCCTCTCATGGTGACAATTCAAAGAAGGACTACTGATCCGCTTCGGACCAACCGATTACGAGAACATCGACGGACAACTAGCAAAGATCCGACAAACCTCCACCATCCAGGAGTATCAAACTAGGTTTGAAAGGTTATCTAATCAAACTCGTGATTAGTCTAAAAAATAGTTATTGGGGACATTTATTAAGGGCTTGAAGCTGGAGATCCGGGGAGAAGTTAAAGCACGACAACCGTACACGCTTATGGCAGCCATCTCTTTCACACGACTTCAAGAGGAGCGATTGAACCACGAAGCCCGGAGGACTAGGGTCATTCCCCAACCAGCAATATCAAATCCCTCAGCCCCCCCTACTATCAGCCAAGCTCCTGCACCAAAAAGGTTGACAAGAGAAGAGCTTCGAGACCGATCTGCCAAGGGGTTATGTTGGCATTGTGACGAGCCGTGGAGCCGCAAGCATCGCTGTAAAAAGGGGAGACTTCTTGTGATTGAACCAGTGGAAGAAGAGATCAGTGAACAGCCAGAAGAGAGTCTTGAACATGAGGATGAAGATATGGAAGAAGAGCCATAATCGGTCGACTTTATGGTACATACGCTAGCCAGCTACTCAAATCCGCAAACGATGAAAGTTGGAGGCCTGCTCAAACAACAACCGATCATCGTTCTCATCGATACAGGCAGCACTAATAACTTTCTAAACAGTAAGGTTGCTACTCGGATGGTGCTCCACATCGAAGGTTGCAGCAAGTTCGACGTAAAGGTCGCCGACGGTCGAATCCTAAAATGCGACCAAAGATGCCCGCAGGTGAAACTATTACTACAGGACCAAGAAATTATTGCTGACTTCTTCCTCCTACCAATTAATGATTATGAGGCTATGCTGGGCATAGAATGGCTGACGACACTAGGTGATGTCTCTTGGAACTTTTCCAAATTGATTATGAAATTCTATTGCAAAGGTAAATAGGTCACCCTACGCGGGAAGCGTGGAAGCAACGTAACCACCATTTCAACCCAACGAATGGAGAAAATTTTACACAAGATAAATGGTGGCTTTTTTATGCATCTCCAGTAGCAACCAGAGGGGGAGGAATGGAAGAAGGATCTAGAAACCAGCAACATTATCAAAAAATTGGAGGAGGATCCAAGCGCAATAGCTCACTATACTTGGGATTCGAGGGATCTATGCTATAAAGGTCGTATTGTGCTTATACCAAACTCCCCTTGCATCAAAGTCATTCTACACGAAATGCACTCCACATCTTTAGCAAGGCACTCCGGATTTCTAAGAACCTATAAAAGAGTGAAGCAAAACTTTTATTGGAAAGGGATGAAAAAAATTATTTCTGAATACGTAGCATAATGTGATGTATGTCAACAGCAAAAAGGTGAAATAGTGACGAGTCTAGGGAAACTACAACCACTACCCATACCAGACTCAGTGTGGACTGACATCTCCATGGACTTCATTGAAGGGCTGCCACCTTCCAAAGGTAAAAGCACAATCCTTGTGGTGGTTGATCGACTTACGAAATATGCTCATTTTTGTGCTGTGCGAAATCCCTACACTATTGTTAGTATTGCTCAAATTTTCATAGAAAATATTGTCAAACTATATGGGATGCCAAGGTCCATCGTAAGTGATCGTGACAGGGTCTTCACTAGTAAATTTTGGACTGAGTTATTTTAGTTACAGGGCACCAAACTCAAGATGAGCACTACATATTTTGGAATGAAACCAAGTGAGACTAAAGGCGACATACACACCCGTTTCACGGATGTTGTCAATAGTCTAAAAGCTCTTAGTAAATCTTTTTCAGATTTTGATCTCATAAATAAGATTCTAAGATCCCTTTCAAAAAGGTGGGATGCTAAAGTAACCGCAATACAAGAAGTTAAAAATTTAAATGACTTACCTCTTGAAGAACTCATTGGGTCTTTAATGACCTATAAGATGACATTCATGGAACACAATGAATATGATAAACACATGAACCACCTTCCAAAGAAAAGGAAGGATTTGAAATTTTTGACAAATGAGGAACTCTTGAGTGATAACTCAAGTGATGGTGATGAGGACATTGAATAACAATGAATTTTAATAAGTTCATTAAACAAAAATATAAAACTAAGAATGAACTTGAACAAAGGAAGAGGCCAAAGAAAATGAAGACACCCAAGGACGAATCAAAAACTTCCGAAAGGTAAATGGCAAATTACGCACTGACGGGCTTTGACTACAAGGTAAGCAACTTAGCCGAAGCTCCTTTTCTTTATGAAATTACTTAAAATTTTTCATGAGTGCTTAGTTTAGTTGGTAGGAAATAAAAAAAAATTATTTTCAAAAATTATATCATGCTTGTCTTTCTAGTATTTTTGAAAAGTAAAAAATTAAAATGATACTTGCATGATTTGTGATAATACGTGCACTCCTAATAGGATTAATCCATGCATGTGTATCTTGATGTTTTATATTGTTTCTTTGTCTCTAAACATGATGCTTGACGATTTTATATCATGCATGAGTTTTTAAAGTGATATTGATTTGAAACTCTATGTTTTGGATAAACATGTTTTTGGTCTAATCAATCTCGTGACAAATTAAAATGACATAATGCATGTACACCTAAAAGGATAAAATCCATGTATGTTTTCCGTATTGATTTTCAATTTTAAACATGATACATATCTATATATGAATTTCTTGAAAGTCTTTTGATAATAGATATGTGTATCATGCTTATAATTTGAAAATTTTCATCTTGGATTAATAGGTCTTAATCATTTTTATGATGAAATTTATAAAATGATACATGATTTTAGTAAAAAATTTGAGCATTGATCATCTTGTTATAACTAATGAAAGAAAGAATCAAAATGATTTTGATGATACTTTCATTTTTAAATATGATACATGACATTTTCATATGAAAAATTTGAACATTCTTATGAAAGATCAAATCACTTAAATTGAAACTCATAAAAATGGAAAATGTGCTATCATGATGTTTTTGTGTTTTATGTGTTTGATCTTGATGGCTTTGATGAAATCACCTTTTCAGTCTTAAACTTGATACACAACATTTATAGAAAGAGGACTTGAGCATGCTTACATGTAATTAATCTACATTGTTCTACATAAAATTTTCAAATAAAAGATTTTGATAATAATATTCAATTTGTATGATCATACATGGCTTTCGAATAAAAAATCTTGAACATACCTTTTGAAATCATACTTAATGATGAATATCTTGATATTAAAAGGATGTTATCATGGTTGAAAGTTATGGAATCATGCTTGATGAATTGTTTTATGAAATTTTCCTTTTCACTCTTGAATATTAATACTTGTTTCTACTAAAGGCAAAGGCATGATTATAGTTTGAAACACATAAAAAGAGATTGCATTTTCTATCCTATTGAGGTTAGTGAATTCATTTTATGAATCTTATGAATCTCTTGAAGATAATCATGATGAATGCTTTGAAAACAAATGTGTGTATCATGTTTTTGGTCTTAGTGATTTCTCTTGAAACTTGATTTCAGATTTATATGATAATACATATTATGATTTGTTTTATGAAATTTTGACTTTAAGTCTTGAACCTTCATGCTTTTTTTTTATTTGACATAAAAAGACAAAGACATGTTAATATGAAATCAATGCATGAATTAACATCACTAAAAGAGAAATGCATGTATTTTGAACATCTCTCTTTCTCTAAAGCTTTTTTTTTTCAATAAAAGACAAGCGATGAATTTGTGCCATTATTAATAAATCTCTTCAACTATTATATTGATATTAATGATTTAAATTGAATTTTATGTCTTGAAGTAATGTGTTATATTTTTGTCTTGATGATTTTTATGACAATGCTTGCCACTTATTTTTTTTATATATTGATATTTTTTTAAAGGCTAAGGTATACTTATATGAAGATTCACATAAATTGAAATGTAGTGTATTTTCTATCTTATCGAGATCAACGAATTCATTTAGTTAATTTTGTGAATCTCGTGAACCTCTTGAATGTGATTTTGATGATAAGTTTGGAGTTGAATGAGATTTTTCAAAATGATTCATGACTTCTATTTTTAAACTTCCAGGTTCCCATCTTTATTTTGTTGGAATTATGACTTATTAAGCATTGATAGTTTGAATGCATGAATTAACGATCTTGATTTGAAACTCAAAATTTTCTTTTGATCTTGATGATTTGATGTTCCTTATGTATGAATCATATTCTCATTTGATTCTTTTACAAATAAAATGATGCATTCAAATGAATCACTTATCGATATTTACAATTGTGATATATCTTTTTTAAATATCTTTCTAACAAGATTTTGATAACTTAAAATGTCTTTTGGAATTCATGACAAGATATGATTGAATCATTGATTTACTCTTCCATATCATGAATTGAAAATTGATGCTAAAGAAAATTTGTAAATCATAACCTTGATTTCTCGGACTTATAAACTTGAGATTTTCCTTATATGAATCAAGATTTCTCACAAGCATTCTCGTATGATTCTTTCACTCTATTAAAAAGATTTGTCAAATGAATCATGTTCTTCTTGAATTTTCTTGATATCATGACATGATTTCTTTATATGACTTGTATAATGATTAAAATTTTTAGCCATTTAGTCCTCCCTTCTTTTTGACAAAAACAAAGGGGGAGTTAACTTGCTAGCTTGTGCATTACAAGAAAGAACTATTGCTAGAATGTGCATCACAAAGCAAAATTGCTAGCTTGAATAAAAAATCAGCTAGCTAAAACTTACAAAATTGCTATCTTGCAATTTCATGAGAAGCTAAGAATTGCTATCTCAAAGGATGCAAATATTACTATCTTGCCTATCTCAAAAAGAGAAAATACAAAACTTAGAAAGTTTGCATTCCTACACTTGCCATGCTTCTATGTTGTAATGAAAATTTAGCATGCATGTTTTAAGTGATTATACAAAATTGCTAGCTCATTGCAAACAAGAAGTTGAGAGCTTACAAAGGCAAAACTTAGAAAGATGCTAGCTTGAAGTATTGCAAAAAGAAGCAAAATGTTATATCTTTTAAACTATCATAAGAAAATTGCTATGATTGAATGTCGAATGTGATATAAATCTAGCTAGTGTGAATGCTTAACTTGTATATCTTTTAAAATAGCTAGAACAACTTCTCCTTTTTGTTGATGACAAAGGGGGAGAAGTAGATTGATGATGTCATGCAATGTAATGTTGATTGTATAGTTTGAAATATTTGCATGATTTTCTTGATAACATTTGATGAATGATACTTGGATTTAGAATAATCCAAGGTTTCTATTAATAGCATATTGATAAGGGGGAGTTTGGTTAAACTCCGAAGAGTTAAGGTTGACTCCATCAGTCATCAATTAGTTGTCATCATAAAAAAGGGGGAGATTGTTGAATCTCAGATTTTGATGATGAAACTAATTGAGTATATTTTAATTGTCTAACTGTGTTTTGAGTGATGCAGGTCTTCTCGATCAGGATTAGACAGTTGACGCAGGAGGAATTAACATTGCACTGGAGGAAATCACATTAGGATATTGGATATCAAGCTGGAGGTCAAGTCAATAATCGGTAAAAGGCTTTGGACATTGAGCATCGGGCCAAGAAGAGTAGTGTTGCACCAAGGACATCGGGGTTACGGAGGTCAACCACCGATTGGGCAATAGGCCACAAGAGATGACGGTGCATCGAAGAACTGGATGAAGCATCGACCAATGACATGCCAGGCAATAGAATATCAATTCGCATTGTAATGATTGTCTAGATTGAAGTAGAGTTTTTGTTTTGTTTGTGTGCAGGATTAACTATGATCACAATGAAGACGTAAAGTGAAACAAAGTGCCAGAGTTAAGTGCGATAGATCGTTGGGAGTTCGAGAGTTTAGCGAAAGTCCAAAGATTCGTCAGAGTGCTACCAGAACTGGTCGAGAACAAGTAGGGAACTTGCCAAAGGGTTTTAAGAAGTTTACTGGAAGGTTCGTCGGAAGTTCACGGAGCTCTCCGAGAAAGGTCGGAGCTTATTGAAGAAGCTCGTCGGAACTCGCCAAGATCATTGTGAAGTCCAGGAGCTTACCGGGTGTCCATAGAATCGTGTTCGAGGGATCATCGGAAGACCACTGGAAGTTCGTCGGAAGCTCGCCGGACTAAGTCTTGACTTGCCAAACTTTGTAATAGCTTAGGAATATCTTTAAAAATCATAGTTAGTATGTTAATTTAGGTTAGGATTAGGTGTTAATCCTATAACCCAAGTAGGGGCCAACTGGGCCTGATAACGGACTAGTTTGGGCCGAGTTTAAGGCCCAACCAAGTGTGCTGGACCTGTCTAGCAGTGGCACCGCCCAAGTCCAACAACCCAGGTGGTCTTGGCGGTGGTAACAACTGGGGCAGAGTGCCCTGGGCAATGGCACTACTAGCTGAGGCAGTGGTACCGTCTAGTACACTGACTATGTCAGTGTGTTAGGTGGTGGTACCGCCTAGTACACTAATAGGGGTAAAAAGCCTAGGTGATGGTACCACCCAGCACTAGCGATGGTACCACCAGTACCCTTGAAATTCGGGGTGATTCAAATTTGTGCTCCAAATTTGAATCCTCTTGGGGTCTATAAAAACCTCTCCCATCCCTAGCTAGAATAGACAAGCATATACACTTTCAATGCAACAAAATTCTATAGAAATCTCTCTAGAAATCTCCCCTTTAGTTTTCACTTGTATTCCACTGAAAGAAAGGAGAGAGTACTTATAAGAGTTACCTCCTAAGCTCGTCAAAAGGAGAGTACTGTAAGGGAGTCAGTCCTCACCCATTGGAAGGAGGACAACTAGTGGAAAAGCCGATGGCCTCAAGTGAAGAGGAATCGGGAGTGGACGTGGGTCGTATGATCGAACCGCTATAAATTGATTTGCATTTATCTTATTGTCATTTATATTACTACAAACCATCTTCACTTTGATGCTCTACTTCCTTGTCTCCTTCTTACGAATCACTTCAAGTTTAAAGCATCCTTCATTACGGATTTAATCGAAGCATAATTTTTATCCTATGAAGTTTCCAAAAGTGTTTTAAAATCGCTAAATCTATCATTCTTTACCACTACACTAATTCACCCCTCCCCCCCTCTTAGTGCCACTCTCAATCCCAACACCCTCAGCCCACCACAACCACCCAAAGCAATTCCCATAATTGCTTAAATGATCGTCGTCAAATTCTGTCATCATCTCTACCACCGCGGATCATCCTTTGATCTCCCCATGAATTGCAACAGGTTCTAGTTTCCAATCTTATTGATGCTAAAATTTAGTTATCCTTGTTCAAAAAATCCAAAAAAAATTATTCCTATATTGCTGTATAAACTTTTCATCGTAAAGTTTTCATCTCTACGACGAAAGATGCATTACAGAATTCCAACCGCATAGCACTGTTTGTTTGATCTTGCTATTGCATTTTTTCTATCCAAATCTCTATGAAATTTTTATGAGGGCTTGATTTTCCTTTAGTTTTGTCAAAAAATTTCTTAATATAAACCACTGATCTTTTATATCCAAACTACTACACTTTAGATGTAAAAATCTGTTGTAGTACCTTTCCGTGATCCTCAATTTTGCCAAACCTCTTACTGTCGTTTCCTTCTACAAAATTTTTAATTGCATTATCTCTCCCTTACTAGTAGATTCCTTTTGAGTTTTACTTAAATCTCTATTGAGAATTACTAGAAAAAAATTACATCTTTACAATTGGAATTTTCTTGGCGAAAAATTTGGTGCTGCACCTTTGTCCTTTTTCTTCTCCGTACCCTACCAAACCCTAGCCACCTTGCTGCCACCAACCAAGATGTCTTTAGAATATCCCTCTAGCCTTAAGATGCAGTCATCATAACCTATTTTCATAACCCTAATAGCGATAAAAGCTATTACAGTTGAAACCTTCTATCACCGATCTATTGTCCGAACCTTCCACCACCCCATGCCATTAACCCATCAACAGAAAAAAGACATGGACATCTCTAATCTATAGGCATATGCTATGGCTTCTCACGATCCAATTGATGCCAAATTTAAAGCATTCGAATCTCAGATTGAATCATGGCTTGAATCATGCTTGGAGGACAAATTGCATGCTTTACTTGCAGAATTCAGAATTGGACAACCACCGAGTCCAACCAAATTTCAGTGAGGAGAGAGTAAAAAGAGGCCTCCAGAGAAAGAGGGACAGCCCTCGGACATGCTTCAGCCACGTATGAGGATGGACTTTCCGTGATGGGAAGGAGACCCGGCGAGATGGATTTTGCGCGCCGAATGTTACTTTCGCTACTACTAAACGTCAGATGATGCAATGATAGAAATTACTGTTATCCACCTTAAAGGAGATGCTATTCAATGGTACAAGTGGCTGGAATACAATCATGGGGCTCCAACGTGGAATTAATTTAAGAACGCACTATTGAACCGTTTCGGACCTATAGAGTATGAAAATCTCGACGGCCAACTCGCAATGATTCGATAAACCTCTATGATTCAAGAGTACCAAACCAGATTTGAGAAGTTATCCTACCTTGCTCATGATTGGACTGACTATCAATTGTTAGAAATATTCATCGAAGGACTTAAGCTAGAGGTTAATGTTGAATCTCGGATTTTGATGATGAAGTCAATTGGTGAAATATTTGTGCTAATTCACCTTGTCGAGATAAGTGTGCAGGAACAACTATGAAGGGTAGAAAACATAAAGTGATCAAGTCCGTCGGGGGTTCAAGAGTTCATCGGAAGTCCGAGAGATTTTCGGACGTGTTGCCGGAACCATCAAAGATCAAATCAGGGACTTGCCGAAGTTTTCGGAAGTTCCTCTCAGAGATCGTCAAAGGTTCGCGGAACTCACCGGGATGATCCGGAAACTAGCCGAAGACTCGTTGATGCTCGCCATACAATCCGAGGTGTGCTGAGAATCCACTGGAAGCAATCCGAGGGAAGCATCGGAAGCTTGCTGGAATCTCGCCGGAAGCATGTCGGATCAAATCACGATTACTTGTGTTTTAATATTCGTAGTTTGCACATAAGTAAGGCAAGGATTTGAGGTAAAATCCTTGCCTAAAATCAGTAGGGGCCAACCAGTCTCTGAGCCAAGTGAAGGCTCAACAGGCTCATTCGCCTTGGCCGAATGAGGCAGCGATATACCGCCGAGCACGGGCGGTGGAACCGCTGGCTGGCGGCGATGCCGCCACTCCTGCGTGGCACCGCTGTCAGCGGTAGCACCGCCTGTTCGAAACAGAGGTGGAACCGCGACTAGGTGGTAGCACCGCCGATCTCTAAACCAGGCGGTGGAACTGCTTGGGCGTAGCACCCCGATCCTGACTGTGATGGCATGTAGCAGCCTGTATGCAAAACCGCCTGCACCTGCATTTCTGCGGTAGCACCGCACCGCCTGCCTTCGCCAGCCTTTGAACTCCAAATTTATTTCAAATTTGGAGCCCAATTTGAATCCACTTTGGATCTATAAATCCTGCTCTCCTTCCCAGCTGAAAGGGCAATCCTTTTGAGCAAAAAGTCTAAGTCTTGAGTTCTTGAAGTGTGTTGTAAAGTCTTGCTTTTGCTAGTGTTCACCTTCTTCCCTTTCTTGAGAGATCTTGTACAAGTGTGAACATCTTGTAAAGGGTTGTAAAGGGGTGTTTGATCCTTCCCCCTCAAACAGATTGCTAGTGGAAGAGAGGAGCCTCATCGTAAAGGCTTCAAGAGTGGATGTTGGTCATTTGACCGAACCACTATACATCCTTGTGTTCATGAATGTGTGAGTGCTTACCTTCTTGAAGCATTTCTTTACTTTACTGCAAGTTATTTAGTTCATACTTATTTCCCTTAAGCAAGCAATTTCTTTCAAGCTCTCTTTCGTCAAATCGAGATCTTCCTACGAACGTGAGTTTTCAAATCGGATTCAAGAAAACGGTTTTAATCCACTGCACTAATTCACCCCCCCCCCTCTTAGTGCCTTTTAGATCCTTTCAATTGGTATCAGAGCAAGGTTTGCTCTCATATTGGTTTAAAACCCAAGAGAGATGGCCTACTCCGGTATACAAGAAGGTCTCTCCATTTCTCCTCCACCTATGTTTAATGGGTGGATTATACGTATTGGAAGACTCGTATGAGGATTTTCTTATTTCCATGGACTTGAACTTTGGAGCATTGTTGAAAATGGCTTTGCAAAATCTTCTCTTCCGATGAGTGAATGGAATGAGTCGGAGAAGAAGATTTTTGCTCTCAATGCAAAGGCTATGAATGCCTTATTTTGTGCGCTTGACAAGAATGAGTTTAATCGGGTTTCTATTTGTGAATCGACATTTGATATTTGGCGAACTCTTGAAATCACTCATGAAGGCACTAGCCGAGTGAAAGAGTCCAAAATCAACATTCTTGTGCATTCTTATGAACTTTTTCGGATGAAACCAAGTGAGTCCATTGGAGACATGTACACCCGCTTTACGGATGTCATCAATGGACTAAAAGCTCTTTAAAGGTTTTTCGAATTTTGAATTGGTAACCAAAATTTTAAGATCCCTTCCAAAAATTTGGGATCCAAAGGTGACGGCCATTCAAGAGGCCAAGGATCTTAAAGTATTTCCGCTTGAAGAACTTATCGGATCTCTAATGACTTATAAGATGACGTGCCATGCTCATGAAGAGCTTGAGAATACCCTTCCAAAGAACAGGAAGGATGTGGCACTTAGAACACAAGAAGACCACTTGAAAGGAATATCAAGTGATGAGGACAGTGACAAAGATATTGCTCTTCTAACTCGAAAGTTTAAGAAATTTATAAGAAAGAACAAATTCAAAAATGACACAAAAGGCAAATTTGAACACAAAAAGGACCAAGTCCTTTGCTATGAATGCAAGAAGCCGGGACACTTCAAGAATGAATGCCCTCAAGCCAAGAAGAAGCAATTCAAGAAGAAAAAAGCTTTGAAGGCCACGTGGGATGATTCAAGTGACTCCGAGGTTGAAGAGGCTAGCAACAAAGAGGAGGCAAACTTTGCACTAATGGCATTTGGAGAAGAGGTTAGTAGTTTACTTTATGAAGAGTTATCTTTTGATGAACTTTCTATGGCTTTTCATGAGTTATTTGATGAATGTAAAACTATTAGTAAGAAGTTCAATTTGCTTAAAAAGGAGCATGCTTTGTTACAAAGTAAGTTAAATAGTCTTCAAAACCCTTCTCTACCCTCATGCTCTAAGTGTGAAGACTTAGTTGCAACAAAGAGGGAGAACTTGCTACTCAAAGAGACCCTAAACAAGTTTAAGGTCGGTAGCAAGGGCTTAGACATGATTCTTGCTAACAAAGGTCATGTCGGAAATAGAAGTGATATTGGATTTGTGAGAGGTTCTCATCAAAATCCCACCACCTTCATTAAAGGGCCTACATTGCATGTATCACCACATATGAAATGTAACTTTTGTGGCAAAACGGGACATGTTGTCTACAAATGTCCATTCAAGAAAATTGATCCACAAAAATTGATATGGGTTCCTAAAGGAACCATAAACGATTCAATGATGAATTGCAAAGTAAGTAGGTCATTTTGTAAGGCACCTAAAATCAAATGGGTACCTAAAAACCATCCTCTTTTGTAGACAAATTCACAAGCTAGGAGCAAGAAATAGTATCTTGATAGTGGATGCTCAAGGCACATGACCGGAGATCCATCTCATTTCTCTATGCTCTCTAGCAAAGAAGAAGGATATGTCACCTTCGGAGACAACAACAAGGGTAAAATCATTGGCAAAGGAACCATAGGTAACAAATCTAATTTTTCAATTGATGATGTGCTACTAGTTGATGGCTTAAAACATAATCTTATAAGTATTAGTCAACTATGTGATAAAGGTTATGTTGTTAGATTTGAATCTAATGTTTGCATTATTGAAAAACCCAACAACAACATATCCATGATTGCTTTAAAACAAAACAATGTCTACACCATAAATATTGATAAACTAAGTAATGAAATGTGCTTTTCGGTTTTGAATGATGATGCATGGCTTTGGCATAGGAGACTAGGACATGCAAGTATGAAACTAATCTCTAAGATTTCATCTAGAGATTTAGTAAGAGGTATCCCAAACACAAGATTTTTTAAGGATAAGATATGTGATGCATGTCAACTAGGGAAACAAATAAAGACTAGTTTCAAATCAAAAATCAAATTAGCACCACTAGACCATTGCAATTGATCCACTTGGACTTATTTGGACCAATTGACATAACAAGTCTAGGTGGTAGCAAATATGCCTTTGTAATTGTGGATGACTATAGTAGGTACACTTGGACCTATTTCTTAGCTCATAAAAGTGATTGTTTCAAATGTTTCTCAAAATTTTGTAAACTCACTCAAAATGAAAAAGGCCTCATGATTTCATCAATTCGTAGTGATCATGGAGGAGAATTTCAAAATCATGACTTCCAAAATTTTTGTGAAATAAATGGATACAATCACAACTTCTCTACTCCAAGAAATCCACAACAAAATGGAGTAGTGGAAAAAATAGAAGTTTGCAAGAAATGGCTAGAACCATGTTAAATGAATATAATTTACCTAAATACTTTTGGGCGAAGCCGTAAATACAACTTGCTATATTATGAATAGAGTTCTAGTGAGACCATCCCTATCTAAAACTCCGTATGAGTTATGGAATGATAAAAGACCCAATGTTTCTTATTTTAAAGTTTTTGGTTGTAAATGCTTTATCTTAAATGAAAAGGATGCCTTAGGGAAATTCGATGCAAAATCCAATGAAGGCATATTTCTTGGTTATTCTTTGGTTTCTAAGGCTTTCCGTGTTTTCAACAAAAGAACCTTACTTATTGAAGAATTAATTCATGTCGTTTTCAATGAAATTTCAGAATTCAAGAAGAAAGATTTTGATGATGATTTTGGTCTTGATAATTTGAATTTGAATGAACCCTCTCCTCAAAATAACAACTTGGATGCATCTTCTTCCCAAATTTCCTTACCCAAGGAATGGAAGTACATAGATGCTCATCCCAAGGAGTTAATTATAGGAGATACATCGAAAGGGGTTCAAACTCGCTCTTCTTTCAAAAATTTTTGTGCCCATGCCGCTTTTCTTTCTCAAGTTGAACTAAAATGCATTGTTGATGCCCTGAAAGATGATTCTTGGGTTATCGCAATGCAAGAAGAATTGAATCAATTTGAGAGGAATAAGGTGTGGAAACTTGTTCCTAAACCTAATGACCACTTAGTTATTGGTACTAAGTGGGTCTTTAGAAACAAGCAAGATGAATACAGTATCGTGGTTCGAAACAAGGCTAGACTAGTGGCCAAAGGTTTCAACCAAGAAGAAGGTATCGACTATGAAGAGACCTTCGCTCTGGTGGCAAGATTGGAAGCCATTAGGATGCTCCTTGCCTTTGCTAGTAGTAAAGATTTCAAATTATTTCAAATGGATGTCAAAAGTGCATTCTTAAATGGTTATATTTCGAAGAAGTGTATGTCGAACAACCACCCGGATTTGAAAGCTCTTTATTTCCTAATTACGTGTTTAAGCTAACCAAAGCTCTATATGGTCTAAAACAAGCCCCTAGGGCTTGGTATGAAAACTTAGTCATTTTTGATTTCAAATGATTTCACTAAAGGCAAGGTTGATACTACATTGTTTATTAAACATTTTGAAAATGATTTTCTTATTGTTCAAATTTATGTTGATGATATCATTTTTGGGTCTTGTAATGAATCACCATGTGAATTATTTGCTAAGGATATGAGTGATGAATTTGAGATGAGCCTAATGGGAGAATTAAATTTCTTTTTAGGACTACAAATCAAGCAACTAAGTGATGGTATATTTCTAAATCAATCAAAATACACATTGGAATTATTAAAACAGTTTAACATGGATGGCTCAAAAGATGCTAGCACTCCTATGAGCACCTCTGTTAAATTAGATATGGATGAAAATGGAGAAAGTTTTGATCAAAAAACTTATAGGGGCATGATAGGTAGCTTGCTCTATCTCACTGCAACTGCGACTGACATCATGTTCAGTGTAGGGTTATGTGCAAGATTCTAAGCTAATCCTAAACAATCTCACCTGAAAGCTGTCAAGAGAATTCTTAGATACCTAAAAGGTACCCCTAATCTTGGATTATGGTATCCAAAATCTGAAAATTTTGACTTGAAAGCTTACACAGATGCGGATTTTGGTGGATGTAAAATAGATAGAAAAAGCACTTCCGGAACATGCCAATTTCTAGGACATGCACTCGTTTCTTGGACTTCCAAGAAACAAAATTCGGTTGCACTATCCACGGCTGAAGCTGAATATATAGCTGCAAGTGCATGCTGTGCACAGGTTATCTGGATGAAAAATACACTAGAAGACTATGGAATCTACTTAAATAATATCCCTATAAAGTGTGATAACACGAGTGCTATTTATCTAACAAAAAATCCAATTCAACACTCTCGAACTAAGCACATTGACATTAGGCATCATTTTATACGTGATCATGTAAGTAGTAAAAATGTCACCCTTGAATTTGTTGATACATCTCATCAATTAGCGGACATTTACGAAACCCTTAAATGAGGAACAATTTGATTTTATTAGAAGGGAATTAGGCATGTTAAACTGCCCAAATAAGTAAGTTCTATTTGATGATATCTTTTCTTGAAATCATGGTTTTTATTGATTTGAGTTTGATTTTGGGTTCATCGATTTGATTTTTTTTCTGATCTTATATTCATCGATTTGCCTTCATTCCTTCTCTGAGACGATTTTTCAAAAAAAAAAAAACCAACGAAGAAAAAAGAACCCAAATCTGCAGACTTTGTGCTACTGGCGGTAGCACCGCCAGCTGCAGCGGTGGAACCGCCTGCTGGGGCGGTAGAACCGCCTGCTGAGGCGGTAGAACCGCCCGAACACTCCTTTATTAAGGAGTAAGTTAGGGCCGGCGGTAGAACCGCCCGAACTCACTGCCCCTTTGCGGTAGAACCGGCCAAACCTCTCCCAACACCTTCTACACTCGATTTTACTAACCATTCTTCCCTTTAGAAGCCTAAGAAGAAGAACTAACCTTGTTCAAGCTTCCTACATCTCAAGGGCAAACTCTAAGGTAAAAACAGAATTGTTCTCTTATTGTGTAGCTTCAATTCTGTTCTTACAATTCTGTTCTAGTTTCAATCCTTTCAATTGTTTAATTTTCACTCCTTTAAATAGAAATGGCTCCTAAAGAACATCAAGAGACAAAGGAAAAAGGATGGAAGTAGATTCATTTGACCACACCTTGTTTAAATCACACAGAAGCTTCCCTTAGATTCTCTGAATTTGGTTCTAGATCCATTCATAAGGAAAATATGTTGATTTGAATCAATTGGGCAACCTAGAACCTATCATGTGGTTTGCAGACTTAGAAGCCTTACCCATTTTGCAAATTAATGAACCTCTTTATCCACGCTTAGTGAAACTTTTCTATGCTAATCTAACTGTGAATGATGATGGCTTATCAACTTATCTTTTAGGTAATGAGATTCAAATATGTGATATTACTATATACTCATTAATTGGCATTGTTGAACAGGAGCTAGGGTGCTACTTTAGAGAAAGTGGGATATGAACCTGATTGGTGCCACCCACTCTGAAGCTTTAGAAGCGTATTTGCAAACCCAAATTTAGGTATAATTCACAAGAGTTGTGGACATTTACTACCTTTTAACTCTAAAATTTTGCATCACATGCTAATTAGCATTATCATTCCTAACCAGTTTCATGATGATGAGATCGGCTTCAGCAGGTTAGGTACCTTATTACGGATCATGGCGACAACCCTTTTGTTTTGGTTACCTAATCGGGCAGCACATGATAGAGGTCCTTTCTAAAGGATCAATGTTACCATATGGAGGTTTGATTACTAGACTACTGCATGCCCAAAATATTAACATTCCTCCGGATGAAGAAGCAATACAAATGGAGCCAGTTTAATATCATTGATGTTAAATTACTTATGACTTAGGTGTGTATTCGAACATGGAATAGGGGTTAGACAACCTAGGAGATGTGATATTCTTCCCCACCCGTGGATCATCCCGAAACACCAGTCCTTAGGGGAAATGAATCTACTCCTCCCGATCCTTTGTTGCAGCTACATCGTGACACCTCCCCGCCTCCATCTTCTCAAGATCCGATCATGAGAGAGTTAAATGAAGTAAAACTACAGCAACTTGAAATTTTGAAGGAAATGCGGAAGATGAACTTAAAGATCGATCATATGTATAGGCATCTTGGCATTCCTCCCGAGGAGTAGCTTGTATTTCTTTTTTGAACGGTGTAAACTTATGTTGACATGTGTGTTGTATTATCTTCATTGCATCTTGACATATATGTTGCATTACACGTCATGGCCATGTGTACTAATTTTCGGCTTTACGATTAATTTCCTTTTTGTATGATATATTACGACCATCTTAAGTGTTACATATGAATCCCTTGTTTTCTTTTTGTTGATGACAAAGGGGGAGAAATAATGTGTGATGATAGTTATATGCATGGTTTAGGATCTTGATATCATGTTTTTAACTATGTATACTTGATTGATATCCTTGATACCTATTTAAATAATGTGTGATGATAGTTATATGCATGGTTTAGGATCTTGATATCATGTTTTTAATTATGAACACTTACCTATTTGATATCTTCCATGCTTTACAAGCTATTACAAGTTCAAGCTTATTTAGGATCTTGATATCATGTTTTTAACTATGTATACTTGATTGATATCCTTGATACTTATTTGACAACATCAACTTTGAAGATTAATTCTTTACTGTGTTGAATTCAAAAATTGAATTCAAGCAATTTTTCATAATGGCATATAGATAGGGGGAGTTATGAGTAACTCCTTCACCACTTGATTGTCATCATCAAAAGGGAGATTGTTGAATCTCGGATTTTGATGATGAAGTCAATTGGTGAAATATTTGTGCTAATTCACCTTGTCGAGATAAGTGTGCAGGAACAACTAAGGGTAGAAAACATAAAGTGATCAAGTCCGTCGGGGTTCAAGAGTTCATCTAAGTCCGAGAGATTTTCGGACGTGTTGCCGAACCATCAAAGATCAAATCGTGACTTGCCGAAGTTTTCGGAAGTTCCTCTCGTGAGATCGCCAAAGGTTTACGGAACTCACCGATGATCCGAAACTAGCCGAAGACTCGTTGAAGCTCGCCATACAATCCGAGGTGTGAGAATCCACCGAAGCAATCCGAGGAAGCATCTAAGCTTGCTGGAATCTCGAAGCATGTCGGATCAAATCACAGTTACTTGTGTTTTAATATTCGTAGTTTGCACATAAGTAAGGCAAGGATTTGAGGTAAAATCCTTGCCTAAAATCAGTAGGGGCCAACCAGGTCTCTGCTGAGCCAAGTGAAGGCTCAAACAGGGCTCATTCGGCCTTGGCCGAATGAGGCAGGCGGCCGCATCGGGCGATGGAACCGCTGTCAGCGGCAGATCGCCCGCCATAGACAGCGGTGGCACCGCCACCGGTAGCACCGCCTGTTCGAACAAAGCGGAATGCTTGCGAGCACCGATCCCTAAAACCAGGCGGTGGATCGCCGATCGGGCGTAGCACCGCCGATGCAGCGGTGGATCACAGCACCGCCTGGCTGGCTGTAATGAGCCGGCGGTAAAGACCGCGGTGCTGCCGGCAAAACCGACGCACGATCCGGCACCGCTTCACGTGAAGCGGTGGCAATCTTGGAACTCCAAATTTATTTCAAATTTGGAGCCCAATTTTGAATCCACTTTGGATCTATAAATACCCCTCCCCTTCCCAGCTGAAAGGGCAATCCTTTTGAGCAAAAAAGTCTAAGTCTTGAGTTCTTGAAGTGTGTTGTAAAGTCTTGCTTTTGCTAGTGTTCACCTTCTTCCCTTTCTTGAGAGATCTTGTACAAGTGTGAACATCTTGTAAAGGGTTGTAAAGGGGTGTTTGATCCTTCCCCCTCAAAGAGATTGCTAGTGGAAGAGAGGAGCCTCATCGTAAAGGCTTCAAGAGTGGATGTAGGTCATTTGACCGAACCACTATACATCCTTGTGTTCATGAATGTGTGAGTGCTTACCTTCTTGAAGCATTTCTTTACTTTACTGCAAGTTATTTAGTTCATACTTATTTCCCTTAAGCAAGCAATTTCTTTCAAGCTCTCTTTCGTCAAATCGAGATCTTCCTACGAACGTAAGTTTTCGTAAATCGGATTCAAGAAAACGGTTTTAATCCGCTGCACTAATTCACCCCCCCCCCTCTTAGTGCCTTTTAGATCCTTTCAATTAAGGCGCAGTAGCCCCGTACCATGACGGTTGCAATTTCTTTCACTCGAATATAAGAAGAATGACTCAACCAAGATGCTCAGAGGATGAGAACCTCTCCTAGGCCCATGGTGCTAGTCATATGTGTCCTGCAAGCTAATCACATGAGTGATGACACTTGTGACTTGATATGCACTTTTTCTCTTTATATATTATTAGGCATTTTATCATTTTATCTTATGTGTTGCATATAATGTGATGTCCTTGGATCTGTGCAATTGGAATCGGATCGTGATGAGATCATGATAATGAGACCGATTCACCTTTAAACATAGACCCTAAATTATCCTGGTCATTGGTTACTCGAGAAGGACATCGAGATAACCGGATAAACTAGTGTGCTGTATACCCGTCCATATGATGGAGGTAGCTGGTCTCATAGCTACTCATGTGGGGACACTAAGGGTAAAGTGTAGGTGCTCATTGGGGAATGAGTTCACTGATTGATCCGCCTATGGAATGTTGGTTGGTTATTGATACCTCACGTCAGACAGCGATTCTGTAGTCCCAATAGTGTATCTGGTCCTTAGACTTGAGACACCAAGGATGTCCTGTATGAGTACTCCACTCTTTAACACCGGACTTATAGGTTTGGAAAGATCCAAATCTAGTACAGTCGGTTATTGGGAGTGGTAGCCAACATTACGAGGGCTATTGAGTGTCAATAGAGGATCATCTGCTCTCGGTATCATGAGAGGAATATCCCATGTATTCTTGCTTGAACAAATTCTTAGCCAAGGTTATCCAGATTGAGAGAGAAAGAGTTCTTCAGGAGATTCCGATAAGAGCAAGACTCAAGGAGAGACCGTATGGGCTTGACCGCACTATGCCCGATACAAGGTCTCTAGATATTAGATGGATAAGGGACTATAGATACATGGTAACTGAGGACAGATAGGTCCAAAAGATTTGATTCCCCTGTATCGTCTAGGGGCTGCAGCGTAGTGGCCTAGTACATCTGCAGTCGATGAGTTAGGTGAATTATTATAAAAATAATAATTCACTAAGTCAGAAGGAGTTCTGATAAGTATGATTCACGGCCAGCTCGATATTAGACCTGGAGGGTCACACACATATGGTAGGTGTTGCGACGAGTAGAGGTTCGGATATGAGATATCCACTAGAGCCCCTAATTTATTGGATATCCATTTAGCCCCTGAATTATTGGATCCTCAGATGAGATCCAATAATTGCTAATAAGAGATTATTGGGTAGAGACCTACTAATCTAAGAGGCTTGGGTAATTAGATGGAGATCCAATACCCAACAGGGCAAGATCCATTAGGGTTTACAAGTGGCCTCTATAAATAGGAGGGAAACAAAGCTCTATAGGCTGAGGGTTTCTTTTGATAGCCACCTTCTGTTCTCCTCTCCCCAGAGAGGTGCATCATCGTAGTCCTTGCCATGTGGATACTGCTAGAGAGGAGGATGCTTGACCTCCTTCATCCTTCCTATAGATCTGCAGGGATTTAGGGATATACGATCTCCCTAGGTATTTTCTTTTACACATGTAGTTTTCGCAGATTTGTTTTGACGCACTAATCTTCGCATAATGACGGAATCTTTCTATGGGAAATCTGAGATATTTTGTTTTTGTTCTTCCATTGCGCATGAGACGTCGCTCCCCAGAATGATTTCCCAATAGTGGTATCAGAGCCAGGTTGTTCGTGTGAAGATCAGATCTTAAACTACATGTGTTGTGATCTAGAATAGGTCTTATCATCAAAATCGTTGATGCAAAAGGCAAGGAAGGGCAGCAACTATTGCTGCCCTTGCTATGGTCGCAGAACGGTCATGGCCAAGGCTGCTTGCAGCCATGGCTGTGTACATAGCGGCGGCAACAAAGCTACCTCTGGCTGGTGGCTGCGGCATGCCCGCGCAAGTGGCAGCGGCGCCCGCCTGGCGGCGTCTGCAAGCGGTCGCACCGCCACGGCGTCGTGCCCATGGGCGTAAGCACCGCATGGCTGGCGCCGCCGCGGCGGTTGGCCCACACGGTGCCGCGGCACGCACCGCATCGGTGGGGCGACAAGCCTTGCACGCCGCCGGCCGCCCGCACCAGGCGCCGCGCGCCGCGTGCGGCTGGCTCTTGCATGAGCGATACCCACCCGCGGCAGGGGTAGTGCCTGCAGGCGCTACGCCCACCTACTACGGCCGAGCTGCTAGTGGCACCATCGCTGGCAACGTGGCGACGGTTGCACTGCAACGCAATAGCAAGAGGAGAAGAAGAATTAGGGTTTTCTGGGTAAAAGCTATTTTTGCCACCTAAAATTTATGAAATTCCAATTTTATCCCCTTTGGCCGAACAACCAAATTACCCCTCGGAATTTTAGAAATTCTAGTTTTGTCCTCTTGGCTGAATGTCCAAAATACCCTTGGGAATTCAAAAAATTCCCTCTATATCCCTGATTTCAGAAAAATATATATGTTAATTAAATAGTTTAATTAATTATTATTATTTTTATCTAGTAGTCCTATAAAATAACATATACATGTGATGTATGATATGGATAGATGATCATGGACTTATGATGTGATGCGTGTACATGTGATTATTATTATTGGGGCCTACGAGCTTCTATTTTTTTTTATTTATTATCGGGCATGTGTGCCTATAATTATGTTGTAATTACATAAGGAGGTACAATGGTATTAGGACCCACGAGGCCGAGATAAACGATCCGACATATGGAGATGCGTTGAGATGCCGACAGAACCGACGAAGCGAGATGGATGATCACAAGGCATGGAGATGGGCCTAATCATACATAGATCTTGATGTGAGTGATTAGGCTCACTGGCTCGGGCCTGATCACATTAGGATGTGGTACATGATCATCTGGTGTGATTGCTCATGTGATGTGTGCTTGGTTATACACCTACTAGATATATATATATTTGCATGCGATGTAGATATATATATATATATATTAAATATGTATGTGTGTGACACATTATGTTTGGAGACCAAATCAAAATCCTCTCTATTAATAATATTAAATCGGTAAACATGAGGCAATTAGATTGACCCACGTGGCCTTCCATCCTTATAGGTAGGAACCGATTCCCGGTGTAGGTTGAGTTGGTCGAGTCCCTCGAGACTCACCTATATCATGTTTCTCTATCTTATCTATGACATAGAGATGTCATCGATGACTTGAGGACATGGTATGCTTGGTCAAGTCCCTCGAGAGTATATCACCGAATCAGACTCATCTAGTAACGATGGTGATGACTAAACCGAACATCATAGTTGGTCGAGTCCCTCGAGGCCATGGTGGTTCGGAGGCCGAATAGGACGAGAATCACAAGGAGTTATGATTGGCAAAAGTTGCCTACCTTTACGGGCTTAACGTGATTGGTTGATTCCCTCGAGGCTACGTTAAGACGCCGATTGGATCCCGATTCCCACTAGAGATTCGTCGGGGGTCTCCGATTCACATACCGGAGGTTGTTGTGTGTCTCACAAAAAATTAGTGAGAATACATTAAGATAGAAGTCCTTATCTTAATTATTTAATTTTTATAAAGTTTGTATGTTATTTATTTTTGCTACATATTTAATTTTAGAAAAATGTCGCTTTCAAATCCTTTACGTGGCATACTTGATGCCGACCGCCTCACTGGTCCAAATTATACGGATTGACTTCGCAATCTGAGAATTGTTCTCACCATAGAGAAAATCATGTATGTTCTTAATACAGTGATCCCTACACCCGACGAATGGGCAAGCGAGGATAAGATCGATCGTTATGTGAAGTGCATCGATGATTCCGCTCTTGCTCAATGTTATATGTTAGCCTCTATGACTACTGAGTTACAGAGATAGAATGAATATATGGATGCTAATTTCATACTCCTACATCTCCTTAAACTGTTTGAGGAATAGGGAAGAACTCAGCGATATGAGATATCAAAGAGTCTTTTCCGTGCCAGGATGACTGAGGGGACACTAGTTCAGAACCATGTCCTTAAGATGATTGAGTGGATTGAGAAACTTACAGGTCTAGGAATGGTCCTAGAGGATAACCTATGTGTGGATCTTATGCTTCAGTCCCTATCAGATTCTTTTTCTCAGTTCATAATGAATTTTAATATGAATAAACTTGAGATGACCCTTCCAAAGCTCCTCTATATGTTGAGAGAAGCAGAGAGCACCATCAAGAAAGAGAAGCCGGTTCTCTATGCTGGTGAGACCAGAAAGAAAAGGAAGGCTGAGATGTTAGTTTGGCAAGTCCTTTAGTCCCACATCGGGAAAATCAGATTGGTTATCCCCTATTGATGCTATAAAAAGGGGTCTAGGCTTTCTAGGTAGATGCACCACAGGCATCACAAGAAAAGCCGCTTTGGATTTAATTTCTATTAAATCCATATTAAATATTTTGGGCTTTTCTTGTTTAGTAGTTTTAGGTTTTTTTGGCCTAGGAACAATTTCCTAAGGCATTTGTAATTGTCCCATTGTTAGTAGAGATTTGCTTCTCCTTTCGTCCGTGGACGTAGGTCAATTGACCGAACCACATAAATCTAGTGTCCTTGTTTCTTTTATTCTTTTCTGTTTATTGTCTTTATTGAGTTGCCAAATTACCCTATGGTAATTTCCTAGTGCCAGCTCTAACAAACTGGTATCAGAGCCTGGTTTCGGGATATTTTTTGGCAACAATGACAATAATAAAGATTGTTGTCGAGAAATTCGACAGAAATGTCAACTTCGGTATGTGGCAACTTAAGATGGAGGTCATTCTGGTTCAAGACGGAGTTGATCTAGCACTACAGGGAGTTGAGAAAATTCCAGATGGTATGTCAGAGGAAGATTTTGCAGGTATGGATGAAGGCCCGATCTAGCATTATTCTAAATCTCTCTGACGAGGTTTTACGGGAGGTAGCTATGGAGACTACAGCTAAGAGTATGTGGGACAAGCTTAAAGCCTTGTATATGAAGAAGACAGTGGAGAACCGTCTTTACTTAAAGCAGAGTTTATATATGCTTTGGATGATTGAAGGTACATCTATACTCTCACATCTTGATAAATTTGATTTATTAGTTATGGATTTGGAGAATATAGATGCAAAGATTGATGATGAGGATAAGGCCCTATTACTTTTGTGTTCTCTCCCCCAATCCTTCAAGTATTTCCGTGATACTATGATTTATGGAAAAGAAACAATTTTATATTAGGAAATTAAATCTGCATTAAAATCTAAGGAGCAGATTGACAGGGATATCACTGGGGAGAATAGAGGAAATCAGGCCGAGGGTCTGGTTATTAGGGGTAGAACTGATAAAAGAGAATTTGACAGTAGTAGATCTAAATCTAGATCTAAATCTAGACATAGAAATTTGGAATGCAGATATTGTCATAAAATGGGGCACATTAAGGCTGATTGCTTTAAATTGAAAAATAAATTAAAGCAAAAGGAAAAAATTATTGAGAAAACTACTAAGTCCGCTGAAGCTAGTGTTGTAGCTGATGAGAATTTTGGAAATATTTTCTTTGCTACTGATACAGGACGAGGTCTAAAAATGAATGGATTTTAGATTCGGGTTGTTCTTATCACATGTGTCCCAATAGGGATTTGTTTTCAACATATGAATCTTATAATGGTGGAATTGTTTTGATGGGCAATAATGCTGCGTGTGATGTTATTGGTAAAGGCACAATCCAAATTAAAATGCATGATGGTATTGTGAGGACGCTCACTAATGTTAGACATGTTCCTGATTTAAAAATGAATCTCATCTCTTTAGGCACCCTAGAGGCTCTTGGGTGCAAATACACAGCTGAAGGTGGAGTTATGAAAGTTTCTAGAAATGCTCTTGTTGTTATGAAAGCTTGTAGGTCTGGTAGCTTGTATATTTTGCAGGGAACTACTGTCACAGGCTCAGTTGCAGTCTTGTCATCATCATTGTCTAATTCTAAAAAAGGTTTGAGCATATTAAGCAAAAGGGGTCTTCTTTGCGGACAGAGTACTGGGCCATTGGATTTCTGTGAACACTGCATTTTTGGAAAGCAGAAAAGAGTCAACTTCAATTCTCCCGAGTCTACTAACGAAGGTGATCCAGAGGAAGAGCAATATTCCATAGCCAATGATAGACCACGGAGAGTTATTCAACCACTACAAAGATATGCAAATTTGGTTGCATATGCTTTGTCTGTTGTAGAAGAAATAGGTGGAGTTGGTGAGCCTACTACCTACTCAGATATAGTTTCTTGTGATGATTCCACTAAGTGGTTGATTGCGATGAATGAAGAAATTGAATCTCTCCATCAGAATAAAACTTGGGACCTTGTGAAGCCGCCTTCGGGTAAGAAAATTATTGGATGCAAATGGGTCTTCAAAAGGACGGAAGGTATTCCAAGGGTTGAAGATGCAAGGTATAAAGCACGATTGGTTACAAAGGGCTATAGTTAGGTACATGGTATTGATTTTAATGATGTATTTTCACCTGTTGTTAAACATAGCTCTATTCGTGTTTTACTTGCTTTAGTTGCCATGTATAATTTGGAATTAGAGCAACTTGATGTCAAGACAGCTTTCTTACATGGTGAACTTGAAGAGCAAATTTACATGGAGCAACCTCATGGATTTGAAGTTGTGTAAGGAAGACCATGTTTGCTTATTAAAGAAATCCTTGTATGGATTAAAGCGGTCTCAAGACAGTGGTATAAGAGGTTTGATTCCTTTATGTTGGGTCATGGTTACACAAGGAGCATGTATGATAGCTGTGTCTACTTCCGGAAGTTAAATGATGGTTCTTTTGTGTATCTGTTACTTTATGTTGATGACATGCTTATTGCAGCTAAGAATTTGTCAGAAATTCACACTTTGAAAATGCAACTGAATAGTGAATTTGAAATAAAAGATTTGGGAGCAGCTAAGAAGATTCTTGGCATGGAGATCAAAAGAGATCGAGGAGTTGGAAAAAAATTACATCAAGAAAGTCTTGGAGAGGTTTGGCATGAAAAACGCTAAGCCAGTGAGTACTCCTCTTGCTAGCCATTTTCGGCTATCTGCTGCTTTCGATCACCACAATCAATTAAAGAGGAAGAATATATGGTGAAAGTTCCATATTCCAGTGCCATCGGCAGTATTATGTATGCAATGGTCTGTACTCGTCCAGATATTTCCCAAGCAGTCAGTGTGGTTAGTAGATATATATCTTGTCCAGGTAAACACATTGGCAGGCTATGAAGTGGATTCTCATATACTTGCAAGGGACTTCAATTGCTTGTTTGGAGTTTGGAAAAAATTCTAACACTTTGATTGGTTTCGTCGACTCTGATTATGCTGTAGATCTTGATAAACGAAGATCTCTGACAGGCTATGTATTTTGCGTTGGCGGTTGTGCAGTTAGTTGGAAAGCTTCTTTACAACTGTCGTGGCTTTATCTACTACGGAGGCAGAATATATGGCGTGAGAGGTAATCAAAGAAGTTTTATAGTTAAGAGGTTTGTTTAGTGAATTATGTCAGCATCAAGGTGTTACTACAATTTACTGTGATAGTCAAAGTGCTATTCATTTGACTAAAGACCAGATGTATCATGAGAGGACGAAACACATCGATGTGAAGTTTCATTTTATTCGGGATACCATTGCCGAGGGAAAGGTCCTTGTTCAGAAAATTCATACGAAGGACAATCCAGCTGATATGCTTACGAAGCCTCTTCCAGTGTACAAGTTCAAGCAGTGCTTGGACTTGGTTGGTATTCATTATTGGTGATTGCCCGTTGGGGCTTTTGTGAAAAAGGTGGAGCAAGTTCTGCTAATTGTTAATGTTGGGACATGCCAAGGTGGAGATTTGTTAGTTTGGCAAGTCCTTTAGTCCCACATCGGGAAAATCAGATTGGTTATCCCCTATTGATACTATAAAAAGGGGTCTAGGCTTTCTAGGTAGATGCACCACAAGCATCACAAGAAAAGCCGCTTTGGATTTAATTTCTATTAAATCCATATTAAATATTTTGGGCTTTTCTTGTTTAGTAGTTTCAGGTGTTTTTGGCCTAGGAACAATTTCCTAAGGCATTTGTAATTGTCCCATTGTTAGTAGAGATTTGCTCCTCCTTTCGTCCGTGGACATAGGTCAATTGACCGATTCACGTAAATCTGGTGTCCTTGTTTCTTTTATTCTTTTCTGTTTATTATCTTTATTGGGTTGCCAAATTACCCTATGGTAATTTCCTGGGGCTAGCTCTAACAAAATTATTCCTAGGCCAAAAACACCTGAAACTACTAAACAAGAAAAGCACAAAATATTTAATATGGATTTAATAGAAATTAAATCCAAAGCAGCTTTTCTTGTGATGTCTGTGGTGTATCTACCTAGAAAGCCTATACCCCTTTTTATAGCATCAATAGGGGATAACCAATCTGATTTTCCCGTTGTGGGACTAAAGGACTTGCCAAACTAACATGAGAAATCCCTAAAGAAGGGCAAGGGCAAGGGCAAAATGGGTAAGGTAAAGGTTGCCAAGAAAGACCCAACAAAGGACAATGGCCAGTGCTTCCACTGCGACAAAGATGGACACTAGAAGAGGAACTACAAAGAGTACCTTGCAGAGAGGGCAAAATAGAAGCTTGGAGAAGCTTCAAGTACATTCATGATCAGTCTCCATTTGTCAGAACCTTATGATAACACATGGGTATTGGATACCGGGAGTGCTTATCATATCTATAATTCGTTGCAGGTTCTGACAGGACCTAGGAGATTGAACAGAGATGAGATAGACCTTAAGATGGGCAATGAAGCAAAGATTATTGCAGTGGCTGTTGGCAAGGTCACCTTACATTTGCCTGGCGGAGCTATTATTGCATTAGATGCATGCTATTATATTTCTTCTATTATTAAAAATATTATTTCCATTTCATATTTGATAGTTAGTGGATATAAATTAGTTTATGAGAACAATGGTTGTTCAATAATATTAGATGATGAGATCATCATGAGAGGAACATTGCATAATGATTTATTTATGCTAGATACAGCTCTACATATCATGAGTGTAAGTGAATCTAAGAGGAAACGAGAAGAGGTGAATAATGTATATCTTTGGCATTGTAGGCTAGGTCACATTCACAAGAGAAGGATTCAAAAGTTACTGAAGAATGGATATCTAGATCCATTTGACTATGAGTCATATGCGACATGTGAACCTTGCCTTCAGGAAAAGATGACCAACTATCCATTTTGTGGAACTGGAGAGAGAGCCACTAAGTTACTGGAACTCATACATAGTGATGTATGCATTCCAATATCAACTCATGTCATAGGCGGTTACTCCTACTTCATTACTTTCACTGATGATTTCTCAAGATACGGACATGTATACTTGATGAAGTACAAGTCTGAGGCTTTTGAGAAATTCAAGGAATATAAAAATGAAGTGAAAAACCATATAGGAAAGAGTATTAAAACCCTTCGATCAGATCGAGGAGGTGAGTACTTGAGTACAGAGTTCACCTAGTTCCTCAAAGACCATGGGATTTTATCCCAATGGATACCTCCTTATACACCATAGTTTAATGGTATATCAGAAAGAAGGAATCGCACACTGTTAGACATGGTGCGTTCCATGACGTGTTTCGCCGACCTACACATCTCATTCTGGGGATATGCCTTAGAGATCGCAGCTTATCTTCTGAACAGAATTCTAACTAAGATAGTGATGTCTACTCTATATGAGATATAGAATGGGAAGAAGCCCGATCTTAAGGTTGTTAAGATTTAGGGCTGCCCTATCCACGTCAAGAGACACAACCCCAACAAGTTGGAATCTCGGATGGAACGATGCAAGTTCGTGGGATACCCCAAGGAAACTTATGGGTATTATTTCTGTCACCTTGAGGACCAAAAGGTCTTTGTAGCTAAGAGAGCAGTATTCCTTGAGAAGCAACACATTCTTGGTGGAGAGAGTGGGAGCATGATAGAGTTGAGCGAGGTTGGAGAACCTAGCTCATGCACCATTCCACACCCATAATCTATTCAGATACCTAGCATACAAGTTCTAACTTTACGTAGGTCCGGTAGAGTATCCCATCCTCTTGAGAGATATGTGGGATATATCAGAGGAGAGGATGTTGAAGATATTGATGCTCAGACCTATGAGGAGGCTATTATGAGCATAGGCTCCGGAAAATGGCAAGAAGCCATAAATTCAGAAATAGATTCTATGTACTCCAACAAGGTTTGAAACTTAGTTAATGCACCCAAGGGTATTGTCCCCATTGGCTGCAAGTGGATCTTCAAAAAGAAGATTGGAGTAGATGGAAAGGTAGAGACCTATAAAGCAAGACTAGTGGCTAAGGGGTATCATCAAAGGCAAGGTGTTGACTATGATGAAACTTTCTCACTTGTAGCCATGCTAAAATCCATTCGAATTCTATTGGCTATTGTTGCACACTATGATTCTGAGATCGAGCAGATGGATGTCAAAACCGTATTCCTCAATGGCAACCTCGAGGAGGAGGTGTATATGATACAGCTTGAGAGATTCGTGTCTAGGGATAACCTAGATAAGGTGTGTAGGTTGCTTAGGTCTATTTATGGACTGAAGCAAACTTTCTAAAGTTGGAATATAAGATTTGATGAGGTGATCAGATCTTATGACTTCATTAAGAACGAAGATGGGCCTTGTGTGTAAAGGAAAGTAAGTGGGAGCACTATCACCTTTTTGGTATTATATATGGATGACATCTTGATCATTGGGAATGACGTAGGAATACTCTCCACAGTAAAGACTTGGTTATCTAGGCAATTCTCCATAAAGTGTTAGGATCTAAAAGGCACTAAGAGGGGGGGGGGTGAATTAGTGCAGCGGATAAAACGATGGATTTTTCAGCGATTTAAAACAAGCTTCGAAAACTTCGTACGATGAAAACAACGTTTCGTTTGAAACCGATATTTACGTTTTAAAGCATACATATAAAGAGGGCAAGTAGAGTAAAAGCTTGCAGCAAAGTAAAACAGAAATTTAAACACTCACACAATCAAGATGCAGCGATGTATAGTGGTTCAATCAAAGTGACCTACATCCACTTCCGAAGCCTTCTCCGATGAGGCTTCCTTCTTCCACTATCAAATCCTTTGAAGGGGAAGGATCAAATACCCCTTTTATAGCCCTTTACAAGGAGTTCACACTTGTACAAGATTTCTCAAGAAAAGAAGAAGGTGAACACTTAGCAAGAACAAGACTTTTCAACACTCTACAAAAGCTCAAGACTTAAGAATTTTGCTCAAAAGGGTGCCCTTTCAGCTGAGAAAGGGAGGAGGGGGTATTTATAGATCCAAACTGGATTCAAAATTGGGCTCCAAATTTGAAATCAATTTGGAGTTTCAATGATCACAGTCATGAGGCGGTGCCACACTTTGTCGTGGCGGTGCCACTTTGTGTCGATCTATTGGTCGTCTGAAGCGGTGTGCTACGCTTTGTCGGTGCGGTGCACCGCCCGTGCAGTGGTTCCACCGCTGCGTATCTGATGGCGGTGCTACCGCCCGAACAGCGGTTCCACCGCGTCTATGTCTGAGCGGTGCTACCGCGGCCAGTGGTGCCACCGCCCCAGGTTGGGCGGTTCAACCGCCTGCCCCATTCGGACAAAGCCGAATGGGCCCTGTTTAAGTCCCAACTTGGCTCAGTAGAGGCCCGGTTGGCCCCCACTGAATTTAGGCAGGATTTTTTCCTAAATCCTTGCTCTACTCATGTGCAAACTATGAACCTAAAACATAACTCAACGTGATTTGATCCGACACTCTTCAAGTCAACTTCCGGCGAGCTTTACGGTGAGATTCCGGCAGCCTTCCGATGCTTCCCTCGGATTGCTTCCAGTGGGCTCCCAGCATACTCCGGATTGTATGGCGAGCTCAACGAGTCTTCGGCTTGCTTCCGAATCTTCCCGGTGAGTTCCGCGAACCTTCGACGATCTTTGAGATGAACTTTCGAAAACTTCGGCAAGTCCCTGATTCGATCTTGGATGGTTCCGGCAATACTTCCGAAAATCTCTCGGACTTCCGATGAACTCTTGAACCCCCGACGGACTTGACCTCGGTAAATCACTTTATGTTTTTTTCCCATCGTAGTTATTCCTGCACACTTATCTCGACAAAGTAGATTAGAACAAATATTTCACCAATTGACTTCATCATCAAAATCCGAGATTCAACAATCTCCCCCTTTTTGATGATGACAATCAATTGGTGATGGAGTTACTCTCAACTCCCCCTATATATATGCCATAAGGAAAGAATTGCTTGAATTCAATTTTTGAATTCAACACAATAAATTTGACAAAGTTGATGTTGGACAATAAGATGTCAAATAGCTATCAAAGATATCAATGAAGTATACATAATTAAAAACATGATATCAAGAACCTAAATAAGCATTTTAACTTGCAATATCTTGTAAAGCATGAAAAATGCATATAACTTGTCAACATATGACAATACACATATTATTTCTCCTCCTTTGTCATCAACAAAAAGGTAACGAGGGATTCAAATGTAACAATAAAGGATGGCCGACAAATATCACAAATGTGGAAAAGGAAATCAATCAGAAAGCCGAAAAACATATCACAGTGGCCAAGAAGATGTAATGAAGATAAGACAACATATATGTCAAGATGTAATGAAGATAATACAACATATATGTCAACATACAACATCGTTCAAAAAGAAAATACATCAAGCTACTCCTCAGGAGGAATGCCAAGATGCCTATACATGTGATCGATCTTTAGGTTCATCTTCCGCATTTCCTTCAAAATTTTAATTTGCTGTAGTTTTACTTCATTTAACTCTCTCATGATCGGATCGTCAGAAGATGGAGCAGAAAATGTCACTGATGTAGCTGCAATAAAAGGATCAGGAGGAGGAGATTCATTTCCCCTAAGGACTGGTGTTTCAGGATGGTCTACTGGTGGGGGAGGTATATCACATCTCTTAGTTTGTCTAACCCCTATACCATGCTCGAATGTACACCTAAGTCGCCTAAGTAGTTTAACGTTAATGATATTAAATCTGTCCACTTGTAATGCTTCTTCATTTGGTGGAATGCAAATATTATGGGCATGCAATAGTTTAGTTATTAAACCTCCATATGGTAACATTGATCCTTTAGAAAGGACCTCTATCATGTGCTGCCGAATTAGGTAACCAAAACAAAATATTGTCTGGTTATGATCCAATATAAGGTACCTAACTCAGTGAAATTGATCTCATCATGATGAAACTGTTTAGGAATGACAATGCTTATAAGAATGTGATACAAAATCTTAGAGTTAAAAGGTAGTAAATGTTCACAACTCTTGGGGATTATACCTAAATTTGGGTTTGCAAACACAGTTTCTAAAGCTACAGAGTGGGTGGCACCAACTGTGTCCATATCCCATTTTCCTCTAAAATAAAATCTAGTTCTTTTCAACAATTCCAATTAATGAGCATATAGTATTATCACATATTTGGATCTCATTACCTAGAAGATAAGTTGACAAGCCATCATCACTCAGTTAAATTAGCATAGAATAATTTAACTAAGAGTGGATAAACAGGTTCAATAATTTGCAAAATGGGTAAGGCCTCTAAGTCTGCAATCCACATGATAGGTTCTAGGTTCCCTAATTGATTCAAATCAACATATTTTCCTTTATGAATGGGTCTAGAACCAAGTTCAGAAAATCTAAGAGAAGCTTCTTGTGATCTAAACAAGGATTGGTCAAATGAATCTACCTCCATCCTTTTTCCTTTGTCTCTTGATGTTCTTCTAGGAGCCATTTCTATCTAGGATTGATCAATAATCAATTGAAGAAAGGAATTAATTTAGACAAGAAAAGGAAAGAGAAATAATTCTGTTTTTACCTTAGATTGTTCCTTTGAGATGTAGGAAGCTTGAATCAAAGTAAGACTTCCTTCTTAAGCTTCTAGAGGGAAGAAATGATACCAAAATGATGCTTGGGAGAGTTTAGATGAGTGTAGAGAGGTGAGGAAGAGTGTTCGGGCGGTTCTACCGCCGGCCTTAACTCACCCCGTATAAAAGGGGTGTTCGGGCGGTACTACCGCCCAGTCCGCCTAGGACTGACTACCCAGGCGGTGCCACCGCCGTATCTGGCGGTGCTACCGTCGGTAGCACAAAAAATATCCGCATTTTAATTTTTTTTTTTAAAATGGTCTTAGAGATGGGATGAAGTCAAAAAGAATCAGAATGTGTGGAATCAAATCCAAAAAACCATAATTAGAATTGTGGAATCAAATTGATGAAAACCATAATGTGTGGAATCAAATCGATGAAAACCATAATTTCAAGGAAAGATATCATCAAATAGAGTTTACTCATTTGGACAGTTCAACATACCTAATTCCCTTTTAATAAAATCAAATTGTTCCTCATTCAAAGGTTTCATAAAAATGTCCGCTAATTGATGATTTGTATCAACAAATTCAAGGGTGACATCTCTACTACTTACATGATCACGTATAAAATGATGCCTAATGTCAATGTGCTTAGTTCGAGAGTGTTGAATCGGATTTTTAGTTAGACAAATAGCACTCGTGTTATCACATTTTATAGGAATGTGTTTTAAGTAGATTCCATAGTCTTCTAATGTATTTTTCATCCAGATAACTGTACCTGACATGCACTTGCAGCTATGTATTCACTTCAGTAGATAGTGTGGCCGAATTTTGTTTCTTGGAAGTCCAAGAAACAAGTGCATGTCCTAGAAATTGGCATGTTCGGATGTGCTTTTCTATCTAATTTACATCCACCAAAGTCCGCATCGATAAGCTTTCAAATCAAAATTGTCGGATCTTGGATACCTTAATCCAAGATTAGTCCCTTTAAGGTATCTAAGAATCCTCTCTTGACAGCTTTCAAGTGAGATAGCTTAGGATTAGCTTGGAATCTTGCACATAGCCCTACACTGAACATGATGTCGAGTCCAGTTGCGATGAGATAAAGCAGGCTACCTATCATGCCCCTATAAGTTTTTGATCAAAACTTTCTCCATTTTCATCCATATCTAATTTAACGGAGGTGCTCATAGGAGTGCTAATATCTTTTGATCCATCCATGTTAAATCGTTTTAACAAATCCAATGTGTATTTTGATTGATTTAGAAATATACCATCACTTAGTTGCTTGATTTGTAGTCCTAAACAGAAATTTAGTTCTCCCATTAGGCTCATTTCAAATTCATCACTCATATCCTTAGCAAATAATTCACATAGTGATTTATTACAAGACCCAAAAATAATATCATCAACATAAATTTGAACAATAAGAAAATTATTTTTAAAATATTTAATAAATAATGTAGTATCAACCTTGCCTTTAGTGAAATCATTTGAAATTAAAAAAGAACTTAGCCTCTCAAACCAAGCCCTAGGGGCTTGTTTTAGACCATATAGAGCCTTAGTTAGCTTAAACACGTGGTTAGGAAATAGAGAGTTTTCAAATCCGGGTGGTTGTTCGACATACACTTCTTCGGAAATAAAACCATTTAAGAATGCACTTTTGACATCCATTTGAAATAATTTGAAATCTTTACTACTAGCATAGGTAAGGAGCATCCTAATGGCATCCAATCTTGCCACCGGAGCGAAGGTCTCTTCATAATCGATACCTTCTTCTTGGTTGAAACCTTTGGCCACTAGTCTAGCCTTGTTTCTAACCACGATACCGTATTCATCTTGCTTGTTTCTAAAGACCCACTTAGTACCAATAACTAAGTGGTCATTAGGTCTAGGAACAAGCTTCTAAACCTCATTCCTCTCAAATTGATTCAATTCTTCTTGCATTGCGATAACCCATGAAACATCTTTCAGGGCATCAGCAATGCATTTTGGTTCAACTTGAGAAAGAAAAGTGGCATGGGCACAAAATTTTTTGAAAGAAGAGCGAGTTTGAACCCCTTTCGATGCATCTCCTATAATTAACTCCTTGGGATGAGCATCTACATACTTCCATTCCTTGGGTAAGGAAGTTTGGGAAGAAGATGCATCCAAGTTGTCATTTTGAGGAGAGGGTTCATTCAAATTCAAATTATCAAGACCAAAATCATCATCAAAATCTTTCTTCTTAAATTTGGAAATTTCATTAAAAACCACATGAATAGATTCTTCTATAAGTAAGGTTCTTTTGTTGAAAACACGAAAAGCCTTAGAAATCGAAGAATAACCAAGAAATATACCTTCATTGGATTTTGCATCGAATTTTCCTAAGGCATCCTTTTCATTTAAAATAAAGCATTTACAACCAAAAACTTTAAAATAAGAAACATTGGGTTTTTTATCATTCCATAATTCATATGGAGTTTTAGATAAGGATGGTCTCACTAGAACTCTATTCATAACATAGCAAGTTGTATTCACGGCTTCGGTCCAAAAATATTTTGGTAAATTATATTCATTTAACATGGTTCTAGCCATTTCTTGCAAACTTCTATTTTTCCTTTCTACTACTCCATTTTGTTGTGGATTTCTTGGAGTAGAGAAGTTGTGATTGTATCCGTTTATTTCACAAAAATTTTGGAAGTCATGATTTTGAAATTCACCTCCATGATCACTTCGAATTGATGAAATCATAAAGCCTTTTTCATTTTGAGTGAGTTTACAAAATTTAGAGAAACATTTGAAATAATCACTTTTATGAGCCAAGAAATAGGTCCAAGTGTATCTACTATAGTCATCCACAATTACAAAGGCATATTTGCTACCTCCTAGGCTTGTTATGTCAATTGGTCCAAATAAGTCCAAATGGATCAATTGCAATGGTCTAGTGGTGCTAATTTGATTTTTGATTTGAAACTAGTCTTTATTTGTTTTCCTAGTTGACATGCATCACATACCTTATCCTTAACAAATTTCATGTTTGGGATGCCTCTTACTAAATCTCTAGATGAAATCTTAGAGATTAGTTTCATGCTTGCATGGCCTAGTCTCCTATGCCAAAGCCAAGCATCATCATTCAAAACCGAAAAGCACATTTCATTACTTAATTTATCAATATTTATGGTGTAGATATTATTTTGTTTTAAAGCAATCATGGATATGTTGTTGTTGGGTTTTTCAATAATGCAAACATTAGATTCAAATCTAACAACATAACCTTGATCACATAGTTGACTAATACTTAAAAGATTATGTTTTAAACCATCAACTAGTAACACATCATCAATTGAAAAACTCGATTTGTTACCTATGGTTCCCTTGCCAATGATTTTACCCTTGTTGTTGTCTCTGAAGGTGACATATCCTTCTTCTTTGCTAGAGAGCATAGAGAAATGAGATGGATCTCCGGTCATGTGCCTTGAGCATCTACTATCAAGATACCATTTCTTACTCCTAGCTTGTGAGTTTGTCTATAAAAGAGGATGGTTTTTAGGTACCCATTTGATTTTGGGTGTCTTACAAAATGATTTACTTACTTTGTAATTAATCATTGAACTGATTATGGTTCCTTTAGGAACCCATATCAATTTTTGTGGATTAATATTCTTGAATGGACATTTGTAGGCAATATGTCCCATTTTGCCATAAAAATTACATTTCAAATGAGGTGATACATGCAATGTAGGCCCTTTAACGAAGGTGGTGGGATTTTGGTGAGAACCTCTCACAAATCCGATACCACTTCTATTTCCTACATGACCTTTGTTAGCAAGAATCATATCTAAGCTCTTGCTACCGACCTTAAACTTGTTTAGGGTCTCTTTGAGTAGCAAGTTCTCCCTCTTTGTTGCATCTAAGTCTTCACACTTAGAGTATGGGGGTAGAGAAGGGTTTTGAAGACTATTGAACTTACTTTGTAATAAAGCATGCTCTTTCTTAAGCAAATTGAACTTTTTACTAATAGTTCTACATTCATCAAATAACTCATGAAAAGCCATAGAAAGTTCATCGAAAGATAATTCTTCACTAAGTAACTCACTAACCTCTTCTCCAAATGCCATTAGTGCGAAGTTTGCCTCCTCTTTGTTGCTAGCTTCTTCAACCTCGGAGTCACTTGAATCATCCCACATGGCCTTCAAGGCTTTTTTCTTCTTGAATTGCTTCTTCTTGGCTTGAGGGCATTCACTCTTGAAGTGTCCCAGCTTCTTGCATTCGTAGCAAATGACTTGGTCCTTTTTGTGTTCAAATTTGCTTTTTGTGTCATTTTTAAATTTGTTCTTTCTTATAAATTTCTTAAACTTTCGAGTTAAAAGTGCAATGTTATTGTCATTGTCCTCATCACTTGATGTTCCTTTCAAGTGGTCTTCTTGTGTTCTGAGTGTCATATCCTTCCTGTTCTTTGGAATGGGGTTCTTAAGCTCTTCATGAGCATGGCACGTCATCTCGTAAGTCATTAGAGATCCAATAAGTTCTTCAAGCGAAAATACTTTAAGATCCTTGGCTTCTTGAATGGCCGTGACCTTTGGATCCCAACACTTTGGAAGGGATCTTAAAATTTTAGTTACCAATTCAAAATTAGAAAACCCTTTACCAAGAGCTTTAAGTCCATTGATGACATCCGTAAAGCGGGTGTACATGTCTCCAATGGACTCATTTGGTTTCATCCGAAAAAGTTCATATGAATGCACAAGAATGTTGATTTTGGACTCTTTCACTCGGCTAGTGCCTTCATGAGTGATTTCAAGAGTGCGCCAAATATCAAATGCCGATTCTCAAATAGAAACCCGATTAAACTCATTCTTGTCAAGCGCACAAAATAAGGCATTCATAGCCTTTGCATTGAGAGCAAAAATCTTCCTCTCCGACTCATTCCATTCACTCATCGGAAGAGAAGATTTTGCAAAGCCATTTTCAACAATGTTCCAAAGTTCGAAGTCCATGGAAATGAGAAAAATCCTCATATGAGTCTTCCAATCGTATAATCCGACCCATTAAACATAGGCGGACGAGTAATGGAGAGACCCTCTTGCATACCGGAGTAGGCCATCTCTCTTGGGTTTTAAACCAATATGAGAGCAAACCTTGCTCTGATACCAATTGTTAGGATCTAAAAGGCACTAAGAGGGGGGGGGTGTGAATTAGTATAGCAGATAAAACGATGGATTTTTCAGCGATTTAAAACAAGCTTCGGAAACTTCGTACGATGAAAACAACGTTTTGTTTGAAACCGATATTTGCATTTTATAGCATACGTATAAAGAGGGCAAGTAGAGTAAAGGCTTGCAGCAAAGTAAAACAGAAATTTAAACACTCACACAATCAAGATGCAGCGATGTATAGTGGTTCGGTCAAAGTGACCTACATCCACTTCCGAAGCCTTCTCCGATGAGGCTTCCTTCTTCCACTATCAAATCCTTTGAAGGGGAAGGATCAAATACCCCTTTTTACAGCCCTTTACAAGGAGTTCACACTTGTACAAGATTTCTCAAGAAAAGAAGAAGGTGAACACTTAGCAAGAACAAGACTTTTCAACACTCTACAAAAGCTCAAGACTTAAGAATTTTGCTTAAAAGGGTGCCCTTTCAGTTGAGAAAGGGGGGGGGTATTTATAGATCCAAAGTGGATTCAAAATTGGGCTCCAAATTTGAAATCAATTTGGAGTTCCAATGCTCTGGTCAACAGAGGCGGTGCCACCGCCTGTGTCAGTCTGTTGACTGACGTACAGGGGCGGTGCCACCGCCTGTCGGTGGCGGTGCCACCGCCTGCGTCAGTCTGTTGACTGACGTACAGGGGCGGTGCCACCGCCCCAGGCAGGCGGTTCCACCGCCTGTCTGTGTACAGGGGCGGTGCTACCGCCCCAGACAGGCGGTTCCACCGCCCGTCTGTGTACAGGGGCGGTGCTACCGCACCAGCCAGGCGATGCCATCGCCCCAGGCTAGGCGGTTCCACCGCCCCAGGCTAGGCGGTTCAACCGCCTGCCCCATTCGGACAAAGCCGAATGGGCCCTGTTTAAGTCCCAACATGGCTCAGTAAAGGCCCGGTTGGCCCCCACTGAATTTAGGCAGAATTTTTTCCTAAATCCTTGCTCTACTCATGTGCAAACTACGAACCTAAAACATAACTCAACGTGATTTGATCCGACACTCTTCAAGTCAACTTCTGGCGAGCTTTACGGCGAGATTCCGGCAGCCTTCCGATGCTTCCCTCGGATTGCTTCTAGTGGGCTCCCAGCATACTCCAGATTGTATGGCGAGCTCAACGAGTCTTCGGCTTGCTTCCGAATCTTCCCGGTGAGTTCCGCGAACCTTCGACGATCTTTGAGATGAACTTCCGAAAACTTCGGCAAGTCCCTGATTCGATCTTGGATGGTTCCGGCAATACTTCCGAAAATCTCTCGGACTTCCGATGAACTCTTGAACCCCCGACGGACTTGACCTCGGTAAATCACTTTATGTTTTCTTCCCATCGTAGTTATTCCTGCACACTTATCTCGACAAAGTAGATTAGAACAAATATTTCACCAATTGACTTCATCATCAAAATTCGAGATTCAACATGAAGGACTTAGGGGAAGCATCCTGCATATTGGGGATACGGATCTATAGAGATAGATCCAAGAGGATGCTTGGCTTATCCCAATCTAGGTACATAGACACCATTGTCAAAAGGTTTGGCATAGAAAACTCTAAGAGAGTTCTCATACCAATGAGACATGGAATATCACTTTCTAGGAGTATGTCCCCAAAGACACTTGAAGAAAGGGCACACATGGATATGATACCATATTCCTCAGCAATAGGATCTATCATATATGCTATGCTATGTACCAGGCCTGATATAGCGCATGCTTTGAGTGTCACAAGCAGATATCAGGTAGTTCCAGGCTTGGAGCATTGGAACGTAGTAAAATGTATCCTTAAGTACTTGAGAAGGACTAAGGATCTTTTATTGGTATATGGAGGTAGTAGCCTCAGGGTTGACGGCTGCACGGACTCGAGCTTCTAGTCCAATGTCGATGATAGCAAGTGTAATTCAGGGTATATGTTCACCCTGAATGGAGGAGCAATATGCTAAAAGAGTTCTAAGTAAAACACGGTTGTTGACTCGACCCTAGAGGTGGAATACATTATTGCGGTAGAGGCAGCAATGGAGGGAGTCTGGATGAAGAAGTTCATCATAGACCTAGGAGTCATGTCGAGCAGCGAGGATATGATTCCATTATATTGTGACAACTACGGGGTGATTACTCAAATAAGGGAACCCAGGTCTCATCAGAAGTATTCTAAGGAGGTTCTAGCTTATTAAAGAGATCGTGACCCGAAAAGATGTAGCAATGGAAAGAGTTCTATCCGAAGATAGCATTGTAGATCCATTGACAAAGCCATTGACTCAGATTATCTTTAAGCGTCACAAAGGTCTGATGGGGATCAGACATGTTGGTGATTGGCTTTATGTCAAGTGGGAGATTGCTAGTCATATGTGCCCTGCAAGCCAATCACATGAGTGATGGCACTTGTGACTTGATATGCACTTTTTTACTTTGTGTATTATTAGGCATTTTATCACTTTATCTTGTGTGTTGCATATATTGTGATGTTCTTGGATCTATGCAATGGGAATCGGATCGTGATGAGATCACGATAATGAGACCGACTCACCTTTAAACACAAACCCTAAATTATCCTGGTCATAGGTTACTCAAGAATGACATCAAGATAACTAGATAGACTGGTGTGCTGTATGGTCTTATAACTATTCGTGTGGGGACACTAAGGGTACACTGCAGGTGCTCATTGGGGAATGAGTTCACTGATTGATCCGCCTATGGAATGTTGGATGGTTATTGATACCTCACGTTAGACAGTGATTCCATAGTCTTAGTAGTGTATCTGGTCCTTAGACTTGAGACACCAAGGATGTCCTATATGAGTACTCCACTCTTTGATACCGGACTTATAGGTTTGGAAAGTTCCAGATCTAGTACAACCGGTTATTAGGAGTGGTAGCTAACCTTACGAGGGCTATTGAGTGTCAATAGAGGATCATCCGCTCTTGGTATCATGAGAGGAATATCCCATGTATTCTTGCTCGAACAAATCCTTGGCCAAGGTAATTTGGATTGAGAGAGAAAGAGTTCTTCGGGAGAATTCGATAAGAGCAAAACTCGAGGAGAGACCGTATGGGCCTGACAGCACCATACCCAGTATAGGGTCTCTAGGATATTAGATGGATGATGGACTATAGATACAAGGTAACTGAGGACAGATAGGTCCAAAGGATTAGATTCCCCTGTATCATCTAGGGGCTGCGGCATAGTGGCCTAGTACGACTGTAGTCAATGAGTTGGGTGAATTATTATAGAGATGATAATTCACTAAGTCAGAAGGAGTTCTGATAAATATGACTCACAACCAGCTTGATATTGGGCCTAGAGGGTGACACATATATGGTAGGTGTTGCGACGAGTAGAGGTTCAGATATGAGATATCCGCTGGAGCCCCTAACTTATTGGATATCCATTAAGCCCCTAAATTATTGGATCCTCAAATGAGATCCAATAATTGCTAATAAGAGATTATTGGGTAGAGACCCACTAATCTAAGAGGCTTGGGTAATTGGATAGAGAATCAATACCCAACAGGGCAAGATCTATTAGGTTTTAAAGGGGGCCTCTATAAATAGGAGGGAACCAAAGCTCTATAGGCTGAGGGTTTCTTTTGGTAGCCACCTTCTATTCTCCTCTCCCTAAAGAGATGCGTCGTCGCTGTCTTTGCCGTGTGGATACCGCTAGAGAGGAGGATACTTGACCTCCTTCATCCTTCCTACAGATCTGCAGGGATTCAGGGATATATGATCGCCCTAGGTATTTTCTTTTACATATGCAGTTTTCATAGATTTGTTTTGACGCACCGATCTTCGCACGATGACGGAACCTTTCTATGGGAAATCTAGGGTGTTTTGTTTTTGTTCTTCTTCGGTGTATGAGATGTCGCTCCTTAGAATGATTTCCCAACACATGGCATATAATCCTACTTCTGCTCCTAGCCATCCTTCACTACTAAGAAAATGAACAAGAGAAAAACTATATGACTGATTAGTAAAGGGTCTTTGTTGGCATTGTGATGAGCCATGGAACCGCGATCACTACTGCAAAAGGGGTCACCTCCTACTGATTGAACCTCTTGAAGACATAGAGGAGGAGGTCTAGGAGCATGAGGAAGAGGTCATGAATGAAGAATAGCAACCAGTTGATATTACGATGCATGCTCTTTCTGGTTACGCGAACTCCCAAATGATGAAAGTGGGATGACTTCTGAAGCAACAACTGATCACTATTCTTATTGACACCAGGAGTACTAATAATTTTATGAACAGCAAAGTTACTGTTTGGATGGCCTTACCAATCGAGAATTATAGCAGGTTTGATGTTAAGATCACCGACGGATGAATTTTGAAGTGTGATCGTAGGTGCCTGTGAGTGAAACTATTGTTGTAGGACCAAGAGATAATTGCATATTTCTTCCTCCTCCCTCTTGATGATTATGAGGCTATGCTTAGCATCAAATGGCTGATGACATTGGGTGATATTTCCTAAAATTTTTTAAAACTAATTATAAAATTTTACAGTAAGGGGAAATAGGTGATACTGCGTGGGAAACGTGGGGAAGTTTTGCACACAACGAATGGAGAAAGTTTTGCACAAAGTATGCAATGGCTTTTTGGTACAACTTGAGTAGCAATCTAAGGGAGAGCCAACTGAATTTGAAGACCCAAACCTACTTCCCTTGCTGAATTTTCAAATATATTTGACGAACCGCGCAACCTACCTCCTACCCGCCAGCATGATCATCATATATCGATTCTTCTGAGCAAACCTCCAATAAATACTTGGCCATATTAGTATCCACATCTCTAAAAGGATGAAATAGAAAGGATTATAAAAGAGATGCTTGAAACAAGAGTTATTCAGCCAAGTTGTAGCTCCACCGATGCTCCTTGTACGAAAGAAGGGCAGAACATAACGAATGTGCGTTGATTACCAAGCTCTCAATGATATAACCATCAAGGACAAGTACCCTATTCCAATAGTAGATGAATTTCTTGATAAATTAAAGGGAGCATGAGTCTTCATAAAGCTAGACCTTCAATCCGGGTATCATCAAATATGAGTGTGTGAAGAAGATATACCGAAAATCGCTTTCAAATGCACAACAGCCACTACGAATTTCTGGTAATGCCCTTTGGTCTCGCCGATGCTCCCTCCACCTTCCAGAGCCTTATGAATGATATTTTCCAAAGTTATCTTTGTAAGTTTGTGCTAGTGTTCTTCGACGATACCATTATTTACAACCCTTCTCTTGAAAGTCATTTTCAGCACTTACGACTTATTTTCACGATTTTACGAGAACATGTTCTTTTTGTCAAAAAATTGAAGTACATCTTTTTTTAATAGAAGATAGAATATCTTGGGCATAACATATTAGAGGAAGGTGTGGCGATGGACCCATCCAAAATTAAAGTAATGCAGAACTGACCAACCTCGAGAAATATAAAATCATTACGCGACTTTCTCGGTTTAATAGGGTACTACTGCAAGTTCATGAAAAACTATGGAAAGATCAATGCACCCCTTACTTCCTTACTAAAAAAAGATGTTTTTCAATGGTCAGACAAAGCCACCATCACCTTTAATGAACTTAAAGCTACAATATTGACAACGCTCGTGCTAGCGCTACTTGACTTCAGCAAGAATTTTGTTATTGAAGTCGATGCCTCCAGAGTCAGAATTGGTACTGTGCTAATGCAAGATGGCCACCCCCTCACTTATACCAGTAAGGAATTATCTCCTTCTCATCTCAAGATGACTATTTATGATAAGGAGATGCTCACGATTGTGTATGCGATGGCCAAATGGAGACCGTACTTGATCGGGCGATGCTTTCAAATCAAGACTGACCATAAAAGCCTAAAATATTTTTTAGAGTAGAAGATATCTTCCTCCGAGCAGCAAAAATGGATAACAAATCTTCTTGGATATGATTATAAAATAATTTACAAAAAGGGGAAAGAGAATATTATTGCAGATGCGCTTTCGTGGCTACTCGAGCAAGCTAAATTTTTGGTCGTTTCACTTTTGACCAATGACTTCCTTGATGATATTAGGTGCTAGTCATATGTGCCCTGCAAGCCAATCACATGAGTGATGACACTTGTGACTTAATATGCACTTTATCTCTTTGCTTATTATTATGCATTTTAGCACTTTATCTTGCATGTTACATATACTGTGATGTCCTTGGATCTATGTAATGGGAATCGGATCATGATAAGATCATGATAATGAGACCGATTCACCTTTAAACATAGACCCTAAATTATCCTGGTCATAGGTTACTCGAGAAGGATATCGAGATAATCGGATAGACTGATGTGCTGCATACCCATTCATATGATGGAGGTAGTTGGTCTCATAGCTACTCGTGTGGGGATACTAAGGGTACAGTGCAGGTGCTCAATGGAGAATAAGTTCACTGATTGATCCGTCTACGGAATGTTGGATAGTTATTGATACCTCACGTCAAACAGCGATTCCATAGTCCCAGTAGTGTATCTGGTCCTTAGACTTGAGACACCAAGGATGTCCTGTATTAGTGCTCCACTCTTTGATACCGGACTTATAGGTTTGGAAAGTTTCAGATCTAGTACAGCCGATCATTGGGAGTGGTAGCCAACCTTACGAGGGCTATTGAGTGTCAATAAAGGATCATCCGCTCTCGGTATCATGAGAGGAATATCCCATGTGTTCTTGCTTGAACAAATCCTTGGCCAAGGTTATTCAGATTGAGAGAGAAAGAGTTCTCCGGGAGAATCCGACAAGAGCAAGACTCGAGGAGAGACCGTATGAGCCTGACAGCACCATGCCCGATATAGGGTCTCTGGGATATTAGATAGATGAGGGACTAAAGATACATAGTAATTGAGGACAGATAAGTCCAAAGGATTGGACTCCCCTGTATCGTTTGGGGGCCATGGCGTAATAGCCTAGTACGTCCGCAGTCGATGAGTTGGGTGAATTATTATAGAGATAATAATTCACTAAGTCAGAAGGAGTTCTGACAAGTATGACTCATGGCCAGCTCGATATTGGGCCTAGAGGGTCACACACATATGGTAGGTGTTGCGATGAGTAGAGGTTCGGATATGAGATATCCATTGAACCCCCTATCTTATTGGATATCCATTAAGCCCCTAAATTATTGGATCCTGAGATGAGATCCAATAATTGCTAATAAGAGATTATTGGGTAGAGACCCACTAATCCAAGAGGCTTGGGTAATTGGATGGAGATTCAATACCCAATAGGGCAAATGATCCATTAGGATTTTCAGGGGGCTTCTATAAATAGGAGGGAACCAAAGCTTTGTAGGTTTAGGGTTTCTTTTAGTAGCGACCTCCTATTCTCCTCTCCCGAGAGAGAGAGGTGCATCGTTGCAATCCCTACCGTGTGGATATCGCTAGAAAGGAGGATGCTTGACCTCCTTCATCCTCTCCCACAGATCTACAGGAATTCAGGAATATACGATCTCCTTAGGTATCTTCTTTTACACGTGCAGTTTTGTAGATTTATTTTTGATGCACCGATCTTCGTATGACGATAGAAACTTTCTATGGGAAATCTGGAGTTTTGTTTTCTGTTCTTCCGTTGCGCATGTGATGTCGCTCCCCTTGTGGATTTCCCAACATTAGGAAGGAATGGTAAGACGATCTGAAGACTAGTAAGATCATAAAAAAATTAGAGGAAGCACCAAGCTTTGTGGCTCATTACAATTGGGACTCAAAAGACTTGCACTATAAGAGATGCATTATGCTTGTGACAAATTCTATTTGCATAAAGACCATCCATCCTTTAAGAGATGTATTCCACACCTATGGCCAGGCACTCTGGGTTCCTTAGAACCTATAAGAGAATTAAGTAAAATTTTTATTGGGTAGGGATGAAAAATATTATTGTTGAATTTGTAACATAATGTGACGTATGTCAACGACATAAAGGCGAGACAATGGTAAGTCCTGAAAAGTTGCAACCTCTACCCATCCCGGACTCAATATGGACTGATATATCAATGAACTTCATCGAAGGGCTTCCCTTATCACAAGGAATAGAGTTAATCTAGACCAGAGCATCCATGAAGCTTTCACCTCGGTTCTATGAACCCTACTCGATTTTGAAGCACATCAGAGCAGTAGCATACAGATTGGGCATACCCGCTAGCTCCCGAATCAATTCAGTCTTCCATGTGTCATGTTTAAAGCTCAAGTTGGGACAAAACGAGATAGCCCAAAGCCACCTACCAAATATGACTACCCAAGGAGAGCTCTAGACCCAACCGAGTGCCATTATTCATCAACGGATCGTGACTCGACGATGATGATGACCCACTACTAAAGTTCTAATACAGTGAGCGAACCTACTAGTAGAAGATACCACTTGGGAGAACTATGATGATTTGAAGATCAAATTACCAGAATTCATGAAGCGTCAGCCTCGAGGACAAGGCTGATTTGAAGAGGGGTCTATTAGGACTCTAGCTAGGAGAGTCCTAGTCTGTTAGGACTCTAGCTAGGAGAGTCCTAATTTAATTTCATTAAAGGGGATAAACATGTAAATCCTAAGGGCATTCATGTAAATTCTATCTAGTCGACCCCTATTAAAGAGGTTATTAATAGTTGGGAGGTTAGGATTAGTTGGGAGGTTGCTTCTTGGAGAAGCATTAGAAGTTGATTAGAAGTAGGAGTCCTATTAGGACTTGGGTTTTAGAAGCCCTATAAATAGTCATATATTCACTCTCTTTTGATCCTTCATTTATCTTGATATTATCTTTTCCGACTTCGTATTATCTTGTGCTATCTTTTCAATAGAGCTTTCATTTTTGTCTTGGATTGATTCTCTTGCTTCATTGAATGATGATTTTTAGTATCATTTGAAGATTCACGTTTGATAATTTCTGAATAGATAACATGCACATTTAATGACTTGGTAAAGTTGATTCTATCAATTTTATCCTCCCTCTACTTCTATTGGCATGAATAAATGATTTTCATGATTGACTTTTCATGGTATCATGGACATTTTCATGAGACTTTGATGAAAAATAAAAATTTGATAAAATCTTGACCAAATTGCTTTCATAGATCACTGATTTCTTCTTATACATGAAAATTAGAAGCTTCGATGAATGCTTTGGGTTTCATTCACTTCTCTAAATGCAAATTTAATGATCTAACTCTTGTATAAATCTTTATGTCATAACCATTTATGAATTTTTCATGATTTGATTAGTTTCCACTTCATGGATTTTTCTTTGGAAATGCCGAGTTAGCTTTTATCACTATATGAATTTTCGATCATTCGAACGAATTGCCTCTTGATATCTCAATTCTTCTTGAATGAACTTTTTTGACTCTTACTATGAGTTATTATGAGTTTTGCACTTGAATGATCTCCTCTCTACCTCACAAACTTGACTTAGTAAAAATATGGAATCTTCTTATGAATTTTACTTGTTGGAAATTCATGTATGAATGAATTCTTTTTAAGACATGAGCTCTTGATGTATCTATCTTTTCTACGTTACGAATGAATGGCTTTCCTTTCTTTTTCTATGGCATGAATTTTCAATAGAATGAATGAGTTGCTTTTCATTATTCTTGAATGAAATTTTCTTGATGAATTCATGGCTTTTTGCCATTCTCACAAAAGTTCTTTCATAAAATTTGGTATCAATGGCCCATTTGACTTTTGTTGATGACAAAGGGGGAGAAAAAATTGATGACTTGATGGAATGATTTGTATTGAAAAATGTAATTTATGAAATACTTTGTTTATATCATAAAATAAAAATTATTGCCATGCTTCATATCGTAAAATGCTTGCTATCATTGAAAGCATATTGCAATGTATTGTAATTGTATGGAATGTATCGTATGCATCGTAAATAACACATGTATGCTTAAAATGTTAATTTTTCTCTGATAGTTATTGTATCATATTTAAATTTGGTATCTTCCCTTGATACGATAATGTGGTTTCATTTTTGTATCATTGAATGATGTATCGTTAATTGATCTCATGCCTTAGATTTATGAATTTTCATTTGATATCATTTGATTTCTAAATTAACGTTTGTATCGTTTGTTGAGATGATGATTGTCTATCATCATTCAACATTGGACTTGAAAATGGATGTCATGCCTAGACATCATTTTCGTATTATGAAAAATATGAAGTATCGTATTTTGGATGAAATATCACGCTTATTGAGCATGTCGATAAGTTCGAATGTATGCAACTTATTGGTTTGGGGCTTGAACTCAAAGGTTTGAATTCAAGTGTTTATTTTCTCAAATATGGTATATAGATAGGGGGAGTTAAGGTTAACTCCATCATCAATTGATTGTCATCATCAAAAAGGGAAAGATTATTGAATCTCAGATTTTGATAATGAAGTCAATTAATAGATTATTAGATCTAATTCATATTATTGAGAAAAGTGTATAGGATTAACTACGATAGCGATGAAGTGTAAAGCAAAATGATGTGCTAGAGTCAAGTGCAATCAAATGATTGGAAGTTCGAGAGTCCGCCAAAAGTCCAAAGATTAGTGAGAAGTGCGACCGGAACTAGCTGAGAAAGAATCGGGGCCTTGTCGATGGGTTGTCGAAAGTTCACCGGAAGATTCATCGAATGTTCACAGAGCTCATCGAGAAAGATCGGAGCATGCCAAAGAAGACTCATTGGAACTTGCCAAGGTAGTAGTAAAGTCCAGGAGCTTGCCAGAAGTCCGCCGGAAGATGTTCGAGGGTTCATCGGAAGTCTGCCGAAAGTTCGTCGGAAGCTCTTCGGAAGAAGATTTGATGTGCTGGTTCATGTTTTTGCCTAGTGTATGTCTTTAATGTCGTAGTTATCATGTAATTAAGGTTAGGATTAAGTGTTAATCCTAATTAACCTTTGTAGTGGCTAATTAGGCCTTTAATGGATTGGATTGGGCTGAATTCAAGGCCTAAACAAATTGTTGGAACTTGTCTAGCGGTGGCACCGCCAGACTGGGGCAATGGAACTGTCCAGGGACTAGGTTCCCAAGTGCACTAGGCAGTGGTACCACCCTGGTCAATGGTGGTACTGTCCGGTAGTTATTAACTACCAAGCAGTGGTATTGCCTGTCAGGCAATGGTATCGCCCCTCCACAGAACTTGAAATCCTATCAGGTGGTAGTACCACTAAACTAGGCAATGGTACCGCCCAGTGTTAGGATCAATTGGCGGTGGTACCACCTGCTCCCGAAAATCTAAGATGGGACCTCTTTTGGCTCTAATTTTAAAGCCAATTGAGCCTATAAATACCCCTTACTTCTCAGCTGGCTAAGCACATTGAGAAGTGTTAAGAACTAAGTCAAAACTATAGCAAAATTGCCTTAAAAAGTAGAGTGTTCATCTCTCGAATTTCCACTTGTAAAATTTCTGTAAAAGGGTGTGAGCCACTTGTAGAGTTCTGTAAAAGGGGTACTTGTTCCTTCCCCTTCAAGAAGGATTGATAGTGGAAGCCAGAATTCTCATCGGAGGAGGTTTCGGAAGTGGACGTAGGTCATTTGATTGAACTACTATAAATCGTTGCCTACTTCTCTTGGTGTGTAAGTTTTAATTGTTGTTGCATTCAATTCTTTACTTCACTACACTTGTATTCTCCTTCTCTACTCTCTTATGTATTCACTCGATTCAAACTTCTTTGCCGAAATCACTTTCATCGAATGAAACTTTCTCAATGCATAAAGTTTTTCGAAATCAATTTAAATTGTAGATTTTTATTCGTTGCACTAATTCAACCCCCCCCCCCCACGGTTCTTAGTGCCGCTCTAGATCCTAACATCAATATCTTAACGTAACCTCGAGGGACTCGACTAGTCATGCTAAGCCCAAAAAGGTAGACAACTCTTGCTAATCACAACTCTTTGTGATTCCCATCCTATTCAGCCTCCGAACCACCATGGCCTCGAGGACTCAACCAACTATGATGTTCGGTTAAGTTATCGCCATCGTTACAAGATGAGTTTGATTTGATAACATGCCCTCAAGGGACTCAACAAAGCATTCCACATCCTCAGGTCACTGGTGACATCTCTATATTATAAGCAAAATATTGAATCACAATATAGGTGAGCCTCGAGGGACTCAACAAACTTAACCTACATTGAGAATCAATTTCTACTTATAACGATGAAAGACCACATGGGTTAATCTAATTGCTTCACATTTACCAACTTAATATTATCAAGAGAGGATATTTTAATTTAGTCCCTAATATGGCGTGTCATATACATATTTAATATATCTACATCGCATGCAAATATATATACATATCTAATATGTGTATAAGTAATCACATATCATATGAATAATTACACCAGATGATCATGGACCATATCCTAATGTGATCAAGGCCGAGCTAGTAGGCCCAATCAGTCACATTAAGATCTATGTGTGTAATGATACATCTCCATTCCCTATGATCATCCAACTTATCCTCATCGATTCCGTCGGCATCTCGGCGCATCTCCATGCGTTGCAATCATCCATCTCGGCCTCGTGAGTCCCGTTATTGCTTCCATGCTTCTATTGTGCCTCATGTAATTACAATATAATCATAGACACATAGGCCCGATAATAAACGAGAAAAAAATAGAGACTCGTAAGCCTGAATAATAATAATAATGATCACATCACACATATATATCACATCACATGGTCCATGATCATCCGTCCATGTCATACATCACATGTACATATTATTATATAGGACTACTAGACAAATAATAATAGTTAATTAAATCTTTTAATTAACTAATATTTTTCTAAAATTTGAGATATATAATTTTTTTTTAAATTATGAAGGGTATGTATGTAATTTTGATTGAAAGGATAGACCTCAGAATTTTTAAAATTTAGAGGGTTAAAATTATCCTTTTACCCAAAAAAAACCCTAATCCCCTTCCTGTGCTTGTTGCATTGCGATCGTCGCCACCGCAAGCATCGCCCGTGCGGGCGGGTGTAGTGGCTGCATGCAGATAGCCATACCAACAAGTGCCACCCTTGCGAGCGGGCGCAGTGCCCATGGGCAGACAACCGTCACCCACTGGCTGCCTGCAACCCTTGCCCGCAGGTGTCCTACTGCAAGTGGCTAGGCCAAAAGCTCCCTTGGGATCTCTCAACTAAGGTTGCTTGTCGCCCACCGACTGCCTATGGCCCCTACCCGCAAGAGGCCTACTGCAAGTGGCTAGGCCGAAAGCTCCCTTGGGAGCTCTCAACCAAGGCTGCAAGCAGCCTTTGGCCAACCTGTGAGGGCAACAACAGTTATTGCCCTCTCTCACCTTTTGCGTCAATGATTTTGATATCAAAAGCTTTTCTAAAATATAACACATGTAGTTTAAAATCCAATATTTACACAACCAATCTAGCTCTAATACTACTGTTGGAAAATCTAGGGTGACATCACATGCACAATAGAAGTACAGAAATAAAATTTTTTAAATTTCCCATGGTAAAAGGTTTCTTGTCATCGTGTAAATATTAGTGCGTAAAAACCCATGAAACCAAAAACTACGTATAGAAGAAAATTCTGTTACTTAGGAAAATCGTATATTCTTGAATTCCTGTAATTGTGGGAGATGATGAAAGAGGTTAAGCATTCTCCTCTCTAGTGGCAATCCAAACGGCAAGGACTGCGAAGATGCTCTTCAAAGAGAGAAAGGAGAATAGGAGGTGGCAGCCAAGAGAGCCCTAGCCTATGGGCCTTTGGTTCTCTCTTATTTTTAGAGGTGCCCTATCAACTAAACCCTAATGGATCCTACCCTATTGGGTACTGAATATCCATCAAATTACCTAAGCCTCTTTGATTAATGAGTCTTTACCTAAAAATCTCTTATTGGCACTTATTGGATCTCATTCATGGGATCCAATAATTCGAGAGCTTATTGGATATCCAATAAGATAGAGACTCTGACAAAGATCTCATATCTGAACCTCTACTCATCGTAGTACTTACCAAATGTATATGACCCTCTAGGCTAAATATCGAGCCGGCCATGAGTTATACCCATCAGAACTTTTTTTGGCTCAGTGAATTATTATCTCCATAACAATTCACTCGACTCACCGACTGCGAATGTACTAGGCCACTACGCTACAATCCCCAAACGATACAGAGGAATGCAATCATTTGGACCTATCTATCCTTAGTTACCATGTACCTATAGTCCTTCATCCATCTAATAACCTAGAGACCATATATCGAGCATGTTGCTATCAGACCCATATAGTTTCTACTTGAGTCTCACTCTAATTGAATTTTCCCTAAAAACTCTTTCTCTCTCAATCTGAATGACTCTAGCATAAGATTTGCCTAAGCAAGAACACATGGGATATTCCTCTTTTGATACCGAGAGTGGATAATCCTCTATCGACACTCAATAGCCCTCGTAAGGTTAGTTGTCACCCTTGATAACCGGTTGTACTAGATTTAGAACTTCCAAACTTATAAGTTCGGTATCAAAGAGTGGAGTACTCAGACAAGATATCTTTGGTGTCTCAAGTTTAAGGACCAAGTATATCACTGGGACGATGGAATCATTGTCTAACAATGAGGTATCATCAATCATCCAGCATTCCATGAGCAGATCAATCAGTGAATTCATTCTCCAATGAGCACTTGCATTGTATCTTTAGTATCCCCACACAAGCAGCAATGAGACCAGTCACCTCTATCATATGGATGGGTATATTATTGCCACCCTCGTAAGATTATATAGATACCAGTCTATCCGATTATCTCGATGTCCCTCTCAAGTAACCTATGACCAGGATTATTTTGTGTCTGCATTTAATGACGAATCAATCTCATTATCGTGATCTCATCATAATCTGATTCCCATTGCATAGATCCATAGACATCATAATATATGTAACACATAAGATAAAGTGATAAAATACCAATAGATAATAAGCAAAAAGAATGTATATGATGTCACATGTGTCATCACTTACATGATTGGCTAGAAGGGCACTTATAACCAATAGTCCTAAAAGGTCACCAATGATATTTCTATATCATAGATAAGATCTCAAATCGTAATATAGGTAAACCTTGAGAGACTCGACTAACTTAACCTATATCAGGAATCAATTTCTTTATATAACGATGGAAGGCCACATGGGTCAATCTAATTGTCTCACATTTACTGACTTAATATTATATAAAGAGGGAATTTTTATTCGATCTCTTAATATGATGTGTCATACACATACATATTTAATATATATCTACATCACATGTAAATATATATATATATATCTAGTAGGTATATAAGTAATCACACATTAGAGCAATCACACCAGATGATCATCAACCAAAGCCTAATATGATCAAGTATAAGCCAGTGGACTCAATCATCACATCATGATCTATGTGTGTATTGGCATATCTCCATGCCCTGTGATCATTCATCTCATCTTCATCATTTTCGTTGGCATCTCAGCGCATCTTCATGCATCATGATCATCCGTCTCGGCCTCATGGGTCCCGTTGTCACCTCATGCTTCCGTTACATCTTCTTGTGTAATTATAACATAATTATAACATAATCATAAGCACGTAAGCCTGATAATAAATAAAAAAAAATAGAGGCTCACAAGCCCCAATAATAATAATAATAATCACATCATATGTACACACATATCACACGGTCCATGATCATCCATCACCATCACACATCACATGTACACATCAACTATTTGAGATGTGCAAGATTGCAAATTTTTCTTCTTAAGATGTGCAAGTTTATACTTTTGCTTCTCTTTATAATGTTCAAACTAGTAACTTTTGTTTCTACTCTTTTGAGAAGTGCAAGCAAGTTTTGCCTTTCTTTGCAAGCTAGTAATTTTGTCTTTCTTGAAATGTGCAAGTTTAGAAATTTTACGATAAGTAAACTAGCAATTTTTACTTCTTTTTGTAAAGTGCAAGCTAGCAAACTTTTCTTTCATTTGCAATATGCAAGCTAGCAATACTTTTTCCCCCTTAGTCATTGGCAAAAAGAAGGGAGGAATACAATGATATAATTTGTTTTTTTACAACAATGCTCTAATCATCACATGAAAGATATCAAGAAAAAATAATTTGTGATGAGGAATACAACTCATGAATATAGGGGGAAAAAGTATTGACAGTGACTAAGGGGGAAAAAGTATTGCTACAAAGACAATATGTGTTAAAGAAAATACCTAGGGAGATCGTATATCCTTGAATCCCTGCAGATCTATAGGAAGGATAAAGGAGGTCAAGCATCCTCCTCTCTAACGGTATCCACAAGGAGGGACTACAACGATGCTCCTCTTTGGGGAGAGGAAAATAGAAGATGGCTACCAAAAGAAACCCTCAACCTATAGAGCTTTGGTTACTTCCTATTTATAGAGGCCCCCTAGAAACCCTAATGAATCTTGCCCTGTTGAGTATTAGATCTCCATCTAATTTTTCAAGCCTCTTGGATTAGTGGGTCTCTACCCAATAATCTCTTATTAGCAATTATTGGAGCTCATCTTAGGATCCAATAATTCAGGGGCTAAATGGATATCCAATAAGATAGGGGCTCCAATGGATATCTCATATCCAAACCTCTACTCATCATAACACCTACCATATGTGTGTGACCCTCTAGGCCCAATATCGAGCTAGCCATGAGTCATACTTGTCAGAACTCCTTCTGACTTAGTGAATTATTATCTCTATAATAATTCACCCAACTCATCGATTGCGGATGTATTAGGCCACTATGCCGTAGCCCCTAGACGATACTGGGGAATCCAATCCTTTGGACCTATCTATCCTCAATTACCATGTATCTATAGTCCCTCATCCAACTAATATCCCAGAGACCCTATACCGGGTATGGTGCTGTCAGGCCCATATGGTCTCTTCTCGAGTTTTGCTCTTGTTGGATTCTCCCGGATAACTCTTTCTCTCTTAATCCGAATAACCTTGGCCAAGGATTTGTTCGAGAAAGAATACATAGGATATTCCTCTCATGATACTGAGAGCAGATGATCCTCTATTGACACTCAATAGCCCTCGTAAGATTGGCTACCACTCCCATTAACCGGCTGTACTAGATCTAGAACTTTCCAAACCTATAATTCTGGTATTAAAGAGTGGAGTACTCATACAGAACATCCTTGGTGTCTTAAGTCTAAGAACCAAATATACTACTAGGACTACGGAATCATTGTCTGACGTGAGGTATTAATAACCATCCAGCATTCCATAGGTGGATCAATCAGTGAACTCATTCCCCAATGAGCACCTGCACTATACCCTTAGTGTCCCCACACGAGTAGCTATGAGACCAGCCACTTCCATTATATGGATGGGTATATAGCACACCAGTCTATCCGGTTATCTTGATGTCCCTCTCGAATAATCTATGATTGAGATTATTTAAGGTCTGTGTTTAAAGGTGAATCGGTCTCATTATCATGATCTAATCACGATTCGATTCCTATTACATAGATCCAAGGATATCACAAGTGATAACATACCTAATAATACGCAAAGAGAAAAAGTGCATATCAAGTCACAAGTGTCATCACTCATGTGATTGGTTTGCAGAAGAGCTCGCAAGGGTGGCGCGTGCTTGCTATGGCGACGTTGCCCGTGGCACAGAGCCCGTAGGGGGCCTTGCCTGCGGCGACCAGCCAATAGCAATGCTCACCTAAGGGCGACCAGCCCGCAGCGGTGCTCACAAGGGTGCGTGCCCGCAAGGGCGGCGCCATTGAGAGGCGGTGCTCGCCCGCAAGGGGTAGCGCCGCCCGTGGGTGAGCCACCTGCGGGTAGAGGTCGGCGCGTTCGCCGCGTAGTGGCCACATCGCAACAAAGCAATGAAAGGGGTTAGGATTTTAGGCAAAAGATAGTTTTGACCCTGAGAATTTATGAAATTCTAGTCTTATCCCTTGTAGCCGAATGACCAAAATACTCTTGGGAATTTAAAAAATTCCCTCTATGTCCCTGATTTCAGAAAAAATATATATGTTAATTAAATAGTTTAATTAACTATTATTTTTATCTAATAGTGCTATAAAATAACATATACATGTGATGTATGATGTGGACAGATGATCATGGATCTGTGATGTGATGTGTGTACTTGTGATTATTATTATTGGAGCTTACGAGCCTCTATTTTCTCGTTTATTGTTGGGCCTGCATGCTTGTAATTATGTTGTAATTACATAAGGAGGCGCAACGGTAGCAGGACCCACGAGGCCGAGACGGATGATCCGACGCATAAAGATGCATTGAGATACCAACGGAACCGACGAAGCGAGAAGGACAATCACAGGGCATGGAGATGTGCCGAAGCACACATAGATCTTGATGTGAGTGATTGGGCCCACTAGCTCGGGCCTAATCATATTAGGATATGGTCCATGATCATCTGGTGTGATTGCTCATGTGATGTGTGATTGGTTATACACCTACTAGATATATATATATATATATATATATATATATATATATATATATATATATATATATATATATATATATATATATATATATATATATATATATATATATATTTGCATACGATGTAGATGTATATATTAAATATGTATGTGTGTGACACATTATGTTATGAGAACAAATCAAAAATCCTCTTTATTAATAATATTAAGTCGGTAAACATGAGGCAATTAGATTAACCCTCGTGGCCTTCCATCGTTATAGGTAGGAACCAATTCCCGGTGTAGGTTTAGTTGGTCGAGTCCCTTGAGACTTACCATTATCGCATTTCACTATCTTATCTATGACATAGAGATGTCACCGGTGACTTGAGAACATGGTATGCTTGGTCGAGTGCCTTGAGAGTATATCACCAAATCAAACTCGTCTTGTAACAATGGTGATGACTTAACCGAACATCATGGTTGGTCGAGTCCCTCGAGACCATGGTGGTTCGGAGGCCGAATAGGATGGGAATCACAAGGAGTTGTGATTGGCAAGAGTTGCCTACCTTTACGGGCTTAACGTGATTGGTCGAGTCTCTTGAGGTTACGTTAAGATGCCGATTGGATCCCGATCCCCACTAGAGATCCACTAGGGGTCTCCGATTCACATACCAAAGGGTGTTTTGTGTCTCATAAAAAATTAGTGAGAATATATTAAGATAGAAGTCCTTATCTTAACTATTTAATTTTTACAAAGTCTATATTTTATTTATTTCTGCTACATCTTTAATTTCAGAAAAATATCGCTTTCAAATCCTTTACATGGCATACTTGATGCCAACTGCCTCACTAGTCTAAATTACATGGATTGGCTTCGCAATCTGAGAATCGTTCTCATGACGAAGAAAATCACATATGTCCTTGATATAGTGATCCCTACACCCGACGAAGGGGCAAGCGAGAATGAGATCGCTCGTTATGTGAAGTACATAGATGATTCTGCTCTTGCTTAGTGTTATATGTTGGCCTTTATGACTACTGAGTTACAAAGATAGTATGAAAATATGGATGCTAATTCCATACTCCTGCATCTTCGTAAACTGTTTGAGGAATAAGGAAGAACTCAACGATATGAGATATGAAAGAATCTTTTTCGTGCTAGGATGACTGAGGGGATACCGATTCAGAACCATGTCCTTAAGATGATTGAGTGGATCGAGAAACTCACAGGTCTAGGAATGGTTCTAGAGGATAACCTATGTGTGGATCTTGTGCTTCAGTCCCTACTAGATTCCTTTTCTCAATTTATATAATGAATTTTAATATGAACAAACTTATGGTAAGGCTCCCATAGCTCCTCAATATGTTGAGAGAAGTAGAGAGCACTATTAAGAAAGAGAAGCCGGTTCTTTATACTGGTGAGACCAGAAAGAAAAAGAAGGCTGAGAAGACCCTTAAGCAGGACAAGTGCAAGGGCAAAATGGGTAAGGCAAAGGTTGCCAAGAAAGACCCAACAACGGACAAAGGCCAGTGCTTCCACTACGGCAAAGATGGGCACTAGAAAAGGAACTACAAAGAGTACCTTATAGAGAGAATGAAACAGAAGCTTGGAGAAGCTTCAAGTATATTCATGAACAGAGGCAAGATGGACCTTAAGATGGGTAATGGAGCAAAGGTTGCTGCAGTGGCTGTTGGCAAGGTCACCTTACATCTGCTTGGTGGAGCTATTATTGCATTAGATGTATGCTATTATGTTCCTTCTATTATCAAAAACATTATTTCTATTTCATGTTTGATAGCTAGTGGATATAAATTAGTTTTTGAGAACAATGGTTGTTCAATAATATTAGATGATGAGATCATCACGAGAGGAACATTATATAATGATTTATTTATACTAGATATAGCTCTACATATCATGAGTGTAAGTGAGTCTAAGAGGAAATGAGAAGAAGTGAACAATGTATATCTATGGCATTGTAGGCTAGGTCACATCCACGAGGGAAGGATTCAAAAGTTGCTGAAGAATATATATCTAGATCCATTTGACTATGAGTCATATGCAACTTGTGAACCTTGCCTTCAGGGAAAGATGACCAACTCTCCATTCAGTAGAACTGGAGAGAGCCACTGAGTTACTGGAACTCATACATAGTAATGTATGCAGTCCCATGTCGACTCATGCCATAGGTGGGTTACTCCTACTTCATTACTTTCACTGATGATTTCTTAAGATACGGACATGTGTATTTAATGAAGTACAAGTCTGAGGCTTTTGAGAAATTTAGGGAATATAAAAATGAAGCGGAAAACCAGATAGGAAAGAGTATTAAAACTCTTCGATCAGATCGAGGAGGTGAGTACTTGAGTACAGAGTTCACCCAGTTTCTCAAAGACCATGGGATTTTATCCCAATAGACACCTCCTTATACACCACAGCTTAATGGTGTATCAGAAAGGAGGAATCGTATAATGTTAGACATAGTGCGTTCCATGATGTGTTTTGCCAACCTACCCATCTCATCCTGGGGATATGCCCTAGAGACCACAGCTTACCTTCTGAACATAATTCCAACTAAGTCAGTGATATCTACTTTATATGAGATATGGAATGGGAAGAAGCCCAATCTTAAGGTTGTTAAGATTTGGGGCTTCTCTGCCCATGTCAAGAGACACAACCCCGACAAGTTAGAATCAAAGATGGAACGGTGCAAGTTCGTGGGATACCCCAAGGAAACTTATGGGTATTATTTCTATCACCCTGAAGACCAAAAGGTCTTTGTAGCCAAGAGAGCAGTGTTCCTTGAGAAGGAACACATTCTTGGTGGAGACAATGGGAGCATCATAGAGTTGAGCGGGGTTGGAGAACCTAGCTTAAGCATCATTCCATAGCCAGAGTCTGTTTAGGTACCTAGCACACAAGTTCCAACTTTACGTAGGTCCAGTAGAGTATCTCATCCTCCTAAGAAATATGTAGGACATATCAGAGGAGAAAATGTTGAGGATAAGGATCCTTAGACCTACGAGGAGGCTATTATGAGTATAGACTTTGGGAAATGACAAGAAACCATGAATTCAGAAATGGATTCTATGTACTACAACAAGGTTTGGAACCTAGTTGATGCACTCGAGGGTATTATATCCATTGGCTGTAAGTGGATCTTCAAAAAGAAGATTGGAGTAGATGAAAAGGTAGAGACCTATAAACAAGGCTAGTGGCTAAAGGGTATCGTTAGAGGCAAGGTGTTGACTATGACGAAACTTTCTCACCTATAGCCATACTAAAATCCATTTGAATTCTATTGGCTATTGCAGCACACTATGATTATGAGATCTGACAGATGGGCGTCAAAACCATAGTCCTCAATGGCAACCTCGATGAGGAGGTGTATATGATACAGCTTGAGGGATTCGTATCTAGAGATAACCTAGATAAGGTGTGCAGGTTGCTTAGGTCCATTTATGGACTGAAGCAAGCTTCCCAAAATTGGAATATAAGATTTGATGAGGTAATCAGATCTTATGACTTCGTTAAGAACGAAGATGAGCCTTGTGTGTATAGGAAAGTAAGTGGGAGCATTATCACCTTTTTGGTATTATATGTGGATGACATCCTGATCATTGGGAATGATGTAGGAATGCTCTCCACAGTAAAGACTTGGTTATCTAGGCACTTCTCCATGAAGGACTTAGGGGAAGCATTCTGCATATTGGGGATATGGATCTATAGAGATAGATCCAAGAGGATGCTTAGCTTGTCCCAGTCCAGATACATAGATACCATTGTCAAAAGGTTTTGCATGAAAAATTCCAAGAGAGGTCTCATACCAATGAGACATAAAATATCACTTTCTAGGAGTATGTCCCCAAAGACTCCTGAAGAAAGGGCACACATAGATATGATACCATATGCCTCAGTGATAGGATCTATCATGTATGCTATGCTATGTACCTGGCTTGATATAGCGCATGCTCTGAGTGTCACGGATAGATATCAGGCAGATCTAGGCTTGGAGCACTGGAAAGCGGTAAAATATATCCTAAAGTACTTGAGAAGGACTAAGGATCTTTTACTGGTATATAGAGATAGTAGCCTCAGGGTTGAGGGCTACACAAACTCGAGCTTCTAGTCCGATGTCGATGATAGCAAGTCTAATTCAGGGTATATATTCACCCTGAATGGAGGAGTAGTATGCTGAAAGAGTTCCAAGCATACTATTGGAGCTTCGGATATGAGATATCCGTTGGAGCTCCTATCTTATTGGATATCCATTAAGCTCCTAAATTATTGGATCCTAAGATGAGATCTAATAATTGCTAATAAGAGATTATTGGGTAGAGACCCATTAATCCAAGAGGCTTGGGTAATTGAATGGAGATCCAATACCCAATAAGGCAAGATCCATTAGGGTTTACAATGGACCTCTATAAATAGAAGGGAACCAAAGATTTTTCGGTTGGGAGTTCTTTTTGGTGGCCACCTCATATTCTCCTCTCCCTAAAGAGGTGCATCATCGCAGTCCCTGCCATGTGGATACCACTAGAGAGGAGGATGCTTGACCTCCTTCATCCTTCCAACAGATCTGTAGGGATTTAGGGATATATGATCTCCCTAGATACTTTCTTTTACACATGTGGTTTTCACAGATTTGTTTTGACACACCAATCTTCGCACGACGATGAAACCTTTCTACGGAAAATCTGTGGTTTTATTTTTTTTGTTCTTCTTCTGCACATGAGATGTCACCCAATAGGATTTCCCAATACTTTCAATAATTAAGACATAAACAACTACAAGACATGAATCTAAGTTATCCGACATATCATTGGTTCTCCTGGTGAAAATCCAACGACCTTCCAGTGATCTTTCAGTCAACTTCTGACACATCATCCGAACCTTTAGTGTATTACCCGATCAACTAGCATGTTAACTCCTGCAACATCCGTTCTCGGTACATTATCTGATTCTTCCAAATTGATACCCAAACTTTGACTCCGACCCAATGTTTGATTCTTCTTGTTTTACCTCTTTTGATCGAAGTTAGTCCTGCATCACTTATCTCAATGCATAGATTAGATAATAAACTTATCAATTGATTTCATCAACAAAATCTGAGACTCAACAGGAACCGCCCAGGGTTCTGTCTCCCAAGAGGTTTAGGTAGTGATACCATTAGCAATTATTAACTGCTAGGCGATAGTACCGCTAGGAACAAGCGATGGTACCGCCCAAGTCTAGTAGCCGAGATTCTGTCTAGTGGTAATATTGCCAGACTGGGCGGTGGTACCACTAAGCATAAGCGATGGTACCGCTAGTATCCTAAAAATCCAAGATAAGATTTTTTTTGGCTCTATTTTTTAAGTCAATTGAGGCCTATAAATACCCCACACTTCTCTGCTTATGGTATACTAAAAAGTGAACAAAAGAATTGAGATTATAGTGATATCACTATTGTAAATTTGAGAGTTCACCACCACCAGTTCTGGATTTAGAAATTTGTATAAGGAGAGAGCGATTTATAAAGATGTTTACGTTGAATCTCGGATTTTGATGATGAAACTAATTGATTGTGGTTTATTGTTTAACTACGTTTTGAGTTACGTAGGTCTACTATCGATTAGGATTAGATAATTGATGCTGGAGGAATTGAAGTTACGCTGAAAGTGATCACATCAGGATATTGGATGTCGAGCTGGAGGTTCGGTCGACAATCGGCAGAAGGCTTCGTACGTCAGGCATCGAGCCAAGAAGAGCGTGTTGTTCCAAGGATATCGGAGTTGCAAAGGTCAACCACCGATTGGGCAATGGATCGCAAGAGATGATGATGTGCCGAAGAATCGAACGAAGCACCGACCAATGATGTGCCGGGCAACTAAATGTCAATTCGCGTTATAATAACTGTCCAGATCGAAGTAGAAAGTTTGTTTATGTGTGTGCAGGATTAACTACGATAGCGATGAAGACGTAAAGTGAAACAAAGTGTCGAAAGACAAGTGTGATGGATCATTGGGAGTTCGAGAGTTTGACAGAAGTCCAAAGATTCATTGGGAGTGTTGCTGGAACCGGCCGAAAATGAGTAGGGTGCTTGCCGAAGGGTTTTCGGAAGTTCACCAGAAGGTTCATCAGAAGTTCACGGAGCTTGCCATGAAAGATTAGAGCTTGCCAATAAAGCTCGTTAGAACTCGCCAAGATCATCATGAAGTCCGGGAGCTTATTAGGAGTCCGTAGAATGGTATCCGAGGGTTCGTCAGAAGACCACCGGAAGTTCGTCGAAAGCTCACCGAAAGAAGTCTTGTCTTATGGACTTTGTAATAGCTTAAAAAATATTTTTAAAATTTATAGTTAGCACATAATTTGGTTTAGGATTAGGTGTTAATCCTATAAACTAAATTTGGGTCAATTCGGACTTCATTTGGACAGGTTTCGGCCGAGTTTTCGACCGAAACCACCTGCTGAAATGACCTGGGCGGTGGCATCGCCCAGAGGCCAAGAGCTGGGCAGTGGAACTGCCCCAGGCTGGCGGTAGCACCGCCCAGCACCCGCGGACACCAGCGGTGGCACCGCTGGATGGGCGGTGGCACCACCCAATACTGCTAGCACCGGGAAATTCAAAATGGTTTAAATTTTGGCTCCAAGTTTGGGCTCCAAATTTGAATCACTTTGAGGCTTATAAATACCTCACTCATTCAGAGTTTAAAGGGGGTCTAGAACTGAAAAAAAGAAGGGAAAAACTCTATTGAAAGTATGTCAAATCTTCCCTCAAAGTCTTAATAGTGTTCTAGTCCAAGAGAGGGGTAAGAATGCTTGTAAGGGTTATCTCCTAAGCCTGTCAAAAGGAGAGGTGTTGTGAGAGAGTTCATCCTCACCCGTTGGAAGGAGGATAGCTATTGGAAAGCCGGTGGCCTCAAGCAAGAGGAATCGGGAGTGGATGTTGGTTGGATGACCGAACCATTATAAAAATCTGGTTTGCATTTATGTTCTTGCTATTTACTTTGCTGCAAACCCTTCCCACTTAATTTGATGCTCTACTTCTCATCTCTGCAAACATCTTTAAGTTAGAGCTTTTCTTATATGATTCCACTGATACGACTTTCATAATACGAAACAAAGTTTTCACCGTATGAAGTTTCCGAAACTTATTCAAATCGCTGAAAATTTATCGTTCCTTACCACTTCACTAATTCACCCCCCCCCTCCTCTTAGTGCCACTCGATCCCTAACAATTGGTATCAGAGCCACGTTATTTCTCATTTGGATTTACCCCCATGAGAAATGGCTCTAAATGGCTTTCAAGAGGGCTTTTCGGTTTTTCGTCCATCATTCTTTAATGGTTCGGACTACACATATTGGAAAACTCGAATGAGAGTTTTCTTGCTTTCTATAGATTTGGATTTATGGAATGTCATTAAAAATGGATTTCAACTTTCCTCTAAACCGACGAACGAATGGTCGAATTTGGAGAAAAGATCATTTTCTTTGAATGCAAAGGCTATGAATGCTTTATATTGTTCCTTAGATAAAACTGTATTTAATCAAATTTCTATGTGCGAAACGGCTTTTGACATTTGGCGAACTCTTGAAATCACGCACGAAGGAATGAATAGAGTCAAAGACTCGAAAGTTAATATTTTGATGCACGATTTTGAGGTTTTTTGAATGGCACCAAGTGAGTTCTCCCGCTTCACGGATATCGTCAATAGCTTGAAAAGTCTTGGTAAAAGTTTTTCAGATTTTGAACTCGTAAACAAGATCTTAAGATCCCTTCCAAAAAGGTGGGATCCTAAAGTAACCGCTATACAAAAAGCTAAAACTTTAAATGACTTGGATCTTGAAGAACTCATTGGGTCTTTAATGACCTATGAAATAGCATTCTTAGAAGACAAAGAACGCGATGAACATTTGAACCACCTTCTAAAGTACAAGAAGGTTTTGGAACTCCAAACTTTGAAATGCCACTTGAATGATGACTCAAGTGATGAGGACACTATTGAGAACTTTGAACTTTCAACACTAAATCTTAATAAGTTCATGAAATAAAAATAAAAAATTAACAATGAACTTGAATGGAGGAAGAGGCCAAAGATGAAGAAAAAGCGCAAAGAAGAATCAAATGATGAAACGACGAATTAGGCTTTAACAGGCTTCGACTACAAGGTAAGTAACTTAACTCCCTTGAATTATTTTGAAATTACATGATGCTTTCCATGAATGCTTAACTTAGTTAGTAGAAATTGTCTTTTTCATGCTTTTCTTGTGTTTTTGGAAATTAAAAAAAATGTTTTAAAAAATTATATCATGCTTTTCTTTCTAGTACTTTTGAAAAGTAAAATTTTTGAATGGTGTATGCAACATTATGAATGATGATTGTATGATTTGTGATAATGTTTGTACACCTAATAGGATCAACCCATGCATGTGTATCTTGATGGTTTACATTATCTCTAAACATGATGCTTGATGATTTTATATCATGCATGAGTTTTTGAAGTGATGTTGATTTGAAAACTTCTATCTTGGATAAATGGGTCTTAAACCTTTTTATGATGAAATTTTTAGTTGATGCATGTCTTAATGAAATCAATTGCAAAACTAAAAGACCTAACCCACAAATTTTCAAAATGAAAGAAATGTGGTTTTGATATTGCCTTGTGTTATATTTGGACTTAATGGTTTTCATGACAAAAATTATTTTTCAGATTTTTAAAATGATGTATGATTTTAGCAAAAATTTGAGCATCGATCATCTTGTTATAACTAATGTAAGAAAGAATTAAAATGATTTTGATGATATTTTCGTTTTTGAATATGATGAATGATATTTTCATATGAAAAATTTGAACATTCTTATGAAAGATCAAATCACTTAAATTGAAACTCATAAAGATGAGAAAATGCACTATCATGATGTTTGATGCATTTGATCTTGATGGGTTTAATGACAAACTTGTACTTTGAATTTATACAATGATGGGTTCTATATAAATGTTTGAACATACATTATGAAATCATCATTGAAATGAAAATATTAAAAGTTTGTTATTATGCTTAATGACCTTATGATATCATATCTTGATGACAAACTCATGTTTTGGTCTTAAATTTGATACTCATCTTTTGAAACATGAGCACACTTGTTTGAAACAAAATGAAACACATTAGCATGATAAATTGAATCTCATAATGTGTTATATTGTTGTCTTGACAATTTTTATAATGAAGTTTGTCTTTCCGTTTTGAATATTTTGATTTGGCATATAATGGCAAAAGACATACTTATATGATGAAACATAAAGAAATTATATTTACTATCTTATCGAGATTAATGATTTCATGATATCTTAAGAATCTCGTAAATTATAGAAGTGATTTCGATGAATTGATTATGATTTGATAATTTAAACTTTTCTCTCATGTTTCAATACTACTTTGTATGCTTCATGACTTGTTGATTGAAATATTGATATAGACTTTTGATGTATCACTTGTCATGATTAATGCAAATTGCTATCATTTTGAATCTCGAAAATGATTGCTTCTTTTTTTATCATTTACTAAAGAGGAAAATAATTCAAGTCTTAATATATCGATAAGTGATACTTGAAATTATTTTTATGATTCATGTTGAATTTAGATCTATCATGTATAAATCAAGTTGTTACTTTTACTATCAAATGAATCATGAGCCTTGACATCACATCTTTCATGATATAAAAATGACATGATTTCCTTACCTTGTATGCCTTTTGCGATGATTTGAACATTGATGTAAAATAAAATTTATATTCTTCCCTTTCCCTTTATTTCCTTCTTTAAAGACAAAAAGGGAAATAAAGCATGTTAACATCATTAATCATGACTTGATTTTGATTTCTCGGAACTATATATTTGAGATTCTATTTATGAAATCATGATCGTGATGATTTGAAAACTTGTACATGTAAATCAAGATTTTCTTCATGAGAAATATATATAAATTTTGTTTATTCATGAATTGATCTTTAATGACATGACTTCCTTGTGTGATGATTGAAAATTAATTTTCTTTATGATGAATCATTGAATTATGACTTGATCTATGAGAATGCTATTTTTTTTATATATATCATGATTCTTGATTGTATGCCCTTTATCATGAATTGAAAATTGATGATAAAGAAAGTATTTGTGAATCATGATTTTGATTTCTCAGAACTATATGTTTAGAATTTGTTTTAAAATCATGATCTTGATCTTGCTAAAATGAATGGTTATGAATCATGAATGATATCTTTTGATCCTTGTTGATTTTTCATATTGATATCTTTCATTACATAATATGATTGAATGATTGATTGATACAAATTTAAATAATGTGAAAAGTTGTTAAAGGAAGAAAACAATCTAAATTTTGATATTTCAATACTTGGAATATTTTAAAATGTGTTCTTGATGAGAATATTTGAAATTGCTCTTTTTATCTCATGAATTTCATCTTGATCATGTTAAGAAAAATTTTAATGAACCATGAATCATATCTTTGGTATTCACGAATTAATCCTTATTGATATCTTTCATAAATTCTTTGAATCTATTGCCTTGAACTTTTGAATTGTGATGAATCAAAAAATTTTCTCCTATATGACTTCTCCTATATGTCATGCTTTGAATATTGATGAAGATTTTTTATTGATGGAAGTTGATAAATGATATGAAAAGAGGATGCAAAAGAAAATCTTTGTATTTGATCCTTCTATTCTTTTTGACAAAAACAAAGGGGGAGAAGATTTATTGCTAGCTTGCAACTTCAATGAAAAATTTCTTAGCTCGATTATTGAAATGAAGGAACATCCTATCATGAACATTTTAAATGTTGCTAGCATGCTAGAAAAGCAAAGTGCAAACTTGCTATGATGAATTGTAAGAAGCAAGTGATGGATTGCTATGCTTGGACATCCTTGAAAAACTTGCCATGATTGAATGTTGAATGTTGATGAAAATTTAGCTAGTATGATTGTAAAACTTGTATATCTTTTAAACTAGCTATGATGATTACTTCTCCTTTTTGTTGATGACATAAGGGGAGAAGTAGATTGATGACTTCATGCATTGATTGAATATTTTATATATTTGCATGATGGTTTGATGTATTCTCTTAACATGAGTGATGAATGTTGCTTGGATTTGGGATAATCAAAGTGTTCTATCAATGACATATTGATAGGAGGAGTTTGGTTAAACTCTGGGGAGTTAAGGTTAACTCTGTTAGTCATCAATTAGTTGTCATCATCAAAAAGGGGGAGATTGTTGAATCTCAAATTTTGATGATAAAACTAATTGATTGTGGTTTATTGTTTAACTGCGTTTTGAGTTTGCAGGTCTACTATCGATCAGGATTAGACAATTGACGCTGGAGGAATTGACGTTGCGCCGGAAGTGATCACGTCAGGATATTGGATGTCGAGCCAGAGGTTCGGTCAACAATCGGCAAAATGCTTCGTACGTCGGGCATCGGGCCAAGAAGAGCGTGTTGCGCCAAGGATATCGGGGTTGTAGAGGTCAATCACCGATTAGGCAATAGATCGCAAGAGAGGATGATGTGCCGAAGAATCAAACAAAGCACCCACCAATGACGTGCCGAGCAACTGAATGTCAATTCGCGTTGTAATAACTGTCTAGATCGAAGTAGAATGTTTGTTTGTGTGTGTGCAGGATTAACTATGATATCGATGAAGATGTAAAGTGAAACAAAGTATCGGAAAACAAGTGTGATGGATCGTTGGGAGTTTGAGAGTTCGACGGAAGTTCGAAGATTCGTTGGGAGTGTTGCCGGAACCGGCCGAGAACGAGTAGGGAGCTTGCCGAAGGATTTTTGGAAGTTCACCGGAAGGTTCATCGGAAGTTCATGGAGCTTGCCAAGAAAGATCGAAGCTTGCCAATGAAGCTCGTTGGAACTCGCCAAGATCATCGTGAAGTCCGGGAGCTTGCCGGGAGTCCGCAGAATAGTTTCTGAGGGTTCGTCGGAAGACCGTCGGAAGTTCACCGAAAGCTCGTCGAAAGAAGTCTTGTCTTATGGACTTTGTAATAGCTTAAAAAATATCTTTAAAATTTGTAATTAGCATATAATTTGGTTTAGGATTAGGTGTTAATCCTATAAACCAAATTTGGGCCAATTCGGACTTCATTTGGACCGGTTTCGACCGAGTTTTCGATCAAAACCACTGTGCTGAAATGACCTGGGCGGTGGCACCGCCCAGAGGCCGAGAGCTGGGTGGTGGAACCACCCCAGGCTGGCGGTAGCACCGCCCAGCACCCGCGGGCACCAGCGGTGGCACCGCCCAATGCTGCCAGCACCGGAAAATTCAAAATGGTTAAAATTTTGGCTCCAAGTTTGGGCTCCAAGTTTGAATCATTTTGAGGCCTATAAATACCCCACTCATTCAGAGTTTAAAGGGGGTCTAGAACTGAAAAAAAGAAGAGGGAAACTCTCTTGAAAGTGTGTCAAATCTTCTCTCTAAGTCTTAAGAGTATTCTAGTTCAAGAGAGGGGTAAGAGTGCTTGTAAGGGTTATCTCCTAAACCCGTCAAAAGGAGAGGTGCTGTGAGGGAGTTCATCCTCGCCCGTTGGAAGGAGGATAGCTAGTGGAAAGCCGATGGTCTCAAGCAAGAGGAATCGAGAGTCGATGTAGGTTGGATGACCGAACCACTATTAAAATCTAGTTTGCATTTACGTTCTTGCTATTTACTTTACTACAAACCCTTTCCACTTAATTTGATGCTGTACTTCTCATCTCTATACACATCTTTAAGTTAGAGCTTTTCTTATTTGATTCCACCGATACGACTTTCATAAAATGAAATAAAGTTTTCATCGTACGAAGTTTCTGAAACTTGTTCAAATTGCTGAAAATTTATCGTTCCTCACCACTGCACTAATTCAACCCCCCCCCCCCCCCCCCCTCTTAGTGCTGCTCGATCCCTACCGGTTTATGTTGGGATCTAGAGTGGCACTAAGAGGGGGGGGGGGTGAATTAGTATAGGGGATAAAAATCTATGATTTAAACTGGTTTCAGAAAACTTTATGCATTAAGAAAGTTTCATTCGAAGAAAGCAATTTTGGCAAAGAAGTTTGATTCGAGTGAATAAGTAAGAGAGTAGAGAAGGAGAATACGAGTGTTGTGAAGCAAAGAATTGAATGCAACAATAATTAAAACTTACAAACTAAGAGAAGTATACAGCGATTTATAGTGGTTCGGACAAATGACCTACGTCCACTTCCGAAACCTCCTCCGATGAGGTTTCTGGCTTCCACTATCAATCCTTCTTAAAGGGGAAGGACCAAATACCCCTTATACAGAACTCTACAAGTGGCTCACACTCTTTTATAGAAATTTTACAAGTGAGAATTTGGGAGGTGAATACTCTAGCTTTTCAAGGCAATTTCACTATAATTTTGACTCAGTTCTTAACACTTCTTAATGTGCTTAGCTAGCTGAGAAGTAAGAGGTATTTATAGGCTCAATTGGCTTTAGAATTGTAGCCAAAATATGTCCCATCCCAGATTTCTGGGAGCTAGCGATACCATCGCCTAACATTGGCGGTACCATTGCTAGTTGACCTTGACACTAGGTTGTACCACCACCCAGTTTGATAGTACTATCGCTTGACAAGGTTTCAGGTTCTATGGTGGGGTAGTACCACTGACTGACAGGCGGTACCACCTCTTGGTAGTTAATAACTATCGGGTAGTACCACTGTTGACCTAGGTAGTACCACCGCCTAGTGCACTTGGGAACCTGGTCCCTGGGTAGTTCCACTACCCCAATCTGGCGGTGCCACCACTAGACAGGTTCCAACAATCTGGATAGGCCTTGAATCTAGCCCAATCTAGTCCATTTAAGGTCCAATTGGCTCCTACTAGGGTTAATTAAGATTAACACTTAATCCTAACCCTAATTATATACTAACTATGATATTAAAGACATACACTAAGCAAAAACATAAACCGGCACATCAAGTCTTCTTCCGGCGAGCTTCTGATGAACTTCCAGTGGACTTTCGATGAACTCTCGGACAACTTCCAGCGAACTTCCGATAGGCTCTCGGACTTTACTATGACCTTGGCAAGTTCTGATGAGTCTTCTTTGGCTTGCTCCGATCTTTCTCGATGAGCTCTGTGAACTTCTGATAAACCATCTGGCGAACTTCCTACAACCCATTGGCAAGCCCCCGATTCTTTCTTGGCTAGTTTCGGTAGGACTTCTAACAAATCTTCAGACTTCCGACGGACTCTCGAACTTCCAATAATTCGATCGCACTTGACTCCAGCACATCATTTTGCTTTACGTCTTCATCACTATTATAGTTAATCCTGCACACTTTTCTCAATAATATGGATTAGATCAAATAATCTATCAATTGACTTCATCATCAAAATTTGAGATTCAACAATCTCCCCCTTTTTGATGATGATAATCAATTGATGACAGAGTTAACCTTAACTCCTCCTATCTATATGCCATATTTAAGAAAATAAACACTTGAATTTAAACCTTTGAATTCAAGCCCTAAGCCGATAAGTTGCATATATTCGAACTTATCGACGTGCTCAACAAGCATGATATTTCATCCAAAATATGATTCTTTATATTTTTCATAATACGAGAATGATGTCTAGGCATGACATCTATTTTCAAGTCCAATGTTGAATGATGATAGACAATCATCATCTCAACAAACGATACAAACTTTAATTTCGAAATCAAATGATATCAAATGAAAATTCATAAATCTAAGGCATGATATCAATTGACAATACATCATTCAATAATACAAAAATGAAACCACATTATCGTATCAAGAGAAGATGCCAAATTTAAACTTGATATGATAACTATCATAGAAAAATTAACATTTTAAGCATATATGTGTTATTTGCGATGCATATGATACATTCCATACAATTGCGATACATTGCAATACACTTTTAATGATAGCAAGCATTTTACGATATGAAGCATGGCAATAATTTTTCTTTTATGATATAAACAAAGCATTTCACAAATTACATTTTTTAATACAAATCATGCCATCAAATTAGCAATTTTTTCTCCCCCTTTGTCATCAACAAAAGTCAAATGGGCCATTGATACCAAATTTTACGATAGAACTTTTGTGAGAATAGCAAAAAGAGAAGAGTTATATCCATGAATTCATTAGGAAAATTTCATTCAAGAATACTGAAAAGCAACTTGTTCATTCTATTGAAAATTCATGCCATAGAAGAAGAAAGGATAGCCATTCATTCATAATGTAGAAAAGATAGATACATCAAGAGCTCATGTCTTAGAAAGAATTCATTCATACATGAATTTCCAACAAGTAAAATTCATAAGAAGATTCTGTATTTTCACCAAGTCAAGTTTGTGAGGTAGAGAGGAGATCATTCAAGCACTAAACTCATAATAACTCATGGTAAGAGTCAAGAAAGTCCATTCAAGAAGAATTGAGATATCAAGAGGCAATTCATTCGAATGATCAAAAATTCATATCATGATAAAAACTAACTTGGCATTTCCAAAGAAAAATCCATGAAGTGGAAACCAATCAAATCATGAAAAATTCATAAATGCTTATGACGTAAAGATTTATACAAGAGTTAGATCATTAAATTTGCATTTAGAGAAGTGAATGAAACCCAAATTAATTTTAGGAGAGCATTCATCGAAGCTTCTACTTTTCATGTATAAGAAGAAATTAGTGATCTATGAATGTAATTTGGTCAAGATTTTATCAAACTTTTATTTTTCATCAAAGTCTCATGAAAATGTCCTTGATACCATGAAAAGTCAATCATGAAAATCATTCATTCATGCCAATGGAAGTAGAAGGAGGATAAAATCGATAGAATAAACTTTACCAAGTCATTAAATGGGCATGTTATCTATTCAAAAAGTATCAAATGTGAATCTTCAAATGATACTAAAAATCATCATTCAATGAAGCAAGAGAATCAATCCAAGACAAAAATGAAATCTCCATCGAAAAGATGGCATAAGATAATACGAAATTGGAAAAGCTAATATCAAGATAGGTGAAGGATCAAAATAGGTTCAGGAAAACCAAAAAGATGATGATACATAATTGAAGAATTTCAAAAAGATGCATTCAATTCAATATATATGAAACTTAAAGTGTACCAAAATAACATAAACAATACAAACTGGGAGTTGTGAGCTCCATCACAACTCATGAAGTCAATATAAAGTTTTTACAACTATTCCTCGGGTGGAATGCTAAATGTCTATACAAATTATCCAACTTGCGATTCATTTGATGCACTTCATTTAGGATCTCAACTTGTTGTGATTTGAGTTGATTTATTTTAGTCATGATTGGATCGTCAAAAGATAGAGCAAGAGCTGGATCTGTTAGTGTAGTAGCAAAGGGACTAGGAAGAGGAGACTTATTACCCCTAAATACAAGTGTTTCGGGTTCTTCTTTAGGAGGGGGAGGATCGGTCCTTCTAGCTAGCCTAATCCAGATTCCATTCCTAAATGTGCGCCTTAATCAATTAAGTAGGTTTCTATTTATGGTATTGTATCTATCTACTTTTATTGTTTCTTCATTGGGTGGTATCCTAATGTAGTGTGCATGTAATAATCTTATAATTAACCCCCATATGGAAGCATCAGATCCTTATTTGATACGTTAATCATATTCTACCAGATTAAGTAACCAAAGCAATTTTCTTGTCCGGCCATTATCCAATACATAGTACTTAGTTCTATTTGATTGACTTCATCGTGGTAGTATTATTTTAGTGTTAAAAGGTAGCAGATGTTCACAACTTTTAGGGACTATGGATAAGTTAGGATTTCCAAAAATGGTCCCTAAAGCCTCGGAATAGGTTGCTCCGATTTCATCTAGATCCCATTAGCTCCTAAAATAACAATATCTACTCTTCTCAAAAATTCCTATTAGATCACAAATCATACTATCCATAATTGAGATTTGGTTTCCAAGAAGATAGGTTGACACATTGTCATCTTCATCTACGCTCAAGTTGGTATAAAACAATCGAACTAGCCTAGGATATATTGGTTCATTAATTTGTAAAATGGGCAAGATATCTAGATTGGCAAACCAATGAATAGATTTTAGATCTCCTAATTCACTTAGATCAACATACTTACCCTTATGTATGTTTCTAGTTTTAAAACTAGGATACCTAAGGGTATTCTCACTAGAGTTATATAGGGATGGATCATATGAATCTCCTTTCCTCTTTCATAGCGAATGAACAATCATAAAAGAGCAACAATGTATCAAGAATTCAAAGAAAGAATGTCAAAGAATACCTTAGTAGAGATTTCTTGAAAAAATATTGATCTTGATCCTAGATTTGAGAAGATGGAAGCCTCTCTTGGTTTTCTTGAGAAAAAAAATGGAGATTAAGAGGTGGGAGAGTGATTTTGGAGGCTGCAACAAAAGTTAGGGTCGGTTCTACCATCGGCCCTAAAACCCCTTTATATAAGGGAGCTCTTGGGTAGTACCACTGCCTAGGAGTAGAATGCCTAAGCAGTGCTACCACCAATTCTAGCGGTGCCACCGCTGGCACCCAAACTTAGATAATTTTCAGGGGTAGCAACATCTTGATCTTTTGATTAATTGTTCTTCCTATATTTTGTAAAGCTTATAATATTGGATTGGTTAAATTTATTTTTCATGTATTTGATCAACATTTGAGTCAATTTCATCCCCAACTATTTATTGATTTGAATAAATAAAAAAATCAAAAGAAGATGTTAAAATCAAGGTTAACAAAGATCAATTCGTAACATTATGAAGGACACCATTTATGGTTTATACATATTTTGTTTAGCAAGATCAAAATCAAGAATGATGAATCATATTATCTCAAGTCATAAGTCCAAAAAATAGAGATAAAAAATTTCGAGTAGGGAATAATACCGAAATTATCGATTTATGCATTCTAACTATCATTACTCATCGTATATAGTTTTAAAAGAATGTCAAACATGATTCAAAACATCCATCATAGTTTTCAACTTATTATTGAATCATCAAGGTCAATATCAGAGTTTGTGAGATTCAAAGAATAGATTCATGACTAAGAATCTCATTCGAAAAATATTTCAAAATGATATATCGCAATCGTAAATGTCGATAAGTGAATTATTTGAATGTATCATCAATTGAGAACATGATTCATGCATTAAGTCATCAAGATCTAAAGAAAATTTGAGTATCAAATGCATTCAACCCATCAATGCACAATATGGTTTCAACAAAATAAAGTTGTGATTCCAAAAACATAAAAATATAAGTTATGAATCATTTTGAAAGATCTCATTCTAGTTCAATTCATCAACTCCAAACTCATCATTAAAATCACATTCAAAAGTTCACGAGATTCACAAAAATAAATGAATTTATAGATTTAGAATAGATGAAAAATGTATTTTCTTTTAAGTATTTTAATTTAAATGACTTGACTTTTCATAGGAGTGTTAGAATATTTTTTTTATACAAATGCCAAGTATCATTGTATAGATCCGAAACAAAGTTTCTTCAAAACCATCAAAACTAAAAACACATCATTCCAAAACATAGGATTTCAAATTTAAAATCAAGCATGATACAAATGTTTTCCATCAAAATCATTTTTCAAGGAATTTAATGCTAGTACATTTTAGCCTTATTACAGAGCATCAATATATTGCTCTCAAAGGATCTTTCATTACTCAAGTTAGTGAGCTTGATAATGATCATGTATCAAAGAGGTATCGTTACTTGCTCCTAGCTTCCGATGGTTAAGATTCCTACATCAGAAGATTTTTGGGTACCCATTTGACCTTGGGTGCCTAAAAAATTGATCTATATATTTTATCATTTTCTATTGAAATATTTACGATTTCCTTAGGAACCTATATCAATTTATGTGGGTTAAGTTTCTTAAACAGACATTTGTAAGCAACATGTCCGGGTTTACAACAAAAGTTACATTTAATGTGAGGTGATATATGCAATGTAGGTTCTTTAATGAAGGTGGTTGGATTTTGGTGAGATCCTCTCACAAATCCGATTCCACTTCTTTTATGAACTTGACCTTTATTAGCAAGGATCATTGATAGGACCCTAGTAGGGTTGGGTCCTACTCAACTAAGTAGCAGCTAATAAAAATCCTGTGAGTATAATAAATCCCACCTAGCCGCCTCTATCCTATAAAGAAGAGAGGCTATGGTTTATATTTAGGCTATTGGGCCTCTTAGCCGTCGCCCCCCTTGTTACTGGGCTAGTCGGCTAAAGTTAAGGGTAAATTGGGTAGTTCACTTAGGAAGCAGCTCCTAGGGCTAGGGTTTGGAGCTCTATATAAGCTTGTAGCCTCCACCTCTTTGGAATAAGAAATATCAATCTACAATTGCAGCCACCAGGCTACTTGGAGGGTGGAACCCCCATAGCGTTCCAAGGGTTGATCCCCCTCAAAGATTAATCTTCATAGAATTTCTCTGGGGTTCTATCATCTGGTATCAGAGCAGCGATCTTGCTACTTTTGCTGCCATCCTTGCCACCCACCATTAGCCAAGCAATTCCCACAATTGCTCTTGACATCGTCGTCTCCACCGTCATCTCCTGACGTAGATCAATTTAATCTACAGTCGCCACCTCCAATTGCATCAGATATCTGGTATTTTTCTACCACCAATACCCTTTCCTGCTATAATTTTTTATCTAAAATACCAAAAAGAAATTTTTCTATCTATCCCTTGCTTGCGAATTCCTTGTGTCACAAAAGTTACCATATTTGCGAATGAAGGATCGCTGTAGAAAATTTCAGTCGCATGTTGTTGCCTTTAACCGATCTAATTATTATCCTTTTTAAACAAAATTTCTTATGCACCTCATAGATCATCTTGGCTCCCATCCGTGATTGATCTATCATGGAATTTATCAAAAAAAAATCGTGTGTTGCTGCAATCTCTCATCGCAAACTGCGGAAATTTTTCGATGAGAATTCTGCTATCGCAACTTGCACCGATTTCTTTACTGTTCTTCTATCAAAATTTCTTGATCCAATTTGTTATCCTTGCTATTATCTAAACTAAGATTCTACCATCAAACCCCCTCCTCAAATCTCTGAGTTTTCAATGGAAATTTCATCGAGAAACCGCTATTTCTTCGACGACAATTCTGCTCTTACGAGATAACGCATATAGGCAGCAATTTCCACTGACTTTTGTCAAATCTTTGCTGCGATCTACCACAGATCTAAAACCCTCTTCCCTAACCTTCATCCACTACCATCACAGCCAAAAACTCTATCAAACCGTAGCCCTAAACTGCACCCAAAATAGCCACAAAACAAGCCTAAACCGCAGCCTACATCCACCAATCCACCGACCCTTTCAGCCACCACTTCTTTCAACCAATACATGTCTTTAACTCGACAACAAAAAGAGATCTTAATATTATAGATTTAGAGACATATGCTATGACATCCGAGGAGGCAATTGATGCTAAATTCAAAGCCTTCGAGACATGAATGGAGGAGAAGATTCGGACTCTTTTTGCCGAACTTAGTTTGGGTCGACCACCTAGCCCAAAGAAATCACATCAAGGAGAAAGCTCTGATCGAAGAGATGACCTCTAGGAGAGGGGAGGCTCTATGACCGATCCCCACTATCCATGCATGAGGGTGGACTTCCCTAGATGGGAAGGAGACCCGATTGGTTGGATCTCACGCGTGGAGCGATATTTTTGGTACCACAAAACCGCAGATGCATCTATGGTAGAAATTATGGCTATATATCTTGAAGGGGATGCCATACAATGGTTTGATTGGTTTGAGTATACTCATGGAGTCCTCTCATGGCGACAATTCAAAGAAGGACTGTTGATCCATTTCGGACCAACCGATTATGAGAACATCGACAGACAACTAGCAAAGATCTGATATACCTCCACCATCCAGGAGTATCAAACCAGGTTTGAAAGGTTATCTAATCAAACTCATGATTAGTCTGAAAAATAGTTATTATGGACATTTATTAAGGGCTTGAAGCTAAAGATCCGGGGAGAAGTTAAAACGTGACAACCGTACACGCTTATGGCAGCCATCTCTTTCGCACGACTTCAGGAAGAGCAATTAAACCACGAATCCTGGAGGATTAGGGTCACTCCCCGACCAGTAATATCGAAGCCCTCAGCCTCCCCTACTATCAACTAAGCTCTTGCACTAAAAAGGTTGACAAGAGAAGAGCTTCGAGACCGATCTGCCAAGGGGTTATGTTGGCATTGTGACGAGCCGTGGAGCCACGAGCATCGCTGTAGAAAAGGGAGACTTCTTGTGATTGAACTAGTGGAAGAAGAGATCAGTGAATAGCAAGAAGAGAGTCTTGAACATGAGGATGAAGATGTGGAAGAAGAGCTACAATCAATCGACTTTATGGTACATGCGCTAGCTGGCTACTCAAATCTACAAACGATGAAAGTTGGAGGCTTGCTCAAACAACAACCGATCACCATTCTCATCGATACAGGCAGCCCTAATAACTTTCTAAATAGTAAGGTTGCTGCTCGGATGGTGCTCCACATCGAAGGTTACAGTAAGTTCGACATAAAGGTCACCGACGGTCGAATCCTAAAATGCGACCAAAGATGCCCGCAGGTGAAACTATTACTACAAGACCAAGAAATTGTTGCCAACTTCTTCCTCCTACCAATTGATGATTATGAGGCTATGCTAGGCATAGAATGGCTGACGATGCTAGGTGACGTCTCTTGGAACTTTTCCAAATTAATTATGAAATTCTATTGCAAAGGCAAATAGGTCACCCTACGCGGGAAGCGCGGAAGCAACGTAACCACCGTTTCAACCCAACGAATGGAGAAAGTTTTACACAAGATAAATGGTAGCTTTCTTATGCATCTCTAGCAGCAACCAGAGAGGGAGAAAATAGAAATTAAAGATCAAAATCTCACCCAACTGCTTGTTGAATTTGATGATGTTTTTGCTGAACCACGTGATCTTCCTCCTACTCGGCAACATGACCACCGAATTCCAATCCTTCTGGGCAAACCACAAACAAACACTTAGCCTTACCACTATCCTCACCTCTAGAAGGATGAAATTGAGAAGATCATGAAGGAGATGCTCGAAACAAGGGTGATTCGGCCAAGCTGCAGCCCCTACTCCTCACCGGTGCTACTTGTGCACAAGAAAGATGGAACTTGGCGGATGTGCATCGACTACCGAGCTCTAAATGACATCACCATCAAGGATAAGTACCCAATACTAGTGGTGGATGAACTTCTTGATGAATTAAAAGGAGCTCAAGTCTTCATGAAGTTGGACCTCCGATCCGGTTACCACCAAATTCAAGTATGTGAAGGCAACATCCCAAAAACTACTTTTCGCACTCATAACAGCCATTATGAATTCTTGGTAATGCCCTTTGGACTTACTAATGCTCCTTCAACCTTCCAAAGTCTCATGAATGATATTTTTTAGAGCTTTCTTCATAAATTTATGCTGATATTTTTCGATGATATTCTCATTTACAGCCCTTCTCTTGAGACTCACTTTCAGCACTTATGATTTGTTCTGACGATCCTTTGGGAGAATACTCTTTTTGTTAAGCTATCAAAGTACAGCTTTCTCTAGTAAAAAATAGAGTACCTTAGACACATAATATCAGAAGGAGTGGCCGTAGTCCCAACAAAATCCAATGTAATGCAAGGCTGGCCGAAACCTATAAATGTGAAATTGCTGCATGGGTTCCTTAGACTGATGGGCTATTACCAAAAATTTGTGAAGGACTATGGGAAGATCAGTGCCTCCCCCCCCCACTTCTCTACTAAAAAAAGATGCCTTCCAATGGTCGAACAAAGCCTCCATTGTCTTCGACAGACTTAAGGCATCCATGACGACGACACCGATGCTAGCGCTACTAGATTTCAGCCGACCCTTCATCATTGAGGCTGATGCATCTGGAGTTGGAATTGAAGTCATTCTCATGCAAGATGGTCAACCACTCGGATACACTAGTAAGGCATTGTCTCCCTCTCATCAAAAAATGTCAATCTATGATAAGGAAATGTTTGCCATTGTACACGTAGTAACAAAGTGGAGACCCTACTTGATTGGCTGGTGATTTCAGATTAAAACCGACCATAGATGCCTCAAGTACTTTTTGGAGCAGAAGATATCATCCCCGAAGCAGCAAAAATGGGCAACCAAACTTCTAGGATTTGATTATGAAATTATTTACAAAAAGGGGAAAGAAAATGTTGTTGCAGATGCGCTCTCACGGCTACCTGAGCAAGCTGAATTTTCAGTTGTCTCTCTTCCTACCACTAGCTTCCTTGAGGACATTAGGGAGGAATGGAAGAAGGATCTAGAAACCAGCAACATCATTAAAAAATTAGAGGAGGATCCAAGCATAATAGCTCACTATACTTGGGATTTGAGGGTTCTACGCTACAAAGGTCGTATTGTGCTTATACCAAACTCCCCTTGTATCAAAGTCATTCTGCATGAAATACACTCCACACCTTCAACAGGGCACTCCGAATTTCTAAGAACCTACAAAAGAGTGAAGCAAAACTTTTATTAGAGAGGGATGAAAAAAATTATTTCCGAATACATAGCACAATGTGATGTATGTCAACAGCAAAAAGGTGAAACAGTGGCGAGTCCAGGGAAACTACAACCACTACCCATATTAGAATCGGTGTGGACTGACATCTCCATAGACTTCATCAAAGGGCTGCCATCTTCCAAAGGTAAAAGCACAATCCTTGTAATGATTGATCGACTTACGAAATATGCTCATTTTTGTACTGTGCCAAATCCCTACATTGCTGTTAGTATTGCTCAGATTTTCACAGAAAATATTGTTAAACTGCATGGGATGCCAAGGTCCATTGTAAGTGATCGTGATAGGGTCTTCATTAGTAAATTTTGGACTGAGTTATTTCAGTTGCAGGGCACCAAACTCAAGATGAGCACAGCATATTATCCACAAACTTACGGCCAAACAGAAGTGGTGAACAAGTGTTTAGAGACATACCTTCGGTGTTTCGCTAGTGATTGGCCAAAGGAGTTGACGAAATGGCTCCCTTGGGCTGAATGGTTATACAATACTACATATCATTCATCTACAAAATATACCCCATATGAAGCATTATATGGTCAGTCGGCTCTTGTGATTCCAAAGTATGTAATTAGCTCGGCTAAGGTAGATCAGGTCGACCAAAATTTAATTGTAGAGACAAACTCTTACAACTGCTAAAGGATAATCTCTCTACTGCTCAAGCCAGAATGAAGTAGCAAGCTGACACACGAAGAAGCGAAAGAGAATTTTTAGTAGGAGATTGGGTTTATCTTTGCCTACAGCCATACAAACAACTATCCATCAACACACGAGCCTCCATGAAGCTATCTCCATGTTTTTATGGGCCCTATCAGATCGCAGAGCGTATTGGAGCTGTGGCGTACAGACTTAAATTGCCTGAGGATGCCAAAATTCACTCTGTCTTCCACGTGTCATACTTGAAGCCCAAGTTGGGAGAATACGAGTCACCCCAGATTCAACTACCTAATACTACTAATGATGGATATATCCAAGCCCAGCCGTAAGCTATTCTCGACCGCAGAATCATCATGCGTCGTCGACGTCCCTCTACTGAAGTACTAATGCATTGGAATAATTTACCACCCGAAGATGCCACATGGGAATCATATGAGGAGCTGAAGACCCGGTTCCCTGAATTCATGGATCTTCAGCCTTGAGGACAAGGCTAATTGGAAGAAGGCGGGCTTGATAGGACCCTAGCAGAGTTGGGTCCTACTCAACTAAGTAACAGCTAATAAAAATCTTGTGAGTGTAATAAATCCCACTTAGTCGCCTCTATCCTATAAAGAAGAGAGGCTAGGGTTTATATTTGGGCTATTGGGCCTCTTAGCCGCCGCCCCCCTTGTTACTGGGCCGGTTGGCTAAAGTTGAGGGTAAATTAGGTAGTTCACTTAGGAAGCAGCCCCTAGGGCTAGGGTTTGGAGCTCTATATAAGCTTGTAGTCTCCACCTCTTAAGAACAAGAAATATTAATCTACAATTGTAGCCACCAGGCTACTTGGAGGGTGGAACCCCTATAGCGTTCCAAAGGTTGATCTCCCTCAAAGATCAATCTTCATAGAATTCTTTTGGGGTTCTATCAATTATGTCTAAAGACTTGCTACCAATCTTGAATTTATCTAAGGTTTCTTTAAGTAGCAAGTTCTCCTTCTTAAGTTCCTCTAAGTGTTGACACTTCGAGCATGGAGGCAAAGGAGTATTGTATTTAAGAGTTTCAAATTTATTAAGAGAGCATGCTCCGTTTTTAACAAACTAAACTTTTTGCTAATAATTCCATATTCTTTAAACAATTCATGAAATGCATTTGAAAGCTCATCGAAAGATAAATTTTCATTAAATAAATCACTTACCTCTTCTCCGATAGCCATCAAGGTGAAGTTGGAGACCTCCTTGTTGGTTGTTTCTTCGTCTTCGGAGCTACTTGAGTTGTCCCATGTTGCCTTTAAAGCCTTCTTCTTCTTCAGATGCTTCTTCTTTGCTTGGAGGCATTCACTTTTGAAATTCCCTAGTTTCTTGCATTCATAGCAAATCACTTGTTCCTTCCTGGGTTTAAGTTTATTTTTAGATTCATTTTTAAATTTATTTCTTCTTATAAATTTTTTAAATTTTTGAGTCAAAAGTGCAAGTTCGTCATCATGGTCCTCATCACTTGAAGGTTCTTTTAAGTGGTCTTCTTGTGTTCTCAATGCCATATCCTTCATGTTCTTTAGAAGGGAGTTCTCAAGCTCATCATGAGTGTTGCAAGTCATCTCGTAAGTCATCAATGACCCGATTAGTTCTTTGAGAGGAAAGTTTAGGTCTTTGGCCTCTTTAATGGTTGTAACTTTAGGATCCTAACTATTTGCGAAGGATCTTAAGATTTTAGTTACAAGTTCAAAATTAGAAAAGCTTTTTCCAAGTGCTTTTAGTCCATTGACAACATTCATAGTACAGGTGTATATGTCTCCAATGGACTCACTTGGTTTCATCCAAAATAACTCGTAAGAATGGATAAAAAGACTGATTTTGGACTCTTTCACTCGACTTGTTCCTTTGTGAGTGATTTCAAGAGTATGCCAAATATCAAAAGTCGATTCAAAAATTGAAACACGATTAAATTTATTTTTGTTAAGGGTGCAAAACAAGACATTCATAGCCTTAACATTAAGAGTGAAAATCTTCTTCTCTGACTCATTCCATTCGTTCATCGAAAGAGAAGATTTTTGAAAGCCATTTTCAACAATGTTTCAAAGTTCAAAATCCATAGAAATAAGAAAAATTCTCATGCGAGTTTTGCAATAGGTGTAATCCGATGCATTGAATATAGGCGGACATGTGATTGAATGACCCTCTTGTATGCCAGCAAATGCCATCTCTCTTAGGTTTTAAACTAGAATGAGAGTGGCCTTGCTCTGATACTAACTGTTAAGATCTAGAGCGGTACTAAGAGGGGGGTGAATTAGTGCAGTGGATAAAAATCTATGATTTAAATCGATTTCAAAAAACTTTATGTGTTGAGAAAGTTTCATCCGATGAAAACGATTTTGGCAAAGAAGTTTGATTCGAGTGAATACGTAAGAGAGTAGAGAAGGAGAATATGAGTGCAGTGAAGTAAAGAATTGAATGCAATAATAATTACTTACACACCAAGAGAAGTACACAACGATTTATAGTGGTTTAATCAAATGACCTACGTCCACTTCCGAAACCTCTTTTGATAAAGTTTTTGGCTTTCACTATCAATCTTTTTTTAAGGAGAAGGAACAAATACCCCTTTTACAGAACTCTACAAGTGGCTCACACCCTTTTATAGAAATTTTAGAAGTAGGAATTCGGAAGGTGAACACTCAAGCTTTTCAAGGCAATTTCGTTATAGTTTTGATTCAGTTTTTAACACTTCTCAATGTGCACATTAAGCTAATACAAAATCCTGCACATCAAGTCTTCCTCTGACGAGCTTCTGGTGAACTTTCGGCAGTCTTTCGATGAACCCTCAAACACCATTCTGCGGACTCCCAGCAAGCTCCTGGACTTCATGATGAACTTGAAGACTTTCGACGAGCTTCTTCGGCAAGCTCCGATCTTTCTCAGTGAGTTCCATAAATTTTCATTGAATCTTTCTGGTGAACTTCTAAAAATCCTTTGGCAAGCTCCCTACTCATTCTTGGCCAGTTCTGGCAGCACTCCCGATGAATCTTCGGACTTCCGTCAAACTCTCGAACTCCCACTGATTCCAACGCACTTGATTCTGGTACTTTATTTTGTTTTATGCCTTATGTTGCCTAGCACATCATTGGTTGACTCTTCATCCAATTCTTTGATGCACCATCCTCTCTTTCGGTCTGTTGCCCAATCGGTGGTTGATCTCTGCAATCTCGATCTCCTTAGTGTAACACCACTCTTCTTGGCCCGATGCTTGATGCCCGATGCCTGATGCCCGAAGCCTTTTACTAATTGCCGATCGGACCTCTGGCTCGACATCCAATATCTTGATATTATTTCCTCTATTGCAATGTCGATTCGTCTTGTGTCAAATATTTAATCCTGATCGATAGTAGATCCGCGTCACTCAAAATGCAATTAGACAACAAAACACTATCAATTAGTTTCATCATCAAAATTCAAGATTCAACACTTCAATGAATGTTCCTAACAATTGATGATTAAAATAATCATGAGCAGGGTAGGATAGCTTCTCAAACCTAGTTTGGTACTCTTGAATCATAGAGGTTTGTTGAATCTTTACGAGTTGGCCATCGATATTTTCATACTCCGTATGTCCAAAATGGTTCAGTAGTGCATTCTTAAATTGATTCCATGTCAGAGCCCCATGATTTTATTCTAGCTAATTGTACCATTGAATAGCATCTCCTTCAAGGTGGATGATAACAATTTCCACCATAGCATCATCTAATGTTCGGTAGTAGTGAAAGTAATGTTCGGCATGCAAAATCCATCCTGTCGGGTCTCCTTCTTCCCATCGCAGGAAGTCCACATGGCTGAAGCATGTTCGAGGGCTATCCCTCCTTCTTTGGAGGCCTCTCTAAACTCTCTCCTTACTAAAATTTGGTTAGACTCGATAATTGTCCAATTCTGAATTTTGCAAACAAAGCGCGCAATTTGTCCTCCAAGCACAATTCAAGCCGCGATTCAATCCGAGATTCCAATGCTTCAAATTTAGCATCAATTGGATCTTAAGCCATAGCATATGCCTATAGATCAGATATGTCCTTGTCTTTTTTTTATTTATGGGTTAATGGCATGGGGTGGTGGAAGGTTTGGATAATAGATCAATGATAGAAGGGTTCAACTGTAATGGTTTACTATTTTAGGCTATAATTTTTTATGTTATTAGGGTTATGAAAATAGGTTATGATAGCTACATCTTAAAGCTAAAGGGATGCCCTAAAGAAGTCTTGGTTGGTGGCAGCAAGGTGGCTAGGGTTTGGTAGGTTACGGAGAAGAAAAAGGATAAAGGTGAAACACTAGATTTTTTGCCAAAAAAAAATTTCAGTAGTAAAGATGCAGTTTTTTTCAGCATTTCTTAATAGAGATTCAAGTAAAACTCAAAGAAAATCTACTAGTAAGTAGAGGTAATACTATTAAAAATTTTGTAGAAGGAAATGACAACAAGAGGTTCAGCAAAATTGAGGATCACGGAAAGGTACGGTAGTAGATTTTTACATCTAAAGTATAGTAGCTTGGACGTAAAAGTTCAGTGGTTTATATTAAGAATTTTTTGACAAAACTAAAGGAAAATCCACTATTAGGAAGTGTCAAAGTTGTTATAAAAATTTTGTAAAGATTTGGATAGAAAAAACACAATAGTAAGATTAAACAAACAGTGCTATGTGGCTAGAATTTTGTAGTATATTTTTCATCGTAGAGATGAAAACTTTTGACAAAAAGTTTATGCAGCAATATAGGAACAATTTTTTTGGATTTTTTGAATAAGGATAACTAAATTGCAGCAACAGTAAGGTAGTAAACCAGAACCTATTGCAATTCACGGGGAGATCAAAAGATGATCCGCGGTGGTGGGGATGACGGTGGAATTCGGCAACGATCATTTAAGCAATTGTGGGAATTGCTTTGGGCAGCTATCAAGGGCTGATGGATGGTTGTGGAAGGGCAGTGAGATACCAAGAATGCTGCTCTGATACTAAATGTTTGAACCCTTACAGATTCTAAGCTTGGGGTTGATCTCTTTAGGGGATCGGCCTCCTTGGAACTCTATATGGATTCCTTCCTCCAAGTTGCTGCTCAAAGGCTACTAAAATGATTGATCTATTCATAAAGAAAAGAGAGTGAATACATGGCTATTTATAGGGCTTCTAATCCCCAACTCCTAATAAGACTCCTACTCAAGACCCCTACTTCTAATCAACTCCTAATACTTCTCTAAAAAGCAACCTCCAAACTAATCCTAACCTAGCCGACCTCTTCACCTCCTTAATAGGGATCGGCTATATAGAATTTACATGAATGTCTTTAGGATTTACATGTTTGCCCCTTTCAATTAAATTAGAACTCTCCTAGCTAAAGTCCTAACAGAGAAGAGAAGTATGATGACGATGTTAAAATTTCATGCATGTTGTGATGCAATTTAAATTATGACTTGAAATTTTGAATGATGTATGCAATGATATGCATATGATGAATAACATATTACATGATTTCTTGATTTTAAGAGATCTATCAATATGGCAATATTGATAGGGGGAGTTTGTTTAAACTCCATCATCAATTGGTTGTCATAATCAAAAAGGGGGAGATTATTGAACGTCGGATTTTGATGATGAAACCAATTGATAGTGTTTATAATCTAATCTACATTTTGAGTGATGTAGGACTAGCTTCGATTAGGAAGAGAGAATTAAAGCAGGAGAAATCAGATGTTAGGCTGGAGTGGAATATGTCATATGATTGGACATCAAGCCAAATGATCATTCGATGCATCGGCAAAAGGCTTCATGCCATGGGTTCGGGCATCAGACGAAGAAGAGTGAAAATTACGTTAAGGAAATCAGAGTTGTAGAGGCTAATTGGCCGATTGGGCAATAGGCCATAAGAGAGAAAGATGCGCTGAAGAATCGGACGAAGCGCTAATGGACTAATGACATGCTGGACAATAATTGATTCGAGCTTTGTAATAATTATCTAGATCAAAGTAGGTTTAAATTATAATTGAGTTGGAATTAGGCCAACTCAATTAGGGGCCAATTGAGCCTATGTTTGGGCTATGTTGGGCCAAGTGAAAGGCCCAAATAGTAACCCAATAAGTGGATCAAGCAGTGGAACCATCGGTGGTTCAGTTTTCGAGATTGTCTCCAAGTTTGTGTTAGGCGGTGGTACCGCATGGGTGGTCGTACCACCTAGTGTCAGACAGCCTGGGCAGTGGTATCGCCCAGTACTGGCAGTGGTACCATAAGTACTCTGAAGACTCGAGGTGGTTCAAATTTTGACTCTAAATTTGAATCCACTTGGGATCTATAAATACCCCTCTCATCCCTAGTTAGAATACACACCAACTGAGAACAAAAAGAGGGAAAACTTTGTTATAATTATGTGAAAAATCCTCCCCTCTAGCATTAAGTGTTGGTTAAATTTAAGAGAAGGGTGAGTGAGGTTGTAAAGGTTATCTCCTAAACCTGTAAAAAGGGGAAAGGGCTGTAAAAGGTAGTTGATCCTTGCTGGTTAAAAGAAGATCAATTAGTGGATGCTAGTGGCCTCGACAAAGGAGAAATCAAGAGTGGATATAGGATGAATGACCGAACCACTATAAAATTAGTTTGCATATCTTTATTTGCTTGTTTACTTACTTTGCAACTGCTCTACTTCCACATCACTCACTAGTAAATGCTTTCAAGTTAAATATCTTTCTGATATGGATTTAATCAAAACGAATCTTCAAATTGTCGGAAGTTTTCATAAATCGAACATTTTTATCGCTACACTAATTCACCCCCACCCCACCCCTCTCTAAGTGCCAACTGTGATCCTAACATCTGGGATATTAGATGGATGAGGGACTATAGGTACATGGTAACTAAGGACATATAGATCCAAAGGATTAGATTCCCCTATATCGTCTGGGACTACGATATAGTGGCCTAGTACTGTTGAATCTTGGATTTTGATGATGAAAACAATTGATAGTGATTATAATATGATCCATATTTTGAGTAATGTAGGACTAGCTTTAATCAGGAATAGACAATTAAAGCAAGAAGAATTAGACATTGGGCCAGAGGAGAACATGTCAAAAGATTCAACGTCGAGTCAAAGGATCGGTCGACGCATCGGTAGAAGGCTTCGTGCCATGAGATTCAGGCATCGGGCCAAGAAGAATAGAATTGCGCCAAGAAGATTGGAGTCGCGGAGGTCAACTACCGATTAGGCAATAGACCGTAAGAAAGGACGATGTACCAAAGAAATGGATGAAGTACCAAAGAAACGAACGAAGCACCGATGGACCAATGATATGTCGGACAATAAATTGATTCACGCTTTATAATAATTGTTTAGATTGAAGTAGGTTTTAGGTGTAATTGGATTAAAATTGAGCCAACTTAATTAGGGCCAATTGGGCCCAAGTTTGGGCTATGTTGGGCCAAGTGAAAGGCCCAAATAATGACCCAACATGTGGGTCAAGCGGTGGCATCGCCAAAACAGATAGTGGAACCATTGGTGGCTCAATCTCCAAGACATAGTCTCCGAGATTATGTCAGGCGATGGCACCACTAGACTGGGTAGTAGTATCGCCTAGTGTTAGCGTATATTAGGTGATGGTACCGCCAGTAACCTGAAGACTCGGGATGATTCAAATTTTGGCTCCAAGTTTGAATCCCCTTAAGACCTATAAATACCCCTCTCATCCTAGGTTAACATACACAATCTGAGAACAAAAAGAGAAAAAACTCCATTGTAATTGTGTGAGAAGTCCTCCCTACTAGGTTTAAATGTTGGTGAAGTCTACGGGAGGAGTGAGTGGGGGGTGTAAAGGTTCTCTCCTGAACCTATCAAAAGGAGAATTGAGTTGTAAGGGTAGTTGGTCATCGCTCATTTGAAGAAAGATCGCTAGTGGATGCCAATAGCCTCGACGAAGGAGGAATTAGGAGTGGTGTAATATCTCTCATTTTTTGTGAAAAATTTTTGTAAGAGCTTATTTGTAATTTAAGGACCAAATTATAAATATGATGATTGTTTAATAATTCTTTAGCACTAAATATTTTTATATTGAAAGTTTATTGCAAGGGACCAAATTATGACTCTTAGCAATTGGGAAGGATTTGTAAAAGATTCATATTAAGTTAAAAGGAAAAAAAAAAGAATTGGAGGACATGTCATTAACTAACCTAAGGATGGAGCCACTTGTGTTTATTATATAGATGACACATAGGCTTCCATCATACATGCTTGCCATCTTACTATCCTTGCATTAGCCAAAACTTAAGTAATTAGATGAGAAGTTAAGGGAAAACTTAACAAAGAGGTGGGAAACTTACTGCAATGTAGAGAAGAGAAGAAGGAATTGAAGGAGAAGAAAAAACTTTACCTTGGCTTAAGATTTTGCATCAATTCCCCCACATTTGGGAATCAAAATTTTTCTAAGGCAAGTGTTCTAACCCTATCCTACAGCTAATTTTGATCTCTATTTTGATCTTAATTCTTAGAAATTTGGAAGATTGTGGCTTCATACATGATATCTTTGTCGTTTATGCATCAAATGTTCAATCTTAAATTTTCTCAAATTTTGACCCTTCGGTACTCTTTTAGCCATAACTTTTTGCTTCCAATTCTGATTTAGGAAAAACCTAATTCATACGAAAATAGACTTATATATATTTTATTTGATATAAAAAAATAAAAGATTTGGAGTTAATTTACCTTTCCAAACATATAATTGAGTAGACCTCATGAATTCGATAAACCAGATACCATAACTTCTAACCTTATGTTACTGAATTGCTCATAACACTCTAGCGGAAATTTTAATTTATGCAAATCTTAGTTCTTAGAAACTAGAATCGTATATCTTTCTTTTGACACCTAATTTGAAAATTTTGAAGCATATATGCCTACTGAAACATCTATTTCAATTGATTCTACCAATTCTGTAAAATAGAGATGATAAATTCTGACCCTACTTTACTTTATTTTTTGTAACTCTTTGTAAGGAACTCAAAAAAGTACAAATCTAGATTTATCCAAAAATAGATTGATATAGCTTTCCAATGAAACTTATTTTGAGCAAATTCGAGAATAATTGATTTCCTAAATAATTTCTACAATATGCCCCTCGAGTTCTGCCAGAATCATGCTTTTGTCAATATTGCCTATTATTGTTTCATCCCTTTAGACATTGAATTTAGTTGAAATCCTTACTTCCATTGAGCTACACATGATTGTTTTGAATTCTTATATAGTCTTGTCCTTCAATTATTACAAACCTAAATCTATTTGTGAAAGAACATGTTTGCATCGAATTGTTTTGTAAAGGCACATGTATGTTTAGTTGTTCTGCATGTGCTTCCGATATGTGTTAATTTTATTGTTCATACTATCCTTTTGTACTCTGGTGTCTTATGCGATAATTTAGACCTTTGCCAAAAGTGGTAAAGGATATGTGTTGAGAGCCCCATAATTGCTCTGCCAGCCCCATTGACTTCACTCAAACGTGGGTGGATAGAGCTCCCAAACGTGGGAGACTTATGTTTGGTGGTCATCCAGAAATGGATGAACCATGTTATGTATGTGGTCCCACAATGCCCTTTATGTTTTTGATATAATATCCAAAGCATTGTTTATGTGTTTATATTTACGCTTTTGATAAAAATGGAATGCATACAATATCAAAAATGACATACAAGTTTATGTTTGTTATTTGGTTCACTTGTTATGCTTTGAAATGTTTCGTATGTCATTGTTATGCTCTTAAATACTCTTATGCCTTTGATATGCACCTAAATGCTTCAAATACCATTTGATACTTACTTAAATACTCTTATGCCTTTGATATGCACCTAAATGCTTCATATGTCATTTGATACATGCCTAAATACTCTTATGCCTTTGATATATACCTAAATGCTTTATATGTCATTTAATACTTGCCTAAATACTTCTTATGCCAATGATATACTTCAATTTCCTTTCTCCTATTGTTATGACTAAAGCATATTTCGAATGAGGTGACACCTTTGTGATTTTATATCAAATGAGATGCTTTCAATAAATACTTATATCTTTATTTTTGTATTTTGATACCAAGCCTGCTTGAACTTCTCCTTTCACTATGGATATGTTAGTCACTTGTTGAGCTCTTTATGCTCACTCCATTGCTATATAAATTTTTCAAATTAGCTTGTCATACATTGAAAAGCTTGAATTGGGCTGAAGTAGTGAAAAGCTAGAAGATTTTTGGGTAGATCTTTGTTGGTTGATAGGTTTTTGTTGTATAGTACTCTTTACATCTAATGAAATGTTAAGGATATGTCTATACTTATGTGTTGTAAAAGTTTAAAGGACCTCTCATGTTCAAGTTTTTGGAATGATAAGTTTAAATTGTATAAGGATATGAACTTGTGGTAAATGTTGGTTTTATGATTGTATGTATTCCCCAATTATGAATTTACGATGTGGTTGATGCTTAGTTGAGTTGGCTTTGGATATTATGAATCATAGAGTGAAGTGATATATGATTATAAACTACACAGAATTTATGGGTGAGAAAATTTTATGATTTGAATGATTCTTAGTATCCTCAAATTATTAGTTTGGAACCTGGATTAGATGGTTAATGAATTATAATATTATTAATTTAAGACAGGGTTACACCTCCTGAATGCGATAATTCAAGGGGCGTGACAAGTGGACATAGGTCGGATGACGTTATACAAGCTTATGGTCAATGTTAGGGTTGTGATTGTATAGATCCTCACACATGGATTTATGATATGATTATTGTCTAGTTAAGTTTGCTTGGGTGTTTATAAATGTTTGAGTGATGTGATGTATGATTATAAATTGCACAAATTTTATGGATATAAATTTTAGTATCTGAATATTTCAAATATTAGTTTGGATTTTGGATTGAATTATGGTTGAATTATAATAATGTTATCAATTTTAAGATAGGGTCACACCTCTTGAATGTGCTAATTTAGGGGTGTGACAGAGGTGGTGTTAGAGCATGATTTGAGGATCACAGAGATATTGATATATTTGATATGTAAAATATATTGAGGTTTAGTAAATTATATAGAGATCGATGAACATTTTCTTTGATATCTTTAGGAATCATGGATGCTTAAGACATTTGGTCCTTTTGTTTTATCTCCTTTTGAGTAATTGAGTGGGATGAAAGAGTTAATCGAGGATATCAAATCAGAATGGACTAGGAATGAAATAATTTAAGGAGCTTAGTTTTTCTTATTTTCGTGGTGAACCTAATCCATTGGTGGCAGAATGATTGATGATACGATTGGAGAAGATATTTGATGTACTAAATTATTCCAATAAATTAGAAGATTTCTTTTGCCATCTTTATGTTTGAATGAGCGACTAAGTACTAGTGGAAAACCATAAAAAGAATTTCTAGAGATCAGGAGTAGGAATAGTAAGAACAAGTTTATTAACAAAAAAGAAGAGAGGAATTAAATCAGAAAGTGATAACAAGAGGGTCAATACATCTAGATTTGGAAAGAGAAGCCATTGTAGAGGACTCAATCATATGCAAAATATGGTTTAAATCATGGAATAAATTTATGTTTTCGAGTGGCTAGAGTCTGTTTAGCTTGTGGGAAGTTGAATTATAAATTAAAAGATTGCCCTTTGAATAAGAAGAAAGAGCCACTGCCTCCTAAATCATCAGCCCATGCTAGAGTGCATGTTATTATTAACATGATTTTAGAACTTCTAAATTAGTAGTCAAAGGTATTATTCATGTTTATGATGGAATGCCAAAATTTTGTTTGACCATGATTCAAATCATTGTTTTGTTTCATAATATTTTGCTTATCATTTGGGCATTCAACCTAGACCTCTAAGTTATATGTTGTATGTAACTACAATTGTTAGGGATCCTTGGACAACAAACCTGATTTGGTCATCTTGTCTGAATTTTATTGGAGAACATGAACTTCTTACTGATTTGGTTCTCCTAGAAATTTAGAGTTTTGATATTATACTTGGTATGGATTAGCTATTTTCTTATTATGCTAGTATAGATTGTTATATTAAAGTAATCACTTTTTGCATATCAGATCAGCTTATCTTCTATTTTGAGGGTAATAGGCATGATTTACTTCATTGCCTGATATCGGCTTTCGCTCCTTGTTTTATGCAAAATGACTATTTTTGTTATCTTGTATATGTAAAGGAGCAAATCAGATCAAAAAACTAATCTAGATGAAATTTTGGTAGTTAGAGAGTTTTTTTTTGTATTCCAAGATAACTTGCCCGGATTACCTCTAGATCGAGAGAGTGAATTTACTTTTAACTTGGTCCTTAGGACAACCCCTAATATTTAAGTCTCCTTATAGAATGACACCACTCGAGTTAGTGGAAATAAAGAATCAACTACAAGGACTGTTAGATAAGAGTTCTATTTGGCCTAGTGTTTCACCATGGGGTGCTCCGGTGTTATTAGTTAAGAAGAAGGATGGAACATTGATACTTTGTATTGAATTATAGATAGTTGAATTAGGTGACCATCAAAAACAAGTTTTCTCTACTTGGGATTAATGACTTGTTTGGTCAATTGTATGGTACATAAGTATTCTCCAAGATTGATCTAAGGTTGAATTACTATCAACTGAAGATCAAGAATGAGGATCTTTCAAAAACAACTTTTAGAACTTAATATGGTCACTATGAATTCTTAGTAATGCCTTTTGGTTTGACTAACACCCCTACAACTTTTATGGAACTAATGAATTTGATATTTCAGCCACTCTTAGATGATTGTGCAATTGTATTCATTGATGATATACTAGTATATTCAAGGAGTAATTAGGAGCATGAGGAACACTTGAGAAATGTATTATTTATACTAAGAGAAAAGAAGTTGTATGCAAAGTTCAATAAATATGAATTTTGGTTAAAAGAAATTACTTATCCCCTCACCAAACTGATTCAAAAAAATGTGAAATTTGAATAAGGTGATGTTTGTGAGCAAAGTTTCTAAGAGTTAAAAAAAGAAGATTAACTAGTGCCCCTATTTTTACTATTCCAAGTGATAATGAGAGATTTGTAGTTTATACCGATGCTTTAACAATAGGGTCTTGGATGTGTTTTCATGCAAGAAGGAAAAATAATTGCATAAGCTTCTAGATAGCTAAAGAGTTATGAATTGAATTATTCAACTCATGATTTAGAATTGGTAGTAATTATTTTTGCTCTAAAGATTTAGAGATTTTACTTGTATAGGCGAACATTTAAAATCTTTACCGATCATAATGGTTTAAAGTATATTTTTATTTAGAAAGAGTTAAGCATGAGACATCAGAGATGAATAGAACTTCTAAAGGATTATGATTATACCATGCGTTATCATCTAGGTAAGGCCAATATTGTAACTGATGCACTTAGTAGAAAATCTACAAGTTTTATGGCTAGTGTGATTGTGAGACAATGGAAATTATTAGAAGAAAATTATGATTTGAATGTTATGAGAAAAGGGCAAGATTCAATGATGTTAATGGACCCTATCCAAGTGTAATCTGATCTCATTTAATAAATTAAAGAAGGATAACTATGAGATCTTCATTTTTTTTTATTAATAGAGGAATGATAAATTTAGAGGTCTAAATTTTTTTTTAAGAGGCGGAGAGTTTAACATTCCTCATCACTTGAGTCATCACTCAAGTGGCATTCTCTTGTTTGAAGTGTCAAATCCTTCCTGTTCTTTGGAAGGTGGTTCATGTGTTCATTGAGTTCCAAAAAGCTCATTTCGTACATCATCAATAAGCCAATGAGTTCTTTAATAGGAAGGTCATTTAGATCTTTAGCTTCTTGTACAATGGTTACTTTTGGATCCCACCTTATTGGAAGGGATCTTAAGATCTTGTTTATAATTTCAACATTAGAAAAACATTTACCAAGACTTTTCAAACTATTGATGACATCCGTCAAATAGGTGTACATGTCGTCGATAGTCTCACTTGGTGCCATTCAGAAAAACTCAAAATCATGCATTAAAAGGTTTACTTTTGAGTTTTTGATTATACTAGTGCCTTCATGCATGATTTCAAGTATGCGCCAAATATTAAAAGTCATTTCATAAGTAGAAACACGATTAAACTCGATTTTGTCCAAAGCGCAAAATAAGGCATTCATACCCTTTGTATTTAAAAAAAAGATCTTTTTTCAAAATCGCTCCATTCAGACCTAGGTTTAGGAGTTTGAAAACCATTTTCAATGACATTCCATAAATCCAAATTTAAGAAAAGTAAGAAAACTCTCTTTCGAGTTTTCCAATAAGTGTAGTCCAACCTGTTAAACAAGGGAGGACGAATGATCGAAAAACCCTCTTGAAATCCGAAAAGAGCCATTTCTCTTAGGTGTAAATCCAAATGAGAAATACTGAGCTCTGATACCAACTATTAGGATTAGTTCGGCACAAAGAGGAGGGTGAATTAGTGCAGCGGTAAAATACGGCAAATTCGGCGATTTAAGAAAACCCCATATGATAAACATCACATTTCAATAAAAACCAAATTCAATTGCATTTGGACTTAAAATGATTCGCAAGAAGGAGATGAGGAAGTGGAGCAGCAAGTAAAGAAGGTTTGCAGAAATGTAAATGACAAGACAAAAATATAAACCAATTTTTATAGTGGTTCGGTCATCCAACCTACGTCCACTCCCGATTCCTCTTCACTTGAGGCCACTAGCTTTTCACTAGTAGTTCTCCTTCCAACGGGTGAAGACTAAGTCCCTTACAATGCCTTCTCCTTTTAACAGGCTCAAGAGATAACCCTTACAAGCACTCACACACACATCTCTTTGAATCAAATACAAATGAACACTAGAGGAGAGAAAGGATTTTAATAGTGTTTTCCTACTTTTAGGTACATTGTGCTTGTATATTCTATGCAAGGATGAGAGGAGTATTTATAAGCTTCAAATGGATTCAAACTTGGAGCCAAAAATCATCTCATCTCGAGTCTATCGAGTACTAGTGGTACCACCGCTAGTGGGTTTTAACACTGGGCAGTACCACCGTGTACTCTAGTGGTACCACCACCCAAACATATTATCAGTGAGTGGTACCACTACCCATTCTGGGCAGTACCATTACCTAGACTCAGTCTTGAAGACTGAACCTTTAGGCGGTCCCACCACCCACCTGGCGATGCCACTGCCTGGTGTGGCATCCGAGCATTGTATGGGACTTTAATTCGACCCAAAACAGCCCAGATTCGAGCCCAATCGACCCCTACCAGGGTTAAAGGGATTATCTCTCAATCTTAAACCTAATTATGTGCTAACTATGAAATTAAAGATATTTTCTAGGCAACAACTCAATCCGGCACATCAAGATTTCTTTCGGTGAGCTTCCGATGAACTTTCGGTAGACTTCCGATGAACTTTCGACAGACTTCCGACGAACTCTCGGACATCTTCTGGTAGACTCCCGGCAGGCTCCTGAACTTTATGATGATCTTGGCGAGTTCTAACGAGTCTTCTTTAGTAAGTTTCGATCTTTCTCGGTGAGCTCCGTGAACCTTTGATGAACTTTCGACAGACCCTTCAGTAAGCCCCCAACTCATTCTTGGCTAATTCTGGTAGCGTTTCGATGAATCTTTGGACTTCTAACGAAGTCTCAAACTCCCAACGATTCGATCGTACTTGACTCTAACACATTTTGCTTTATGCCTTCATCACTATCATAGTTAATCCTATACACTAATTAAGCCTTAACCCTACTTCGATTTAGACAATTACAAAATGAATTAAAATCCTATTGTCGAGCACATCATTGGTTGGCGCTTCGTCCAGTTCTTCGGCGCATCGTCCTCTCTTGCGACATGTTGCCCAATCGATAGTTGACCTTTATAATCCTGATCTCCTTGATACAACTTCGCTCTTCTTGGCTCGATGCCCAATTTTTTTGTTCGAAACCTTCTACCGATCGTCGATCGAACCTCTGGCTCGACGCCCAATTTCTTGATGTGTTCTCCTCTAGCGCAACGTTTAATTATCTTGCTTCAATTGTCTAATCTTGATCGAGAGTAGACCTACATGACTCAAAACGCAGTCAGATAACCAAAACATACTCAATTAGTTTCATCATCAAAATCCAAGATTCAACAATTATTGTATAAGTGTATTTTGCATTGTAATGAAATGTTGTCGACAGATTTGAATTGATATATCATGTAAAAGTTTTAAAAAAGACCTCTTACATTTAGAATTTTGGAATATTAAGTTTAATTTATATAATGATATGAACTTGTGGTAAATGTTGGGGTTATGCTTGTATAGATTCCCACACTTATGGATTTATGATTTGATTATTGTCTAGATAGGTTAACTTGGGTTTTTATAAATGTTTGATTATTATATAAATGTTTGGGTTTTTATAATTGAATTCGAATGAGATTTTTTCAAATGATTCATAACTTTTCTCTTGATCTCCCAGAATCATGACTTTTCTTTTATGAATCATGATGAATTGAGATTTCTTATGTATGAATCAAGTTGTTCTTTCTACTATTTACTACCAAATGAATCATGATTGGCATCATTGATATTTTATCTCCTATGTTTCATTTTGCTAGAGAAAGTATTTATGAATCATGATCTTGATTTCTCGATACTCAATACTTAAGATTTTTTTTAATCAAGATCTTTGACCTCCTAAGGTTTCTTTTCATTATTAAAAGGAAAATTTGTCAAAATAAATCATGTCTTTTGATCATAATGACTTAAACCTTCATGATTTTTGATATTATATCCTTCATGATATGATTTCTTTATATTTTTGGCTTGTATGCCTTATGTGATGATTGAAATATTGATGTAAATTTTTATTGATGTAAATTTTTAATTGATGTGAAAAGTTGTAAAAAGAAGAAACTATATCATTGTATTCTTTCCTTCTTTTTTATAATGGCTAAGGGGGAGAAAATTTACTAACTTGCACTTCTCAAAAGAGAAGAAAGAACTTGTTATCTTGAATATCACCAAGAATTGCTAGCTTGTAAAGAAAGGCAAAACTTACTTACACTTCTAAAAAAGAGAAGAAACAAAAGTTGCTAGCTTGAACAACACAAAGAGAAGCAAAGAGTTGCTATCTCAAAAGAAGCAAAAGTGCAAACTTGCACATCTCAAGAAGCAAAATTGCACATCTTTAAAACTAGCTATGCTTGCATGATAAATTATTTGCTTGTATGTTGTAAAACTTGTATATCTTCAAACTTACTAGATGCACTTCTCCTTTTTGTTGATAACAAGGGGGGAGAAGTATGATGACGATGTTAAAATTTCATACATGTTGTGATGTACTTTAAATTATGATTTAAAATTTTGAATGATGTATGCAATGATATGCATATGATGAATGACATATTGCATGATTTCTTTATTTCAAAAGATCTATCAATATGGCAATATTGATAGGCGGAGTTTGTTTAAACTCTTTAATCAATTAGTTGTCATCGTCAAAAACGAGGAGATTATTGAATCTCAGATTTTGATGATGAAACCAATTGATAGTATGTATGATCTAATTTACATTTTGAGTAATGCAAGACTAGCTTCAATCAGGAAGAAATAATTAAAGTAGGAGGAATCAAATGTTGGGCTAGAGTGGAACATATCACATGATTAGACGTCGAGCCTAAGGATCAGTCTATGTATCGGAAAAATGCTTCGTGTCATAGGTTCGGGCATCAGGCCAAGAAGAGCAAAAATTATACTAAGAAAATCAAAGTTGCAGAGATCAACTGGCCGATTGGGCAATAGGTCGTAAGAGATGATGAAGCACTAAAGAATCGGACGAAGCGCTGATGTACCAATGACATGCCAGACAACAATTGATTTGAGCTTTGTAATAATTGTCTAGATCAAAGTAGATTTAAATTGTAATTGAGTTGGAATAGGCCAACTCAATTAGGAGCTAATTGGGCCCAAGTTTGGGCTATGTTAGGCCAAGTAAAAGGCCCAAACAGTAACCCAACAGGTGGGTCAAGCAGTGGCACCGCCAGAATAGGTAATGGAACCGCCGATGGCTTAGTCTCTGAGATAGTCTCCAAGACTAAGTCAAGCGATGGTACCGCCAGACTGGGTGGTTGTACCACTTAGTGTTAGACAACTTGGGTGATGGTACTGCCTAGTACTGGCAGTGGTACTGCTAGTACTCTGAAGACTTGAGGTGGTTCAAATTTTGGATCCAAGTTTGAATCTACTTGGGATCTATAAATACCCCTCTCATCCCTGGTTAGAATACACACCAACTGAGAATAAAAAAAGGAAAAACTTTATTGTAATTATGTGAAAAATCCTTCCCTTTGCTTTAAGTGTTGGTTAAATTTAAGAGAGGGGTGAGTGGGGTTGTAAAGGTTATCTCCTAAACTTGTAAAAAGTAGAATGGGCTATAAAGGGAAGTTGATCCTCGTCGGTTGAAAGAAGATTAGTTAGTGGATGCCGATGGCCTTGACGAAGGAGGAATCAGGAGTGGACATAGGTCAGATGACTAAACTGCTATAAAATCAGTTTGCACATCTTTCTCTGCTTGTTTACTTACTTTACAATTGTCTACTTCTACATCACTCACTTACGGCATAGTGGCCTAGTATTATTGAAACTTGGATTTTGATGATGAAACCAATTGATAGTGATTTTGATCTTATCTGTGTTTTGAGCGACTCAAGACTAGCTTCGATCAAGAATAGATAATCGAAGCAGGAAGAATCAGACATTGGGTCAGAGAAGAACATATCAGAAGATTGGACATCAAGCCGAAGGATCAATCGACGTATCGGTGAAAGCCTTCGTGCCATGGAATTTGGGCATCGAGCCAAGAAGAGCGGAATTGTGCCAAGGAGATCAGAGTTGCGGAGGTCAACTACCGATTGGGTAATAGGCCACAAGAGAGGATGATGTGCTAAAGAATCGACAAAGCGTAGATGGACCAATGACATGTCGGATAATAAATTGATTCACGCTTTGTAATAATTTTTTAGATCGAAGTAGGTTTTAGTTGTAATTGGGTTGGAATTGGGCAAACTCAATTAGGGGTCAATTAGGACCATGTTTGGGCTATGTTGGGCCAAGTGAAAGGCCCAAATAGTGACCCAACAGGTGGGTCAGGTACCGCCAGAACAGGTGGTTGAATCGTCGGTAGCTCAACCTCCAAGATAGTTTTTGAGACTACGTCATGCAGTGGTACCGCCAGACTAGGCGGTGGTACTGCCAGTACTCTGAAGACTCAGGGTAATTCAAATTTTGGCTCCAAGTTTAAATTCCCTTGAGGCCTATAGATACCCCTCTCATCCCAGGTTAACATACACACAAGCTGAGAACAAAAGGAGGAAAAACTCTATTGTAATTATGTGAGAATTCTTCCCGTATAGGTTTTGTTGAATCTCGGATTTTGATGATGAAGTCAATTGGTGAAATATTTGTGCTAATTCACCTTGTCGAGATAAGTGTGCAGGAACAACTACAAAGGGTAGAAAATACAAAGTGATCAAGTCCGTCGGGGGTTCAAGAGTTCATCGGAAGTCCGAGAGATTTTCGGACGTGTTGCCGGAACCATCAAAGATCAAATCAGGGACTTGCCGAAGTTTTCAGAAGTTCCTCTCAGAGATCGTCAAAGGTTCGCGGAACTCACCGGGATGATCCGGAAACTAGCCGAAGACTCGTTGAAGCTCGCCATACAATCCGAGGTGTGCTGGAAGCAATCCGAGGAAGCATCGGAAGCTTCTTTGGAATCTCGCTAAGCATGTCGGATCAAATCATAGTTACTTGTGTTTTAATATTCGTAGTTTGCACATAAGTAAGGCAAGGATTTGAGGTAAAATCCTTGCCTAAAATCGGTAAAGACCCTTGGTCTGCCCAGGCAAAATCAGTAGGGGCCAACGAGGTTCTCGCCGAAACAAACAGCGCTCAAACAGGCCGCCCGGCTGAAGCGATCGAGGCGCGCGGCTGGCTTGATGGTACCACTGCACTGGCGTAGAAATCATCGTCAAAGGCAAAGCAAAGATTGGCCGCTTACAGAGCACTGCGCGTGGCACTGGGCTTCGTTCGCTGTCAGAAGCACCGCCTTTATTTCGAACTGCAGAGATCGTTTGAACTACCCCACTCAGGCTGGCAAAGAGCCCCACCTGGCTCAAATAATGTGATCGCAGCGTGGCATCGCCGTTCTGGGGCGGTAGCACCGCTGTAAGCAATACTCTCGCCCATCAAAGATCAAAAACGCGTGTAGTACCGTTCTTTGCCGGGACCAGGCTGACGTGGCACCGCCTCTGACCATTTGATCTTGGAACTCCAAATTTATTTCAAATTTGGAGCCCAATTTTGAATCCACTTTGGATCTATAAATACCCCTCCCCTTCCCAGCTGAAAGGGCAATCCTTTTAAGCAAAAAGTCTAAGTCTTGAGTTCTTGAAGTGTGTTGTAAAGTCTTGCTTTTGCTAGTGTTCACCTTCTTCCCTTTCTTGAGAGATCTTGTACAAGTGTGAACATCTTGTAAAGGGTTGTAAATGGGTGTTTGATCCTTCCCCCTCAAAGAGATTGCTAGTGGAAGAGAGGAGCCTCATCGTAAAGGCTTCAAGAGTGGATGTAGGTCATTTGACCGAACCACTATACATCCTTGTGTTCATGAATGTGTGAGTGCTTACCTTCTTGAAGCATTTCTTTACTTTACTGCAAGTTATTTAGTTCATACTTATTTCCCTTAAGCAAGCAATTTCTTTCAAGCTCTCTTTCGTCAAATCGAGATCTTCCTACGAACGTGAGTTTTCGTAAATCGGATTCAAGAAAACGGTTTTAATCCGCTGCACTAATTCACCCCCCCCCCCCTCTTAGTGCCTTTTCGATCCTTTCAATTGGTATCAGAGTAAGGTTTGCTCTCATATTGGTTTAAAACCCAAGAGAGATGGCCTACTCCGGTATGCAAGAAGGTCTCTCCATTACTCGTCCACCTATGTTTAATGGGTCGGATTATACGTATTGGAAGACTCGTATGAGGATTTTTCTTATTTCCATGGACTTGAACTTTGGAGCATTGTTGAAAATGGCTTTGCAAAATCTTCTCTTCCGATGAGTGAATGGAATGAGTCGGAGAAGAAGATTTTGCTCTCAATGCAAAGGCTATGAATGCCTTATTTTGTGCGCTTGACAAGAATGAGTTTAATCGGGTTTCTATTTGTGAATCGGCATTTGATATTTGGCGAACTCTTGAAATCACTCATGAAGGCACTAGCCGAGTGAAAGAGTCCAAAATCAATATTCTTGTGCATTCTTATGAACGTTTTCGGATGAAACCAAGTAAGTCCATTGGAGACATGTACACCCGCTTTACGGATGTCATCAATGGACTAAAAGCTCTTGGTAAAGGTTTTTCGAATTTTGAATTGGTAACCAAAATTTTAAGATCCCTTCCAAAAAGTTGGGATCCAAAGGTGACGGCCATTCAAGAGGCCAAGGATCTTAAAGTATTTCCACTTGAAGAACTTATCGGATCTCTAATGACTTATGAGATGACGTGCCATGCTCATGAAGAGCTTGAGAATACCCTTCCAAAGAACAGGAAGGATGTGGCACTTAGAACACAAGAAGACCACTTGAAAGGAACATCAAGTGATGAGGACAGTGACAAAGATATTGCTCTTCTAACTCGAAAGTTTAAGAAATTTATAAGAAAGAACAAATTCAAAAATGACTCAAAAGGCAAATTTGAACACAAAAAGGACCAAGTCCTTTGCTATGAATACAAGAAGCCGGGACACTTCAAGAATGAATGCCCTCAAGCCAAGAAGAAGCAATTCAAGAAGAAAAAAAGCTTTGAAGGCCACGTGGGATGATTCAAGTGACTCCGAGGTTGAAGAGGCTAGCAACAAAGAGGAGGCAAACTTCGCACTAATGGCATTTGGAGAAGAGGTTAGTAGTTTACTTTATGAAGAGTTATCTTTTGATGAACTTTCTATGGCTTTTCATGAGTTATTTGATGAATGTAAAACTATTAGTAAGAAGTTCAATTTGCTTAAAAAGGAGCATGCTTTGTTACAAAGTAAGTTAAATAGTCTTCAAAACCCTTCTCTACCCCCATGCTCTAAGTGTGAAGACTTAGATGCAACAAGAGGAGAACTTGCTACTCAAAGAGACCCTAAACAAGTTTAAGGTCGGTAGCAAGGGCTTAGACATGATTCTTGCTAACAAAGGTCATGTCGGAAATAGAAGTGGTATTGGATTTGTGAGAGGTGCTCATCAAAATCCCACCACCTTCATTAAAGGGCCTACATTGCATGTATCACCACATATGAAATGTATCTTTTGTGGCAAACGGGACATGTTGTCTACAAATGTCCATTCAAGAAAATTGATCCACAAAATTGATATGGGTTCCTAAAGGAACCATAAACGATTCAATGATGAATTGCAAAGTAAGTAGGTCATTTTGTAAGGCACCCAAAATCAAATGGGTACCTAAAACCATCCTCTTTGTAGACAAATTCACAAGCTAGGAGCAAGAAATGGTATCTTGATAGTGGATGCTCAAGGCACATGACCGGAGATCCATCTCATTTCTCTATGCTCTCTAGCAAAGAAGAAGGATATGTCACCTTCGGAGACAACAACAAGGGTAAAATCATTGGCAAAGGAACCATAGGTAACAAATCTAATTTTTCAATTGATGATGTGCTACTAGTTGATGGCTTAAAACATAATCTTATAAGTATTAGTCAACTATGTGATAAAGGTTATGTTGTTAGATTTGAATCTAATGTTTGCATTATTGAAAAACCCAACAACAACATATCCATGATTGCTTTAAAACAAAACAATGTCTACACCATAAATATTGATAAACTAAGTAACCAAATGTGCTTTTCGGTTTTAAATGATGATGCATGGCTTTGGCATAGGAGACTAGGACATGCAAGCATGAAACTAATCTCTAAGATTTCATCTAGAGATTTAGTAAGAGGTATCCCAAACACAAGATTTTTTAAGGATAAGATATGTGATGCATGTCAACTAGGGAAACAAATAAAGACTAGTTTCAAATCAAAAATCAAATTAGCACCACTAGACCATTGCAATTGATCCACTTGGACTTATTTGGACCAATTGACATAACAAGTCTAGGTGGTAGCAAATATGCCTTTGTAATTGTGGATGACTATAGTAGGTACACTTGGACCTATTTCTTAGCTCATAAAAGTGATTGTTTCAAATGTTTCTCAAAGTTTTGTAAACTCACTCAAAATGAAAAAGGCCTCATGATTTCATCAATTCGTAGTGATCATGGAGGAGAATTTCAAAATCATGACTTCCAAAATTTTTGTGAAATAAATGGATACAATCATAACTTCTCTACTCCAAGAAATCCACAACAAAATGGAGTAGTGGAAAGAAAAAAATAGAAATTTACAAGAAATGGCTAGAACCATGTTAAATGAATATAATTTACCTAAATACTTTTGGGCCGAAGCCGTAAATACGGCTTGCTATATTATGAATAGAGTTCTAGTGAGACCATCCTTATCTAAAACTCCGTATGAGTTATGGAATGATAAAAGACCCAATGTTTCTTATTTTAAAGTTTTTGGTTGTAAATGCTTTATCTTAAATGAAAAGGATGCCTTAGGGAAATTCGATGCAAAATCCAATGAAGGCATATTTCTTGGTTATTCTTTGGTTTCTAAGGCTTTCCGTGTTTTCAACAAAAGAACCTTACTTATTGAAGAATCAATTCATGTCGTTTTCAATGAAATTTCAGAATTCAAGAAGAAAGATTTTGATGATGATTTTGGTCTTGATAATTTGAATTTGAATGAACCCTCTTCTCAAAATAACAACTTGGATGCATCTTCTTCCCAAATTTCCTTACCCAAGGAATGGAAGTACGTAGATGCTCATCCCAAGGAGTTAATTATAGGAGATACATCGAAAGGGGTTCAAACTCGCTCTTCTTTCAAAAATTTTTGTGCCCATGCCGCTTTTCTTTCTCAAGTTGAACCAAAATGCATTGTTGATGCCCTGAAAGATGATTCTTGGGTTATCACAATGCAAGAAGAATTGAATCAATTTGAGAGGAATAAGGTGTGGAAACTTGTTCCTAAACCTAATGACCACTTAGTTATTAGTACTAAGTGGGTCTTTAGAAACAAGCAAGATGAATACGGTATCGTGGTTCGAAACAAGGCTAGACTAGTGGCCAAAGGTTTCAACCAAGAAGAAGGTATCGACTATGAAGAGACCTTCGCTCCGGTGGCAAGATTGGAAGCCATTATGATGCTCCTTGCCTTTGCTAGTTGTAAAGATTTCAAATTATTTCAAATGGATGTCAAAAGTGCATTCTTAAATGGTTATATTTCGAAAAAGTGTATGTCTAACAACCACCCGGATTTGAAAGCTCTTTATTTCCTAATTACGTGTTTAAGCTAGCCAAGGCTCTATATGATCTAAAACAGGCCCCTAGGGCTTGGGATGAAAGGCTTAGTCATTTTTTGTTTTCAAATGATTTCACTAAAGGCAAGGTTGATACTACATTGTTTATTAAACATTTTGAAAATGATTTTCTTATTGTTCAAATTTATGTTGATGATATCATTTTTGGGTCTTGTAATGAATCACTATGTGAATTATTTGCTAAGGATATGAGTGATGAATTTGAGATGAGCCTAATGGGAGAACTAAATTTCTTTTTAGGACTACAGATCAAGTAACTAAGTGATGGTATATTTCTAAATCAATCAAAATATACATTGGAATTATTAAAACGGTTTAACATGGATGGCTCAAAAGATGCTAGCACTCCTATGAGCACCTCTGTTAAATTAGATATGGATGAAAATGGAGAAAGTTTTGATCAAAAAACTTATAGGGGCATGATAGGTAGCTTGCTCTATCTCACTACAACCAGACCTGACATCATGTTCAGTGTAGGGTTATGTGCAAGATTCCAAGCTAATCCTAAACAATCTCACCTGAAAGCTGTCAAGAGAATTCTTAGATACCTAAAAGGTACCCCTAATCTTGGATTATGGTATCCAAAATCTGAAAATTTTGACTTGAAAGCTTACACAGATGCGGATTTTGGTGGATGTAAAATAGATAGAAAAAGCACTTCCGGAACATGCCAATTTCTAGGACATGCACTCGTTTCTTGGACTTCCAAGAAACAAAATTCGGTTGCACTATCCACTAAGTCGAATATATAGCTGCAAGTGCATCTTTGTGTACAGTTATCTGGATGAAAATACACTAGAAGACTATGGAATCTACTTAAATAATATCCCTATAAAGTGTGATAACACGAGTGCTATTTGTCTAACAAAAAATCCAATTCAACACTCTCGAACTAAGCACATTGACATTAGGCATCATTTTATACGTGATCATGTAATTAGTAAAAATGTCACCCTTGAATTTGTTGATACATCTCATCAATTAGCGGACATTTTTATGAAACCCTTAAATGAGGAACAATTTGATTTTATTAGAAGGGAATTAGGCATGTTAAACTGCCCAAATAAGTAAGTTCTATTTAATGATATCTTTACTTGAAATCATGGTTTTTATTGATTTGAGTTTGATTTTGGGTTCATCGATTTGATTTTTTTTATCTTATATTCATCAATTTGCCTTCATTCCTTCTCTGAGACGATTTTTCAAAAAAAAAAAAACCAACAAAAAAAAAAAACCAAATCTGCAGACTTTGTGCTACTGGCGATAGCACCGCCATGGCGGTGGAGCATGCGGTGGAAACCACGCGGTGGAACACTGGCTTTATTAAGGAGTGAGTTAGGGCCGGCGGTAGAACCGCCCGAACTCACTGCCCCTTTACGGTAGAATCGGCCAAATCTCTCCCAACACCTTCTACACTCGATTTTACTAACCATTCTTCCCTTTAAAAGCCTAAGAAGAAGAACTAACCTTGTTCAAGCTTCCTACATCTCAAGGGCAAACTCTAAGGTAAAAACAGAATTGTTCTCTTATTGTGTAGCTTCAATTCTGTTCTAGTTTTAATCCTTTCAATTGTTTAATTTTTCACTCCTTTAAATAGAAATGGCTCCTAAAAGAACATCAAGAGACAAAGGAAAAAGGATGGAAGTAGATTCATTTGACCACACCTTGTTTAAATCCCAAGAAGCTTCCCTTAGATTCTCGGAATTTGGTTCTAGATCCATTCATAAGGGAAAATATGTTGATTTGAATCAATTGGGCAACCTAGAACCTATCATGTGGTTTGTGGACTTAGAAGCCTTACCCATTTTGCAAATTAATGAACCTCTTTATCCACGCTTAGTGAAACTTTTCTATGCTAATCTAACTGTGAATTATGATGGCTTATCAACTTATCTTTTAGGTAATGAGATTCAATTATGTGATATTACTATATGCTCATTAATTGGCATTGTTGAAAAGGAGCTAGGGTGCTACTTTAGAGGAAAGTGGGATACGGACACAGTTGGTGCCACCCACTCTGAAGCTTTAGAGGCGTATTTGCAAACCCAAATTTAGGTATCATTCCCAAGAGTTGTGAACATTTACTACCGTTTAACTCTAAAATTTTGCATCACATTCTAATTAGCATTATCATTCCTAAACAGTTTCATCATGATGAGATCAGCTTCACTGAGTTAGGTACCTTATTCTGGATCATGACCCGACAACCCTTTTGTTTTGGTTACCTAATCAGGCAGCACATGATAGAGGTCCTTTCTAAAGGATCAATGTTACCATATGGAGGTTTGATTACTAGACTACTGCATGCCCAAAATATTAACATTCCTCCAGATGAAGAAGCAATACAAATGGACAGATTTAATATCATTGATGTTAAATTACTTCGGCGACTTAGGTGTGTATTCGAACATGGAATAGGGGTTAGACAACCTAGGAGATGTGATATTCTTCCCCCACCCGTGGATCATCCTGAAACACCAGTCCTTAGGAGAAATGAATCTACTCCTCCTGATCCTTTTGTTGCAGCTACATCAGTGACACCTCCTGCTCCATCTTCTGAAGATCCGATCATGAGAGAGTTAAATGAAGTCAAACTACAGCAACTTGAAATTTTGAAGGAAATGCGGAAGATGAACTTAAAGATCGATCATATGTATAGGCATCTTGGCATTCCTCCTGAGGAGTAGCTTGCTGTATTTCTTTTTGAACGGTGTAAACTTATGTTGACATGTGTGTTGTATTATCTTCATTGCATCTTGACATATATGTTGCATTACATCGTCATGGCCACTGTGTACTGATTTTCGGCTTTCTGATTAATTTCCTTTTTGTATGATATATTACGACCATCTTAAGTGTTACATATGAATCCCTTGTTTTCTTTTTGTTGATGACAAAGGGGGAGAAATAATGTGTGATGATAGTTATATGCATGGTTTAGGATCTTGATATCATGTATACTTGATTGATATCCTTGATACGTATTTAAATAATGTGTGATGATAGTTATATGCATGGTTTAGGATCTTGATATCATGTTTTTAATTATGAACACTTACCTATTTGATATCTTCCATGCTTTACAAGCTATTACAAGTTCAAGCTTTTTTAGGATCTTGATATCATGTTTTTAACTATGTATACTTGATTGATATCCTTGATACCTATTTGACAACATCAACTTTGAAGATTAATTCTTTACTGTGTTGAATTCAAAAATTTGAATTCAAGCAATTTTTCTTAATAGCATATAGATAGGAGGAGTTATGAGTAACTCCTTCACCACTTGATTGTCATCATCAAAAAGGGGGAGATTGTTGAATCTCGGATTTTGATGATGAAGTCAATTGGTGAAATATTTTTGCTAATTCACCTTGTCGAGATAAGTGTGCAGGAACAACTACGAAGGGTAGAAAACATAAAGTGATCAAGTCCGTCGGGGTTCAAGAGTTCATCAAGTCCGAGAGATTTTCGGACGTGTTGCCGGAACCATCAAAGATCAAATCAGGGACTTGCCGAAGTTTTCGGAAGTTCCTCTCAGAGATCGTCAAAGGTTCACGGAACTCACCGGGATTATCCGAAAACTAGCCGAAGACTCGTTGAAGCTCGCCATACAATCTGAGGTGTGTTGGAAGCAATCCGAGGGAAGCATCGGAAGCTTGCTGGAATCTCGCCGGAAGCATGTCGGATCAAATCACAGTTACTTGTGTTTTAATATTCGTAGTTTGCACATAAGTAAGGCAAGGATTTGAGGTAAAATCCTTGCCTAAAATCAGTAGGGGCCAACCAGGTCTCTGCTGAGCCAAATGAAGGCTCAAACAGGGCTCATTCGGCCTTGGCCGAATGAGGCAGGCGGTGGAACCGCCTGGCTGAAGCGGTGGAACCGCTGGCTGAAGCGGCGATACCGCCCTTGCTCCTGAGCGGCGGTGGCACACGCTATGCGAAGCGATAACACCGCCTGTTCGAACGAGGCGGTGGAACCGCTGGTAGGCGTAGCACCGACCCGATCCACTGCGGCGGTGGCACCGCTGTCTAGAGGCGCGATAGCCGCCTGCACACATCGCAAAAAAAAAAGGTGTGGTGGGTGGCACCGCCGCTTCGGCACGGCTGACCGCCGGAACTCCAAATTTATTTCAAATTTGGAGCCCAATTTGAATCCACTTTGGATCTATAAATACCCCTCCTTCCCTGAAAGGGCAATCCTTTTGAGCAAAAAGTCTAAGTCTTGAGTTCTTGAAGTGTGTTGTAAAGTCTTGCTTTTGCTAGTGTTCACCTTCTTCCCTTTCTTGAGAGATCTTGTACAAGTGTGAACATCTTGTAAAGGGTTGTAAAGGGTGTTTGATCCTTCCCCCTCAAAGAGATTGCTAGTGGAAGAGAGGAGCCTCATCGTAAAGGCTTCAAGAGTGGATGTAGGTCATTTGACCGAACCACTATACATCCTTGTGTTCATGAATGTGTGAGTGCTTACCTTCTTGAAGCATTTCTTTACTTTACTGCAAGTTATTTAGTTCATACTTATTTCCCTTAAGCAAGCAATTTCTTTCAAGCTCTCTTTCGTCAAATCGAGATCTTCCTACGAACGTGAGTTTTCGTAAATCGGATTCAAGAAAACGGTTTTAATCCGCTGCACTAATTCACCCCCCCCCCCCCCCTCTTAGTGCCTTTTCGATCCTTTCAGGTTTAAGTGCTAGTTAAGTCTAAGAGAGGGGTGAGTGGAGGTGTAAAGGTACTCTCCTGAATCTATCAAAAGGAGAGTTGAGTTGTAAGGGTAGTTGGTCTTTGCTCGTTTGAAGAAAGACTACTAGTGGATACCGGTGGCCTCAATAAAAGAGGAATCGGGAGTGGACATAGGTTGGATGATCGAACCACAATAAAATTGGTTTGCTACCTTTTACTTTGATTTTTACCTTTGCTACAAATCATTTTACTTGCTCACTGCTATTCCTCGTCACTCACTTGCAAACGCTTTCAAGTTAGAGCATTTTCGATACGATTTCATCAATAAAGCTTTTATCGTATGAAATGATTTTTCAAAAAATTAAATGATTTACCATTGCACTAATTCACCCCCCCCCCTCTTAGTGCCGACTATGATCCTAATAGTTAATATTGTTAGGATCTAGAGCGACACTAAGAGGGGGGGCTGAATTAGTGCAGTGGTTAAAAATGTTGATTTGTGCAATTTCAGAAAACGTCATTCGAGAATAATCACGTTTCGATGAAAACCAACTTCGATTGTATTTTAACTTAAAGAGATCCATAAGTGAAAGAGAAAGATTTGAGTGATTGCAATAAGGTAAAGAATTTGTAAAAATGTAAATTGCAAGAAAAGAAATGCAAACCGATTTTATAGTGGTTCGGTCCTCCGACCTACGTCCACTCCCAATTCCTTCTTCGTTGAGGTCATCAGCTTTCACTAATGATCTTCTTTCAATGGGTGAAGATCAACCACCCTTTTACAACTTTTTCTCCTTTTCAAAGTTTTAGGTGATAACCTCTACAAGTCTCACACCTCCCTCAGACAGTCTTCTAAACTTTTTAAGAGGAGAGAGAGAACACTCAAGACTTTTTCAAGATTACAACTTGATTCACCAAAGTTTTAGCTTACTTTTTCTTGTGTAATCTTTGTAAGGATGAATGAGATATTTATAGGCCCTAAATGGCTCTAAAAATGAAGCCAAAATTTAAATTTTCGGGTCTTCCTAGTACGGGCAATACTACCTCTCCTGCATTGAGCGGTGCAACCGCTTGCAAAACCTCGAAAACAGAGGTTCTGGTGGTGCTACTGCTAGCCTGGAGTGGTACCACCGCTGCAGCTTTATTGTTGGGTGGTACCACCACCTAGATTGGGTGATACCATCGCTTGCAGCTTAGAAAAGTATACTTTTTCACTTTTCCAACCTATAGGTGGTTCTACCGATAGTTTGGTAGTGCCACTGCCTATAGCAACATTTGGGCCACTGAATGGGCCTCTCAATGAGCCCAAATCAGTTCCAAATTAGGCCTAATTGGCTCCTAATTGAGTTGGTATGATTTCACCCAAAACTAACTCAATTTTGACCTAACCTTCGACCATTAACACATAAACAACTACAAGCTATGAATCTAAGTTATCCGGCATGTCATTGGTTCTCTCGGTGAACTTCTAGCAACCTTTTGGTGATCTTCCAGTGAACTTCCAGCACATCATCCAAACCTTCGGTGAAGTGCCCGATCCATCGGCATGTTGACTCCCACAACATCCGTTCTCGGTGCATTGTCCGATTCTTCCGACCCGATGCCCGAACTTTGACTCCGGCCCATCACTTGATTCTTCTTGCTTTAATTGTTTTGCCTCTTTTGATCAAGGTTAGTCCTGCATCACTTATCTCAATGCATAGATTAGATAACAAACTTATCAATTGATTTCATCATCAAAATCCGAGATTCAACAATCTCCCCCTTTTTTATGATGACAACTAATTGATGGAGTTAAAATCAACTCCCCCTATCTATATGCCATATCAAAATAAAGTAAACTTAAATTCAAAAGAAATAATAACCTTTGAATTCAAGTAAAACAATTTGATCATATATAACATATTGTATCAAGATTTTATACATTGTGCATCGTAATTTCAAATCATCAAAGTACAATATGCACAATCGCAACAAATCAACATCACTTTAGGTATAACATACATGATATCAAAACATTAAGATTTTTAATCATTCATCATTACTTACTTCTCCCCCTTTGTTATCAACAAAAAGGAGGTGAATTAAAAAAAAAAGTCATCATAAGGTATCATGTGATGCATATCATTTGTCAAACATATCAAAAACATATGAAACATGAGGCTAATATTTGCTTAGAAATTGAGTTGAACATAATGAAAAATATGTCATCCGAGACGGATAAATCCAAAAAGTGATTTGATCATTTTTATTCATGTCTATGAAATCCAAAAATTGATCAAGTTATGAAGGATTCATACATGAAAGAGGTTTAAGATACAATTTTGAAAATTCAAACATAAAATTGTAAATTGGAAATATAGATCATTGAAGCCATTCATCAAACATTTAGTCATTCGTCAAATATACTAATAAGAGCTCATGTAATATAAAAAAAATTTGTGAGAGAAAGATCATGATAAGTTTATGAAAAAGTTTAACTTGGCATTTATGACATGCAGCGCATCAACATCAAAAGTTTCATAGAGAGAGATTCAACTTGGCATTCTCATGAGGTAGAGAAAAAAAAACAATCAAGTCATAAAAAATCAAGTGTCGAGAATAAAGTCCGAAGAGAGTATAATAAAGTCTTGAGAGCTTAACCATTATGCAAAAAATTCATGACATTAAGCTTCAGATGATACAAAAATTATGAAATTCATTTAATTATTCCAATAAAGGTAGAAGGAGTATAAAACCAATTTTAATTCTTCATCAAAAGGCATGATCTTCATCAATCAAAGAAGGAGGAGAATCAAAATATTATGATCGAAGGATAAAAATGAGAGTTTCATTCAAAATATGATATCGAAAAGATGTCATCCAAAATCCAAAAATAATATCAAGTTAAGATTATGTAAACCAAGGTTGAAAAATTTCAGAAAAGGAACATACAACTGCTTCATGCATTAGGATAACTTATCATGCCTAATTCTCTTCTAATGAAGTCAAATTATTCTTCATTTAGGGGTTTTGTGAAGATGCCCGCTAATTAATGTTTTGTATCAATAAATTCTAGAATGACATAATTATTATTGACATGATCTCATATGAAGTGATATCTAATGTCAATATGCTTAGTTCTAGAGTGTTGAATAGGATTTTTGGTTAGACAAATAGCACTAGTGTAATCATATTTTATGGGAATGTTCTTTAAATAAATTTCATAATATTCTAATGTATTTTTTATCCAAATAACTTGTGCATAACATGCACTTGTAGCTATGTATTCGGCTTCGATCATAGATAGTACAATTGAGTTTTATTTCTTGGAAGACCAAGTAACAAGTGCATGTCCAAAAAATTGACATATTCCGGATGTACTTTTTCTATCTATTCTACATCCGCCAAAATCGACATCCACATAAGCTATTAAATCAAAGTTATCGGATTTTGGATACCATAATCCTAGATTAGGAGTTTCTTTAAGATATCTAAAGATTCTTTTAACGGCTTTAAGATGAGACAACTTAGGATTAGCTTGAAATCTAGTACAAAGTCCTACACTAAACATGATATCCGGTCTAGTTGTAATGAGGTAAAGTAAACTACCTATCATTCCCCTATATGTTTTTTGATCAAAACTTTCTCCACTTTCGTCCATGTCTAACTTAGTGGAGGTACTCATAGGAGTGTTGATAGCTTTTGAACCATTCATATTAAACCATTTTAACAATTATAAAGCATATTTGGTTTGACTAAGAAATATACCATCACTAAGTTATTTTATTTGTAATCCTAAAAAGAAAGTTAGTTCACCCATTAGACTCATTTCAAACTCTTGGCTTATACACTTGGAAAATGATCCACAAAATGATTCGTTTGTAGAACCAAAGATAATATCATCAACATAAATTTGAATAATAAGAAAATTATTTTCAAAATATTTAATAAACAATGTAGTATCGACCTTGCCTTTAGTGAAATTATTTAAAATAAGAAAAGAACTAAGCCTCTCATACCAAGCCCTTAGGGCTTGTTTAAACCTATAGAGAGCCTTAGTCAATTTAAACACATGATTAGGAAAAAGAGAATTTTCAAAATCAGGTGGTTATTCAACAAACACTTCTTCGGAAATAAAACCATTTAAGAAAGCACGTTTGATATCCATTTGAAATAATTTAAAATTATTACTACTAGCATAGGCAAGGAGCATCCTAATGGCTTCTAATCTTACCACAGGAGCGAAGGTCTCTTCGTAATTGATACCTTCTTTTTGGTTGAAACCTTTGGATACTAATCTAGCCTTGTTTCTAACCATGATACCAAATTCATCTTGCTTGTTTCTAAATACCCATTTAGTACCTATAACTAAATAGTCACTTGGTCTAGGATCAAGTTTCCACACCTCATTCCTCTCAAATTGGTTCAATTCCTTTTGTATTGTGATAACCCAAGAATCATTTTTCAAGGCTTCATCAATGCACTTAGGTTCAATTTGAGAGAGGAAAGCGGCGTTAGCACAAAAATTCTTAAAAGAGGAACGAGTTTGAACCCCTTTTGATGTGTCTCCTATAATTAGCTCCTTTGGATGGGCATCTATATACTTCCATTCTTTAGGTAAGGAAATTTGGGATGTAGATGCATCCAAGTTGCTATTTTGAGGAGAGGGTTCATTCAAATTCAAACCATCAAAATCAAGATCATCATCATCAAAATTATTTTTTTTAAATTCAGAAACTTCATTAAAAACTATATGAATAGACTCTTCTATAACCAATGTTCTTCTGTTGAAAACAAGAAAGGCTTTAGAAATGGAAGAGGAACCAAGAAAGATGCCTTAATCGGATTTAGCATCAAATTTTCCTAAGACATCCTTTTCATTCAAGATAAAGCATTTACAATCAAAAGCTTTAAAATAAGAAATATTTGGTTTTTTGTTATTCCATAATTCATAAGGGGTTTTGGATAGAGATGGTCTTACTAGAACCCTATTCATGACATAGCAAGTCGTATCAACGGCTTCGACCTAAAAGTATTTAGGTAAGATATTTTCATTTAACATGGTTCTTGTCATTTCTTATAAATTTCTATTCTTTCTTTCGACTACTCCATTTTGTTGAGGATTCCTCAAAGTCGAGAAATTATGGTTATATCTATTAGATTCACAAAAATTTTAGAAGTCATGGTTTTGGAATTCACCACCATGATCACTCCTAATCGATGAAATCATGAAACCCTTTTCATTTTAAATAAGTTTACAAAATTTTAAAAAATATTTAAAACAATCACTTTTGTGAGCCAAGAAATAGGTTCAAGTGTATCTACTATAGTCATCTACAATGACAAACGCATATTTGCTACCTCCTAAACTCGTTGTGTTAATTAGTCTAAATAAATCCATATGGATCAATTGTAACGGTCTAGAGGTGCTTATTTGATTCTTTGGTTTGAAGCTAGTTTTTATTTGTTTTCCTAGTTGACAAACATCACATACTTTATCTTTAATGAACTTAATATTGGGAATGCCTCTGACAAGTCCCTTTAGATGTAATTTGAGAGATTAGTTTTATACTAGCATGGCCTAATCTCCTATGTCAAATCCAAGCATCATCATTCAAAATCGAAAAACATATTTCATTACTAAGATCATCAATGTTTATGGTGTAGACATTATTTTATTTTAGTGCAATCATAGATGTGTTGTTGTATGCTTTTTTAATGGTGCAAGCATTAGATTCAAATTTCACAATATATCCCTTATCACATAATTGACTAATGCTCAAAAGATTATGCTTTAAACCATCTATCAATAACACATTATCAATTAAAAAACTTGATTTGTTACCTATAGTTCCCTTGCCAATGATTTTACCCTTGTTGTCTCTGAAGGTGACATACCCTTCATCTTTGCTAGTGAGCTTAGAAAATTGAGATGGATCTCTGGTCATGTGCCTTGAGCATCCACTATCAAGGTACCATCCCTTACTCCTAGCTTGTGTGGGTGAATGTGTCTACAAAAGAGGATGGTTTTTAGGTACCCATTTGAACTTAGGTGCCTCAAAAATTGATCTACTAAACGTGTTATTATTCATTGAGTTCCTTATTGTTTATTTAGTAACCTATATTAACCTTTGTGAGCTAAGTTTCTTATATGGACATTTGTAGGCAACATGTTTAGATTTGCAACAAAAATTATATTTCAGATGAGAAGATACATGTAGTGTGGGTCCTTTAATGAAGGTGGTTGGAGTATGAAGAGATCCACTCACAAATCCAATACCACTTCTATTTCCGACGTGACCCTTGTTTGCAAAAATCATGTCCAAGCCCTTACTACCGATATTAAACTTGTTTAGGGTCTCTTTAAGTAGCAAGTTCTCATTTTTTATTACCTCTAAGTGTTCACACTTAGAGCATGGGGTAAAGAGGGAGTTTTAAGACTATCAAGCTTATCTTGTAATAAAGCATGCTCTTTCTTTAATAAATTAAACATTTTACTAATAGCTCTACACTCATCAAATAATTCATGAAAAGCGATTGAATGTTCGTCGAAAGATAAATCTTCAATAATTAACTCACATACCTCTTCTCCGAAAGCCATCAATGTGAAGTTGGCCTTCTCTTTATTGCTTGCTTTTTCATCTTCAGAGCTACTTGAGTCATCCCACGTCGCCTTTAGAGCTTTCTTCCTCTTTGGTAGCTTCTTCTTGGCTTGGGGGCATTCACTTTTAAAGTGCCTTGGCTTTTTGCATTCATAACATATGACTTAGTCCTTTTTTTAATTCAAGTTTATTTTTAGTATCATTTTTAAATTTATTCCTTCGTATAAATTTTTTGAATTTTGGAGTTAAGAGTGCAAGTTCATCATCAAGGTCCTTATGACTTGAAACTTCCTTTAAGTGGTCTTCTTGTGTTCTCAATGTCATATCATTCCTATTCTTTGGAAGGGGGTTCTCTAGCTCATCATGAGCATGACATGTTATTTCGTAGGTCATTAGAGACCTAATGAGTTCTTCGAGAGGAAAAGTTTTAAGGTCCTTGGCCTCTTGAATAGCCGTAACTTTTGGATCCCAACTCTTTGGAAGGGATCTTAAAATTTTAGTTACAAGTTTGAAATTAGAAAAATCTTTACCAAGTGCTTTTAGTCCATTGATGACATCCATGAAATGGGTGTACATGTCTCTAATAGACTCACTTGGTTTCAATCGAAACAATTCGTAAGAATGCACCAAGAGATTGATTTTGGACTTTTTCACTTGGCTAGTGCCTTCATGAGTAATTTCAAGAGTACGCCAAATATCAAGGTCGATTCACAAATCGAAATATGATTAAACTTATTTTTATCAAGTGCATAAAATAAGGCATTCATAGCCTTTACATTTAGAGTGAAAACCTTCTTCTCTGATTCATTCCATTCGTTCATCAGAAGAAAAATTTTTGAAATTTATTTTCAATGATATTCCAAAGTTTGAAATCCATGAAAATTAAAAAAATCTTCATGTGAGTCTTCCAATAAGTGTAATTTAACCCATTAAATATAGACGGACGTGTAATGGAATGACCCTCTTGCATACCTGTATAAGCCATCTTCCTAGGTTTTAAACTAAATGAGAGTGACCAAGCTCTGATACCAATTGTTAGGATCTAGAGCGGTACTAAGAGGGAGGGGGGGTGAATTAGTGCAACGGTTAAAAACGTTGATTTGTGTAATTTTAGAAAACTTTGTTTGAGAAGAATCATATTTCGATGAAAACCAACTTTGATAGCATTTTAACTTAAAGAGATTTGTAAGTGAAAGAGAAGGATTTGAGTGATTACAATAAGGTAAAGGATTTGCAGAAATGTAAATTGCAAGAAAAGAAATGCAAACCGATTTTATAGTGGTTTGGTCCTCCGACCTACGTCCACTCCCGATTCCTCCTTCGTTGAGGTCACCGGCTTTCACTAATGATCTTCTTTTAATGGGTGAAGATCAAACACCCTTTTACAACTCTTTCTCCTTTTCAAAGGTTTAGAAGATAACCTCTACAAGTCTTACACCTCCCTTAGATAAACTTCTAAACTTTTCAAGAGGAGAGAGAGAATACTCAAGACTTTTTCAAGATTACAACTTGATTCACCAAAGTTTTAGCTTACTTTTTCTTATGTAATCCTTGCAGGGATGAGTGAGATATTTATAGGCCCCAAATGGCTCTAAAAACAGAGCCAAAATTTAAATTTTTGGGTTTTCCGGGTACGGGCGATACTTCCATCTGCATTGGGTGGTGCAACCACCTACAGAACCTTGAAAATAGAGGTTCTGGTGGTGCTACAGCTAGCCTGAAGTGGTACCACTACTGCAGCTTTATTGCTGGGCAGTACCACCGCTTGCAGCTTGAAAAAGTGTGCTTTTTCACTTTTCCAATCCATAGGCAATTCTACCGCTAGTTTGGTGGTGCCACCACCTATAGCAACATTTGGGCTACTGAATGAGCCTCTCAATAAGCTCAAATCAGACCCAATGAGGCCCAATTGGCCCCTAATTGAGTTGGTATGATTTTACCCAAAATCAACTAAATTTTGACCTAACCTTCAACCATTAAGACAAATAACTACAATCTATGAATCTAAGTTATCTGGCATGTCATTGGTTCTCCCAGTGAACTACTGGCAACCTTCCAGTGAACTTCTGATACATCGTCTGAACGTTCGGTGAGTACCCGATCCACCGGCATGTTGAATCTCACAACATCTGTTCTCGACGCATTGTCCGATTCTTCCAACCCGATGCCCAAACTTTGACTTCGGCCTATCACTTGATTCTTCTTGCTTTAATTGTTTTGTCTCTTTTTATTAAGGTTAGTCCTGCATCACTTATCTCAAAGCATAGATTAGATAACAAACTTATCAATTGATTTCATCATCAAAATTCGAGATTCAACAAGTATTAGAGCATCGTTATCTCTTATTTGGTTTAACACCTAAGAGAAATATCTCTTTTCGGCTTTCAAGTGGGTTTTTCTATCGTTCATCCTCCCATATTCAATGGGATGGACTACACATATTGAAAAACTCAAATAAGAGTTTTCTTGCTTTCTTTAAATTTGAACTTATGTTATATCGTTGAAAATGGTTTTTAAAAGTCTTCCAAACTAATGAATGATTAGAATGATTTAGAAAAGAAGACTTTTTCATTAAATGCAAAGGCTATGAATGCCTTGTTTTATACTTTGGATAAAAATAAATTTAATCATATTTCTATTTATGAAACTGCACAAGAGATTTAACACACTCTTGAAATCACACATGAAGGCACTAGTAGAGTTAAAGACTCTAAAATAAATCTTTTGATGCATGATTTTGAATTGTTTCAAATGGAACTAAGCAAACTATTTGTGACATATACACTCATTTCACAAATGTCATCAATAGTTTAAAAAGTCTTAGTAAATGTTTTTCTAATTTCGAACTTGTAAATAAGATTTTATGATCCCTTCTAAAAAGTTGGGATTCGAAAGTAACGGCAATACGAGAAACAAAGAACTTAAATAATTTTCCATTGAAAGAACTCATTGGCTTATTGATGACATATGAAATGACTTACTTAGAACAAGATAAACATGAGAACCACTTTCCAAAGAACAGGAAGGATTTAGTAGTTTGAACTATAGATGACCACTTGAGTGATAACTCAAGTGATGATGATGATGACCTTGAACTCCTCACTATTAAATTTAAAAGTTTATAAAGCAAGAAATCAAAAACAAAAATAAACTTAAAAATAGAAAGGTGCCAAAGAAGAAGAAAGAACTCAAGGACAAATCAAGTACATTCGAAAACAAAGACGCAAATTACACTTTGACGACTATCGACAATGAGGTAAGTGTCTCAAGCCAATCTTTTTTTACCTTACCATGAAATAATTTAGTGCTTATCATGATTTAATTTAAATTAGTTAGTAAAAAATATATATATATATATAAATTATTAAAAAAATATTAATCATGATAATTACATGTTTTATGATAAAGAAACAAAATATTGATCTAATGCTTGTACACCTAATAAGATTAATTTCATATATATTTATCTTGATGATTTTCGTATTGTTTTTCAGTTTCAAACATAATGAATGAATTTGGCTTAAAAGATAGAAGCAATCATGTGTATCTTGACGATTTTGAATTGCTTGGCTTTTGTATGGAAAACTTAAGCATACTTATGTAAGATCAATCACATAAAATGAAACACATAAAAAGAAAATTGTATTATCATGATAAATTGAATCTTTTGAAGATGTCTTATATTTAATGTGCAATATTTTTTGTCGTGATGGTTTTTATGTCAAAACTTATTTTTCAGATTTATACAATGATGCATGGTTTTGGAATAAAAACTTGGGCATGTTTATATGAAATCAATTGTATGAATTGAAACAACTAAAAAGAGTAAAGCATTTTTTTTTAAAAAAATTATCTTTATCTTTTCAATTTTTTTCAACAAGTGATTCTTAGTGATGAATATATTTTATGAATTTCATGAACTATGAAAGTGATTTTGATGATTTAAATTTCAATGAGTTTTATCGAAATCATGATCTTTATTTTTTCAAGACTTATAACATGAAATCCTTTATAAATCAAGATCTCTTATTATGTGTTCACGTATCATTCCTTCTTATCATTTAAAAAGAGAATTATGTAAACAACCCATTATCTTGATAATTATAACTTGAAACCTTTACAAATCAAGAACGTATGCCATGATTTTTTCATTTTATTAAAAGAGAATTAACCAAATGAATTATGACTTGTCTCTTGATTTCTCAGAACTATATACTTGAAATCCTTTTTTATGAAATCATGTTCTTGATGACTTGAGAATTCTTACGTATGAATCAAGATCTTTTGTTTGTTCAACTATGTTTATTCTTGTCATTTACTAAAGAGAAGAAGTATCCAAATAAATCATGATTGTTCTCCTATTATCTCAGATGTACAACTTGTATTTTCTTTATGAATCAAGATCCTTAGTGTCCTAAGATTTCTTTTCATTATTTGCTAAAAAGGAAATTTGTCAAAATGATTCATGAACTTTTGGATTTATGTCTTAAACGTAACAAGTTGGTGTCAAAAATGATTAATACCTTTTGGTATTCATGAATTGATCTTTATTGATTTTTCATATTAATATCTTTCATGACATAATTCCTTTGGATTTATGCTTTATATACCTCATGATATGATTGAATCATTGATTTAACTTTGTTATTAATTTTTGTCACAACTTAAAAATTAATGTAAAGAAAATTTTTTGTACCATTGTATTCTCCCCTTCTTCTTGACAATAACAAAGGGGGAGAAAGAATTTGCTAGCTTGCATACTTCAAAGAGAAAGAAAGAATTACTAGCTTGATCAATGCAAAGGAAGTAAAATTTGCTAAGCTTGCACTTCTCAGAAGAGAATAAAGAACTTGCCATCTTGAACATCACCAAAAATTTATTAGGCTAAACTTGCTTACACTTCTCAAAAGAGAAAAAACAAAAGTTGCTAGCTTAGAATATCACAAAGAGAAGTAAAGAGTTGTTATCTCAAGAAGCAAGATTTGCAAACTTGCACATCTTAAAAAGAAAAGCAAGAATTGCTAGAGAAGAAAGAACTTATTAGATTGTATGTTATAAAGTGATTGCTACCTTGAATGTTGCAAAACTTGTGTATCTTTAAAATTTGCTAGATGCACTTCTCCTTTTTGTTGATGACAAAGGGGGAGAAGTATGATGATAATTTCATGCATTGAATGTTAAATTGAAATTATGATTAAGCATGATTTTATGATGACATGTTACTTCAATTTTTTAAATTTTTTATTTCTATCAATATGGCAATATTGATAGGGGGAGTTAAGGTTAACTCCATCATCAATTAGTTATCATCATTAAAAAAGAGAAGACTATTAAATCTCGAATTTTAATGATGAAATCAATTGATAGTGATTATGATCTGATCTGCATTTTGAGTGACACAAGACTAGCTTCGATCAGGAATAGATAATTAAAGCAGGAAGAATCGAACATTGGGTCAAAGAAGAACATGTTAAAAGATTGGACGTCGAGCTGAAGGATCGATCGACGTATCGACAGAAGGCTTCATGCCATAGGATTTAGGCATCGAGCCTAGAAAAGCAGAATTATACCAAGGAGATTGGAGTTACGGAGGTCAATTGCCGATTGAGGAATAGGCCGCAAGAGAGGATGATGCGTCGAAGAATCGAACGAAGTGCCGATGGACCAATGACATGTCGGACAATAAGTTGATTCATGCTTTGTAATAATTATCTAGATCAGTAGGTTTTAGATGTAATTGGGCCAACAATTAGGGACCAATTAGGCCCATGTTTGGGCTATATTGGGCCAAGCGAAAGGCTCAAACAATGACCCAACAAGTGGGTCAAGCGGTGGCAATGCCAGAATAGGCAATGGAACTGCTGGTGGCTTAATCTCCAAGACAATCTCTGAAATAGTGTCAAGGCAGACTAGGCGGTAGTACCACCCAATACTGGCAGTGGTATCGCATGATTCAAAATTTGGTTCCAAGTTTGAATCCCCTTGAGGCCTCTAAATACCCCTCTCATCCTTAGTTAGCACATACACAAGCTAAGAACAAAAAGAGGAAAAACTATGTTGTAATTGTGTGAGAATTCCTCCCCTCTAGGTTTAAGTATTGGTTAAGTCTAAGAAAGGGGCGAGTGGGGATGTAAAGGTTCTCTCCTAAACCTGTCAAAAGGAGAATTGAGTTGTAAGAGTAGTTGGTCTTCACCTATTTGAAGGAAGACCGCTAGTGGATGCTGGTGGCCTTGACGAAGGAGGAATCAGGAGTGGACGTAGGTCGAACGACCAAACTACTATAAAATCGGTTTGCTACCTTTTATTTTATTGTTTATCTTTGCTGTAAATCATTTTACTTGCTCACTACTATACTTCCTCATCACTCACTTGCAAATGCTTTCAAGTTAGAGCATTTCCAATATGATTTCATTGATAAGGCTTTCATCGTACGAAATAGTTTTTTGAAAAATCGAACGATTTACCACTGCACTAATTCATGCCATCCTCTTAGTGCCGATTGCGATCCTAACAAGTGCGTCCGTAATCAATGCATCGAGTGAATTATTATGGAGATAATAATTCACTAAACTAGAAGGAGTTTTGATAGGTATGATTCATGGCTAGCTCGATATTTGGCCTAGAGAGTCACATATATATAGTAGGTGTTGCAACAAGTAGATATTTGGATATGAGATATCCGTGAGCCCCTATCTTATAGGATATCCATTAAGCTCCTAAATTATTGGATCCTATAGATGAGATCCAATAAGGGCTAATAAGAGATTATTGGGTAGAGACCCAGTAATCTAAGAGGCTTGGATAATTGGATAGAAATCCAATACGCAATAGGGCAGGATCTATCAGGGTTAAGTTAATAGGAGACCTCTATAAATAGGAGGGAAACAAAGGTCCATAGGCTAGGATTTTTTGACAATCACCTCCTATTCTCCTCCCTCTCTCCTCCTCACTCAACCAACAGCCCTAGTTTGGGGTGTGTGGATAGCAAGAAGGGTCGGCCCCTTTTTGATTGTATAGTGCATGCAACAAGGAGTTTTGAGTAGCAATTTGAGTAGCATATGTTCAGATCAGTTCGACACTAAGAGAGGGGGAGGGGTAAATTAATACAGCGGTAAAGTATGATAAATTCGTATGATTTTAAAAAACTTCATTTGATAAAAATTATGTTTTGACTAAAATCGATTTCGATTAAAGCGTATCGGAAATGTATTTAACTTGAGAGCGTTTAGAGATGGAGAAAGGCAGTGAACAAGTAGAGTAGCGAATTGAAGATGGTTTGCAGTAATGTAAATTTGTAAGAAGTAAATATAAACCGTTTTATAGTGGTTTGGTCATTCGACGTACGTCCACTCCCAATTCCTCTTCACTTGAGGCCACCGACTTTTCACTAGTTATCTTCCTTCCAATGGGCGAAGACCAACTCCCTTTTACAGCCCTCTCTTATAAGATTTCCCTCACTCTCCCTTAGAGTTTCACTTCTATGCTTAAGAGGGGAAACACTTCAATTTTATAAGGCCTTCAATAGAATTTTGGCTTCTTTCTTTTTCTCAATTCTTGCTCAGCCAAGAAAGAACACTTGGGATATTTATAGACCCTAAGAGAATTCAAATTTAGAGCCCAAATTTGAATCACCCTAGATTTTCAGGATACAAATGGTACCAACGCTTGTGTTGGGCGATACCACTACTCAAGACACCCTAACACTGGGCGGTACCACCACCCAGTCTGGCGGTACCACCGCCCAATCTAACACTGGGCATTACCACCTCCTAGACTAGCGGTACCACCACCCATACCATATTGTTAGTGGGCAATACCACCGCACAGTTTAGATGGTACCACCACGCAGTTTGGGCGATACCATTGCCCAAACTCAATCTAGAAGACTAAGCCTTCAAGTGATTCCACCACCCACTTAGCGGTGCCACCACCTGACGTGGCATCTGGGCACTATATGGGCCTTTCATTTGGCCCAACACAGCCCTGATTTGGGCCCAGTTGGCCCCTAACTAGGTTAAAGGGATTACCTCCCAATCTTAACCCTAATTATATGCTAATTATGAAGTTAAAGATATTTTCTAAAGTAACACAAAATCTAGCACATCAAGACTTCTTCGAGTGAACTTCTAGCAGACTTCCGATGAACTCTCAAACATCTTCCGATGGACTCCCAATAAGTTCCTAGACTTCACGACGATCTTGGCGAGTTTTGACGAGTCTTCTTTAGCAAGCTTCGATCTTTCTTGGTGAGCTCTATGAACTTCCAACGAATCTTTCTGGTAAACTTTCGACGAACCCTTCATCAAGCTCCCAACTCATCTTGGTCAATTCCAACAGCATTCTTGATGAATCTTCGGACTTTCAGTGAACTCTCAAACTCCTAACGATTCGATCATACTTAACTTTGGCACTTCATTTTGCTTTATATCTTCATCGCTATCAGAGTTAGTCCTGCATACTAATTAAGCCTTAACCCTACTTCGATTTAGACAATTATAAAGCGAATCAATATCGTATTGCCTGACACGTCATTGGTTGATGCTTTGTCCGGTTCTTCGGCGCATCGTCCTCTCTTGCGGCCTATTTCCTAATTGGCGGTTTCCCCCCCAACCCCGATCTTCTTGGTGCAGCTCCGCTCTTCTTGGCTTGATGCCTAATTTCTTTGTCTGAAGCCTTCTGTCGATCGTCGATCGGACCTACGGCTCGACGCTCAATTTTCTGATGTGTTCTCCTCTGGCATAATGTTGATTTATCCTACTTCAATTGTCTAATCTTGATCGAGAGTAGACCTGTGTGACTCAAAGTATAATTAGATAACCAAAATATACTTAATTAGTTTCATCATCAAAATTTGAGATTCAATAATCTTCTCCTTTTTGATGATGATAACTAATTAATGACGGAGTTAACTTTAACTCCTGGAGTTTAACCAAACTCCCCCTATCAATATGCCATATTGATAAAACCCTTGGATTTCAAAAATCCAAGTAACATATTATCAAAAACATTCATGCAAAATCATAATTTCAATAATCATACAATGCATGAACTCATCAATCTACTTCTCTCCCTTTGTCATCAACAAAAAAGAGAAGTTGCATCATAGCTAGTTTAAAAATATGTAAGTTTTTACAATACACTCACAAGATTTACATCACAACATTCAACCATAGCAAGTTTTCAAGTTTAAGCATGGCAATTTTTTACTTGCTTCTTGAGATGTGCAAGTTTGCACTTAGTTTCTCACGATAGGCAAGATTGTTTGTTCTTCTTTTGAGAGGTGCAACAAGTTTTGCCTTTGCAAGCTTAACAATTTTTGAATGTTGAGCAAAATTTTTGCCTCTCTTGAGATAGCAACTTTTTGCTTCTCAATGTTCAAGCTTGTAAGTTCTTTTTGTGATACATTGGCTAGCAATTTCTTCTATGTGATGCATAAGCTAGCAATCTAACTCCCCCTTTGTCATTGTCAAAGAGAAGGGAGAAAATATAATGATATAAACTTTTCACATCAATTACAAATTTACATCAATAAAAATTTACAACAATCTTTCAATTATCACATGATGCATATAAGGCAAAAATGCAAAGAAATCATGAAAGATATCAATATGAAATTCAACAAGGATCAATTTGTGAATACCAAAAGTTATAAATCCAAGAGTTCAATTATCAAGATATCAAGATATCAAGATCATGACTTGGATTGTTTTCCTCTTTAGTAAGTGGTAAAAGGAAGCAATCATAGAGGAAAAGATTTCAATTTCAAGTCATAAGTTCGAGAAATCAAAATAGAAGTCATGAATCATTTTGAAAAATCTCATTCTAATCAATTTATCAACTCCAACCTCATTATCAAATCATGAAGATCAAATTCACGATTCAAGAGATTTTCATGAATTCATTAATCTCGATAAGATAGAAAATGCCTTATTTCAATTTATGTGATTCTTCTTATAAGCATGCTTTTGCCTTTAATAAAGACAAGTATCAACGTTCAAGAGTGAAGGACAAACTTCGTAAAACAAATCATCAAGCATGATACCATCATTTGAATTCGAATGATATTTCTTTTATTTTCAAGATATCCATCCCTTTTAACTCATTCAAGAATTATTGAATCAATAAGAAATTTCATGTATCAAACAAAGGACAAAGATTATCGATTCGTACATTCAAACCATCATCAAAATTTCTTTCATAATTCAAGAGATTCATAGCATGCATAAATGTGTATTATGTATATAAAATCAAAACACACGTTTCATCATCAAGACTAAAAATATGACACGTCTTCTAAAAATTCCATCATAAAAATGATTAAGAACAAATACATAAAGTATCTTTAAGCAAAAGACTTGATTCATCATGATATTACATTTTGCTTTCCCATTTTTTTATGTGTTTCAATTAAGGTGAGCATGTTCAAGTTTTTACGAAAATGTCAAGCATCACATTTAGAACCAAAAGCATCATTATAACCACTTTTCTTTCATTCGGAAAGTTTATTGATAGCAATATGGGTTAAGTCTTTTAGTTTTGCAATTGATTTCATAAAGACATGCATCATCATATAAATCAAAGTTTCATCAAATCATCAAGACTAAATGCATGAAACATAAAATATCATGATAGAACATTTTCCCATTTGTTGTGTTTTATTTCATGTGATTGATCTCATATAAGTATATGCAAATTTTCACACAAAAGCCAAGCATCATGTTGACAATTGAAAAGTAATTCAAAATCATCAATATACTTGCTTCAATCTTTTAATTCTACATGGTGTGCAAGCATTATCATAAAATATGCAATTATCATGATAATTAATTTTTGTATAAAAAATCATGCATCTCGTTTGAAACCAAAAGCAATATAAAATCATCAAGATTCATGAATTTATAATAATCATACACTTTCCTTTTTATGTGTTTCATTTGTTTCATATAAGTATATTCAAGTTTTTATATGAAAGCCATCATCATATAAATCTGAAACAAATTTCGTCGAAGCCAAAAACACATTAATTCTAAACAAAAGATTTTAAATCATAAGTATGATACATACATTTAACATTTTCATTATCAAGCATGATTTCATAGAATTAATCTTGTTAGGTGGACAATCATTATCACAAAACATTTTATTTTTTTATCATACAAGTATCATTTTAATTTTCAAAAATACTAGAAGGAAAAGCATGATATAATTTTTGAAAATAATTTTTATTTCCTACTAACTAAATCAAGTAATTTATGAAAGGCATCAAGTGATTTCATAAAGCAAGGGGGTTTTGGTTGAGTTGCTTACCTTGTATTCGAAGACCGTTAAAGTGCATTTCGCTATCTCGTCAGTTGATTCATCCTTGGGTGCCTCCCTCTTCTTTAGCCTCTTCTTCGATTCAAGTTCATTTTTAGTTTTAGATTTTTGTTTTATAAACTTATTAAATTTTAAAGTCAAAAGTTCAAGTTCATCATCAACATGATCCTCATCACTTGAGTCATCACTCAAGTAGTATTTTATAGTCCAAAGTTCTAAACCCTTCCTGTTGTTTGGAAGGTGGTTCTCATGTTCGTTGTGTTCCAAGAATGCTATCTCATAGGTCATTAATGACCCGATTAGTTCTTTCAATGGAAAATCATTTAAATCTTTAGTCTCTTGTGTTGCGGTTACTTTAGGATCCCACCTTTCAGGAAGGGATCTTAAAAACTTATTTACCATATCAAAACTTAAAAAACTGGTACTAAGGCTTTTCAAATTATTGACGACATCCATGAAGTGGGTGTACATATCACCGATAGTCTCGCTTGGTGCCATCCGGAAAGGTTCAAAATCGTGCATTAAAAGGTTTACTTTTGAGTCTTTGACTCTACTAGTGCCTTCGAACATGATTTCAAGTGTATGTCAAATATCGAAAGCCGTTTCATAAGTAAATATATGATTAAATTCAGTTTTATCTAAAAAGCAAAATAAGGCATCAATAGCCTTTGCATTTAACTAGAAAGATTTTTTTTCTAAATCCGACCATTTGTTAATCAATTTAGAGGATGTTTGAAAACCATTTTCGATGATATTCTATAAATCTAAATTTAATGAAAGCAAGAAAACTCTCATTTGATTTTTTTCAATAAGTGTAGTTCAACCCATTAAAGAAGGGAGGACGAATGATTAAAAAACCCTCTTGAAATCCAAAAAGATTCATTTCTCATGGTTATGAATCCAAAAGAGAAATACCGGGCTATGATACTAACTGTTAGGATCAGTTTGAGACTAAGAGGGTGGGTGAATCAGTGCAGCGATAAAGTACAATAAATTCGCATGATTTTGAAAAACTTCATTCGATAAAAATCACGTTTCGACTAAAACCAATTTCGATTAAAGGGTATTAGGAACGTATTTAACTTAAGAGCATTTAGAGATGAAGAAAGGCAATGAGCAAGTAGAGTAGCGAAGTGAAGATGGTTTGCAGTAATGTAAATTTGTAAAAAGTAAATGCAAACCATTTTTAGTGGTTCGATCATTCGACCCACGTCCACTCCTAATTTTTCTTTACATGAGGCCATCGGCTTTCCACTAGTTGTCTTCCTTCTAATGGGCAAAGACTAACTCCGTTTTACAACCCTCTCTTACAATATTTCCCTCACTCTCCGTAGAGTTATACTTCTATACGTAGGAGGAAACACTTCAATTTTACAAGGCTTTTAATAGAGCTTTGTCTTCTTTCTTTTTCTCAATTCTTGCTCAGCTAAGCAAGAACACTTGGGGTATTTATAAACCCTAAGAGGATTCAAATTTAGAGCCAAAATTTGAATCATCCCAGATTTTTGGGGTACTAGCGGTACCACCGCCTGTGTTGGGCGATACCATCGCTTGTGCTGGGTGGTACCATCGCCTAGTCTAGTGGTACTATAGCTAGAGCACTCTGACACTAGGCAGTACCACCACCCAGACATACTATTAGTGGGGGCAGTACCACCACCTAGACTTAGTCTAGAAGACTAAGCTTTCAGGCGGTTCCACCACCCACTTGGCGATGCCATTGCCTGATGTGGTATTCAGGCATTGTATGGGCCTTTCATCTGGCCCAACACAGCCTGGATTCAGGCCTAGTTTACCCTTAACTAGATTAAAGAGATTACCTCCCAATCTTAACCCTAATTGCATGCTAACTATGAAGTTAAATATATTTTCTAAAGTAAAACAAAATCCAACACATCGAGACTTCTTTCGTCAAGCTTTCGGCGAACTTCCGACGAACTTTTGACAAACTCTCGGACATCTTCCAGTGGACTCCCGGTAGGCTCTTGGACTTCACGATGATCTTGGTGATTTTTTATGAGTCTTCCTTGGCAAGCTCCGATCTTTCTCGCCGAGCTCCGTGAACTTCTGACGAATCTTTTCGGTGAACTTTCGACGAACCCTTCGTCAAGCTCCCGACTCATTCTTGGTCAATTTCGGTAGCATTCCCGATGAATCTTTGGACTTCTGGTGAACTCTCAAACTCCCAATGTTTTGATCGTTCTTGACTCTGGCACTTCATTTTGCTTTGTCTTCATCGCTATCATAGTTAATCCTATACACTAATTAAGCCTTAACCTTACTTCGATCTAGACAATTACAAACTGAATCAACATCCTGTTGCCCGGCATGTCATTGGTTGGTACTTTGTCCAGTTCTTTGGTGTATCGTCCACTCTTGCGACCTATTGCCCAATCGGTGGTTAAACTCTGCAACCCTGATCTCCTTTGCACAACTCCACTCTTCTTGGCTCGATGCCCGATTTCTTTGTCTGAAGCCTTACACGATTGTCGTAGGACCTCCGGCTCGATGTCTAATTTCCTGACATGTTCTCCTCCAGCATATGCTTAATTCATCCTACTTCAATTGTCTAATCCTGATCGAGAGTAGACCTGCGTGACTCAAAGCATAGTTAGATAACCAAAATATACTCAATTAGTTTCATCATCAAAATCCGAGATTTAATAGTGTCATCCATAGCCCCTACCATGTGGATTATCACTAGAGAGGAGGATACTTGACCTCCTTTATCTAGTCTCATAGATCTATAGAATTCAGGGATATACGATATCCCTAAGTAATTTTCTTATGTGTAGTTTTTCGGTTTGTGGGTTTTGTGCACCAACTTTTACACAATGATAAGAACCTCTTTTTCTATAGGAAATCTATGATTTTTATTTATGTTCTTCTGCTATGCATATAATGTTACCACAGATTTTCTAACAGTGGTATTAGAGCCATGTTATTCATGCAAAATATTGGCTTTTAAACTGCGTGTGTTGTGTTCAATCGCGTAAGAATTGTTTTGTGCGATTGTTGTAAATTTTTGTCATAGATATCAAATATGTGCTGCAATTTTTTTCTCTATTATGAGATGTTTTATAGAGGGCTTTTGATGTCAAAAATGTTGGCACAAAAGAGGAAGAAAGGGAAGCAATAGTTGCTACCCCTTAGATTGGCCAAAGGCTGCTTACAGCCTTGGCCGAGAGCCTTTCTTGTTGCTCTCGGCCTAGCCAAAAGCAGTAGGAATGAGAGCAGCAAGGCTGCTCTCAACCTATTGCATGGCAGCCCCTGTAGCCAAATTTCTTGGTAGAAGGGGCACTCCTGGTGGCCAGGGTTTCTTTACCACAAGGGTTGCCCTAGCGGCTAGATTTTCTGGCCGCCCAAGGCTACCCTGCGTTAGGATCAAGAACAGCAGCACTAAGAGGGGGGGGGGGGGGTGGGGTGGTGGGGGGGGTGGGGTGGTGAATTGGTGCACTGGATAAAACTCAACGATTTAAATGATTTCGAAAAACTTCATACAATGAAAATTTTTCATTCGACAAAAACCATTTCGGAAAGACGTTGACTTGAGTGAGTTTGTAAGAGAGTAGAGAAGAGGAGTTTGGATAGTTACAATGAAGTATAAATTGAATGTAGCAAAAGTAAATTACGCACCAAGAGAAGAATGCGTCAATTTTATAATGGTTCAGTCGTTCGACCTATGTCCACTTCCGATACCTTCTTCGATGAGGTCACTATCTTTAACTATCGATCTTTCTTGAAGGGCAAAGATCAATCATCCCTTTACAGAACATTTACAAGTGGCTCACTCTCCTTTTACAAACTTTTACACTTTGAAATGGTGGAGGTGAACTCTCAATTTTTTTTAAGCTATTTCACTATAGTTTCGGTTCTAACTTGTTCACTTCTCTCTATGTACAAGCAGCTGAAAAGTAAGGGGTATTTATAGGCTTTAATTGGCTTAAAAAATAAAGCTAAAATTCAAATTTTTTGATCTTTCAGGTATGGGTGGTACCACCGCCTACATTAGGTGGTGCCATCGCCCGCAAAACCTCGAAAATAATGGTTCTAGTAGTGCTATCACCAACGGGGTGGTACCATCACTTGCAGCTTTAATGCTAGGTGGTACCACTGCTTGTAGCTTATAAAAGTATACTTTTTTACTTTTTCAACTCATAGGCAGTTCCACCGCCAGTTTGGCGGTGCCACTACCTACAGCAACTTTTGGGCCATTGAATGGGCCTCCCAATAAGCCTAAATCAATCCCAATTTAAGCCCACTTGGCCCCTAATTAAGTTGGTATGATTACACCCAAAACTAACTCAATTTTGACCTAACTTTCGATAATTAAGACAAATAACTATAAGACATGAATCTAAGTTATCCAGCATGTCATTGGTTCTCCTAGTGAACTTTCGACGACCTTCCAGTGAACTTCCAGCACATCATCTGAACTTTTGGTGTATTGCCCAATCCATTGGCATGTTGACTCTTGCAACATTCATTCTCGGCACATTGTTCGATTCTTCCGACCCGATACCCGAACTTTGACTCTAGCCCAATGTTTGATTCTTCTTACTTTAATTGTTTTGCCTCTTTTGATCGAAGTTAGTCCTGCATCACTTATCTCAAAGCATAGATTAGATAATAAACTTATTAATTGATTTCATCATCAAAATTCGAGATTCAACAATCTCCCCCTTTTTTATGATAACAACCAATTGATGACAGAGTTGCTTAACTCTCTATATCTATAAGCTATACTTGAGAAAAGACCCTTGAATTCAAAGCTTTTGAATTCAAGCCCAAACCGATAAGTTACATTCATTTGAACTTATTGACATGCTCATTAATCATGATTTTTCATCCCAAAATACGATACATGGTATCATTCATAATACAAAAATGATGTCAAGGCATGACATACATTTTCAAGTCCAATTCAAATGATGATAGACAATCATCATTTCAACAAATGATACCAACTTCAATTTTTAAATTTAGTAAGATTCAAAATAATAAATCATCATTCCAAGACATGATATCAATTGATAATTTATCATTCAATAGCATGATACAAACTTCAAATATGCAACCAAATGATAACTTATCATATCGAGGCATGATACTAATTTCAAGTAAGATAATTAAGCATGATACGATAATGATCATAGAAAAATTATCATTTTAAGCAGACATGATTCATTTCAATCATTTGTGATGCTTACAATACATTTCATATATTTGCGATATATTGCAATACACTTCAAGTATTTGCGATGCTGTTAGGACTCTAGCTATGAGAGTCCTAATTTAGTTTCATTGATAAGGGCATTCATGTAAATCCTATCTAGCCGACCCTTATTAAAGAGGTGAAGAGACCGGCTAGGTTAGGGTTAGGTCTTAGGAAAAGAGTCTTATTAGAAGTAGGAGTCCTATTAGGAAAAGAGTCCTATTAGAAGTAGGAATCCTATTAGGAAAAGAGTCCTATTAGAAGTAGGAGTCCTATTAGGAAAAGAGTCATATTAGAAGAAGTCCTATTAGGTAAAAAGTCCTATTAGAATTAGGAATCCTACTAGAGAAGGAGTCCTAATTAGAAGTTGGTGAGAAGTAGGAGTCTTGAGTAAGAGTCCTATTAGGAGTTGGGGCTTAGAAGCCCTATAAATAGCCATGTATTCATCCTCTTTAATCAATGAATAGATCAATCCTTTAGCAGCCTTTGTGCAGCAACTTGGAGGAAGGAACCCTATAGAGTTCCAAGGAGGCCGATCCTATAGAGATCAATCCCAAGCTTAGAATCCGCGGAGGGTTCTAACACTTGGTATCAGAGCAGCGTTCTTGGCGTCTCACTGCCCTTCCACAGCCATCCACTAGCCCTCCACAACCGCGCAAAGTAATTCCCACAATTGCTTAGAAGATCATCGCTGAATTCTGCCGTCATCTCCACCACCGTAGATCATCCTTTGATCTTCCCGTGAATTGCAACAGGTTCTGGTTATCTACCCTACTGCTGCTGCAATTTAGTTATCCTTATTTAAAAAATCCAAAAAAATTCATTCTTATAATTACTGCATAAACTTTTCGTCGTAAAGTTTTCATCTCTGTAGAAAGTCGCATTGCAGAATTTCAGCCGCATAGCACTGCCTTTTTGATCTTGCTACTGCATTTTTTCTATCCAAATCTCTATGGAATTTTTACGGCGGCTTTGACACTTCCTAACAGTGGTTTTCCCTTTGGTTTTGTCGAAAAATTCTCAATAAAAACCACTTATCTTTTACGTCCAATCTGCTGCACTTTAGACGTAAAAATCTGCTATAATACCTCTCCGTGATTCTCAATTTTGCCAAACCTCTTGCTGTCATTTCTTCCTACGAAATTTTCTACAGTATTACCTCTTCCTTATCAGTAGATCCCCTTTGAGTTTTACTTGAATCTCTTTTGAAAATTTCTGGAAAAATTACATCTTTACTGCTGGAATTTTTTCGGTGAAAAATCTGGTATTGCACCTTGGTCCTTTTTTCTTCTCCGTAACCTACCAAACCCTAGCCACCTTGCTGCCACAAACCAAGATATCTTTAGGGAATCCCTCTAGCCTCAAGATGCAGCCATCATAACCTAGTTTCATAACCCTAATAGCATCAAAAACCACAGCCCAAAATAGTAAACCATTACAGCTGAACCCTTCAATCACCGATCTAATGTCCGAACCTTCCACCACCCCATGCCATTAACCCGTCAACAGAAAAAAGACAAGGGCATCTCTGATCTACAGACATATGCTATGGCTTCCCAAGATCCAATTGATGCCAAATTTGAAACATGGGAATCTTGGATTAAATCATGGCTTGAATCGCTTGGAAGACAAATTACGCTTTGTTTGCAGAATTCAGGGAATTGGACAACCATCAAGTCCAACCAAACTATAGCAAGGAGAGAATTTAGAAAGGACCCCAGAGAAGGAGGATGGCCCTCAGACGTGCTTCAGCCATGCATGAGGTGGACTTCCACGATGGGAAGAAGGAGACGCAACGGGGTGGATTTCGCGCGCAGAACGTTACTTTCGCTACTACCGAACGTCGGATAATGCTATGGTGGAGATTACTGTCATCTACCTTGAAGGAGATGCTATTCAATGGTACAATTGGCTGGAATATAATCATGGGGCTTCGACATGGAATCAATTTAAGAATGCACTACTGAACCGTTTCGGACCTACGGAGTATGAAAATATCGACGGCCAACTCGCAAAGATTCGACAAACCTCTACGATTCAAGAGTACCAAACCAGGTTTGAGAAGCTATCTTACCTTGCTCGTGATTGGACTGACCGTCAATTGTTAGGAACATTTATCGAAGGACTCAAGCCAGAGATAAAAGGGGAAGTTAAGGCACGATAGCCCCGTACCGTGATGGCTGTGATTTCTTTTGCCCGAATACAAGAAGAACGACTCAACCAAGATTCTCGATGGATGAGAACCACTCCTAGAACCTCAACATATAAACCCCCTTCTACTTCCAGCCATCCTTCGCTGCCCAAAAAATTGACAGGAGAAGAACTACGTGATCAATCAGCAAAGGGTCTTTGTTGGCATTGTGACGAGCCGTGGAACCGCGATCATCGCTGCAAAAGAGGCCGCCTCCTATTGATTGAACCTCTTGAAGACAGGGAGGAGGAGGTCCAGGAGCATGAGGAAGAGGTCACGGATGAAGAACAGTAGCTAATTGATATTATGACGCATGCCCTTGTCGGTTATGCGAACCCGCAAACAATGAAAGTGGGAGGATTTCTGAAGCAACAACCAATCACCATTCTTATTAACACTGGGAGTACTAATAATTTTATGAACAGCAAGGTTGCTGTCCGGATGGCCTTACCTATTGAGAATTGCAGCAGGTTCGATTTTAAAATTGCAGATGGATGAATTTTGAAGTGTGATCGTAAGTGCCCACGGGTGAAACTGTTGCTGCAGGACCAAGAGATAATTGCAGATTTTTTCCAAAGTTTGAAATCCATGGAAATTAAAAAAATCTTCATGTGAGTCTTCCAATAAGTGTAATTTGACCCATTAAATATAGACGGACGTGTAATGGAATGACCCTCTTGCATACCTGTATAAGCCATCTTCCTGGGTTTTAAACTAAATGAGAGTGACCAAGCTCTGATACCAATTGTTAGGATCTAGAGCGGCACTAAGAGGGAGGGGGGGTGAATTAGTGCAACGGTTAAAAACGTTGATTTGTGTAATTTTAGAAAACTTTGTTTGAGAAGAATCACGTTTCGATGAAAATCAACTTTGATTGCATTTTAATTTAGAGAGATTTGTAAGTGAATGAGAAGGATTTGAGTGATTGTAATAGGGTAAAGGATTTGCAGAAATGTAAATTGCAAGAAAAGAAATGCAAACCGATTTTATAGTGGTTCGGTACTCCGACCTACGTCGACTCATGATTCCTCCTTCATTGAGGTCACCGGCTTTCACTAATGATCTTCATTCAATGGGTGAAGATCAATCACCCTTTTATAACTCTTTCTCCTTTTCAAAGGTTTAGAAGATAACCTCTACAAGTCTTACACCTCCCTTAGATAAACTTCTAAACTTTTCAAAAGGAGAGAGAATACTCAAGACTTTTTCAAGATTACAACTTGATTCACCAAAGTTTTAGCTTACTTTTTCTTATGTAATCCTTGCAGGGATGAGTGAGATATTTATAGGCCCCAAATGGCTCTAAAAACAAAGCCAAAATTTAAATTTTTGGGTTTTCCGGGTACGGGCGATACTACCATCTGCATTGGGTGGTGCAACCACCTACAGAACCTTGAAAATAGAGGTTCTGGTGGTGCTACAGCTAGCCTGAAGTGGTACCACTACTGCAGCTTTATTGCTGGGCAGTACCACCGCTTGCAGCTTGAAAAAGTGTGCTTTTTCACTTTTCCAATCCATAGGCAATTCTACCGCTAGTTTGGTGGTGCCACCACCTATAGCAACATTTGGGCTACTGAATGAGCCTCTCAATAAGCTCAAATCAGACCCAATGAGGCCCAATTGGCCCCTAATTGAGTTGGTATGATTTTACCCAAAATCAACTAAATTTTGACCTAACCTTCAACCATTAAGACATAAACAACTACAATCTATGAATCTAAGTTATCTGGCATGTCATTGGTTCTCCCAGTGAACTACTGGCAACCTTCCAGTGAACTTCTGATACATCGTTTGAATGTTCGGTGAGTACCCGATCCACCGGCATGTTGAATCTCACAACATCCGTTCTCGACGCATTGTCCGATTCTTCCAACCCGATGCCCAAACTTTGACTTCGGCCTATCACTTGATTCTTCTTGCTTTAATTGTTTTGTCTCTTTTTGTAAGGTTAGTCCTGCATCACTTATCTCAAAGCATAGATTAGATAACAAACTTATCAATTGATTTCATCATCAAAATTCGAGATTCAACAAGTATTAGAGCATCGTTATCTCTTATTTGGTTTAACACCTAAGAGAAATATCTCTTTTCGGCTTTCAAGTGGATTTTTCTATCGTTCATCCTCCCATATTCAATGGGATGGACTACACATATTGAAAAACTCAAATAAGAGTTTTCTTGCTTTCTTTAAATTTGAACTTATGTTATATCGTTGAAAATGGTTTTTAAAAATCTTCCAAACTAATGAATGATTAGAATGATTTAGAAAAGAAGACTTTTTCATTAAATGCAAAGGTTATGAATGCCTTGTTTTATACTTTGGATAAAAATAAATTTAATCATATTTCTATTTATGAAACTGCACAAGAGATTTAACACACTCTTGAAATCACACATGAAGGCACTAGTAGAGTTAAAGACTCTAAAATAAATCTTTTGATGCATGATTTTGAATTGTTTCAAATGGAACTAAGCAAACTATTTGTGACATATACACTCATTTCACAAATGTCATCAATAGTTTAAAAAGTCTTAGTAAATGTTTTTCTAATTTCGAACTTGTAAATAAGATTTTATGATCCCTTCTAAAAAGTTGGGATTCGAAAGTAACGGCAATACGAGAAACAAAGAACTTAAATAATTTTCCATTGAAAGAACTCATTGGCTTATTGATGACATATGAAATGACTTACTTAGAACAAGATAAACATGAGAACCACTTTCCAAAGAACAGGAAGGATTTAGTAGTTTGAACTATAGATGACCACTTGAGTGATAACTCAAGTGATGATGATGATGACCTTGAACTCCTCACTATTAAATTTAAAAAGTTTATAAAGCAAGAAATCAAAAACAAAAATAAACTTAAAAATAGAAAGGTGCCAAAGAAGAAGAAAGAACTCAAGGACAAATCAAGTACATTCGAAAACAAAGACGCAAATTACACTTTGACGACTATCGACAATGAGGTAAGTGTCTCAAGCCAATCTTTTTTTACCTTACCATGAAATAATTTAGTGCTTATCATGATTTAATTTAAATTAGTTAGTAAAATATATATATATATATATATAAATTATTAAAAAAATATTAATCATGATAATTACATGTTTTATGATAAAGAAACAAAATATTGATCTAATGCTTGTACACCTAATAAGATTAATTTCATATATATTTATCTTGATGATTTTCGTATTGTTTTTCAGTTTCAAACATAATGAATGAATTTGGCTTAAAAGATAGAAGCAATCATGTGTATCTTGACGATTTTGAATTGCTTGGCTTTTGTATGGAAAACTTAAGCATACTTATGTAAGATCAATCACATAAAATGAAACACATAAAAAGAAAATTGTATTATCATGATAAATTGAATCTTTTGAAGATGTCTTATATTTAATGTGCAATATTTTTTGTCGTGATGGTTTTTATGTCAAAACTTATTTTTCAGATTTATACAATGATGCATGGTTTTGGAATAAAAACTTGGGCATGTTTATATGAAATCAATTGTATGAATTGAAACAACTAAAAAGAGTAAAGCATTTTTTTTTAAAAAAATTATCTTTATCTTTTCAATTTTTTTCAACAAGTGATTCTTAGTGATGAATATATTTTATGAATTTCATGAACTATGAAAGTGATTTTGATGATTTAAATTTCAATGAGTTTTATCGAAATCATGATCTTTATTTTTTCAAGACTTATAACATGAAATCCTTTATAAATCAAGATCTCTTATTATGTGTTCACGTATCATTCCTTCTTATCATTTAAAAAGAGAATTATGTAAACAACCCATTATCTTGATAATTATAACTTGAAACCTTTACAAATCAAGAGCGTATGCCATGATTTTTTCATTTTATTAAAAGAGAATTAACCAAATGAATTATGACTTGTCTCTTGATTTCTCAGAACTATATACTTGAAATCCTTTTTTATGAAATCATGTTCTTGATGACTTGAGAATTCTTACGTATGAATCAAGATCTTTTGTTTGTTCAACTATGTTTATTCTTGTCATTTACTAAAGAGAAGAAGTATCCAAATAAATCATGATTGTTCTCCTATTATCTCAGATGTACAACTTGTATTTTCTTTATGAATCAAGATCCTTAGTGTCCTAAGATTTCTTTTCATTATTTGCTAAAAAGGAAATTTGTCAAAATGATTCATGAACTTTTGGATTTATGTCTTAAAAGTAACAAGTTGGTGTCAAAAATGATTAATACCTTTTGGTATTCATGAATTGATCTTTATTGATTTCATATTAATATCTTTCATGACATAATTCCTTTGGATTTATGCTTTATATACCTCATGATATGATTGAATCATTGATTTAACTTTGTTATTAATTTTTGTCACAACTTAAAAATTAATGTAAAGAAAATTTTTTGTACCATTGTATTCTCCCCTTCTTCTTGACAATAAAGGGGGAGAAAGAATTTGCTAGCTTGCATACTTCAAAGAGAAAGAAAGAATTACTAGCTTGATCAATGCAAAGGAAGTAAAATTTGCTAAGCTTGCACTTCTCAGAAGAGAATAAAGAACTTGCCATCTTGAACATCACCAAAAATTTATTAGGCTAAACTTGCTTACACTTCTCAAAAGAGAAAAAACAAAAGTTGCTAGCTTAGAATATCACAAAGAGAAGTAAAGAGTTGTTATCTCAAGAAGCAAGATTTGCAAACTTGCACATCTTAAAAAGAAAAGCAAGAATTGCTAGAGAAGAAAGAACTTATTAGATTGTATGTTATAAAGTGATTGCTACCTTGAATGTTGCAAAACTTGTGTATCTTTAAAATTTGCTAGATGCACTTCTCCTTTTTGTTGATGACAAAGGGGGAGAAGTATGATGATAATTTCATGCATTGAATGTTAAATTGAAATTATGATTAAGCATGATTTTATGATGACATGTTACTTCAATTTTTAAATTTTTTCTTTCTATCATAATGGCAATATTGAAAGGGGGATTTAAGGTTAACTCCATCATCAATTAGTTATCATCATTAAAAAAGAGAAGACTATTAAATCTCGAATTTTAATGATGAAATCAATTGATAGTGATTATGATCTGATCTGCATTTTGAGTGACACAAGACTAGCTTCGATCAGGAATAGATAATTAAAGCAGGAAGAATCGAACATTGGGTCAAAGAAGAACATGTTAGAAGATTGGACGTCGAGCTGAAGGATCGATCGACGTATCGACAGAAGGCTTCATGCCATAGGATTTAGGCATCGAGCCTAGAAAAGCAGAATTATACCAAGGAGATCGGAGTTACGGAGGTCAATTGCCGATTGAGGAATAGGCCGCAAGAGAGGATGATGCGTCGAAGAATCGAACGAAGTGCCGATGGACCAATGACATGTCGGACAATAAGTTGATTCATGCTTTGTAATAATTATCTAGATCGAAGTAGGTTTTAGATGTAATTGGGCCAACTTAATTAGGGACCAATTAGGCCCATGTTTGGGCTATATTGGGCCAAGCGAAAGGCTCAAACAATGACCCAACAAGTGGGTCAAGCGGTGGCAATGCCAGAATAGGCAATGGAACTGCTGGTGGCTTAATCTTCAAGACAATCTCTGAAATAGTGTCAAGGCAGACTAGGCGGTAGTACCACCCAATACTGGCAGTGGTATCGCATGATTCAAAATTTGGTTCCAAGTTTGAATCCCTTAAGGCCTATAAATACTCTCATCCTTGGTTAGTACACACACCAACTAAGAAAAAAGGGAAAACTCTATTGTAATTGTATAAGAATTCCTCTCCTCTAGGTTTAAGTATTGGTTAAGTCTAAAAGAGGGGTGAGTGGGGGTATAAAAGTTCTCTCTTGAACTTGTCAAAAGGAGAATTGAGTTGTAAGTGTAGTTGGTCTTAGCCTATTTGAAGAAAGACTGATAGTGAAAGTCGGTGCCCTCGACGAAGGAGGAATCGAGAGTGGACATTGGTCGGATGATCGAACCATTATAAAATCGATTTGTTATCATTTACTTTGCTATTTATCTTTGCTGTAAATCATTTTACTTGCTCACTACTATACTTCCTCATCACTCACTTGCAAATGCTTTCAAGTTAGAGCATTTCCAATATGATTTCATTGATAAGGCTTTTATCGTACGAAATAGTTTTTTGAAAAATCGAACGATTTACCACTGCACTAATTCATGCCATCCTCTTAGTGCCGATTGCGATCCTAACAAGTGCGTCCGTAATCAATGCATCGAGTGAATTATTATGGAGATAATAATTCACTAAACTAGAAGGAGTTTTGATAGGTATGATTCATGGCTAGCTCGATATTTGGCCTAGAGAGTCACATATATATAGTAGGTGTTGCAACAAGTAGATATTTGGATATGAGATATCCGTCGGAGCCCCTATCTTATAGGATATCCATTAAGCTCCTAAATTATTGGATCCTATAGATGAGATCCAATAAGGGCTAATAAGAGATTATTGGGTAGAGACCCAGTAATCTAAGAGGCTTGGATAATTGGATAGAGATCCAATACGCAATAGGGCAGGATCTATCAGGGTTAAGTTAATAGGAGACCTCTATAAATAGGAGGGAAACAAAGGTCCATAGGCTAGGATTTTTTGACAATCACCTCCTATTCTCCTCCCTCTCTCCTCCTCACTCAACCAACAGCCCTAGTTTGGGGTGTGTGGATAGCAAGAAGGGTCGGCCCCTTTTTGATTGTGTAGTGCATGCAACAAGGAGTTTTGAGTAGCAATTTGAGTAGCATATGTTAAGATCAGTTCGACACTAAGAGGGGGGGAGGGGTAAATTAATACAGCGGTAAAGTATGATAAATTCGTATGATTTTAAAAAACTTCGTTTGATAAAAATTATGTTTTGACTAAATTCGATTTCGATTAAAGCGTATCGGAAATGTATTTAACTTGAGAGCGTTTAGAGATGGAGAAAGGCAGTGAACAAGTAGAGTAGCGAATTGAAGATGGTTTACAGTAATGTAAATTTGTAAGAAGTAAATATAAACCGTTTTATAGTGGTTTGGTCATTCGACATACGTCCACTCCCAATTCCTCTTCACTTGAGGCCACCGACTTTTCACTAGTTATCTTCCTTCTAATGGGCGAAGACCAACTCCCTTTTACAGACCTCTCTTATAAGATTTCCCTCACTCTCCCTTAGAGTTTCACTTCTATGCTTAAGAGGGGAAACACTTCAATTTTATAAGGCCTTCAATAGAATTTTGGCTTCTTTCTTTTTCTCAATTCTTGCTTAGCCAAGAAAGAACACTTGGGATATTTATAGACCCTAAGAGAATTCAAATTTAGAGCCCAAATTTGAATCACCCTAGATTTTCAGGATACAAATGGTACCAACGCTTGTGTTGGGCGATACCACTACTCAATACATCCTAACACTGGGCGGTACCACCACCCAGTCTGGCGGTACCACCGCCCAATCTAACACTGGGCATTACCACCTCCTAGACTAGCGGTACCACCACCCATACATATTATTAGTGGGCAATACCACCGCACAGTTTAGATGGTACCACCACGCAGTTTGGGCGATACCATTGCCCAAACTCAATCTAGAAGACTAAGCCTTCAAGTGATTCCACCGCCCACTTAGCGGTGCCACCACCTGACGTGGCATCTGGGCACTATATGGGCCTTTCATTTGGCCCAACACAGCCCTAATTTGGGCCCAGTTGGCCCCTAACTAGGTTAAAGGGATTACCTCCCAATCTTAACCCTAATTATATGCTAACTATGAAGTTAAAGATATTTTCTAAAGTAACACAAAATCTAGCACATCAAGACTTCTTCGAGTGAACTTCTAGCAGACTTAGATGAACTCTCAAACATCTTCCGATGGACTCCCAATAAGTTCCTAGACTTCCACGGCGATCTTGGCGAGTTTTGGAGTCTTCTTTAGCAAGCTTCGATCTTTCTTGGTGAGCTCTATGAACTTCCAACGAATCTTTCTGGTAAACTTTCGACGAACCCTTCATCAAGCTCCCAACTCATCTTGGTCAATTCCAACAGCATTCTTGATGAATCTTCGGACTTTCAGCGAACTCTCAAACTCCTAACGATTCGATCATACTTAACTTTGGCACTTCATTTTGCTTTATATCTTCATCGCTATCAGATTTAGTCCTGCATACTAATTAAGCCTTAACCCTACTTCGATTTAGACAATTATAAAGCGAATCAATATCGTATTGCCTGACACGTCATTGGTTGATGCTTTGTCCGGTTCTTCGGCGCATCGTCCTCTCTTGCGGCCTATTTCCTAATTGGCGGTTTCCCCCCCAACCCCGATCTTCTTGGTGCAGCTCCGCTCTTCTTGGCTTGATGCCTAATTTCTTTGTCTGAAGCCTTCTATCGATCGTCGATCGGACCTACGGCTCGACGCTCAATTTTCTGATGTGTTCTCCTCTGGCATAATGTTGATTTATCCTACTTCAATTGTCTAATCTTGATCAAGAGTAGACCTGTGTGACTCAAAGTATAATTAGATAACCAAAATATACTTAATTAGTTTTATCATCAAAATTTGAGATTCAATAATCTTCTCCTTTTTGATGATGATAACTAATTAATGACGGAGTTAACTTTAACTCCTGGAGTTTTACCAAACTCCCCCTATCAATATGCCATATTGATAAAACCCTTGGATTTCAAAAATCCAAGTAACATGTTATCAAAAACATTCATGCAAAATCATAATTTCAATAATCATACAATGCATGAACTCATCAATCTACTTCTCTCCCTTTGTCATCAACAAAAAAGAGAAGTTGCATCATAGCTAGTTTAAAAATATGTAAGTTTTTACAATACACTCGCAAGATTTACATCACAACATTCAACCATAGCAAGTTTTCAAGTTTAAGCATGGCAATTTTTTACTTGCTTCTTGAGATGTGCAAGTTTGCACTTAGTTTCTCACGATAGGCAAGATTGTTTGTTCTTCTTTTGAGAGGTGCAACAAGTTTTGCCTTTGCAAACAACAATTTTTGAATGTTGAGCAAAATTTTTGCCTCTCTTGAGATAGCAACTTTTTGCTTCTCAATGTTCAAGCTTGTAAGTTCTTTTTGTGATACATTGGCTAGCAATTTCTTCTATATGATGCATAAGCTAGCAATCTAACTCCCCCTTTGTCATTGTCAAAGAGAAGGGAGAAAATATAATGATATAAACTTTTCACATCAATTACAAATTTACATCAATAAAAATTTACAACAATCTTTCAATTATCACATGATGCATATAAGGCAAAAATGCAAAGAAATCATGAAAGATATCAATATGAAATTCAACAAGGATCAATTTGTGAATACCAAAAGTTATAAATCCAAGAGTTCAATTATCAAGATATCAAGATCATGACTTGGATTGTTTTCCTCTTTAGTAAGTGGTAAAAGGAAGCAATCATAGAGGAAAAGATTTCAATTTCAAGTCATAAGTTCGAGAAATCAAAATAGAAGTCATGAATCATTTTGAAAAATCTCATTCTAATCAATTTATCAACTCCAACCTCATTATCAAATCATGAAGATCAAATTCACGATTCAAGAGATTTTCATGAATTCATTAATCTCGACAAGATAGAAAATGCCTTATTTCAATTTATGTGATTCTTCTTATAAGCATGCTTTTGCCTTTAATAAAGACAAGTATCAACGTTCAAGAGTGAAGGACAAACTTCGTAAAACAAATCATCAAGCATGATACCATCATTTGAATTCGAATGATATTTCTTTTATTTTCAAGATATCCATCCCTTTTAACTCATTCAAGAATTATTGAATCAATAAGAAATTTCATGTATCAAACAAGGGACAAAGATTATCGATTCGTACATTCAAACCATCATCAAAATTTCTTTCATAATTCAAGAGATTCATAGCATGCATAAATGTGTATTATGTATATAAAATCAAAACACGTTTCATCATCAAGACTAAAAATATGACCGTCTTCTAAAAATTCCATCATAAAAATGATTAAGAACAAATACATAAAGTATCTTTAAGCAAAAGACTTGATTCATCATGATATTACATTTTGCTTTCCCATTTTTTATGTGTTTCAATTAAGGTGAGCATGTTCAAGTTTTTACGAAAATGTCAAGCATCACATTTAGAACCAAAAGCATCATTATAACCACTTTTCTTTCATTCGGAAAGTTTATTGATAGCAATATGGGTTAAGTCTTTTAGTTTTGCAATTGATTTCATAAAGACATGCATCATCATATAAATCAAAGTTTCATCAAAATCATCAAGACCAAATGCATGAAACATAAAATATCATGATAGAACATTTTCCCATTTGTTGTGTTTTATTTCATGTGATTGATCTCATATAAGTATATGCAAATTTTCACACAAAAGCCAAGCATCATGTTGACAATTGAAAAGTAATTCAAAATCATCAATATACTTGCTTCAATCTTTTAATTCTACATGGTGTGCAAGCATTATCATAAAATATGCAATTATCATGATAATTAATTTTTGTATAAAAAATCATGCATCTCGTTTGAAACCAAAAGCAATATAAAATCATCAAGATTCATGAATTTATCATAATCATACACTTTCCTTTTTATGTGTTTCATTTGTTTCATATAAGTATATTCAAGTTTTTATATGAAAGCCATCATCATATAAATCTGAAACAAATTTCGTCGAAGCCAAAAACACATTAATTCTAAACAAAAGATTTTAAATCATAAGTATGATACATACATTTAACATTTTCATTATCAAGCATGATTTCATAGAATTAATCTTGTTAGGTGGACAATCATTATCACAAAACATTTTATTTTTTTATCATACAAGTATCATTTTAATTTTCAAAAATACTAGAAGGAAAAGCATGATATAATTTTTGAAAATAATTTTTATTTCCTACTAACTAAATCAAGTAATTTATGAAAGGCATCAAGTGATTTCATAAAGCAAGGGGGTTTTGGTTGAGTTGCTTACCTTGTATTCGAAGACCGTTAAAGTGCATTTCGCTATCTCGTCAGTTGATTCATCCTTGGGTGCCTCCTCTTCTTTAGCCTCTTCTTGATTCAAGTTCATTTTTAGTTTTAGATTTTTGTTTTATAAACTTATTAAATTTTAAAGTCAAAAGTTCAAGTTCATCATCAACATGATCCTCATCACTTGAGTCATCACTCAAGTAGTATTTTATAGTCCAAAGTTTTAAACCCTTCCTGTTGTTTGGAAGGTGGTTCTCATGTTCGTTGTGTTCCAAGAATGCTATCTCATAGGTCATTAATGACCCGATTAGTTCTTTCAATGGAAAATCATTTAAATCTTTAGTCTCTTGTGTTGCGGTTACTTTAGGATCTCACCTTTCAGGAAGGGATCTTAAAAACTTATTTACCATATCAAAACTTAAAAAACTGGTACTAAGGCTTTTCAAATTATTGACGACATCCATGAAGTGGGTGTACATATCACCGATAGTCTCGCTTGGTGCCATCCGGAAAGGTTCAAAATCGTGCATTAAAAGGTTTACTTTTGAGTCTTTGACTCTACTAGTGCCTTCGAACATGATTTCAAGTGTATGTCAAATATCGAAAGCCGTTTCATAAGTAAATATATGATTAAATTCAGTTTTATCTAAAAAGCAAAATAAGGCATCAATAGCCTTTGCATTTAACTAGAAAGATTTTTTTTCTAAATCCGACCATTTGTTAATCAATTTAGAGGATGTTTGAAAACCATTTTCGATGATATTCTATAAATCTAAATTTAATGAAAGCAAGAAAACTCTCATTTGAGTTTTCCAATAAATGTAGTCCAACCCATTAAAAAAGGGAGAACGAACAAATAAGAAACCCTCTTGAAATCCAAAAAGATTCATTTCTCATGGTTATGAATCCAAAAGAGAAATACCGGGCTATGATACTAACTGTTAGGATCAGTTTGAGACTAAGAGGGTGGGTGAATCAGTGCAGCGATAAAGTACAATAAATTCGCATGATTTTGAAAAACTTCATTCGATAAAAATCACGATTCAACTAAAACCAATTTCGATTAAAGGGTATTAGGAACGTATTTAACTTAAGAGCATTTAGAGATGAAGAAAGGCAATGAGCAAGTAGAGTAGCGAAGTGAAGATGGTTTGCAGTAATGTAAATTTGTAAAAAGTAAATGCAAACCATTTTTAGTGGTTCGATCATTCGACCTACGTCCACTCCTAATTTTTCTTTACATGAGGCCATCGGCTTTCCACTAGTTGTCTTCCTTCTAATGGGCAAAGACTAACTCCGTTTTACAACCCTCTCTTACAATATTTCCCTCACTCTCCCGTAGAGTTATACTTCTATACGTAGGAGGGGAAACACTTCAATTTTACAAGGCTTTTAATAGAGCTTTGTCTTCTTTCTTTTTCTCAATTCTTGCTCAGCTAAGCAAGAACACTTGGGGTATTTATAAACCCTAAGAGGATTCAAATTTAGAGCCAAAATTTGAATCATCCCAGATTTTTGGGGTACTAGCGGTACCACCGCCTGTGTTGGGCGATACCATCGCTTGTGCTGGGTGGTACCATCGCCTAGTCTAGTGGTACTATAGCTAGAGCACTTTGACACTAGGCAGTACCACCACCCAAACATACTGTTAGTGGGGGCAGTACCACCACCTAGACTTAGTCTAGAAGACTAAGCTTTCAGGCGGTTCCACCACCCACTTGGCGATGCCATTGCCTGATGTGGTATTCAGGCATTGTATGGGCCTTTCATCTGGCCCAACACAGCCCGGATTCAGGCCTAGTTTACCCTTAACTAGATTAAAGAGATTACCTCCCAATCTTAACCCTAATTGCATGCTAACTATGAAGTTAAATATATTTTCTAAAGTAAAACAAAATCCAACACATCGAGACTTCTTTCGTCAAGCTTTCGGCGAACTTCCGACGAACTTTTGATAAACTCTCGGACATCTTCCAGTGGACTCCCGGCAAGCTCTTGGACTTCACGATGATCTTGGTGATTTTTTATGAGTCTTCCTTGGCAAGCTCCGATCTTTCTCGCCGAGCTCCGTGAACTTCTGACGAATCTTTTCGGTGAACTTTCGACGAACCCTTCGTCAAGCTCCCGACTCATTCTTGGTCAATTTCGGTAGCATTCCCGATGAATCTTTGGACTTCTAGTGAACTCTCAAACTCCCAATGTTTTGATCGTTCTTGACTCTGGCACTTCATTTTGCTTTGTCTTCATCGCTATCATAGTTAATCCTATACACTAATTAAGCCTTAACCTTACTTCGATCTAGACAATTACAAACCGAATCAACATCCTGTTGCCCGGCATGTCATTAGTTGGTGCTTTGTCCAGTTCTTTGGTGTATCGTCCACTCTTGCGACCTATTGCCCAATCGGTGGTTAAACTCTGCAACCCTGATCTCCTTTGCACAACTCCACTCTTCTTGGCTCGATGCCCGATTTCTTTGTCTGAAGCCTTCTGTCGATTGTCGACCGGACCTCCGGCTTGATGCCCAATTTCCTGACATGTTCTCCTCCAACGTAATGTTGATTCATCCTGCTTCAATTGTCTAATCCTGATTGAGAGTAGATCTGTGTGATTCAAAGCATAGTTAGATAACCAAAATATACTCAATTAGTTTCATCATCAAAATCCAAGATTTAATAGTGTCATCGCAGCCCCTACCATGTGGATTATCACTAGAGAGGAGGATACTTGACCTCCTTTATCTAGTCTCATAGATCTATAGAATTCAGGGATATACGATATCCCTAAGTAATTTTCTTATGTGTAGTTTTTCGGTTTGTGGGTTTTGTGCACCAACTTTTACACAATGATAAGAACCTCTTTTTCTATAGGAAATCTATGATTTTTATTTATGTTCTTCTGCTATGCATATAATGTTGCCACAGATTTTCTAACAGTGGTATTAGAGCCATGTTATTCATGCAAAATATTGGCTTTTAAACTGCGTGTGTTGTGTTCAATCGCGTAAGAATTGTTTTGTGCGATTGTTGTAAATTTTTGTCATAGATATCAAATATGTGCTGAAATTTTTTCTCTATTATGAGATGTTTTATAGAGGGCTTTTGATGTCAAAAATGTTGGCACAAAAGAGGAAGAAAGGGCAGCAATATTTGCTACCCCTTAGATTGGCCAAAGGCTGCTTACAGCCTTGGCCGAGAGCCTTTCTTGTTGCTCTCGGCCTAGCCAAAAGTAGTAGGAATGAGAGCAGCAAGGCTGCTCTCAACCTATTGCATGGCAGCCCCTGTAGCCAAATTTCTTGGTAGAAGGGGCACTCCTGGTGGCCAGGGTTTCTTTACCACAAGGGTTGCCCTAGCGACTAGATTTTCTGGCCGCCCAAGGCTACCCTGTGTTAGGATCAAGAACAGCAGCACTAAGAGGGGGGGGGGGGGGGTGGGGTGGTGAATTGGTGCACTGGATAAAACTCAACGATTTAAATGATTTTGAAAAACTTCGTACAATGAAAATTTTTCATTCGACAAAAACCATTTCGGAAAGACGTTGACTTGAGTGAGTTTGTAAGAGAGTAGAGAAGAGGAGTTTGGATAGTTACAATGAAGTATAAATTGAATGTAGCAAAAGTAAATTACGCACCAAGAGAAGAATGTGTCAATTTTATAATGGTTCAGTCGTTCGACCTATGTCCACTTCCGATACCTTCTTCGATGAGGTCACTAGCTTCAACTATCGATCTTTCTTGAAGGGCAAAGATCAATCATCCCTTTACAGAACATTTACAAGTGGCTCACTCTCCTTTTACAAACTTTTACACTTTGAAATGGTGGAGGTGAACTCTCAATTTTTTTTAAGCTATTTCACTATAGTTTCGGTTCTAACTTGTTCACTTCTCTCTATGTACAAGCAGCTGAAAAGTAAGGGGTATTTATAGGCTTTAATTGGCTTAAAAAATAAAGCTAAAATTCAAATTTTTTGATCTTTCAGGTATGGGTGGTACCACCGCCTACATTAGGTGGTGCCATCGCCCGCAAAACCTCGAAAATAATGGTTCTAGTAGTGCTACCGCCAACCTGGGGTGGTACCATCACTTGCAGCTTTAATGCTAGGTGGTACCACTGCTTGTAGCTTATAAAAGTATACTTTTTTACTTTTTCAACTCATAGGCAGTTCCACCGCCAGTTTGGCGGTGCCACTACCTACAGCAACTTTTGGGCCATTGAATGGGCCTCCCAATAAGCCTAAATCAATCCCAATTTAAGCCCACTTGGCCCCTAATTAAGTTGGTATGATTACACCCAAAACTAACTCAATTTTGACCTAACTTTCGATAATTAAGACAAATAACTATAAGACATGAATCTAAGTTATCCGGCATGTCATTGGTTCTCCTAGTGAACTTTCGACGACCTTCCGGTGAACTTCTAGCACATCATCTGAACCTTCCGTGTATTGCCCAATCCATTGGCATATTGACTCCTGCAACATCTGTTCTCAGCACATTGTCCAATTCTTCCGACCCGATGCCTGAACTTTAACTCCAGCCCAATGTTTGATTCTTCTTGCTTTAATTGTTTTATCTCTTTTGATCGAAGTTACTCCTACATCACTTATCTCAAAGCATAGATTAGATAATAAACTTATTAATTGATTTCATCATCAAAATTCGAGATTCAACAATCTCCCCCTTTTTTATGATAACAACCAATTGATGACAGAGTTACTTAACTCTCTATATCTATAAGCTATACTTGAGAAAAGACCCTTGAATTCAAAGCTTTTGAATTCAAGCCCAAACCGATAAGTTACATTCATTTGAACTTATTGACATGCTCATTAATCATGATTTTTCATCCTAAAATACGATACATGGTATCATTCATAATACAAAAATGATGTCAAGGCAGGACATCCATTTTCAAGTCCAATTCAAATGATGATAGACAATCATCATTTCAACAAATGATACCAACTTCAATTTTTAAATTTAGTAAGATTCAAAATAATAAATCATCATTCCAAGACATGATATCAATTGATAATTTATCATTCAATAGCATGATACAAACTTCAAATATGCAACCAAATGATAACTTATCATATCGAGGCATGATACCAATTTCAAAAAGGATAATTAAGCATGATACGATAATGATCATAGAAAAATTATCATTTTAAGCAGACATGATTCATTTCAATCATTTGTGACGCTTACAATACATTTCATATATTTGCGATATATTGCAATACACTTCAAGTATTTGCGATGCTGTTAGGACTCTAGCTATGAGAGTCCTAATTTAGTTTCATTGATAAGGGCATTCATGTAAATCCTATCTAGCCGACCCTTATTAAAGAGGTGAAGAGACCGGCTAGGTTAGGGTTAGGTCTTAGGAAAAGAGTCTTATTAGAAGTAGGAGTCCTATTAGGAAAAGAGTCCTATTAGAAGTAGGAATCCTATTAGGAAAAGAGTCCTATTAGAAGTAGGAGTCCTATTAGGAAAAGAGTCCTATTAGAAGAAGTCCTATTAGGTAAAAAGTCCTATTAGAATTAGGAATCCTACTAGAGAAGGAGTCCTAATTAGAAGTTGGTGAGAAGTAGGAGTCTTGAGTAAGAGTCCTATTAGGAGTTGGGGCTTAGAAGCCCTATAAATAGCCATGTATTCATCCTCTTTAATCAATGAATAGATCAATCCTTTAGCAGCCTTTGTGCAGCAACTTGGAAGAAGGAACCCCTATAGAGTTCCAAGGAGGCCGATCCCCTATAGAGATCAATCCCAAGCTTAGAATCCGCGGAGGGTTCTAACACTTGGTATCAGAGCAGCATTCTTAGCGTCTCACTGCCCTTCCACAGCCATCCACTAGCCCTCCACAACCGCGCAAAGTAATTCCCACAATTGCTTAGAAGATCATCGCTGAATTCTGCCGTCATCTCCACCACCGTAGATCATCCTTTGATCTTCCCGTGAATTGCAACAGGTTCTGGTTATCTACCCTACTGCTGCTGTAATTTAGTTATCCTTATTTAAAAAATCCAAAAAAATTCATTCTAATAATTACTGCATAAACTTTTCGTCGCAAAGTTTTCATCTCTACAACGAAAGTCGTACTGCAGAATTTCAGCCGCATAGCACCGCCTTTTTGATCTTGCTACTGCATTTTTTCTATCCAAATCTCTATGGAATTTTTACGGCGGCTTTGACACTTCCTAACAGTGGTTTTCCCTTTGGTTTTGTCGAAAAATTCTCAATAAAAACCACTTATCTTTTACGTCCAATCTTTTACGTCCTCTCCGTGATTCTCAATTTTGCCAAACCTCTTGCTGTCATTTCTTCCTACGAAATTTTTTACAGTATTACCTCTTCCTTATCAGTAGATCCCCTTTGAGTTTTACTTGAATCTCTTTTGAAAATTTCTGGAAAAATTACATCTTTACTGCTGGAATTTTTTCGGTGAAAAATCTGGTATTGCACCTTGGTCCTTTTTTCTTCTCCGTAACCTACCAAACCCTAGCCACCTTGCTGCCACAAACCAAGATATCTTTAGGGCATACCTCTAGCCTCAAGATGCAGCCATCATAACCTAGTTTCATAACCCTAATAGCATCAAAAACCACAGCCCAAAACAGTAAACCATTACAGCTGAACCCTTCAATCACCGATCTAATGTCCGAACCTTCCACCACCCCATGCCATTAACCCGTCAACAGAAAAAAGACAAGGGCATCTCTGATCTACAGACATATGCTATGGCTTCCCAAGATCCAATTGATGCCAAATTTGAATCATGGGAATCTCGGATTAAATCATGGCTTGAATCGCGCTTGGAAGACAAATTACGCGCTTTGTTTGCAGAATTCAGAATTGGACAACCATCAAGTCCAACCAAACTATAGCAAGGAGAGAATTTAGAAAGGACCCCAGAGAAGGAGGGATGGCCCTCAGACGTGCTTCAGCCACGCATGAGGGTGGACTTCCCACGATGGGAAGAAGGAGACCCAACGGGGTGGATTTCGCGCGCAGAACGTTACTTTCGCTACTACCGAATGTCGGATAATGCTATGGTGGAGATTGCTGTCATCCACCTTGAAGGAGATGCTATTCAATGGTACAATTGGCTGGAATATAATCATGGGGCTCTGACATGGAATCAATTTAAGAATGCACTGCTGAACCGTTTCGGACCTACGGAGTATGAAAATATCGACGGCCAACTCGCAAAGATTCGACAAACCTCTACAATTCAAGAGTACCAAACCAGGTTTGAGAAGCTATCTTACCTTGCTCGTGATTGGACTGACCGTCAATTGTTAGGAACATTTATCGAAGGACTCAAGCCAGAGATAAAAGGGGAAGTTAAGGCACGACAGCCCCGTACCGTGATGGCTGCGATTTCTTTTGCCTGAATACAAGAAGAACGACTCAACCAAGATTCTCGATGGATGAGAACCACTCCTAGAACCTCAACATGTCAACGACACAAAGGTGAGACAGTGGCAAGTCCCGGAAAGTTACAACCTCTACCCATCCCAGAATCAATATGGACTGATATATCAATGGATTTCATCGAAGGGCTTCCCTCATCACAAGGAAAAGGTACAATTTTTGTCGTGGTTGATCGCCTTACAAAGTATGCTCACTTTTGTGCCATCCGTAATCCCTACATTGCTTCTAGTATTGCTCAAACCTTTATGGAGAATATTGTAAAATTACATGGGATGTCGAGATCTATTGTAAGTGATCGTGATAGGGTCTTCACAAGCAAATTTTGGACAGAGTTATTCCAGATGCAAGGCACTAAATTAAAGATGAGTACGGCATATCACCCACAAATCGACGGCCAAACTAAAGTGGTGAACAGGTGTTTGGAGACATACCTTAGATGCTTCACCAGTGACCGACCAAAAGAATGGACAAAGTGGCTTCCCTGGGCTGAGTGGTGGTATAATACAACTTATCATTCCTCCACAAAATGTACTCCCTCTGAGGCCATGTATGGCCGACCCCCCCCTGTAATTCCAAAATATGTGTTGGGCACCTCTAAAGTAGAACAAGTAGACACGGAACTACAAGATAGAGACAAAATGCTAAAGTTGCTAAAAGATAATCTCACTGCAGCACAAGCAAGGATAAAACAGCAATATGATCAACACAAAGGAGAAAGAGAATTTTCAGTAGGAGATTGGGTCTTCCTACGGCTCCAGCCATACAAGCAAACATCAATCCAAACCAGAGCGTCTATGAAGCTTTCACCTTGGTTCTATGGATCCTACTAGATTTTGGAGTGCATTGGAGCAGTAGCATACAGATTGGACTTACCCGCCAACTCCCGAATCCATCCAGTCTTCCATGTATCATGTTTGAAGCTCAAGTTGGGATAACACGAGACAGCCTAAAGCCATCTACCAAATATAACTACCCAAGGAGAGCTCCAGACCCAACCAAGTGCCATTATTAATCGACGAATGACGGCGACACGACGACTGCGAAGTGTTAATACGGGCAAACCTACCAGCAGAAGATGCCACTTGGGAGAACTGATGACTTGAAGATCAAATTCCCCGAATTGATGGAGCGTCAGCCTTGAGGACAAGGCAGATTTGAAGAGAGTGGGTGTGTTAGGACTCTAGCTATGAGAGTCCTAATTTAGTTTCATTGATAAGGGCATTCATGTAAATCCTATCTAGCCGATCCTTATTAAAGAGGTGAAGAGGCCGGCTAGGTTAGGGTTAGGTCTTAGGAAAAGAGTCCTATTAGAAGTAGGAGTCCTATTAGAAAAAGAGTCCTATTAGAAGTAGGAATCCTATTAGGAAAAGAGTCCTATTAGAAGTAGGAGTCCTATTAGGAAAAGAGTCCTATTAGAAGTAGAAGTCCTATTAGGTAAAAAGTCCTATTAGAATTAGGAATCCTACTAGAGAAGGAGTCATAATTAGAAGTTGGTGAGAAATAGGAGTCTTGAGTAAGAGTCCTATTAGGAGTTGGGGTTTAGAAGCCCTATAAATAGCCATGTATTCATCCTCTTTAATCAATGAATAGATCAATCCTTTAGCAGCGTTTGTGCAGCAACTTGAAGGAAGGAACCCCTATAGAGTTCCAAGGAGGCCGATCCCCTATAGAGATCAACCCCAAGCTTAGAATCCGCGGAGGGTTCTAACATATGCTTTTGATGATACCAAGCATTTTACGATACAAAGCATGGTAAGTTGTCATCAATTTGTCAATTTCTCCCCCTTTGTTATCAACAAAAAGGAAATGGACTATTGTTTTAAGCAAGATATCAATTGTTACAATAGAGTTCTTCTTAAAGGGCCACAAAGAGAAGGAAAAATCCATGATACCATCAAGAAGAATTAAATTTTCATGAATCATACAATGGAAAACAATCCGTTCGTGCTCTTGAAAATTCATACAAAAAGGATTTGCAATAAGAGCTAATTTGGCATTTCCATCAAATAAAATTCATGAAGTAGAAAAAGAGATCATTCAAGTTATTAAAAATTCTTAAAAAATTTCTACTTTCCATCAAGAGCTCATGACATAAAGAAAAATATTCATACACGAGGCATGAATGTCAATTCATGAGTGAATGAAATCTGTATGTAAATGATGGTTCTATACTTAAAAATTTCACACATGTCATTGAAGAAATTCACATTAAGAGCTAAGGAAGTGAATGAAATCTGTATTAAGTTCAAGAAAAAGAGAGCATTCAAGCTATTAAAAATTCATAAAAGCTTCTTTTTTTCATAAAGAACTCATAACATAAAAAAAATTGAATAAAGAGATGAAAATCCGAGACACAAGAATTCATACAAGAGAAGTGTATCACTTCATGACGTAAATAATATTTCCATAAAATCCATGAATGGAACTTTGTGAATGAGGGGAGGATTCATGAAGCGTCAAAAGTCATCAAACAATAGAATCGAGTTCGACACCAATTCAAAAAGTTATCAAATGTGTATGATACCAATTCAAAAAATCATCAAATGATGAAACAAGAGTATCAAATATTCATGAAGTAAATTTGATACGAAGATAGGAAGAAGATAGAAAAATAAGTTCATGAAAGCTCCATTTATGAAATCGAAAAGATGATACCATGATAGTACAAAATCAAAAAATTTTAGAAAAAGCATTCAACAAACTCATGCATTTTGACAATTTAGCATGCCTAATTCCCTTCTAATTGTTGAATCTTAGATTTTGATGATGAAATCAATTGATAGGTTATTTAATCTAATCCATATTATTGAGATAAGTGTGTAGAATTAACTACGATAGCAATGAAGACATAAAGCAAATTACCAAAGTTAAGTACGTTGGGAGTTTGAGAGTCCGTCGGAAGTCCGTAGGATTATCGGAAGTGCTGCCAAAACTGGTCGAGAATGAATCGGGGACTTGCCGAAGGTTTCAAAAGTTCACCAGAAGGTTTGTCAGAGGTTCATGGAGCTCACCGAGAAAGTTCGAAAGCTTGTCAAAAGATTCATCGGAACTCACCATAAAGTCCGGGAGCCTGTTGAGAGTCCGCTGGAAGATATCCAAGGATGTGTTGGAAGTCCACTAGAAGTTTGCTGGAAGCTCGCCAGAAGAACACTCGACATTGCTGAAATATAATTTGCATAGAAATATATTTTAATTTTGTAGTTAGCATGTAATTAGGGTTAGAATTATGTGATAATCTTAATTAACCCTTATAGGGGCCAACTAGGCCTTAATTAGACTAGATTGGGCCGAATTCAAGGCCTATCCAGATTGGTTTGAACCTATCTAGTGGTGGCACTATCCTAAAAATAGGTTCCCAGGTGGTCTAGGTGGTGGTACCACCCCAGGTCAGCGGTGGTACCACTAATAATTATTACCTATCAACAATGGTATCGCTTGATAGGCGGTGGTACCATCCCTCCATAGAGCATGAGGACCCTGTCAGGTGGTAGTATCATTAGACTGAGCAGTGGTACCATCCAATACACTGATATAGTAGAGTCAACTGGCGGTGGTACCGCTAGTGATAGGCGATGGTACCATCAATACCTGAAAATCTGGGATGTGACTCTTTTTTACTTCAATTCTGAAGCCAACTAAGCCTATAAATACCCCTTACTTCTTAACTGGCTAAACACAATTAAGAAGTGATAAGAATTGAGTTAAAACTCTAGCAAAATTACTTTTGAAAGTTTGAGTGTTTACCTCCCAAAGTCTCATTTTTAAAAGTTCTATAAGAGAGTGTGAATCACTTGTAAAAGTATATAAGATGGGTGCTTGGTCCTTTGCCTTCAAGAAGAATTGATAGTGGAAGTTGGGAACCTCATCGGAGGAGGTTTCGGTTAGTGGACGTAAGTCATTTGACCAAACCACTATAAATCGCTGCATACTTCTCTTGGTGTGAGTTTTTAAATTATTATATTTCAATTTTTTCTTCACTACAATCTCTCAATCTCCTTCTCTCTGTTGAGATCTAGAGCGACACTAAGAGGGGTGGGGGGGGGGGGGTGAATTAGTGCAGCAATTAAGTTCAAAAACTTTTGATAATTTAAACAAGTTATGGAAAACTTCGTACAATTGAAAGCAATGTTTCATTTGAACATGGAAAGGAATGATGCTTTAAACTTGAAGCCGATTGTAAGATGGAGAAAATAGAAGAAGTAAAGCAAAGATGGTTTGTAGAAATGTAAATGATGATAAGGTAAATGCAAACCGATTTTATAGTGGTTCGGTCATCCGACTTACATCCACTCCCGATTCCTCTTCGCTTGAGGCCATCAGCTTTCCACTAGCTATCCTCCTTCTAATGGGCGAGGACAAACTCCCATTTACAAACTCTGTTTATAAGACTTCCCTTAACACCTCTCTCAAAGACAATTTCAAACTTTGGAAGAGTGATTTCAACTAAAACTAATAGAGTTTTCCCTTAATTTCTTACACAATTCTTACTTTTCCAAGCAAGAATATCTAGGGTATTTATAGACCCCAAGAGGTTTCTAAATTTGAATTATCCCGGATTTTAAGAGTACTAGCAGTACCACTGCCAGTGCTAGGCGGTACCACCGCCCAGGCTTTCTACCCCTATTAGTATACTGAGCAGTACCACCGCCCAGCCTAGCGATACCACCACCTAACACACTTACATGGTCAGTGTACTAGACGTTATCACTGCCCATTGGGGCGGTGCCACTACCCGGGCACTCTGCCCCATGGCGGTACCACCGCCCAGTCTGGGTTAACCTTAACTCCCCGGAGTTTAACCAAACTCCCCCTATCAATATGCCATTGATAGAACACTTGGATTATCCCAAATCCAAGCAACATGTATCAAATATTATGTTATCAAAAACATCATGCAAATTAAAATATTCAATGCAATGCATAAAGTCATCAATCTACTTCTCCACCAATGTCATCAACAAAAAGGAGAAATAGCATCTAGCTATATTTAAAGATAAGCAACATTTTTGCAACATTGAGCTAGATTTTCATCACAACATATAAGCGCAAAAGCATAGTAAGTTTTTTAAGTTAAAGCATGAGAATTTTTACTTGCTTCTTGAGATATGCAAGTTTGCACTTTATTTCTCATGATAGGCAAGATAGCAATTTTCATTTGCTTCTTGAGATATGTAAGTTGTACTTTATTTCTTCTCTCTTGAGAAGTGCACTTTAATTTTGCCTTGCATGTTTGTAATTTTGGCAAAATTTTTATCACTTAAACATGCAAGCTAATTTTTTATTATAATATACAAACATAGAAGCATGGCAAGTGTAAGATTGTAAATTTTCTAAGTTTTACACTTTTTGCTTCTTTCGATAGGCAAGATCTTTCTTCTCTTTTTGAGGAGTGCAAGCTTACAAGTTTTGCTTCCTTTGCATGCTAGCAAAGCGAGCAATTCCTTCTCCCCCTTTGTTTTTATCAAAAAGAAGGAAAGAGTATAATTCTTTTCCCTTTACATGAATTTTAAAATTATGACAATCAACAAAGATAAATATTTATCAAGAGATCAATGGGGTATCAAAAATTTACATTTATGATTCATAAATATTCCATTTTGGAAGTATCAAAATTATGATTCAATGATTTATCATAAAGCAAATTTCATCAATTTTCAATCATCAAAATTCAAGTCATGAATATAAATTTAACATTCAAGCTAACATGACAAAAATTAATCATGACAATCAAGTCTTGGATTGCAATTTATCATTCAACCTAGCATATTTTCTTTTCCCCTTTAGTCAACATTGAAAAGAAGAGAGGAAATACAATGATATATAAAAAATTACATCAATCAATATTTCAATCATTTCATGATGCAATCAAGTCAAAGAAATCATGTCATTTTTATGAAAGAAAGAAAAAGTCAAGAAGAGCATGATTCATTTGACAAATCTTTTTAATAGAGTGAAAGAATTATACGACAATGCTTGTGAGAAATCTTGATTCATATAAGAAAAATCTCAAGTTTATAAGTCCGAGAAATCAAGATTATTATTTACAAATTTTCTTTAGCATCAATTTTTAATTCATGATAAGGAAGAGTAAATCAATGATTCAATCATATCATGTCATGAATTCCAAAAGACATCTTAAGTTGTCAAAATCTTATTAGAAAGATATTTCAAAAAGATATATCGCAATTGTAAATATCGATAAGTGATTCATTTGAATGTATCATTTTATTTGTAAAAGAATGAAATGAGAATATGATTCATGCATAAGGAACATCAGGTCATCAAGATCAAAAGAAAATTTTAAGTTTCAAATCAAGATCATTAATTCATGCATTCAAACTATCAATGCTTAATAAGTCATAATTCCAACAAAATAAAGATGTGAATCTGAAAGTTTAAAAATAGAAGTCATGAATCATCTTGAAAAATCTCATTCAATTTATCAACTCCAAACTTATCATCAAAATCACATTCAAGAGGTTCACGAGATTCACAAAATTAACTAAATGAATTCATTGATCTCGATAAGATAGAAAATACATTGCATTTCAATTTATGTGAATCTTCATATAAGTATGCCTTTGCCTTTAAAAATAATATCAATATATAAAAAAAAATAAGTGGCAAGCATTGTCATAAAATTGTCAAAACAAAAATATAACACATTACTTCAAGACATAAAATTTAATTTAAATCATTAAGATCAATATAATAATTGAAGAGATTTATCAATAATGGCACGAATTTATCACTTGTCTTTTATTGAAAAAAAAAACTTTAGAGAAAGAGAGATGTTCAAAATACATGCATTTCTCTTTTAGTGATTTTAATTCATGCATTGATTTATATAAACATGCCTTTGTCTTTTTATGTCAAATCAAAATAAGCATGAAGGTTCAAGACTTAAAGTCAAAATTTCATAAAACAAATCATAATATGTATTATCACATAAATCCAAAATCAAGTTTCAAGAGAAATCACTAAGACCAAAAACATAATACACACATTTGTTTTCAAAGCATTCATCATGATTATCTTCAAGAGATTCATAAGATTCATAAAATGAATTCATTAACCTCAATAGGATAGAAAATGCAATCTCTTTTTATGTGTTTCAACCTATAATCATGCCTTTGCCTTTAGTAAAAACAAGTATCAATATTCAAGAGCGAAAAGGCAAATTTCATAAAACAATTCATCAAGCATGATTCCATAACTTTCAAGCATGATAACATCCTTTTAATATCAAGATATTCATCATTAAGTATGATTTCAAAAGGTATATTCAAGATTTTTTATTTGAAAGCCATGTATCATCATACAAATTGGATATTATTATCAAAATCTTTCATTTGAAAATTTTATGTAGAACTATATAGATTAATTACATGTAAGCATACTCAAGTCCTCTTTCTATAAATATTGTGTATCAAGTTTAAGACCGAAAAGGTGATTTCATCAAAGCCATCATGATCAAACACATAAAACACAAAAACATCATAATAGCACATTTTCCATTTTTATGAGTTTCAATTTAAGTGATTTGATTTTTCATAAGAATGTTCAAATTTTTCATATGAAAATGTCATGTATCATATTTAAAAATGAAAGTAACATTAAAATCATTTTGATTCTTTCTTTCATTAGTTATAATAAGATGATCAATACTCAAATTTTTTGCTAAAATCATGTATCATTTTATAAATTTCATTATAAAAATGATTAAGACCTATTAATCTAAAATGGAAGTTTTCAAATTATAAGCATAGTACACATATCTATTATCAAAAGACTTTCAAGAAATTCATATATAGATATGTATCATGTTTAAAATTGGAAATTGATATGGAAAGCATACATGAATTTTATCCTTTTAGATATACATGCATGATGTCATCTTAATTTGTCATGAGAATGATTAGACCAAAAACATGTTTATCCAAAACATAGAGTTTCAAATCAATATCATTTCAAAAACTCATGTATGATATAAAATCATCAAGCATCATGTTTAGAAATAAAACAATATAAAACATCAAGATACACATGCATTGATTAATCCTATTAGGAGTGCATGCATTATCACAAATCATACAAGTATCATTTTAATTTTTACTTTTCAAAAATACTAGAAAGAAAAGCATGATATAATTTTTGAAAATAATTTTTTTATTTCCTACCAACTAAACTAAGCACTCATGAAAAATTTTAAGTAATTTCATAAAGTAAATGAGCTTTGGTTAAGTTGCTTACCTTGTAGTCGAAGCCCGTCAAAGCGTAATTTGTCATTTGCCTTTAGGAAGTTCTTGATTCATCCTTGGGTGTCTTCCTTTTCTTTGGTCTCTTCCTTCATTCAAGTTCATTCTTAGTTTTATATTTTTGTTTAATGAACTTATTAAAATTCATTGTTATGTGTTCAATGTCCTCATCACCATCACTTGAGTTATCACTCAAGAGGTCCTCATTTGTCCAAAATTCCAAATCCTTCCTATTTTTGGAAGGTGGTTCCTGTGTTCATCATGTTCATTGTGTTCTAAGAATGTCATCTCATAGGTCATTAAAGACCCAATGAGTTCTTCAAGAGGTAGTCATTTAAATTTTTAGCTTCTTGTATTGCGGTTACTTTAGGTTCCCACCTTTTTGGAAGGGATCTTAGAATCTTGTTTATGAGATCAAAATCTAAAAAAGATTTACCAAGAGCTTTTAGATTATTGACGACATCTGTGAGATGGGTGTGCATGTCGCCTATAGTCTCACTTGGTTTCATTCGAAAAAGCTCAAAATCATGTATCAAAATATTAACTTTCAAGTCTTTGACTCTACTCGTTCCTTCGTGTGTGATTTCAAGAGTGTGCCAAATATCGAAAGCCATTTCATACGTAGAAATATGATTAAACTCAGTTTTATTTAGAGTACAAAATAAGGTATTCATAGCCTTTGCATTTAAAGAAAAAGATTTCTTCTCTAAGTCCGACCATTCGTTTATCGGTTTAAAGGGAAGTTGAAAATCATTTTCAATAATGCTCCATAAATCCAAATTTAAAGAAATTAAAAAAAAACTCTCATTCGTGTTTTCTAATATATGTAGTCCGATCCATTAAAGAACGGAGGACGAACAACCAAAAAATCCTCTTGAAAGCCATGAAGTCTCATGGGTGTGAATCCGAATGAGAAATAACGAGGCTCTGATACCAATTGTTAGGATCTAGAGTGGCACTAAGAGGGGGGGGGGTGAATTAGTGTAGCGGTTAAGTTCAAAAATTTTTGGCGATTTAAACAAGTTCTGAAAAACTTCGTACAATTGAAAGTAACGTTTTGTTTGAACATAGAAAGGAATGATGCTTTAAACTTGAAGCTGATTGTAAGATGGAGAAAATATAAGAAGTAAAGTGAAGATGATTTGCAGAAATGTAAATGACGATAAGGTAAATGCAAACCGATTTTATAGTGGTTCGGTCATCTGACCTACATCCACTCCCGATTCCTCTTTACTTGAGGTCACCGGCTTTCCACTAATTATCCTCCTTCTAATGGGCGAGGACAAACTCCCTTTTACAAACTTTGTTTACAAGACTTCCCTCAACACATCTCTCAAAGACAATTTCAAACTTTGGAGGAGCGATTTCAACTAAAACTAATAGAGTTTTTCCTTAGTTTCTTGCACAATTCTTGCTTTTCCAAGCAAGAACATCTAGGATATTTATAGACCCTAAGAGGATTCAAATTTGGAGCACAAATTTGAATCATCCCGGATTTGAATTTGGAGTGCAAATTTGAATCATCCCGGATTTCAAGGGTACTGGTGGTACCACCGCTAGTGCTGGGCAGTACCACCGCCCAGGCTTTCTACCCTTATCAGTGTACAGGGCGGTGCCACCTCCCGGGCACTCTGCCCCAAGGCGGTGCCATCGCCCAGGCACTCTACCCCAGGGTGGTACCACCGCCCAGATGTTCTGGGGAGCTAGACTTGGGCGGTGCCACCACCCCAGTCTGGTGATGCCACCGCCAGACAAGGTCTAGCACTTCTGATTGGACCTTAAACCCGACCTAAATCGATCCAATTTCGGGCCTAGTTGGCCCCTAATAGGGTTAAAGGATTAACACCTAATCCTAACCCTAATTATGTGCTAAATACAAAATTAAAGATATTTACTAAGCTATTACAAAGTCCACAAGTCAAAACTTCTTTCTCCAGTAAGCTTCCGGCGAACTTTCGACGGTCTACCGATGAACCCTCGGATACCATTCTATGGACTCCCAAATGAAAATCATCAATTTAGCAACCATATACCCCGATAGCTAAAGAGCTATGATACATATGGAATGTAAATTGACACCCTCCAACAAATTGAAACAAGGCGGATCATTCAAGAATGAAGTAAGGGAAACTATTCTAATTACTTATCAATAGAAAATTGATGAAATAACTAGAATAATACTTTGAATTCCCTTAAGATGCCATAAACTAACAAGTCTGATAAGTCAAAGGAAAAGCAAAGATTTGGTTTGAACGCCATAAGCAGAAAAGCCTGATAAGTTCTAAAGTTCATGCAAGAACTTAAAAACAAAACACTCACCGGTGTTGAAGAATTGTTATACTTCCCAAATTGTCTGTCTTACATTGAGAGTCAACCTCATTTATATAGTATGAGGATAGTACAAAGGGAATGAATGCATTAAATAATATTCATATTCCTAATTCATGAATTTTGGTAAATATGGTTGAGTAGACTTTTATTCTTCAAAATGAGGTCTTCAAATTTGTCCTTCTCTCTTCATGATCATGTTGACCATTTTAGGCTCTTCTTGCAACCACAGAATCTTGACTGTCTTGACTAGCTTGATCCTTTCAAATATTTTTCAATAAATAAGTTAAAGCTTCTTTCATCCTCTTAGCTTTAGCTCTTGTCATTGGTCCTCCATGAATAGTTAAAGGGTCTTTAATAGAATTATGATCAACTTGATGGTTCATATCATTCCCCCTTTCCTCAAAAGAATTCGTTGTTGAATCAAAGCCTCCATCACCGTGATTTTGTTGATGACTCTGCAATCAACACACATTCTCCAAGATCCATCCTTTTTAGGCACCAAAAGAACAGGAACTGCACATGGACTCATGCTTTCTCGCACATACCCCTTTTCCATAAGCTTACTAACTTGCTTTTCGATTTTCTTGGTCTCTTCTAGGTTGCATCTATATGCTGGCCTATTTGGTATGCTTACACCTAGAATAAAATCAATTTGATGCTCAATTCCTCTAATTGGTGGCAAACCATTGGGAACTTCTTTGGGAAAGATATCCTCATTTTCTTACGAAAGATCAACAATAACACTAGGCAAACTTTTATCAATTTTGTTAGAAGAAATCAAAATGTCCTATACATAAGTACAAGTAAGGGCTGCCTCATGGTTAAGGCCTTTTTGACATCACTCATTTTGGCATAAACACTCATTTTTCTTTCACTCAAGCCTTCCTTATTTTCTCTCCCCTTGTGTTTTCCAATACTCTTATTTTTATCACTCATCTTATCTTTTTCTTTTTTCTCTCTTTCTTGCTCCCTCCCAAAAGTTTTGGTTAATGAAGACTCAAGCTCCTCATATTGTTGTTTTATGCGCATTTGGTCTTCAAGAATTGTCTTCGAAGGCAATGGTCCAAGCTGATATTTCTGTCCATCCATGATCAAGGAATAACGGTTCTTGAACCCATCATGTATTACCCTACGATCATATTGCCATGGTCTCCCCAACAACATGTGACCAGCATACATAGGTACCACATCACACCAAACTTCATCCTTATATCTGCCAATTGAAAAATGAACTAACACTTGTTGATTTACACCACTATCATTCAACCATTGCAACTTGTAAGGTTTTGGATGTTTGATAGTATGCAATTTTAGTTTCTCCACGAGCAAGGTACTTGCCACATTAGTACAACTTCGGCTATCAATAATCACATTGCACAACTTGTTAGCAATCAAACAATGAGTATGAAACAGATTTTTACATTGTTCACCATGTTCATCATTTTTACTTTGCAAACTAAGTGTGTGTTGAATAACCAAAATTTCACCTTTAGCATACTCTACATCACTAGCATCCTCTGGAATGTCATCATCATCCTCTCTTTCAATTTCAGATTCTATATTCTCATCTCTTATAATCATAACTCTCTTATTAGGACATTCACGTGCTATATGTCCATGCCCAAGGCACTTAAAACACTCAATACCTCTACTTTGATTAGGTTGATTCTCACCTTTACCCTTGCTGCCAAATTCATTTTTGCCTTTAATTCCATCAATTTTAGGCTTAACAATGGGTTTATCATCCTTTTTACTCTAATTCGATTTCCAAGATGAAGAAGAACTCGAATAAGGTTTTGAATCATATCTTGTGCCTTTTCTTTTGAGTTGTCTCTCAATCTTCAAGGCCATATTCACCATATCCTCAATCTCCACATAATGCTGCAACTTCACAAGATCAGTAATGTTCTTGTTTAATCCACTAAGGAATCGAGCCATTGTAGCCTCACGATCTTCTGATAGGACCCTAGCAGGGTTGGGTCCTACTCAACCATGTAGCATCTAATAAAAACCCTGTGATAGTGTAATAAACCCCACCTAGTTGCCTCTATCCTATAAAGAAGAGAGGCTATGGTTTATATTTGGGTCTTTGGGCTTCTTAGCCGCCGCCCCCCTTGTTACTAGGCCGGCCCACTAAGGTTGAGGGCAAATTAGGTAGTTCACTTAGGAAGCAGCCCCTAGGGCTAGGGTTTGGAGCTCTATATAAGCTTGTAGCCTCCACCTCTTTGGAATAAGAAAGATCAATCTAGAATTGCAGCCACTAGGCTACTTGGAGGGTGGAACCCCTATAGCGTTCCAAGGGTTGATCCCCCTCAAAGATCAATCTCCATAGAATTCCTTTAGGGTTCTATCATCTGGTATTAGAGCAGCGATCTTGCTGCTTTTGCTGCCATCCCTGCTGCCCACCATCAGCCAAGCAATTCCCATAATTGCTCTTGACATCATCATCTCCATCGTCATCTCTTGACGTAGATCAATTCAATCTACAATCGCCACCTCCAATTGCATCAGAGATTTAATATTTTTCTACCACCAATACCTTTTGCTGCTGTAATTTTTCATCTAAAATATCAAAAAGAAGTTTTTCTATCGATCCCTTGCTACAAATTCCTTGCGTCGCAAAAGTTACCATCTTTGCGAACGAAGGATCGCTGTAGAAAATTTCAGCCACGTGTTGTTGCCTTTAAACGATCTAATTGTTATCCTTTTTGAACGAAATTTTTTGTGCACCTCATAGATCATCTTGGCTCCCATCCATGATTGATCTATTGTGGATTTCATCAAAAAAAAAATTTCATGTGTTGCTGCAATCTCTCATCGCAAACTGCTGAAATTTTTCGACGAGAATTCTGCTATCGCAACTTGCACCGATTTCTTTACTGCTTTACTGCCGAAATTTCTTGATCCAATTTGTTATCCTTATTGCTATCTAAACTAAGATTCTACCGTCAAACCCCCTCCTCAAACCCTTAAGTTTTCGCTGGAAATTTCGTCGAGAAACCGCTATTTCTTCGACGACAATTCTGCTCTTACGAGACAACCCTTATAGGCAGCAATTGTTACTGATTTTTGTCAAATCTTTGCTGTAATCTACCATAAATCTAAAACCCTCTTCCCTAACCTTCATCCACTACCATCACAGCCCAAAAACTCCATCAAACTACAGCCCCAAACTGCACCCAAAATAGTCACAAAACAAGCCTAAACCACAGCCTACATTCACCAATCCACCAACCCTTTCAACCACCACTTCTCTCAACCAATACATGCCTTTAACCCGACAGCAAAAAAGAGATCTTAATATTACAGATTTGAAGACATATGCTACGACATCTGAGGAGGCAATTGATTCTAAATTCAAAGCCTTCGAGACACGAATGGAGGAGAAGATTCGAACTCTCTTTGCCGAACTTAGTTTGGGTCGACCACCGAGCCCAAAGAAATCACATCAAGGAGAGAGCTCTAATCGAAGAGATGACCTCCAGGAGAGGGGAGGCTCTATGACTGATCCCCACTATCCACGCATGAGGGTGGACTTCCCTAGATGGGAAGAAGGAGACCCGATTGGTTGGATCTCGCGCATGGAGCGATATTTTCGGTACCACAAAACTACAGATGCATCTATGGTAGAAATTACAGCTATACATCTTGAAGGGAATGCCATACAATGGTTTGATTGATTTGAACACTCTCATGGAGTCCTCTCATGGCGATAATTCAAAGAAGGACTGCTGATCTGTTTTGGACCAATCGATTACGAGAACATCGACGGACAACTAGCAAAGATCCGACAAACCTCCACCATCCAGGAGTATCAAACCAGGTTTGAAAGGTTATCTAATCAAACTCATGATTGGTCTAAAAAATAGTTATTGGGGACATTTATTAAGGGCTTGAAGCTGGAGATTCGGGGAGAAGTTAAAACGTGACAACCGTACACGCTTATGGCAGCCATCTCTTTCGCACGACTTCAGGAGGAGCGATTGAACCATGAAGCCCGAAGGACTAGGGTCTCTCCCTGACCAACAATATCAAAGCCCTTAGCCCCCCCTACTATCAGCCGAGCTCCTTCACCAAAAAGGTTGACAAGATAAGAGCTTCGAGACCGATCTGCCAAGGGGTTATGTTGGCATTGTGACGAGCCATGGAGCCGCAAGCATCGCTGCAAAAAGGGGAGACTTCTTGTGATTGAACCAGTGGAAGAAGAGATCAGTGAACAGCCAAAAGAGAGTCTTGAACATGAGGATGAAGATATAGACGAAGAGCCACAATCGACCGACTTTATGGTACATGCACTAGTCGGCTACTCAAATCCGCAAACGATGAAAGTTGGAGGCCTACTCAAACAACAACCGATCACCGTTCTCATCGATACAGGCAGCACTAATAACTTTCTAAATAGTAAGGTTGCTCTCAGATGGCACTCCACATCGAAGGTTGTAGCAAGTTTGACGTAAAGGTCGCCGATGGTCGAATCCTAAAATGCGACCAAAGATGCCCGCAGGTGAAACTATTACTGCAGGACCAAGAAATTATTACCGACTTCTTCCTCCTACCAATTGATGATTATGAGGCTGTGCTGGGCATAGAATAGTTGACGACACTAGGTGATGTCTCTTGGAACTTTTCCAAATTGATTATGAAATTCTATTGCAAAGGCAAATAGGTCACTCTACGTGGGAAGCGCGGAAGCAACGTAACCACCGTTTCAACCCAACGAATGGAGAAAGTTTTACAGAAGATAAATGGTGGCTTTCTTATACATCTCCAGTAGCAACCAGAGGGGGAGAAAATAGAAATTAAAGATCAAAATATCACCCAACTTCTTGTTGAATTTGATGATGTTTTTGCTGAACCACGTGGTCTTCCTCCTACTCGGCAACATGACCACCAAATTCCAATCCTTTCGGGTAAACCACCAGCAAACACTTGGCCTTACCACTATCCTCACCTCCAGAAAGATGAAATTGAGAAGTTCGTGAAGGAAATGCTCGAAACAGGGGTGATTCGGCCAAGCTGCAGCCCCTACTCCTCACCAGTGCTACTTGTTCGCAAGAAAGACGGAACTTGGCGGATGTGCATCGACTACCGAGCTCTAAATGACATCACCATCAAGAATAAGTACCCAATACCAGTGGTGGATGAACTTCTTGATGAATTAAAAGGAGCTCAAGTCTTCACGAAGTTGGACCTTCGATCCGGTTACCACCAAATTCGGGTATGTGAAGGCGACATCCCAAAAACTGCTTTCCACACTCATAATGGCCATTATGAATTCTTGCCCTTCTCTTGAGACTCACTTTCAGCACTTGCAAATTGTTTTGATGATCCTTCGGAAGAATACTCTTTTTGTTAAGCTATCAAAGTGCAGCTTTCTCCATCAAAAAGTAGAGTACCTTGGGCATATAATATTAGAAGAAGGAGTGGCCGTAGACCCAACAAAAATCGAAGCAATACAAGGCTGGTCGAAACCTACAAATGTGAAATTGCTGTGTGGGTTCCTTGGACTAACGGGCTACTACCGAAAATTTGTGAAGTACTATGAGAAGATTAGTGCCCCCCTCACTTCTCTACTAAAAAAAGATGCCTTCCTATGGTTGAACAAAGCCTCCGCTGCCTTCGACAGACTTAAGGCAGCCATGACGATGACACTGGTGCTAGCGCTACCAGATTTCAGCCGACCCTTCATCATTGAGGCTGATGCATCAGGAGTTGGAATTGGAGTCGTTCTCATGCAAGATGGTCGACCACTCGCATACACTAGCAAGGCGTTGTCTCCCTCCCATCAAAATATGTCTATCTATGATAAGGAGATGCTCGCCATTGTGCACGTAGTAACAAAGTAGGGACCCTACCTGACTGGCCGACGATTTCAGATTAAAACCGACCATAGAAGCCTTAAGTACTTTTTGGAGTAGAAGATATCATCCCCGGAGCAACAAAAATGGGTAACCAAACTTCTCGGATTTGATTATGAAATTATTTACAAAAAGGGGAAAGAAAACATTGTTGCAGATGCACTCTCACGGCTCCCTCAACAAGCTGAATTTTCAGCCATCTCTCTTCCTACCACCGACTTCCTTGAGGGCATTAGGGAGGAATGGAAGAAAGATCCAGAAACTAGCAACATCATAAAAAAATTAGAGGAGAATCCAAGCGTAATAGCTCACTATACTTGGGATTTGAGGGATCTATGCTATAAAGGTCGTATTGTGCTTATACCAAACTCCCCTTGAATCAAAGTTATTCTGCACGAAATGCAATCCATACCTTCAGCAGGGCACTCAGGATTTCTAAGAACCTACAAAAGAGTGAAGCAAAACTTTTATTGGAAAGGGATGAAAAAAATATTTCTGAATACGTAACACAATGTGATGTATGTCAACAGCAAAAAGGTGAAACAGTAGCGAGTCCAGGGAAACTACAACCACTACCCATACCTGACTCGATGTGGACTAACATCTCCATGGACTTCATCGAAGGGCTGCCACCTTCCAAAGGTAAAAGTACAATCCTTGTGGTGGTTGATTGACTTACTAAATATGCTCATTTTTGTGCTGTGCGAAATCCCTACACTACTGTTAGTATTGCTCAGATTTTCATAGAAAATATTGTTAAACTGCATGGGATTCCAAGGTCCATTATAAGTGATCGTGATAGGGTCTTCACTAGTAAATTTTGGATCGAGTTATTTCAGTTGTAGGTCACCAAACTTAAGATGAGCACTGCATATCATCCACAAACTGACGGCCAAACAGAAGTGATGAACAGGTGTTTAGAGATATACCTTCAGTGTTTTGCCAATGATCGGCCAAAGGAGTGGACGAAATGGCTCCCCTGGGCCGAATGGTGGTACAATACTACATATCATTCATCTACAAAATATACCCCATATGAAGCATTATATGGTCGGCCGGCTCCTGTGATTTCAAAGTATGTAATTAGCTCGGCTAAGGTAGATCAGGTCGACCAAGATTTAATTGACAGGGACAAATTCCTACAGCTACTAAAGGATAATCTCTCTACCGCTCAAGCTAGAATGAAGCAACAAGCTGACACACGAAGAAGCGAAAGAGAATTTTTTGTAGGAGATTGGGTTTATCTTTGCCTATAGCCAAACAAACAACTATCCATCAGCACACGAGCCTCCATGAAGCTATCTCCATGTTTTCATGGGCCCTATCAGATCATAAAGTGTATTGGAGCTATAGCGTACAGACTTAAATTACCTGAAGATGCCAAAATTCACCTTATCTTCCACGTGTCATGCTTGAAGCCCAAGTTGGGAGAACATGAGATACCCCAGATCTAACTGCCCAACACCACTGATGATGGAAATATTCAAGCCCAACCACAAGCCATCCTCGATCGTAGAGTCGTGATGCGTTGTCGACGTCCCTCTACTGAAGTACTAGTACATTGGACTAATTTACCACTCGAAGATGCCACATGGGAATCATATGAGCAGTTGAAGACCTGGTTCCCTGAGTTCATAGAACCCCAGCCTTGAGGACATGGCTGATTCAAAGAGGGTGGGCTTGATAGGACCCTAGCAGGGTTAGGTCCTACTCAACCATGTAGCATCTAATAAAAACCCTGTGAGAGTGTAATAAACCCCACCTAGCCGCCTCTATCCTATAAAGAAGAGAGGCTAGGGTTTATATTTGGGTCTTTGGGCTTCTTAGCCGCCACCCCCCTTGTTACTGGGCCGGCCCGCTAAGGTTGAGGGCAAATTGGGTAGTTCACTTAGGAAGTAGCCCCTAGGGCTAGGGTTTGGAGCTCTATATAAGCTTGTAGCCTCCACCTCTTTGGAATAAGAAAGATCAATCTAGAATTGCAGCCACTAGGCTACTTGGAGGGTGGAACCCCTATAGCGTTCCAAGGGTTGATCCCCCTCAAAGATCAATCTCCATAGAATTCCTCTGGGGTTCTATCATCTTCCTCCACATTAGCCCTTATCATAGCTATCTCCATCTTCTTGTGATATTCATCAACACTCATGGAACCTTGTGTCAAAATTTACAGTCATTGATGCAAATCCCGATAGTAATGACTTGGGACGAATCTCCTCCTCATGATTTGTTTCATCTCCAACCAAGTCTCTATGGGCCTTTCACCATTTCTATGCCTGTCTTTACATAAATGATCCCACCAAATTATAGTATAATCACAAAATTCAACAGCGGCTAATTTTACCTTTTTCTCTTCGGAGTAGTTGTGACATTCAAAGATCAGCTCCACTTTTCATTTCCACTCCAAATAAGTATCTAGATTATTCTTTCCTTAAAAAGAAGGAATTTTCATTTTGATGCTGCCTATGTTTCTGTCCATACCATCAAAATGTCCTCTCCTAATTTGTCTTTTAGGATTAACATCTTGACCAATTAGAGTGACTCGATCATCGTCGATGTCATCTCCACCATTATATTCATCGTGGATGAATGCTGGTTGTCTCCTGCATCGTGGTTCACCTTCCAATCTATTAATTTTATCATCATACCTTTCTAGATGATCTCTTACATCTCCTATCACTTTGAACATACGTTCAAATTGTTGTTGCATTGCTTGAAGCAAAAGATCATTTGATGAAGAACTTGCTTCTTTTTCTTTAGACATGTTTGCAACCTGAAAAACAAAGTTAAAATAGCCTCACCAACCCTCTCTCACGTGTTTCACTCAAGATTTGATTCACTCCACTCGTGTTTTCACATAATGTTTGGTTTTTCTCGATATTGATCTCACCACTCTTGCCTTTTACCTCTTGTTTTGTTCTTTGAGTTCTTAGATTAACTAAGAAACTTAAACAAACAATTCAGATTGTGGCAATTCAAGAGTATTGAAATTGGACATAAAAGCAAAAAAAAATGTAAGCCAATTTAAAGGTGCGTGTAATACACTTCAATAATAAGTAAAGATTATAATTCAAGTATCAAATGAATAAAGAAAATTTTTTGGAATAAGAAAAAAAAATTTCAAACCTAAAACAAGAATTTAAAATAATGAAGATAGAATTCTGTAATTTGCACGAATACCCTGAATTCATAAATTTTTTTTTAAATTTCAATCTCTTTCTTTCTTTCTTTCTTTTTTTTACCTTTGATCTTCTCCTCTCTTTTTTTTTTCTTTGATCTTTGATTTCCTCTCCTTTTTTTTTACTTTTGATTTTCTCTCTCTCTTTTTTTAAACTTTCTGCTCTCTTTTTTTTAGGATAAAGTGAGGGGAAAAAATGAAGAACAAACAGTAATAGTACAAGAAACACAATAATAAGGAGGAAGGATGAATAGCAATTATGGATATCATGATAAAAGAAGAATAAGAGAATAAGGAAAAGCTAAAAGATAACAAATAAATGGATAAGCAAACCTCAAACTTGAGCCGTGCTCTGATATCAAATGATGGAAATCATCAATTTAGTAACCATACACCTCGATAGCTAAAGAGCTATGATACATATGGAATGCAAATTGACACTCTCCAACGAATTGAAACAAGGCAGATCATTCAAGAATAAAGTAAGGGAAACTATTCTAATTATTTATCAATAGAAAATTGATGAAATAACTAGAATAATACTTTGAATTCCCTTAAGACGTCATAAACTAACAAGTCTGATAAGTCAAAGGAAAAGCAAAGATTTGGTTTGAACGCCATAAGCAGAAAAGCCTGATAAGTTCTAAAGTTCATGCAAGAACTTAAAAACAAAACACTCACTGGTGTTGAAGAATTGTTATACTTCTCAAATTGTCTGTCTTACACTGAGAGTCAGCCTCATTTATATAGTATGAGGATAGTACAAAGGGAATAAATGCATTAAATAACATTCATATTCCTAATTCATGAATTTTGGTAAACATGGCTGAATAGACTTTTATTCTTCAAAATAAGGTCTTCAAATTTGTCCTTCTCTCTTCATGATCATGTTGACCATTTTAGGCTCTTCTTGTAACCATAGAATCTTGACTGAGTCTTGACTAGCTTGATCCTTCCAAATATTTTTCAATAAACAAGTTAAAGCTTCTTTCATCCTCTTAGCTTTAGCTCTTGTCATTGGTCCTCCATGAATAGTTAAAGGGTCTTTAATAGAATTATGATCAACTTGATGGTTCATATCACTCCCGGCAAGCTCCTAGACTTCACGATGATCTTGGCGAGTTCCCACGAGCTTCTTCAGCAAGCTCCGATTTTTCTCGACAAGCTTCGTGAACTTCTGATGAACTTTCGAAAACCCTTCGGCAAGCTCCCTACTCGTTCTTGGCTAGTTTCGATGGTACTCCCGATGAATCTTCGGACTTCCATCGAACCCTCAAACTCCCAATGATTCCATCGTACTTGACTCCGATCTTTGTTTCGCTTTACGTCTTCATCATTATCGTAGTTAATCCTGCACATATGCCAAAACTCTAATTCGATCTAGATAGTAATTTAATGCAAATTGACATTTTATTAGTTAGCACGTCATTGGCTTATCGGCGCTTCGTCCGATACTTCGGCACCTCGTCCTCTCTTACGGCCTGTTGCCCAATCGACAGTTAGCCTCCATAGCCCCAATCTCCTTAGCACAACTCTGCTCTTCTTGGCCCGATGCCCGACGTCCGAAGCCTTCTACCGATTGTCGACCGGACCTTCGGCTCGACGTCCAATATTTTGACATGTTCTTCCAGCGCAATGTCAATTTCTCCAACGTCAACTATCTAATCCTGATTGAGTAGACCTGCATGACTTAAAATATAGTTAGATAAACAAAATACAATTAATTAGTTTCATCATCAAAATCCAAGATTCAACACTCTCAACTCCCTTTCGTATAAAATTAAAACATTCACTTTGTCGAAATTATTTTCGTCAAACCAAAACTTCTCAACGCACAACTCTTTTCAGAATTGATTTAAATTTATGATTTTTTTTGCTGCACTAATTCACCCCCCCCCCCCCTCCTTCTTAGTGCCACTCTAGATCCTAACAGTTGGTATCAGAGTGAGGTCACTCTCATTTGGTTTAAAACCCAAGAGAGATGACATTTTCTGACATGCAAGAGGGTCATTCAATCATACGTCCGCCTATATTTAATGGGTCGAATTATACTTACTAAAAGACTCACATAAGAATTTTTCTTATTTCTATAGATTTTGAACTTTGAAATATTACTGAAAATGGCTTTCAAAAATCTTTCTTCCGATGAACGAATGGAATGAATCGGAGAAGGTTTTTGCTCTTAATGCAAAGGCTATGAATGCCTTATTTTGCACTCTTGACAAAAATGAATTTAATCATGTTTCAATTTACAAATCAACTTTTGATATTTGGTATACTCTTGAAATCACTCATGAAGGCACTAGCTGAGTGAAAGAGCCTAAAATCAACCTTTGGTGCATTCTTACAAATTATTTCGGATAAAACCAAGTGAGTCCATCGGAGACATGTACACCCGTTTTACAGATGTCGTCAATGGACTAAAAGCACTTAGAAAAGATTTTTCTAATTTTGAACTTATAACTAAAATCTTAAGATCCCTCCCAAAAAGTTGAGATTCAAAAGTTATGGTCATTCAAGAGGCTAAGGACCTAAAGAATTTTCCTCTCGAAGAACTCATTGGGTTATTGATGACCTACGAAATAACATGTCATGCTCATGATGAGCTCAAGAACCCCCTTCCAAAACACTTGGAAAAGTTTTTTCTAATTTTGAACTTATAACTAAAATCTTAAGATCCCTCCCAAAAAGTTGGGATCCAAAAGTTATGGTCATTCAAGAGGCTAAGGACCTAAAGAATTTTCCTCTCGAAGAACTCATTTGGTTATTGATGACCTACGAAATAACATGTCATACTCATGATGAGCTCAAGAACCCCCTTCCAAAGCACTTGGAAAAGATTTTTCTAATTTCAAACTTATAACTAAAATCTTAAGATCCCTCCCAAAAAGTTGGGATCTAAAAGTTATGGTCATTCAAGAGGCTATGGACCTAAAGAATTTTCCTCTCGAAGAACTCATTTGGTTATTGATGGCCTACGAAATAACATGTCATGCTCATGATGAGCTCAAGAACCTCCTTCCAAAGAATAGGAAGGATATGACATTGAGAACACAAGAAGACCACTTGAACGAATCTTCAAGTGATGAGGACCTTGATGACGAACTTGTTAGGTCTTGGATTTTGATGATAAAACTAATTGATTATGGTTTATTGATTTAACTATGTTTTAAGTCACATAGGTCTACTCGATTAGGATTAGATAGTTAACGTAGGAGGAATTGACGTTGCACCAGAGGAACATGTCAAGATATTGGATGTCATGCCAGAGGTCCGGTTGACAATTGGCAAAAGGCTTTGGATGTCAAGCATCGGGCTAAGAAGAGTTGATGGAAATCATCAATCTAGCAACCATACACCCCGATAGCTAAAGAGCTATGATACATATGGAATGCAAATTGACACCCTCCAACGAATTGAAAACAAGGCGGATCGTTCAAGAATGAAGTAAGGGAAACTATTCTAATTACTTATCAATAGAAAATTGATGAAATAACTAGAATAGACTTTGAATTCCCTTAAGACGCCACAAACTAACAAGTCTGATAAGTCAAAGGAAAAGCAAAGATTTGGTTTGAACGCCACAAGCAGAAAAGCCTGATAAGTTCTAAAGTTCATGCAAGAACTTAAAAACAAAACACTCACCGGTGTTGAAGAATTGTTATCTTTCCAAATCGTCCCCCTTACACTGAGAGTCAACCTCATTTATATAGTATGAGGATAGTACAAAGGGAATGAATGCATTAAATAACATTCATATTCCTAATTCATGAATTTTGGTAAACATGGCTGAATGGACTTTTATTCTTCAAGATGAGGTCTTCAAATTTGTCCTTCTCTCTTCATGATCATGTTGACCATTTTAGGCTCTTCTTGCAACCATAGAATCTTGATTGAGTCTTGACTAGCTTGATCTGGTTCATATCATTCCCCCTTTCCTGGAAAGGATTCGTCCTCGAATCATAGCCTCCATCACCTTGTTTGTATTTGATGATGTATGGAAAGGATTCAATAAACTCCACCCATTTTGCATGCCTACGACTTAGCTTTTGGATTTCCTTGGTTTCTTCGGGGTTGCATCTATATGCTGGCCTATTTGGTATGCTTGCACCTTGAATGAAATCAATTTGATGCTCAATTTCTCTAATTGGTGGCAAACCATTGGGAACTTCTTCGGGAAAGATATCCTCATTTTCCTGCAAAAGATCACCAATAACACTAGGCAAACTTTTGTCAATTTTGTTAGAAGAAATCAAAATGTCCTTGTACATAAGTACAAGTAAGGGCTGCCTCATGGTTAAGGCCTTTTTCACATCACTCATTTTGGCATAAACACTCATTTTTCTTTCACTCAAGCCTTCCTTGTTTTCTCTCCCCTTGTGTTTTTCAATACTCTTATTTTTATCACTCATCTTATCTTTTCTTTTTTCTCTTACTTGCTCCCTCCCAAATGTTTTGGTTAATGAAGACTCAAGCTCCTCATATTGTTGTTTTATGCATCTGGTCTTCAAGAATTGTCTTCGAGGCAACGGTCCAAGTTGATATTTCTGTCCATCTATGATCAAGGAATAACGGTTCTTGAACCCATCATGTGTTACCCTACGATCATATTGCCATGGTCTCCCCAACAACATGTGACTAGCATACATAGGTACCACATCACACCAAACTTCATCCTCATATCTATCAATTGAAAAATGAATTAACACTTGCTGATTTACCTTTACTACACCACTATCATTCAACCATTGCAACATGCGGTTTTGGATGTTTGATAGTAGGCAATTTCAGTTTCTCCACGAGCAAGGTACTTGCCACATTAGTACAACTTCCACTATCAACAATCACATTGCACAACTTGTTAGCAATCAAACAATGAGTATGAAACAAATTTTCACGTTGTTCACCATGTTCATCATTTTTACTTTGTAAACTAAGTGCATTGAATAACCAAAATTTCACCTTTAGCATACTCTCGTCACTAGTATCCTCCGAATGTCATCATCATCCTCTCTTTCACTTTCAGATTCTATATTCCCATCTCTTAGAATCATAACTCTCTTATTAGGACATTCACGTGCTATATGTTCATGCCCAAGGCATTTAAAACACTTAATACCTCTACTTTGATTAGGTTGATTCTCACCTTTACCCTTGCTGCCAAATTCATTTTTTCTTTTAATTCCATCAATTTTAGGCTTAACAATGGGTTTATCATCCTTTTTACTCCAATTCGGTTTCCAAGATGAAGAAGAACCGAATAAGGTTTTGAATCATACCTTGTGCCTTTTCTTTTGAGTTGTCTCTCAATCTTCATGGCCATATTCACCATATCATCAATCTCCACATAATGCTGTAATTCCACAAGATCACCAATGTTCTTGTTTAATCCACTTAGGAATCGAGCCATTGTAGCCTCACGGTCTTCCTCCACATTAGCCTTTATCATGGCTATCTCCATCTCCTTGTGATATTCATCAACGCTCATGGAACCTTGTGTCAAAGTTTGCAGTCGTTGATGCAAATCCCGATAGTAATGACTTGGGATGAATCTCCTCCTCATGATTTGTTTCATCTCTATCCAAGTCTCTACGGGCCTTTCACCATTTCTACGCCTGTCTTTACATAATTGATCCCACTAAATTATAGCATAATCACAAAATTCAACAGCAGCTAATTTTACCTTTTTCTCTTGTAGTTGTGACATTCAAAGATTAGCTCCACTTTTCGTTCCCACTCCAAATAAGTATCTGGATTATTCTTTCCTTGAAAAGAAGGAATTTTCATTTTGATGCTGCCTATGTTTCTGTCCACACCATCAAAACGTCCTCTCCTAATTTGTCTCGTAGGATTAACATTTTGACCAATTAGAGTGACTTAGTCATCGTCGAGGTCATCTCTATCATTATATTCATCATGGACGAATGCTGGTTATCTCCTACGCCGTGGTTCACCTTCCAATCTATTAATTGCATCATCATGCCTTTCTAGATGATCTCTTACATCTCCTATCACTTTGAACATACGTTCAAATTGTTGTTGCATTGAAGCAAAAGATCATTTGATGAAGAACTGCTTCCTTTTCTTTAGACATATTTGCAACCTGAAAAACAAAATTAGAATAGCCTCACCAACACTCTCTCACGTGTTTCACAAGATTTGATTCACTCCACTCGTATTATCTCGATATTGATCTCACTACTCTTGCCTTTTACCTCTTGTTTTGTTCTTTGAGTTCTTAGATTAACTAAGAAACTTAAACAAACAATTCAGATTGTGGCAATTCAAGGGTATTGAAATTGGATATAAAAGCAAAAAATGTAAGCCAAGTTTAAAGGTGTGAGTAATACACTTCAATAATAAGCAAAGATTAGAATTCAAGTATCAAATGAATAAACAAAATTTTCTGGAATGAAAAAAAAAAATTTCAGACCAGAAACAAGAATTCAAAATTATGAAGATAGAATTTTGTAATTTTCAAGAAGTCCCTGAATTCATAATTTTTTTTTAATTTCGATCTCTTTCTATCTTTCTTTTTTTTTTTGACCTTTGATCTTCTTCTCCCTTTTCTTTTTCTTTGATCTTGATTTCCTCTCCTTTTTTTTTTACTTTTGATTTTCTCTCTCTTTTTGACGATAAAGTGAGGGGAAAACACAAATAAACAGTAATTGCACAAGGAACACAAAGAATAAGGAGGAAGGAAGAATAGCAATTATGAATATCGTGATAAAAGAAGAATAAGAGAATAGAGAAAAGTGAAAAGATAATAGATAAGCAAACCTCAAACTTGAGCCGTGCTCTGATACCAAATGATGGAAATCATCAATTTAGCAACCATACACCCCGATAGCTAAAGAGCTATGATACATATGGAATGCAAATTGACACCCTCCAACGAATTGAAAACAAGGCGGATCGTTCAAGAATGAAGTAAGGGAAATTATTCTAATTACTTATCAATAGAAAATTGATGAAATAACTAGAATAGACTTTGAATTCCCTTAAGATGCCACAAACTAACAAGTCTGATAAGTCAAAGGAAAAGCAAAGATTTGGTTTGAACGCCATGCGTAAAAGCCTGATAAGTTCTAAAGTTCATGCAAGAACTTAAAAACAAAACACTCACCGGTGTTGAAGAATTGTTATACTTCCCAAATTGTCTTCCTTACACTGAGAGTCAACCTCATTTATATAGTATGAGGATAGTACAAAGGGAATGAATGCATTAAATAACATTCATATTCCTAATTCATGAATTTTGGTAAACATGGCTGAATGGACTTTTATTCTTCAAGATGAGGTCTTCAAATTTGTCCTTCTCTCTTCATGATCATGTTGACCATTTTAGGCTCTTCTTGCAACCATAGAATCTTGATTGAGTCTTGACTAGCTTGATCTGGTTCATATCAAGAGTGGTGTTGCACCAAGGATATCAGGGTTGCGGAGGCCAACCGCTGATTGGGTAACATGTTGGAAAATCCTATGGGGTAACATCTCATGCGCAACGAAAGAAGAAAAAACAAAACCATAGATTTCCCGTATAAAGGTTTCGTCGTGATGCGAAGATCGATGCATCAAAAATAAATCCACGAAAATTACATGTGTAAAAGAAAATACTTATGGAGATAGTATATCCCTAAATCCCTGAAGATCTGTAGAAGAGGATGAAGGAGGTCAAGTATCCTCCCCTCTAGCGGTATCCACATAGTAGGGACTGCGACGATGCACCTCTCTAGGGAGAGGAGAATAGGAGGTGACCACCAAAAAGGACTCCCCAACCTATAGAGCTTTGGTTCCCTCCTATTTATAGAGGCCCCCTATAAACCCTAATAGATCTTGCCCTATTGGGTATTGGATCTCCATCCAATTACCCAAGCCTCTTGGATTAGTGGGTCTCTACCCAATAATCTCTTATTAGCAATTATTGGATCTCATCTTAGGATCCAATAATTCAGGGGATTAATGGATATCCACGAAGATAGGGGCTCTAGCAGATATCTCACATCCGAACTTCTACTCGTCGTAACACCTACCATATGTGTGTGACCCTCTAGGCCCAATATTGAGTTAGCCGTAAGTCATACTTGCAGAACTCATTCTGACTTAGTGAATTATTATCTCTATAATAATTCACTCAACTCATCGACTGCAGACGTACTAGGCCACTACGCTGTAGCCCCCAAATGATACAGGAGAATACAATCCTTTAGACCTATCTATCCTCAATTACCATGTATCTATAGTCCATCATCTAACTAATATCCCAGAGACCCTATACCGGACATGGTGTTGTTAGGCCCATACGGTCTCTCCTCGAGTCTTGCTCTTGTCAGATCTCCCAGAGAACTCTTTCTTTCTTAATCAAAATAACCTTAGCCAAGGATTTGTTCAAGCAAGAATATATGGGATATTTCTCTCATAATACCGAGAGCAGAGGATCCTCTATTGACACTCAATAGCCCTCGTAAGATTGGCTACCACTCCCAATAACCAGCTATATTAGATCTGGAACTTTCCAAACCTATAAGTTCGGTATCAAAGAATGGAGTACTCATACATGATATCCTTGGTGTCTCAAGTCTAAGGACCAGATATACTACTAGGACTATGGAATTGCTGTCTGACGTGAGATATCGATAACCATCGAGCATTCCGTAAGCAGATCAATTAGTAAACTTATTCCCCAATGAGCACCTGCACTATACCCTTAGTGCCCCCACACGAGTAGCTATGAGACCAACCACCTCCATCAAATGGATGGGTATACAGAACACTAGTCTATCCGGTTATCTCGATGTCCCTCTCGAGTAACCTATGACCAAGATTATTTAGGGTTTATTTTTAAAGGTGAATCGATCTTATTATCGTGATCTCATCACGATCCGATTCCCATTGCACAGATCCAAGGACATCATAATATATGCAATACGCAAGATAAAGTGATAAAATGCCTAATAATAAGCAAAGAGAAAGAGTGCATATCAAGTCACAAGTGTCATCACTCATGTGATTGGCTTATAGGGTACATATGACTAGCAATCTCCCACTTGACCTAAAGCCAATTACCAACATGTCTTATCCCCATCAGTCCTTTATGATGCTCAAAGACAATCTGAGTCAATGGCTTTATCAATAGATCTGCAATGTTATCTTCGAATGGAACTCTTTCCATTACTACATCTTTTCGGGCGATAATCTCTCTTATCAAGTGGAACCTTCTTAGAATATACTTTGACTTTTGATAAGACCAAGGTTTTCTTATTCGAGAAATCGCCTTGTATTTGTCACAATTTAAGGGAATCAGCTCCTCGCTGCTTAACATGACTCCTAAATCTGTGATAAACTTTTTCATCTAAACTTCCTACTTTGTTGCCTCTACCACAGTAATATATTCTGCCTTTGTGGTTGAGTTAGCAGTAGTGTCTTGTTTGGAACTCTTCTAGCATATTACTCCTTCATTCAGGGTAAACACATACCCTGAATTAGACTTGCTATCATCGACATCAGATTGGAAGCTCGAGTCTGTATAGCCCTAAACCTTGAGGCTACTGCCTCCATATACCAGTAAAAGATCCTTAGTCCTTCGCAAGTATTTAAGGATATATTTTACTATTTTCCAGTGCTCCATACCTAGATCTGCTTGATACCTGCTCATGACACTCAGAGCATGCACCATATGAGGCCTAGTATATAGCATAGCATACATGATAGATCTTATCGCTGAGGTATATGGTATCATATCCATGTGTGCTCTTTCTTCATGAGTCTTTAGGGACATACTCCAAGAAAGTGATATTCCATATCTCATTGGTTTGAGACCTCTCTTGAAATTTTTCATGCTAAACCTTTTGACAATGGTGTCTATGTACCTAAACTGAGACAAGCCAATCATCCTTTTAGATCTATCCCTATAGATTCGTATCCCCAATATGCAAGATGCTTCTCCTAAGTTCTTCATTGAGAAGTGCCTAGATAACCAAGCCTTTACTGTGGAGAGTATTCCTACATCATTCCTAACGATCAGGATGTCATCCACATATAATACCAAAAAGGTGATAGTGTTCCCACTTACCTTCTTGTACACACAAGATTCATCTTCGTTCTTAACGAAGTCATAAGATCTGATCACCTCATCAAATCTTATGTTCCAACTATGGGAAGCTTGCTTCAGTCCATAAATGGACCTAAGCAACCTGCATCCTATATCATTCTTCCTAACAATCAGGATGTCATCCACATATAATACCAAAAAGGTGATAGTGTTCCCACTTACCTTCCTATACACACAAGGTTCATCTTCGTTTTTAACGAAGTCATAAGATCTGACCATCTCATTAAATCTTATGTTCCAACTATGGGAAGCTTGCTTCAGTCCATAAATGGACCTAAGCAACCTGCACATCTTATCTGGGTTATCCCTGGACATGAATCCCTCATGTTGTATCATATACACCTCCTCATCGAGGTTTCCATTGAGGAATGTGATTTTGACGTCCATCTGCCAGATCTCATAATCATAGTGTACTACAATAGCAATAGAATTTGAATGGATTTTAGCATAGCTATAGGTGAGAAAGTTTCATCATAGTCAACGCCTTGCCTTTGGCGATACCCCTTAGCCACTAGCCTTGCTTTATAGGTCTCTACCTTTCCATCTACTCCAATCTTCTTTTTGAACATACACTTGTAGCCAATGGGTATATTACCCTCGGGTGCATTAACTAGGTTCTAAACCTTGTTAGAGTACATGGAATCCATTTCTGAATTCATGGCTTCTTTCCATTTCCCAGAGTCTATGCTCATAATAGTCTCTTCGTAGGTCTGAGGATCAATATCCTCAACATCCTCTCCTCTAATATGTCCCATATATCTCTCAGGAGGATGGGATACTCTACCAGACATACATAAAGTTGGAACTTGTGTGCTAGGTATCTGAACAGATTCTAGCTGTAGAATGGTGCTTGAGCTAGGTTCTCCAACCTCGCTCAACTCTATCATGCTCTCACTGTCACTACTAAGAATGTGATCCTTCTCAAGGGACACTACTCTCTTGGTTATAAAGACCTTTTAGTCCTTAGGGTGATAGAAATAATACACACAAATTTCCTTAGGTATCCCACGAACTTACACTATTCCGTCCTGGATTCCAACTTGTCGGGGTTGTGTCTCTTGACGTGGGCAGGGCAGCCCCAAATCTTAACAACCTTAAGATCGGGCTTCTTCCCATTCCATATCTCATATGGAGTAGATATTACTAACTTAATTGGAATTCTATTCAGAAAGTAAGTTGCGGTCTTTAGGGCATATCTCTAGAATGAGATGGGTAGGTCGGTGAAACTCATCATGGAATGCACCATATCTAACAATATGCGATTCCTTCTTTCAGATACACCATTAAGTTGCGGTGTATAAGGAGGTGTCCATTGAGATAAAATCCTATAGTCTTTAAGGAACTGGGTGAACTCTGTACTCAAGTACCCACCTCCTCGATCTATCGAAGGGTTTTAATACTCTTTCCTATTTGGTTCTCCACTTCTTTCTTATATTCTCTGAATTTCATAAAGGCCTCAAACTTGTACTTCATCAAGTACACATGTCCGTATCTTGAGAAATCATCAGTGAAAGTAATGAAGTAGGGGTAACCACCTATGTCATGAGTCAACATGGGACTACATACATCACTATGTCTGAGTTCTAGTAACTCAGTGGCTCTCTCTCTCTCTAGTTCCACTAAATGGAGAGTTTGTCAACCTTTCCCAAAGGCAAGGTTCACAAGTCACATATGACTCATAGTCAAATGGATCTAGATATTCATTCTTCAGCAACTTTTGAATCCTTCTCTCATGGATGTGACCTAGCCTACAATGTCACAGATTTGCATTGTTCACCTCATCTTGTTTCCTCTTAGACTCACTTACACTCATGATTTATGAAGCTGTATCTAGCATAAATAAACTATTATGCAATGTTCCTCTCGTGATGATCTGATTATCGAATATTATTGAATAACCATTGTTCTCAAAAACTAATTTATAACCACTAACTATCAAACATGAAATGAAAATAATATTTTTGATAATAGAAGGAACATAATAGTATGCATCTAATATAATAATAGCTCCACCAAGTAGGTGTAAGGTGACCTTACCAACAGCCACTGCAGTAACCTTTGCTCTATTGCCCATCTTAAGGTCCATCTCGTCTTTATTCAATCTCCTAGGTCTTGCCAGAACCTGCAACGAATTACAGATATGATAAGCACTCTCGGTATCCAATATCCATGCGTTATCATAAGATTCTGACAAATGGAGACTGATAATGAATGTACCTGAAGCTTCTCTAAGCTTCTGTTTCGCCCTCTCTTTAAGGTACTCTTTGCAATTCCTCTTTCAGTACCCATTTTTGTCGTAGTGGAAGCACTGGCCTTTGTCCTTTATTGGATCTTTCTTAGCAACCTTTGCCTTACCCATTTTGCCCTTGCCCTTGTTGGGAAATCCCTCAGGGGAGTGACATCACATGCGTAGCGGAAGAACAGAAAACAAAATCCCATATTTTCCGTCGAAAGTTTTCATCATCGTGTGAAGATCGGTGCGTCAAAAATAAATCTGCAAAACTGCACGTGTAAAAGAAGATACCTAGGGAGATCATATATCCCTGAATTCCTGCAGATCTATGGGAGAGGATGAAGGAGGTCAAGCGTCCTCCTCTCTAGCGATATCCACACAATAGGGATTGCAACGATGCACCTCTCTCTCTGGGGAGAGAAGAACAGGGGGTGGCTACTAAAAGAAACCCTCAGCCTATAGAGCTTTGGTTCTCTCCTATTTATAGAGACCCCCCCTTAAAACCATAATGGATCTTTTGCCCTATTGGGTATTGGATCTCCATCCAATTACCCAAGCCTCTTGGATTAGTGGGTCTCTACCCAATAATCTCTTATTAGCAATTATTGGATCTCATCTCAGGATCTAATAATTCAGGGGCTTAATGGATATCCAATAAAATAGGGGGTTTAGCGAATATCTCATATCCGAACCTCTACTCGTCGTAACACCTACCATATATGTGTGACCCTCTAGGCCCAATATCGAGTTGGCCATGAGTCATATTGTCAGAACTCCTTCTGACTTAGCGAATTATTATCTTTATAATAATTCACCCAACTCATCAACTACGAACGTACCAGGCCACTATGCCGCGGGCCCCAGACGATACAGGAGAATCCAATCATTTGGACCTATTTGTCCTTAGTTACCATGTATCTATAGTCCCTCATCCATCCAATATCCCAAAGACCCTATACCGGGCATGGTGCTGTCAGGCCGATACGGTCTCTCCTCGAGTCTTGCTCTTGTTGGATTCTCCCGGAGAACTCTTTCTCTCTCAATCCGAATAACCTTGACCAAGGATTTGTTTGAGCAAGAACACATGGGATATTCCTCTCATGATACCGAGAGCGGATGATCCTCTATTGACACTCAATAGCCCTCGTAAGGTTGACTACCACTCCCAATAACCGGTTGTACTAAATCTAGAACTTTCCAAACCTATAAGTCCGATATCAAAGAGTGGAGTACTCATATGGGACATACTTGGTGTCTTAAGTCTAAGGGCCAGATACACTACTAGGACTACGAAATCACTGTCTGACGTGAGGTATCAATAACCATCTAGCATTCCATAGGCAGATCAATCAGTGAACTCATTCCCCAATGAGCACCTGCACTGTACCCTTAGTGTCCCCACATGAGTAGCTATGAGACCAGCTACCTCTATTATATGGATGGGTATATAGCACACCAGTCTATCCGGTTATCTCGATGTCCTTCTCGAGTAACCTATGACTAGGATAATTCAGAGTCTATGTTTAAAGGTGAATCGGTCTCATTATTGTGATCTTATCACGTACCGATTCCCATTACACAGATCCAAGGATATCACAATATATGCAACATGCAAGATAAAGTGATAAAACGCCTAATAATAAGCAAAGAGAAAAAGTGCATATCAAGTCACAAGTGCCATCACTCATGTGATTGGCTTGCAAGGCACATATGACTAGCAATCTCCCACTTGACCTAAAGCCAATCACTAATATGTCTGATCCCTATCAGACCTCTGTGATGCTCAAAGACAATCTGAGTCAATGGTTTTGTCAATGGATCTGCAATGTTATCTTCGGATGGAACTCTTTCCATTGCTACATCTCTTCGGGCCATGATCTATCTAATAAGTTGGAACCTCCTTAGAACACTTCTGATGAGACCCGGGTTCTCTTATTTGAGTAATCGCCCCGTAGTTATCGCAATATAGGGGAATCAGCTCTTTGCTACTCGACATGACTCCCTAATCTGTGATGAACTTCTTCATCCAGACTCCCTCCCTTGCTGCCTCCACCGCAGCAATGTATTCCGCCTCTATGGTCGAGTCAGCAGTAGTGTCTTGCTTGGAACTCTTCCAACATACTACTCTTCCATTCAAGGTGCACATATACCCTGAATTAGACTTGCTATCATCAATATTGGACTGGAAGCTCGAGTCCGTGTAGCCCTCAACCCTGAGGCTACTATCTCCATATATCAATAAAAGATCCTTAGTCCTTCTCAAGTACTTAAGGATACATTTTACTACTTTCTAGTGCTCTAAGCCTGGATCTGCCTGATATCTGCTCGTGACACTCAAAGCATGCGCTATATCAGGCCTGGTACATAGCATAGCATACATGATAGATCCTATCACTGAGGCATATGGTATCATATCTATGGTAGCATGCAAGCATCCTCTTGGATCTATCTCTATAGATCTATATCCCCAATATGCAGGATGCTTCCCCTAAGTCCTTCATGGAGAAGTGCCTAGATAACCAAGTCTTTACTGTGGAGAGCATTCCTACATCATTCCCAATGATTAGTATGTCATCCACATATAATACCAAAAAGGTGATAGTGCTCCCACTTACTTTCCTATACATATAAGGCTCATCTTCATTCTTAACGAAGTCATAAGATCTGATCGTCTCATCAAATCTTATGTTCCAACTTTGGGAAGCTTGCTTCAATCCATAAATGGACCTAAGCAACCTGCACACCTTATCTGGGTTATCCCTGGACATGAATCCCTCAGGTTATATCATATACACCTCCTCCTCGAGGTTACCATTGAGGAATGCAATTTAGGCATCCATCTGCTAGATCTCATAATCATAGTGTGCTGCAATAGCCAATAGAATTCGAATGGATTTTAGCATGGCTACAGGTGAGAAAATTTCATCATAGTCTACACCTTGCCTTTGATGATACCCCTTAGCAACTAGCCTTGCTTTATAGGTCTCTACCTTTCCATCTACTCCAATCTTCTTTTTGAACATACACTTGTAGCCAATGGGTACATTACCCTCGGGTGCATTAACTAGGTTCTAAACCTTGTTGGAGTACATGGAATCCATTTCTGAATTCATGGCTTCTTGCCATTTCCCGGAGTCTATGCTCATAATAGCCTCCTCATAGGTCTGAGGATCAATATCCTTAACATCCTCTCTTCTGATATGTCTCACATATCTCTCAGGAGGATGGGATACTCTATCGGACCTACGTAAAGTTAGAACTTGTGTGTTAGGTATCTGAACAGATTCTGGAATGATGCTTGAGTTAGGTTCTCCAACCTCGCTCAACTCTATCATGCTCCCACTATCTCCACCAAGAATTTGTTCCTTCTCAAGGAACACTGCTCTCTTGGCTACAAAAACCTTTTGGTCCTCAAGGTGATAGAAATAATACCCACAAGTTTCCTTGGGTTATCCCATGAACTTGCACCGTTCCATTCTGGATTCCAACTTGTTAGGGTTGTGTCTCTTAACGTGGGCAGGGCAACCCCAAATCTTAACAATCTAAAGATCATGCATCTTCCCATTCCATATCTCATATAGAGTAGACATCACTGACTTGGTTGGAATTTTGTTCAGAAGGTAAGCTACGGTCTCTAGGGCATATCCCCAGAATGAGATGGGTAGGTCGGTGAAACACATCATGGAACGCACCATGTCTAATAGTGTGTGATTCCTCCTTTTTGATACACCATTAAGCTATGGTGTATAAGGAGGTATCCATTGGGATAAGATCCCATAGTCTTTGAGGAACTGAGTAAACTCTATACTCAAGTACTCACCTTCTCGATCTGATCGAAGGGGTTTAATACTCTTTCCTGTTTGGTTCTCCACTTTATTTTTATATTCCCTGAATTTCTTAAAAGCTTCAGACTTGTACTTCATCAAGTACATATGTTCGTATCTTGAGAAATCATCAGTGAAAGTAATGAAGTAGGAGTAACCACCTATGGCATGAGTCAACATGGGACTGCATACACCACTATGTATGAGTTCTAGTAACTCAGTGGCTCTCTCCAGTTCCACTAAATAGAGAGTTGGTCATCTTTCTCCGAAGGTAAGGTTCACATGTCGTATATAACTCATAGTCAAATGGATCTAGATATCTATCTTTTAGCAACTTTTGAATCCTTCCCTCGTGGATGTGACCTAGCCTACAATGCCAAAGATATGCATTGTTCACCTCTTCTCGTTTTCTCTTAAACTCACTTACACTCATTGTATGTGGAGCTGTATCTAGCATAAATAAACCATTATGCAATGTTCCTCTCGTGATGATCTGATCATCTAATATTATTGAATAACCATTGTTCTCAAAAACTAATTTATATCCGCTAACTGTCAAACATGAAATGGAAATAATGTTTTTGATAATAGAAATAACATAATAGCATGCATCTAATGCAATAATAGCTCCACTAGGTAGATGTAAAGTGACCTTGCCAATAGCCACTATAGCAACCTTTGCTCCATTGCCCATCTTAAGGTCCATCTTGCCCCTGTTCAATTTCCTAGGTCCTGTCAGAACCTGCAACGAATTGCAGATATGATAAGTACTCCCGGTATCCAATACCCATGTATTATCATAAGATTCTACCAAATGGAGACTGATCATGAATGTACCTGAAGCTTCTCCAAGCTTATGTTTCGCCCTTTCTGTAAGGTACTCTTTGCAGTTCCTCTTCCAGTGCCCATCTATGCTGCAGTGGAAGCACTGGCCTTTGTCCTTTGTTGGGTCTTTCTTAGCAACCTTTGCCTTACCCATTTTGCCCTTGCCCTTCTTAAGAGTCTTCTTAGCCTTCCTTTTCTTTCTGGTCTCACTAGTGTAGAGAACCGGCTTCTCTTTCTTGATGGTGCTCTGTGCTTCTCTCAACATATTGAGGAGCTCTAGGAGGGTCACCTCAAGTTTGTTTATATTAAAATTCATTATGAACTCAGAAAAAAAATCTGGTAGGGATTGAAGCACAAGATCCACACACAGGTTATCCTCTATGACCATTCCTAGACCTATGAGTTTCTCGATCCACTCAATCATCTTAAGACATGATTTTAAGCCGGTGTCCCCTTAGTCATCCTAGCACGAAAAAGACTCTTTGATATCACATATCGCTGAGTTCTTCCCTGTTCCTCAAATAATTTACAAAGATGCAGGAGTATGGTCATTAGCATCTATATTTTCATACTGTCTCTGTAACTCAATAGTCATAGAGGCCAACATATAACACTGAGCAAGAGAGGAATCATCTATGTACTTTACATAATGAGCGATCTCATCCTCACTTGCTCCTTCGTCGGCCGTAGGGATCGCTGTATCAAAGACATACGTGATTTTCTCTACCGTGAGAACTATTCTCAGATTGCAAAGCCAATCTGTATAATTTGGACCGGTGAGGCAGTTGACATCAAGTATGTCACGTAAAGGATTTAAAAGTGATATTTTTCTAAAATTAAAAATATAGCAGAAATAAATAACATGCAGACTTTGCAGAAATTTAAACAATTAAGATAAGGACTTCTATCTTAATGTACTCCTACTAATTTTTTATGAGACACACAACACCCTTCGGTATGTGAATCGGAGACCCCTGGTAGATTTCTAGTGGGGATCAGGATCCAATCGGTGTCTTAATGTAACATCGAGGGACTCGACCAATCACGTTAAGCCTGTAAAGGTAAGCAACTCTTGCCAATCACAACTCCTTGTGATTACCATCCTGTTCGGCCTTCGAACCACCATGGCCTCGAGGGACTCGACCAATCATGATGTTCGGTTAAGTCATCACCATTGTTACAAGATGAGTCTGATTCAGTGATATACTCTCGAGGGACTCGACCAAGCATGCCATGTCCTCAGGTCACCGGTGACATCTCTTTGTCATAGATAAGATAGTGAAATGTGATATAGGTGAGTCTCGAGGGACTCGACCAACTTAACCTACACCGAGAATCGGTTCCTAGCTATAATGATGGAAGGCCACCTGAGTCAATCTAATTACCTCACGTTTATCGACTTAATATTATTAATAGAGGGAATTTTTTTATTTGGTCTCCTAATATAATATGTCATATACATACATATTTAATATATATCTACATCGCATGCAAATATATACATATCTAGTAGGTGCATAATCAATCACACATCACATGAACAATCACACCAGATGATCATGAATCACATCCTAATGTGATCAGGCCCAAGCCAATGGGCCCAATCACTCACATCAAGATCTATATGAGCTTCGGTGCATCTCCATGCTCTGTGATCATCCTTCTCGCTTCGTTGGTTCAGTCGGTATCTCAACGCATCTCCATGCGTCGGATCATCCGTCTTCACCTCGTGGATCACAATGCATCTCCAGGCATGTAGGCCCGATAATAAACAAGAAAAATAGAGGCTCGTGGGCCCCAATAATAAAAATCACATGTACACACATCACATCACAGGCCCATGATCATCTATCCACATCATACATCACATGTATATGTTATTTTATAGGACTACTAAATAAATAATAATAGTTAATTTAATTATTTAATAAATATAAATATTTTTCTGAAAATAAGGATATTTAGAGAATTTTCTAAATTTTGAGGGGTATTTTGGTCATTCTGTCAAAAGGGATAGAAATCAAAATTTTTGAAATTTCGAGGGGCAAAAATATCTTTTGCTCAGAAAACCCTAATCCCTATTTTGCCTGCTGCGTTGCGACATTGTGGCTACCGCCCCGCGGGTGCGCCGCCATAGTGGGCGCTTCTGCTCGCGGGTGAGTGTCGCTGCCCCGCAGGCAGCGTTGCCACTGCGGGTGCTACCCGCAGGGACCTCATGGGCGCCACTGCCCCATAGGCTGCACTGCCACCATAGGTGCCTCTACCAGCGTAGCGCCTGTGCGCCGCTGCCCCCGCAGTGTTCGCCGCGCTTGCAGCAGCAAAGAGCCGCCACCGTCGCCATTATCGCAGGTAGCAAGGCTGCAAGTAGCCTTGCGGCTGTTGTCATGCAGTTTAAGATCCGATCTTAAACTATTCTAAATCATTGTCGTCAACAATTAAAATCGTTGTCGTCAACGATTTTGACGACAAAAACTATTCTAAATCACAACACATGCAGTTTAAGATCCGATCTTTGCACGAACAACCAAGCTCAGATACCACTGTTGGGAAATCCTATGGGGCGACATCTCATGCGTAATGGAAGAACAAAAAATAAAATCACAAATTTCTCATAGAAAGGTTCCGTCGTCATGTGAAGATCGGTGCATCAAAAATAAATCCACGAAAACTACATGTGAAAAAAAATACCTAGGGAGATCGTATATCCCTGAATCCCTAGAGATCTGTAGGAGAGGATGAAGGAGGTCAAGCGCCCTCATCTCTAGCGGTATCCACATAGTAGGGACTACGACGATGCACCTCTCTAGGGAGAAGAGAATAGGAGGTGGCCACCAAAAAGAACTCCTCAGCCTATAGTGCTTTGGTTCCCACCTATTTATAGAGGCCCCTTGTAAACCCTAATGGATCTTGCTCTGTTGGGTATTGGATCTCCATCCAATTACCCAAGCCTCTTGGATTAGTGGGTCTCTATCCGATAATCTCTTAGTAGCAATTATTGGATCTCATCTTAGGATCTAATAATTTGGTGACTTAATGGATATACAATAAGATAGGGGCTCCAACGGATATCTCATATCCGAACCTCTACTCGTCACAACACCTATCATATGTGTGACCCTCTAGGCCCAATATCGAGCTGGTCGTGAGTCATACTTATTAGAACTCCTTCTGACTTAGTGAATTATTATCTATATAATAATTCACCCAACTCATCGACTGCAGACGTACTAGGCCACTATGCCATAGCCCCTAGACGATACAGGGGAATCCAATCATTTGGACCTATTTATCCTCAATTACCATGTATCTATAGTCCCTCATCCAACTAATATCCCAGAGACCCTATACCGGGCATGGTGCTGTTAGGCCCATACGATCTCTCCTCGAGTCTTGCTCTTGTCAGATTCTCCCAAAGAACTCTTTCTCTCTCAATCTGGATAACCTTGGCCAAAGATTTTTTCAAGTAAGAATTCATGGGATATTCCTCATGATACCGAGAGCGGATAATCCTCTATTGACACTCAATAACCCTCGTAAGGTTGGCTACCACTCTCAATAACCGGCTGTACTAGATCTGGAACTTTCCAAACCTATAAGTATGGTATCAAAGAGTGGAGGTACTCATACATCCTTGGTGTCTCAAGTCTAAGGATCAGATATACTACTGGGACTATGAAATCGCTATTTGACGTGAGGTATCAACAACCATCCAATATTTCGTAAGGGGATTAATCTGTGAACTCATTCCCCAATGAGCACCTGCACTATGCCCTTAGTATTTTCATATGAGTAGCTATGAGACCAACCACCTCCATCATATGGATATGCATGCAGCACACTAATATATCCGGTTATCTCGATGTCCCTCTCGAGTAACCAATGACCAGGATTATTTAGGGTCTATGTTCAAAGGTTAATCAGTCTCATTATCGTGATCTCATCACGATCCGATTCTCATTGCACAGATCTAAGGACATCACAATATATGTAACACGCAAGATAAAGTGATAAAATGCCTCATAATAAGTAAAGAGAAAGAGTGCATATCAAGTCACAAGTGTCATCACTCTTGTGATTGACTTGCAGGGCACATATGACTAGCACAACGGACCGCAAGAGAGGACGGTGTGCCAAAGAATCAGATGAAGCGCCGATAGGCCAATGACGTGCCGGGCAACAAAATGTCAATTCATGTTGTAATTGTTTAAATCGAATTAGAGTTTTATCTTATGTGTGCAAGATTAACTCCGTTACCGGAGTTAGCCCACACCATTGCTCGCGAAAGGCCTTAGCCCACACCCAAAAAATTAGTGCGCTAGATGTGTTGCCGCCCCCGCTTATAAGCCCAAGACCTCCCCCATCCTTTCCGATGTAGGATTAATGCACCCCACCTAACCTCCTAAGGCCTTTTTAGGCCTTGGAGCCTATGGGCCGAGCGTGACATTCTCTCCCACTCAATCACGTGACATCCTCGTCATAGATTGACCACCCTGCCTGCCCCAAAGTGTTGACCCGGGGCACTTGGTGTGAGTCGGCAAAGGTCAAGGGTGGCTCTGATACCAAACTCTATCACGACCCCCCGAATCATCGCATTCAAGAGGTGTGATCCTGTCTTAAATCTATAATAATATAATTCATCAACAATTCAATCCAGGATCCAATCTAACAATTTGAGGATACTAAGAACCATTCAAATCAATATTCACAATTCATCAACTTGTATATTTCATAAAATCATACTCCACTTCCCTCAGAGATTCATAAAATCCAAAGCCAAATCAACTAAACATCAACCACAACACAAATCCATAATCGTAGAAATATATATAATCATAAAAATAATATTTACCACAAGTTCATATCCTTATACAATTTAAATTTATCATTCCATCAACATAAGCGGTCCTTTAAACTTTTACAACACATAAGTATCAACATATCCTTAACATTTCATCAGAAGTAAAGTATACTATACAACAAAAACCTATCAACCAACAAAGATTAGCCCAAAAATCTTCTAGCCTTTCTCTGCTTCAACCCAATTCTAGCTTTTCAGTGCGTGACAAGCTAACCTAAAAAAATTATATAGCAACGGAGTGAGCGTAAAGATCTCAGTAAGCGACTAACATATATCCATAGCAATAGGAGAAGTTCAAGTAGGTTTGGTATCAAAATACAAAAGCGTAGATACAAGTGTTCAATGAAAAGCATCTCATTTGATATAAAATCACAAAGGGTTACCTCATTCGAAACCAGCATTATACATAATAGGAGAAAGGAAATTGGAGCATTTCATTAGCAAAAGAAGCATTTATGTGCATATCAAAGGCGTAAGAGTGTTTGGGAGCATAACAATGACATACGAAACACTTCAAAGTATAAAAAGTGAACTGAATAAAAAACACAAGCTTGTATGTCATTTTTGATATAGCATGCATTTCATTTTTATCCAAAGCATAAATATAATATTATAAGCAAAGCTTTGGATATCATATCAAAAAATATAGAGGGTGCTGTGGGACCACATACATAACGTGATTCATCCATTTTTGGATGACCACCAAACATAAGTCTCCCACGTCTGGGAGCTCCATCCACCCACGTCTGAGTGAAGTCAATGAGGCCAGCAGAGCAATCACAGGCTCTAAGCATAACTCCCTTTACCATTTCTGACAAAGGTTCACATTATCCCATAAGATACCAGAGTACAAAAGGGTAGTATATATAATAACATTGGCACATATCGGAAGCACATGCGGAACAACAAAAATATGCGTGTGCCTTTATGAAACAAGGTAATGCAAGCATGAACATTACATACTAGATTTCAGGTATACAAATAATTTCAAGATGAACAATACAAGAATTTCAAAGGACTAATAGAAAGCTCAATTGAAGAAGAATTTAGAAGAAATTTGATTTCCAATAGGATGAAATTTGAATAGGCAAAACTCAACAAAGTTTCAATTCTAGCAGAATTTGAGAGGTACATTTCCTAAATTGTTTGAGTGACCAAATATGCTCCAATTCGCTCATAATAGGGTTCATTGGAAATCTGTATCAAACTATTTTCAGATAAACTTATATTTGTAAATTTTTGAGTTCCTAATAGGAAGTTACAACAAATAGAGCAAAGAAAGGTCAGAATTGATCATCTCTGTTTTGCAGAATTAGTAGAATCAATTTAAGCAGATTTTTCAGAGGGCAAACTTACCTCAAAATTTCCAAATTAGGTGTCAAAAGAAAGATATACGAATCTAGTTTCCAAAGAATCAAGTTTTCCATAATTCAGAATTTTCATCAGAGAGTTATGAGCCATTTAGTAACAGAAGATTAGGAGCTGTAGTATCTGTTTCACCGAATACATGAGGTCTTTTCATTCATATATTTAGATAGGTAAATTTACTCCAAATCTTTCAGTTTTTATATCAAATGAAAGCTCTATAAGTCTTATTTTGTATGAAAGAAGGTTTTTCCTCAATCAGAATTTGGTGCAAAATGTTATGGCCACAAGAGCACTGAAAGGTCAAAAATCTGAAAAATTCCAGATTCAACATTTGATGTATAAATGACATAGATATCTTACATGAAGCCACAATCTTCCAATTTTATCAAAATCAAGATGAAAACAATGATCAAAATTTATCTCTAGGATAGGGTTAGAACACTTGCCTTTAAAATTTTTTATTCCTAAATGTGGGAGAATTGATGCAAAACCTTGAGCTAAGACAAAAGTTCTTCTCCTTCAATTCTTTCTCCTTCTCTTCTTCAATTCCTTCTCTTCTCTTCTACGTTGGCAGCAAGCTTCCCACCTCTTTGTTAAGTTTTCCTTAACTCCTCATCTATTTGCTTAAGTTTTAGCTAATGCAAGGATAGGTGGCAAGCATGCATGAGGAAAACATATGTCATCCACATAATTAACACAAGTGACTCATTCTTATGTTAGCTAATGCCACTTGTCCTCTCTTTTTCTTTCTTTCTTTTTTTTTAACTAAATACCAATCTTTCATAAATCCTATCTAATTATTAATATTCACATTTTGGTCCCTAACACTAAACTTTCAATATAGAAATATTTAGTGCTAAAGGATTATTAAAAAAATCCTCATATTTACAAATAAGTCCTTATAAATTTTTTCAAAAATGAGGGATGTTACACTCTCCCCTCCTTAAAAGAAAATTTAGTTTTCTAAATTAGTCATACCTCTTTCGGTGAAAAGATGAGGATAAGCTTTCTTCATTTCTTCCCCTAGCTCCCAGGTCATTTCATTTGTAGAATGATGCTTCCAAATTACTTTAACCAGAGTAATGATTCTATTTCTTAAGATCTTCTCTTTCTTATCAATAATCCGAATGGGCTCTTCCTTGTAAAACAAGTTTTTCTCAATCACAATTGCCTCATATTCAATGACATGAGAGGGATCAGATATATACTTTCTGAGCATTGAAACATGAAATATATCATGGATATGACACAACGATGGTGGCAAGGCAATCTTGTAAGTGATAAAGCCAATTCTTTCAAGGATTTCAAAGGGTCCAATAAACCTCAGGTTTAACTTTCTTTTCTTTCCAAATCTTACAATGCTTTTAGAAGGAGAGACCTTTAGGAATACAAAATCCCCTACTTGGAACTCAATATCTCGTCTTCTATTGTCAGCATAGCTCTTTTGCCGACTCTGAGCAGTCTTTAGCCTTTTTCTGATAACTTAAATCTTTTTAGTAGTCTCTTGTACTTTATCTAGTGCTAACAACTTTCTATCACCAACTTCCTCCCAACATATAATGCTTAATAAGGAGTCATCTGAATGCTTGAATGGTAACTATTATTGTAAGTAAACTCAATAAGAGAAATATCTTTATCCCATTCACCTCTCTAATCCATAACATAGGCTCTAAGCAAATCCTCAAGTACTTGAATGGTTCTTTCAGATTGACCATCAGTCTAAGGGTGATAGGCAATGCTAAACTTTACTTTGGTGCCCATAGAATCTTATAATCTCCTCCATAATCTAGAAAGAAATCTGAAGTCTCTATCCGAGATGATCTCCTTTGGGACACTATGAAGTCTTACTATTTCATCAACATACAAATCTGCAAGCCTATCAAGGGAATAAGTTATATTGATTGGTAAAAAATGTGCAGATTTGGTTAACCTATCAACAATGACCCAAATAGCATCATGCTTTCTAGAGATTCAGGGTAGTCCTGAAACAAAGTCTATAGTAATGCATTCTCATTTCTATTCAGGAATATCTAAGGGCTGTAACAAACCTCCAGGTCTTTGGTGTTCTGCTTTGATTTGTTGACATGTCAAACACCTTGAAACATATATTGTAATCTCCTTCTTTATGCCTTTCCACCAATAATGACTTTGGAGATCTCTATATATTTTAGTGCTATCAGGATGTATGGTGTACTTTGAATTGTGACATTCCTTCAAGATTTGGTTCTTGAAATCTGGATCATTTAGAACACATATTCTATCCCCAAATCTCAATAGGCCATCGTTTGAAATTCGAAAATTCAACTTCAATCCCTTTTCAACTTCATTCCTCAAGTATATTAAATGTGGATCTCGTAGTTGTCCTTCTTTAATTTATTGAATGAGATCAGTTTGCACCTGAATAGAGGCCATCAACATTATTGAGTCTTACCCTTTCCTCATTACATTCGAATCATAATTTCTTTCTAATAGCTTCCATTGTTTCACAACCAAACTAGCCATAAAACTTGTAGATTTTCTACTAAGTGCATCAGCTACAACATTTGCTTTACCTGGGTGATAACGGATGGTACAGTTATAATCCTTTAGAAGTTCTATCCATCTTCGCTACCTCATATTTAACTTTTTCTATGTAAAAATGTACTTTAAACTCTTGTGATCAGTATAAATATCAAATATCCGCCCATATAAGTAATGTCTCCAAATCTTTAGAGCAAAGATGATTACTGCCAATTCTAAATCATGAGTCAGATAATTCAATTCATAACTCTTCAGCTGCCTAGAAGCATAAGCAATTACTTTCCCTTTTTGCATCAAAACACATCCAAGACCCTTTCTTGAAGTATCAGTACAAATTACAAATCCTTCATTACCACTCGAAATAATGAGAATAGGGGCACTAGTCAATCTTCTTTTTAAATCATGGAAACATTGCTCACAATCACCACTCCATTCAAATTTCACATTCTTTTGAGTCAGTTTGGTGAGGGGATGAGCAATTTGAGAAAATCCCTTCATAAATCTCCTATAATAACCTGCCATGCCCAAGAAACTTCTAACTTCTGTTACATTTATTGGTACTTCCCAATTAACTACTACTTCCACCTCCTTTAGATCAACAGATATGCCCTTTCCTGAAATCACGTGGCCTAAGAAAGTAATTTGCTTTAACCAAAATTCACATTTGCTGAACTTTGCATACAGCTTCTTTTCTCTTAGTATGGATAATACATTTCTCAAGTGTTTCTTATGCTCCTGATTACTCCTTGAATATACTAATATGTCATCAATGAATACAATTACACAATTATCTAAGAGTGGCTAAAATATTCTGTTCATCAGTTCCATAAAAGCTATAGGGGCATTAGTTAAGCCAAAAGGCATTACTAAAAATTTATAGTGACCATATCGAGTTCTAAAGGCTATTTTTGGAATATCCTCCTTCTTGACCTTCAACTGATAGTAACCTGATCTTAGATTAATCTTGGAGAATACTTGTGCAAACCCTGCAATTGATCAAACAAATCATCAATCCTAGGTAGGGGATACTTGTTTTTGATGGTCACTTGATTCAACTGTCTATAATTAATACAAAGCCTCAACGTCCCATCCTTCTTCTTAACTAATAGCACTGGAGCACCCCACGGTGAGACGCTGGGTCAAATGAAACCCTTATCTAATAACTCTTGTAATTGCTTTTTCAATTCCTCGAGCTCGAGTGGTGCCATTCTATAGGAAGGTTTAGATATTGGGGTCGTCTCAGGGACTAAATCAATAACAAATTCACCTTCCCTGTCGGGAGGTAGTCCAAGCAAATCCTCTGGGAATACATCAGGGAACTCTTTAACCATAGAAATTTTATTTAGGTGAGTTTCTTATTTTGAATGCTCCTTTACATATATAACATAACAAAAACATCCTTTCTGCATAAGGCATTGAGTTTGAAGTGCCGATATTAAGCAATAAGGCAAATCATGCCTAATACCCTCAAAGTAGAAGATAGGCTGATTTGGTATGCAGAAAGTAATTATTTTTGTATAGCAATCAATACTAGTATGATAGGAAGATAACCAATCCATGCCCAGTATAATATCAAAACCTTGGATTTCTAGGAGTATCAAATCAGCAAGGAGTTCATGTTCTCTGATAGAAATCAAACATGATAGATAGATAAACCAAATTTGTAGTCAAGGAATCCCCAACAGCAGTAGTTACATGTAGCAAATAATCCAGTGGTTTAGGTTGAATGCCCAAGTGACAAGCAAAATAGTGTGAAACAAAAGATAAGTTGGAACCAGGATCAAACAAAACTTTTGCATTTCTATTAGAAACATGTAGAATACCTTCAACTACTGATTTAGAGGCTCTGGAATCTTGTTCTGTGATAGCATATACTCTAGCATGGGTTGTTGGCTTAGGGGGCTATGGTTCTTTCTTCTTGTTTAGTGGGCAGTCTCTTACTTTATGATCCAACTTTTCACAGGCAAAACAGGCTCCAATCACCCGAAAACACTCACTTATTTCATGATTATGTCCACATTTTGCACACGATAGAGTTATTTGTGATAGATTTCCTTTCTCATATCTAGGTACCTTTACCCTCTTGTTACTTCTTCCTGCTTCATTTCCTCTCTTACTTCTACCAACAAACTTATCCTTGCTGTTCTTGTCCTTGATTTCTTGGATCTCCTCCAAGTCTATTTCAAGTATGAAAGTTCTTTCTACTATGTCAGTGTATACCTAGAGTTTTAAAGTTGATATCCGGCTTCTTATTGTTGGCCTTAGTCCCCTTTCAAACCTTCTTGCTTTTCTAGATTCATCGTTAATCATATGCATGGCAAATCTAGAGAGCTCACTGAATTTAGACTCATATTTGGCTACTGTCAAATTTCCCTGGATGAGATTCAGGAACTCCAATTCTTTCTGCTCTCTAATACAATCTGGAAAATATTTTTCATTGAACTTTTTTGTAAAAACCTTCTAAGTGATTAGCTCATGTTGAGCTTCAAAAATTCTCTTCATGGTTCGCCACTAGTGCTCAGCCTCACCTTCTAGTATGAAGGAAGCAAGAGAAACCTTCTTATCATTAGAGCAACTTAAAATATCAAATATTTTTTCTATCCACATCATCCATTGTTCTGCTACCATTGGATCAGGCTCACCACTAAAACTAGGAGGACTAAGCTTCTTAAATTGTTCAATTCCCAACCTAATCTGGTTTGAAGTCCCCGCTTCATCATTTCTTCCTTGTCAGACTTGTTGTTGCATCACTTGTGTCATAGCCTCCAGAGTTTTCATAATTCTACTCAATTGATCAGAAGTAGATGCAACAGGAGAACCAGATGACCTTGTCATCCTTGTTTCCTAAAAATAGCAAAAGAAAACTTTTGATTAGTCTCTAAATAGAAATCACTAAACCTCAAAATTTATTGCGCATCTAGCATATCAAAATTCTTAGAAATCCTCAAATCATGCTCTAATACCATACTTGAAATCCTTAACCCACACCCGAAAAATCGGTTCATCAAATGTGTTGCCGCCCCCGCTTATAAGCCGAAGACCTCCCCTCATCCTTTCTGATGTGGGATTAATGCACCCCACCTAACCTCCTACGGGCCGGGCATGACATTCTCCCCCATTCAATCACATGACGTCCTCGTCACGGATTGACCACCCTGCCTACCCTCAAAGTGTTGACCCGGGGTGCTTGGCTTGAGTCAGTAAAGGTCAGGGGTGGCTCTGATAACATACTCACGTAAGGCCTTAACCCACACCCAAAAAATCGATTAGCCAGATGTGATGCCACCTCCACTTATAATCCCAAGACCTCCCCCCATCCTTTCTGATGCGGGATTAATGCACCCCACCTAACCTCCTAAGGCCTTTTTAGGCCTTGGAGCCTACGGGCTGAGCGTGACATTAGATTACTCGCATAAGGCCTTAACCCACACCCAAAAAACTAGTTCGCTAAATGTGTTGCTGCCTCCGCTTATAAGCCCAAGACCTCCCCCCATCCTTTCTGATGTGGGATTAATGTACCCCACCTAATCTCCTAAGGCCTTTTTTGGCCTTGGAGCTTATGGGCTGAGCGTAACATTCTCCCCCACTCAATCACGTGACATCCTCATCACGGATTGACCACCCTGCCTACCCCCAAAGTGTTGACCTGGGGCGCTTGGTGTGAGTCGGTAAAGGTCAGGGGTGGCTCTGATACCATACTCGCATAAGGTCTTAACCCACACCCGAAAAACCGATTTGCCAGATGTGTTGTCGATGTGGGATTAATGCACCCTACCTAACCTTCTAAGGCTTTTTTAGGCCTTGGAGCCTACGGGCCGAGCGTGATAGTTCACTAATTGATCTGCTTACCGAATGTTATATGGTTAATGATACCTAATATCAGATAGTGATTCTATAGTCCTAGTATTGTGTCTAGTCCTTAGACTTGAGGTACTAAAGATGCCTTATTTGAGTACTCTATTCTTTGACGCCGGACTTATAGGTTTGGAGAGCTCCAGATATGGTATAGCCGGTTCTTGAGAATGGTAGCCAATCTTATGAAGGCAATTGCATGTCAATAGAGGATCATCCACTCTCGGTATCATGAGAGATATAACTCACGTGTGCTCACTCAGGCAAAATCCCTAGTCATGGTCGTTCGAAGTGAGAGAGAAGTTCTCCGGGAGAATCCGATTAGAGCGAGAATCGAATAGGATTCCATATGGGCCTGACTTTATCATACCTAATATATGGTCTCTAGAATATTAGATGAATGAGGGACCATAGATACATAGTAACTGAGGACAGACAGGTTCGATGGATTAGATTCCCCTATACTATCTAGGGACTATGGCGTAGTGGCCTAGTATGTCTATAGTCAAAGAGTTGAGTGAATTATTATGGAGATAATAATTCACTATATCAGAAGGTGTTCTGAGTTAGGAGTTCTGACGGGAGCGATATTGAATCTCAAATTTTGATGATGAAACTAATTGATCATGTTTAGTTATCTAATTACGTTTTGAGTCACGTAGGTCTACTCTCGATTAGGATTAGACAATTGACATAGGAAGAATTCACATTATGTTAGAGAAAATCACATCAGGAGATTGGACGTCGAGCTAGAGGTTGGGTCGACGAACGACAGAAGGCTTTGGATAAAGAAATCGGGCATCGAGCCAAGAGGAGTGGAGTTACACCATGGAGATAAGGGCTGCAGAGGTCAGTTGCTGATTGGGCAACAAATCGAAAGAGAGGATAATGCATTGAAGTGTTGGATGTAGTGCCAATGGACCAATGATGTGTCGGGCAACTAATTATGATTCGTATTATAATAATTGTCTAGATCGAAGTAGGATTAAGTCAAAATTGAGTTAGTTTTGGGTGAAATAATACTAACTCAATTTGGGACCAATTGGGCCTAAATTGGGACTGATTTGGGCTCATTGAGAGGCCCATTCAATGGCCCAAAAGTTACTACAGGAGATGGCACCGCCAAACTGGCAGTGAAACCGCCTTTGAGTTGGAAATGTGAAAAAGCATACTTTTCTAGGTTGTAGGTAATGATACCACCTAGTCTGGGTGGTGGTACCGCCCAACAATAAAGTTGCAACAGTGGTACCATTCCTGACTAGTGGTAGCACCGCTAGAACCTCTGTTTTTAAGGTTTTACAAGCGGTTGCACCGCCCAATGCAGGTGGTGGTACCGCCCATACCCGAAAAATCTAGGATGATTCAAATTTGGGCTCCAAATTTGAATCACCTTGAGGCCTATAAATACTCCTCGCATTCATGGTTGAAAGATACACAATTGAGAATGAAAAAGTGGAAAAATTCTGTTGTAAACTTGAGAGAAATCCTCCCCTCAAACTCTAAGTGTTGGAAAAGTTCAAGAGAGGGATGAAAGGCTTTGTAAGGGTTACCTCCTAAGCTCGTCAAAAGGAGAGAGCTATAAGGGAGTCAATCCTCACCCGTTGGAAGGAGGACAACTAGTGGAAAAGCTAGTGGCCTCAAGAGGAGAGGAATCGGGAGTGGACGTAGGTCGTATGATCAAACCACTATTAAAATCCTGGTTTACATTTACTATTATTCTTTATATTTTAGCAAACCTTATTTACTTGCTACTCCACTTCCTCATCTCCTCCTTACAAATCTTTTTAAGTTTATACACAATCAAAATCAGATTTTATCGAAACGAAGTTTTCAACGTATGAAGTATCCGAACTTATTTGAATCACCGAAAATTTATTTTTCTTAATCCCTGCACTAATTCACCCCCTCTTAGTGCCACTCTAGATCCCAACAATTGGTATCAAAGTCTTGTTATTTCTCTTTCGGATTCACACCTGCGAGAAATGGCTCTTCACGACTTTCAAGAGGGTTTTTTGATTGTTTATCCTCCGTTGTTTAACGGTTCGGACAACACATATTGGAAAACTCGAATGAGAGTTTTTTTATTTTTTAATTAAAAATTATGGAATATTATTGAAAATGATTATCAACTTCCCTTTAAACCGATGAACGAATGATCGGATTTAGAAAGAAAATCTTTTTCTTTAAATGCAAAGGCTATGAATGCCTTATATTATTCTTTAGATAAAACTGAGTTTAATCAGATTTCTCCATGTGAAATAGCTTTGGATATTTGGTATACAATTGAAGTCACACACGAAGGAACGAGTAGAGTTAAAGACTCAAAAGTTAATAATTTGATGCACGATTATGGGCTTTTTCGAATGAAACCAAGTGAGACTATCGATGACATGTACACCCATTTCACAGATATCATCAATAGTTTGAAAAGTCTTGGTAAATCTTTTTCAAGTTTTGATCTCATTAATAAGATTTTAAGATCCCTTCTAAAGAGTTGGGATCCAAAAATAACGGCTATTCAAGAGTCTAAAGACTTGAATGTTTATTCACTTGAAGAACTAATCGGGTCTTTAATGACCTATGAAATGACTCTTGAACTTGATGAACATGAGTACCACCTTCCAAAGAATAGGAAGGATTTGGCACTTCGAACTATAAAATGCTACTTAAGTGATAACTCAAGTGATGAGGACAATAAACTTTTAATCAATTTTAATAAGTTCATTAAACAAAAATCTAAAATTAAAAATAAACTTAAATGGAGGAAGAGGCCAAAGAAGAGGAAGGCACCCAAGGGCAAATCAAGTAAAGAAGAGGCAAATTGGGCTTTGACGAATTTCGTCAATGAGGTAAGTAACTCACCCGTTATGCTTTTACCTTATTTTGAAATTACATGATGTTTTTCATGAGTGCTTAATTTAGATAGTAGGAAATAAAAATTTGTTTTCAAAAATTATATTATGCTTTTCTTTCTAGTATTTTTGAAAAGTAAAAATTATGAATGATAATTACTTAATTTGTGATAATGCATAAATTCCATGTATGCTTTCCGTATTGGATTTCATTCTTAAACTTAATGCATATCTATGTATGTTATTCTTGAAAGTATCTTTATGATAATTGCATCTCATGCTTGTACACCTAACAAGATAAAATCAATAAACATCTATCTTGATGACTTTACATTTTAAAACTATCCATGATGAGTGAATCTTATGTGTTAATGCTTGGCTCTCGTATAAAAATTTTAATGATGCTTTATGGTATTATGCTTGATCTTTAAATTTTTATATCATGCTTAATGAGGAATTGAAGTAATGAAAATTGAAATCCTACATTTTGGAATAATGTGTTTTTGGACTTGATGGAATTCATGACAAAAATTATTTTTCAGATTTATAAAATGATGCATGATTTTAGCAAAAATTTGAGCATTGATTATCTTATTATAACTAATAAAAGAAAGAACTAAAATGGCTTTGATGATGCTTTTGGTTTTACATATGATACATGACATTTTCATATAAAAAATTTAAACATTCCTATGAAAGATTACATCACTTAAATTGAAACATATAAAAATTATAAAATGCACTATGATGATGATTTATGTGTGATGCATTTGATCTTAATGAGTTTGATGACGATACTCATGTTTTGGATTTAAACTTGATTCTCATCTTTTAAAACATAAGCACACTTATATGAAACAAACAACTTAAAATAAAACACATTATGTATGATGAGTGAGTCTCACGTTTTGAACTAATGTGTATTTGGTCTCAATCATTTTTACGATGAATTTTTATATGACGTGTTATATCTTTCGATTTTAAAAATCTTGATAATGGTTTTTACCTTTACGTCTTGAACCTTCATGCTTATCTCTATTTGACATTAAAAGACAAAGGCATACTCATATGAAATGAATCATAAAATGGAAATGTATATTTCTTGAAATCTTTCTCTCTATAGTTTTTTTACTTTTCCATAAAAGACAAGTGATGAATTCATTTATGATTTTTTCTGAATCACTTGAATTATGAATGAGATTTTGAAGATGTGTTAAAAGAATCACTTAAAAAGAAAATGCTTTTCCCATCTTATTGAGATTAATGTTTTCATGATATCTTATGAATCTCATAAATTATGAAAGTAATTTTGATGATTTGTTTATGAGTTCGGAGTTGATGAATTGAACTAGAATGAGTCTTATCTATATCATGATCTTGATAACTTGAGTTTTTCAAGATCTCTTACTCTATACTCTTTTATGATTCTCCCATGTTATTGAAGAAAAATGCAAATGAATCATAAATTATCTTCTTTTGACTTTTTGATACTAAACTTGAAAAAATGTGCTTTGATGATTGAAACATTGCATGCGTAATTTGATTTTTTCTCCTATGTTTCAATACTTCTTTGTATGCTTCATAACTTGACGATTGAAATGTTGATATAGACCTTTGATGTATCACTTGTCATGATTTATGCAAATTGCTAGCATTTTGAATCTTGAAAATGATTTTGATTTGATTATGGGTTTCAAGTTGTCAAATTGGTTTGACTGAGATTTTTGTTTCAAGCAAATTATGAACTTTCTAATGAATTCTTGACTTGAGATATTTTATGCAAATTGAAATACTTTCCCCTATGATTACTGTTTTTTACTTACTAAAGAGGAAAACAATCCAAGTCTTGATATATCGATAAGTGATACTTGAAATTATTTTTATGATTCATGATGAATTTAGATCTATCATGCATAAATCAAGTTGTTCCTTTTTACTACCAAATGAATCATGACTTGATCTTTGATATTGATATTTCTTTTATCATGATCCTTGGTTGTATAATTCTTTTGCTTTACTAAAAAGATTTATCAAATGAATCATGTCCTTGAACTTTCTTGATATCATGACATGATTTCTTTATATGGCTTGAAATTTTTAACCATTGAGTTTTCCGCTTCATTTTGACAATAACTAAGGGAGAGCTAGCTTGTTGGCTTGAACGTTAAATTCAGAATTTGAATTTTGATGATAGAAACATTTATGTCAATATTTGTTTCTAATATCTCATTTGCCATTTTGATAAAAAAGAAAATCAATTACAACATTGCATCCTCCCTTCTTTTTGACATTGATAAAGGAGGAGAAGGGTTTGCTAGCTTGCGCATTGAAAATCAAAGTAAAATTACTAACATGCTAAGCACAACTTACAAGCTTGCACTTCTCAAAAGAGATGAAAGAAATTGCAAAGTTGAAATTTTTTTTTTAAGCTTGCATGTTTAAAGTGATGTAAAATTACTAGCTCATTGGGTATAAAAATTGCTAGTATAAATATCATAAAGAGAAGCAAAAAGTTGCCATCTCTCAAGTTACAAATATTGCTAGTATTACTTGCTATCTCGAACATTACAAAAATTGCTATCTTGCCTACTGTGAGAAACTAAGTGCAAACTTGCATGTCTCAAGAAGCAAGTAAAAATTATCATGCTTAATCTTATAAACTTGCTAATCTTGCTAGTTTGTTGTAAAATTTGGACATCCTTCAAAACTAGCTAAGATGCAACTTCTCCTTTTTATTGATGACAAAGGGAGAGAAGTAGATTGATGATTTCATGTAATAAATGAAGTATTGAATATTTTATATGTTTGCATGATGGTTTGATGTTTTTCATAACATGTTGCTTGGATTTAGCATAATCCAAGTGTTCTATCAATATGGCATATTGATAGGGGAAGTTTGTTTAAACTCCGGGAAGTTAAAGTTAACTCCATCATCAATTATTTGTCATCATCAAAATGGGGGAGATTGTTGAATCTCGAATTTTGATGATGAAACTAATTGATCATGTTTAGTTATCTAACTACGTTTTGAGTCATGCAAGTCTACTCTCGATCAGGATTAGACAATTGACACAGGAAGAATCGACGTTGTGCCAGAGGAAATCATATCAGGAGATTGGATGTCGAGCCAAAGGTCCGATCGACGATCGGTAGAAGGCTTCTTCGGACTAAGAAATCGGGCATCGGGCTAAGAGGAGCGGTGTTACGCTAAGGAGAACGGGGCTGCGGAGGTCAACTGCTGATTGGGCAACAAACTGTAATAGAGGATGATGCGTCGAACTGTTGGATGAAGCGTCGATGGACCAATGATGTGCCGGGCAACTAATTACGATTCGCATTATAATAATTGTCTTGATTGAAGTAGGACTGAGTCAAAATTGAGTTGGTTTTGGGTAAACTAATACCAACTCAACTTGGGGCAAATTGGGCCTAAATTGGGACTGCTTTGGGCTCATTGGGAGGCCTATTTAGTGACCCAAAAGTTACTGCAGGTAGTGGCACCACCAAACTAGCGGTGGAACCGCTTGAGTTGGAAAAGTGAAAAAGCACACTTTTCTAGGCTGTAGGCGATGGTACCACCCAGTCTGGGCAGTGGTACCACCCAGCAATAAAGCTATAGTGGTGGTAGCGCTCCAAGTTAGTGGTAGCACCACCAGAATAGCTGTTTTCAAGGTTCTGTAGGTGGTTACATTGCCCAATGCAGACGATGCTACCGCCCTTACCCGGAAAATCCAGGATGATTCAAATTAGGACTCTAGATTTGAATCACCTTAAGGCCTATAAATACCCCTCTCATTCATGGTTGAAAGATACACAACTTAAAACAAAAAAGAGGGAAAATTCTATTGTAAACTTGAGAGAAAACCTCCCCTCAAACTCTAAGTGTTGGAAAAGTTCAAGAGAGGAGTAAGAGGCTTTGTAAGGGTTACTTCCTAAGCCCGTCAAAAGGAGAGAACTATAAGGGAGTCAGTCCTTGCCCGTTGGAAGGAGGACTACTAGTGAAAAAGCCAATGGCCTCAAGAGGAGAGGAATCGGGAGTGGACGTGGGTCGTATGACCGAACCACTATAAAAATCCTAGTTTGCATTTACTATTATTCTTTATTTTTTAGCAAACCTTATTTACTTGCTACTCGACTTCCTCATCTCCTCCTTACAAATCATTTTATGTTTATATGCAATCGAAACCAGATTTTATTGAAACTAAGTTTTCAACGTATGAAGTATCCGAACTTGTTTGAATCATCAAAAATTTATCGTTCTTAACCGCTACACTAATTCACCCCTCCCCCCTCTTAGTGCCGCTCTAGATCCCAACAAGTGACTCATGGCCAGCTCGGTGTCGGGCCTAGAGGGTCACACACATAAGGTGGATGTTGTGACGAGTAGAGGTACGGATATGAGATATCTGCGAGATCCCTAGTTTGGATCCTGTGGATGAGATCCAATTAATTGATTGGATAATATCCAATTGGATGAGATTAAATTAGATCCTGTGGATAAGATCCAATGAGATCCAACTAGATAGAGATCCAGGGTGAATAGGATCTGTTAAGGATAAGCTTCCTCCACCTCTATAAATAGGAGGAACCTCCTCGTTCATAGGCTGAGAGCTCTTGGTAGTCATCCTCCTATTCTCCTCAATCTCCTCTCCTCTTCCTTGGCTCTGACAGCCTTGTAGTGCACGTGGAGAGAGATCCCATAGTGATCTGAGGAGCGTCGTTGCTGCATCCGCTGTGTAGATTACCGCTAGAGAGGAGTACGCTAGTGCTCCTTCATCCTCTTCATCGGATCTGGAATTTTCGGGGATATATGATCTCCCTAGGTAATGCTTCTGATATGATACATATGGATTTTTTGGATTTACGATTTTTGTGCACCAATCATCGCACGACGGCCAAGTACGTAACTATGAGAAATCCGATCTTGTTTTTGTTTTTCGTTGTGCATGAGATGTCGAATCTCCCGATTTCCCAATAGTGGTATCAGAGCCAGGTTCGTCGTGCGATGATTGGCTTATAAACTGCATGTGTTATGTTTTGGATGCGCTTTTGATGCCAAAATCGTTGACGCAAAAGATGAGAGAGGGCAGCAACTATTGCTGCCCTTGTAGTTTGGCCAAGGCTGCTTGTAGCCATGATCGTGCACGTAGGGTCGCCGGTGGCCGTCTGCCCGCAGTGGTAGCACTGGCCGCATGTGCACAGGGAACCCGTGGAGGCAGCGCCGCACCCAGCAAGGGCGGCACCTACAGGTGCTGGGCTCATGGGCGGCTTGCCCGCAAGGAAGGGCAATGCTAATGCCCGTGTGGGGGGGGGGGGGGTTGGTTTGGGGGGCCGTGCACCAGCGACGGCTCGCTAGCAAAATGGGGGTAGTGCTGTCCACAGGCTCTACCCTGCAAGGGCAACACTGCCTGCAGGCTCTATCCCGCAAGGCCAGCACCGAAGGGGCATCCGCGAGGAGGCCCGCAAGACTGCGCCTGTAGGCAGTAGCGACGCCGCCCGCGGTTGAGCCACCTGTAGGCATGGGCGATGCCTTGAATGCATGGCCGCCTCCGATAGGGTAGCGGCGGTCGCAGCCACAACATTATAAAAAGAAGAGGAAATGAGAATTAGGGTTTTTTGATCAAAAGACAATTTTACCCCTTGAAATTTATGAAATTCTAATTTTATCCCTTATAACAGAATGACCAAAATACCCTTCAGAATTTAGAAAATTTTCTATATATCCTTAATTTCAAAATTTAATTATTTAAAAGGTTTAAGTAACTATTATTATTTATCTAGTAATCCTACATGATATATACATGTAATGTGATGTGATGTGAGAAGATAATCATGGACTTTGTGATGTGTGTATGTGATTATTGGGGCCTGCGAGCCTTCATTTTTCGTTGATTATTGGTCTTGCTTACCTATAATTATGTTGTAATTATCCTAGAGACACGGTGGAAGCTGGAGGTGGTAGTGGGATCCCTAAGGCCGATTCAGATGATCGCGATGCATAGAGATGCGTCGAGGTGCCGGTAGATTCGACGATGACGAGATGGATGATCACCATACATAGAGATGCACTGATATGCACATAGGTCCTGATGTAAGTGATTTAGCCTACTAGATTAGACCTAATCATATTAGGTTGAAGTCCATGATCATCTGGTGTGCTTGTGCATGTGAATGCTATACACCTACTAGATAACTATATATATATATATATATATTTGCATGCGATGTAAATATATTAAATATATATGTGTGTGACATGTCATATTACGAGATCGAACCTAAAACCTCTCCTATGATAATTTTAAGTCGGTAAGCGTGAGGCAATAAGATTGACCCATGTGGCATTCCATCGTTAGGGGTAGGAACCGATTCCTGACGTAGGCTAAGTTGGTCGAGTCCCTTGAGGCTCACCTATTTCGTGTCTCGCTATCTTATCTTCGACATAGAGATGTCACCGGTGACCTGAGGACATGGTATGCTTGGTCGAGTCCCTCGAGGGCATATCACCAAATCAGACTCATCTTGTAACGATGATGATGACTTAATTGGACATCATGGTTGGTCGAGTCCCTCGAGGCCATGGTGGTTTGGAGGCCAAATATGATGGGAATCACAAGGAGTTGTGATTAGCAAGAGTTGTCTACCTATTGGGCTTAGTGTGATTGGTCAAGTCCCTCAAGGTTGCACTAAGATATCGATTGGATCTTGATCCCCACTAGAAGTCTGCCGGAGACTTCTGTTTCACGTGCATGAGGGTGTCATGTGACTCACTAGAAAAATTAGTGGGAGCATGTCAAGATAGAAGTCCATATCTTGATTATTTATTTTTGCAAAATCTGTGTGTAATTCACTTATACTATATCTCTTATTTATTAGAAGCATATCATCATCAAACCCTCTATGTAGCATACTTGATGCCAATTGCCTCACTGGTCCAAATTATACAGATTGGCCATATAACCTAAGAATAGTTCTTATAGTGGAGAAAATCGCATATGTCCTAGATATGATCATGCCCCAACCTGAGGCAGAAGCTCCTCAAGAAGAGTTTGCCTAATATGTGAAGTATATAGATGATTCCACTCTCGCTCAGTATTACATGTTAGCCTTTATGACTCCTGAGTTACAAAGATAACATGAAAATATGGATGCTCATTCCATACTCCTACACCTCCATAAACTATTTGAGGAATAGAGAAGAACTCAACGATATGAGATATCCAAGAGTCTCTTTCATGCCAAGATGACTGAGGGGACACCGGTTCAAAATCATGTCCTGTAGATGATAGAGTGGATTGAAAAACTCACAGGTCTATGAATGGTCGTAGATGATAATTTGTGTATTGATCTTATACTTCAATCCCTACTAGATTCCTTTTCTCAATTCATCATGAATTTTAATATGAACAAACTTGAGGTATCTCTCCCTGAGCTCCTCAATATGTTGAGGTAGGCAGAGAGCATAATCAAGAAAGAGAAATTAGTTCTCTATGTTGGTGAGACCAAAAAGAAAAGGAAGGCTGGGAAGACCCTTAAGAAGTATAAGGGTAAGGGCAAACGAGGTAAGGCAAAGGATACCAAAATTGACTCAACAATGGACAAATGCCAGCGCTTCCACTATGGTCAAGATGGGCATTAGAAGAGGAACTATAACGCGTATCTTATAGAAAAAGTGAAATAGAAGCTCGGAAAAGCTTTAGGTACTTTCATGATCAGTCTCTATGTGTCAAATTCTTGTGATAATGCATGAGTATTGGATATTGGTAGTACTTATCATATATACAATTCGTTACAGGTTCTGACAAGGTATAGGAGATTGGCAAAAGGTGAGATGGACCTCAAGATAGGCAATGGAGTAAAAGTTGCTACTGTTGTTATCAGCGAGGACACTCTGCATCTGCCTTATAGAGCTATTATTGCATTAGATGCATGTTATTTTGTTCCCTTTATTATCAAAAACGTTATTTCCATTTCATGTTTGACATTAAATGGTTATAAAGTATTTTTTAAGAATAATTATTGTTCAATTAGTAAGAATGATAAGATCATTACTAGAGGGATATTGCATAATGGTTTGTTTGTGCTAAATATTGCTTCACATATCATGAATGTAAGCATGGCTAAGAAGAAACGAGAAGAGATGAACAATGCACATTTATGGACTTGTAGACTAGGTCATATCCATGAGAGAAGGATTCAAAAGTTATTGAAAAATGGATACTTAGATCCATTTGACTACGAGTCATATACAACTTGCGAGCCTTACCTTCGTGGAAAAATGACCAACTCTCCATTTAGTGGAACTGGAGAGAGAGCCATTGAGTTACTAGAACTCATACATAGTGATGTATGTGGTCCTATATCAACTCATGTCATAGGTGGTTATTCCTTCTTCGTTACTTTCACTGATGATTTCTCTAGGTATAGACATGTGTACTTGATGAAGTATAAGTCTGAAGCCTTCGAGAAATTTAGGGAGTATAAGAATGAAGTAGAGAGCAGTATTAAAACTTTTTGATCGGATCGAGGAGGAGAATACTTGAGTACATAATTCACCCAATTCCTCAAGGACCATGGGATTCTGTTCCAATGGACACCTCCTTATACACCACAGCTCAATGGTATATCGGAAAGGAGGAATCACACACTATTAGATATGGTGCAGTCCATGATGAGTTTCGCTGACCTACCCATCTCATTTTGGAGATATGCCCTACAGACCGTAATTTACCTTCTGAACAGTGTTCCATCTAGATCGGTAGTGTCTACACCATATAAGATATGGAGAGGGAAGAAGCTCGATTTGAAGGTTGTTATGATTTAGAGTTGCCTTGCCCATATTAAAAGATACGATCCCGATAAGTTGGAATCCAGGATAGAACGATGCAAGTTCGTGAGATACCTTAAGGAAACTTATGGTTATTATTTCTATCACCCTGAGGACCAAAAGGTCTTTATTGCTAAGAGAGCAATGTTTCTTGAGAATGAACACATTCTTGGCGAAGACAGTGGGAGCATGATAGAATTGAGTGAGGTTGGAGAACCTAGCTCAAGCACCATTCCAGAGATCGAGTCTGTTCAGGTACCTAATACACAAGTTCCAATTTTGCATAGGACTGGTAGAGTGTCACACCCTCCTAAAAGATATGTAAGACATATTAGTGGAGACGACATTCAGAACATTGATCCTCAAACCTACGAGGAGGCTATTATGAGCATAGACTCTGGGAAGTGGCAAGAAGCCATGAATTCTGAGATGGAATCCATGTACTCCAACAAGGTTTGGAACCTTGTTGATGCACCTGAGGGTATCGTACCCATTGGCTGCAAATGGATCTTCAAGAGAAGAAGAACGGGGTACATGGAAAGGTGGAGACCTATAAGGCAAGGCTAGTGGTTAAGGGGTATCGTCGGAGGTAAGGTGTTAACTATAACGAAACCTTTGCACCCGTAGCTATGTTAAAGTCCATCCGAATTTTATTGACTGTTGCAGCACATTATGACTATGAGATCTAGTAGATGGATGTAAAAATTACATTCCTCAATAGCAACCTCGAAGAGGAAGTGTATATGATACAACCTGAGGGGTTTATGTCCAAGCATAGTCTAGATAAGGTGTGCAAATTGCTTAAGTCCATTTATGGACTAAAGCAAGCTTCCCAAAGTTGGAATATAAGATTTGATAAGGCGATCAGATCTTATGACTTTGTTAAGAACGAAGATAAGCCTTGTATGTATAGGAAGGTAAGTGGGAGTGTTATCACCTTCTTGGTGTTATATGTGGATGACATCTTAATCATTGGGAATGATGTAGGAATGCTCTCCATAATAAAAGCTTAACTATCTAGATACTTCTCCATGAAGGACTTAGGGGAAGCATCCTATATTCTAGGGATTCAGATTTATAGAGATAGATCCAAGAGGATTCTTGGCTTGTCCTAGTCTAGGTACATAGACTCCTTTGTCAAAAGGTTTGGCATGGAAAATTCCAAGAGAGGTCTCATACCTATGAGACATGAAATATCACTTTTTAGGAGTATGTCCCTAAAGACTCCCGAAGAAAGGGCACACATGGATAGAATATCATATGCCTTAGCGATAGGGTCTATCATGTATGCTATGCTATGTACCAAGCCTGACGTAGCACATGCTTTGAGTGTCACGAGCAGGTATCAGGTAGATCCAGGCTTGGAGCACTGAAAAATAGTAAGTATATCCTTAAGTACTTGAGAAGGACTAAGGATCTTTTATTGGTATATGGAGGTAGTAGCCTCTGAGTTGAGGGCTACACAGACTCGAGCTTCTAGTCCGATGTTAATGATAGTAAGTCGAATTTAGGGTATGTCTTCCCCCTGAATGGAGGAGCAGTATGATGAAAAAGTTCCAAGCAAGATACTATTGCTGACTCGACAATAGAGGCAGAATACATTACTATGGCAGAGGCAGCAAAGGAGGGAGTTTGTATGAAGAAGTTCATTGCAAATCTGGGAATTATATCGAATAGCATGAAGCTGATTCCCATATAGGGCAACAATAATAGGATAATTGCTCAAGCAAAGGAACCTAGGTCTCATCAGAAGTTTTCTTAGGAGGTTCCACCTAATCAATGAGATCGCAGCCCGAGGAGATATAGTAGTGGAAAGAGTTCCATCCGAAGATAACATTGCAGATCCACTGACAAAGCCATTGACTCAGATTATATTTGAACGTCATAGAGGTCTAATGAGGATCAGACACATAGGTGATTGGCTTTAGGTCAAGTGGGAGATTGTTGGTTGTAGGTGGCCTACAAGCCAATCACGTGAGTGATGGCATTTGTGACATGTTACATCGATCTCTTTGCATATTATTATTAGCATTTTCTCATATTATCTGGATGAATATTGTGATGTCTATGGATCTGTGTAATGGGAATCGGATCGTGATGAGATCTTGATAATGAGACCGATATACCTATAAACATAGATCCTAAATCATCCTAGTCATAGGTTACTCGATGAGGACATCGAGATTAACGGATAAACTAGTGCGCTGTATACTCGTCTATATGATGGTGGCGACTGGTCTCATAATCGCTTGTGTGGGGATACTAGAGGTATAGTGCAAGTGATCATTGTAGAATGAGTTCACTAATTGATCCACATACTGAATGCTTTATGGTTAATAATACCTAATGTCAGATAGTGATTCTGTAGTCCCAGTAGTGTGTTTGGTCCTTAGACTTGAGGCACCAAAGATGCCTTATTTGAGTACTCCATTCTTTGACGTTGGACTTATAGGTTTGGAGAGCTCCAGATCCGGTATAGCTGGTTCTCGAGAATGGTAGCCAACCTTATGAAGGCAATTGTGTGTCAATAGAGGATCATCCACTCTCGGTATCATAAGGGATATATCCCGTGTGTGCTTGCTCAGGCAAAATCCCTAGCCATAGTCGTTCGGATTGAGAGAGGGGTTCTCTAGAAGAATCTGATTAGAGCGAGACTCGAACAGGATTCCGTATGGGCCTGACTTTACCATACCCAATATACGGTCTTTGGGATATTAGAGGGATGAAGGACTATAGATATATGGTAATTGAGGACAGACAGGTCTGATGGATTAGATTCCCCTATACCGTTTAGGGACTATGGTGTAGTGGCCTAGTACGTCTATAGTCGATGAGTTGAGTAAATTATTATGGAGATAATAATTCAATATATCAAAAGGTGTTCTGAGTTAGAAGGAGTTCTGATGGGAGCGACTCACGGCCAGCTCGGTATCGGGCCTAGAGGGTCACACACATAAGGTGGATGTTGCAACAAGTAAAGGTGTGGATATGAGATATTTGCGAAGCCCTTAGTTTGGATCATATGGATGAGATCCAATTGGGTAATTGGATGAAATCCAATTAAATGATTAGATAAGATCCAATTGGATAAGATCAAATTGGATTCTGTGGATAAGATCTAATGAGATCCAACTGGATAGAGATCCATTGTGAATAGGATCTATTAAGGATAAGCTTCCTCCACCTCTATAAATAGGAGAAACCTCCTGGTTCATTGGTTGAGAGCTCTTGGTAGTCATCCTCCTATTCTCCTCAGTCTCCTCTCCTCCTCCTTGGCTCTAGCAGCCTTATAGTGCACGTAGAGAGAGATCTCGCGGTGATCTAAGGAGCGTCGTTGTTATGTCTATTATGTGTATTACCACTAGAGAGGAGTACACTAGTGCTCCTTCATCCTCTTCATTAGATCTAGAATTTTCGGGGATATACGATCTCCCTAGGTAATGCTTCAGACATGATACATGCGAACTTTTCAGATTTATGATTTTTGCGCACCAATCGTCGCACGATGGCCAAGTACGTAACTATGGAAAATCCGATCTTGTTTTTATTTTTCGTTGTGCATAAGATGCCGAATCTCCTCATTTCCTGACACATTCACCCACACAAGCTAGGAGCAAGAGATGATACCTTGATAGTGGATACTCAAGGCACATGACTGGAGATCCATCTCAATTCTCTAAGCTCACTAGCCAAGACGAAGGGAATATCACCTTCTAAGATAACAATAAGGGTAAAATCATTGGCAAGGGAACCATAGGTAACATATCAAGCTTTTTAATTAATGATGTGTTGTTAGTAGATGACATAAAGCATAATCTTTTGAGCATTAGTCAATTGTGTGATAAAGGATATATTATAAAATTTGAATCTAATGCTTGCATTATTAAAAAAAATCATACAACAACACATCTATGATTGCACTAAAATAAAATAATATCTACACCATAAACATTGATGATCTTAGTAATAAAATATACTTTTCAACTTTGAATGATGATGCTTGGCTTTAGTATAGGAGATTAGGTCATGCTAGCATGAAACTAATCTCTCAAATTACATCTAAAGAACTTATATAAGGCATTCTAATGTTAAGTTCGTTAAAGATAAAGTGTGTGATGCTTGTCAACTAGGAAAACAAATAAAAAATAATTTCAAACTAAAGAATCAAATAAGCACCTCTAGACTATTACAATTGATCCATATGGATTTATTTGGACCAATTGACATTATGAGCCCAAGGGGTAGCAAATATACCTTTGTAATCATAAAAGACTATAGTAAATACACTTGGACCTATTTCTTAGCTCACAAAAGTGATTGCTTTAAATATTTTTCTAAATTTTGTAAACTTACTCAAAACGTAAATGGTTTTATGATTTCATCGATTCGGAGTGATCACAGTGGTGAATTTCAAAATCATGACTTTCAAAATTTTTATGAATCTAATAAATATAACCATAATTTCTCTACTCTGAGGAATTCTCAACAAAATGGAGTAGTAAAAAGAAAGAATATGAATTTATAAGAAATGACAAGAACCATGTTGAATGAACATAGTTTACCAAAATACTTTTGGGCCAAAGCCATTAATACAACTTGCTATGTCATGAATAGGGTTCTAATAAGACCATCTCTCTACAAAACTTCTTATGAATTGTCCACAAACTGACGGCCAAACAGAAGTGGTGAACAGATGTTTAGAGACATACATTCAGTGTTTCGCTAGTGATCGACCAAAGGAGTGGACAAAATGGCTCCCCTGGGCCGAATGGTGGTACAATACTACATATCATTCATCTACAAAATGTACCCTATATGAAGCATTATATGGTCGGTCGGCCCCTGTGATTCCAAAGTATGTAATTGGCTCGGCTAAGGTAGATCAGGTCGACCAAGATTTAATTGACAGGGACAAACTCCTACAGCTGCTAAAGGATAATCTCTCTACCGCTCAAGCTAGAATAAAGCGACAGTGACACACGAAGAAGTGAAAGAGAATTTTTAGTAGGAGACTGGGTTTATCTTCGCCTACAACCATACAAGCAACTATCCATCAACACACGAGCCTCCATGAAGCTATCTTCACGTTTTTATGGGCCCTATCAGATCATAGAGCGTATTGGCGTATGGCGTCTGAACAAATTACTGAAGATGCCAAAATTCACCCTGTCTTTCATGTGTCATGCTTAAAGCCCAAGTTGGGAGAACACGAGACACCCAGATCCAACTGCCCAGTACCACTGATGATGGAAATATTCAAGCCCAACCACAAGCCATCCTCGACCGTAGAGTCATGATGCGTCGTCGACGTCCCTCTACTGAAGTACTAGTACATTGGACTAATTTACCACTCGAAGATGCCACATGGGAATCATATGAGGAGCTGAAGTCCCGATTCCCTGAGTTCATGGAACCCCAGCCTTGAGGACAAGGCTGATTTGAAGAGGGCGGGCTTGATAGGACCCTAGCAGGGTAAGGTCCTACTCAATCATGTAGCAGCTAATAAAAACCCTATGAGAATGTAATAAACCCCACCTAGCCACCTCTATCCTATAAAGAAGAGAGGCTAGGGTTTATATTTGGGTCTTTGGGCTTCTTAGCCGTCACCCCCTTTTTACTGGGCTGGCCTGCTAAGGTTGAGGGCAAATTAGGTAGTTCACTTATGAAGTAACCCCTAGGGCTAGGGTTTGGAGCTCTATATAAGCTTGTAGCCTCCACCTCTTTGGAATAAAAAAGATCAATCTACAATTGCAGCCACCAGGCTACTTGGAGGGTGGAACCCCTATAGCGTTCCAAGGGTTGATCCCCCTCAAAGATCAATCTCCATAGAATTCCTCTGGGGTTCTATCAGCGAATTTCTTGGCTGATGGTGGGCGGTAGGGATGGTAGCAAAAGCAGCAAGATCGTTGCTCTGATACCAGATGATAGAACCCTAGAGGAATTCTATGGAGATTAATCTTTGAGGGGGATCAACCCTTGGAACGCTATAGGGGTTCCACCCTCCAAGTAGCCTAGTGACTGCAATTCTAGATTGATCTTTCTTATTCCAAAGAGGTGGAGGCTACAAGATTATATAAAGCTCCAACCCCTAGCCCTAGGGGCTGCTTCCTAAGTGAACTACCCAATTTGCCCTCAACCTTAGCGGGCCGGCCCAGTAACAAGGGGAGCGACGGCTAAGAAGCCCAAAGACCCAAATATAAACCCTAGCCTCTCTTCTTTATAGGATAGAGGTGGCTAGGTAGGATTTATTACACTCTCACAGGGTTTTTATTATATGCTACATGGTTGAGTAGGACTCAACCCTGCTAGGGTCCTATCATGATCCCTACTAGAAGTCTGCCGGAGACTTCCATTTCATGTGCTGAGAGTGTCGCGTGACTCGCCAAAAAAATAATGGGAGCATGTCAAGATAGAAGTTTATATCTTGATTATTTATATTTTATAAAATCTACATGTTATTTATTTGTTGCTGTATCTTTATTTTTTTTAGAAAATATCACTATTCGACTCTCTATGTGGAATACTTGATATCAACCGCCTCATTAGTCCAAATTATATGGATTGGCTCCATAAGTTGAAAATCGTTCTCATGACCGAAAAAATCACATATGTCCTTGAAATAGTGATGTCTATGCCCAAGGAAGGAGCAAGTGAGGATGAGATCGCTCACTACATGAAGTACACAGATGACTCCACTCTTACTCAGTATTACATATTGGGCTCCATGACTCCCAAGTTATAGAGACAACATAAAAAGATAGATGACAGATCCATACTCCTGCATCTCCATAAATTGTTTGAGGAATAGGGAAGAACTTAACAATATGAGATATCGAAGCGTTTCTTTTAAGCCAGGATGACTGAGAGGACATTAGTTCAGAACCATATCCTTAAGATGATTGAGTGGATAGAGACACTCACAGGTCTAGGAATGGTCCTAGAGGATAACATGTGTGTGGATCTTGTGCTTCAGTCCCTACTCGATTCCTTTTCATTGTTCTCTATGCTGCTAAGACCAGAAAGAAAAGGAAGATAGAGAAGTCCCTTGAGAAGGGCAAAGGGCAAGGGCAGATCGAGTAAAGCAAAGGTTGCTAAGAAGACCCGAAAGAGGACAAAAGTCAATGTTTCCACTGTGGCAAAGACAGGTATTGGAATAGGAACTACAAGGAGTATATTGTAGAGAAGGCAAAACAGAAGCTTAGAGAAGCTTCAGATATGCATTCGTGATTAGTCTCTATCTGTCAAACTCATATGATAACACATAGGTATTGGATACCGATAGTGTTTATCATATCTGCAATTCATTGTAGGTTCTGGTATGACCTAGGAGATTGTTGAGAGGCAAGATGGACCTCAAAATGGGCAATGAAACAAGAGTTGCTACTATTGCTATTGGCGAGGTCACCCAACATCTACCTAGTGGAGCTACTATTACATTAGATGCATATTATTTTGTTTCCTCTTATTAAAAACATTATTTTCATTTCATGTTTGATATTGAAAGGTTATAAAGTAGTTTTTAAGAATAATAATTATTCAATTCTTAAGGATGATGAGATCATCATGAGAGGAACATTGCGTAATAGTTTGATTATGCTAGACATTGCTCCACATATCATGAATGTAAGTGAGTCCAAGAGGAAACGAGATATGGTGAATAGTGCAAACCTATGGTATTGTAGGCTGGGTCATATTTATGGGAGAAGGATTCAAAAGTTGTTGTTAGATAGATACCTAGATCCATTTGATTGTGAGTCATATGTGACTTGCGAACCTTGTCTTCGAAAAAAGATGACCAACTCTCCATTTAGTGGAACTGGAGAGAGAGCCACTGAGTTGTTGGCACTTATACATAATGATGCATATGGTCTTATGTCAACTCAGGCCATTAGTGGTTATTCCTACTTCATTATTTTCACTAACGATTTCTCTAAGTACGAACATGTATACTTGATGAAGTACAAGTTCGAAGCCTTCGAGAAATTTAGGGAGTATAAGAATGAAGTAGAGGTTTAGATTAGAAAGAGTATCAAGACTCTTCGATCAAATCGAGGAGGTGAGTACTTGAGTACAGAGTTCACCCAGTTCCTCAAAGACCAAGGGATTCTATCCCCATGGACATCTCCTTATACACTCTAGCTCAATGGTGTATGCGAAAGGAGGAATTACACACTGTTAGACATAGTGCAGTCCATGATAAGTTTCATCGATCTACCCGTCTCATTCTGGGGATATGCCCTAGAGTCCGCAGCTTACCTTCTAAATAGAGTTCCAACTAAGTCGATAGTGTCTACACCATATGAGATATAGAAAGAAAAGCCCGATCTTAAGGTTGTTAAGATTTGGGGATGCCCTGCCCATGTTAAGAGATATAAGCCTGACAAGTTAGAATCCAGAATGGAACGGTGCAAGTTCATAGGATACCCCAAGGAAACTTGTGGGTATTATTTCTGTCACCCCATCTTTGTAGCTAAGAGAGTAGTGTTCCTTGAGAAGGAACACATTCTTAGTAGAGATAGTGGGAGCATGATAGAGTTGAGCAAGGTTGGAAAACCTAGCTCAAGCACCATTCCACAGCCAGAATCTATTCAAGTACCTAGCACACAAGTTCTAACTTTACGTAGGTGCGGTAGGGTATCCCATCCTCCTAAGAGTATGTGGGACATATGAGAGGAGTGGATGTTAAGGATATTGATCCTCAGACCTATGAGGAGCCTATTATGAGTATAGACTCTGGGAAGTGGCAAGAAGCTATGAATTCAAAGATGGATTTCATGTACTCCAACTAGGTTTGGAACCTAGTTAATGCACCCGAGAGTATCATACCCATTGGCTGCAAGTAGATCTTCAAGAAGAAGATCGGAGTAGACGGAAAGGTCTCTAACCTATAAAGCAAGGCTAGTGGCTGGGGGTTCTCGTCAAAGCCAAGGTGTTGACTATGACGAAACTTTCTCACCTATAGCCATGCTAAAATCCATCTGAATTCTATTGGCTATTGTAACGCGCCTTGATTACGAGATCTGGCAGATGGATATAAAAATTGTGTTCCACAATGGCAACCTCAAGGAGGAGGTGTATATGATATAGTCTGAGGGATTTGTATCCAAGGATAGTCCAGATAAGGTGTACAGGTTGCTTCGATCCATCTACGGACTAAAGCAAGCTTCCCAAAGTTGGAACATAAGATTTGATGAGGCGATCAGATCTTATGAGCTCGTTAAGAACGAAGATGAGCCTTGTGTATACAGGAAGGTAAGTGGGAGCGCTATTATCTTTTTGGTGATACATGTGGATGACATCCTAATCATTGAGAATGATATAGGAATGCTCTCCACGATAAAGGTTTGGCCATCTAGACACTTCTCCATGAAGAACTTAGGGGAAGCATCCTACTTATTGGGGATTCAGATCTACAGAGATAGATCCAAGTAGATGCTTAGCTTGTCCCAGTTTAGGTACATAGACATCATTGTCAAAAGGTTTGACATGAAAAATTCTAAGAGAAGCCTCATACCGATGAGACATAGGTTATCACTTTCTAGGAGTATATCCCCAAAGGCTTCCAGAAAGGGCATACATGGATATGATACCCTATTCCTTAGCGATATGGTCAATCATATATGTTATGCTATGTACCAAGCCTGATATAGCATATGCTCTGAGTGTCACGAGAAGATAATAGATGGATCTAGGCTTGGAGCACTGGAAAGTAGTAAAGAGTATCCTTAAATACTTGAGGAGGACTAAGGATCTTTTACTGGTATATGGAGAAAGTAGCCTCAGGGTTGAGAGCTGCATGGACTCGACCTTCCAGTCCAATGTTGATGATGGCAAGCTAATTCAAGGCATGTGTTTATCCTGAATGAAGGAGCAATATGCTGAAAGAGTTCCAAGCAAGATACTACTGCTAACTTGACCATAGAGGCAGAGTACATTACTACAATAGAGGCAGTAAAGGAGGGAGTCTAGATGAAGTAGTTCATCACAGATTTGGGAGTCGTGTCGAGCAACGAGGAGCTGATTCCCTTATATTACGATAACTACGGGGCGATTACTCAAATAAGAGAACTCAGATCTCATCAGAAGTGTTCTGAGGAGGTTCCAACTTATTAGAGAAATCGTAGCCCAAAGAGATATAGTTATGGAAAGAGTTTCATTCAAAAATAACATTGTAGATTCATTGACTTAGATTGTCTTTGAGCGTTATAGAGGTCTGATGGGGATCAGATACGTAGATGATTGGCTTTAGGTTAAGTGAGAGATTGCTAGTTATAGGTGCCCTACAAGCCAATCACGTAAGTGATGACACCTGTAACACGCTACATTAATTTCTTTGTTTATGATTATTAGTATTTTCTCACATTATCTCGATGTATATTGATGTCCTTGGATCTGTGCAATAGGAATCGGATCGTGATGAGATCACGATAATGAGACCAATTCACCTTTAAACATAAACCCTAAATAATCCTGGTTATAGGTTACTCGAGAGGGACATCGAGATAATCAGATAGACTGGTGTGCTGTATACCATCCATATGATGAAGGTGGCTAGTCTCATAGCTACTCGTGTGGGAACACTAAGGATATAGTACAGGTGCTTATTGGAGAATGAGTTCACTAATTGATTAGCTTACGGAATACTGTATGGTTATTGATCTCTCACGTCAGACAACGATTCCCTAATCCCAGTAGTGTATCTGGTCCTTAGACTTGAGACATCAAAGATGTCCTGTATGAGTACTCTGGTTATAGGTTACTCGAGAGGGACATCGAGATAATCAGATAGACTGGTGTGCTGTATATCATCCATATGATGAAGGTGGCTAGCCTCATAGCTACTCGTGTGGGAACACTAAGGATACAGTACAGGTGCTTATTGGAGAATGAGTTCACTAATTGATTAGCTTATGGAATACTGTATGGTTATTGATCTCTCACGTCAGACAACGATTCCCTAATCCCAGTAGTGTATCTGGTCCTTAGACTTGAGACATCAAAGATGTCCTGTATGAGTACTCCACTCTTTAATATCGGACTTATAGGTTTAGAAGTTTCAGATCTAGTACAGCCAATTATTGGGAATGGCAGCCAACCTTACGAGGGCAATTGAGTGTCAATAAAGGATCATCCACTCTCAGTATCATGAGAGGAATATCTCATGTGTTCTTGCTTAAGTAAATCCCAGGCCAGGTCATTCGGATTGAGAGAGAAAGAGTTCTTCGGGAGAATCTGATTAGAGCAAGACTCGATTGGAAATCGTATAGGCCTGACAACACCATGCTCGATATACGGTCTCTTGGATATTTTAGATGGATGAGAGACTATAGGTACATGGTAACTAAAGGCAGATAGGTCCAAAGGATTGGATTCCCCTATATCATCTGGGGATTATGGCGTAGTGGCCTAGTACGATCTCCCTGTGTAGTATCATTTCTTTTACACACATAGTTTTCGGATTCGTGGATTTGTTTTTGACACACCAATCTTCACATGATGATGGAACCTTCTGTGGAAATCTAAGGTGTTTTGTTTTTATGTTCTTCCACTACGCATATGATGTCACCCCTTGGATTTTCCAACAGTGGTATCAGAGTTAGGTTGTTCATGTAAAGATCAAATTTTAACTACATGTTATGTTTTGGATACGCTTTTGATGCCAAAATTATTGATGTAAAAGATGAGAGAGGGCAGCAACACCATACCCGATATACGATCTTTGGGATGTTAGATGGATGAGGTATTGGGAAATCCTTAAGGGGAGCGACATCACATACGTAGTGGAAGAACAAAAAACAAAACCCCAGATTTCCCGTAGAAAGTTTCTATCGTCATGCGAAGATCGGTGCATCAAAAATAAATCCGTAAAAACTGCACGTGTAAAAGAAGATACCTAGGGAGATCGTATATCCTTGAATTCCTACAGATCTGTGGGAGAGGATGAAGGAGGTCAAGCGTCCTCCTCTTTAGCGGTATCTATACGGTAGGGATTGCAACAATGCACCTCTCTCTCTGAGGAGAGGAGAATAGGAGGTGGCTACCAAAAGAAACCCTCAGCCTATAGAGCTTTAGTTCCCTCCTATTTATAGAGGCCCCCTGAAAACCCTAATGGATCTTTTGCCCTACTGGGTATTGGATCTCCATCCAATTACCCAAGCCTCTTGGATTAGTGGGTCTCTACCCAATAATCTCTTATTAGCAATTATTGGATCACATCTCAAGATCCAATAATTCAGGGACTTAATGGATATCCAATAAGATAGGGGGTTCAGCGGATATCTCATATCCGAACCTCTATTCATCGCAACACCTACCAATATGTATATGACCCTCTAGGCCCAATATCGAGCTGGCCATGAGTCATACTTGTCAGAACTCCTTCTGACTTAGTGAATTATTATCTCTATAATAATTCACCCAACTCATCGATTGTGGACGTACCAGGCCACTACGTCGCGGCCCCCAGACGATACAAGGGAATCCAATTCTTTGGACCTATCTGTCCTTAGTTATCATATATCTATAGTCCCTCATCCATACAATATCCCAGAGACCCTATAGTAGGCATGGTGCTGTCAGGCCCATACGGTCTCTCCTCGAGTCTTGCTCTTGTCGAATTCTCCCGGAAAACACTTTCTCTCTCAATCTGAATAACCTTGGCCAATGATTTGTTCGAGCAAGACCACATAGGATATTCCTCTCATGATACCGAGAGCGGATGATCCTCTATTGACACTCAATAGCCCTCGTAAGGTTAGCTACCACTCCCAATAACTGGCTGTACTAGATCTAGAACTTTCCAAACCTATAAGTCCAGTATCAAAGAGTGGAGTACTTATACAGGACATCCTTAGTATCTCAAGTCTAAGGACTAGATACATTACTGGGACTACGGAATCGCTATTTGACGTGAGGTATCAATAACCATCCAACATTCCGTAGGCGGATCAATCAATGAACTCATTCCCCAATGAGCACCTGTACTGTACCCTTAGTGTCCCCACACGAGTAGCTATGAGACCAGCTACCTCCATCATATGGATGGGTATACAGCACACCAGTCTATCCAATTATCTCGATATCCTTCTCGTGTAACCTATGACCAGGATAATTCAGGGTTTGTATTTAAAGGTGAATCGGTCTCATTATCGTGATCTCATCATGATCTGATTCCCATTGCACAGATCCAAGGACATCACAATATATACAACACGCAAGATAAAGTGATAAAACCCCTAATAATAAGCAAAGAGAAAAAGTGCATATCAAGTCATAAGTGTCGTCACTCATGTGATTGGCTTGCAGGGTACATATGACTAGCATGAGGGACTATAAGTACATGGTAACTTAGGGCAGATAGGTCCGAAGAATTGGATTTTCCTATATCGTATGGGGACTACGGCGTAGTGGCCTAGTATGTCTATAGTCGATGAGTCGAGTGAATTATTATGGAGATAATAATTCACTAAGTCAGAAGGAGTTCTGATATGTATGACTCATGGCCAGCTCGATATTAGGCCTAGAGGGTCACACACATATGGTAGGTGTTGCGACGAGTAGAGGTTCGGATATGAGATACTCGTCGGAGCCTCTATCTTATTAGATATCCAATAAGCCCTTGTATTATTGGATCCCAGGGATGAGATCTAATAAAAGGTAGATTATTGGGTAGAGACCCATTGATCTAAGAGGCTTGGGTAATTGAATAGAGATCCAATACCCAATAGGGCTAGATCCATTAGGGTTAACAGGGGGCCTCTATAAATAGGAGGGAACCAAAGGCCCATAGGCTGGGGTTTTTTCTTGGTAGCCACCTTCTATTATCCTCTCCCCAAGAGAGGAGCATTGTTGCAGTCCCTACTATGTGGATACCGCTAGAGAGAAGGACGCTTGACCTCCTTCATCCTCCCCCATGGATCTGTAGGAATCTCAGGAATATACGATCTCCCTAGGTACTATCGTTTTTTTATACACACAGTTTTCAGATTCGTAGATTTGTTTTTGACGCACCGATCTTCACATGATGACGGAACCTTCTGTGAAAATCTAGGATGTTTTATTTTTATGTTCTTTCATTGCGTATATGATGTTGCCCCTTGGATTTCCCAACAGTTTCATCATCAAAATTCGAGATTCAATAATCTCCCCCTTTTTTATTTTAACAATCAATTGATGATGGAGTTAACATTAACTCCCCCTATCAATATTGTCATATTGATAGATCATTTGAATTCAAAAATTTTGAATAAATCATGCAAAATCAAAATGTTCAATACAACATACAATGCGTGATCATTAATGTACTTCTCTCTCTTTATCATCAACAAAAAGGAGAAGTTGTATCCAGCAAGTGTTTAAGGTATGCAAGTTTTACAACATCAAGCTAGCAATCACTTTACAACATACAAGCATAGTAAGTTTTAAAGAAATGCAAGATTGTAATTTATCACTTATTTTTTGAGATATGCAAGTTTGCACTTTTGCTTCTTACAATAGGCAAGATAGCACTTTGCTTCTCTTTACGATATTTCAAGCTAGTTTCTTCTCTTTTGAGAAGTGCAACTAAGTTTTGTTTGAGATTTACAAGTTAACAATTTTTTTCAAAAAGTGAAGTTGAGCAAAAAAATTTCCTCTCTTGAGATAGCAATTTTTGCTTCTCAATGTTCAAACTAGCATGTTTTCTTCTTGTTTTATAGGCTAGCTATTTGTTTTCTTTGCAATATGCCAGCTAGCACACTTTCCTCCCCCTTTGTCATTGCCAAAAGGAAGTGAAGAATACAACATTGCAAAATTTTTACATCAATTTACAAATCATGACAAAAAGTATACAACCAATACAAAAGAATCATGATATAAAAGATATGAATATCAATTATATGAGAAATCAAATCATGATTCATTTTGATATGTCCCTTCTTTTATAAATAGAAAAAAAATCTTAGGAAAATAAAGAAGAAATCTCGATTTATGCATAATATCTCTAAATTCATTATGAATCATAAGAAATTTAAGTTATGATTCCAAAAAAAAAATTCATGATACATTTAGAAAGTTCTCATTTTTAGTAAATAAGAAGTAGAAACATATAAGAAAAACTCTTGATTCAAGCATAAGACATCTCATCAAGATCACATTTCATAAAAAATTTCAAGTATATAGTTCCGAGAAAGCAAGAGACAAGTTATATTTCATTTGGAAAATTCTCTTTTGCTAAATGAAATAATTATGGTATACGATCTTGATTTATAAAGAATTTTAAGTTATAATTATCAAGATTTCGATAAGGACTCATTCAAATCATCAAAATTACTTTCTAAGATTCATGAGATTCATAAAATATCATAAATAAATTCATTAATCTCGATAAGATAGAAAATGTATTTTCTTTTTATGTGTTTTAATTTAAGTGATTCATTTCGTATAAGCATGCCTTTGTCTTTTTATGTCAAATCAAATAGAAACATGTATCAATGTTTAAGACCAATTCACAAGTTTTGTCATAGAAATCATTAAGACACATTAATCCAAAATATAAGATTTCAAATCATAAAATCAAGCATAATACAAACATTTATTGTCAAAACATTCAATTTGATAAATCATCAAAAAAAATACTTTCAAGAGATTCATAATATACATAGATTCATTAATCTTTTATCGAAAAATCAATAAGATATAGATGAAAAATGCAATCCCTTTTTATGTGTTTCATTTTAAGTTGATTGTTTTCATACGAGCATTCTCAAGTTTTTCATGCAAATGCCAACCATCATATTTAGAACCGAAAGCATCCTCAAAATCACTTTTCTTTCATTCAAAAAATTTATTGAAAGTAATGTGGGTTAAGTCTTTTAGCTTTGTAATTGATTTCATATAAGTATGCTTAAGTCTTTTAAATAAAGACATACATCATTTTAAAATCAAAAAGTAATACAAAATCATCAAGATACACATACATGGATTAATCCTATTAGGTGTACAAGCATTATCACAAATCATGCAAGTATTATTTCAAAAACACTAGAAAGAAAAGCAAGATATATTTTTGTAAAATAATTTTCATATCCTATAAACTAAATTAAGTAACACATGAAAAGATCAAGTAATTTCATAATAAAGCAACAGAGTTTTGGTTAAGTTTTTTACCTTATTATCGAAAAGCCGTCAAAGCACAATTTATCATCTTGCCTTCGGATGTTCTCGATTTGTCCTTGAGTTCTTTCTTCTTCTTTGACATATTCCTCTTTTCAAGTTCATTTTTGTTCTTTAATTCTTATTTTATAAATTTTTTAAATTTTATTATTATGAGTTCAAGGTCATCATCACTTGAGCTCTCTCTGGTGGTCTTCTATAGTTCGAAGTCCCAAATCCTTTCTATTCTTTGGAAGGTGGTTCTCAAGTTCGTCATGTTCCAAGAAGCTCATTTCATATGTCATTAATGAGCCAATGAGTTCTTCAACAGAAAAATTATTTAGATCTTTCGTCTCTTGTATGGTCATTAATTTCGGATCCAATATTTTAGAAGGGATCTTAGAATCTTGTTTACAAGTTTGAAATTTAAAAAATATTTACCAAGTGCTTTTAAACTATTGACAAAATCTGTAAAACGGGTGTATATATCACCAATATTTTCGCTTAGTGCCATTCGAAAAAGTTCAAAATCATGCATCAGAATATTTATTTTCAAGTCTTTGACTCTACTTGTGCCTTCATACGTGATTTTAAGTGTGTGTCAAATGTCAAAAGTCATTTTACAAATAGAAACACAATTAAATTCAATTTTATCCAAGGCACAAAATAAGACATTCATAGCCTTTACATTTAAAGAAAAAGTCTTCTTTTTCCAAATCATTCTAATCATTCATTGGTTTGAAAGGCTTTTGAAAGCGATTTTCGATGATGTTCCATAAATCAAGATTCAAAGAAAGCAAGAAAACTCTCATTCGAGTTTTTCAATACGTGTAATCCGTCCCATTAGACATGGGAGGATAAACAATAGAATAACCCTCTTAAAATCCAAAAAGAGTCATTTCTCTTAGGCGTTAATCTAAATAAAAAATATTGAGGCTCTAATACTAATTGTTAGGATCAAGTCTGGTACTAAGAGGGGGGGTGAATTAGTATAGCGATTTAAAAATGTTTGATTTCGATTCACGATTTCGAAAAATCATTTCGATGAAGGATTCGTTCAACAATTAAATCCATATCGGCAAAATATTTAACTTGAAAGCGATTGCAAGTGAGAGATGAGGAAGTAGAGCAGCAAGTAAAATAGTTTGTAGCAAGGATAAATAGCAAAGTAAAATGAAAACCAATTTATAGTAGTTCGGTCGTCCGACTTACAACCACTTTCGATTCTTCCTTCATCGAGGCCATCGGCTTTCACTATCAATCTTCTTTCAATCGGATGAAGACTAACTTCCCTTACAACTCAATTCTCGTTTTACAAGTTTAGGAGAATAACCTTTGCAAAACCTCTGACCCCTCTCTTAAACTTAGCCAACACTAAACTAAATGGGAGGAATTTTGTCAAGATTTTAACAGCATTTTTTCCTCTTTTTTATTCTCAATTAGTGTATTCTAACAATGAATGAGATGGGTATTTATAGGCCTCCAGGGGATTCAAATTCCAAATTTGAATCACCCTGATTTTCAAGATGTTAGGTGGTACCACCACTAATTGACTTTGATAGTAGGTGGTACCACCATCCAATCTGGCGGTACCACTGCCCAAGCAGAGTCTCGGCTATTGGACTTGGGCGATACCACTGCCCAGTCTAGTGGTACCACCGCCCAAGTAGCCTGATAGTGGGTGGTACCACTGCCCATACTCAACCTTAGAGATTGAGCCTTCAAGCGGTTCTACCGCCCACCCTGGTGGTGCCACCGCCTGACGTGGCTCTAGGGTACTGTTTGGGCCTTTCACTTGGCCCAACACAGTCCTGATTTGGGCTAGTTGGCCCCTAATTGAATTGGCCCAATTTCAACCCAATTAGGCCTAATCCTATTTCAATCTAAATAATTATTACAAAGCTTTAATTGAAATCATTGTCCGGTATATCATTGGTCCAACGGCACTTCGTCCAATTCTTCGGCACATCGTCCTCTCTTGCGGCCTATTGCCTAATCAGCAGTTATCCTTTGCAACTTCGATCTCCTTAGCACAACTCTGCTCTTCTTGGCTTGATGCCCGAATCCTTTGTTTGAAGCCTTCTGCCGATACATCAATGGATCCTCTGGCTCGACATCCAAATCTTCTGACATGTTCTCCTCTAGCCCAACATCGATTCTTCCTACTTCAATTGTCTAATCCTGATCGAAAGTAGTCCTGCATCACTTAAAACATAGTTAGATCGAGATCATAATCAATTGGTTTCATCATCAAAATCTGATAATCAACAGTCTAGTCCAAATGTTATTTCTTATTATACATCTTAATCGTCTTAGAATGTTTCTATTAATCGCATTAAATCTATCTAGCTTTATAGTTTCCTCATCTAGTGGAATCACTATATCATGTGTATGTATTAGTCTAATGATTAAACCACCATATAGAAGCATCAATTGTATTCTATCATATTAAGTATCCAAAATAGTTATCATGTCCAACCATAATCCAATACATCGTTCCTAATTTCATTTAACTAACTTCATCATGATGGTGCTTTTGAAAGTAAAATACTTATCATGATGTGATGAAGCACTTTTGTATTAAAGGGCAGCAAATGTTCACAACTCTTTGGGACGATAGACAAATTTAGGTTTCCAAAAATAATACCTAAGGCTTCAAAGTACGTGATTCCAACTAATTTTGTGTCTCATTGTCCTCTAAAGTAGCAACCTCTTCTTTTCTTAGGAATTCTTATAAGGTTGTAAATTACGCTATCCGTAATAGGCATGTGATGCCCTAGGAGGTAGGTCGACACCCTATCGTCTTCATCTACATATAAATTATTAAAAAAATAATCGAACAAGTCTAGGATAAAAAGGTTCACTAATTTGTAAGATAGGAAAGACATCTAGGTTTACAAACCATTGAATTGGTTCCAAATCTCCTAACTCTTTTAGATCTACATATTTTCCCTTATGTACACTTCTAAATTCAAAGTTTGAAAATTTAAGGGCATGCTCATTGAAATCAAAGAGTATATGGTCATAAGTTTCGTCAAATCTCCTCTTCCCTTTGTCCCTTGGGGATCTTCTAAGTGCCATAGATCTACATGTATTAACAATAAAAGAAATGCATATAAAAAGAGCAAAATCAAGCAATAAATCAAGAGAGAAGTTTCAAGGATTACCCTTGTAGCGATCTCCAAAAGGGTTGAGATTGATCATTAGATTTGTGAAGGAGAGAGGATTTCTTAGGCTTCTAGAGGAGGAGTAAGAAGAATCAGAGGTAGAGAGGAGTTTTGAGGAGTGTGGGATGTGTTGAGGGCGATTCTACCGTCAGCCCTAAAGAGCCATTTTATAGGGTAGAGTCTCGGGCAGTGCTACCGCCAACTAGGCGGTGCCATAGCCTTTGGGCAATGTGCCCTAGCGGTGCTACCGCTAGTGCGTTGCCTTCGGCTGATTTGATGCTGTAGTCTTTTTAATCATTCAACTTGTGATTGTAATTTTAGTCCTAGTGGTACTAATATTTAAACCAATCATCAATCAATCATTCAAGTGGATTAACATCATATATATCATTCAAGCCATTCTTTACTTATGAATTAGAGTGAGCTTTTCATTTCTTTTGAGAACACAACTCATCAAATTTCTCTACCTTTTACAACAAAGATTCGATCACATCAAGAGAAATACAAAGAAATTTTACATAGACATCAAGAAGTTTAGTGGCATATTTTAGTATATTTGGATGAATTTTTTCCTTAGTCAATAACCAAAAGAATCATAGGAGAGAAACTTGAATTTTTCTCAATCATTAAATATCAAGTAAAAAAGTTTAAGAATTGTTTGGATAAACTTTTCAAGAGTCATGAAAATTTATTTTATGTATTATACATCTTAGGTTATAGATGTCGATATATTATCTCATGTGAAAGAAATTCATCATCAAAATCACATTTTGGGAAATCTATCATAGGTAATATAGTTAGTTTCTTATTAGATTAAAAATAACTAGTGTCCTTTAGCTTTAATACTAGTATGCTCTAGTATTCCATCAAGTATCAACATTCAAGATTGAAAGTTAATATACAAACAATCAAAAAGTTCATCATAATAATACTCAACCCATTTCAATCATTAAGCAATCATTCAAATGATCTTTCCTTATTTAGCTAATGAGCTTGAAAGATATGTTAGATCTTCTGATCATGAGTATTCATTATCGAGGTACCATCTCTTACTCCTAATTTATGATTGTAAACATGTCTACAAGAAAGAAAAATTTCTTTTAGGTACCCATTTGACTTTGGATGCTCATTAATCGATCTAACTAACTTATCAATTTGCATTGAGTTATTTATGGTTTCTTTAAGAACACAAATTAACTTATATAGACTATACCTCTTAAATGGACATTTATAAGCATAATGTCTAAATTTATAATAAAAGTTACATTTGTTTTGAGGTGAAACATATAAAGTATTGGGAAATCTAGAGGCGACATCACATACATAGCAGAAGAATAGAAAATAAAACATCCTAGATTTTCACGAAAAAGGTTTCATCGTCATGCAAGATCGATGCACAAAAATCCACGAATCCAAAAATTGTGTATGTAAGAAAGATAATACCTAGGAAGATCATATATCCATGAATTCCTACATATCCATGGGGGAGGATGAAGGAGGTCAAGCGTCCTTCCCTCTAGCGGTAATCCACACGACAGAAGCTGTGAAGATGCTCCTTTTTAGGAAGAGGAGAATAGGAGGTGGCTATTAGGAAAACTCTAGCCTATGGACCTTTGGCTCCCTGTTATTTATAGAGGCCCCTTGTCAACCCTAATAGATCCTGCCTTATTGGGTATTGGATCTCCATCCAATTACCCAATCATGTTAGATTAATAGGTCTCTACCCAATAATCTCTTATTAGATCATATTAGATCTCATCCATAGGATCCAAGAAGTTAGGGGTTTATTGGATATCTAATAAGATAGGGGCTCTAGTGGATATCTCATATCTGAACCTATACTCGTCGTAACTCCTACCATATGTGTAATCCTCTAGGCCTAATATCGAGCTGACCGTAAGTCATACCTATCAGAACTCCTTTTAACTCAGTGAATTATTATCTCCATAATAATTCACTTGACTCATCGACTATGGACGTACTAGGCCATTATGCCGTAGTCCCTAGACGATACAGGAGAATCCAATCCTTTGGACCTATCTATCATTAGTTACCATGTATCTATAGTCTCTCATCCATCTAATATCCTAGAGACCGTATATCGGGCATGGTGCTATCAGGCCCATATGGTTTCCACTCGAGTCTCGCTCTAATCGGATTCTCCCGGAGAACTCTTTCTCTCTCAATCTGAATAACCCTGGCTAGAGATTTGCTTGAGCAAGAATACATAGGACATTCCTCTCATGATACTGAGAGTGGATGATCTTCTATTAACACTCAATAGCCCTCGTAAGGTTGGCTGTCACTCCCAATAACCGTTGTACTAGATCTAGAACTTTTAAACATATAAGTCTGGTATTAAATAGTGGAGTACTTATACAGAACATCCTTAGTGTCTCAAATCTAAGGACCAAATAGACTACTGGGACTACGAAATCGTTGTCTGATAATAAGAATCAATAACCATCTAGCATTCTATAAGCAGATTAATTAGTGAACTTATTCTCTAATGAGCACCTGTATTGTATCCTTAGTGTCCCCACATGAGTAGCTATGAGACTAGCTACCTCCATTATATGAATGGGTATACAGTATACCAGTCTGTCCGATTATCTTGATGTCCCTCTTGAGTAACCTATGACCGGAATTATTTAGGATCTGTGTTTAAAGGTGAATCGGTCTCATTATCATGATCTCATCATGATCTGATTCGCATTTCACAGATCCAAGGACATTACAATATACATCTGGATAATGTGAGAAAATATCAATAATTATAAGCAAAGAGATTAACGTAGTGTCTTACAAGTGTCATCATTCACATGATTGGCTTGTAGGGCACCTATAACTTGTTGAATCTCAGATTTTGATGATGAAACTAATTGATCATATTTTGTTTATCTAACTGCATTTTAAGACACGTAGGTCTACTCTCGATTAGGCTTAGACAATTAACGCAGGAAGAATCGACGTTGCGCTAGACGAAAACATGTTAGGAGATTGGACATCAAGCCGAAGGTCCGATCGACAATCGGTAGAAGGCTTCGGACAAAGAAATCGGGCATCAAGCTAAGAAGAGCAGAGTTACATAAAGAAGATCAGGGTTGCATGCGTCAACTACTGATTGGGCAACAGGTCGTAAGAAAAGACGATGTGCCGAAGAAACGGACGAAGCGCCAATATACCAATGATGTGCCGGGCAACATTTCGATTAAGCGTTGTAAAAATTATCTAGATCGAAGTAGGATTAAGGATTAATTGGGTTGTAATTAGCCAGGCCAATTAGGGGCCAGTTGTGCCCGTACCCGGACAGGTTTGGGCCGAATGAAAGGCCCAAACAGGGTTGTTGAACCTTGTCTGGCGATGGCACTACTAGACTAGGGCAGTGGTACTGCTTGAGTTCAGTCTCCCAGGAGGTCTGGGCAGTGGCACTGCTAGCTGGGCAATGGTACCGCCCAGTACATTGACCGTGTCAGAGTGTCAAGCGGTGGTACCGTCAGACTAGGTGATGGTACTACCCTGTACATTGACAGAATCAGAATGCACTAGCGATGGTACCACCAGCACTAGCCCAAATTTGAATCACATTGAGGCCTATAATACCCCTCTCATCCATGGTTGAAACACACACAAAACCTGAGAAAAAAAAAGGGAATACTCTATTGTAATAGTGTCAAAATCTTCCCTCTAAGCTTTAAGTGTGATCTAATCCAAGAGAGGGGTGAGAGGCATTGTAAGGGTTACCTCCTAAGTCTGTCAAAAGGAGGGAGCTATAAGTGAGTCAGTCCTCATCCGTTAGAAGGAGGACAACTAGTGGAAAGCCGGTGGCCTCAAGAGAAGAGGAATCGGGAGTGGACGTAGGTCGTATGACCGAACCACTATAAAATCGGGTTTGCATTTATTTATTGTCATTTACATAGCTATAAGCCTTTACTTTACTTGCTCCACCTCCTCTTCTCATTTTTACGAATGGCTTTAAGCTTTACATCTTTCAATACGTGCAATCGAGATCAATTTTCATCAAAACGTATTTTTATCGCACAAAGTTTTCGAAAGCATTTTTAATCACCGAATTTATCATCTTTAACCGTCGCACTAATTCACACCCCCCACCCTCTTAATATCACTCAGTTCCCAACAATTGGTATCAGAGCCATGTTATTTCTCTTTCGGATTTACACCAGCGAGAAATGGCTCTTCACGACTTTCAAGAGGATTTTTCAATTGTTCATCCTCCATTCTTTAACGGATCAGACTACACATATTGGAAAACTCGAATGAGGGTATTCTTGATTTATCTAGATTTAAATTTATATAATATTATTGAAAACAACTTTCAACTTCCCTCTAAACTAACGAATGAATGGTCGGACTTAGAGAGAAAATCTTTTTCTTTAAATGCGAAGGCTATAAATGCCTTATTTTACGCTCTAGATAAAACTGAGATCAATCAGATTTCTTCTCGCGAAACGACTTTTGATATTTAGTAAACACTTGAAATTATGCACGAGAGAACTAGTAGAGTCAAAGACTCGAAAGTAAACCTCTTATTGTATGATTTTGAGCTTTTTCGAATGCAACCAAGCGAGACTATAGGCGACATATACACCCATTTCATGGATGTCATCAATAGTCTAAAAGCTCTTAGTAAATCTTTTTTGAATTTTGATCTCGTAAACAAGATTTTAATATCCCTTCCAAAAAAGTGGGATCCTAAAGTAACCACAAAATAAGAAGCTAAAAATCTAAATAATCTTCCGATAGAAGAACTCATTGGCTCATTAATAACGTATGAAATGAGCTTTTTGGAACTTGATGAACACATGAACCACCTTCCAAAGAATAGGAAGGATTTGGAACTTTGGACAAATTAATGACACTTGAGTGATGACTCAAGTGATGAGAACAATGTTGAGAACCTTGAACTTTTAATGAATCTTAATAAGTTTATTAAACAAAAATTTAAAACTAAAAATAAACTTGAACGGAGGAAGAGGCCAAAGATGAAGATGAAACACAAAGAAGAATCAAGTGACGAAACGACGAATTGGGCTTTGACGGGTTTCAACAACGAGGTAAGTAACTCACCTAAGATGTTCTTATGTTGTTTTGAAATTACATGATCCTTTCATGAGTTACTTGATATAGTTGGTAAGAATTTTTTTATGCTTTTCTTTCTAGTATTTTTAAAAAGTAAAAATTATGAATGATAATTGCTTAATTTGTGATAATGCATAAATTCTATGTATGATTTCCGTATTGGATTTCAATCTTAAACTTAATGCATATCTATGTATGTTATTCTTGAAAGTATCTTTATGATAATTGCATCTCATGCTTATACACCTAACAAGAAAAAATCAATGAACATCTATCTTGATGACTTTACATTTTTAAACTATGCATGATGAGCGAATCTTATGTGTTAATGCTTGGCTCTCATATAAAAATTTTGAAGATGCTTTATGGTATTATGCTTGATCTTTAAATTTTTGCATCATGCTTAAGAGGAATTAAAGTAATGAAAATTAAAATCCTACATTTTGGAATAATATGTTTTTTGACTTGATGGAATTCATGACAAAAATTATTTTTCAGATTTATAAAATGATGCATGATTTTAGCAAAAATTTGAGCATTGATCATCTTGTTATAACTAATAAAAAAATAATTAATGATGATGCTTTCGATTTTAAATATGATACATTACATTTTCATATGAAAAATTTGAACATTCCTATGAAAGATCACATCACTTAAATTAGAACACATAAAAATTGGAAAATGCACTATCATGATGATTTATCTGTGATGTATTTGATCTTAATAGGTTTGATGACAATACTCATGTTTTGGATTTAAACTTGATACTCATCTTTTAAAATATGAGCACACTTATATCAAACAAACAACTTAAAATAAAACACATTATGTATGATGAATGACTCTCACGTTTTGAACTAATATGTATTTGGTCTTAATCATTTTTATGATGAACTTTTATATGATGTGTTATATCATTCGATTTTAAAAATCTTGATGATGGTTTTTGCCTTTACATCTTGAACTTTCATGCTTATCTCTATGTGATATTAAAAGACAAAGGCATGCTCATATGAAATGAATCATAAAATAGGAATGCATATTTCTTGAAATCTTTCTCTGTAAAGTTTTTTGATTTTTTCATAAAAGACAAGTGATGAATTCATTTATGATATTTTGTGAATCACTTGAATTATGAATGAGATTTTGATGATGTGTTAAAAGAATCACTTAAAAAGAAAATGCTTTTCCCATCTTATTAAGATTAATGATTTCATGATATCTTATGAATCTCGTAAATTATGAAAGTAATTTTGATGATTTGTTTATGAGTTCAGAGTTGATGAATTGAACTAGAATTAGTCTTATCTATATCATGATCTTTTGATAACTTGAGTTTTTCAAGATCTCTTACTCCATATTCTTTTATGATTCTCCCATGTTATTGAAAAAAAATGCAAATGAATCATAAATTGTTTTCTCTTGACTTTTTGATTCTCAACTTGAGAAAATATGCTTTGACCATTGAAACATTGCATGCGTAATTTGATTTTTTTCTCCTTCATTTCAATACTTATTTCTACACATGACTTGATGATTGAAATATTAATGCAATTGTTTGATATATCACTTGTCATAGTTTGAATATAAAATAAAAGAAATTTTGTTCATCTTGATATCTTGATACTTGAATTTCTTTATTATGAAATTTCATCATGATATCTTGATACTTGAATCTCTAAATGAGATCTTGATGAGAATTCCTATGCATGAATCAAATTACTCTTTATGCTATCTATTTTCAAATGAATCACGAGTCTTAATATCATAATCTTTCATGATATAGAAATGACAAGATTTCTTTGTCTTGTATGACTCATGTGATGATTGAAATTAATTTGCTTTATGATGAATCATTGAATCATGATCTTGATACTTCCTAAAAGGAATATTTATGAACCATGATTGATATCTTTCATGATATGAATTCTTTGCATCTATGGTTTGAATGCATCATGTGATGATTGAAAGATTATTGTAAACTATTATTGATGAAAATTTATAATTGATGTAAAAGTCTATATCATTGAATCCTCCACTTCATTTTGACAATGACAAAGGGGGAGTTAGCTTGCTAGCTTGTATATCATAAGAGAGTGGCAAACATAGCTAGCTAAAACTTGCAAAAAGGTAAAACTTGCACTTCTCAAAATGAGAAGAAAGAAATTGCAAAGTTGCATTATTTTTAAACTCATGAGCTTGCATGTTTAAAATGTTGTAAATTTTACAAAAATTACTAGCTCATTGCAAACAAAAAGTTGATAGCTTGCAACGGTGAAATTTAGTTGCAAAAGAGAAGAATTGAAAGGGAGCTAGCTTGCATATCGCAAAGTATGCTAGCTTGCTTATCAGTATTGCTTCCTTGCTTATCATCAATTTCCCTTATATCATGATTTATTTATGACTCTCTTGAATTCATGACTTGATATGTTGAAAATTCATGATGTATATTTGTTATTTTGTTATAATCAAAGCATTCATGTAAAGGGAAAAGAATTGTACTCTTCCCTTCTTTTTGATAAAAATAAAGGGGGAGAGTTTATTGCTAGCTTACACACTTGAATGAAAAATTTGCTAGCTCGATCATTGTAATGAAGGAACTTGCTATATCAAACATCATAAATATTGCTACCTTGCAATGAGAAGCAAAGTGCAACCTTGCACAAGAAGCAAGTGTTAAATTACCATGATTACATATCCTTAAAAACTTGCTATAATTGAATGTTTTAAAGTGATATATGTTGAACATCTAGATTGATAGCTAGTATGATTATAAAACTTGCATATCTTTTAAAGTAGCTATGATGCTACTTCTCCTTTTTGTCGATAACAAAGGGGGAGAAGTAGATTGATGAGTTCATGCAATGTAATATTGATTGAATATTTTATATATTTACATGATGTTTTTGATAATATGATTTTGATACATGTTGCTTGGATTTGCGATAATCCAAGAGAAATCAATAGCATATTGATAAGGGGAGTTTGGTTAAACTCTAAGGAGTTAAGATTAACTCCGTCAGCCATCAATTAGTTATCATCATCAAAAAGGGAGAGATTGTTGAATCTCAGATTTTGATGATGAAATTAATTGATCATGTTTTGTTTATCTAACTACGTTTTAAGTCACGTAGGTCTACTCTCGATCAGGCTTAGATAATTGACGCAGAAAGAATCAACGTTGCGCCGGAGGAAAACACGTTAGGAGATTGGACATCGGGTCGGAGGTCCGATCGATGATCGGTAGAAGACTTCGGACAAAGAAATCGGGCATCGGGCCAAGAAGAGCAGAGTTACGCTAAGAAGATCATAGTTGCAGGTGTCAACTGTTGATTAGGTAATAAGTCATAAGAAAGGACAATGCGTCGAAGAAACGGATGAAGCGCCGATGTGCCAATGATGTGTCGGGCAACATTTTAATTAAGCATTGTAATAATTGTCTAGATTGAAGTAGGATTAAGGACTAATTGGGTTGTAATTGAGTCAACCCGGGCTAGTTGGGCTCATACCCGGACATGTTTGGGCCAAATGAAAGGCCTAAACAGGGTTGTTGAACCCTGTCTGGTGATGGCACTGCCAGACTAGGGCGGTGGTACGTCTTGGGTTCAGTCTCCTAGGTGGTCTGGACGGTGATACCGTCATGGGGCAAAGTGCTTGGGCGATGGCACCGTTGGCTGGGCAGTGGTACCGCCTAGTACATTGACTGTGTCTGTGTGTCAAGCGGTGATACCGCTAGACTAGGCAATGGTACAGCCCAGTGCACTAACAAAACCAGAGTGCATTGGCGGTGGTACCGATAGTGTCAGGCGGTGGTACCGCCAGCACTTGGAAATCCATGATGATTCAAATTTAGGCTCCAAATTTGAATCACATTGATGTCTATAAATATCCCTCTCATCCATGGTTGAAACACACACAAAACCTAAGAAAGAAAAATGGAATACTCTGTTGTAATAGTGTCAAAATCTTCCCTCTAAGCTTTAAGTATGATCTAGTCCAAAAGAGGGGTGAGAAGCTTTGTAAGGGTTACCTCCTAAGCCCATCAAAAGGAGAGAGCTGTAAGGGAGTCAGTCCTCGCCCATTAGAAGGAGGACAACTAGTGGAAAGCTAGTGGCCTCAAGAGAAGAGAAATCAGGAGTGAATGTAGGTCGTATGACCGAGCCACTATAAAATCAGGTTTGCATTTACTTATTGTCATTTATATAGCTACAAGCCTTTACTTTACTTGCTCCACCTCCTCTTCTCATTCTTACGAACGGCTTCAAGCTTTACATCTTTCAATATGTGCAATTGAGATCGGTTTTCATCAAAACGTATTTTTATCGCATAAAGTTTTCGAAAGCATTTTTAATCACCGAATTTATTGTCTTTAATCACTGCCTTAATTCACGCCCCCCCCCCCCCCCCCTCTTAGTATTGCTCAGTTCCAACATAACTAACATAAAGTTGGGTCTTTAAAAAAGATGGTTGGCTTTTGATGCGTGTTACTCATAAAGCCAATTCCATCCTTTCTATGAACATGACCCTTTTTAGAATGGATCATATTTAAAGATTTGTTTCCTATTTTAAATTTTTCTAAAGTTTCATGTAGTAGCAAATTTTTCCTTTTAAGTGTCTCTAATTCTTCATATTTAGTGCAAGGGAGCAATATCTCATTATCATGCTTAATCTTTAATCTATTAAATTCACTAACAAGAGAGGCATGCTCCTTTTTAAATAATTTAAACTTTTTACTAACTAACTTGCATTCATCAAATAAATCATGAAAAGCATTCAATAGTTCATCAAAAGATAAATGAGCTTTGATTGAGTTACTTACCTCATCGTCAAATGTCATTAATATGTAATTTATAACTTATTTGTTGGTTGGCTTTGCTAGTCATATGTGCCCTACAAACCAATCACATGAGTGATGGCACTTGTGACTTGATATGCACTTTTTTTTGTGTATTATTAGGCGTTTTATCACTTTATCTTACGTGTTGCATATATTGTGATTTCTTTAGATCTGTGCAATAGGAATCGGATTGTGATGAGGCCACAATAATGAGACCGATTCACCTTTAAACACAGATCCTAAATTATCTTAGTCATAGGTTACTCGAGAGGGACATCGAGATAACCGAATAGACTGGTGTGCTGTATACCCATCCATATGATGGAGGTGACTGGTCTCATAGCTACTCGTGTGGGGACACTAAGGGTATAATGCAAGTGCTCATTGGGGAATGAGTTCACTAATTGATCAGCCTACGGAATGCTGGATAGTTATTGATACCTCATGTCAAACAGTGATTTCGTAGTCCCAATAGTGTATCTGGTCCTTAGACTTAAGACACCAAGGATGTCCTGTATGAGTACTCCACTCTTTGATACCGGACAGTACAGTACAGCCAGTTATTGGGAGTGGTAGCCAACCTTATGATGACTATTGAGTGTCAATAAAGGATCATCTGCTCTCGGTATCATGAGAGAAATATCTCATGTATTCTTGCTCAAACAAATCCTTAGCCAAGGTTATTCGAATTAAGAGAGAAAGAGTTCTCCGGGAGAATCCGATAAGAGCAAGACTCAAGGAGAGACCGTAAGGGCCTGATAGCACCATGCCCGGTATAGGGTCTTTGAGATATTAGATGGATGATGGACTATAGATATATGGTAATTGAGGACAAATAGGTCCAAAGAATTGGATTCCCCTGTATCATCTAGGGTTGCGGCGTAGTGGCCTAGTACGTCCGCAGTCGATGAGTTAGATGAATTATTATAAAGATAATAATTCACTAAGTCAGAAAGAGTTCTGACAAGTATGACTCACGGCCAGCTCGATATTGGGCCTAGAAGGTCACACACATATGGTAGGTGTTGCGACGAGTAGAGGTTCTGATATGAGATATCCGTTGGAGCCCCTAACTTATTGGATATCCATTAAGCCCCTGAATTATTGGATCATCAGATGAGATCCAATAATTGCTAATAAGAGATTATTGGGTAGAGACCCACTAATCCAAGAGGCTTGGGTAATTGGATGGAGATCCAATACCCAATAGGGCAAGATCCATTAGGATTTACATGGGGCCTCTATAAATAGGAGGGAACCAAAGTTCTATAGGCGAAGAGTTTCTTTTGGTAGCCACCTTCTGTTCTCCCATCCCTAGAGAGGAGCATCATTGTAGTCTCTGCCATATGGATACCGCTAGAGGGAAGAACGCTTGACCTCCTTCATCCTTCCTATAGATCTGTAGGGATTCAGGGATATACAATCTCCCTAGGTATTTTCTTTTACACATGTAGTTTTTGCGGATTTGTTTCGATGCACCGATATTCGCATGACGTCGAAACCTTTCTACGAAAAATCTGGGGTGTTTTGTTTTTGTTCTTTCGCTGCACATGAGATGTCGCTCCCCAGAAGGATTTTCCAACAAGCTTCTCATTTTCAGATGCGCTTAAATCATCCCAAGTAGCTTTGAGCTCTTTCTTTTTCTTTGGTTGCTTCTTCTTCACTTGGAGACATTTATTTTTTAAGTACTCCAGCTTCTTGCATTCATAGCAAATTATTTGGTCCTTTTTTAGTTTATTTTTATTTTTAGTGTCATGTTTAGTTTTGTTTCTTTTTATAAATTTTTTAAATTTTCTTGTTAGAAGTGTCAAGTCATCATTATCATCATCATCATCATCGTCACTTGAGTTTTCTCTCAAGTGGTCTTCCTAAGTTTTAAGTGTTAAATCCTTCCTGTTCTTTGGAAGGTTGTTCTCAAGTTCTTCATGTACATTGCATGTCATTTCATAGGTCATCAAAGATCCGATAAGTTCTTCGAGCAAAATGTTGTTCAAGTCCTTAGCTCCTTGAATTGTCGTTACTTTAGGATCCCAACTTTTTGGAAGGAATCTTAATATCTTATTAACAAGTTCAAAATTAGAAAAACTTTTATCAAGTGCTTTTAGACCATTGACAACATCCATAAACCAGGTGTACATGTCTCCAATGGTCTCGCTTAGTTTCATGCAAAACAATTCATAGCTATGAATCAAAAGATTAATTTTTGACTTCTTAACTCTACTTGTGCCTTTGTGTGTGCTTTCAAGTGTGTGCCAAATGTCATAAGTAGTTTCACAAATAGAAACCCGATTGAATTTATTTTTATCCAAAGCACAAAACAAAGCATTCATAGCTTTGGCGTTCAAAAAGAAAGTCTTTTTCTCCAAATTATTTCATTCATTCATTAGATTAGAAGACTTTTGAAATCTATTTATAACAATATTTCATAACTCGAAATCCATAAAAATCAAGAAACTTTTCATTTTAATTTTTCAATATATATAATTCGTCCTATTGAACATAGAATGACGTGTGATAGAATGACCCTCTTGATTGTTGGCAAAAGCCATCTCTCTTGGGTTTTAAACCAAATTAAGAGTAACCTTGCTTTGATACCAATTGTTAGGATCAAGATGGCACAAAGAGAGGGGGTAAATTAGTGCCTACATTAAAGACGATTATGATTCAAAATCCTTTCGAGTTAATAAAATCGTATCGATGAAATCGTATCGAAAAGATATTGACTTGAAGTAAATAAAAAGTAAAAAAAGCAGCTAAGTAATAAGAGTAAGCAGCAAGGAAAGAACACATCGGATTTATAGTGGTTCGGTCATTGTAACCTACGTCCACTTTTGATTCCTCCTCCATCAAGGTCACTAACTTCCACTATTGATCTTCCTTTAATGTACAAAGATCAATCACCACTTTTATAGATATTTTCTCCTTTTAATAGGTTCAAGAGTTAACCATTTTACAATTCGCTCACTTCTCCTTATACAAAATTCTAAGCTAAAACCAATGCAGGTGAACTCTTAAAAGATTATAATAGTGTTTTCACTAAGATCTCAATTTCTTTGTTCATGTTTCTATCTTTCACAAGCAAAAAAATATAGGGTATTTATAGGCCTCAATTGGCTTTAAAAATGGAGTCAAAAAAGGTCTTATCCCGGATTTCTAAGATACCACCGGTACTCTCTAACACTGGGCGGTACCACCACCAGACAGAGTCTCGGCTACTAGACCCAGGGGGTACCACCGCCTGGCAGCATTAACTATCAGTGGTACCACCGCCTAGTCTAGGTGGTACTACCACCCATACCTCCTCAGAGACTGAGCCCTGGGTAGTTCATCACCCAATCTTAGTGGTGCCACTGTCAGACAGGTTTTAAGTTACTATTTGGGCCATTTGTCCGACCCAAAATAATCCTGCTTCAGGCCCAATTAGCCTCTAATTGAGTTAGTGGGATTACCTCCCAATACTAACTCAAACTAACTCTTAACTATGATAATTAAGACATTAGCAAAGCAAATTAAGTTTGGTATGTCAAATGTTCTTCCGATGAAATCCCGACAAGTTTCCGACGATCTTCTAGTCGACTTCCGAGGACTCTCAGTGATCTTCTAACGGACCCCCGGCAAGCTCTTGGCGAACTCTCGATAAACTCTCAACGAGCTCTTAATGAATTTCTCAGCAAACTCCAACGACCATCCGACGAACTTCTCGGCAAACTCCCATCGAACTCTCAGTGAGCTCCCAACGAACTTCTCAATAAGCTCCAATGATCTTCTGACGAACTTCTCGATGAACTCCCGATGAATTGTCTGATCTTTGACTCCAGCACAACATCTGCTTTATGCCTTATTCATGATCATAGTTAATCTTGTAACACTTTTCTCAACATATGGATTAGATCAATAATTTATCAATTGATTTCATCATCAAAATTCGAGATTCAATAACATCCACTCCCGATTCCTCTTCCGTTGAGGCCACTAGCATCCACTAACGGTCTTTCTTCAATAGGCAAAGACAAACTACCCTCTTATAACCATTTTCTCCTTTTTATAAATTTAGGAGATAACCTTTACAAGCCACTCATCCTTCTCTAAAATTAAAATCTCACTTAGAGCTAAAGGAGGAGAATTCTCATAAGATTACAATGGCATTTTCCTTAATTTTTCTTCTCAATTCTTGTGTATTCTAAGTAGGGATGAGAGGGGTATTTATAGGCCCCAAATGGATTCAAACTTGGAGTCAAAACCAGTCTCATCCCAGGTCATCGGGGTACTGATGGTACCATCACCTGTGTTGAGCGATACCACTATCAGTACTCTCTGATATTGGGCGGTACCACCACCAAGTCCGTCGGTACCACCTCCTAATACAGTCTTAGAGACTAAGCCACTAATGGTTCTATCACCTGTTCTAGCAATGTCACTGCTTGACCCAACTTTTGGGTCACTGAATGGGCTTTTCTCTTGGCCCAAAATAGCCCCAACTTAGGCCCAATGGGCCCTTAATTAAGTTATCCCAATTACATTCTAAACCAACCTAATTAGAACTAAAATTACTTAGATCTAGATAATTATTACAAAACATTAATCATATGTTATCTGGCATGTCATTAGTTCATCTGACACTTCGTCCGACCCGACATATTGTCCTCTTCATCGGTGTATTGCCCAATCGGCATATTGTTTTCCCGTAACATCTGATCTCCTTAGTGCAATATCCGATCTTCATGGCCCGATGCCTAAACTCATGGCACGAAGCCTTTTGCTGACATGTCAATCGATCCTCCAGCTCAACGTCCAATCTTTTGGCATGTTTCACTCCGACCCAACATTGATTCTTTCTACTTTAATTAAATTGTCTCTCTATGATCGAAGCTAGTCCTACATCACTCAGAACGCAGATTAGATCATAACTTTATCAATTGATTTCATCATTAAAATTCGAGATTAATACCTAAAAGGTTCTATCTATATATAAGCGAGAGCAGAGGGTCTAAATAAATAATTAAAAAAGTTCCTCCCATTAAGAGCATTTCCTAAGAAATCATACCTTAATTGGATTTTCTTTTTATTAGCTATAATTTTTATCATAACATAATTAATTTTATAATATATCTTATCAATTAAATAGGATCATATAATCTAATATAATACATAGATCTATCATTAATGATCTTAGAAAAATCAACTTTCAACATATCCAAAGCCTTTAGAAAACAAGCAAAAATCTATCAAGGATGAATAAGCCCACACTTAGTCTCAATAATATGAAACCAAATGCTGTTCGATTTAGATAGGGACACGGTGATTCTCTTGTCCCGAAGAGCAAAGCATGAAAGATTAAACACATAAAACACATGAATCATTATTCAAGATTCAATAATAAGCTTTTTCAAGATGAAGTTTAATAATAACATGGAATAAGCTACCTCTCGAGCTATCAAGATAAATGTTATCTTGGATACTCCAACCCTAAAGAAAAGTCAATTGCTAATGGGTGATTAAACTCAGAAGAAACGGTTTTAGTTGGTTAGCCAACAATAGAGGATTGAGCCCACAGGTCCTTATAACAGTTAACAAAGCTAGCAAAGATGTCAGAGGGTAGAGTGAACACATCAGACCTGTTATGGAATGGATGCGGCCACCGAGTGACATGTCGGGCTGGCCTTGTTCAGTCTTCAATGTCTAGGGGTGTCCGATTGTCACTTTTCGTGGGGCGGTCCTTGGTGCGCCACGGGCTCAACTCCTAAAAACAGGCCTGGGTCGGGATTCTCCCGACGTGGCCCCTCTGACGCTCAAGTCAGTGGAAAGTCCTCCTCCTCGGTGCCCTGAAGCCGGGCGGGGGTTATATAGGCGCGTCTTGAGGCGTACCTTGGCCCGGATATCAGCGAGGTCGTACGGGACGGCACTGAGTAGATCGGCATTGTACGTTGTCGCTCCGGGATCTCGAGGGTTGAGCAGCGCCACCTCGGGATCTCGGGGGCTGAGCAGTGCCACCTCGGGATCTCGGGGGCTGTGCGGCACCGCTTCGGGATCTCGAGGGTGGCCTGCTCCATGCACCGCCATTCTGATGTTTCGAGAATGGTTGTCCTGCAGGTGCCATCTCATCTGACCCAAGACGGAGGGTATGATGTGGTCGTATATGTGGGACGCCTTTATGCTGATGTGTCTGCTATCATAGATGATCCTGGGATTTCCCTATCACTCCACCCCCCCCCCCCCAACAAGGTGTGTGGGGGTCCTCGAGGAGGGGCTCGGGGCATGTCTGACTTGTTCCTCCGCCTGTATCACCTGCCCTGCTGGGGTTGGGGGGTCGCTTCGCATTGTTGCCCTTGTGTCGGTGGTGACAGGATGGAATGATGTGTCGAGGGGCTGCTTGGATGATTGGGCCGAGCGCTTGAGGTGGTGAATTTGAGTGACCTGATGTCCGAGCTAGCAAGCTCGAGCGCAGACGAACTGGTCCCCGAGACGGCGAACTCGGGCGCAGATGGACTGGTGCTCGAGCTGTTGAACTCGGGCACAGATGGACTGGTGCCCGAGCCGGTGAACTTGGGCATAAATGGACTGGTGTCCGAGCTGGTGAACTCGGGCACAAAGGAACTGGTGCTCGAGCTGGTGAACTCGAGCACAATGGATGGGCGTTCGAGCCGTGAACTCGGGCACAAATGGATCGTGCCCGAGCCGTGAACTTGGGCACAGGGATCGTGCCCGAGCCGGTGAACTCGCACAAATGGACCGTGCGTTCGGCCGTGAACTCGAGCACAATGGACGGTGCCCAGCCGTGAACTCGCACAAGGATCGTGCTCGAGCTGGTGAACTCGGGCACAAATGGACCGATGCCCGAGCTAGTGAACTCAGGCACAAAGGGACTGGTGCCCGAGCTGGTGAACTCGGGCACAGATGGACCGGTGCCCGGGCTGGTGAACTCGGGCACAAATGGACTGGTGCCCGAGCTGGTGAACTCGGGCACAAAGGGACTAGTGCCCGAGCTAGTGAACTCGGGCACAGATGGACCGATGCCCGAGCTAGTGAACTTGGGCATAGATGGACCGATGCCCGGGCTGGTGAACTCGAGCACAAAGGGACTGGTGCCCGAGCTGGTGAACTCGGGCATAAATGGACTGGTGCCCGAGTCAGTGAACTCAGGCACAAATGGACTGGTGCCCGAAACGATGAACTCGGGCACAAAGGGGCTGGTGCCCAAGCTGGTGAACTCAGGCACAGATGGACCGATGCCCGAGCTGGTGAACTCGAGCACAGATAGACCGGTGCCCGAGCTAGTGAACTCGGGCATAGATGGACCGGTGCCCGAGCTGGTGAACTTGGGCACAGAGGGACTAGTGCCCGAGCTGGTGAACTCGGGCATAAAGGGACCGGTGCCCGAGTTGGTGAACTCGGGCATAGATGGACCGGTGCCCGAGCTGGTGAACTCGAGCATAGATGGACCGATACCCGAGTTCAGCACAAATGGACTGGTGCTCGAGCTGGTGAACTCGGGCACAGATGGACTGGTGCCCGAGCTGGCGAACTCGGGCACAAATGGACTAGTGCCCGAGCCGATGAACTCGGGCACAAATGGACTAGTGCGAGGACACGCCGGTGGCACTTGGAAGAACTTTCTGGCAGCATACGTGCTACCGAGGGTGACATCACGTGCCTTCATGGGGGGGCTCGTGTGCCATCCTGTTGGCGGGAAACTGGGGAGCGTGCATGCCTAGTGACGATTGCAGCTGGCACGTTGGGTGGGAGACTCGATTAGGTAGGTGCATTAATCGAGGTGGCCCTCGGTAAGCATTGTCATTACTCGCTACCTCGGGGAGCCCAAACGTCACCCGATCGGCCACTGCTTCCTTATAAGTCTCCTGTTATGCGGAGGTGAGTCATTGTGATCTTCTTTGGTTGCCCCCTATTCCCTCTTTCGTTGGTTTGTTTCCAAGGTTGGGATGTCTTCTTCTTCTTCTTCATCGAGTCGGTCGAACCTCGAGGTCGTTGAGTCGACTTTGGGAGGGTCTAGGGTAGAAGTCCTAAGTTCGTCGTCGGGCGGGTCACCGCAAATGGATTCGAAGGCGCTTGCGGCCCTTCAAGTCATGTGGGCCTGGCATGATGTCGATTCGGTGGTGACTGAGGAACAGCTAGGTCTCGTCTGGGATCGATATAGCATCCTAAGGGAGTACAGGTTGCACACCCCGTCTCCGGGGCAACACCCCTATGACCCCTTTCTAGATGGGTTCGGGCTCACGCTAGATGCCCTTGAGGCGGGGCTAAGGTTCCCGCTACACCCGATGATCATGGAGTGTCTCCGAGGGTGGGGGATCTCGCCATCGCAAATGGCGCCCAACTCGTGGCACTACTTAGTGGTCTTCCTGGGAGAGTGCCAGGGGGCGGGAATCGGACCGACTTGGATGCTGTTCTTAGCATGTTTCCGGCTCTGCAAGGGTCGGGGTGGATCTTACCTGACCTCCCAGGGCGGTTTCAGGATTAGCGACGCTCCCTCCAACAACAAGGGGTGGAAGGCGCATCACTTCTTTGTGAGTTGCCATGGGGAATGGGGGTTCAGCTTAGCGTGGACTTCCCGAGCGATCAACAATGTTCCCCCCTTCCTCTCTAATGAAGAGACCGAGCGGGTAGGATGCCTGAGGAGTCTCCTATCTTCGTCTCGGGCCATTAGAGGGATGACCGAAGGATGGTTGGTCGATGCGGGGCTCAGCCCGGCTTGTAGGGGTATGGTCGGATTCGTCGTTCAGACTTATCTGTCTTTATATCTTGCTGACCGACTTGCGACTTGTTTGCAGATATGGTGAACTTCCATGCACTAAAGGGGATTCCTCGACTTCCGACGTCAACGCAGTCTTCTTAAGGCCAGGAACAGGTTGGCATCGAGCCTTTGACCTGACAAGGGACCGAGGGGCACCGAGGTCCAGAAGAGGCGGAGGCAGATCGCCCTAAGAAGAAGACGAAAGTGCTGACTCGGAAGTCGTTCGAGGGGGCGGCGCTTCATGAGGCCTGTGCACAGACAGCACGTGGATCGGGTAGCGGCTCGCCCAGGGAGGCTCTTCGCTCCAAGGGGAAAGGCCGAGTTGGTTCTGCCGGGGATGAGCTGTCATCCAGGCGGGGGGAGCACCCTAAGTCAATGAGGGACATGTGTCGACTCCGATCTTCGAGCAAGAACGAGCCCTTCTGGGCTATAGAGGTGGCAGATCTGCCCGAGGCGGTGCCGAGAGCACCTTTCGGGACCCGATGGCCCTCCCTAAAGGCCGACAACCACATATGGGCCGATGGTTCGGCGGTGCTAGAGTTCGCCCGCGGGTCGCTTCACCCGGGTTTGGCGAAGCAACTGTATTGCTCGCCCTCTATCGTACTAATGGATCGTGCCATGAAGGCGGCAATCTGGGTAAGTATCGTTCCCTCCGATTTCGATTTCTGAGATTTTGCTCTGTTCCTTCTGATTCTCGAGTTTCTGTAGAGCCACCACTATATGACCGCACTGATCAACTAGGTGCAGGATGCAGGTCGGGTGATTGAGCACCTCAGGGACTCCAATTCTGAGTTGCGTCGGGCGGTGGAGGAGTTAAGGGGTGGCCCGGGTCCCGAAGTGATTACCGCGGTTGACGAGCGGGCGGTTGCTGCTGAAGCCATGGTCGACCAGCTGAAGGGGGAGCTGAAGAGCAACCGCGACTAGGTCCACAGTTTGGATGACGAGCTGCTCGGGCTCACATGGAACATGGAGGCCTCGCGGTCGGCAACCCACGCCGCAGAGGAGGTGGCTCGCGTCGCAGAGGAGGCGGGCCATACCACGGAGGAGGCATTGCAACAGGAGCATCGCAGTGCTGAAGAGCGGGCAAAAGAGGTGATAGCTGATTACAAGAAGTCGTCTGGTTTCAAGCTCGGTCTGTAGAGGTCGGGACAGGTGACTTACGAGTTCGGCTACCGGGTGGCACTTGCTCGTTTCCATGCCAAGTACCCGGATCTGGAGGTAGAGGCCGACCCCTTCGTGGATCTCCCCGAGGATAGGATGGTGGACATGCCCGAGGAGGTCCCCTTCAATGATAGCCCAATGGACAGGCCTCCATGTTAGGCTTTTGACCAGGGCTTCCCTTTTTGGTTTCGGTTGAGCCAAGTCGAAGTTTTGTAAGGCCCGACCGATCACATTGTAAAAATTTTTCTTATATAAATGCAAGGCAGCTTTCTTATATAAATGCAAGGCTTTTCGCAATGCTTCCGTCGAGGTCAGGGATAGAACTTTCTCAAATTCAACACATTCTAAGTCCTTGGCAGGGGGGTCCCATCCAAGGTTTCGAGGCGGCAAGTGCCTTCTCAGACCATGTCATAAACTCGGTAAGGGCCCTCCCAGTTCAGGGATAATTTTCCCCGGGCATGGGTCGGATCGCTTACCTTGGTCTTTTAGAGGACCAAGTCCCCGACCCGAATTCTGCGTGGTCAAACCTTTCAATTGTAGATTCGGGCCACCGCCTTCTTGTACGCTAGGGCACATAGGTGGGCCTCGGCCCTTCATTCATCGAGAAGGTCGAGTCCTGCCCGGAGTTCGAGTTCCGAAGTTCCCTCGCCGAAGTTTTCCACTCGTAAGGTCGGGAACGTGATCTCGGGTGGGAGGACGGCCTCGGTTCCATATGCGATGCTGAACGAGGATTCCCTCGAGGCTATTTTTGGAATGGTTCGGGATGCCCATAGGACGCTTGGAAGCTCTTCCACCCATGCTCCACGTGCCTCGCCCACCCTCTTCTTCAATCCTTCGAGAATCACCCGGTTTGTGACCTCGGCGAGGCCATTGGTCTAGGGGTGGGCGACCGAGCTGAACTTCAGTTGTATCTCATACGAATAGTAGTAGGATTTAAACCTTGGGTTGTTGAACTGGGTCCCATTGTTGGTTATGATGACCCTCGGGATTCCGAAGCGTGTGAGAATATTCTTCCATACGAAGCTCTCAACTTACTTTGTGGTGATGGACGCCAGCAGTTCGGCCTCGACACACTTAGTGAAGTAGTTGACCCCGATTATAAGGAAACGTCGTTGGCCCGAGGCCGGGGTGAAGGGGCCGAGGAGGTCCTGATAGAACCCCAGAGGAATTCTATGGAGATTGATTTTTGAGGGGGATCAACCCTTGGAATGCTATTGGGGTTCCACCCTCCAAGTAGCCTAGTGGCTGCAATTCTAGATTGATCTTTCTTATTCCAAAGAGGTGGAGGCTACAAGCTTATATAGAGCTCCAACCCCTAGCCCTAGGGGCTGCTTCCTAACTGAACTACCCAATTTGCCCTCAACCTTAGCGGGCCGGCCCAGTAACAAGGGGGACGGCGGCTAAGAAGCCCAAAGACCCAAATATAAACCCTAGCATCTCTTCTTTATAGGATAGAGGCGGCTAGGTGGGGTTTATTACACTCTCACAGGGTTTTTATTAAATGCTACATGGTTGAGTAGGACCCAACCCTGCTAGGGTCCTATCAAGCCCGCTCTCTTCGAATCAGCCTTGTCCTTAAGGCTGGGGTTCCATGAACTCAGGGAACTGGGTCTTCAACTCCTCATATGATTCTCATGTGGCATCTTCGAGTGGTAAATTAATCCAATGTACTAGTACTTCAATAGAGGGACGTTGACGACGCATCACGACTCCGCGGTCGAGGATGGCTTGTGGTTGGGCTTGAATATTTCCATCATCAGTGGTGTTGGACAGTTGGATCTGGGGTGTCTCGTGTTCTCCCAACTTGGGCTTCAAGCATGACACGTGGAAGACAGGGTGAATTTTGGCATCTTCAGGTAATTTAAGTTTGTACGCCACAGCTCCAATACGCTCTATGATCTGATAGGGCCCATAAAAATGTGGAGATAGCTTCATGGAGGCTCGTGTGCTGATGGATAGTTGTTTGTATAGCTGTAGGTGAAGATAAACCCAATCTCCTACAAAAAATTCTCTTTCGCTTCTTCGTGTGTCAGCTTGTTGCTTCATTCTAGCTTGAGCGGTAAAGAGATTATCCTTTAGCAGTTGTAGGAGTTTGTCCCTGTCAATTAAATCTTGGTCAACCTGATCTACCTTAGCTAAGCCAATTACATACTTTGGAATCACAGGAGCCAGCTGACCATATAATACTTCATATGGGGTACATTTTGTAGATAAATGATATGTAGTATTGTACCACCATTCGACCCAGGGGAGCTATTTCATCCACTCCTTTAGCCGATCACTGGCAAAACACCGAAGGTATGTCTTTAAACACTTGTTCACCACTTCTATTTAGTAAATCGGTTTGTGGATGATATAAATTATCATCTGTTTGGTGCCCTGCAACTGAAATAACTCGGTCTAAAATTTACTAGTGAAGACCCTATCATGATCACTTACAATGGACCTTGGCATCCCATGCAGTTTAACAATATTTTCTATGAAAATCTGAGCAATACTAACAGCAGTGTAGGGATTTCGCACAGTACAAAAATGAGTATATTTTGTAAGTCGATCAACCACCACAAGGATTGTACTTTTACCTTTGGAAGGTGGCAGCCCTTCGATGAAGTCCATGGAGATGTCAGTCTACACCGAGACAGGTATGGGTAGTGGTTGTAGTTTCCCTGGACTCACCACTGTTTCACCTTTTTGCTGTTGACATACATCACATTGTGCTACATATTCAGAAATAATTTTTTTCATCTCTTTCCAATAAAAGTTTTGCTTTACTCTTTTGTAGGTTCTTAGAAATCTAGAGTGCCCTACTGAAGGTGTGGAGTGCATTTCGTGCAGAATGACTTTGATGCAAAGGGAGTTTGGTATAAGCACAATACGACCTTTATAGCGTAGATCCCTCGAATCCCAAGTATAGTGAACTATTGCGCTTGGATCCTCCTTTAATTTTTTTATGATGTTGCTAGTTTATGGATCCTTCTTCCATTCCTCTCTAATGCCCTCGAGGAAGCCGGTGGTAGGAAGAGAGATGGCCGAAAATTTAGCTTGTTGAGGGAGTCGTGAGAGTGCATCTACAATAACGTTTTCTTTCCCCTTTTTGTAAATAATTTCATAATCAAATCTGAGAAGTTTGGTTACCCATTTTTGCTGCTCCGGGGATGATATCTTCTGCTCCAAAAAGTACTTAAGGCTTCTATGGTCGATTTTAATCTGAAATCATCGGCCAATCAGGTAGGGTCTCCACTTTGTTATTGCGTGCACAATGGCGAGCATCTCCTTATCATAGATAGACATTTTTTGATGGGAGGGAGACAACGCCTTGCTAGTGTATGCGAGTGGTCGACCATCTTGCATGAGAACGGCTCCAATTCCAACTCCCGATGCATCAGCCTCAATGATGAAGGGTCGGTTGAAATCTGGTAGCGCTAGCACCGGTGTCGTCGTCATGGCTGTCTTAAGTCTGTCGAAGGTAGCAGAGGCTTTGTTCGACCATAGGAAGGCATCTTTTTTTAGTAGAGAAGTGAGAGGGGCACTAATCTTCCCATAGTCCTTCACGAATTTTCAGTAGTAGCCCGTTAGTCCAAGGAACCCACGTAGCAATTTCACATTTATAGGTTTTAGCTAGCCTTGCACTGCTTCGATTTTTGTTGGGTCTACAGCCACTCCTTCTTCTGATATTATATGCCCAAGGTACTCTACTTTTTGTTAGAGAAAGTTGCACTTTGATAGCTTAACAAAAAGAGTATTCTCCCGAAGGATCGTCAAAACAATTCACAAGTGCTGAAAGTGAGTCTCAAGAGAAGGGCTGTAAATGAGAATATCATCAAAAAATACCAGCACAAATTTACGAAGAAAGCTCCGAAAAATATCGTTCATGGGACTTTGGAAGGTTGAAGGAGCATTAGTAAGTCCAAAGCACATTACCAAGAATTCATAATAGCCGTTATGAGTGCAGAAAGTAGTTTTTGGGATGTCGCCTTCACATACCCGAATTTGGTGGTAACCGAATCAAAGGTCCAACTTCATGAAGACTCGAGCTCCTTTTAATTCATCAAGAAGTTCATCCACCACTGGTATTGGGTACTTATCCTTGACGGTGATGTCATTTAGAGCTCGGTAGTCGATGCACATCCGCCAAGTTCCGTCTTTCTTGCGCACAAGTAGCACTGGTGAGGAGTAGGGGCTGCAGCTTGGCCGAATCACCCCTGTTTCAAGCATTTCCTTCACGATCTTCTCAATTTCATCTTTCTGGAGGTAAGGATAGCGGTAAGGCTGAGTGTTTGCTAGTGGTTTGCCCGGAAGGATTAGAATTCGGTGGTCATGTTACCGAGTAGGAGGAAGACCGCGCAGTTCAGCAAAAACATCGTCAGATTCAACAAGCAATTGGGTGATATTTTGATCTTTAATTTTTGTTTTCTCCCCCTTTGGTTGCTGTTGGAGATGCATAAGAAAACCACCATTTATCTTGTGTAAAACTTTCTCCATTCGTTGGGTTGAAACGGTGGTTACGTTGCTTCCGTGCTTCCCGCGTAGGGTGACCTATTTGTCTTTGCAATAGAATTTCATAATCAATTTGGAAAAGTTCCAAGAGACATCACCTAGTGTTATTAGCCATTCTATGCCCAGCACAGCCTCATAATCATCAATTGGCAGGAGGAAGAAGTCGGCAACAATTTCTTGGTCCTGCAGTAATAGTTTCACCTACGGGCATCTTTGGTCGCATTTTAGGATTCGGCCATCAGCGACCTTTACGTCGAACTTGCTACAACCTTCGATGTGGAGCGCCATCCGAGTAGCAACCTTACTATTTATAAAGTTATTAGTGCTGCCTGTATCGATGAGAATGGTGATCGGTTGTTGTTTGAGCAGGCCTCCAACTTTCATCGTTTGCGGATTTGAGTAGCCGGCTAGCGCATGTACCGTAAAGTCGGTCAATTGTTGCTCTTCTTCTACATCTTCATCCTCATGTTCAAGACTCTCTTCTGGCTATTCACTGATCTCTTCTTCCACTGGTTCAATCACAAGAAGTCTCCCCTTTTTGCAGCGATGCTCGCGGCTCCACGACTAGTCACAATGCCAACATAACCCCTTGGCAGATCGGTCTCGAAGCACTTCTCTTGTCAACCTTTTTGGTACAGGAGCTTGGCTGATAGTAGGGGGGCTGAGGGCTTCGATATTGCTGGTCAGGTAGTGACCCTAGTCCTTCGGGCTTCGTGGTTCAATCGCTCCTCCTAAAGTCGTGCATGTACGGTTATTGCGCTTTAACTTCTCCCCGGATCTCCAGCTTCAAGCCCTCAATAAATGTCCCCAATAACTATTTTTCAGACTAATCACGAGTTTGATTAGATAACCTTTCAAACTTGGTTTGATACTCCTGGATGGTGGAGGTTTGTCGGATCTTTGCTAGTTGTCCGTCGATGTTCTCGTAATTGGTTGGTCCGAAATGGATCAGCAGTCCTTCTTTGAATTATCGCCATAAGAGGACTCCATGAGTGTGTTCAAACCAATCAAACTATTGTATGGCATCTCCTTCAAGATGTATAGTTACAATTTCTACCATAGATGCATCTGTGGTTTTGTGGTACCGAAAATATCGCTCCGCGCGCGAGATCCAACAAATCGGGTCTCCTTCTTCCCATCTAGGGAAGTCCACCCTCATGCGTGGATAGTGGGGATCAGTCATAGAGCCTCCCCTCTCCTAGAGGTCATCTCTTCGATTAGAGCTCTCTCCTTGATGTGATTTCTTTGGGCTCGGTGGTCGACCCAAACTAAGTTCGGCAAAGAGAGTTCAAATCTTCTCATCCATTCGTGTCTCAAAGGCTTCGAATTTAGTATCAATTGCCTCCTCGGATGCCATAGCATATGTCTCCAAATTTATAATATTAAGATCTCTTTTTTGCTGTCGGGTTAAAGGCATGTATTGGTTGAGAGAAGTGGTGGTTGAAAGGGTTGGTGGATTGGTGAATGTAGGCTGCGGTTTAGGCTTGTATTGTGGCTATTTTGGGTGCAGTTTAGGGCTGTGGTTTGATGGAGTTTTTGGGCTATGACGGTAGTGGATAAAGGTTAGGGAAGAGAGTTTTAGATCTGTGGTAGATTACAGCAAAGATTTGATAAAAATCAGTGGCAATTGCTGCCTATATGCGTTGTCTCGTAAGAGCAGAATTGTCGTCGAAGAAATAGTGGTTCTCGATGAAATTTCCAGCGAAAACTCAGGGGTTTTAGGAGGGGGTTTGATGGTAGAATCTTAGTTTAGATAGCAATAAGGATAATAAATTGGATCAAGAAATTTCCGCAGCAAAGTAGTAAAGAAATCGGTGCAAGTTGCGATAGCAGAATTCTCGTCGAAAAATTTCAACAGTTTGCGACGAGAGATTGCAGCAACACACGAATTTTTTTTTTGATGAATTCTATAATAGATCAATCACGGATGGGAGCCAAGATGATCTATGAGGTGCACAAAAAATTTCGTTCAAAAGGATAACAATTAGATCGGTTAAAGGCAGCAACACGTGGCTGAAATTTTCTGCAGCGATCCTTCGTTCGCAAAGATGGTAACTTTTGCGACGCAAGGAATTCGCAGGCAAGGGATCGATAGAAAAACTTCTTTTTGATATTTTAGATGAAAAATTACAGCAGCAAAAGGTATTGGTGGTAGAAAAATACCAGATCTTTGATGCAATTGGAGGTGGCGACTGTAGATTAAATTGATCTACGTCAAGAGATGACGGTGGAGATGACAATGTCAAGAGCAATTGTGGGAATTGCTTGGCTGATGGTGGGCGACAGGGATGGCAGCAAAAGCAGCAAGATCGCTGCTCTGATACCAGATGATAGAACCCCAGAGGAATTCTATGGAGATTGATCTTTGAGGGGGATCAACCCTTGGAACGCTATAGGGGTTCCACTCTCCAAGTAGCCTAGTGGCTGCAATTCTAGATTGATCTTTCTTATTCCAAAGAGGTGGAGGCTACAAGCTTATATAGAGCTCCAACCCCTAGCCCTAGGGGCTACTTCCTAAGTGAACTACCCAATTTGCCCTCGACCTTAGCGGGCTGGCCCAGTAACAAGGAGGGCGGCGGCTAAGAAGCCCAAAGACCCAAATATAAACCCTAGCCTCTCTTCTTTATAGGATAGAGGTGGCTAGGTGGAGTTTATTACACTCTCACAAGGTTTTTATTAGATGCTACATGGTTGAGTAGGACCCAACCCTACTAGGGTCCTATCAGGTCCATGCCCCACTGTGCGAAGGGCCAAGCCACGTCCGGGGTGAGGGGCACCGTCGGCTGGCGTTGGACCCGGGCGTGCGCCTAACATTGGGGACACCACCGCACATAGGCTAGGGCGTCTCGCCGCAGTGTCGGCCAGTAAAACCCTTACCTAAGTATCTTGAAGGCCAGAGCTCAGCCCCCGATGTGCTCCCCACATATGCCCTCGTGGACTTTGGTAAGGGTTGTCTCAGCTTCGGGCGAGGATAGACAGCAGAGCAATGGCTGGGAGAAGGCCCTTCTGTACAATTTGCCCTCGATCTCGACGTACCATGTTTAGGCTCGTCTGAGCCACTCCCAGCGGGTCGTCAAGTAGCTCGCCCTTTTCTTTGTAGTGAAGTATTTCCTCCATCCAACTTGGAGTCACCTCCACCGTGTTGACGTCCAAGGCTGGCAAGGTCAGTGTGGAGAGGACCTCGATTTTCCTTGGGGGCTCCCCAGGTGGCTGGCTAGACGCTAGTCGAGCCAGTGCGTCAGCTTGGGCATTTTGGGCACAAGGTATCCTGGTGATCGCCAGGTGGTCGAAGCGGGCTGAAAGTTGCCGAGCTTCGGCGAGGTACCGAGCCATGGTCGGCTCCCTAGCTTCGTAGGTCCCCTTGATGTGGCTTGCCACCAGTTGGGAGTCGGTGAAGACCTCCAAGTTCTGCACATGCATCTTGAGAGCGAGGAGTAGTCCTGACAGTAGCGCCTCATACTCGGCCTCGTTGTTGGTGGCTTTGAATTCCAACCGAAGCGAGTGCTCGTAGGTTTCACTATCCGGGTCCTTGAGGATCATCCCCGCTCCGGCTCCTCCCAACGTAGCAGACCCATCGACATATAGGGCCCAAGCCGGCGGATTCGATTCCCGTGGGGTTGGTCCGTCCTTGGGGGTTAGCTCAGAAATGAAATCATCTAGTACCTAGGCCTTTACGGTCGTCCGAGGTGTGTACTGGATATCGAACTCCCCGAGCTCCACCGACCATTTGAGCATCCGACCCAAGACGTCGAATTTTGAGAGGATTTGGCGGAGTGGCTAGTCGGATATTATCTTTATCGTGTGGGCTTAGAAGTAAGGTCGTAGCTTTCGGGCCGTCACGATCAATGCCGGTGCCAGTTTTTCTATCGGGGGGTAGCATTCTTCGGGTCCTGCAAGAATATGGCTAGTGTAGTAGACTACCTATTGCGTGGCCTGACCCTTGCTCACCAGTACCGAGCTGACCGCCTATCCTAAAGCCGCCAAATAAAGGCCCAGGGTTTTGCCCGACCAGGGTGAGATGAGCCGGGGAAGCCGAGAGGCAGATTTTCAATTTGCCGAAGGCGTCCTTGCATTCTGGGGTCCACTCGAAGTTGTTGGCTCTGCGCAAGGCCCGAAAGAACGGGAGACATTTGTCTCTCGAGCGCGACACGAACCTCCCGAGCACCGCCAGCTTCCCTGTGAGGCACTGTACCTCTTTTACCAAGCGCGGAGATCGCATCTCCATTATGGCTCATATTTTTTCTGGGTTGGCATCAATCCCTCTTTGGTGTATGATGAAGCCGAGGAACTTTCCCGATCGGACCCCGAAAGCGCACTTTGCCAGGTTGAGGCGCATATTGTATTGTCTGAGGGTCCAGAAGGTCTCCTCCAAGTCGGTTAGGTGAGTTTCGGCTGACCTGCTCTTGACGATCATATCGTCGACGTAGACCTCTATGTTTCTCCCAAGTTGGGACTTGAACATTTCATTAACCATCCTCTGATAGGTGGCCCTGACGTTCTTCAAGCCGAAGGGTATGACCTTGTAGCAGTAGACTCCCCTGTCGGTGATGAACATGGTGTGCTCTCGGTCTTGCGGGGCCATGCGAATTTGATTATAGCCCGAGAACACATCCATGAACGTAAGAAGCTCCTGGCCCGCAGTCACGTCGACTAGCTAGTCTATCCTCGGGAGGAGATAACAATCCTTGGGGCATGCTCGATTGAGATCGGTGTAGTCAACGCACATCCTCCAGCTTCCATTATGCTTTTTAACGAGGACTACATTCGATAACCATCGGGGGTATTTTACCTTGGTTATGAATCCGACGTCGAGCAGTTGGTCAACTTCACAGTTAGTTGCTCACTGCCACTCGGGGGTGAATCTCCGAGGCTTCTGCTTAACCGGTCGTGCCTCGGGGCAGATGTTCAGGTGGTGTTGCGCTACTTTGTGGTCGATCCCCGGCATGTCCTTCGGGGACCAGGCGAAGATGTCGGTATTTTCTTTCAAAAGTTTCGCCAGCTGGACCTGGTCGGCTTCCGGAAGTGCGACTCCGATCTTGACTACCCAGTCTATCACAACCCTCCGAATCATCGCATTCAAGCGGTGTGATCCTGTCTTAAGTCCATAATAATATAATTCATCAATAATTCAATCCAGGATCCAATTTAACAATTTGAAGATACTAAGAACCATTCAAATCAATATTCACAATTCATCAACCTGTACATTTCATAAAATCATACTCCACTTCCCTCAGAGATTCATAAAATCCAAAGCCAACTCAACTAAACATCAACCACAACATAAATCCATAATCGTAGAAATATATACAATCATAAAAATAATATTTACCATAAGTTCATATCCTTATACAATTTAAATGTATCATTCCATCAACATGAGAGGTCCTTTAAACTTTTACAACATATAAGTATCAACATATCCTTAACATTTCATCAGAAGTAAAGTATACTATACAACAAAAGCCTATCAACTAACAAAGATTAGCCCAAAAATCTTCTAGCCTTTCTATGTTTCAATCCAATTCTAGCTTTTCAGTGTGTGATAAGCTAACTTGAAAATTTTATATAGCAACGGGGTGAGCATAAAGAGCTCAACAAGCAATTAATATATCCATGGTGATAGGAGAAGTTCAAGCAGGCTTAGTATCAAAATACATAAGCATAGATACAAGTATTCAATGAAAATCATCTCATTTGATATAGAATCATAAAGGGAACTCATTCGAAACTGACATTATACATAACAATAGGAGAAAAGAAATTTGAGTATTTCATTAGCAAAAGAAGCATTTAGGCGCATATCAAAGGCATAAGAGTGTTTGGGAGTATAACAATGACAATTGAACCAAATAACAAACACAATCTTATATGTCATTTTTGATGTAACATGCATTCCATTTTTAATCCAAAGCATAAATATAATCTCATAAGCAAAGCGTTGGATATCATATCAAAAAAAACATAGAGGGCGCTGTGGGATCATATACATAACGTAATTTATCCATTTCTGGATGACTACCAAACATTAGTCTCCCACGTTTGGGAGCTCCATCCACCCACGTCTGAGTGAAGTCAATGGGGCCAGCAGAGCAATCGCAGGGCTCTCATCACATTCCCTTTACCATTTCTGGCAAAGGTCCAAATCATCCCACAAGACACCAGAGTACAAAAGAGTAGCATGAACAATAACATTGGCACATATCGGAAGCACATGCGGAACAATACAAATATGCGTGTGCCTTTCGAAATAAGATAATGCAAACATGAACATTACTAATAGACTTTAGGTATACAAACAATTTCAGGATGAATAATACAAGAATTTCAAGGGACTAATATAAAGCCCAACTAAAGAAGAATTTAGCTGAATCAGTTTCCAATAGGATGAAACATGAATAGACAATATTAACAAAAGAACTTGATTCTAGTAGAATTTGAAAGGTACATTTCCTGAATTGTTTGAGTAACCAAATATGCTCCAATTCACTCATAATAGGTGTCATTGGAAAGCTGTATCAAACTATTTTTAAATGAACTTAAATTTGTAAATTTTTGAGTTCCTAACAGGAAGTTACAACAAATACAGTAAAGAAAGATCAGAATTGATCATATCTGTTTTGCAGAATTGGTAGAATCAATTTAAACAGATGTTTCAAAGGGAAAACACACTTTAAAATTTCTAAATTAGGTGTCAAAAGAAATATATACGAATCTAGTTTCCAAAGAATCAAGTTTTGCATAATTCAGAATTTTCATCAGAGAGTTATGAGTCATTTAGCAACAGAAGGTTAGGAGCTATAGTATCTATTTCACTGAATACATGAGATCTTTTCATTCATGTATTTGGATAGGTAAATTTACTCCAAATCTTTCAATTTTTTATATCCAATGAAAGCTCTATAAGTCTTCTTTCATATGAAAAAGGTTTTTCTTCAATCAGAATTTGGTGCAAAAAGTTATGGCCACAAGAGTACTGAAAGGTCAACAATCCAAAAAATTCCAGGTCCAAAATTTGATGTATAAATGGCATAGATATCTTACATGAAGCCACAATCTCCCTATTTTCTCATAATCAAGATGAAAACAAGGATCAAAATTTATCTCTATGATGGGGTTAGAACACTTGCCTTACAAAAGTTTGATTCCCAACTATGGAGAGTTGATGCAAAACCTTGAGCTAAGACAAAAGTTCTTCTTCTCCTTCAATTCCTTCTCCTTCTCTTCTACGTTGGCAGCAAGCTTCCCATGTTAAGTTTTCCTTAACTCCTCATCTATTTGCTTAAGTTTTTGGCTAATGCAAGGATAGGTGGCAAGCATGAGGAAAACATGTGTCATCCACATAATTAACACAAGTAGCTCATTCTTATGTTAGCTAATGCCATTTGTCCTCTCTTTTTCTTTCTTTCTTTTTTTTTTAACTGAATACCAATCTTTTATAAATCCTATATAATTATTAATATTCATATTTTGGTCTCTAACACTAAACTTTCAATATAAAAATATTTAGTGCTAAAGGATTATTAAATGAAATCCTCATATTTACAAATAAGTCCTTATAATTATTTTCAAAAATGAGGGATGTTACACGGTCTAGTCGATCATCGTTCAGGGGGACCTCGACGAGCCGCTCGGTCGGCTGCGGATGAGCAGAAGTTTTCGGGTTATCCCGAGGGTCGAAGTCGGCCGGATCGGGTCGCGCCCTCTTTGGCATTAACATGGCCGTCAGGTAACATTTCTTGGATTCTTTAGGGTCGCTCTGCATCGCCTCGATTCCTGACGATGTCGGGAACTTCATGGCTCGATGGTAGGTGGAGACGATCGCCCTTATCTTGTTGAGGGTCGGGCGCCCGAGGATGACATTGTATGCCGAGGGTAGGTCGACCACCATGAAGGCGACCATCACCGTCTTCATTCTCAGTTCACTTCCTAGGGTGACGGGAAGGGAAGTCGTCCCGAGGGGGGAGATGGATTCCCCGATGAAACTGGTGAGTGCGGTCGTCATGCGAGAGAGGTCGTTATCCATGAGTCCGAGCTTCCTGAAGGCGTCTAGGTACAGAATGTCGGCAGAGCTCTCGGTGTTGACCATCACCCTCTTCACCTTGGCATTAGCGATGCGGATGGAGACAACCAGAGTGTCGTCGTGGTCCGAGAACTGTCGTTCCTCCACGTCGAATCTGATTTCTTCCTCGAAATGCATCCTCGGACGCTTCTCCACTGCGCTCCGTGCATATGCCTTTCTGGCGGTGGAACTGCTGCCGCTGGAGGCTAGTTTGCCAATGATGACGTCGATTTGCCTTTCGATCGGACCCTGGGGCTGGGGTGGCGATTCCCTTGGTTTCTTGAGGAAGCACCCGAGATGTCCCCGTCGAATCAGCTCCTCGATCTGGTTCTGTAGGTCTCGGTAATTCTCCGTGTCATGGCTGTAATCCCGATAGAACCTGTAGTACTTAGATCGGTCTTTGTTAGTAGCTTTCACCAGGTTGGGTTCCCGCAGGAGCCCCTTCTCCCGAATTTGTAGGAAAATTTCAGTTCGATAAGCGTTCAGGGGGAGCCTCGGGCGCGGTAGCTCGGGACGGTCGATCTTCCTTCGGGGTGGTTCGGGGAACGGCCTTGGGGCCGTTGCTTGGGCGGGGTCCGCCCTAGGCCTCTTGTTGTCCTTGTGCTTCCCCGCCACCAAGGCTTCGGCGATGACGTGCTGGTTAGCACACTGGAGCATCTCGGGGACTGTCGACAATGGCGTCTCCACCAGAGACTAGAAAAGTCGGGAGGGGCGTAGCCCCATCAGGAAGGCCTGCATGACTAGGGATAGATGAGCCTCGAGCATCCCCCTGGCTTCGGCAGTGAAGTACGTGACGAACTGGGAGAGTGGTTCGCCGTCTCGTTGGGCTAGGGCAAGGAGAGTGGCCACGGAGGGTCTCGGTTGCTTACTGGCCATGAAGCTATGTTCAAGCCCTCGAGCCAACTGCTCGAAAGAAGAAATGGAGTCGGGCCATAGCTAATTGAACCACATCCGAGCTGACCCTCTATGAGTGGTAGGAAACGCCCTACACATCAAGGCGTCGGACATGTCGTGGAGGGCCATATGGGCTCTGTGGGGTCAGAGCTCCCGTCGTATGCTTCAAGGGCGGGAAGCCTGAAATTGAGGGGGACCGGCTTGTCCTGTATCTCGGGGGTGAAAGGGGATGCGCCCGAGGTGTCGTCCCCGACCTCGCCCTTGGTCCTGTGGAGCTTGCACTGGAATTCGTCCAGGCGCCGGTTCACCGAGTTAAGTTGTGCTCTGAGCGTGTCGTCGGCCGAGTCGGTGGACACTGTGTCATGCTCGGGAAGTAGCATGTCAGTCAAGGAGAGGCCATGGATGCTAGGTTCGGGAGTCATTCCCCAACCTGTGGGGCGTCCTTCGATTTTGCTGCGCAGCTGATCGTGCGCGGCCGGGTTCATCGTGGTGGCATTGAGAGGCTCCGGGACATACATGGATGGGCTCGGCGCCTAGGAGCCTACGAGGCACATGAGTTACGGAATGAGGGGGACAACTGTCTAGATCATCCCGATCAGAGATTGGACCTGCCTCGACAGGTCGAGAAATGCCTCGGGCGAGACGACTAAGGGCGTCGGGATGTTCCCAAGGGGGGACAGCCCAGGGTCATTGAACAGCTGCCAGTAGTGCTCCGGAGTCTGAACTGGAGCACCTCCTCCCGACTGAGCAGCGGGGATCGGTCCCGAAACGGGGACAGGGGCAGCAGGTTGCCCTTCAAGGAGGAAGGCTCCCGAGTTGGTCATGGGACACTCCTACGAGATTGGCCTTCCTTCTAGCACCAAGATATTATGGAACGGATGTGGCCACCGAGTGACGTGTCGGGTTGGCTTTGCTTAGTCTTCGATGTCCAAGGGTGTCCGATTGTCGCTTTTTGCTGGGGCGATCCTCGGTGCGCCACGGGCTCAGCTCCTGAAAACAGGCCTGGGTCAGGATTCTCCCAACGTGGCCCCTCCGACGCTCAAGTCAGTGGAAAGTCCTCCTCCCCGGTGCCCTGAAGCCGGGCAGGGGTTATATAGGCGCGTCTCGATGCGTACCTTGGCCCGGATGCCAACGAGGTCATACGGGGCGGCACTGAGTAGATCGGCACTGTACGTTGTCACTCCGAGATCTCGGAGGCTGAGCGGCGCCACCCCGGGATCTCGAGGGCCGCACGACGTCGCTCCGAGATCTCGGGGGTGGCCTGCTCCATGCGTCGCCATTCCGGTATTTCGGGAATGGTTGTCCTGCGGGTGCCATCTCATCCGATCCGAGACAGAGGGTATGATGTGGCGGTACATATGGTACGCCTTTATGCTGACGTGTCTACTGTCGTAGGTGATCCCGGGATTTCCCCTATCAAGACCTAACCCGAAGGGAAATGAATAAAGTTGTAGCCATCTAGATGTGATCATGTTAAAATAGTAGCTGAGTATTTCAATCATCGTTATTAATCCATTTGGTCTTGACTAAAGCCTCCCAGTTACGATTAACTCAATGAAGAATAGCTTGAAAACGATTGTCAAGATAGGAAAGCTAAGGTAGCATCCAGGCCCACAGAAGCATCCTTAGTCTCAAGAAGAGAAATGGACATTGGTTGCTTGTTGGCTAAGAAGATCGAACTGCTGCAAATTCTAGTGGTAGAGGGAGCCACGTTACCCTGGCAAGATTAGAAACAAAGTTATCCAGGGCAGAATAAATGTTGTTATGAGACAACCAGTTAACTCTAACAACATCAGGAAATCCCTGATTTTTGGTCCAAAAGTTTTATAATCTAAATAACCACTTCCTGGGTCTTAAATTAGGACCAATCGAGAGCGAGAGGGGGCAATGATCGAAACTTGAATAAATGAGATGCTTAACTAAAGATAAACAAAAATATTTAATCATGCAGTGTCAGCAAACACACCGTCTAATCGGACACAAACACAGGCCAAGCGCTGCTTTATTATTGTCCAAGTGTACCACCCTTCTCCACCGGTTGGGCAAAAGCGGTTGACGAGGAAGGCTCCTCATCCAAGCCTTCACCACGACAGGGAAAAAGCTTAGTAGCAATGCAGGCGCCATTGGAGAGACGAGTACAGGCTGGCTGCTAGTTGCAATAGAGCTCGCACGGGTCAAAAGATGACCGTTCTCAAATTGAAACGAAGCCTCGAATGAAGATAAAGGTATCATAAGGGATGTTGGACGACTGAGATATAACCTATGGAGATGCTGCCTTGGAACTACAAGATGATGAGGACATTGGCTCCGTGGTGAGGATAGAAGCCACCGCCTCCGTGGTAGAAATAGGAGCAGGATTCAATGCCTCAGGAGGTGGAGGTGGAGGTGGCGAAGGCACAAGCAAAGAGGCCAAAGCTGGAACTATCAAATAAAGATCATAGGATATCCCGAAGAGATCAGTAGTGGGTGTGGCATTTGAAAACAAGCCTCGAGATTTGAGGTCACCTGCGCAATAAAGCACCACCATACCTGTGGCGACCCCGTGCGGTGATCCTCCCATGGGAGCTGACGTCAACATTACGAGCTGGAGCCACCAGTGCACCCTCACCCAGAGTAGACCCCGCGAAGGCAAGGTTGACCATTGGCTTAGCATCTGCCCCAAACCGATATTCTATCGTAGCATTGACACACCCAAAATAACATTGTACAAGTATATCCATCACAAATAAAATATTTTTCTAACTCTATCCATAATCTACATCCAAAATCCAAACCATAAAGTTTGAGGACCTCTAAGGCATTTAATTCTCGTTCAATCATTTAATACATCACTTGATAACTCTGAAGAATCTAAAGATAAACTCATAAATTATTGATAATTATTTATAAACTCATAAGATTAATGAAATATCAGAACCATAAACTAACCATTTATCATAAGTTCACATCAAAATAAAAACTTTTTATTTAACCTTCTAAACTTACATAAGAGATCTTTTAACATTTACAACAATACACACCAGCTTAGTGATAAGAACCTTCACGATTTTATCATGAAAGAAGCGGAGGAAGCGAAGAAGAAGCAGAAAAAGTAGAAGAAAAGATGATAAATGATCACTTCGAGGGGATCGACCTCCTTGATCACTTTGAGAGGATTAGCCCGAGGAAATCGACCTCCTAGGGTTTACCAAACGGCTAAGATAATTTTTTTATTATTTTTTTAAAAATAAGCAAATACATCCCTATTTATAGAGTTCCACCTAGAGTCCACTAGGACTTGGACTCTTAATAATAAATAAATATTAAATAAACCACTACCCGACTCCCTACTGAACTAAATAACTCCATAAATATTATTCAAAGCTTAAAAAAATAAATGGGTCCTAATAATTCTGCCTCTTTCAAATCAGTCTTGTCCTCAAGGTTGAGCGGTATCAAATTCGGGAAGCTTCTCTTTCAACACAGAGTGGTATCTGCGATGCATTATAACTCGTTAATCAAGTAAGTACGGCCTTCACTTTTTGATGGTGTGAGCAATAAGTCGGCCTTTTAGTGTAGTAGTCGTTGTATTCTTCTAGAGAACCCTCTCCATCTGATGGCTAGTAGCAGCTATGGCCTTATTTCTTTGTCTTCCCTTTAGGATCACCACTTCGAAGTCTTCCAAGGGTAGTAAAAAGAAATCCACTAATAATTTTTGGCCTTATATAATTAGTTTTATCTTTGAACATTTATTATCATAAGTTAAAGTTCATCTATCAACGATCTTTACTTCAAATTTGTCACAGTCTTCAATATGGTAGGCTAATCGATCAGTAATCTTACTATCCAAGAAATTGTTAGTGCTACCGATATCAATCAAGACTGTAACAGGTTGATATTTCAAAATTCTTTCAACTTTCATAGTTTGTGGGTTAGAATAGTCAGCTAATATATACATTCAACATATTTATCAGAATCATACCTTCATGATCGGAGTCAACATTGTCAACTTCTGATTCCTCCCTAATTGGTTCAATCACTAGAAGTTGTCCTTGTTTAGATCGGTGCTCCTTACTCCACTTTTCATCATAATGCCAACACAAACCCTTAGTTGAACTTTCCTTGAGCTCTTCTCGGATTAGTCTTTGGGTGTCAAAGTTTCAACTAGGAATAGATGGGGCTGATGGCTCGCTAATCATTTGTTTATGGTCATTCTGTTTCGACGATTTTCTTGACTAATTTTTTCCTTATGTAAACGTGCAAACAAAATTATAACTATCATAGTGCAGGGCTATCGAGCCTTAACTTCACATATGATATCTGGATTAAGCCCTTCAATAAAGGTATCCACTAGTTGTCATTCAAACCAATCTATGGTTTGATTTGACCATCGTTCGAATCTGCTCTGGTATTCTAACACTATAGAAGTCTAATGAATTTTAGCGAGTTGTTCATCTTATTGAAACTTACTAAAGTTCTCCAGTATGCTTCTTTTGAATTCATTAAGGGTCTCCTATAGTCAGTTCTCAATTTTAGCTTCCAAAGCTTCTAGTTGGACTTTCATCGAGTTGTCAGTAGTCATTACCTAAGACTGTAGTTCTGCAAGTCAGTATTGTCGACGTGAAGTTATCGAGGAAGTAGAAGCTGAGGGCAGTGTAAAGGCTTGTCGTGGTTGCTACGAGAATAAAAAGTTGTTGCCCTATTCATGTCATTATGTGTTGCGTGGGGTGAGAGCGTCGACAACTGGAAGGAAGCAGTGGCGGCTGCAGGCGGTTAAGGAAGCAACGCGGCTGTAGTGGCTGTGGCGGTAGAGGACAAGGGCTATGGTGGTTGCGGCTATAGAAGGCAAGGGCTACGGTTGCGATTGAGGGCAAGGGTTGAGGAAGTTGCGGTGGTTGCGACTGTAGAGGGCAAGGGCTACAGCTACGGCTATGACCTAAGGGGAGGTAGCGAGGAAGAAGAGCACCGAGGTTGGAAGGTGCTAGGGCTGCTCTGTTTCTGTCACACTGTAGAAGGGGGCATTGGTGACGCCAAAGGATGTGGCTGTGGCAGTAGAGGGCAAGGGCTATGGAGTTTGCTGTTGCAACCGACAGCGAGAAAGGGAGGAACCAGCGACTGTGGCTGCCGCGGTTGTGACCCAAGAGGAGGCAACGAAGAGCGCCGGGGCTGAGATCGGTGGTGCTGCCCTATTTCTGTCACACCGTAGGCTGGCTACAGCGGTTGAGAAGGCAACAGCGTTGATGGTCACTAGCAACAGCGGCGGTGGAGAGGGAACAGTGATCGCGCGGTTATGGCGGCTATGATTGTGACCCAAGAGGAGGCAGCGAAGAGTGTCGGGGCTGAGATCGACGGTGCTGCCCTGTTTCTATCACACCGTATACTGCTGCGGTGGTTGAGGAAGCAGCAGCGGCGATGGTCGCTAGCAACGGTGGCGATGGAGAGGAGGTAGTGATCGTGCGGTTGTGGCGGCTGCGGTTGTGACCCAAGAGGAAGCAACGAAGAGCGCCGGGGCTGAGATCGATGGTGCTGTCGTATTTCTGTCACACTGTATGCTAGCTGCGACGGTTGAGGAAGTAGTGATGGCGATGGTCGCTGGCAGCGATGGCGGTGGAGAGAAGGTAGTGATCACGTGGCTGTGGCGATAGTGATGGAGAGAAGGCAGTGATCGCGTGGCTGTGGTGGCTACGGTTATGACCCAAGAGGAGGTAGCGAAGAGTGTTGGGGCTGAGATCAGCAATGCTGCCCTATTTCTGTCACACCGCATGCTGGCTGTGGTGATTGAGGAAGCAGAGGCAGTGATGGTCACTGGCAGCAGCGACGGTGGAGAGGCGGTAGTGATCGCACAGCTGTGGCGACTACGGTTGCCACCCAAGAGGAGAGGCTGCGAAGAGCGCCAATGATGAGATCGATGGTGTTGCCCTGTTTTTGTCATATTGCACACTGGCCGTGATGATTGAGGAAGCAGCAGCGGCGATGGTCGCTGGCAGTGACGACGGTGGAGAGAAGGCAACGATGGCGATGGTCATGGCCAAGAAGCAGCGATCGAGGCCAAGAAGCAGCGATCGGATCACAGTGAGAAAGGGGCATGGCTGCCGGCTTGGAGTTCTCCTTGCGTGGCTGCCGGCTTCACCCTTTCCTCTCTTTCTTTCTTTTTTTATTTTTGGATAATTGCGGTGAAGTTACAGTGAGAACATCGAGGATTGCCACTTTGATACCAAATGATAAGACCCCTTAGGGTTTTATCATGGAAGAAACAGAGGAGAAGCGAATGAAATGAAAGAAAAGGGGATAAATGATCACTTCGAGGGGATCGATCTCCTTGATTGCTTTGAGGGGATCGGCTTCCTTTGATCGCTTCGAGGGGATCGACCTACTAGGGTGTGCCAAATGACTAAAATAACTTTTTCATATCTTTTTTGAAAATAAACAAATACATCCCTATTTATAGAGTTCCACCTAGAGTCCACCAGGACTTGTACTCTTAATAATAAATAAATATTAAATAAATCATTATCCAACTCCCTACTAAACTAAATAACTCTATAAACATTATTCAAAGCTTAAAAAAATAAATGGATCATAATACTTAGATACTTGGACAATATTATAAATAAAATATTATTTTATAATAATATCATATTAAACTGTTAAAAATTTATCTATCGTATTCATATCACATAAAATTTATATGACATAAGGATTAACATATAAGGTATAGATTCAAGTCATATATACTAATTCATTAGATTTATACTTAACAAGGGAGCAAGGAGCGATATATAAGCAAATCGATATCAAAATACAACGCAATAAGCTCAACAGTAGTCATATGTAATATTTAATTTGATTTATTTATAACAATGGAGTAAAAAAATCTTAGGAGCATAACAAGAACAAATGCAACACATGAGCTCAAGTATCATATTTGCAATTTCATCCAATTCATTCATAGCAAACGAGTATATAATAACACATAAATGTATCCTTTTAGAATCATATAAAAGGAATAATAAAGGTAAAGTGATTTCATAATATAACATAATTTAATTCATTTCTGGATGAACATATAACATAAGTCTTCTATGTCATCTCCACCCCACTCATGCCTAGATGAGGTCATTGTCTGGCGTGAACATTATAGGTTCCACAACATAATACAATTCTTATTCCGTTTCTGACATAAATCCATAATATCCTACAAATATCATAGTACAATAAGGACATTCTTATTAAGAAAGTAAAATTATATTAAAAGTATATGTAAAACAATAAAAACATATATGTGCACATATCAAGTAATATTTAAAGCTAGCATTAACATATGCATGACTCACTCAATAATATAGGAATCAATGATTAAAGGATAAAAGGGTTTAAGGCAATAAAATGAGACTTA